>JADLZK010011079.1:0-1364119 GCA_015847255.1 Hyparrhenia diplandra
ATGCATACAATGCATCGAAAGCAAAAGCATTCCTTAGTTCAACGGGAACCATATAGACATAGCATGCTAGCTAGCCAATTTGATTATGAGGGAAGCACAAAGATAGCTACTAGCCACATTTATAGTTGCTATGCTAATATTTATGCAAGAGTGGAGATACTTGTAGCTCAATGAGATACATATGCATTGTAATGTGAAACGTTAGAATTCAGTCTAACATAATAGATAACAACAAAATGCAAAGCTACAAGCTTACTTGCAATTAGTGCAATAGAGAAAGTTAACTTGGCCGAGGAAGGGACGCGGCGTAACTTCAAGTCCCCGATACATGCACTTTAAAATTGATTTAGGGATGGCTATGCCTATTAAATATATATTATCCACATTTTCTTATGCCTTTATCCAAAAATTACTCCCCCTTTTCATGCCATAACTACTTCAAGTAGTAATTGCTTTAGCATTATCTATGAATATCAATTCTAATGCATCCATAGAATCCAAATCATACTTCTAGTATTCAATGATTATGACATGAAATTCGCATATCCAATGTACTATTGATTGTACACCATAGGACTCGAGGGTAGAATATAATTTCTAGTTCTCAAGATAAAAAATTAAATACTTAGGATTATACAATTTCTTGGCTAAATCGATCCTTCTAAGACCCGCTTAATATGCCAAGATAGTCCAACTATTCATGTGCTTTTTAGGAAATTTAGTTTTCCATCTACCTACATGGTAGTGATGCACAAAGAACTATAACCTTCGTGGTTAATCAAGGCTTCTTTGTGGATAAAAATAATGCAAAAATTATTTTGATAGGCAATAGGCAATTGTTTATATGTGAAAACATATAAATCTAATTTATTCTATGAGAAGTTCACACATATTACTTCAAGTAATTGCAACTAAGAATATTAAAACGTTTCATATTAGTCTTCAAGCTAACAAATTAATCATTAACCACTTAATTCAACGGAAATTAAAAATTTAATGCATCACCACCACTACTATCAATACTTCAGGATATGGAATTCAAAGATAACAAATATATAAGCACATGATTTAAGTTCTTCTTCAAGAGAAACTTTATATGTTCCAAATAATATACATTCTTGCATGTCGTAATTGACAAGGGGTAGCTTTATGCTTTTATATTCAATATAGTTATGATATGTAGTCACAAGCCTTCAAGCAAAGGTGTAACATATGCAAGCCACATATTCAAAATTATTGCAACTTAATAATATCCTCGTTCATAAAGCTCTCTAAAAATTCCAACTCAATTTTCATTTGAGTAATTTTCGATGGTAAATTCAAATACTTGAGTATTTCATTGCTCTTTGATATTCTATACACAAGAGATATTTCTTCTAGAATATAGTTTGATAAAATTTTATTTACCATCTTGTCTTCTAGACATTTACAAAGCTTCAAGCTATTGTTTATAGAGCAAAGCGTTAAGCATACAAGCTTCAAAATTGGCTTTCAATGTAATATGATAGTCTATAATCATAATTTGGGATTTTACTCATGCAATGAGTCCCACAATGCATTTGTTACTTCTATCGGCCATATACTCATTCTAGAGAGTAATTAGAAATATATATACTGAGTTTACTACACTTCAATGGTAGCAAAATATCCTACATGGATTTAATGATGACCGTGAACAAATACTTTTACTTTCTGAGTAATTTCAGGATATTTCTTCTTCTTTTAAGGCATGCAAAATACCATAACTTGACCATGTGCATATAAGTTTACTACATGTAAACGACTAGCAAGGTGCAAAAAGACAAAGTGGATGGTTACTCGAAATATTCTTAGAAGCGTCCTAGCATTTTTTCAGGATTATGGTATATGCAAATTTTTAGAATTTATACCAAGCATTCATTCATCCCAAAAAACATATGCTAGGATTTAGAGAGCTCATACACCTTATAACATGTTTTTAGTGTAATCATTCAAGATTTTATTCTTATAGTTGCATGGTATAAAACTCATAACACATTTGCACTAAAAAATTTAGAATTAAATTCTAAGTGTAGCAGAACTTTCAAAAAATCAATCTACTATTTAACTCGGAAAAGATAAAGCTAGGCAAAAACATCCATTAAACTTCGGGTTTAATATGTATATACACACGTTCACACATACGGGTGAGAAATATAGTAAATATGTGTAAAACATATGGTCTAGGGTTAATTTATTCAGAAAATGCTCTAAAACTGAAAATTCACGGGGTTTATATTCAAAAAAACACCACCAATTCATGGTTACCAAACAATATAGCGAATATATTCTTCCAGAATATTTGACCTATGGTCTATTCTCAAGAAGAATCGGGGTCTTGTTCATAAATTTCAGATTTATTGAACCCTCCCCTTTTTAATATTGCTGGATTTTTTCAGTTTTCCGCGGCTCAATTCCTTTTAATTTGACCCATATTCTCGCACATGGTTCAAAGTCCTTCGGGGATCTCAGAAGGAAATTTTTTCTTGCTTTTCTCTTCGAGAGTCCTGAGTCTTGACGGCCGCCCGTAGCCTTCTTGGCTTCTTGCTAGCCTAGGTAGCGACGCATTTGAGCCAGGCGATGCGGGTCTATCCAATCGAGATCCGGGCTCGGGACGCAAGCACACGGCATACTAACCACGCACGGATATTGTGGTCATGCGGGCTGGTTTGCAAGTAGATGCATGATCGTGGATAGCTTACGGGCTATGTCGTCCTCACCAATGGAATTCAGTCCGAGGTGATCGGCGCGGGCGCGTGTCGTCGATATGTGCAACAATCACGAGAGAGCATACATGGAACAAAGGCATGCAGGCCGGACTACTTTTTTTCTTTCCTAGCGTTTGCATTGAGTTCATACCACTTTGCTCTTGGTTCATGGTTACAAGTCGAGAAAATAGATAATGTTACCGGTGGTCAAACGTTAGTGTGCATGGTCCCGCAGGCAGCACGGCTTCTTGCCATGGCGGCACGCTAGTGCAGCGGCGTGTTACTTCGAACTTGTGGCATGCAAGCCAGGAAAAAACATAAGCCACCCTTTTTTTAATTAATAACCCTTATATGCATATATAGATAAACCTATATGTGTACGTATTTACTATGTGTACTTCATGTACAAAACTATGTGTACTGCATGTACGGAAAACACACATGGAAGCAATCTGCTAGATACGATTCAATCTTTCGTACCTTTTGTTCTTGAATTCGAGGGAAAATGAAGGTTGTCGCATAGGACAGTTCGGCTAGCCCGGGGACCCGCCGGCGTGATGATGAGTCGATGCAGTCTTGCAGATTTGTAGGCAGAGGTAGCAGATCCGTTCCGCTAACAACGCGGGGGATGTCGACGTCGTCGGCGAAGTCGCGGTGAGACGTTGGCACGAAGCGCCGGTGTCGAAAGATCGGCGGCGGCTTCAACGGGCGATGTCGACGAAGAGCTTTTCGTCGATAACGTGTTGTGAAACTTGTCATCGCGGTTAGGACCTTCCCTCTCCGTCTCTCACAATCAATGTAGTGGATGAAAGTAGAACAAGTAGGCACAAGATGTAGGGAGACTATTCTTTATTCATCTGAATCTTCGTTCACTTACAATGGATGATCTCCCACGTATATATAGTCCGAATAAGTCCTAGAGTATGGAAATCGCCCACACAATAAACGGACTAGGATTAGGATTCCTCCTTCTCCTCTTTTCTATATTCGACCAAGGCTCCTCTTTCTATATTCCAACCAAGGCCGGAGAGTTTTTAGTAAGAGCCCACATACAAACGGACTAGGATTAAGATTCATCCTTCTCCTTTCCTTCTAAGAAAGAGTCCGTGTGTTTTACAACAGTTCCCAGATGAGAGTATATACTTACAGACCGAAGAACCTCGTGTGCGTGTATAAAAAGGTGACTAAAATGTTTTTTTTTTTTTGATCTCGCAACCAGTCTTACTGATTTGCATTAACAGAAGGATGCTCGACAAAATCGCGAGCCATCAAGTTCATTACAAATTCTGGGAGGGGGTCAATCCAAATCTGGAATTGACCCGGGTCCCAACTCAAACCCAAATGAGCAAGCTCATGAGCACAAGAATTACAATCTCTAGAGATTTTACAAAGATTAACAGAAGTAAAAGAATCATCTAGAAAATCACGAATATCCTGAAAAAGTCCTCCACCTATAGCCGGGGATGTGACAAAGAGAGAACAGCATCCTTCAAATGCACCGAATCAGTCTCGATCAACACACGTGACATTCCAAACTGATATGCCGCCTCAACAGCCTGCTTAAGTGCGAAAGCCTCAGCCAGCAGAGCATTATGCATCGGGCCAATACTTCCAGCACCCGCCAATACACCAACACCCTTATGATCTCGCACAACAAAACCCCATGCTCCCTTCTTTGATTCCTCCAGAAAAGCACCATCCACATTTATTTTTAGAACATCGATAGGAGGAGGAGTCCACTGCTGTACTGCTATGTTTCTCTTAAATTTCCCAACAAAAAGGTGACTAAAATGTTGCTGAGTACACGTTCGTTCCTGGAGCCACGTGATTGCTGACGCTCAACTGAATGATGATGGAACCACGTGCATGGAAGCAGCTGGATAAGGACTCGCTATCAAGGGTACTGTTGTGTTAGCCACAGAGAGAAGTAGCAATGATTAGCTGATCTTCTTGCAATTATTACTCTGATGAAATATGCTTAGCGCATGATGCTATGCGTTAAAATAATGGGAGAGGAAACATTGATGCACAACAGCAAGGTATGCCAGTCACATTCTTCTCCTCTCATCCTAGCTGTCTACTCGATAAGTCTCATGCTTTGCCATGTTGCCAACGGTTGATATTAATACTCCTATCGATGTAGCAGGGCTGTCCTTGCCAGGTTGGTGGTGCTATCAACCTTGGCGCAGACCGGCCAGAGTATTCATTTGTTCACGCCAAGATGATGTCATGGGCACCACCAACCTGGCAAGGACAGCCCTGCAGCTCTGTCCGGCGGGCGCTCTGCCTCACCGCCAACAGCTCGGCGGCTCGATTGAGCGCGTCAATTCGCTTCAACCAACAGCCGCAACGACGAGCGCAAAGGTCAACCAGCAGTAGACCGGACGCTGATTCGGTAACTTTCCTGTGGAAGGCACGTGCACGTCGTAACTTTCGCATCTCCATCCATCGTTTAATACGGATCCAACGTCTCACATCCAAAATCAAGCATAAATTTTTTTACTTGGGCAAAGCAAGATCGGTCCAGCCCTCTAGCGCCGCCGCACCGCGCGGCCTTCCCCACGACGCCGCAGGCATCTCGCTACGCCCATGCCATCTACGTGCAGATGCTTGCCTGCAGAGCGCGGTCTCATCTCCAGCCAAGCTTGCACCATCACACGACGCCGGCAATGCCATCAGCCGGCGCCCATGCCATCTACGTGCAGATGCTTGCCTGCAGAGCGCGGTCTCATCTCCAGCCAAGCTTGCACCATCACACGACGCCGGCAATGCCATCAGCCGGCCCGGGACGGCGTAGGAGCGTGTTCATCTACTCCATCAACTGATGACTCTGGCTGGCTCCGAATCTACACCCACACTCCCACAGCATGAGAGCATCCACGGGAAGGCAGACGCACACGTGTACGCGCCGCCGCCCAGAGTACTCTGTTTCTGTGTCATGGTCAGGCTGTGACAATTTGAAGCGCGCGCGTCTTCGCCATCCACCAGCACCAACATCTGGACGTCCTGATGAGGAGGCTGCACACGTTCGTTCCTGGAGCCGCAAGCCATGTGCGAAAGAGGAGATGATCTGCACGGCACATCGTTCTCCATGCATGGGTCAGTGTCAATCCCAGTTATTGTTTCTTCCCATCCTTGCACACATGCGCGTCAGCCGAGGTCATGGTTCCGGTCAAGAAGAAGATGACGCGGCAACCAGATGATCAAGACGGCGGCTGACTGCAAGAATCGCCGCGTCACGAATATACGAAGCATCGCTGGCGGGTTTCGGCTCGCCGGCGTCAGACATACCCGTACCGGGGAGCCGGAGGCTGAGACAGGGACGCGGCCGCCGCCGGGACAAGAAGAACTTGAATGTGTACCAGGATGCAAGCAAGGCCAAGACGCAAACAGGGCCAAGGGGAACCGTATAGGCAAGTCGAGTGCATCTACCACATTTGCTACGTACAGATCAACGAGAGGCTCGGCGGGGACGCAGCCGGCCCGCATCAACATGGCATTGAGCCTGTCGCCTGGTAAGAAGAAGAAGACGATGAGACGGCGTGACCACGATGATGTACGGTCGTGCCATCAAGATTTCAACATCGTCCTAATAGCTGCCGGTTGATGGCCGTCGCCCACAAGCTCAAAGAAGGCAATACCCATGTCTTGCTTGGTCGCGTATGCATGTGTGAGTACGGGCACGTACGTACATGCACCGTATAGCCATTGTGCGCACCAAGCAAATAAGCAAGCCTCGAGCATGCATGCGCGCGCACGCTGTGCTGTTGCTGCATGCCAAAGTGCGGAGAGAGGAGTTGGCGACATCTCTACACGTCGGTCGACACAAACCTTCTCTGAGCCTTCCATGTCGTCAAGACGTCCGTCAAGCAGCGGCGGCTCGCGCGCGTCTCTTGGCGGACACTTGTGTAGTCTGCGTGCTGGACGGAGAGCCAGAATCACGAGAACCATGCACGAGGAGCCTGTCCGCGTACCCGGAGGGCGGGAGGTATGCATCACTCGACGTTCAAAGTGATCGTACGTCTGAGGCACGGTCGCGGACGAGATGCAACATCTACACCGACGGGTCGGGATATATGGGTGCACCTTGGCGCACGTATCAAGGTCTCCATCGAAGCATCAAGGCTGCCCAACGCGTCCTCTGACGCTGAGCTAGCTAACGAAGACATCCGGCTGCTGAAGCAAGCTGGACGCACGAGCGAAATGCCCATGGCCAGGTCCGGTGGTACGCTTAGTCGCTCTCTTATCGCTCGCTCGCTGACTCACTCCCTAATCTAGATATACGATCCGCCGTCCAGTGTGCTAAGTACCGATCTCGTAATAGTGTACTTTCACTTGCAAGTGAGGCCGGAGGCGCTGGCGCCCACGGCCACGGTATACTAAATGGGCATGCTTAGGTACACTTTTTATTTGTTGGGAGGTAATATCTCAAATGAATATGAGTCATTGAATTTTAAGATTTTTTGATTTAGTTATCTAATTAATTAGTATATAAGAAAATAAAAAATCACTAAATCCTCCTATCACGGAAGAGACAATGCAGCGCATGGCTCCTTCCTTTCACGTACAGTGCCCCTTCCTTTTGAGCTCAACGTTGAATGCACTGCTATTTTAGTTCAATGTATTTTACTTTTTGCTAATATATATACGTGATACATGTCACGTACAAATTTTGGACTGAATACTGTTAGTACTATTTTTTAATTTACTGAGTTACCTTAAAGTTGTACACCGCTCATATTATATACCCAGTTAAAAAAATATGTTACATGTGTGAATAATATCAACAACTTGAAGTTTTGTGTCCAACTTTAATAGTTGTCACATTATACATTGGACACGCGTCATTTGGCATGTACATACACGTACACGCTGTAGAATGTGTAGTGGACATGTACATACGTCCTTTATCACGTTCACCAGATCTTGTATGCATCAACTAGATTGAAAAAAGAAGATCATTACATCCAAACCTTCCTTAATTATCCTACTTTCTAAAACTAAAAATTAATTAAATATTTATTTCACCTATTACCTCTTAGAAAGTAATATATAATGCTAGCCGTCAATCTAATTAAATGGAAGGCTCACAATCAATTGTGAGGACCGTAGCAAATCTCCTATAAATCCAGAAAAAGAGAATGTCGCCCACGGTGCTACTACTAGTATGAGTTTTATTTACTCGTCGACCTCTTCATTCCACAGCTGAGTGCACGGCGGCGAGCCGGCGAGCGACCTCGTGGGACGAGCACGAGCACGGGCAGTGTTTTTCGGGTAAAAGTTCTTCGTAATGTTCTTGCTCTGTTCTTGCCCTGTTCGTGGTTTGTGGCAGGAAGCGCCGGTGCACTGAGCCGGTGTTCTGTTGGGTTTTTTTTTTTTTGTAAAAGATAGGAAATGGGGAATGTGCTCGTCGTCCACATGGGCCTTGGCTACTTTGCCCTGGGCCTGGCCGTGGCGTTCGTGTGTGGCTGCGCTTCAGTAGCGGCTTGCGTCTTCTGCAGTCGGCCCGCCGCACCCCCCGCCCCGCCCATCCCCGAAGACGCCCGCCGCCCGCCGCGCCCCCCGCACCGGCTGAAGTCAAGATTTCCATCCCCGAAGACGCCGCGCCCCCGCACCGGCTGAAGCGAGGGTAGCCGTCCCCGACGCCCCGAGATAGAAATTCATGAGGTTAGCCCAAATGATCCCGATCCACACAACTCTTTGTCGAACTGCAAAGGGCCACATCTGAATATTCCAGCTGAGGTTGTTTCTCTCCAGAAACAGTCAGATCACAAAGGTACATATGCCTTTTTATATCTCAAATATTCCATTCTTAATAATACTTCATTCACTATGAATCCTTGTCAATATACTTGCGAGTTTTATTCACTTCGATCATCAATCCAGGTGATGACAACTCTAACCCAGATTTACTGAGTGTGGAGGATGGATTAGTTACTGCTAATGCTCAGTCATCTGAACCTCAACCTCCTCTGGTAAATGAAGGAGTTGGGGCCGTTACCAATAAAGTAGAAGCTGAAGTCCACCACAACCAGGTTAGTATCTAGATGCTCCTAGATGTGCTCATTTATGTTAGCCATAATGCTAAGGGAACATGGCAAGTGTATTTCAGGATTTCAGGAGCAGGCCAGCAGATTGGATTTCAGGATGTCCAGTTTCACATGGACGCCTTCAGGTTAGGATCATAGTATACCTTATTATTGAGCATGTTCATCTTTAATATTTTTTTGTTGAGTAAAAGGGCCACGCCCCCGTCTATTAGCATAGGCATATAGACAAATATTCAGTTATTACAGCTCCGGCGATGGCATGCCAATCGCAAAATTTGTCCCAGATAGCGCAGCTGTCACCACAACTGGCTAAAGAAAGTTCAGGTAAAAGAAGCTATTCAAGACTGCAACCCGGACACCTACTGAGCCTTAAAACAGAACAGAGCAAAGTACGAAGCACGCCCTTCCAGCCTCGGGCTGTACTCCCAGCATGATTCAAAAACCATCAAACCGCCAGCTGGTGGTGATCTTCTTCCTCGCGCTCCTCCCAGGTCGACCCTTCTGTCAGGTCCAAGGAAGCCAGAGCACTTGCAAAGCCTCCTGCTTGAGCATCTTGGAAATTTGGGTCAGCTTGGTCTTCTTGTCCTCCGGGCACAGAATACACCATCTTTGAGCAGTCATCTCTACTCTGTAGAGCAACATAGCCATGCCACTCCACTGACATCTCTGAAACAAAACATCGTTTCTCAACTTCCAGAGGCACCATAAAACCGCAGCAGAAACATGATTCAGAATACCATTCTTTTTGTTACTAAGCCAGAACTTCCCAATAGATTCAAAATCCCCTCCTAACTGAATACCAAAACAGTTAGAAATAGATTTCCAGAGTTGTTTAGCTACTACACACTCAAAGAAAAGATGTTTAACTGACTCTACTTCATTACAGAAAAGACAAGTCAAATCTTCAACTTTCCTCCTTTTCTCTAGATTATCTCTAGTTAACAGCTTATTTTTACTAAGAAACCACAAAAAACATTGCACTCTAGGGGGTATTTTGAGATCCCAGATTGCCGAAAAATAAATGGTCTGGATGCCTCTGAAATTGATAAGCTTGTAAAGAGATTGGACATTATAGATTCCATTAGAAGAGAACTGCCACACTAAAGAGTCTTCCTCATTGCTAAAGGTGATAGTTGAAGCTAACTGGCAAATCTCATTCCAAAGTTCTAACATATGTAGATCACCAGTTCTACTAAAGGTACATTTCAGATTAGTACCATCCCAAAGACTAGCAACCGAGCAGTTCTTTTCATTGACCCATCTATATACTTTCCAGTATTGGATAGCTAAGCTGGAATTTCCCAACCAATTATCTTCCCAAAACCTGACTCTTTCCCCATTTCCTATTTTCCATCTATACCCCATCTTAGCAGCCTGGATAGCCCACATAAAGCCCTTGAAGAAGGGAGAAGCTCCTACAGTATTAGTCTGAAAGATGTTAACCTTCTTAGTATTGTATTTGAAATCTATGAGCTCTGTCCAGAGTTTGTTTTTTTATCTTGTTCATACCTTCTTAGCCAGGGAGGCCAGTAGGCAAATATTTAGATCCCTGAGATTTAGTATACCCAAACCTCCAAACTCTTTGGCCATGGAAACTAGTTCCCAGTTGGCTAGGTGATATTTATGTGCATCCTCAGAATCATTCCAAAGGCAGTTCCCCATTTGGGAATTAAGGAGTTTAATTGCCCATTTTGGAAATTTAAGAAAAGATAGCAAGTAAATAGGTATGCTGGATAAGCAAGACTTGATCAATTGAACTCTAGCAGCCAGGGAAAGGAGTTTGCCTCTCCACCCCGCAATCCTACTAAGGAGTTTATCTACTAAAGGTTGCAAATCTTCCCTGGTTAGATTTTCATAGTGCAAGGGTACTCAAGATATTTCATAGGGAAGCTTCCTAGAGGGCAATTGAAAATCTCTTCTGCTAACTTAGCTTCTTGTTCCTCTAAGTTCATAGGTACTAGTTCACTTTTGTGGAAGTTCACTCTCATGCCTGAGATTTGTTCGAACCACATCAAGATGTGTTTCAGGTTGTAAAGATGAGTAGGTTGAGAGCTAGAGAATAACACTGTGTCATCTGCATACTGCAGTGACACAATCCCCCTAATCTAAAATCCCTCAAAGCCCCTAAATCAGCCCCTTCTTTGCACCTTTGGCCAGCATGTTAGTGAACACATCTCCTACTAGGTTGAATAAAGAGGGAGAGAGGATCTCCCTGCCTCAAACCTTTGCCAGGTTTGAAGGTAGTGCTCTCCTCTCCATTAACTAAGATGCTAAGGGATCCTCCAGTTACTAATCTCTTAATCCAATTGCACCATCTAGTAGAGAAACCCCTAGTTTCTAAAACTTCAAAGAGGAAATCCCAACTTACTCTATCATACGGCTTTTTCATAGTCTAGCTTTAGCACTACTCCTTTCTCCCCACTTCTAGCCATGCTATGAACTATTTCATGGGCAGTCACTACGCTCTCTAAAAAAATATACCTGCCTTTGATGAAAGCGTTTTTGATTAGAAGCTACTAATCTTTGAGCTACAAGGCCTAGCCTATTAGTAAGGAGCTTAGAAAAGATCTTGAAACTGCAGTTAAGGAGACTGATTGGTCTAAAATGCTTCATGTTGCAGGCATTATCTATTTTTGGGATAAGTCACTAGGGCAAAGTTTAATCTATGTATATCCAGATTTCCATCATAAAAATCTCTAAACATAGCAAGAATGTCTCCCTTAACAATTGGTCTAAAATGCTTCATGTTGCAGGCATTATCTATTTTTGGGATAAGAGTCACTAGGGCAAATTTTAATCTATGTATATCCAGATTTCCATCATAAAAATCTCTAAACATAGCAAGAATGTCTCCCTTAACAATTTTCCAGAACTTTTGATAGAAGATGAAGGACAAACCATCAGGTCCAGGAGAACCTTCAGGATAACAGCCAAAAACAGCTGCTTTAATCTCTTCCTCCTTAAATGGGGCTGTAAGAAACTCATTCTCCTCCTCAGAGACTTTTTGGTCAGCTTCCCAAAAATTATTCTCTAATTTAACATTTCCTCTATCCTCTTTAGCAAAAAGGGTTTTGTAGAAGTCAACAGCAACTCTCATCATCCCCGGCTGGTCAGTGACATGACCAGAGGGAGTTTCTAGATGATCTATCCTTTTTTGCCTACTTCTATAGTTAGCAACTGCATAAAAATATGCAGTGTTTTTGTCCCCTTCTTTGATTTCTCTATCTCTAGACCTTTGCCGAATTTTAATTTCCTCTATTCTCCAAAACTTATCTAGTTCTTCTTCTAACCACTTAAGCCTAGCCCATTCTGAACTATCTGAATCTCTCTCTTCAGTTAGCAGGTCTAGTTCATTATACTCTTGAGACAAGAGATTCTTTGTTTTATTAAGAAGTGCAATTTGGTTAGCAGCCCATCCCTAACCAACCTTCTAAAGGTTCTTACTCTAAACTGCCAAATATCCACAGCCTTGGTGTAATTACAGGGGAATTGACCGGGCTTTTTCTACCACTTTCTTAAAAGATTCTTCTTGCAACCACCACTTTTCAAATCTAAACCTCTTCTTACCAAAAAACATATTGTCACCTAAATCTACAAGGAGAGGGTTATGATCACTAGGTCTTTTATCTAAAGCCTTAACCCTGGCTAGAGGAAAAGCAGCATCTAGATTAGTAGATAGAAATACTCTGTCAATTCTAGCCATAATAGGAATCTCTTGGTTATTAGTCCAAGTGTACTTCCTATTTTTCAGATCTACTTCTAGTAAACCCCATTTGTTAACCCAGTCATTGAAAGCATCTACCCATTTAAAGTTTACTATACCATTGCTCTTGTCAGCAATATTTCTAACTAAATTGAAGTCTCCACCTAAAATCATAGGACCAGACCAGGAACTCATAATGCTGTGAAGTTCATCTAGGAAACTTTGTTTAGTCTCCTCATATGGAGACCCATAGACAGTAACAACCTTGAAAGAAAAACCAGTTGCTTTGTTAGTAAGGATGACACTAAGAGAGAACTCTAGAGAATCACTAATAACCAAATTAAACACAACTGCATTAGCCCCAACTAGAATACCACCAGCTGATCCTTTTGCTTTTAGGGAAACCCAAGAAAACTTAGTATTACCTGAAAGAGCTCTAAGAAGACTAATTGAGTACTCATTTTTCTTAGTCTCCATAACTCCTACAAAGTCTACATGATTTTCTCTAATCCTACTAGCTAAAGCTTGGACTCTACCATCTAAGCCCAATCCTCTTATATTCCAGAAAAGGCCTCTCATTTTTTTACCCTTTTTTTTTTTTCTCTCTCTCCTAACCTTAGTCCATTCTTTAACATCCTCTACCTTATCAGAGGTGTGCTGTAAATCCCTAGTGGGAGTAGATGGATCTCCATCCATCCCCTGCCCAGAAACCAAAGCTATTTGACTACTGGAGACAACTAAGCTACCTGTTTCTTGATCTAAGTTACTCATAGCTGAAGCAGCCTTTTCCTTTTCTAAAGCCTTGTTGGCTTTAATAAAATTGGTGACCCTATCTGAGTCCAATTGAATCATCTTATCAATAATATCCCTATCTAAAGGATAGCCATCCTTAGAGGTCACACCTATCTCAGAAGCAATGAAAGTTAAGGTACTAGAATTAGTTTGGCAGATAGTTTTTGAGTGCTCACCTTGCATTTCCAGATTATGGATTTTCTTGTTCGTTGTTGCCTTCTCTAGCAACGAACAATGTTTATCATGAAGAGTAACTTTAATATTTTAATGTGTTTTGGATCTGTGACATCATAATTTTCCGAGTTTGGACTTCTGCCATTACAATTGCGCGTATTACTGTGGTTATAACATTCTGCATCCACGGCCGTTGCAGATTATAAAGAACAATGACCTTGAAGAGCTCCAAGAGCTTGGTTCCGGTACTTCTGGCACTGTTTATCATGGGAAATGGAAGGGGACTGATGTTGCAATCAAGCGAATCAATGACAGATGCTTTGCTGGAAAACCATCTGAGCAAGAAAAGATGGTTTGTTCTCATGCTTCATATCTTTGTTTTCGCTTAAGCTTGTCTGTATATTGATAATATGCCTTGAATATTTTCAGCGATCTGACTTCTGGAGTGAAGCATCCAGACTTGCCGATCTGCACCACCCAAACGTCGTGGCTTTTTACGGTGTTGTTCCTGATGGACCTGGGGATCCATTGCCACAGTTACAGAATATATGGTCAATGGCTCACTTAGGACTGCTTTCCTGAAGAATGCCAAGTCTGTTCCTTTTTCATTACATATACGTCACCTTCTATAATGATATATGCTGCTCAAAATTAGAAATTAATTGTGCTACATGGCACTGATGTTTTTTTTTTTTTTTTTCTGGGCAGAACCCTCGATCCACGTAAAGAGATTAATTATTGCCATGGATACTGCTTTTGGAATGGAATACTTGCACAGCAAAAACATTGTACACTTTGACCTGAAAAGTGACAATTTGCTTGTTAATTTGAGGGACCCTCAGCGTCCAATATGCAAGGTAAGCAGCACAGTCAATCCTATACTATTATTCTATTCTTGCACTTAGTTGCTAGATCACTGTCTTGTCTAGTTGCTAGATTACTGTCTTCTCTTGTTTGCCATATTCACTTTGCTTGACATAGGGAGACCATCCTGTATCAACTTTCCATGTTAGCAGTAAGTCATATTTTGTTGTTAAACAAAATGCTTTTATAGGACTGGACGCTTATCCACAGATAATACTTGTTACTAAAGCAAATTGTTATGTGTCTCTAAAATTATACACATTCGATGGGTGTCACAAGCTGAGGTCACTTGGATGAACATGTAACATGCTTCGATGTAGCAGTTTCTGTCATGGTCTTACATTAGTTTCTGTAGGTTGGTGATCTTGGGCTGTCTAAAGTCAAGTGCCACACCCTCATTTCTGGAGGTGTGCGTGGCACACTTCCATGGATGGCCCCTGAGCTACTGAATGGCAGTAGCAGCCTCGTCTCAGAAAAAGGTTGGTTTCTATTCTTCAGTATATGATTTGGACAATTCATTAAATTCTCATAGAATTGACACGTACTGTCTCTTTCAGGTTGATGTATTCTCTTTTTGGAATTGTTCTGTGGGAACTGCTAACTGGTGAAGAACCATATTCAAATCTGCATTATGGTTTCATAATAGGTAGGTGTGGCATAGTGTTTCTTACCCAGTAGATGTGGTCAATACTCAAAAATCCTTATTGATTAGATCAAAACCTAAAAGGTCCTTATGTATCAGGAGGTATCATAACCAACACCTTACGGCCAGCAGTGCCTGACTCCTGTGACCCAGAGTGGAGGTCACTGATGGAGCAATGCTGGTCGATAGAGAACCATCTGAGCGGCCAACCTTTACAGAGATTGCAAACAGGCTGCGCTCCATGGAAGCTTCCCAGAAAATACAACACTGAATGCAGAAGTGCTAGCGAGCAGCAGTTGTCAAACTTGCAGGTTATATCCTTGACCCGTCGCCATCCGCCATATATTCCTAGGATCTGTTCATACCCTTCATTTGTTCGTATATGTAATCAAAAAGTTACCCGCCAGTGTGTCTACAAAGTGTCGCAATGGATGCAGCAGATGCCTATTCATTCACCCATACCGTTTTGGTCTAGAGGTGCATTCAATAAGTTACTAGGTCTAGTGTCCGTTATAGGGGAGAGTCCGATATTATTATTCTTATTTTCATTTTCTTCTTCTTTGTCACCCTTTTTTCTGGGTAATAATTGGGTTACTTGGAAACTGTCGGGTCGGTCGGTCAGGTCGGTCGGTCAGTTAGAATGTGAACTGGTAGTTGCTGGGTAAGTATGGTTTGTTGGTATATTACCAGTCTGGGAACAGAAAGTGAGGTCCTGCTTGTAACAAGATCTGTTTTGGTTTTGTGATTGATTTATAGTGCTATATACTGGAACCCAATTCCCCTGTTGCCATTGTAAATTCTGAGCTGCTGTTTGGTGCATGCCTTGGTGGAATTGAGTTGTTTCACTTGTCGAAAAAAAAATACCATTTCCTAATATATTTCAATCAGATGATTAAGACATTAAGTGTAAAATCTGTGTTGCAAACTTTGCAGTTGTTGTTTCTTGTGGCGTACCAAGCATATGTCGTAGTTTTTACCATTTTGCTAGAGCCCGGAATTACATTGCCTGACAGGAAGGAACGGACAGTAATTGTCTGACCGGAAGCAGTCTGAATTGTGCTATCAGTTTCAGAAAGCTACTATCTGCTGAGAGCATTATGTTGGGAGTAACGGCTGAACGATGTATAGCGCAGTTACATTGATCTTCAATCTTCATCCCTGTTGCATATACAACGTTGTTGGTCTGATAAATATACCTGTGTAACACTAGAACTAGTCATGTGTAAAGACAATAAAGATACTCTTTTAGTCTTTCTCTAATAGAAATTTTTGTATTTCAGGCTACTTCAAGATAACAGAGGAATTGTCGCAATGGACGCAGCAGATGCCTATTCGTTTTTTTGGTCGAGAGGTGCATTCAATAAGTTACTAGGTCTGGTGTCCGTTATAGGGGAGAGTCCGATATTATTATTCTTATTTTCATTTTCTTCTTCTTTGTCACCCTTTATCTCTGGGTAATAATTGGGTTACTTGGAAACTGTCGGTCAGTCGGTCGGTCAGTCAGTTAGAATGTGAACTGGTTGTTGCTGGGTAAGTATGGTTTGTTGGTATATTACAAGTCTGTGAACAGAGAGTGAGGTCCTGCTTGTAACAAGATCTGTTTTGGTTTTGTGATTGAGTTAGTGCTATATACTGAAACCCAATTCTCCTGTTGCCATTGTAAATTCTGAGCTGCTGGTTTGGTGCATGTCTTGGTGGGAGATCTGTGTTGTGTGTGCTTCCTTGCTTGCTGCAGATTTGCATCCCTTGTTGCTCACAATGCTCCTGACTGCCCCGGGGCTGTGAACAATGGCGAGGGCTCAGCAGCGTTGCGGCTTGAAGTTTGTCAGGTTGTGGGGCGAGGACCGCAGACCCAGAAAAGGCAGGCAGCCATGGTGACGACGACACAGGTGGGCAGGGAGCAGCTAATCGACGGCCGTGCACCCAAGCATGCAGTCTGTGATGGCAACGGCGGCGCACGCCAGTTCCGGGAGGCAAATTGTGAACCCTGCTTGCCAACTGACACGTGCACCTCAACAATCTTAAAGCACATGCCTGGACGCCATGAAGCCCGGCCACGCCCACCGTGTGCTCCCTGGCTGCAAGTGGCTCACCATCTAGCAGCGTTGCCCTGTCTACAACGTCTCGGCGGCACCCCCGTCTTCGCCCGTGGCTTCGTCGAGGTGGTGACCTGAAGCGTGTGGAACGGGGCGGCGTCGCTCCTCCAATTCCACGCTAGGTTCCAACGCCTCGTCGCAATGGCCCTGGCCGCCGCCGCAGCTGGATGCCGCGCTGGACGAGGTCGCGCGCCGCATCGTGGCTGGCTGTCGTGCTGCTTCTACTGTGGAGACGGCGGCACCGGTGCCAACAAGCGGGTGATCGACACCGGAGCAGAATGGGCAAGGACGTGGTGCGCTGCGCTCGCCAACTATTCGATGGAATGCCTGACCTGTATCTGAATGTGCCAGTCCGCTGGTGCTCACCAGCCACATCGATTCTGGAACAAGAACGATGGAGCGAGGACTTGTATTTTCATCTAATGTAATCAATTAGTCATTGTTGTTCATGTATCACTTTGTTAGCTTGCTTGGCTCTATATGGTGCTACAAATGAACAAACACAATTTCACAATTTTATATTACTCCAGTGCATCCAGCTACTGTGAATCAGAATTTGCAAACTCAAAGCTAACTGTCATTACTAACTAAAACTTAATAATTAGAAGCTAACAAAAATGCTGAAAGTTAACTAAAATTACTAAATTGCAAACTGACACTGTTGCATGGTCTGAGCGGCGAACTAAATGAAAAATTACAAAATTGCTGAATTCGTACCGAGCGCCAAACTGAAAGCACATTAAAATTATTACTAACTGAAATTGCACATTGAAATGGCAAAACTTAAAGCTAACTGAAATTACTAAATGAAGCTCCATAACAGGACGAACATCGTCGCTGATGAAGTTGTCATTGCCGCAGACGAACAAACCCATTACAACACCGGCTCTGATTGCTTTTGAGGGTTTACAATTAAGCACGCGGGCGTACCTCTGCAGCTGCGCCGCACGCCACACGCCGGATCCGGTTGTGCACGACTCGATCTTGACCCACCGCACGCCGCAGCCGCCGGCGCTTGCCGCGGTCGCTCTTGCTCGCCGAGGCCGCCCGCCTAGGTTGCGCGCGACGCCGACGCGGCCGCCCTTGGTCACCGAGGCCGCCCCACTCTGTTGGGCTTGCCGCCGCCGCTCTTGCTCGCCGAGGCCGCCCGTCTCGGTTGCGCGCGACGCCTCCGTGGACGCCCTTGCTCGCCGAGGCCGCCAAACTCTGTTGGGCGCGCCGCCGGCGCCGGCGCCGGCGCCCGAGCTCAACAACGCCCTGATACTGCGACGGCCTCCACTCCAATCACCTTGGCTTCTGATGAAAGAAGCTAACGTCGTGTGTCTGTTTGACGTTGTAAACGGAGACGGAAACTAAAAGGCAGAGAGTTACTTTAAATTGATGCAATTCCAGGTGTAAGGTTTTTTAGATAGAGGAAACACCGGGTCTCTCCAAATTTGTCTCCCCAGTTCCGGGAGTCGTGGCGCGCCCACCATGACTCCGGCGTCCTCGTCACGTATGGGGGCGCACGCACGCCCGGTGCGCGTTGCCGACTTCCGTGTACGTGTGCGCTCGCGCCAACGCAGGAATCGCATCTGCCGATCCATCCAATCCACCCCATGGGCAAGTGGGTCGTATCCATTCCTGACCGTGCCCACACGGTCAGCATCAGCTTGCGGAAATCTCTGCACTCTCCACGACGCCACCGGACCGGAGGGAACCCAGATCCAGCATCCCGGGTCGCGACTCGCGACGCAGCAGTAAAATTTTCTGGACCGGCGTTTCATTTTTTAAACCCCAGGAAATGTTTTGTATGTCTGACTAGTGGGCCCTTGGTGAGCTTTCGTGATCCCGGGAAATCGGGGTAAAGGGACCGGGGATCTTATCGAGTTTCCCCAGCAGCAGTCCCGTTCATCCGTGCATTTGAGAGTGGGAGTGAGGTCTGTCGATCGACCACGTCACCGAGTGCTCTTGGATCTGAAGCAAAATAACTAGGAATACGATCACGGCGGCGTTTATGAGGAAACTCCCAGATCCCCAACAAACAGCGGCCAAGAAAGAGGCTGCTGCCGCTGCTGTGTGTGTGTCTGTACCTCCGGAACCTGCTGTCTATCATAAAAAAAGATGGATGGAAAGTGCAATGGGCATGCCTTTTGATTGGCGACCTCGCCTAAACTCAAGCTGGATGCAGCGATAGGTCGCAGAAGCAAAGGGGCGCGTTTGGTTCCCTTCTGGGTACCGGCTGCATGGGCTCTCGAGAGCCGGGCTCTGGCCGGCCAACAGCGCGCGAGCCAGGCTCCGCAGAAACGAGATCGAGCTTCGTTTCCCGGCATGCAGGCTGAGCGTTAATTTCTGCATGCGAAGGTGCGAGCAAGAAGTGCTGCAAGCAACCAATCATCCCTCACTTGCATGGGCTGAGCTTGGCTGCCAACCAAACACTAGTCAGGTGCATGCCCCGAGCCTGGTCAGACCGTGAGCAACCAACCAAACACACCCAAGCTTCAGGGCATGTACAGCCCGTCTGTAGAACCCGTCTAAGTATATGACGTGAATTTTGCAAAACACCCCCTCCCGAGCAGCAGACGAGGCGAGGTCGTCGCTTGACGAAAGGACGATGCGGCTCGTGCTCCCAGGCAAGAGACGCTGGGTGAAGAAGCGTTGTACGGGATGGTTTCTCCAACTCGACTTCGGCGCGGATCTGATGCGGGTGTGCCATGTGCGTAGAGTGGAAGCTGCGCGCCAAACTCCACCAATCTTGCCGCCGCCACCATCGTCGAAGGTCTAGCCACCAGGCTCGGAGCCGAGCTCCCATCGTCCGACGACAGGGTAGGGCCGGAGGGGAAGATGCAGCTGCAGATCGAGCGCGGCGGAGACCGCCTCGGCCGCTGCTGCTTGGCCGCTGCAGATCGAGTGCGCCGGAGACCGCCTTGGCCGCTGCTGCTCGCGCGACGCGCCCAGCAGGGCGCGCGCGGCGGAGACCGCCTCGGCCGCTGCTGCTTGGCCGCTGCATATCGAGCGCAGCGGAGACCGCCTCGGCCGCTGCGGCTCGTGCGACGCTGCTTGGCCGCTGGTGCTCCCATCCTTTGTCTGCCACGCACGAGCCGCCGCTGCCGCCGAGAAGCATCTCGATGTGGATGAGAACGAGTGAATGACCGACTTGGCAGGAAGCTGCTCCACCACCGCAGTTGGATAATGTAAACAAACATGTGGTCCAGAAATATTTGATAGTTTTTATCCATTCGATCTACATTTGTTTGAATTAATGGTCTCAAAATTATTGTATCATGTTTTTTTTTTTATTTACTTGATAATATGCTATCAAGTAGCCACACAGTTGCATACAGGAATACGTTTGTAGTTAATCTTAAAGACATACAAAGCATTAAATACCATGAGACCGATGAAATAGGCTATCAGATTGTATGGTAAAAGTCTTTTTTACTTTCTTTTACACCGAGATTCGATGCCTTACTGACGGAGTCGTGTGCGTGGGTTGGAATACGCCGCACATGTTCATCTTTGGTGTCTCAACCCATTAACATAACAAGTTTCGCTCGTCATATGGACAGCTTCGCCAGACATTCAAAGTTATTGGGTCTCCATATCCAACTAAAACAATATGTATTGTGTAAACATTATTCTATGAAGGACTGAAATGACAACACGCTATGCCTAATATTACTCATCTTTTTTTTCCGATGAATACTTCCATGATGCGCTATAAGGGTGTCCCCAATGGGTATGTCTTAAATTTAGCTAGGAGGAGCACACACGAAATGCTATTGGTCAGAACCGGGAGGGAGCAGCGCGCTAGCGCTCGAGTCCTAGATAGTCTCGCACGTTTTCCCACGAAATCTCTCTCACAACGTTAACAGCCTACATTCTCTCTCTTCTTTTTTTATTGTTTCTGCCGGTCATCTCGCTAGCGATTTCTCTGCTGCTGTTGTGGACGCCCTAAATACGGCTTCCTTTCGCATGGGGGACTGATCTGCTGGTTCAATTTTTTAATGGCCATGGTTCGGACTCCAAACATGGTTCGCTTTTATGTCCGCCTCCCTTGGTTCGGTTGTTGCAGTGTTTTGGTTCGTTCAATGAACCTCCACGTTAGAGTTCGGTTTGCTTTAAGTAACAGTGGAGCTGCTCTTAGAGCAAGTACAATGATGCCACATTGGCGGGCGACATGCCACTCCACGTCACGTTTTTCTTTGCTGGCAGAGAGAGAAACAAGGAAAGAGAGAGGATCGGGCGTTTAGCGAGACGGCAGCAGAAGCGGGCGTATGCATTAACTGCGCTGATTCCTGCCCTCCCATTCGCTAGCGCACCTTGCATCGCATTAAAATTGGTGGAGCCCACCACAACCAGCGCAACGCGTCGAATGAGCTGGACCGTGAGTCGCCGGCAAGCAGGCGGAACTATAAAACTTGCTCTTAGTATATGGCTAATGCTGAAAGGTCTTGCAGTCACTGGGAGAGCCGGTTAGTTTGACCCAAACACGTCACACAATATGGCCCACTACTGTACGTCCTGATCACATGGTGCATGCATCAATAACATTCCACTGATTGAGCAGCCCTTCATTCTAGGACCACGATGATCATGTGGATATCAAACCTTTTGGGATCTTCCCATCCCTAAGGTCTTTGTTGATCCAAATATATATATTAGGATCGACTGGGATGAAAAAAATTAACACAGATTTCTATCCCAATCAAAGCACTTTAAATACAAGCAAGCTCTAAAGTTTAACATGTGTATTAAGATGAATACGAATGCGGACAAATTTCTCTTGAACTATAATAAACTCATTTCGATGTTGAAATGCATGCAGGTCTAGCAATAGCACCATCATTTCCGTCAGAAATGTATTATGTATCACACACTTCGCCACATTACATTTTGCAAAGCATTGTGGCTGGTGAGCTACTGAGCTATGGCCACAGTGAACTGACCGAGGAGACCAAAGAGCCGAGGAGTCACAAAATGGCTCGGTCGATCTCACCCACGCGCACCACACGCGTCAAGTCAAGACAAACATGCCCGGGCGGTCCGGACTCGGTAGTCCGGACGTAGCTAACTTCTCCACTGGTTAGTCGCTCCGCCGACACCTACAATCTATGCATCAGTCCATCCTACCTCTCTAGCTATGTAGCGATCTCTCGGCGAGGGGCGGAGAGGGGAGGACATGACCCCCGCCAAGTTATGAACCACCACTTTAGTACACCTACGATTCAGATGTACAACTCATCGGAAGAAACACCCCCCGGTGAAAAGACCCAACTAAGATTATACCTTCTCGACACCTTATTGCCGCTTCCATTGAGTAATCTGGAGCCCGTTAGGTTGATCTCCACCGTTAGCCCAACGGCCAACCGGGCCCTTGGTTTCACGCCCGATCGGGGGCGTCCAGCCCAAGACGAGGTTGGTGGGCCCCTGTCGCGTAGCCTTATAAAGAGGAGGCGGGGGCCACGGTTTAGGTACGAGGTTCACCGCAGCCGCCACCCACCTCAATCCCTTGTCCGATCCGAGAGGGGGCCGGCGGACGGGAAGTCCCACTCCGCCACCGGTCTCCATCGCTAGCATCACCAGCGGACTTCATCGCCGGACACCGACACGAGGGTTGTTTACTTCTCCAAGACCACAGTCAAACTTTACACTCTCATCCCTCTCTTCCTTCAACTATCTCATGACCGTGATCCATGTTTACAATCGATTAAGAAGGAACACCCTTCTGGTTCTTACACCTAGTATCGATCCATGATCTATAGAACTAACAATGGTATCAAGAGCCAGGTCTAGAGTGTGGATCCAGATTGGGGAATGAATCGAAAGAAAAGAAATAAAGACATTCGATCTCGAATCAAAAGAAACGACCGATCTAGTTCGGATCGGGAAAGTATCTCCAAACCCTAACACTAAGTAAGAACAGAAAGCAACAATGAAGAGGAACCGAGGTTAGAAGGAATTGACTTACCCGTTCTCCCCTGCCGTCATTTGGTAATACGGGCCGCCATCGTAGGCGCACAAAGTCAGCGCGGGAATGATTGTAATCTCATGTTTGGTTTTGACAATTGATGACATCGTGTTATGCTAATCATCTACTCTAAGTGTGCTTAAGAGGTAGTGATAGCATTGGTGATGAGGAGCTACATGCTAATCATCAAGCTCATGCGTGTGAAGGAAAGGAACCCCGAGATCAAGGCAAAGGTTTGCTCGATAGGGTTTTCCTTTTAGTGGTCAAGACACTTAGGGAGTGTGACCACACTTAGGATAGACAAACCGACTATCAAGAGGGGAAATCATTGGCTATCTCGAATTGGAAGTGCCTCTAGGTTCATACCGACTTGCATGTGCATTTAGAATCGAGAGCACTAACATCGCGCTTTGTCTAACCTTGTTTTTGAAATGCTAGCACTCTTGCTTCAAGATGAACTCGACGTGTTGGCAACAAAAGGACAAGTGTGAAACTTCGGGTGGTTGAAGAACAAGCTTTTGCATCATATGGAATGACGATGTTGATCGACAAGGATGGAAGATGTTCCTCACATGAAATGATGAGGATCTTTTCATGAAAACATCTTGGATCAAGCCATGGGCAACGAGCATCAAAGATGGATCAAGAAAAGGGAAGTTGCTGTTGTCCGAGAGGCGCCGACGCGTCGCCGCCGCTTTTGCGCGCCAGACGCCGCCCGACGCTAGCGGTTGTTGGCTCGCCGGCGCCGCCGCCGTGCCTGCTCCACGGGCGCAGGACGCGTCGATGGGGGGGTACCGACGCACCAGAAAAAAAATAATAAATACAAGATATTTACCTACAAGTCCCAACGAACTCGAGCTTAATTCTCCTTGCCATTACTAGATATATACTTTATATAAAAGAGATATATACTAGATATTCGACAAAATTAGAAGCCCCTTTGCCATCACTTCAGTAGTCTCTAATCATAATTGGAAATAGTAACCATTGAATCTGTTTTATTTTGTAAATAATCACTCACCTCTGAATGGTGAGAAACAACGATCTTCACCCCGGCCAGTTCATAGGCATGTAAAGCTAAGATTCAGTTTGACGGAGGAAAAAACAAGAGAGGAAATGGATACGACACCGTATAAAATTCAGGCACCTGACCATTAGGAAAAGTGTAAAAGAGATGGAAGGATCACTTCGCTTTTTAATACTAAAACTAGCAAAGGTGCACGTGGGCTATAATGTGACTCAATACGTCTTAGAATCGGATATCATACCATCACTAGATGCGAGTCATTCTAACTTGCACAAGTACATGTCGTGAGTTTGGGTCACATACAGGACATGGAGGAAGGAGATGACTTGAGGCTGTCTGAAGGGACCCACAATTTCTCCCTATTTTTGCTTTATCTGCTGATTTTTTCCGTTTCAACAAGCCATGTGTCAAAACCAACGACACATTAGTAGAAACCAGGAAAAGAAAACACTTTTTAAGGGGTTAGGGACTTAGGGAGGTAAGTTGCACGGTTTTGTTAGTTAAATGAGTAGGAGTAGCTAGTTTTGCAATTCAGAAAGAAACACATGGACTTGATTTTTTTTTTTTTAGAATGACACAAGACAACGCAGACGCCACAATACGCGACGCACACTCACCCCTATGAACACACGACGCAAACCCTACCCTATGAGCACCTCCGAAGGACGGGCAAACCGGCAGACTGGAGATTCTCGAAGTCACCATAGGCGCCCGCCGCCGACGGAACGCCGCTACCACTTAATGCATAACGCCGGTAAATCCTCGGGGAAAATCCCAAGAAAATGTGCGAAAGACCGGGATTTGAACCCTAGTGGGTAGCGGCCCCACCGACCGTCCTACCATGGATTACAAGCCAACCCGCAACACACATGGACTTGATGACACTAGCACTATATATGTCGAGCCGGGCCGTGCTTTTAGATAGGCCAGCCCATTTAGCCTTCTCCAGATATGAATGATATATGCGTTTCTTTCAGTATTTGTTTCTCTTCCCATTTCGTGTCTGTTTCGATGGTCTGCTAATATACATGTATGTACAAGTGTGATCTTCGATCGTACATGTGATCGAAGTAAAAGTATGCATAGGCTTCAATCAACAGGTATAGAATCCTTAAATCATCAGATCAGACAGACCGGTGAAATTCAGAAAAAGAAGAAAAAAAATGTAGTGCGTGGCGACTACGTATGTAATAATCGTACTATTACTATACCACACATAACGTGGCAAAAGGAAAACTAGCGTCGTCCTTTGCCGGCAACGTGACGATATATATAGTTGAGAAATGCTAATGATGATACATGGATAAGTAAAAAAAACAGCAACGTGGTGATTCACGGAGTTAGTAGAATACTAGTGGTAGTTAGCTAGTACACACATGATAACATAACATCTTATTAATTAATTAACAAGAATGAGCTTTAAAAAACGAATGAACGGGCACGCAGAAGCAGCAGCAGCCAGCAGCGAGCACTAGCTATGCCGTGTGCATGATGCGTCCGCCGGTGCGAAGACTTTAGCCCCGCGCCGGATGGCATCTCGATCTCGTCCCCAGCGCGGGGCCGAGCACGTAGCCTATAGCCGTAGCCATGCGACGGCGAGGTGGCGCGCGGGCGGGACGGACCACGGACGCGGGGATTGATGCGTTTCACGCGTTTCGGCGGCCGTCGGACAATGGATATATACGCGCCCGCGCGGGGATGACACCGAGTTAACCCGGTCCGTACCTCCGTTGACGACTGACGCTGGCCATCGTGTCCCGTGAGCTGGCTGGCTGCAGTCTTGATCTAGCTTGCGCGTACGGTAGGGATCCACAATATATATACGTACCCCTATGATTGTCAGCTGGTTAGGACCTTCCCCTCCTCCGCCTCTCGTGATCACGTAGTAGAGAAAAAGAAGTAGAACAAGTAGACACAAAGATAGGAGACTATTCTTTTATTCATCCTGAAATATCCGTAATTACACCATGTAGCCCCACATATATATACCCCGCCAGCGTTCCAAGAGTTTCGGTAAGAGCCCACATACGGTTGGGATTAGGATTGACAGATTCTCCTTCTCCTTTCCTTCTAGGATAGAGTCCGTGTGTTTTACAACACTCCCCTTGGGCGATTACCACGATATGCATATGCCTCATCAAAAACTCCATCCGAAAACCCAATTGGGAAAAACGGTTCTTGGAGAAAAGAGTACATCACATTAGAGCAATTGCATTGCACATGTTGTCTCATTAAAAACCTTGTGTGAGAAACCTTCGAAAGTAAAAACTCACATAGGAAAAAAAGAGTACAACATTTAACCTTCTTGGTCATATATTCTTCAGGATATTCTATTCTTCATGAATAGATATTGATCTTCATAATCTACGTATAAACTTCAGTTTTTTTTTAGCAAATATGATCTTCTCGATCTTTGTAATTCTAGTGGTTTACCTTCGAGGCGCATTCAATAAAATATGCTCCCTCATAAAGCCAAACTTTGAACTTCATTGTTCAAAACCACACTTTTTTATAAACATGTGTAAATAAAAGTTGGCTCATAATTCTTCTATGAATTATATGAGAGCAATATGCTTCATGCATAATGACCACTAATTAGTTGTGCAAAACAAATAAATATTATCCATCGAGAAATAGATCCTTTCGTGAGGATTATGGGGGTAAATAAATTAATATTCAATATCTTTCTAGATAGTGTATCAAACTTATACTAGAGTTTAGATACTTATAATTAATCCTTAGTGGATTTTCAAATTGTATTCTATAAATCTTCGAGATTTGATTGTACAAATCCAAGCCTTGCATTTGACATTTGGGGATAATTCAATTGCCAAAACCACCATTATTCTTATACCTTCTATGGTATATAGAGGATATTAACACTACATTGCTAGCTTTTCATACACTTTCTAAGTGTTTCAATGACACCTTCATGGTGTTTAAATCCCTCATTTTATTTCTCTCGTGTCTATATTCACTTTTGTGGATGAATGGTGCTTATTCAAGAATTGACTGTAAATCCTTCATGGATTAATTCCTTCAAGGATGTACATTCATTCTTAGTGAATTAATAATTCTCTTCTATGAGATACATTCTCTACTGCATGAGAGATGAGTGATATACACAATGACATAGCATTATTCACTATAAAATCATTCAATGATTGTAATCCTTCTAGGACATGCTCTTCTTGAGACTTGAATTTTCATTCAGAATATATGTACCTTAGACTTCAATACTTAGTATGAGATTTCTACAAGTTGCGATTTATATTCTTCGAATTATATGGATTTTCATAATCCACTTATTAACCGCGATATTCAATATTCATTTGTTTCATTTGCCGAGATATAGTAGAACATTCATTTCTTCTTAATAGGAGATTCAACCTCAATTGCTTTCTTCATTGACCGATGTAATCGCTTACAAAGCGATTTTGCCATGGACTTTATTTTTCCGGATCCGGGTTCCCATAAGAAAAACATTGCAATTAGAGAGGTAGTGTTGTCGACAACTATTTTCACTTCTCCCAATACTCTCACAATGTGAGAATATTTTATCTCTCGCCATTTCCCAAACAAGAGATGGTATATTGTTCTACATATCCAACATTAATGATGCGCGCGCTTAGTATGTTGGATTTCATCTTCATGATGATCCTCTTCATGAGGTGCTCAACCTTCTTCATGAGGTGTTCTTTTTCATGAGAATGGAGGAGTTTCATTTTATTTCTATTCAACAAGTATATACTAAACTAGAACCCACAAAGGCCCCCATAGATTTAGTTTGATAGTATATACTCCCTCCGTCCCCATTTGTTTGTCGCTCGAGGAGTTTATTTCGCGGTCCACGTTCATTGCATGCATCATGTACCTACCCGTTTCACTCCACATTCATTTGCCGTTTGATGAACTTTGACAGAGGCCGTGACGACATCCAAAGCGGACGGAGGGAGTATAGTTTACTACTAGTAAATAAATACAACTTCTCGGTTTATAACTTCAAGTTACTCCTCTCATTTCAAAATATCCGCATATGCTCGCTTCAGGCTTCACAAGAGCATTAGTCAAACTACAGTATGACTTAGTGTGTGATACTATTCCTCCTTCAAGCTCCAAGGAATATTTTCTCTTAAGATCATTTTCCTTCTATGGAAATAATATTTGGCATTCAAAATATAGGCTCTCTCTCCCCTAATGCCAATATTAGATCATTAATAGCATATCGGTGGCCATACAAAATGTATTCAAAAGATCGAGGAGCTTTACAATTTGCTTAGTACTCGGAGTACACCGGATCGAGCGGATCTTATATAGTACGTATGTACGGTGTGGATGGGGGTGATGCATGCATCGAGACAAGCTAAACAACCTAGAGCCTGCTACGTGCCTTTTTAAAAGTTTTTACTACTCTCTATCTATGTTTTGGTAGTCAACCCCTACGCTTTATGAATGAGCATTCTTTTACTTCATCTGTCTCTAGCCTTTTTTGGCGCTAAACTAGGCCATGGCTAAACAATTTCGAAAGGTGGAGATGCTTTAGACAAAACGATGAAGAAAACTAAACAACCTAGCCTAGATTCCAACTACCCATCATACATCTAACATTTATGTGTTAGTACTGGTGGTAGTAACTTGCTACCCAACTCACTTTTTTTTTACAAAAATACCCAACTCACTTTTGCCCATGCCTAATCTTTTTTACGCATCTCGTGAGTCATGACTTCCTCTAATATATATAGCTCGCTCCATGCATGACCAGACAAGAAGTAAAGGTCCACACATGGAACTATCAAAGTGGCTCCAAAGACTCGTCACAGTTTTTCCTCCCCGGCCTACATACATTGTCCATACTCATCACGCTGTACTGTACTGTACTATACAACCAGCAAATGCATCCAGCGTGACACCTTTCACGCACGCACACATATGTCCTCTACGTCGTCGTCCTCTCCTGAAATTTAATTTCTACCGTCGGATCGTATTAGTAAAAAAGAAACAGTAACACACAGTGACACAACAGACACATTTCTCCCCCTGCCACCACCCTCCTTTCCCCCGCCTTTACGTGTCCGTGGTCCTTCATCGCAACCAACACAACAGCCAGCCATCATCATCATCATACTTGCCTCCCTCAAACATGCATCTCAAGTGGCCGATCTTTTGCATGCATTGGCCATTTGCATTGCCCCCAACACAAAGCCAAAAGAAATCTCAAGTGGATAGAGATTACAAGCGTTTTTCGCATAGAAAAGTACCATGACGACTTGAATCATAATTATCACGAAGCCCAACGACCCGATGCATCAGAGTAGTTTAGAGGAAAGGGAAGCCATCCATTAGCTGCAGCTCCACTTTGCAGGGGCATGTGACCAATCGATCGAGAGCCCATGCCATGCCCACCACACAGGCAGTTGAAGGTGGTGGCAGGATGGTGGAGACTGGAGATGATGGACCGCGATCTGCGTCAGATCGGTCAGCTTTTGGAGCTTCATTTCTGTTGGTTACTTGGTTTATGTTTGCATTTCCCCTTGCCGTTTCAGTTTAAGATAGGGATGTGCACACGCTGTACTATACGTTATCGGTGTTGGATCCTGTACCCGTGCACAGAATCCAGCTGTACATACGCTGGCCGCAAGATTTGCCTGCACGCACCATGTACATACGCGTTGGTCTCACTCACAGCAAATACGTCCACGAATTTACTCGTTTGATTGATGGTTGCAGCCTGGAATCCGCGTGAGGTGGCGCAGGCATGCATGTGAGCCGGACCGTGCCCTGCAGCTGCGAGCTTCTTCTACCAGACCGACCACCAGCTCGGCTTCGGCCAGTGTCAGTCAGTCTCCCTCCCTGTCCCCTGTGCATGCAGCATGCCTTACTATAAATCCTAGCGCAAGTAGTTGCGGCGATCGAGCAGTGAGGAGCCTCGTGAGGGTCCTGTCTGTCCTCCTGTCCTGTGTTGTGGTCATCACCACTCACTCTGCCGCGGGAAGCAAGTGAAGTGGCGTTGGAAAAGGCCGGGAGGTAGCTGAGGGAGGTCACGCCGGCACCGCGCGAACGACGCCATGGACTGGTACGCGTGGCTGTCGCGGACGGGCCTGGCGCCGTCGCTGACGCACGAGTACGGGCGCCTGTTCAGCCGGAACGAGCTCGAGCCGGGGACGCGGCGCACTTCGACCACGACCTGCTCAAGAGCATGGGCATCGCCGTCGCCAAGCACCGCCTCGAGATCCCTCAAGCTCGCCAAGAAGCAGGCCGCCGCCGAGGACGACGGCGGCTCGTCGTCGGCGGCGTCGCGGCTCGCGCGCAGGGCCACCAGGTGCCTGTCCCGGTGCGTGCGCCGGCTGGCAGCAGCAGGAGGAGGCAGCGGTGGTGGTGGGAGGAAGAGGGGTGGCGCGTCGTCGGTCACCGTTGTCCCGAGGCTCTGCAGCGGAGACGACGCTGTCCGCGTCGGCGCCGTGCAGCGGAAGAGCACGGGTAGCGCTAGCGCCGCCACCAAGAAGATGGTGCTCATGATCACCGACGGCGTCGTTGCCGGGCGCGACGGCCTCAGGGGAGGCAGTGGCGGAGCTAGGCTGTCGGCGTCGTCTCAGAAGGCGAGCTTGATGTTCCATGACTGCTACCACGATGACGACGACGAGGAGGGTGCAGAGGAGGAGGAGGAGGAGGAGGAAGAGGAGGCCGGCGACGACGACATCAAGTGGGACTCCATGTTTCAGGACCTCAAACCCACGTGAAGATAAAGTTGTTGTCTCATCCTCTCCTCTGATCTCCGGCCGCTGCCTGCTGGAGTTTCATGTTGCTGCGTGCGTGAGTCAGTCGTCATGGCTTTGCTTGAGTTGTGGTGTGAGAGAATTTTAACAACTCTCCTCATGGTGTTTGTTTGTTCTCCCTTTTCTTTGAGAAGAAGAGAACATAGTACTAGGAAGAATGTGTGTTGTTTCGCAATGTTGAGCAAATAATGTCGAAAATGTGTAATTTCCTCCATCAGTTTTGCAGTGTTAAAGCTTGAGCAAGAATCAAAGGCCAGCACTGCACAGTCCCTCTCCCCTCGCCATTGGCAGAGTAAACAACAAAATGCACTGCCGATGCATATGACGAACCACGCTTGCCAAGTCTGAAGCGGCAGGCTTGTATTCTAATGGTAGGACGGTCAGGTGGGACGCTACCCACCGCGCTCAAATCCGGTGCTCAAGGCCGACTTTTTCTTGGGATTTTCCCGGGATTTACCGGTGTTATGCATTAAGTGGTAAGCGACGTTCCCGTTGACGACGAGGCGCCCATGGTGACTTTGAGAATCTCCGGATCCGCCTACAGGTCCAGCCTCCTTCCTGAGCTCATTCATAGGGGTAGGGTTTGGCGTGACGTGTGTTCATAGAGGGTGAGTGTGCGTGCGCGTGTTGTGAGTGTCTCGCGTTGTCATCGCGTGTCATCTAAAAAAAAAAAAAAAAAAAGAACCCTGTATGCCTGACCATTGCAACTGCAAGACCATTTTTTAACTCTTCCGACTGGGTTATACAGATCGTAATTAATTAGTAGAGCTAGATCAACGTGTAGAATTAGATTATGACCAAAGAAAACAAAAAGTATAAGCATCGAGCAGGCGACATCGTCATAGTGTTATTACTCCTTTACAATGATGTCTTTTTTTTTATGTCTTGAACGCACTGCAATTCTTTTTATCATCACCACCCTCCCACGTTTTTTTATCGCGGGCTATGAAAATTAGCGGAAGCCCGTTTCTAGCTGCTATTTACGCTATAGCGCCGCTATGGCCGCGCTATAGCGGGCTCTATGCACAAGTAGGCCAAGATGCTTTTCACGCTATTGCGCCGCTATAGCGCTATTTGTTTCAAATACGTAAAATCATGATAGGTATATAATTCAAATAGAAAACAACCATATAATCGATAAGTGATAATGATAATCATATAAAGTTCTCATCCTCAAAGCAAACAACCATGAAGACATAAGTCAAGAGAGTACATAAGCAAAGAGGCATAAAGTGCACAATTCAAACAACCTAAAGTTCACAATTCAAATGAAACAACCATTCAAGGATAGCGGCGCTATAGCGCCCTATGGCGCTATTCATGATAGCGCTATAGCGAAAAATGAGTGAGTGCATAGCGCGAGTTGCTCCACGCCGCCATATGATAAAAGCTTGTAATGTGTTTTTATGCAAAGGCGTTTTAAAATGCGGCGTTGATTTGTGCGGCGCAATTTCAGCAAAAATCAAGTCGTCATCGTGGCGCCTCAATGGAAAAACCATAGTAGTTTCTATAACCGCACATGAAACTAGTCTTCCTTTCCAACCCATAGTTTCTATAGCATTATTCATCCAAAGGATAACTTAAATGCATAGATCAATTGTGACAACTATTTCTCGCGATCGCTTATGAGCTCGCGCTAAACTTGTTGGTGAACATGGATATTCTCTCCTAGACAAAACATCGAACACCTTGCATGCATAATGCATAGTCAAATTCGACCAAATTGTTTGTTTTTTTAATTAAAGCGCCAAGCCCTCATGTATTAACCGAAGCAACTGACATCGTTTCAGTTTATAGCCCACAGATAACGGTCTATAAGACCAGAGAATCCAACCGGCACAATGATGCCTCATTTGGCGACCATAAGAAACATTGAACTCTAGGAGGAACTTTAATATCCCAAATGGAGGAAATGTATATAGTTTGAATGCCTCCAAAATTCAATGTCTTATTATATTGAACATTATATACACCTTTAGAAGAGAACTGCTAGATTATGAATCTTCCTTCTCACTCAAAGTGATAGTGGAGGCTAATTGACATATTTCATTCCACATTTCTAGCATTCTATGATCACCATCTCTATTAAAAGTGCACTTTAGTTGCATACCATCCCAAAGTTTTACTACATAACCATTTTTTTCGTTAACCCATCTGTAAATATTCCAGTATTTGGATATAGCTAGGCGCCTAGGCTGGAAGGACCAAGCCAGTTGTCTTCCCAAAACCTGACCCTCTTTCCATCCCCAATTTTCCATCTGTAACCCATCCTAGTAGCTTGTACAGCCCACATAAAGCCTTTAAAGGAAGGGGAAACACCTTGAGTATTGGTCGGAAAATATTAACTTTTTGGGTCCCATACTTAAAACCAAAGTGAGTACTTTCCACGCTTTGTTTTATCTTGTTCATACCTCCTTATCCAAGAAGATAAGAGACAAATATTGAGATCCCTTAGGTTTCAAGATCTAGACCCCCAAGATGATATTTATGGGCTTGTTTAGTGTCATTCCACAAACAATTGCCAAGATGAGAAGCACCTTACGGCCGATAGGTTTCTTCATCTTATCACTGGGTCGGTTTGTGAATGCAATGGATTCATTCATCGAAGTCTCATTGACCACATCAATCAATCCTCAAAAAAACCAAATATATAGGAAATTGCAAACAAACATGCTATCCGCACAAAACCCCGTATGCTTGACCATTGCAATTGCAAGACAATTTTGTTTACTCTTTAGACTAGGAGCTAGATCGGCGTGTTGAACTAGATTGTATGAGCATTATAAGATCATTTGAATGTATCCTTAATTCCTTGTGTTACCACTTATTGATTATTTATGGACTTCTAATACTTTATCCCTATTTATAATTTCCTAACTATTAGACTTCTAAAGAGAAGTTTGGACGAAGACTCTTTGAAAGATTAGATGAACTCGGTTTCCCCAAGCACACTCTAAATATTCAATATAGAACGCACCCTTTCATCAGCAAGTTTTCAAATGAAAGGTATATGATCGAAAACTTATGGATGGTCCCAATGTTAAGGACTATAACATGGTCCTTATTCATTCATCCATGTTGAACATGCTTTCGAAGAAGGGGGCATCCCCCCTATTTAGCTTCTTGTTATTACCGTGATTCTTTTTGTAGCCCAAGAATTAGATTGATCATAATATAAGCGTTAGAGACCTTGAGCTAATTAATTTTGTTCTTTTTTTTTATCTAAAATATTTTGTGTCCCTTTTTCTAGTTTCTAGTTTTCCTTGAGCTAATTAATTTTGTTCTTTTTTTTTTATCTAAAATATTTTGTGTCCCTTTTTTCTAGTTTCTAGTTTTCCCTTTGTATTTCTAACACAAAACATTTATTTGGTTGTCTATCTATACTTTAACACAAAATATTATTGGTTTGAATGCCTATAAGCATCGAGTAGGCAACATCATCATAGTTATTACTCCATCCGTCCCTAAATATTTTTTAATAAATTTATTTAGAGATACAAATGTTACACGTATTTTCTACAAAAACAAGTCAAATTTGTGACAACATATATAAGGGACAGAGAGAATACTCCTCTACTAAAGATGTCTCTCTAGTAAAGGCACTGTGATTCTTGTAACCATCATCATACTATAAAAACTCCAAACTCCAATTTGCCAATATTTCTGTAGTTGCATTATGCAGCGCAGATAGTTCTCTAGTTGCTTTTTTAGGAAGCCCTCTCTGATTTTATGCAGCGCAGTTTAATGTGGCAATACTCCCTCCATCCCGTTTTTCTTGACGTCGAAGCTACAGTTACTCGTCTCAAAATTGTTGACGTTCCCTATCGTTGCTAGCTGTGCCAGGCCTATGCCACCACCGAGATGCAGTCGGACAAGCCCCACCTGGCCACCACTCGCGGCCTCCCAAATCTGGCCACCACTCAGACACTGCGGAAGGCAATGATTATTTTGTAGGGGTGTTTTGGCCATCCGTCACTTACCTTAATTCCCGTGCTCATCCTCCCAACGACAGTTAAAAAGGGATGGAGGAGTAGTTCCTTAGTTGTTTTTACGCAGCGCAGCTTCGGTAAAAATCAAAATGACACTACGTTGGGCTCATCATCACCGACTCAGACACGCTAGATGGGAAAGCGCCTTGCGGCCGCTAGGTCACCCGTCCCTCGACGCAATTCACAACAACGTATAACTCGACAGCAAGCAGACTTTGAGGAAGGAGCTTGGTTTGAGAGAAACCGAGTGGTGCAATGGATTCATTCATCATCAAAATATGCTTTCCTTCGATGCCCAGGGCCACAGATGCATATCATGGTACAGCATACATTGAGATTTTTCACCTTTAACAACTGATGAATGTGAATACATGACTACAGTGACTTCACAAATGAAACCAAGCTGTTTAAGCTGCTTGCGGCAAAACAATGGGCGAATCAGTCAAAATTGGGATGCTGCAAACAAAAATCAGGATCGACTTGCCAAATAAAAATCCCCTGCACTTAGAAAAACATGCTTTCCTAGCTGTAACCTGATTGGTGGATAACCTTCGATGCAGTCAACCGTTATCTGGAAGAATGTAGACAAGCTATAAGCAAAAAGCCAAGAAGGAATACCCTTTCTGAAAAGTAAGGAAGAATACGGCGTTGACAGCTTACCATGCCATTTCCACTTTGGAACTGGCTCTTCAATCTGGAAGGAGACCTTGACAGAAGGTATACTCTCAACGACTCCACATGATTGTTGTTGCCTGTTTCATCAGAGAATGTTGTGCATAAATTATTCAACTGTCCACAGGACTGCACAGTATTGAAACTGAAATAGCTAATGTCTGCATGGGTAGTTCACAATTGTACTCTGGATTCAGCAAGATTAAACTGAGGCATGAGAAATAATATCTGGTGAAAGAATTGGGGTGGACCTTGCAATGCATATGACAAATGACATGTCATGTACATTGTGCGACTCCTCGCCAAGTACTACCTGCAAACACCAGTTGGATAAATAAACTCTCAATATTGCCCGTGTAATCCTAAATGACAGTTTCAAAATGTAGATCAGACATGTGAAGCCTGTTGATTTGTCCATCAAATAGCTTGTCAAACTTGCAAGCTAAGCTAAGCAAAAGAAAGTTTTTTTTTGTACTTGGGCATATTATGACAAGAAACTTATATAAATAAAAAAGACCCATCACCATGGAACAAAAGGACATTATCAGAATACAGGTATATCCAAACGCAGTTTTTCCCTGAATACACATGAGAGCTGTTTATCATTCATTAAGAAAAAATGGTACATTACCAATTAACACCATGCAAAAGATACATAAGACGCACCACTTGCTAAAAAATGCAGTATACTAAGCAACAACCAAAAGCAAGTACTGGTGAAGAACTGAAGATCAATGGTGCAACAAAGAGGATTGAGGACCGAGGAAAGAAACTTACAACATCTGATGGTGCCATTTCCTTCGGAACAATTGACGAGCCAAGTGCGTCTCTGATATACTGATCCTGTAAGAAAAAGTTTTCATGAAAAAGGTATCCAAAAAAAGAATAGTGTTGATCAACAAGTTATAACTAACCTGTGACTTCAAAATCTCTTCCAGTGTGTTTTTGTCATTGCCCACAGATTCGTAATACACATCAACTGCATCAGCAGGTTCAAGCTGAGCAGTCTTCCGTAATTTCTGAATCCTGTTCACAACCTGCAGAGAGGTATCATATTAGAATATAAATTTAGCAAATAAGCAATCGAGGTCCAACCATAGATATTTTTATACTGAAGTTTCATAAACAATATTCTAAAACATGTACAGAAATAAAAAACTCTTCAACTACCTCTCGAGCCACTCCAGCTTCAAATAATGACTGGTCAGCTCGTAGATCCAAAATGACTAGAACATCACCTATAACAAAAGCAATATTCATGACTAGATAAAGATTAGCCAAACTAACTAGATAAAGGGTGTGTTTGGTTGAGCTGTAACTTTTGCAAAAGCAATTTGTGGGCTGTGACTTTTGGAAAAGTAGCTGTGAAGAAGCCAAAAGCCTCTTTGGTTTGTGAGCTGTGGCTTCTCAAACACTAGTCTCATTGACGTGCGGGACCCACTTGCCAGTCCATTCCTCTTTCTCCCCAGGACGTACAGCGCGCACGGGAGGGATGGAGCTACGCCGGAGCCATGGCCGCGCCGCGCCGGAGCCGTGGAAGGAGCAGAGGCGGCAGGGCTGCCGGGAGGGACATGGAGGGCCGAGCCACGCTGGATGGACACGAGGGGCGAGCTGCGCCCGCGAGCCGCCCGAGACGGGTCGCAGAGCCCGCCCCGGCCTCCCGGGCTGGCCAAGTGTCGGCCGGGCTCCGCCGCGCCCGGTGCTGGCGGCGGAGCTCCCGTGCGCGCCACGCCGCCGGGCGCTGCGCCGGGAGGTCCGCCGGACGGGAGAAAGGGCATGGCGGAGATTTTGATGACCGATGGAGACGCCGAGGGGAATATGGGGATGAGATCGCCGCCGCCGGATGGGGCTGGGCCCTCCACGCTCGGGCCGACCGCCCCCCGCGGGCCGGGCCGGCCCGCGCCGCAGGGCCGCCGCCGGCAGCCCGCCCGAGAAGCAGCCGCCATGGCCGCCCGATGAATCCCACACCGGTGCGCGTGGGGATCGCCGTCGGGCGCACCGCCTAGGCTCGCCACCGGGGAGGGAGCGCCGAGAGAGGCGCATCGGCTTAGACGGGGCCGCCACGGGCGCCGGGAGGGCAGGCGATGGAGGTTGGGGACGGCGGACGGGAATAGAAGAAAGAAAAAACGAATCGTTACGTGTGTAACCCGATGGCAGTGGGTAATTTTGGACCAAAAGCGAAATTTGAAAGCAGGGGGAGAGGTGCTTTTGGCTTTGAGGAAATTTGCATCGAATCAAAAGCTGCTTTTGGCTTTGGCTTTTGGTGGCAGCTCCCCTTTGGTTGGCTTTTTTGGCTTTTAGGGGCAAAAGCCACGCCAAAAAGCCCAACCAAACACACCCAAAGTAGCATATTCATGACAAACCATCTCCTGCAGCATCAATCTCCTTCTCTGACACATTTTCAGGACGCTTGAATTGCCGGACGACCTATAAAAATAAAAAAGTCTACAAGTGAAAATTTATAGAAATGGTGAAGATGCAGAAAACTAAAATAATCATCTTGTGAGGTCCAATAGAAACATGTTGCACTGAAGTACTCCACGCCCAGTGACGAGCATATACGGATGAAAGCGCAAACATGCTACAAACCCTATTAACTCTAAGGTCTTCCTTTTTGGGATGTAGAAGTCTAATTGAAAACTATTTGATAGAAGAAAATATTTTTTCCAGCATCCAAGCACTGGGAAGTTGCATGTCATAAGCTTATACAATCACCCAATGTTGAGTTGTAGACAACTGCTATTGCCATCAAACCAAGGACTGCATCTGTATGGAACATTACCTTGATATCATCTAGCTTCAAGCAATGACCGAAGAATGAAATCTCTCCACTTTTCTCAAAGGCTAAGATCTCTTCCTGAGTCATCTTCTTCACCATATTTGATACTTTGCCCATGTCTTTTCCAAGTCTTTTTCCTAGCACACTGAAATACCACAAGCATTGAGCAGTGGGTCCAAATGTGCAATATTTGTGCATTGAACTAATCATACCTGAAATTAGGCTCGGCTCGCAGAGAAGCGTACATCAAAGGGTCATTACATGGAGTGACAGTCTTAACATTGATTTCCTCCATGACATACTACATGGAACATGAAGTATATGTAGTCAGCATCCACCAATAAAGAACCAAAATTTAATGAAAACTAGGATTCTAAGAAAAAACTTGAAATGAATGTGCCTGATTGATAACCGCAAAACAGTTCCATAACTTCAGAATGGAAGACAAGCTCAACAACTATAGGTTTCAGTCTAACAAACCTCTTTTAGTTTGCCAGTAATGTCTTCAAGAAAGTTATTGTCTGGATGCACAACCACCATCTCCTGAAACACAAACCAGTCACCGCATGGCACAGCTGAATGCTACTAAATGCCTGCATTTCCCCCCTTATTTTTACATGTTATGAAAAACAAAATTTTAGTATAAAACTCAAAAACTGTATTTCCATCTGATTTCAACAGCTTCAACCATCTTGATGTTACTTTGTATACACAAATTATTCAAGTTACATGTACAGGAATGCAAAAACACAACTCAAAATATAAACCTTATTATGAGAACCACTGCCACAGCCAAGATTTCTCAAATTTCATGCTTATTAAAAACCGTATTATAAGCACAATCTGCCAAAGTGATTCACATCATCACAGAAGACATACACATGTAAAAAACTTAAGGAAGCCTAGACATACTTGAGTGGTGTTTTGAGAGCTTACTTGAGTGGTGTTTTGAGAGCTTTGTTATGCCGCCACGAATATTACGTGCAAGATCAATGATGGTCACCATCCTATTTACACTTTGCTCAACACGCTCATCTCTCTGGCAATGTAACAAAAATCAATCAAACATTTAGGTCATAAGCCAATCTGCTAAATAAGACATAATGGAATGTTTAGATGAACAATTACCTCGCCAGTTGTGGAAGGGAACTTGCAGAAGTGAATGCTCTCCTCAGATTTACTTGACACCTTCCGCAAATTTTGATAAAGAACTTCAGTAAAGAATGGTGTAAATGGAGCCATCACCACGCAAGTTGTTACAAGAACCTGCATTTTCATAATTCAAATATCTAAGCAACTGGAGAATGAACCAGCAAAAAAAAAAAAACAAAGTATGCATGATTGGGAACTTTAAATATTTGAAGGTACATAAATGATTAAACAGGTGATGTTTGATGTCCAGGATTGTTTCAAATGTTCATATTAACATATCACAGTGAAGCAAAACAAAAGAATCACCCTAACTATACAGATTATGTATGAGCTTGCTTTAAAAATACCATTTTCAGTAACATAGACACTTACAGCAGCAATGACCAGATGAAGAGTATGCTACTCAATATATACTTACATGGTAGAGTGTTGAAAGAGAAATTCTGCAGTCTTCTTCTCCAGTACGCCCTTTGAACCGCTTTGCGGTTCAGACGCACATATATGTTAGTAAGATTGTCAATGTATTTTACCAAATATGGCACAACCTGTAGGGTAATTACATCAAATGATCATAACACAGAAAGGTCTTACAAGGGAACTAATATCCAGAAAAACTGTGAAAACATTTAACCGTGTAAAGCCGATATGCATCCATCTCCTGATGAACAAAGCTAACAAGACTTTCAGTTGCAGAGTTTATCCAGTGATCCAACACATTGGATGACTTCAGAAGCACCGCTTGTTCCATCGGAGAAAATGAGGCAAGACCCTCGACTTCCAGTCTCTTTGCATTTTGGACAAAGAATCTGTACGCATTATACCATGGGAGGAAGACATCTTTCACCTGATAAATTAAAGCATGTCAAATCGTGGGTCAAATCAGGGGCCATGTTCTTTTTCCTCAAGATAGCAATTATTGATAGCTTTGGGTAATGTGATCTATGCAAACCAGTAGCCTGGCCAAAAGATAATAAGGAAGCACAAAGCTTTCAATAAATAAACTTACAACAGCAAAGACACCAGCACGTTTGAATCGTAGAGACTCTGCACGCATAACTGGAGAGTTTACCAAATATAGTCGCAGAGAATCCTGAAACAGAACAAATTTCATTATAATTAGTGCTTACTGATTCCAACACCGAGTCTATTGCATGTATCTTCCAGTAACAGTCATTGACTTATTCAAAGCAAGCAGCTAAGCACCACATACCGCTCCAAACTCGTCAATCAGATCTTTGGGTGGAGGATAGTTCTTTTTACTCTTGCTCATTTTCTTACCATCCTCAGCCAAGACAAGGTCATTGCATATAAGATTCTTAAATGCAGGCTTCCCAAACAGTGCTGTTGAGAGAACCATCAGAGTATAGAACCTGCAGTATTGGCACATCATAAAGGTGAAATACCCACTATTAATTAGCATTGCATGATGGCATGAATAAAAGTGTATTAATCACGATTACATGCTTTCAGCACCATACACATTCTATACCCAAAAAAATGAGTTTCTGTTCTTAAAAGCATTGGGAGGAACTAATCTAGGATCAAACAAAACAGAAGTATAAGAACTATATCAAATTCAAAAGTTTAGATAAGTGCAAGTTACTCATTTTAAAATAAGGATATGACGTGTAAAGGACATAAGTATGAAGTGGAAGAAATGGAGTAAAATATTGAGAAAACTTGATGTGCACGAGCATGACAAAGCAATGGAGTGAGGTCAAGCACGTAGTAAAATATTCATGTTTTCTGCACAAAAATGAAGAAGCAGAGTTTGGTCAACATTCATCAATATGTGTGTTGTGTAGATGTCCAGGTTCTTGTGTCTAGGTTCATAGTCATTAATGAGCAGATTTCTAGCTTAATAGGCAATCATCACAAGTGTAATGCTGTATATTACACCTGTTTGTTGCCATTACTATGCTATATAGAGACCAAAAACAGAAAAGCTTAAGTCATTAGGTAGAGCCATGGAGCAAGTTCTAGGAAGTAAATGACTTCAAAACAAATAGACTTCAGCTCTTGGTTAATCCTTCAGGATCCCTATGGGCATGCCATAAGAAACAAGTAAACAACATGCATATATCATTCAATAATCATGAAATATCACCACAGGCCATAATTGATCGAACTGATGAAGAAAATGAACCCTCCAATCATCACTGCCTAATGAAACTATTATGCCGCTCCATATTATTTTGAAAGAGAGTAACGAACCATCCACGGGTTTGATCCAAACCCTCTGCCACAAAATTGCCAGGAAAGTTCTTTTCAAATAGTTCCCGATTCTCAAATGGATAGTGGATGTAGGCATATGGCATTGACCCACTCTCGAACCAGCAGTCGAAAACCTGTGTAACAACCATAATTTCTTAGTGAACCATTTCAAAACTAAAGGCATAGATATGCTCCAACATTATGGCAATGGTATTGACAAGCCAAGTTTTCACAAACATAAACGGGTGTAGGCACTACGCAGTGCTGAAAGCTCCTACACAAGGTGGGCCCGTGAAAGGGAAAAATGAAGAGCTCTGATTAAGAAAAGGAAAAATAGATGTAACCTTGAACCCAGCAGAGATTAGGTTCATTGTTTCAGAAACCTTGAGCGTCCGCATGGGCTGTTCCTATGCCAGATCATATATATGCATCTGGCTCCCTCACATTGCACCCAAATATATAGATAACTCGCTCCCTTGGATAGAATCCACTTCCCAAAGAATAAAAAATCATGCTTCTCTCTCACCTTCAACTCTTTTGCCTCCTGGGCATTGCAGAGGAGCGGTCACAGATCCCACAGCTGCGACAGCTGTGTTCGCGCCACTGCATTCTTTCTCTTGCACCGACTGGGTGGGGCACTATGGCCAAGCGGCACGGCAGCGACTTGTCCTCCCTCTCGTGCCCGGTGCTACGCATTCTCCATCTGCCCACAGCCGCTGTGTCCTCCCCCTCTCGCACTGGCCAGGTGGGGTGGGGAAAGGGGCTTCCTTGGTGGGGAGGGAGAAGGGGGCAGAACCATGGGAGAGAGCAAGAAGGCATCCAGCTAGGTAGGGAGAAAGAAAGGGATGGTCATGGGAGGGAGGGAGAATTGGAGGAACTGACGCACAAGTCGAGAGGAAGAGACTGAATTTTTATTCCCATGGGTCCCACTTCTACGGATCCTATACACTGACTACAAGCGATGTCAAATCAATGTATAGAACTAGGGTTGGATCTATACATTGTGGTTCAATCAAAATTTAAACTTCAAAAGGGAACTTGCATACTACCAACAAGATCAGTGTAACTAAGGTAACATCTGATGCTACATGAATCTAAGCAAATAAGAGAAGGCATTACCTATAGAACTAAAAACCTTGACTGATATTGTTAGGGGATGCAAATTAGTATTAACATGTATTAGGAACTGGAGGGAGTATTCAAAACACCAGAAGTTTGTTTTCTTGAGACCAAATTGCTACAGGTAGTCATATTACAGATTACTAGCAGTGAACATTTTGCACTTGAATCATCTCGGTTTATTACGCCAAGATTTCATTTCCACCTACCTCCCATCTAAATTCAATTATCTTAATGCCTAATGGAAACTGGAAAGCTAAAAACAATAATCAATAAGTACAAAAAAATGTACCAAAAACTCAGTGTAAAGTAAGATGTACTGCACATGCAAATAAGAATCAGTACTTAAGGGTCCAATGAAACTTACATCATCAACACGTTTGAGCACCCCAAACTCGGGTCCTCTCTTAGAGGGAATTGTAATATCATCGACATAGTGTCGGTGAAGATCAGTGACCTGAAGTTATATTTAGAAAGAGAAAACAAAGGTTACTACGACAAGTCTAGAGTGATATCAGGATAATCTTGAAATAACAACTCTCTATTGTTAGTCATAAAAAATGTCTAAGCACCAAAGAACGAGAGAATGTAACAGATTAACCATTGTCCCAAATCATAAAGATACTGTGAGTTCACAAGAATAATTATCCAAATAATGGAATTTATCTTGCAAGTACCAAGAGAGAAGTTAACCTTGACTCCAGATAATTTTTCAAGCTTCTCGATAGAATCCATAACAACAATTTCTTCACCATCTTGACTTATCCACAGTGGAAGTGGAGTACCCCAGAATCTACTTCTGCTAACGGCCCAATCACGTGCCCCTTCAAGCCAGTTGTGAAATCTTTTTTCCTGCAGGAAACCATTGTTAAAGAATAAAGCAAGTTAAAACAGAAACCTTTCGCAATATCCTTCATAAATATGTTGTTAAAACACATGAACTCCCCAAACAATTTCATGATGATACTTCAGGCCAGGTATGTATCTATTGCAAACAATACGAAACAGGAAGTAATATAAGAAACATGGGACAAAAACAGAACTCAAATGGCAAAACAAGCCAAGACCGAACCAAGCACATATGAAAATGATTGTGAAGTACACTATCCCAATCCCAAAACAGTAAATGGAATCCACTAAGATACACAGGTACAAATCACACGTCAACCAATCTCAAAACATTGGGCATAATATCATAAGGGCTTTGTGTTGATTACCATGAGGAAACTGTCCAAAATATTGATTTAATGCTCACCAACACGAGTTCTAAAGTGCATGCCAGACCTAGTTTCTGAACAAATGACAACACTGCCTGCCACATTCCTCAACTTTGTCTTTGTAGGGTTTAGTGACTGGAAAAACATTCCATCAGCAGTAATCTGGTCATTCTTGAAATTCCAGACACATATTTGGATGTTATGTTACCATGGAAACTTTCTATACTAGTTAAGGTGCTACCTTCACAGGATTTAGCTCAGTTAGAGCATCTCAAAGAGTGCCTATATTCAACATGTACTATTGTAAAAAATAAGGTTTATGCACAAAAATCAGTTTGTATCTCTAAATCAGTTTACTATGAAAACATATGGAGTGATTAATCTATGATGCTTATTTGGTATCATAAACATTAGTACTATTTTGTACATGTTTGGTCAAATTTCAGATTGGTTGACTCCTTGAAGTGCGATATGTGCATTTATTTTGGGACAGAGTAAAGTCTCCATGCAATATACCTCCATATCTAATCATAAAATACAGAAGCTTTATGGAGGTATAGCCGTGAGACACCCACAGAGCCATCTAAATTCTATGGGTCTCAAAATACGTTAAGGGCTATGAGGGCGCCTGCACACGGCGTTTTTCCATACAAGGTTTCGTCCTCACGGCACTGTCGGGAGCAGAAAGACATAAAATACCTTAACATAGTCAGGCACCCAGTAAGTCTGCTTGTTACATTCCAGCAACTGGTCCTTGATCTTCTCAACCTTGACAAACCTACAGCAAATCTCTTTCAGGCTACATCCCTCAAATAGAAACAAATATTGTAGAAGGAAGACCATAATGAAAATAAAATAAAGGGCAGACGAGATGAGTAACATAGTAACATATACAATGATAATAACAAAGAGATTTAATCCCAACCAAGTTTGACGACGCTAGAGACAAAAACCAAACATGAGCCACAGACAGCATTCTGTATAAAACATTGGCAATGGTAATATTCCTAGGGGATAAAGAAACCAACAATGGTTCAAAAGGATGGTTTATTGTGTATATGGCTCACTACATGATAAAGAAATCATAAAGTGATCAATACATGTGGTAAGAGAAGTTGGTAATGGGGAGGCTTGTCAGGTTATCAGAACAAAGAAGATGCATTGGTACTAACTTGAAATTGAAATCAAGCTGAATGGTAAAATCATAAATTATCAGCATATGGGAAAAGTATATATGCACAGTAGTAATAGAAGGTTACCAGCTTGGAACAGCCCGATAAATAAGAGGAGTGCCTGATCGCCAACAAAATGGATAAGAGTGCTCAATACTCCCTTTACTAACGAGTCTTCCTTTATCCTGTTCATGTTGTATATCACTATTTCAGAATACAATCCTCAGGAAAATAAAAGATAGTGGATCATATTAGCATTGAAACTGAAATATTTTTTATTTATCTTATCAGGCAAGTGTACGTAAATCAAGTAAAGGAATGTTGATTGGACAACTATAAGAAAAGATTATTTAAAGACTGAGATGACAAATTAATCCATGGAAACTGAAACATCAACTTGCCTTAACAGCATTGATGATATCTTTGTCGGCTTCTTTGACATATCGCCCTTTAAAATCAGATATTTTTTCAATAAAGCACCCGCCGTCATCAACAGCGACAAGTCCAGCAGTCTGCACATGAAGCATCGGAAAGGATAAATGTAGAGAAAAAAATAAAGCAAGGTCATGCTTGCATAAGCAGAAACAGATGGCAAGAGATATAACGCATTTAAAAAGATACATAAAATCACACTAGATAATGACCATTCTTCCAAATTGGAAAACAAGAACAAGTAATCAGATAGAACTGTTGCACCTCATCACCTAAGAGATGGTTTGCATCAATCAAAGAAGCATGACAAGTATATCATTCATGATAATTTAACAATGTTGTGGCAAAATGGTAATTCAAGGCAAACTGAGAACATTAGGAAAATACTGAAGTAAGCTCTAGCTCTATAATCAGATTCAAATTCAATCTACTTCACTGATGTTTTAGAGGGGGTATATGTAAAGAGACATGTTAGAAAAAAAGAGTGTTCAGGCATTCACCATTTATGTTGTATCATTAGAATTGCAGCATGCTGATCGAATAGTGGTAAAGGGTGGAGGTAGGGCACTGCCATGTCCCTTTTCCCAAAATTGTACTACTGTCAGATCATCATTGGTTTGATCATTTTAATTAAATATAGATAGGGCTATTCCCCAAGTTTCTGAAAAGGAGATTGCTAGTTTACTGATCTTCCCACTTCTCTCAACCCTGAATACCTTAGCCTTAGTGGCACATCAGTTTGTGAGGATATACATGAACTAAAGGGTGTACCCAGTGTCGTAGGCTCCCGCGCTGCGCGGGGTCCGGGGAAGGGTATTTTAGCGCCAAGCCTTACCCGCACCATGTGCAATATGCGGAGGCTGGGGCTTGAACCCGGGACCTTCCGGTTACAGGCGGTAGAGCACTACCACTTGCACCAGGCCCGCCCTTCTGAGGATATACATGAACTAAAGAAGGATAAATAAATCCACCTCAAATATCCCAGCAGCAAGGCAAACACGATGGTCGTCTTCACCAAAAGCAGGAGCACAATGGACAACACCCGTTCCACTATCATCCGTGACATAGTAATCCGCAATCACTCTAAATGCAGTCTCTTGAAGTTCGTTGAAAAAATCAAATAGAGGAGTATACCTGTAACCAGAAACAAAAAAGGTAAAAGCCATAAGAAAAAAAAAAGCTCCAGATACATGCTCCAGTAATTCTTTGCTATAATATGAATTTGATATTCTCAAACAATCTTCAGCAATTAAGACGGAAGAGTGGTAGTCCTTGGTAAATGAATAATGTAAACAACCTACAATACTTCAGTAGACTGTGGAATGGAACTGTTGTTGGAGTAAGTTAGCTATATTAATGCAAGATATCCAAATGCAGAATATTTTCTAAAATTGCAGATGGATGTCCAAAGTCCAAAGCTATGGAGTTATGAACTTAGCTCAGAGAAGAAACACCTTACAAAACAAACCAGTGGCAAACATAAGGATAACAGGAAGCTAGTCTAAGGAAGAGCTTTGTATTCCTGTCACAACTTGACTAAGAGTAAATAGAATTGGAAAGTCTAGTTCACAAGTTCTAACACTTCAGAAGTGCAGCAAGTGATGACGATACATGTAATCACATTAACTTAATGGTGTGGATATCATATTCTACAGAAACAAGTCCAACTACAAGATTGATCCAAATTTAAAAGAGGAATACTCACTTTAATCCAACCAAGGATGCCCCAGGGATCTTTGCCAACAGCTCATATGATTCCTTATCCAAACCATCCTGAACAGCTTCAGCGTTGCTTCCCTTTGAAGGTGCCTGCTTCTTTCCTGAAGCTTTGGCCTTGACTGGTAACTGCCCAAGCCTAGATTCTGCAATAGCAATAACATATACGGCTCCATTTGATTTGTCTTTAACCTGTTTGTACACAGTAAATGCTCTCAATGCAATGTAATAAACAGCAGTTTACAAGTAGAGAGTGAGTGAACAGTAAAGATCTAAAAAACTGGGGTGGCCTGTAGATATGCAGCAAAGAATAGGAAGACAGCGTGCCAAAAATGACAAAATTAAAAGAAAAATAGGGTTCAAAAACAGTAAAGTACCAACCTTTGCGTACGTTAGGTTGGCATTGACACACAGTGCTAGGTTACTTGGAAGTGTCCAGGGTGTTGTAGTCCATGCAACAAGAGCTGCATTGTCCGCATCACCAACAATAGGGAAGGATACCATCACCGCTGGGTCAGGAACAGTCTAGGATACAAATTAAAAATCAGTTACTACAAAAAACAACAATTAAATTAACAGGTCAGCTAGGAAGCCAATAACCAACCCTATAGTCCAGTGCTGCCTCAAAGTTTGACAGTGCAGTTTTGCATCCTGTGCTGTAAGGCATGACCTATACCAAGAACAAAGAGTTGATGAGGTTTTAGGAATTCACTGAAATACAATGAACAAAAATAGAACTTAGATCCAGTTTCTCATTTTAGATTGTATTGCCAGATAGTCTATATGTGTCTTTTTTTTTTCTCTTCAATCGAGAAGGATTGAAAAACAACTTGTGCAAAAAAATAATACATGCTATACTACAGTGCACACATTACCCTACAAGCCACACAAAACTCCCAAGATTACAACTGAGGTGGAAGACATAGCAGAAGTTGGACATCCATGGATTTTAGCAAATGAACTAGGAATTGAATTTTGTTGGGGGTATCCATTGGATATCCATGGACATCCAACTTCCACCTTACAACCACACCTCGCCCCTAAAGAAACATGTGTGCTGTCACAAAGCCCAGATCAATAAAATAAAAATGGCATTCTCCTACCTTACAGAAGCAACATTTAAAGCAAGATAAAAGTTCACATATAAAGTTATAGATCTAAACAATCAAAGCAGCATGTCAGCATAATAACAGTAAAATATATAAGGAGATGCACTTCGCTTTGAAACACAGCAGAATTTGCAATGTAGTCACTGTTAAGTTCCCAGTTCACTGAATGCTAAGCTTGTTAAACTTCGACTCCTAGGATTGTCAAACTTTGTACAACTCAGAATTATGAGAATCAACAGACTCGAAAATTAGCTTATGAGTGAGGTTAGAGATGCGACCTTGAAGCCCTTATAGACGAGGTCCTTCTCCCAGAGCTGCGCAAACACCCACCAGACGCTCTCCATGAAGTTGATGTCCATGGTCTTGTAGTCATTCTTGAAGTCAATCCACCTCCCCGATCGTGTGACCATGGCCTCCCACTCGGAGACGTACTTAGTGACGATGCTGCGGCAGGTTTCGTTGTACTTGCCGATGCCGAGGTCGAACACCTGCTGCCGGTTGGTGATGCCGAGCGCCTTGTCGATCTCAAACTCGACGGGGAGGCCGTGACAGTCCCACCCGAAGCGTCGCGAGACGTGGCGGCCCCGCATCGACTGGTGCCGGGTGACCACGTCCTTGATGGTGCCGGCGAGGATGTGGCCGTAGTGGGAGGCCCGTGGCGAAGGGGGCCCGTCGTAGAAGACGAACTCCTCACCGCCCTCCGTGCGCCGGAGCTGCTCGTGGAAGGCGTCGAGCTTCGCCCACAGCTTGAGGATCAGCTCCTCCTGCTTCGGGAAGGAGTAGTCCTTCCCCTCGCACACGTCCTCCATGGCCCCCTACTCCGGCGGTCGCGGTGGCGCCGAAGGGGGCTGGGATTCCGAGCGAGGCGGCGAACGAGGCTAGGGTTTCGGGCGATGGTGCTGCGGCGGCGGCGCCAAAAGTTAGGGGATGGGATTCGCTTGGGGAGGGGAAGACGAGGGTTTAGAGGTCAGCTGACGTGGCTACTGGCGGTCCGAATCCGAACGCAATTCTTCGACTTTGATCCCTCGAGATGGTCTAATTTAGGGCTGGTTCTGTTACGGCAGGATGTGCTTATATAAATGATGAATTCCGGCCTGAAATCCTTCTAATTTATATATGGTATGAGATGCTGTAGTATTACTATTTTTTCAATGTTCACAGAAACAAGAAGTAGATGCAGTAGCCGTCAAGTTACTTTTTGGGTTCTAATTCCAACTTTCGCAGATGCAGTAGCCGTCAAGATACCTTCGCGCGTGTAGTGCTAGCAGTCAAGGAACAATTAGAGATCAGCTGCAGCGTTGACTTTTTAAAGGAGAGAGGAAATTTCAGACATAGTGTAATGTCTGCAATAATTTCGGCTGATGACAAATTTCAGCTGATTTAATAGTTTCTACGAGAGGAAACAAGTTGAATCAAGAACAAAAAATGTTAAAAGAAGTCGCCTAATTTTGCAAGATAAAAAGAAGTCACTTATCCTTCAAAAGATAAAAAGAAGTCACCTATTTTTGCATCGTGTTTTATTCAATTGTCTGAAGTCATCTTGTTTTCTTACTTTGGTGAGAAGAAATATTACTATACTTCTTTTTTTTAAAAAAAAAAATCTGTACATTTTTACTAGACAAGAGTGAAAGAGTAGCTGAACTCTAAGCCAGAGCGTTTTTATTCGAACAAGCTAGGTCCAATTGAGATGTCTGTCAGAAATTTGAAACGACTATACGTTGCTCCTGCTCTCACATGTTCATTGTTCAGCGACCAAGACGAGGTGGCGATAACTAGCTGTTACGGCCTAGTTGGGGTACTCCTCCCATTTACAAAATAAAAGATGTTTTGGCTTTTTACATACTCCGCAGATGATATAAAAGATGTATATTGAGACTGCGTATTTAGATGCATAGTAAAATATATGTATTTATAGAACGACTTATAATCTGGAATGCCAACAATCACAGCCGGAGCCTAAACAGCCTCTTAAATTAGAGGTAAACAAAAGCTAACTGTCAATGTATCGAGTATCTATCTTTTCATAATGCTCCGTGCCTATAATAGAACCTACAAAATTTTCATACGATTATTGGTATTGTTCGCGAATCTTCTCCAAACCAAAATCAAGATATAGATTGTTCATATCCATTTGGTGCAATGTGTCTTCCATGCAGTGTTTTCTAAGACTCCTTATCGTCCATAGTATATATGATGATCTATATTTGCCCAAATAAACCTTGTTATTCATTATTGTGAAACATAGGGTCTAAGTATTCTACCTAGATCTTTATCTCTCTTATTGCAACTTAAACAACGTATTTTTCATGAAAAAAATCAAATGACACTAAGAGGAACTGTTGACACGCTGAAACTCGTAATCAGAAGGCAGGTTCTTATCAGCAAGGCAGAAAAATCAGCTGCACCTCATCAAACAGGGCAAATCATTGATGGATTTTTAGCATAAATGTCAATGTCAATTCCTCAACCAAAACATCATCCATGCACATCATAGATTTGATTAACAGTAAATGATCCTCGACATAGAGCAAAATTAAAGCTCCTCTTGACAAGCACAGAAACAGCAACACTACGCAGAGACCGGTGCCAAGAGATGGCAGATAGCAAGGATAACAAGCCTACAGCCTCCTTCCCCTCCTACCACCCTTTTCTGCGAAAGTGCTGTCGGTGGGAACCGGGTAACATCCTCTGCACATAACACAAATGTTGCCATTAACATATAGAAACAATAAAGCATTCGGTAATGATAATTGATGCAACTTGAATGAAAATAGGGCAAATCAGTACAGTTTGCCCTTGCAAGTTTCATGTTCTTACCAATGCGTCCAATTTTCATCCCAGAACGAGCAAGAGCCCTGAGAGCAGACTGAGCACCAGGTCCAGGGGTCTTGGTCTTGTTGCCTCCAGTGGCACGAAGCTTAATGTGCAGCGCAGTGATACCAAGCTCCTGAAGACAAGAGACCAACTCGCAAATTACTAATCTGGCCACAGCAATCTAAGCAAGCCTAGATAATCCTAAGCTCCAATTTAACTAAGCAAACACCATCCTGGATACACAGATGAACCAAAGAGAGTGATAGCAGTAGAATCTCCCTAAGGAAATTCTCGACTTCACTACAGATACCTTGCAACGCTGTGCAACATCTTGAGCAGCAAGCATAGCAGCATAAGGCGACGACTCGTCACGATCAGCCTTGACCTTCATGCCACCTACATAGTTTAGCACGCCATGGTTAAAACTAAATTCAATTGCCATCTAGGTCAAGTATGGATGGACCAAGGTTGTAGGATGGTACCAGTGATTCGAACCAGAGTTTCCCTCCCAGACAGATCAGTGATATGCTGCATATTACAACATCACAGTTACACTGGGGAAGGGAATGAAAGGTCCATCCACAGTAGAGAAAAAAAACATATAGCACTTACAATGAAGGTGTCATTGAAGGAGGCAAAGATGTGAGCAACACCAAAGACATACTCTCCTTCACGGACAGTGGGTCCAAGGGTAACATTCTCCTCCTTGGGCTCCCTGGTCTTTCTCCTCGACTGCAAACATGTGCTACTATCAGATGAAATTGAACAACAAGCAGAAACAAATGTTAACAACAAGCAGAAGCACGAGTGAACCTGAATTGATATACTTTAACAAATGTTGTGATTTTAAGAGCCTAACAGGATCAGAAGGCCATACTAATTGAGCACAATGCAGTAAGAATAAATAGCCTAACAGTGTATTTACACTAAGAAAAAGTTAACTGGAAATTGTTTTGAGCGAAAACTTATAGAAGCAATACAAGACAAATCAGTCCCGGTATACTAATCAAGTCAATCATTTCAAGAACCAAAACAAGACTATCATCAGCATGTATATTTTGAACAATCATCCTTGCAAAACATATCCCAACCCCGAGCAAATCCCCAGGTAATCAGCATACCAAACTTTTAGCTCGTAAGCAGTAGGTAATCAGCACCTCCGACTATAAGTTCGTAAGTAGTAGTTTCTAGCCGTAACAATGCTTCCACTGTCCCACAGTTTTCACAGCACACCTCCAAATATTGCATTTGGCAGCTAAACATCTTCAGATATACATCGCGATTAAATTCGCAACAAAAAGTACCCCAACACTAATTCAGCGAAAGATAAATCACGATTGCGACGTAGCAGCACACAGGGCATAAGCTCCAACAACCAACAAAATTTTCCCACGTAAATCTACGCACCCAGGAACCCCCACCGCTACCGAGCTTGCGCCTAGATCCGCGTACGAACCTTAACAACCAGACGAGAAGAGGCTCGCTTACCATGGCTGCGTGGATCGACGGGTGACCGGAGCCGAGTTCGCCTGGAGGCTGGAGTTGAGATCACGAGCACGCCGCGCTGCCAACACCGCCGCCGAAACTTGAGAGGGAGCCCGCACAGACCACTAGGGTTTAGTCCCACCCGCACTCAATACAAGTTCCTCTTTTGCCCTCGCTCTTCCCGTCGCTGCCGGTGGGCCGGGTTGAACTCAAAATGGGCCTACAGTTTTTGGGCTATCTGGTCTGGATAAGAACGTGGCCCATTTAGTCTTCGTGTTCTTCCTATGGAAGCCGCCGTGTGCAGCACGGTGCTCCTCGGCCTCGACGCGCTCCAAGTAGAAGCGGCTGGGCATCCACACGTGCTCCACCGCGTGTACTCGCTGAACGCCCGCATGAGTCAAGCAGCAGCGGCGCTGCGCGTGGATCCAGGGCCGGCGGCGTCGCCGTCGCAGTGCCGCGGTAGCGCGCGCAGCGCGCTGACTGGCGGGAGCCTCGCGCAGCGGGCGACGCGATCACCTTCTTCGGGCTGCTCTCGTCCCATCGCCATCGCCGCCGTGCTCGCTTCAGCAAGCGTGTGGCGACCGCCGCTTTAAGCGCCACGCCACATCCACGCCGCCGCGCGAGAGCTCCGCGCGCCATGGCGCCGACGCCGTTATTTCTCCTCTAATGTCCGCTGCGGCGCCACCGCCGCCGCTGATTGGTGGGAGGCACCTCAGCTCCCGCGACGCTTCTTGACTGCATTGCTCGACCGGACCGCCGTCGCCACCGTCTCTGCGCGCCGCGGGGTTCCCAATCACCGCCGAGAGGCGTGAGGTGGGCGTGACATGGAATGGTTCTTTCGGCATCCAGTCTTTGTAAATCCATCGCCGACCACGAAGCGCTAGCTCGATCCGGCCGGCTTTAAACCCGCTACAAGACGAGCACTAGTACCCAAATGATTTTAGGTGACGGGCAATTTTAATTTCACGTGGCGGGCACTAGAGCCCGACACCCACACAAGGTCACGGTTAATCAGTGATTTTGCGTTGCGGTCTGACGTTCGCCACGGTTAATGGATTAACCGTGGTGGGCACATTAGAAACGCCCGCCACGGTCAATAATTAAAAAAAAAAACCATGAGCCTACCAACAAGCCCATCCGAGCCCGCCGGTGAGCCCACTCGAAACCCTAGATCTGCATCCGCCGCCGCCGCCGCGTCATTGGAGCACCGTCGTGCGCATCCAACGCCAGCCGTGCACCAGCGGGTGCCGGATTGTAATTGCAATCAAGCTCTAAGTGGGTTTTGGCGTTGATGACCACCGAATTAGGGAACTAATAAGATTTGTGAAGATGACATGCAGGAAATAAAATAAGGAGTTGATGTACAGGTCAAAAGGAATTCCATGAGCTAGATGACGGTATTTTTTAGGACCAAAGGCGTTTAAATTCATTTGTATTTTGAATCTTGAGTTTAGGAAAAGCCGTACTATCAAGAGGGATCCTAGGACTCTTGGCTACATGTGGACTAAATGCTCAAAACATCCAATCTAACCACAAAACTCAACTCCAAGCCTAAACAGCCAGCGCCACACTTCCTTACTCTTTGTTTGTTTTCAGTCGGGCGCATCTCGCGCCCTCGCGGCAGTGCCACACTTAACTGACCGTTGGGGTCCGGCTGAGTATAAATACCCATTCTACCCCTTCCCCAACGGTCACCTGGCTCATTCTTCTTCAACCTCACGAAAAGGCGCCTTTAAAATGGGACCTTACGCTCTCTCCTCTTCCTCCATTGTTGCTCCTCCTTCCCCCAACCAAAGATCTTGATTCCACCATCAAATCTTGAGGGAAAAGGCAGCAAACTTCGATTGGAGACCGGATCTACAGCTTCCCTAACTTGGAAAGAGCATTTGGTCCACGTCAAGCCGGAACCCTAGGGTTCTTTACTCTTGGAGCTTGCTCCTAGACGGCTAGGCGTCGCCCTTGAGCTTGCCAACTCGTGTGGCAGCCTTGGGAGGTTTGTAACCTCACACAAAATCAATACATTACCCCACTCTTCTAGAGTTCACTCCCTAGACTTGTGAACGAGGGAAAAAGCAAGCCGGTGGGCAAGCTAAGCCTTGTGTGGCAACCTCAACAACGTGGAGGTAACCCAGCCTGTGTGGCGACGGTGAACCACGGGATAAATCATTTGTCTCAAGTGTGCTCTTTACTTTCTTGCATATATACTCTTGTGAGATAGGGTTTCGTCCCCGATCTACTTTGTTCTTTGTGTTCCGCAGCACTTTGGCGAAGCTCTCTGTAAAGTATTTGTGTGCGAGGAACAAGGAGAAACCACGAACTACAAGTTTCATCTCTCTCGATTTACTTTTTAAGTGGTTTCTCTCTTTGTTTGGCAAGAATCCGCACCCTACGCGCAAAGTGCAGCGTGGCTCCCGACAAAGAATCGTGGAAAATTGTTTTAATAGGTTGATTTTAGGTACAAGCCTATTCACCCCTCCCCCCTCTAGGCTTCCATCAGATCCTACAAGTGGTATCAGAGCTAGGATACCTCGTATACGCTTCACCGCGTGAGGTATGGGCTCTAGAGGAGGTTCGGCTCAAGAGGCCGGAGAAGCTGAGGAGACGGTACACGTGGTCGCCAAGCCCACGACGTCCAGCAGCGACCTTTCTCTTTCTTCCTCTGACCCAAGTGTCACCGATCCGGTGAGACTTAAGGAAAGGAGAATAAGAAAAGAGAAGAAGGCCGCCAAGGATGCAAGACGAGCCGAGAAAGAAAAGAAGAAGAAGCTTGAAGAAGAACAAGCAAGCACGAAGCTCGCTAAAAAGCTTCAAAGAAAAGAAGAGCGAAGAATCATTCGTGAAGCCCGAAGAATAAAGAGGGCAGTAAGAGAAAAGAAAATGCAAGAAGAGGAAGCGGAGTCAAGTGAGCTATCAAGCGGCTCGAAGATGAAGATGATGATATCTCCTACATGTCCAAGAAGAAGAAGAAGGGAAGCAAGGATGAGGGCAGCGTCAACAACAACAAATTTGTTGCGATATCCTTTAACTATTCTTCTTATTTGACTAACCGCGACAAGAAGTCCTTCATCAATATGCCCACGGGGAAGTTGCCCAAATTTGATGGGACCAACTATGCCAAGTGAAAGCATTTGATGAGAGCCTATCTTGGAGCTCTTCACCCCGGTCTTTGGGAGGTTGTGTGCAGTGGATTCCAGCCACCGGTGAATCCAAAGGCACCAACAAATGAAGAGCTAGCTGCTGCCCACATCAACGGTCAAGCCACAAGCATCCTCCTAAGTGCTCTAGAAGGCAATGAGTACAATAGGGTGATGAATGTCAATAAAGCTAAGAAGATTTGGGACACCTTGGTGCTTGCACATGAAGGTGGAGACAAAGTGAGAAAAGCCAAGATTGACTTGCTAAAGGCCAAGCTCAACCGGTTTGTGATACTTGATAGTGAGAGTGCCCAAGAAATGTTTGATAGATTGATGATCTTGGTTGGTAAGATTAGAGGATTTGGAGATGAAGATCTTGATGACCACACCGTTGTCAAAGTCATGCTAGAAGCATATACACCTAGAAATGACATAGTGGTCACCTTGATTAGAGACAAGAAAAGATTTGAACACTTCACTCCAAATGATGTGCTTGGTAGGCTGCTCACCTATGACATGCAAAGAGAAGAAGCCAATGAAAGAAAGAGGCTAGGGGAGTTGCAGGCCAAGCTAGAAGGCATCAAGATCAAGGAAGTTGCACTCAAGGCTGCCAAGACAAGCAAGCCAAGTTCCTCCAACAAAGCCAAGGGCAGCAAGCAAGCATCCTCAAGCCAAGCCAAAGAGATGAAGCAAATGCAAGACAACATTGATGCTACCTCTTCCTCTAGTGATGATGAAGATAATGGGGCTGATTTCAAGAAGATAGATGATATGGTCCTGTTCATGAAGAAGTATGGGAAGGGGATGAAGGCTAATGGCTACAAGATGGTACAAAGGAAGTTCCCAAACAAGAAAAAGAGGACATGCTTCAACTGTGGCAGCACCGAACATTTTGTTGCCGATTGTCCACATGAGAACAAGAACAACAAATACAAGAAGGACAATGGCAAAGACAAAAAGCAAGAGTACAAGAGGAAGAGAAAGACAATGGGAGAAGCTCACATCGGCCATGAGTGGGACTCTACCAAGGAGTCAAGTGAAGAGGAGGTGAATGTTGCTACATTTGCCATGTAAGAATCTACCACACCAAGACTCTTCAACACCATGACCGATGATGATGATGATGAGGGTGACTCCACTCATGTTTGTCTTATGGCCAAGCATGAGAAGGTACAATCCAAATCCAAACCCTCTCCTTCTCTTGATGATGACTCTAGTGATCTTAGTGAAAGCTCTAGTGATAGTGATTCTAGTGATGATGAGGAGTATGTTCAACTCACCAAAAATCTAGATCCTAAAACTAGAGTCTTTCTTTCTCAACTAATGGCGGATTTAGAAAGTACCCAAGCTGAGTTAGCGACTAGGGATGGACAACTTGATAGACTTGAACGGTTGTATGTTGCTAACAAGGACGCTCTAGTGGAAAAAGATAGTGAGATTGCTACCTTAAAAAAGGATCATGCACTCACAAAGAAGGCTATGGTTTCCCTAAATGGGAGTTTTTGTGACTTGCAAGACAAGCACAAAAAGCTTGAGGCTCAATATAGCATTCTTTGGGAGAGCAACTCACATTCTTTGACCACAACGGTTACCTCTACTCCCTCCACTAGTCAAGGCTGTGGTAAATGCTTTAATGTTGATATAAATGCTTATGCCACTAACCTTGCTAAGATGAAAGACATGGAGAAAGAGATCACTAGGCTCAACAACTTAATCGGTAAGGATTTTCAAAACAGCAAGAAAGCATCAATGGGCAAAGTTGAACAGCCAAAGAAGCCCAACTACATTGATGGAAGGAATCCAAGAATCAAGGATGTACTTGGACACAAGAAGGGAAACAAGACCAATGGCCGAAAGGTGATAAATGGTGTTGAGTGTGTCAAGTTCTTGAGCAAAGGGATAGTAGGTACAGAGGGACTGCACGCAGTCTTTGGACACAAGCCAACCTGGTACATTGCAATGCGCCATGCGGTAGTGCAGCGGTGGCGAGGCGGTAGTGCCGCACCCCAAGAAAAGGGAAGGTCACCTACTTCGCCCCATTTCGGCCAAAGAGGTCCAAGAAAGTTGTCCAAAAGGTTGAAAAAAAGGTTCAGAAGTCACAGAATGTCATCTGGGCAGTTCCAAGAGCAAACTCATATCAACCAAGGATAAAGGCAATGAAGCAAAACACAAGTCCCTGCTTTGAAGTGAAGGCAAACAGCAAGGGGGAGGTGTTTGCTAAGTACATGGGCGTGATAGAAATATTTATCACAACACCTCTATTTGGGTTCCCAAGGTTCTTGTGACTAAGGTAAAAGGTCCCAAGAACGTTGAGGGACCTAAATGCGTGAACTAAATCTATTTTGCGGGCATACTCCTCCGGTGGGTCAAGTTGGGTGCTTGACAACTTTGTACAAATCATATGACCGGAGAAAGGAGTATGTTTCGTCATACTCTCAAACCAATGATCAAAGAAACAACATAAGGTTTGGGAATGATGATGTAAGGAACGTGATCGGTCTTGATAAAGTTGCTATCACAACCGAACATGATATTTCGAGATGTCTTACATGTTGATTCGTTGGGATACAATTTGTTGTCGGTCTCACAATTATGTGGGAAAAGCTATAATTGTCTCTTTACGGATGTTGGTGTGGAAGTCTATCGCAGGGAGGATTCCTCTGTTGTCTTTACAGGCAAACTCAAGAACAAGCTTTACTTAATTGATTTCAACAAAAGTAAAACTAAGCTTGAGACATGTCTTATGGCAAAATCTAGCATGGGCTGGCTTTGGCACCGCCGACTAGCTCATGTTGGCATGAGGAACTTGGCCAAACTGCAGAAAGACAACCACTTCATTGGACTAACCGGTATTGATTTTGACAAAGACAGGATCTGTAGCGCTTGCCAAGCCAGAAAGCAAGTAGGCGCACCTCACCCACCAAAGAGCGTGATGACCACTACTCAACCATTGGAGTTGATACACATGGATCTCTTTGGACCGGTGGCCTACCTTAGCATCGGGGGTAACAAGTATGGACTTGTTATTGTTGATGATTATTCCCGCTTCACTTGGGTTTTCTTTGTCTTTGATAAGTGCCAGGTACAAGAAAAGGTGAAGACCTTTGTCAGAAGGGCACAAAGAGAATTTGGACTCCCAGTCAAGAAGATGAGAAGTGACAATGGGTCCGAATTCAAGAACACCCAAGTTGAGGAGTTTCTTGATGAAGAAGGCATCAAGCATGAGTTTTTAGCTACCTACACCCCTCAGCAAAATGGTGTAGTAGAGAGGAAGAATAGAACACTCATAGAGATGGCAAGGACAATGCTTGATGAGTACAAGACCTCCGACATCTTCTGGTGTGAAGCTGTCAACACTGCATGTCATGCCATCAACCGCCTCTACTTGCACAAGAAACTCAAGAAGACTTCATATGGGCTCTTAACTGGTAACAAGCCCAAGGTGTCTTACTTTAGAGTGTTTGGGTGCAAGTGTTTCATTCTTAACAAGAAGCCCCGAACTTCTAAGTTTGCACCAAAGGCAGATGAAGGTTTTCTTCTTGGTTATGGTTCTAATGAGCATGCCTATCGTGTTTTCAACAAAGCTTCCGGCGGAGTTGAAATCATGGTAGATGTGGAATTTGATGAATCTAATGGCTCTCAAGTGGAGCAAGTTGATCAAAGTGTTGTAGGAAAGGAGGACCCTCCATACGATGCAATCAAGCAATTAACAATTGGCGACATAAGGCCACAAGAAAGCAAAGCCACAGAAGAGGAGGATCCACAAGCCGTTCTTTGCACAACATTCCGCCGACGTACTCAATGATCAAGTGCGACACACACTGCTGGCGGTGTCAGTAGCGGCGGTCACGACTTTGGCGTGGCGTGCGGCGCCATCTACCTCGGCGGCGGTGATCCACCTACATCACTGTTCAAGCCACTTGATCTAGCTCCAATCCTTGAAGCTGATGATGATTATGAGGAAGATCAAGAAGAGAATGACCATGGCGTTGATCATCACGACTACGACAAAGCGGTTCAACGGGACCACTCCGTTGACAACATTCTTGGGAGTCTTCGAAAGGGAGTTACTACCGCTCTCATCTAGTCGCTTTTACGCCAACATTTTCGTTTGTTTCATCTTTGGAACCACGAAAGTAGATGATGCTCTCAAGGACCTAGACCGGTTGCTAGCCATGCAAGAAGAGCTCAACAACTTCAAGAGAAATGAAGTTTGGGACTTGGTGGAAAGACCTCAAACCAAAGCATCATTGGTACCAAGTGGGTCTTCCGCAACAAGCAAGATGAAAGCGGTCGGTGACAAGGAACAAGGCAAGATTGGTTGCTCAAGGTTTCACTCAAGTTGAGGGCCTGGACTTCGATGAGACATACGCACCAGTGGCAAGACTAGAGGCAATTCGCATTCTTCTAGCCTTTGCTGCACATCATGACTTCAAGCTATTCCAAATGGATGTCAAGAGTGCATTCTTCAACAGCCCTCTGCAAGAAGAAGTATATGTCGGCGACCACCAGGGCTTTGAAGATCCTAAGTTTCCTAACCACGTCTACAAACTACGAAAGGCGCTCTATGGGCTTAAGCAAGCACCAAGAGCATGGTATGAATGCCTTAAGGAATTCTTGTTCAAACAAGGCTTTGAAATAGGCAAAGCTGATCCTACCCTCTTCACACACAAGTCTGAAAATGATATATTTGTGTGCCAAATATATGTCGATGACATAATATTTGATAGTACTAACAATGTGTATGTTGAGGAATTTAGTAGGACAATGACCAAGAGATTTGAGATGTCCATGATGGGTGAGCTGAAGTACTTCCTTGGTTTTTAAGTCAAGCAAATGAAGGAAGGAACATTCATTAGCCAAACAAAAGTACACCCATGATATGCTAAAGAAGTTTGACATGGTTAAGTTGAAGCCAATCAAGACTCCAATGCCAAGCAATGGACATCTTGATCTTGATGAGGAGGGTCCAGCCGTAGACACAAAGGTATATCGTTCCATGATAGGCTCCCTTCTCTATCTTTGTGCATCTAGGCCTGATATAATGCTTAGCGTGTGCATGTGTGCTAGATTTTAAGCTAATCCAAAAGAATGTCACAATGTGGCAGTTAAGAGAATCATGAGATATTTAGTACTCACTCCAAACCTTGGCTTGTGGTATCCCAAGGGCTCCAAGTTCAATCTACTTGGCTATTCAGATTCTGACTATGCCGGTTGCAAAGTAGATCAAAAAAGCACTTCGGGGACATGTCAGTTCCTTGGACGCTCCCTAGTGTCTTCGAGTTCTAAGAAGCAAAATTGTGTAGCCCTGTCCACCGCGGAGGCCGAGTATGTTGCAGCCGGTGCATGCTGTGCTCAACTACTTTGGATGAAGCGGACCTTAAAAAGATTTCGGATGTCAATACTAAAAAATCCCACTTTTGTGTGATAATGAAAGTGCCATAAAACTTGCAAATAATCCTGTAGCCCACTCGGGACCAAGCACATTGACATCCGTCATCACTTCCTAAGAGACTATGAGCTAAAAGGGGATATCGCACTTCACCATGTGAACACCGAAAAACAACTAGCCGATATCTTCACAAAGCCCCTCGACGAGGCAAGGTTTTTCTTTCTGCGTAGTGAGCTAAATATACTTGATTCTCGGAATCTACCTTGAAATATAGCACATATTGTTTGAGACACTAGTATGAGTAGGAAAAGTTTGTGAAATTTTCATAAAGTGTTTCAAATTGGTTTCAAATTCTAATCCGAGACTCATTGTCATTGTTCTGAGAAATGTTTATATGTTCGGCAATGAATCTTGGTGTCTCGTGATTAAACTTGAGAAATAAGGAGTCAAAAGTATATAATATTTCAGGTTCTTTGGGCATGCGTGGCGCAGTCGCACTTAAGTCTGCGGTAGCGACTTAACAACGAACCGAACCGTTCTGGGGGCCATTTTTTTCTTCTTTCCTTTTCTACCCCCGGCGGCGGTACCTCCTTCTTTCTCCTCTTCTGGCCCGACTCCTCCCCACGCACCCAACTCCTTCTTCTCTCGCGTGTGTGGCGAGCCTGCGGCTCTCTGTCTTGCCGCCGCGTCGTTGCTCAGCGAAGCAAGGCGCGTCCCTCCGGCCATTCTGCTTTCGGACGGCGGTGGGAGAGCTCCCTCTCCCCGAGCTCCTTCACTTCTTTCCCCTCCAATCCCACGAAGGACAAGCAAGGTGACGACCTAACCCTAATTCTTGGAGTGTTGCCCGATCTATGCAATTTGTTGGCTTTAGGCTTGGATTTGTTCTTAGATGTAGTATGAAGGGTAGGAAGGTGTTCTTGATAGTTGAAATAAGTAGGTTTAGAGCTTCTATTGTTTGGATGATTTAGGGGAGGGTGTGGCCTTGCCATCCCCAAATAGAACCGGTGTTCTTAGCTGATTCAAAGCAGCAAATATCCCTCAAATCATCCTTGTGATGTTGACTCTAAACCTATTGGTCTCAGGAATCGAAAACATTCTCTCTACTTAGTCATATTTATTCTAATAAATCCTTGACTAAAACTAGCATAGGCTCTCTTGTGAATGTTGAACAAGAAATTGTGTTGGAATGAATAAGTGAATGTATGGATGTGTTTGCAAAAATAGAAAGCTTGAAAATTGAGTGTTGGTGCTGGTGGGCGTGGCGGTGCAAGCACCGAGCGGCGATGCCGCTTCGGCCCGGGGTTCATCCTGGGACGGCCCGGCCTCACTACTCAAAAATCGACTTTCTACTCTTGCCAACATATGCATACATCCATTAATTCACTTCAAAATGACGATTTCTCATCATATTCCACTTCTTTACATAGATGGATGCTAGAGGTGACCCCCATGGCAAAAGAAAGATGAGGGTCAAAGTGATTGAGAGAAGAGAGGTAGAGGAGGAGAGGAGGCGGGCAGAGGTGAAGGCGTAGCCAAGGTCCGGCTCGGCTCACAGAGGAGCAATTACAGCGGCAGGGGTACACCATTGTGCCTGATGGTGACCAAGGTACTCCCAGGAGGATTGCTGAGTTTGATAACAGTTATATGCTTCCTGTTGATGGGGAGTTTGAGCAAACTCCTCCCAACAATGCTCAGCCCATTCCTGTCATCAGCTATCTCAAGAAGCAAAGAGAAGTAGCAGAAGCAAGAGAAATAAATGTGTATGAGGATGAGAGGACTGAGGGTCATGATGAGAGGTTCTGGGTGGCTTTTCACTCAAACTTCTATTTGTGGTCATATATCACTCAAAGAAGAGCAAGATCACAACCATGCACTATATTGACTTTGCTAAGATGGCTGAGAAGGAGGAACCTGGATTTGATGAGGCTATTGAGGCTTGCACTCAATTTGAGCTGACAGATATCATGTCATTTAGGCATGATTGGAATGAAGAAATATTAAGTCAGTTCCATGCTACCTATCATTGGGACAAGGTTACAGACTTCATCCCTTTGGATGACCGACGGGGAGGCACTACGAGTTGGCGCATCACATTACGGCCGATTCTTGGTTTTGGCCATGAGCATAGGACCTACACTCTGATTCATGATATGGATCCTATTGATTATAAAATGATTAAGGACTGCTGGGTTGATCCCAAGAGTGCAGATGGAAGTAGAAGTGGCCTGAAAGGGTTTTACTATGTGATGAACAACCTTTGCAGATGCACCATTGACCCCAAGGATGGAGCAGCTTCAGATGTGAATGCCTATGCCAGGAATCTGCTTGCTCATTTCAGAAATGAGGAAAAGTTCAATGTGGGCAGATTCATATGGCAACAGTTAGCCACTACCATGGATGATGCTAGGAGGAATCTACCTTATGCACCCTATCTGATGTTCATGATAGAGAGAGTGACTGGACACATCTTTCCCAAAGATTGCTTCCACACCGTCTACAATATTGAGAAGACACATGCATATATGGGGAGCAAGAAGGCAGGCACAGGCAAGGTAGCTGCAGGCACATCAGCTGGCAGAGAAGGCAGACCTAGACCATCCACTTCCAGACCAGCGACTTCAGGGTCCAAGAGGCACAGTGGCACTAGATCCAAGGTGAAGAAGTGGATCAAGGCTATCTTTGGACATTGTGCCTATGCCTCTCAGTAGACATATGAGACTCGCAAGGAGATCAGGCAGGCATTCAGGGCTGTGAGGGAGAAGCAAGGACTTCCTACTCCACCACCTATCCCTAGGCCTCCACAGTACGATGACCTCCCAGAGCTCTCAGGTACCGGCCAGCCTCGACCGGGACCTATCAGACATACTTGGAGCTATCTCACAGCAGGTGCCAGCTCGACGGTCCACTCGTCATCCTTCTCGGTCCAAGAGTGCGATCATCTCAGAGGAGGAGGAGGATGAAGCCACCTCAGAGGATTCCAGTGAGGAGTGACCTTTTTCTGTTTTTCTTCTTCTTTTCTATGAACTTTTTGGTACTTGATGCCAAAGGGGGAGAAAATTAGAAGAAAGTAGAGGGGTCAAACTTTTTCGACGACGTGCTTCGCGAGTTGATGGTGGATGATGCAGCAGATGGAGCGTCACAGTTAGATCCTTTAAGAGTAGTCATTAGGAGTGAGGTTGAGAGTCGCTCAAAACTCTACTTTATGTAATAATGCTACCTATGACTCTTTGTTTCTCAGATTTAATCTACGCGGTGCTAGATCTTTATTTATGTTAATCTGCTGCTAGCTCTTTTTCCTGTCCATCGTGGTTTGTTGAAATGTTGTCCTGTGCATGCTTGGCCGGGCGGCGGCAAGGTGCCAAGCACCGATGGCGCCGACAAGTGCCGCACCACTGGCACGACAAAGTGCCGCACCTAATACGCAGAGAGCAGGCCCCCGTGTGATCTGAAATGTCATATCCTTCTTTGCATTCACGAATATATATTTATGACACTTTCAAAGACCCACAAAGACCATGGATGTAGGGGAGGCCCTACACCTCACCTAAATGTGTGAACTTGACTTTTATGTCAAAATGAGAATTCAAGTCTCACTCACACATTTGGGGAGATCTCTCTATACCTAAATATGTGAACCTGACCTCTATGTCAATGCTGAGAATTCAAAACTCATTCACATATTTAGGGGAGGCTCCTACATCCTTGGCTCCTCGTAAATCTCAAGTTTGACCATATTATTAAGCTCTAATTTGGTTGTCATCAATCACCAAAAAGGGGAGATTGTAAGTGCAATCAAGCTCTAAGTGGATTTTGACGTTGATGACCACCGAATTAGGGAACTAATGAGATTTGTGAAGATGACATGCAGGAAATAAAATAAGGAGTTGATGTACAGGTCAAAAAAGGAATTCCATGAGCTAGATGGGTGTGTGTTTTACGGACCAAGACGTTTAAATTCATTTGTATTTTGAATCTTGAGTTTAGGAAAAGCCGTACTATCAAGAGGGATCCTAGGACTCTTGGCTACATGTGGACTAAATGCTCAAAACATCGAATCCGGCCACAAAACTCAACTCCAAGCCTAAACAGCCAGCGCCACACTTCCTTACTCTTTCTTTGTTTCAGTCGGCGCGGCGATGCTGCGCCCTCGCGGCTGATGCCACACTTAAGCGGCCGTTGGGGTCGGTGAGTATAAATACCCATCCTACCCCTTCCCCAACGGTCACCTGGCTCACTCTTCTTCAACCTCGCGAAAGGCAGCCAAAAAACAGACCTTCTTCTCTCTCCTCTTCCTCCATTGTTGCTCCTCCTTCCCCCAACCAAAGATCTTGATTCCACCATCAAATCTTGAGGGAAATGGCAGCAAACTTCGATTGGAGACCGGATCTCTGACTTCCCCAACTCGGAAAGAGCATTTGGTCCACGTCAAGCCGGAACCCTAGGGTTCTTTACTCTTGGAGCTTGCTCCTAGACGGCTAGGCGTCGCCCTTGAGCTTGCCAACTCGTGTGGCAGCCTTGGGAGGTTTGTAACCTCACACAAAATCAATACATTACCCCACTCTTCTAGGGTTAACTCCCTAGACTTGTGAATGAGGGAAAAAGCAAGCCGGTTGGGCAAGCTAAGCCTTGTGTGGCAACCTCAACAACGTGGAGGTAACCCGGCTGTGTGGCGACGGTGAACCACGGGATAAATCGCTGTCTCAAGTGTGCTCTTTACTTTCTTGCATATATACTCTTGTGAGATAGGGTTTTCGTCCCGATCTACTTTGTTGCTGTGTTCCAGAGCACTTTGGTGAGCTCTCTGTGAAGTATTTGTGTGTGCAGGAACAAGGAGAAACCACGAACTACAAGTTTCATCTCTCCAGATTTACTTTTACGTGGTTTCCTCTCATTTTAGCCGGCGATGCCGCACCCTACGCAGGCGATTGCCGCATGGCTCTGGCGACAAGCTGTGAAAATTGTTTTAACAAGGTTGATTTTAGGTACAAGCCTATTCACCCCCCCTCTAGGCTTCCATCAGATCCTACGGATCGGCCGCCCCCTCGCGTGTGGCGCCGTTGTGGAAGGATGGATGGGCGCGCACGGCCGATCCGGCGCCCAGCGTGCGTCATCGCCCGTTGTGGGAGGAGGGGAGGAGCTCGTCGCCGGAGGAGGAGACCCGAGGGCGATTCCGCCGCGGATGAAGGCCGCTGCCGTTGTGGGAGGAGGGGAGGAGCTCATCGCCGGAGGAGACCCGAGGCGAATCCGCTGCGGATGAAGGCCGCCCGTCGATCCGCCGCTTGAGCAAGCCCGCCGCCGTCGATCCGCCACTGAGCAAGCCCGTCGCCGCTGGATACGCCAAGCGCCCGATCGGGATCTGCAGCGCCTTTGCACGGGATCCGCCACGCCCACTGGATCCGCCGCCGCGCCGTCGGTGAAGGGGGGGGCCGCACCTTGCCGGATCTGGGCGCCGCCCGTCATGGAGGGGGCCGGGCCTGCGCCGTCGGGGAAGAGAGGGGCCGGGCCACCGTGCCGTCACGGGAGGAGGGGGGGACGCCGGGGGAGAGGGAGTTGTCGAGGGGAAGGGAGAGAGGCAGCCGATTGGTGGAGTGAGGGAGGGAGTGGACAGGTGGTGTGCCAAACCCTAACCAGTATATATATACGGTCTTTGGATATCGGGCATTATTCTGGGCTGTTGGGCCTCTCTATTTTAGGTGACGGGCCACATAATATGCCCGCCACGGTAAATTAATTTTGCGTGGTGGGCATCTTAACACAACCGCCACGAAAAATACACTATTTTCCGTGGCGGACATGTTAAGGTGCCCGTCACGGAAAATCGATTTTCCATGACGGGCAAAAAATGCCCGCCACGCAAAGAAAAAAAAAACTGAGCGTGGCGGGACATTTTCCGTGGCGGGCGAAAAAAAGTGCCCGCCCGCGAAAAAATTTTTGCAGTATCACGCAAAATCATTTCGTTACTGGTGGAGCATGGCAGCACGCGCGGCGAGGAACCCCCGCCACGACGGCCACTCGCGGGACACGCCGATTTGTTTTGCTGCGAGGCGGGCGGCGGTTGGCGCCATTGCTCCGTACGCTGCATTTGTTCAGCAGGCGATGGATCGAAATGCCCAGGTGTCGCGGCCGGTTTTGTGAGCGCCACCACGCGGCGACACGCCGGAAGGGAGGCGGTCTGGTACCCTGGTTAGTTAGTTGGTTCAGGCATATGCAAGGTTAGTTAGTTCACCGACACCACCGGTGAGCTGCTAAACAACCACAACTTGAGGAACAGCTAACTGCTAGCAGAACTGCATGGATGCAGCTCTCGGTGCAGAATTAGCATGCCCCCGTGCAAGGTTAGTTAGTTCAGGCATTCAGGGCATGGTAAGTTAGTTCAGGGATCGGAGGAAGATGAAGTACTCCGCGTCCGAGCTAACCATTGTGTTGTGTCCTGCAGTGCTAATCTAGAGCAGAATCGATGATCCGTCGACACTCACTCTGGTTTTTACCTACACGATACATAATACATATGCAAGGCCTGTTCGATACACATGACTAGGAACTAGTCGGGGCTAAAAAAAAAAAAAAAAATCTAAATTAGCTGTGAAATTGGTTAATAACGTGGAAGGTTTGGCTAAAAACTTAGTCCAACTATCAACCATCCTGTTTAGATACACTAGTAATCATTTAGTGGTTGTTCAGATATAGATATAGGAGATCCTATGATTCAGACACAATGTTTGCTAGTCAAACTAATTCACAAAACTCTTTTACCACAAATAGATCAAATCATTTAGTGGTTGTTCAGATATAAATATAGGACATCCTATGATTCAGATCTTCTAGCCGGCGCATTGCTTGGGTTTCCTCCTAGTCAGAATGTAAAAGCGTATTCTACGTGTTACAAACTTACAACTACAAGAAACGCACAATTGCAATTTTCCTCGGCGTTCCTTGCCTTGGCGTGCTGGCAACTGTGGAAGACAAGAAACGCAGCAGTCTTCAGAAACGAGCATCTCAGTGTTGATCAGGTGTTGCTGTCGTGCAAGGACGTAGCCCAATGCTGGAGAGCAAGGCTCAAAAAAGAAAAAGAAACCGATTGCAGACAAATGGTGTGAAATTTTTTTGAAACGGCCAGGATAAGCTAGAACACCCATTTAGCAAACCCCTTCTCCCGGAAGCAATGTCTCCTTTTGTAAAGCTCTGGTGACTATCTTGTAAATGTTTTCTTACATGAGGCCAGTTTGGGCCAAATAAATAAAATTCAGGTGGGGAACGCCGCCCGCGCCCCATGACACAAAAAAAAAAAAAAAAAAAAAAAAACTTACAATTACAATATGAAAGCCCACAACACGGTTGCAGACTCTGTAGTCCAGCCATTCTTATATAAAAAGATAAACAAGAAGTAAAAGGGTGGAATTAATACATGCATAATAACAAGACATTAGAAATATAGCAATTATTTGTTTCTCTGACATATCGGATAGACTCTAAACATACGCTCTTAGTTGCAACTTGGGTGGATCGCCTAAACATGCCCCTATATCCTGAAATGAAAAGTTGGTGGAAGAACACGCAATTGTCCTCGTCAACCAATTGCATCTGCTCCATGAGCTTGCACCTACCAAAGCACAAAGAAAATAGCCAAAATTGCAATAGCCGAGTCTGCAAAGAGAGGCCACAAAAAGACTGGTAGTAGAAATATTTTTACAAAAAAGAAATGGAAGGAAATTTAACTATGGACATCTAGATCACCTTCACTATCACTTTTGGGGGACTGGGCGATAGCCCGATGGTTAGTTTCCCAGTGTGGAAGCAACCGCTCCTGAGTTCGATCCCCATCGGGACGGACTTCGCGCCCCATTTTCTACTTAAAACAAAGCCCCCTAGTTCCTCCTAGGTTGGGTCGCATTATTTTTTCACTATCACTTTTGGAAGTATGGATTTGTGGTTATCCAGTTCAAGCTGAAGTTTGTGCATACCCGTTCCAGGATTCTAGCTGGATACATATTCTCAACTTGGCTCTATCAATGACATAGACATGCTGCAAAAATCATTTAACTGTAAATTGCAACCATAGTCAACAAAAATAAAATTATCACCTAATGTATCAAACCTGAAATTGTTTTTATACCTCAGATTTTAACTTGATCTTTGGATGATTCAAAATTGACAACTGCAGAGTCAGCAGATATTCCCATGTGGAGAGCTTCTATAACTTGCATATCAGTTGGACAACCAAGTTTACTGTCTTGATTTCAGATCACAGGGCACATAACTTCTAAATTTACACCAAGGCACTAGGAGCACTGCCACTGCTACTGAAAACAGACAGTTTATCACTACTTCACTAGCGCCAAAAGAGGGATAATCAATCTCATTAAGCCACAAGAGTCAGTCTACAACTACGAGTGTGGCTTCAGCGCCACCGTGCCAACGGAGAACTCAGTTTATTCAGTTTACCTATGTTCTGTCCATCCACGAGAGTCAGTCTATGACTACTAGTGTGGCTTCAGCGCGACCGAGACACTGAACACTGGCATGTGGGGGCCAATCCCACTTCTCAGCCAGAGGCCCATAGCAGATATACGTACAAAGTATTTAGATAGATGGAGAAATGCTGCTAAACATAAGGTTTTATTAGAGCTTAAAGGCGGACTCAACACAAAGGATTTACTGAAAAAGAAAGAACACAGCACCCCATCTTACACTGAAGTTCTGCTCATGAAGGCTGGACCTTCCTAGGTTGTCATGAGCCAACACGGCAAGGCTAGGCAAGTTGTCCCCCTCCAGAACCTGCAGTTCTTCTTCAGAGGTATCATTTGCTCAAATTAGCTCTTAATCAGACACGTGAACAGTCTAAAGATGTCAGGCAGGTTCAAGCAATTCATGATAACATGGTTCACTGCCCTTTTCTGAGCTCATAAGGTGAGTACCATACTACAGATATGGTTTGGATTCCAGCCTTCCTAAATAGTGTATTGGTCGTCTAAAAAATAAGTCCCTTTGATCAAACATGAACACTTAGTGCCTTGCTATGCCTAGACAACTCATGCTAACATGACTCAATCTTTATTTTGGCAAATAAGGTGAAATACCGTGTGGCAATAGCTGCGATGCAATCTCTGAAAGAAATCATGTTTCATGTCTGGGATTGCTGGACAAAACTTAGCTCAAAATATAGTGCTAATGTATAGGTTATGGTACTTATGGATGCTCTGGGCAGAAAGAAATGGTGGCAATACAGGCACATTTCTGAAAATGCATCATATATATGCCTCTCAGGAGTAAGAAAAGAGAGGGTCAGGAGTAATGAAGGTTCATTGCATGAGAAGCCCATGTGCATGTAAATACAAGTTAAATTAAAACGGGAGCATCTGTTATCATGCCTCACCACGTAGGCAAATGCAACCAGATAAAATTATTTGCAGTGGAGAGTGGGGAACGCTGCGCGTGGGCTCTGTACCTTTTTCTTTTCTTGAGAAACTGGGTCTGGTTCACGGTGGGCAAGGTTAGTTAGTTCAGGCCTTCAGGGGTTAGGGGGACGATAAACATAAGTAAACTACTGCTCGAACGACACATAAACTACTGCTCGAACTTCATTGTGTCCTGCTGTGCTAATCTAGTAATCTAGAGCAGAATGGATGATCTGTAGGTTTTGCCACGATACATATGCAAAGGGCCTGTTTGATACACATGACTAGGAACTAGTTGGCGCTAAAAAAAAAAAATCTAAATTAGCTGTGGTTGACTAGTTAGTTGGTTAATAACTAGTGGAAGATATGGCTAAAAATTTAGCCCACCTATTAACCATCATGTTTAGATACACTAGTAATCATCATTTAGTGGATGTTCAGATATAAATATAGGAGATCCTTAGTGGATGTTCAGATATAAATATAGGAGATCCTATAATTCAGACACAATGTTTACTAGTAAAATTAATTCACATAATTGTTTTCAAAAAAAATGCACATAATTCTTTTACCACAAATAGACCAAATCATTTAGTGGTTGTTGAGATATAAATATAGGAGATCCTAAGATTCAGATCTTCCTAGCCAGCGCATTGCTTGGGTTCTTCCTAGTCAGAATGTAAAAGCATATTTTTAGGTGTTACAATAGGAAAGGCACAACACGATTGCAGACTCTGCAGTCCAGCCATTCTCATATAAAAAGATAAACAAGAAGTAAAAGGGTGGAATTAAGACATGCATAATAACAAGATAACTGATATCTAACCAGTAGCTTGGAACACTAGATTAATGGATAGCAGAACACATCTTATCAGAGATAGTAATGGTTTCCTGAATATACGATAGCATCTAAAGTTTACAGCAGGTGGAGGACAACAGCTTAGAGGAGCTTAATATTTCTACAGCTACATAGCGACGGATCAAAGGGATCACCAATGCTCATATCATGCATATGCCTGATGTGCACTGAATCAGTCGAGTAGGCATCGTTTTTACATGTAAAGAGAACTTGAGTATCCTTAGAAGCTCTGTTCTTCAACTTCAGCTTTTTATGCTGCTTCGTCAAATAGTTAGAATCACAGCGAAGCTGGGTCACTAATTCCACCATCTCTAGCACTTTAGCATTCAAAAGAAAGAAGTTGGCAAAGTCCACGTCTCTCTTCATCCCTTGATAATTTATCAATATTAATTTCTTCAGATGGAGATCAAGGCATTCAAGATAATCAAGGGGATCAAGATGCTTAACCACATTCGATCTATTCATCGAAGAAACCTGAATATGAAATAGAAAAGATTTCTTTTCAACCATGATTCCACATGAAGACAGATTGAACAAGGCTACAAGATGATATAACTGGAACAAAGCAGTTGGACAAGAATAAAAATTGGTGGGAAACATCGGTTACCTTGACATATAGCTTCTGCAAGCAGGGAAAACATTTCATAAGGCCAATAACACCATTGATGCTAGGAGGGGACATGTGCACAACCAAAACCTTCACTGTTCGCACCACCGCTGTTGAGTTCACATGCATAGTTTCCTGAATTAAATCATTGCATAGTTTCATTAAATCATTGGGTATAAACAGTACGATCATGAAACATAATAGGGTGACACATTAAGTTAGAAACTACAGGCACCTCCAAAATAGTTGTCCCAAGTTCAAGCGTTGAAATGCCAGGTGTGAGTGACCCCAAGAACTGAAGTTTGGGCGCCCCCGATATGCGAACCGATAGGCCTATTTCAGAATAATGATGGACTCGGATGAAGAATCTTTGTAGGAGCAGGGCATCCTCGATAATGACTTCTTTCAGCCTTTCAGTATCTAGGCGGTCATCCGAAACACCAAAGCTTCTAAGGGTAGGGGAGCTAATCTGGAGGCGATCAAAGCCCACATTTGAGCTCAGCACCAAGCTCTCAAGCACAGGGCACTTGGAGAGCAGAGTGTGGAGCGTGCTCTCCGCGATGACCATGTACCTGAGCGTGAGCTCCTTGAGGTTGGGAAAGTGCAGCTTATCAAAGGAGCCATCCACAGCAAATTGAGCGTAGTAGCCGCAGCCGGCGTTGAGACAGAGGACGCGAAGGGAGGATGATAACCGGAACGCGGCCTGCTGCAGCGGGGCCGGATGCGCGGACACCTGCCACAGCTCGAGCTCCTGCAGGTTGTCAAACGCGGGGTACTGGAGCCAGGTGTCTAGGTCGGGATACATGACGTCATTGTCCCAGGGGCAACCGAGGGAGAGGCGGCGGACGGGGCCGGGGTGCGTGGAGAGGACGCGGGGAGACGACGGCCGTGATGTCCCGCCCGAGAATTTCGCCGTCGCAGAGGTTGAGTGGGGGAGGAGCGCCAGAGGCGGCGCCACCGCGTGGACAAGATTTGAGTCCGGGCGCCGTCATCGGTGGGGAGGAGGGAGACGATGGTACCGAGGATGGCGTCCGGGAGGTCGCTGATAATGTCGGGGCCGCCGGCCAAGCCTTCCAGCTGCTCTTCGTGGCGCCCGACGCCAGCGCCGCCCTCCGCCACCACCCGACGTTTCTTGGATTTGGGTAACCTAGGTACCGTCGCCATTGAAATTGAACGACGGCGGAATGGGGGATTGGCGAGGAATGTCTGAATGTGAGTGAGGGTTTGCTTCGACATGGGCAGCCATGGCTGCATGGAAATCGTAAGCGCGCACTGAAGGCCCAGCTAGCCCACTAGCAACCACTTACGGCCCATCTATCCATAGCCACTGCAGCCCAGCTAGCCCATTAGTAGGCACTGCAGGCCCAGCTAGCCCACTAGTAGCCACGGTGAGGCGTTATTTTTTTTTTTTTTTCGTTCGGTTGAGGCGCACGGCCGCCGCACCGATCGCCGGACACCGCCGGACGGCTAACACTGACGAGAAGTCGTCACTGAAGGGGGTGTCGAAGCGAGGTGCCAAAGAGCCCCCCACCTGCCGTCTCCGATGGGCTTCGGTGGTCGGGTGTCCGCGCTGCTCTTCCTCCTGGTCGCTGGCGCTGTAGCAACCGACCAGATCTTCACCACTTCAGGTGAGCGCCGCGGGGCCGGCGCTGGATCTTACCGGCGCCATTGAATTCTCCCACCCTTTCTGCCTAGTACCCATGTACTGTATTATATGGATGGAGGGCTGATTTGAGAGTCTTGATTGCGCTTCGGTTTCGTTTTGTTTAACACTGATATGCTCTGGATAAGAGCTTAACTGGTTGCTGATCGTCAGGTGTGCCGTTTGGGCGGAATTTGCGTGAGCCGAGGTACCGCGTCGAGTTCCACCCTGTTGATTCGCCGTTCCATCCGGTAGGATTTCTAATGGGTTTGTCCTTCCAATCCTTCTTTGTAACAACGCAAGAGCTTTCTTTTGTTCTTGTACTTAATTTCATTGCTGATTATGTGTGCTGGACTGGCTGTATGGGTACTAAGGTTCTAATGAACTATAATTGAAACTAATTAAGCTTTACTAGCAATTATTGAAAGCTCATATATACAAATATATACATAATTCTTGACTTTACTTCAATTGTCATTGGCTGCGAATGACCAGAGACTATGCAGGCAATGCAAATCCGCCATGTTTATGCTAAATTATGTGAATGTGAATTTTCAGGTTTTCAGGGAAAAAACACATATTTGAATTTTTATTTTTTTTTTCTTTAGAGATTACTGCTTGGCATAATTCAAAACCTGATCCCTTTTATCCTAACTAGAGATGATTATGGTGTACTCAACAGGAGAATGGTCAGGAATCGGTACCAATGGCCAGTCATCAGGGGAGACATTATAAGTGCTTTCTACCAGTTGAAGAAACTAAAACCATGAAGTCAATGCTCCCACAAAATGCAACTAATGTTATAATGGAAAGTGAAAGAAGAATTAAGCCAAAGGAGCCAGATGAGTTACTTGAGATTCTCAAGGATCAGTGTTTCTACAGGATGAGTATGCATCCTTTCTTACTGTATTTGAGTTTTGTACATGTGTGCTTGGTAGCCTTGTAGGAAATGCCTAAAAAAAGCTGATTATTATTTATTTGGGCACAGCATGAAGGTTGGTGGTCATATGAATTCTGTTATCATGGGAAAATCAGACAGGTTCATATAGATGATGGCAAGGTAAGACTCTCTTTTCCCAATAATCTTGTCTTTTTGCCCAGGCCTGTAATCATAACATTTTTGATATTCTGTCTATCCATTATCTCAAAAAAAAAAAAAAAAAACTTGGGATGTTTCAGTGCAAGAATCGCTAGCTTCAAATGGAGAAGCAAGTTTTGTACTTAGTTACAATGTGGAGAAAATAATATACCTTACCTTAACTGTAGCTGCAGTTTTATTGACATTACCACATATGCAATCAAAAGTTGCTAGAGATACAGCATGACTGTGTAAACTGTGTTTGTTTTGTTGAAGGTTATTCAAGAATTTGTTCTTGGCGAATTCGATGATGACGCGACTGCTGCATACCATGAAAAATCCTCTGAGTTAGCTGACAATGTCCATCACGTGGAATATATATCTAAGAGGTGCTGTACGAAACTGTCCTGAAAGTGGGAAGAGAGACAACATAATATTTTCCTCAGTCTTGAATGAATATCTTCTGTTCCTACTTTATTTCAGGTATCATGTTCACTTGTACACAAATGGAACTGTATGTGATCTCACAGATATTCCCCGGGAGACAGAGGTGAGAAAGAAACAATAGAAGACCATATAAATCTATGAAGTAAAGCACATAGTTGCCATGTCAGTGCATTTTACTGTGCACTGCCTTTGTCCTACAGGTTGGATTTGTCTGCTCGGAGCCTACTGTACTGATTAGTTCAGTCAAGGAGATCTCTTCCTGCAAATATGTTGTAACGATTCAAAGTCCGATGCTTTGCAAAAACCCGTAAGACCAAGCATTCACCTAGTAATCTTTATCTTTGAAGTACCTAAGCTTACTATCTTTGTTGTGCTTGCAGGTTGTTCCAGCAAGAAAAACGAACCCTCTCCATCCACTGCAATGAGTTGCCTGCTAAAGCAGAATCCAGTGCGGAGGATGACTTGCTTCCAAAAGAAGCGCCGATTTCCATCATTCCCCATCAGGATGAGCTACATGATTTTCCAGCTTATGCTACTTGATATCCCTCCAATAATTTTGTCTGAAGTAGAAAAGGCGCTATTTTGGAAGTTCAGTGGCAATTGAAGAATACTATGTATTAACTACCCCATGGATCCTACAGAAGAGGCTCCTTGTAAAGTAGGTTGAGACGATCATTCTCCGACGCTAATTATACATATAGGATGATTACGAAGGTAGAAGATTTTTCAGTATTAGTGAAGGAAACATTTTTGAGACAGTGACATCTTTTGCTTGAAATGTCTGTAACAAGAATGGTGCAGTAATCTTGAAATGTATGTATTGGGGCCGCTTTTTTTTTCTTGAAGTACTATTGCTCTGGCGTGACAAAGAATCTGCTCGAGGTTTTAAGTGAACCAAGCCGGTGGAGGCGCTGGTTCTGTCTTTTAGCAGTCCGACCGCCGGTCTGGTTCGAAAAACTAGGGCCGGAGGTTGAGGGGTGAAAAGCACTAGACTTTTAGTATCAATCAAGGCAACTCAGAGGTCCAGAGGAGAATTCTTTAATTGTTAGGATGACTTGAATTCTTTACCATCATCTTTGCCAAACATATCTCAGGAAGCGTGGGCTTGAATGCTCAGAAAACAAAGGCAACTGTCCTTTTATTGTAGATCAAGCAACTCAGAGGCCCAAAGAAAATCATTTGATGTTTCGATGTCTTGGCTCTTGATAATTTCGTCAGCTTTACCGCACCATCACATGCCTCAGTGCTTGAGAACACATTTCGCATACACCTCCTAGGAGGTGATGCTTAGAAATAATACAAGAAGAAGAAGAAGTCATTTTAGTATTCAAATTTTGAGTCAAAAAAGGTTTATGTCCAAATCTATAAATTTTAATATAAAAGCTTTCCTATTGATTTTTTAGGTTAATCTACACGCACAATTTCCACATCAGAATTCAGAACTTGATATTGTATAAGTGATGGATCTCAAGATCTCCTAGTAGACTCTAACATGGCCATCTGGGGACCAGGGAGAATTCTGATCACAATTGCAGTCTCTGTGGTCAAACAAGACAATCTGCTTTGATATATTTTTTGTTCGAAGAAACTTCGACCTGTACCGGGTCAAAGGAAGATATCATATCATTACTGTATTCAATGGAAGACTTGAAGGTTTCAAAGCAACTTGTATATGAGTACTCACTTTTGCTTTGTGTTAACCGTACTCCAGGGGCAAAAGTACAAGTAAAAACTAAAATAACTTGAAAACCAAAATAAATTGAATCCAATTCATTTTGAAAAGCTCGTGCAAAAATTACAAATCTCAGGAGGAAAGATATTTTTGGCCACCGACAGGTGGGGGCAGATGGTAGTCGGTGGCGCAACTAGGCCAGAAAATGGGTCCCACTCCGACTTGAGGTTGCCAGCCAATCAGATCGAAGAGCTGTATCCGCGCGTCGCATACATACGGACACCCATGTGGCCGAACGCGTGGGCCCACTACAGACACTTCTTACCAATAACTAGTGTACCCACTCACTGTCATTTGGACCCCACTTACTTATGGACCCACACGTCATAGGCATCTACGCAGAACACGCGAGTCACTTGGTTGGTGTAGCCATCCGTACTCGGAATTAACGTAAATTGACTGTGCTCTCTTTGTTGAGAGTACTCTTTCTTCATCCAAGACAAAGGAGTGGCATTAGTAACCATTTTTTTTTTACAAATATGCAAGAGAGATTTTTTTTTTTTTTTGAGAATGACACAGTACAACGGAGACGCTCACAACACACACGCACACTCACCCCTATGAGCACTTCCAGGAGGACCGAGCAATCGGCGATCTGGAGATTCACCGAAGTCACCGGGTGGCGCCTTCGTCGTCGGCGGGAACGTCGCTACCACTTAATGCATAAACGTAGGAAATCGTGGGAAAATCCAGAAAAAGGTCGCGGCCAGGGATTTCAACCCCGGTAGGTGGCGTCATTGGACCGGCCAGGTGGCTTGAGATAACCTCAGATCTCCAGTTCAACGCCCCAATTCTCTCTCTGAGTTTCAAGTCCACCCGCTTGGTGCTTCCCAACTCCCAAGCCCTTGGTGTTGCTAAAAAAAAAAAAAAAAAAAAAACTCCCAAGCCCTTGGTGCTCACCAAGATTCATCTCTCCCACCAGTCCTGTCTCCCACCGTTGTATCCCCCAACTCCTCTGCGGGGAAAGTTTTGTTTCGGTTTTAGATAGGCACTCTGATTCTTTCACCCCCCCCTTTCTACAGCAAGCAATTTTGTGTGTGTGTGTTTTTTTTTTTTTTTTTTTTTTTGATAAAAGCAATTTTGTGTTCTTAGTTGTAGATTGGGTTGGGCACGAATTTCCCTACCATTCGTGGGTGATTCAGGCATTCGGATTCTATCCTTGGTGCAGTTTGTTCCTGTATCCGGTCTTGCCAAGAATTTATTTTATTTTCCATCTCGATCCCTGATCCATCTTTGATGCGCTAAAGAGGGGAGATGAACACGAATTACTCGGCGCTCCCATTGACCTCCCCTCCATCGAGCTCCAATCCAACGGGGCCAAATCTAGCGCCGCCACCAATGGCGTCGCCGTCAACGGCCACGCCAAGATCTCCAAGCAAGATTCGTTCTTGGGCGAGGTGGAGGACGGCGGCGTTGGCGGCGGCGGGGAGCACGACGACCTGCCGCTCATCGGCGACGGCCCCGCAGGGCCGCCAGAGGGGTCCGGCGTGCCCGCCGCCGTGTTCAACCTCGCGACGTCCATCATCGGGGCCGGCATTATGGCGCTCCCGGCCACCATGAAGGTGCTCGGCGTCGCCGCTGGGCTCTTCTCGATCCTCGTCATGGGGGTCCTGTCCGAGATCACCGTCGAGCTGCTCGTCAGGTTCTCGGCCTACTGCCGCGCGCTGTCGTACAATGCAGATGTATCCTTATACAATGCAGATGTGCGTCATCATCAACAACGCAGGAGTCCTGGTGGTGTATCTGATTATCATCGGGGACGTGATGTCAGGGTCACTGAAGCACATCGGCGTCATGGACCAGCTGATTGGCCATGGCGAGTGGGATAACCGGAAGCTGCTGATCTTGGTGGTTCTTGTCATCTTCCTTGCGCCATTGTGTGCGCTTGAGAAGATTGACTCGCTGAGCCTGTCATCTGCCGCATCAGTTGTCCTTGCTGTTGTGTTTGTGGTTGTGTCATGCATCATTACTTTGATCAAGATTGCTGAGGGCAAGATCAGTATGCCGAGGATGGGCCCAGATTTCAGCTCACGAGCAGCAATGCTAGACCTGCTCGTTGTGATACCCATCATGACTAATGCCTTCATCTGTCATTTCAATGTCCAGCCAATCTACAACGAACTCAAGGAGAAGACGCCCCAGACCATGTACAAGGTTGGGAGGATCAGCACTGTGCTATGCGTAGTGGTGTATGCCCTGACTGCGCTATCAGGGTATCTCTTGTTTGGTGACGACACCGAGTCTGATGTGCTCACCAACTTCGACAAGGATCTTGGGATCAGATTCAGCTCTGTGCTCAACTATATTGTCAGGATTGGGTATGTCATCCACCTGGTCCTTGTCTTCCCAGTTGTCCACTTCTCGCTCAGGCAGACAGTGGACGCACTGATATTCGGGGAGCTGGCGACCCCTAGCAGAAAGAAAACACTCACATTGACAGTGGTGCTTCTATCGCTCATCTACCTTGGCTCCACAATGATACCCAACATCTGGATGGCCTTCAAGTTCACCGGAGCTACGACAGGGTTGGCTTTGGGTTTCATGTTCCCGGCCCTGGTGGCATTGAGGCTGGACAAGGAAGGGAGTCGCTTGGGACATGGGGAGAGGCTCCTGTCACTTGGGTTGCTGGGGCTATCAATAGTTGTTAGCGTCATCGGAGTCGTTGGGAATGTATACACCTTGAAGAGTAAGTCTGAATGATCTCCCCAAGACAGACAAGTTGATAGCTAGGGTTAGAGGAAGCTTACATCATGACGACACATGGTGTGTTGCAACAACAGGAATACAGATCGTGTAAACATGGCGACTACACACTAGGTCAAAAATGATGTTACATTCGAGAGAGCCTCAGGATCCTATATGCATTTTTTTACCTCACTAGACCATCCTGGAGGGAATTCTTTTTGTACTTGGACCAGATTCTTCAATGTATCGATTTGATTGTGTTCTTAAATGAGGGCTCTAGAGTCTAGAGTCACTTTTTGATCAGCAACAAAAAAAGAAAAGAAAAAGAACATTGGTTCTGATGTACTTTTAGAAGATTGCTCCCCAAGTCATTAAGTTGGGCTGTTTGGGGGCATACAATTCTTACACATTTTTTTATACAAAAAAACCTGCATCCAATGGCGCATGATATTGTCTGACATGTTATGAAATTCAAGAAGTTTGCAACATTACATTTTCTGGATGTTGGTTCATATTTATGCACAGCTGATTTGATTGCTGATCATCAGCTGAAGCTCTGAATATTGTTCAGCATTTTTCATGACTGTATGTTCTCATTAAACCCCCGGTATTTAGAAACAGGTGCATCTAAGTTGCAAACACTTTAAACAGCACTTTTCAAAATTATCAAAAACTGGAATGTGTGAGGTTATGTCAGGTGCAAAGTCGATCAGATTTGTGAGTTAGAGTAGAAAAATTCAGGTACAACAAAGCTACATACTGTTAACACCTACATCTCAAAATCTCAAAGACGATGTGAGTTTGCTCTTGCCTTTTTATATTGTTGCACAAAATAACTGCTCTACCAGTGATTGTATTCAGAGATTCTTGGGGGAGAAATCTACGTAGTGTTTTGGAAACTAAGTACATTTTGAAAAATTCCACCTTGTCTCCTCCAGAGCATAAGACCAATGCAGAAGCTGAGCTTGCTGAATGCTGAATATACAGACATGAATTTTACTCAAATAGCAATGGCAAGCCTTCGCGTTGCATAAGACCAATGCAGAAGCTGAGCTTGCTGAATGCTGAATATACAGACATGAATTTTACTCAAATAGCAATGGCAAGCCTTCACGTTTCTTGCAACACGGTGTTTGATACATAGTTTGTTATACAAAAGGATGACACAAATGTAAAACTACAAAATTGTTACATCATGAGATGGAGCTGTTTTGGTAGGTATCAATGTTCACCGAGCGACTCCTTGCAGCTTTAAAAGCATGCTACAGAAAAAAACTGTAAGCATATATAGCCATGGCTGCTGCTCAACGATGCTCCAATATCTGTGGGGATAGCTTGGACTGCCATGCTTGAGGACGACCAAATCCGTTTTACTGCCAGTGCCATCTCCAAAACTCAATTATACCCACATGCTCAATCCAATGGCCACAATTCCTGCAGGTATTAGATACCATATGTATGCCCTGGTATGTGGAGCTCCAGCCTATTTAGGGACAAGAAAATAGATTATGAAGTTGCAGAAGAATAAATAAAGAAGCTCTATGAGACGACCTAAATGTCAGTGGCAAGTTGACCTCTGAAAATATTCTACCTCAAAATAAAAAAGCAGCATTACAATTTAAGTGCTGTGAGAAAAAAGGAAGGTCAAAATTTACCAGTCAGTAAATGAAGTGAACTTGTTTATGTTAAGGAATCACCTGCTACTAAAACTGCGAGTTACTGAGGAATGTAACCATGCATCGTGCACCCTGAAAGATCTTATCAATCTTCTGCCAAACTAAGCTCTGGACCTCAAGAAGCTTCTTAACCTTACTCTGAAGCATCGAAAGGCCGTCAGTATTGTTTCACCATGTATCTGCTTCCCAGAAAGATATAGACTTTTAAGTACAAACTCGGGTTAACTTATCACACGACTTTGAACATAAATTTAAACCGATAATAGACTTTTTAAGTACAAACTCAGGGTTAAGATGTTATGTACTTATCACATGACTTTGAACATAAATTTAAACCAGCCCAAACAATGCACAGATTATATACCTTCAAAAACAATTTCAGAACAGCCTGGACAAATTCAAAGTTATTCCTGAAGGAAAGTTCATGAATGAAATAATCCAACAGCGATGAAATGGACTGAAGCTCAGGTCTTTGCTCCAGATCTTCAGACTCTTCATCATCTATTATTTGTAGCATTCGCAGTTCCATATCTAAAGATGATGGTGACAGGCCTTTTAGGTAGTCAGTAAAAGCGAATCTGCAAAATAGATCCAAGGTCAGCACTTAAAATCCACGAGCATCAATCTCTAAAGGCAACATAGTGAGAATGTATCTCCAGATATTTATCCTTCTTTCTGGATGCATATGATGGTTAGAGTCATCAGATATACGGGATTCAACAATAAGGACAATATGGCAGCAATCTTTTATAGGATTAACAAGCTAAGCTTTACAAGTGTTAAAAAAGGAAAATTTACTTGAGTAAAGATAATAATAAACACTCACAGTTCTTTGTTTCACCACAAGATTGCAACAGCTGACTGAAATGAGAGGAGAGCTCAGACATCTTATGATTTGTATTCTTAGTGGTACTGATCTCTGTTTCTTCTGTGCTGGCAGGGGGCTCAAACAATATCTCCCCAGAAAGGGATGGAACTGAAGGCAAGAAGAAAGGTGCCTTCTCAGGTTTCTTAGGTGGCTCAATTGGTTTATTGCGAACCTAAAGACAGAATACAAAGGTTAGTACTTTAATCTAGTTTTTCAATTTCAACACACTAAAACTCTTTTTTATAAGGTATAAGCAAGCAAACCCACAAACTTTGCAATGTTGAAACCTGAAAGCTAGAACCAAGACAAGCACATTTACCTTTATAATATCCAGATTTGTCAAACTTTGCCATTGACTCTTTGGAAGCAAGGAGAGGGTGACTAGATTGGGTATTTGATGATCCATTATGACAAAAGGTTTAATACTGGACTTATGTGACTCCCTGAATTCTGAACTTGTTCTTCCTCGGATCTCTCTGTTGATGAAACAGCTGGCAAACGCACATTCCGTACATGTTTACCACTGGCATAGTATTCAGTATCTGTTGAGGCCGAGAACAAAGATTGATTAACCCTGTCAAATTTATAAACATGTATGAGACCACAGATGAAAAAAAAAGAACACTATATATATCATGACCCATAACGGCATATAAAATTGCATGCTATGCCACAACTCTAATTCGGTGCATATGTTGAAACAGTGTACTGATAATACTATTCTGTTGGCTATAAGTGAGATGAATAATATATTTGTGGAAATTGCACCAGCTGGAAGGCCAATCTCATGATTTATTTTTCTGAACTATACATATAGCTACAGAATAAATTGAGATATGTGTGGCTGAGCACAGGGTGACGTGACAGCACAGGGTGACGTGACAGAACCCTACCAGAGGTAGACACCATTTTGATCAACATGAGTGGTTGCCAACACATCCATATTAGGAGACATAGAGGCAGATGTTATAGATACATCAACATGCATTGCGTCTATCTGCCTTGCTAAACTGATGTCCCAGATCCTAAGGGTCCCATCCTTGCTAGACGAGATGAGCCATTTTCCATCCTCACTGAAGCAAAGATCAGTGATACGGTCTGTATGTCCTTCAAATCTACGAACCATTTTCATGGACACCGTATCGAACAATATAAGTACCATATCACCAGCTACGGTAGCAAGAAGACCTGCCATAAATAGCAAATAATTGTTAGCTGTCAGAAAACTTCCTCATCAGAATACCAAATATGTTGAACACTAGTATACTACCATTTGGCCGGTGAAATGCAATTTTAGTGACAGATTTACCAACATCCAATCTGGATTTCAGCTTGCAAGTTTTAAATTCCCATACCTGCAAGATACACAATTTTATAGTCAATATAATTGGGGCCGAAATTTCATTGAGACTTTTAAAGAGAAGTTCAAAAGTGGGTAAATTTGTTTTAAAAAAAAAAAAAAAAAAAAACAGGTGTATCATACACAGCTATTCTTGATCGTAGGGTTAAACGATTTTGGTAGATAATATGGAAATGCCAAGGAAACAATTTAACCAGTTGATAGGACACATAATGAAGAGCACAGTTCTTCATAATCTTCATGTCTGCTCACAACAAGAAACACAATAAAGCACAACAGAGGGTCATACCTTAATATCACCATGGTATCCAGCACTAATCAGAGAGCCATTTGTGGCATCGCAAGCTAATCCAACAACTTCACCATCATGTGCACATTGCTTTGCCAACGAAGTGTCAATGTAACTACCACGACTAAACCCTGATTGAAGGTTAAATTTTTCGATCCAACCACCTTCAGTGCCCAAGATAGTAAAATTACCACATGCACTTATCACACAAGCCTGTCAGAAAAAGAAAATGATGCTTAAAAAAGCAAATAATAGCACTTGAATTTTAGGAATCACATTTTCTAGTCTACAATGAAATTCCATAGATGCAAAACTTCAAAAACAAGCATTACCTTAATCGGTGTCACAGTGCTTGACGATGGTGTCAAAACATGTTCACCAATAACAAAGTTCTGAAGACGCCATACATATGCCTGTGGAGTATCCATGTGGCATGTGACAACATTACACCAGTCACGTGCACGTATCTCAGCTGAAAAAGAGAGTGCAGTCTAAAGGTTAGATTTGGATAGCATAGATAGGTATATAAGCAGAAGATATGCTGATCTGTGAAATATCATACAGGTCAAAGATGTACAACTATCATCTCAGGCATATTTTAATCTGTTAGGTGATAACAGTGTGGTGCCATGCCATTAGTTGTGGCAATTATTGTAGATAATCACCACATTTAGTAAGTTTGTTGCATAACAAGTAAGCAAATGGCTAAGAGCGCACGTGAAACAATTTCTTGGGTAGCATTTGCAATGTCATGAGAGCTAGGCAACATGTCTGCCATTGCCGTGTCTGGTATATTACAAGCATGATAGACAATACTAGAAGGCCCATACTGGATAGCATCAGAAGTCACTTCAACCAATCTTTGTTAAACTGAAGTTCTAACCTTAGCAGCAATAAGCTACAACGCTGAGATTGTTTGACCTATGACATGCCAGCCTAAGGTGATTCCTAGTTTAAGTTTACCCCTACTTGTGCGACTTATATTTTGGCTACTGCTCTCCTCCCCCTTCCCAAAATATACACATTTTGGTAATTTGGTAACAATATATATCACATGATATGAAGATCATGCAGTTTGTAGGATGAAATATAACTCTTATCTAGATAACATCAACACTTTTCGACACAAAAATATATCTTAAACTACTTGCTTTTATATGGTGCTAAAAAAAAAAACTTTCTACACAAAGCAGCAGAATTTATATGATGAGTGTGGATTCTGTATCCAGGGGTTCTGGCGCTGCCATCAGCGAATTCAGCATTTTGCAATCTTCCGAAATTTTATAAAAGAATCATGCATCCAGTGCATAAAGTTAAAATAACCTGCAAAAATATAATTTCAAATTCACATGAAGCATTGCTCATCATGTGCTAATATAGTTCCACTTGTCTTCTCTGAATCTTGTTATCAAAGCTGAAACCTGAAGTGAATTTCTGCAGGTTCTATGTACATGATATATTAATCTAATTTCAAATTCACATGAAGCATTGCTCATCATGTGCTAATATAGTTCCACTTGTCTTCTCTGAATCTTGTTATCAAAGGTGAAATCTGAAGTGAATTTCTGCAGGTTCTATGTACATGATATATTTATGTACTCTTTTTAAACATTCCAACATGTTGGAATGACCCTGTTTTCACTATTGGCACGCCGGCTCCCTTGAATTGTGAATTTTTCAACAATATTAGCAAAATATTAAGAAATTTTGCAACTTGCAAGAAACCAAAATAGTACCGCAGTCAAATGTAATAACTGGTTTTAGCTTGATCTCTTCCTCCTGCAGGAAAAAAAAAAAGGAACTTTTCAACACCCAAACAGGGGAGGGGGATTGGATACAATAAATGAATAAACCCAGATTCACACCTTTACTCTTAGCCTTTTTGCTCTTTTTGCCACATGCCGCTGAGAAAGCTCTCTACTTTGTTGATCCTGTTAAGAAAAGTTACTTCACGAGAATTAAAGAATGAAAATATTAAGTTTTTGCCTCAAAGAGGCAAAGCAGCAAAGCAGCCTGGTATTTGAGACGTTCTTATAAAAACACTATTACATAGTTATGATGAGATTAGTTACCTGGATAACTGAGAAAAGACGAAATGCTCGATCTTGACCAGCAGATAATATGCATTTTCCATTGCCATAGAATCTAAGAAAAGTATGTTGACTCAGCAAAAGCAAAACTGACAGGAAGCAAAAAGATGGGACACAAATAGGAGGGAAGCTGCACCTTATGCACCTAGGTGGAGCACTGTGACCACTTCGAAATCGCAACAGACGAGCATCTCCATCATTACTATCGAATATCCACATCTGGTAGAGCATATTAGATTAGGACCTCGGTTAAATGAGGCAATTAACAGGAAACATTGTTCAGGGGAATTGTAAGTTTGTTCCCGGCTATTTTGTTAGCTGCACTTATTAGCAGGCTATCAAGCCAGAAAGAAGATTCATGTTGCTCACGCCCCTATTAAAATATGTAAGGTGAGGCAGGCTAACATCGAAATATTTCAAACATACAAGAAAATACTACTCGAAGTGAGGCATAATGCCCTGCATAATTTGAGTACTACTCAACCATTATGAAGATAAAGCATGCAAAGGTTTGCAACTTCAAAGTGATTGGACAGCTGGTGAAGCTGGGCATGTGCATGCAGTTTTCTACCATACAGCAACTGAGAAGTGAAACCAAAACAAGCACTAACTTTGATTGAATTATCAGCAGCTGAACTCATCAGAACAGGTTCGTTCGCAAAAAAAAGTGAAGTGAAACTATAGAACCATCATGGGCGTCCCTAATCACAGAATGCAGCCGTTTCTTCTCAAGATTCCATATGCTGATAACGCCTGAAGAACCTCCAGAGGCCAGAAGGGGTTGCCCATCTGGAAAAAAGGTAAATTTGGGAAAGACAACTTTAGCTAGTCTGAGATACAAAAGTGGTATAACATTTTTGGTGTTACCAAAATGGAAAGTCAAAGACATCATAACCAAAAAAAGAAGAATAAAACATTGATGTCAGTAAAGTACTGCCCAGCGATAAGAAAATCCAGATGTGTTTCCATAATAACCCAAATGTGGGCCCTATAGTTTTACAAAATTTTAGTGTCAATAAAGCAGCAAAAGTTGATTCAAACTAGGGAGGACCCGTCAACACAATTTTTTATCCTTAAAATCTTGTTCAAGCTCCAAACAGTCTAAGAACAGAATAGTAAAAATGTAGGTACACTGGCTAAGTTGGATCTCAGGTATTAACAAACTGGTTGGTACCTGCACTAACTAAAATTTTGATACCAAAGGGTATTAGGGCTTGAGACAAGCATTAAAATGAATAAAAGGATTTTTGTTGTTCTTGTAACAATGTAGTTGACTAAACACTAATAAAAATTCCATTGTCTAAGTTTTTTTTTTTTTCATTTTATGATATATTATTACATCACCTGTTCGAAATGACAGTGCAGTCACAGCGCCACGAATCTGATGGTTGAAAGACATCAATTCTTCATCATATCTTACATTATGAACATGAACTGACCCATCAGAACATCCGACAGCAACTACATCCAGGGCAGGCGAAGAGACACAACACCGAACCGGTGAGTTCCAACCATTGAAATCATACAGTTTCCTTTTTGTGCTGATATTCCACAGCTGCAAGGGGCCTTCTTCGCTACCAACAATTACCTGATGCAGAAACAGACTTGTTAACAGAAAAGAAACGAAATGCAGACAAGGTTTGGAATGAATACTATTTCTGAAGCAAAACTTCAGATAGCTTCAAGCACCTTATTTAGATAAGTATCAGGATGCATGATACATGTTGGTGTGAACTTGTCTCCCAATGATATGCTTCCAACTGGTTCAGTGTTTGGTTCTGCTCCTTTGAAGGCCCACATGAACACATTACCTTTAGCATCTGCACTTAGAACATATTCTCCAAACAGGTATAGCATGTTGACCTTTTCTTCATGTCTACTCCAAGTAGCCACCTGATGAAAGAGAATGTGGGAGACATGCATTTAAGGTTTGTCCAAGTAGCAGTTGATGGACATATATTGTGAGGTACGGATATCCCTTTGTAAGCTCATAGATGATCAGCATTATCCCAAAGTTCTAATTCCACATAATAATATCACATCTTTTCACTACTGTCCAATCAGACAAAAAAATGAACAAGGTTTCTAGTAAAGAAGAATGAGTTTGGACATGCAAGGGACCAATATTTTCTTATGCCAGACAGATAGCAAAAGTTTTGGGAATGGTAGCACAGCAATTTCCATACCTGATCAGTCCTTTTGAAAACTGCAATATCACTTCCATAAGCAGCAAATGTATAATCCTTGTAGGATGCAATAGCACGGATCTTCTTGGGCAGTTGGGGTCCTTTGATAACATAAGAAACTCATAAACGACAAGAAAAACAGAAACATTAAAAAGAATAGATGAACTGAAATAACAGGCTTACCAGCAAGAACCAAATTCAGCTTTGCACACTGCAGAACAAAAAGGGCAAAAGCAAGATGAGTGTTTCAAGCTTCTAGAATGAAATTCAGTTGCAAAGGAGGCATGTAATGGGAACAGAGAAGAGTAAGGCTGAAACGACAATCACGCAACTCGGTTGACTACATTTATCCCCTACTGAGCAACCAGTAAATAAACTCTGAACTCCGCACCAGCTCAAAACAGATTCTAGTGATTTTTACTACATTCACTTGCTCTCACTATTCACGATACTGAATTCCAGCAGAGCAAACCACGCCACCTCGACGCGCGTATCCTTGTCGAAGCTTTTCAAACGGCAGAGCAGACAGACGCGCGTATGCCCTGGATGTAAGGTGGCGACTTACGTTATAGACGTGGAAGGCCTTGCCGACGCTGACAGTGACGAAGGTCTCGGTGCCGAGGCGCTGCACGGAGAAGGGCACGCCGCCCGCCGTGATGTAGCCGATGGCACGGAACGGCTCGAAGATCCCCATCCTCTCTCCCTCCTCCTCCGGCTGCTGCAGCCACTCCTGTCGCCGCTGCTTTTTCTATGGTTTGGTAACGCACAGGAGAGGAGGCGGGCGCGACGGCGGCGAGGGTTTAGAGTGGGTTTGGGAGGCAGAGCGGCGGCGGGAGCGGGTAGGTCAGTTTGGTGGTCGGGTTGCGCAAGGCAGCTGCCGGGCCGGGCCGAGCCCAAACATGTCTTTTCTTCCACTTTGAAATGTGTCTTTTCTCTGCTTTTTTTTTTTTTTTTTTTTTTTTTATCTCCGTCAATTTTATCTCGTTATATACATTTCTATAATGGGTTATTAAATTATTTATTACTCCATTCAATCCATTTTTTATTTTTCACCACTATGAGGCTAAGCCTAGTGCTATACCACTATGTTTTAGCATGACATGTCTTTACTCCATTCAATTCGATTTTTCACCACTACGTGAATTTACATTTCTAATCGGTTATTAAATGAAAGCACGTACAATATTTTCACCACTAAGCTAATCTAGTAACACTGTAATTCTATAAAATGGCACTGTATACTTTGGTTCACAAGGCGCATTCGCAGGCGTAGCCCGAATACAATCGATGCACGGCATTTTGTAAACAGCACTAGACTAACAATATATGAACATCAAGGTGTTGATTAGATATTTATAGAAACGAGCAAATGCCAGGTGAACAATAAGTGAATAACAATATCTTAGAAAAATTACAACAATAATGAAGGTGCCTTTTGTTCCAAGCAATTTGATGAAAGCTAGAAGCTAGAGTAGAACTCACGCGAGAAGTGATTAGCCATGCCACGGTAACATGGCAAAGTACAGCTATTTGCCATACAACTTCCTCTTCATCAATCTTTACAGTAACATGTTTCGTAACAAATATCCTAAACTCTGAAGCACTCACACGATCGTGTACACCAATACAAATAAGCAGACCAGTTATAACTGAGGTACCCATACCAGAAAACCAAAAATTCTTTCCGTGGTTCATAACAATATCAAGGGAACCAAAAATGAGCTTACTAATCAATTTACAATTTTCTCGATTTACAGTTACCTTTTCCAAACTCGTATCATGCTAAACAATGAGGGTACCACCGAACCTGATGTACACAACAATTATGGAGACGTCTCATGCTACTACTTCTGCCATAAGCCCATAACTGTTACCTTTCTGCACAAGCTCTATGATATTTCCCTACTGCAGATCAGCTGATATTCGCAAGCCAAGTTGCTACCTTCAACTTCTCTGAGTTCACCGCAAAACTACAACACTAGATATATCTGAATATTCCAGAGCCAATGGCCCAACAATGTTAACCCTGCCCAGCCAATGCTACATGGTGAACCATGTCAAGGGCACGTATAACAGAAGACGGAGCCGGAGCAGTGAACAAATCCAATCTACATCGAAACAAACACATGATCTCCAAATGATGGGATCACAATGGGATAAGAGACCGAACATACTGTCGGGATGCACTGTTTCGCCCAAGGCCCAATCCTAGCCCCAACGGTGTCCTATCAGTCTTCTTACTGTGATCACAACACCGAGACGAACCCACTTGGCTATGAGGTTTTGAGTTTGCTTGTGAATCAGTGCAACTGTGGTCGGTGCCATTAGCATGATGTAAATGATTGTCACCATTCTGCGATGCACTCGTCATCTGTATCATTCCCATTTCCTCATCGGTGTGCAATGTCTGGTCTAGCCGTTCAGTGTCCTCATTGTATCCATTCAACAAGAAGTCAGAGCAGTTCTTGCGAATCCCATGATCATACGGGTTCCTGAATCTGCCACCTGGGCCTCTGAGATATGCATATCTCATGGAATTTGCCATCTCATTTGTTGTAATGTTCCTGGCAATCTGCAAGTGAGATGGAAGCAAGGCATGAGCAAACAGTAGGAGCAAATGCAGAGGTATGCATTTCATGTATAATAGATTGATCGAATGGATAGCTATAGGATGGAAGGCAACATCCTACACAGAAGCCTCAGAGAAAGCAAACTGGATTCCTAACCTTCATTACTTCATAATGAATCTGAAATAATATAGCAGTTTTATTCTTAATATTCTAGAGTTCCAACCACGATCAGTATATGTGTTAGTGCATACTATCAGAAGCCATGCACTTATGAATCATGAAAATGGCATAAACGATACAACGAATCCAACAAGGCTTCAAAGATTTCAATGGTAAACACAAATGGCTGCAGTACCAGTTTCCTTACAAGTTTGTGGTGTCTAATCAAAGTTGATATTCCAGTTAGTGATCAAACAATATTTACAGTTTTACAAACAATATAAAACCACTCCATAAAAGCTAACCAAGTTTCTCTGGTAAAAGAAATATAATAAATTAAAAAAAAAAACTTTACCTGTGATGCTTGAACAACTGTGAGAACTGCAACACCAAAGAAAAGGAAACAATCCCCTGCGAGAAATGAAATCACCCCAGGATGCTGGATTGCAGAATAATGAATCCAAGCACCAAAGGATGATGGAGAATCTGATCCCTTACAATTCCTGCAACAAAAGCAGCAATGAAGCAACAAGAACTTCCGATGCAATAATTAGGATAAAGGACTCAAGGCATTACTTATAATGGCAGCAGAGCCAGTAATGATCATTGCAAAAACTTCTAGAGTGAGGAACAAGAAGAATTCCCATTTGTTCTTCTGCAGTTACAGTTCACAAATAGATCAGATGAAAGAACAAATGGCATTGAAGAAACAATGATTTTTTTAAAGAAGACCATAATTCTCTATCTAATGTTACAGGGGAGTAATTCAATAAGATTCTCAGAGAGAGAGAGAGAGAGAGAGAGAGAGAGAGAGAGAGTACAATGATTTTTGTGTCAACTTTTATCAAATTTCATTGTTGATATAAGTTGGTGTCAAGCTTTCAGGATTTGTTGCTTGAGTATCTTAACTCAAATACAATAGAGAAGGCAGATACATTAAAATCACAAATACGAAATCACAACAGAAGCATGTACCTTTCCAATGCAATTAGATACCCAAGGGCAGTGGTGGTCAAACTGCTCCACGCAACGATCACATGTAGAACAATGTTTCGAACGAACAGGTCTGACTATCTGTAGTGAAGATGTTAAGAAATCTGATCCATGAGAATAACAAACTAGGAAAGAGACAACTGAATTGCTCAATCGAGTGACTTACTTTGCAGGTTATGCAAAGCTGTGACCAGTTGCCAGAAAGAAGTGCAGGATTTTCTAACTCCATCTTCAGCAATGGTTCCTGAAGGAATGATTTAGACAGCAAAATTAGGATTATGTTTTGACTTTTGAAGTCTGGAAATGCATCAAGCTAAAAGAACCAAAGTTCAATCAGATGATAAAATTACATGCAGGAAACTACATTAATTAATGGGTACTTATATTTTAAACTTACATCGTCTCTTTGATTTTGTGAGCCCCTTGTATTTATGTTGATGTAACCTGGATCTTTCCTGCATAAAGCAATAGTAAATGTCATGATGGTGTTGAATGATAAAGGCTGCCTATATATCTAATGTATATATCTTTTGTGTGATATGAAAGTAGAAGGATAATTATACGACAAAATCAAAAGAGATTTGCTATTAAAAATGATATAATGATTTAAACAATTTGGTTTCTATCTGAGCATGCAAGAGTTGATCAAATAGCCAGCTACTAAAAACGGGTTTAAGATATATCACACAAACTTTTAATTTTCCATGCTCCACAAGATGCATAAACTGAAAGTTTGACCACAAAAAAATAGACGCACAATATTATCAAAAAGTAATAAGTGCTTCCTCCGATCGAAACATAAAGTCCATCTAGGTTTGTCCTAAGTTAAAAAAAGTTTGGCTACCAATATCTACACATAATGTATTATTATTTAAATGAAAAGAGGTTTATCCAAGTATTTTACATAGTGAATCTAGAGTTGTCAATGTACTCCCTCCGTCCCAAAAAGAATGCAATTCGCTTCTCGAGAAGTCAACCATTTTCAACTTTGACGAAGATAATGTAAAAAAGTATTAACATTTATAATACAAAATAAGTATCAATGGATTAATAATGTAATATATTTTTGTAATAGATCCTGTCTGAGACATAACGCGAATCCCATAGTTACATTCTTTTTGGGACGGAGGGAGTACATAAGATTTCAGATATTGGTGATCGAAGTTAAAATAGTTTGACTTAGGACAAACCTATATCATCTTACATTTCTGATCAGAAGAAGTAGTAACTGGCGATCAATGCCCTCAGGTCTGGTTTGACCTTTTTTATAACTATCAACAGAATGCAATTTTTTTAGAAATACCTGCTACATTTATAGAACATGACCAACCCAGCAGTTGCAAGAAAAACTCCTGACCATGCGAACATCCCAAACAGTGCTGTCAGAGTCGTGGCATATTGTCCTGGGAGACAAGCAATAGCATATTACAGAAGATCAAGATAGTGAAAAACAGAAGAATGCTACTCAATTTACCTGATATAACAGAGTGTATGTATGTAATAAGCATGCCAATAATAGTACACCAAAGAAGAGGAGCAAGCCCTAATTTCGACAATTTCCCAAATCTGGTGTTTGCACCACATCCTTTGTCGTGTACCCTTCTAGCATTGTCCTGAAAATATTGGTAATACAAGTAAGAAAATGGAAGGACAATTCAGCTCATGGTCAATATGATCACTCTTATCCAGCTTAAGTGGTAAATAGAAGGTAACCATTTACAAGAGAAATCACAAGTCATTAACTGATCATTAAGAAGTTCATATGGAATCTATGAAACCTATATCATATAGCATTTAAACATTAGAAAGGTGCAAGGTCAAACTAAATCAAATCATTTTTCCTCCTTGGTTACCTCTGTTTCAGTATTTTAACATCTAGTTCTTACTTCAAAATTCAAAGGAAAATTACCACTAAATAGATTAGACAGCATCTTATCATGCTCCTGATCGGTTACCAATAACTTGCAGCCTTACAGGGAAGCTGTTAGGAACCCTAGTCCTGGTTCTGCGGAGAGGGTTCGAAGGTTGTATGGATGGGAAGGAGGAGGAGGAGGTTGGCGTGGTCGGCGGCGGGCTGGTGCCGTGGTTGATCACGTGAACAGGAAGTGGAAGGCGGCTAGGGCAAAACTCCCGGCTCCCTAAGGAAGCCGGAAACAATTATATTGTTTCTCGCTTAATAGTCCCCATGGGGTGATTACATATTTATAGTCCTTGGACTCTAATAATAGAAATAGCAATCTATATATTTCTAGGAAATAATAAATAGACTAGATAATGGAAGATTGGGCTTCCAACCCGTGGTTCTCACAGCCCTTAGCCACCACGCCTGTTGTACTGGACACCGTGCATAACATCTCTTCCCGCCTCGCGAAAAACAACTCGCCTCGAAAGCCGAAGTGCAGGTAGGCATCCTTGAAGGCGCCGACCGGTTCCCAAGTGTTATCCTCATCAGGAAGACCACGCCACTTGATGCGCACCCACCAAGCACCACGGGCGCATTGCGTGCTTTGAGGGCACGCGTTCGAGCTGGCGGGATGCGCCATCGCCGCGTAGGGGGAACCGCACCCGGAGCCACTGGGAGATCACCGCGGTCTTTGCTTGAGCGGCCGACATGGAACACATCATGGAGGCGTGTACCGCAGGCAACTCCAGCGATAGGCCACCTTGCCGATCCTCTCCACCACCTTGAAAGGACCAGCCCAGCGAGGACCCAGCTTGTGCTTGGCCCTGGGGTCCAGGGATTGCGCCGTGCGGTGGAGTAGACGGAGCCACACCCATGTGCCGACGTCGAACTCCAGCTCCCTGTGATGGCCATCATAATATTTCTTGGCCAACTGCTGCGCTTGAATCAAGCGCTGGCGAGCCTCGGCGAGGATGTCATCCCGTGAACGCAGATTCGCCGGCCGCCTCAAGACGAGCAAGCATCAGCCGGTAGGGCAGATCGGCCGTGGTGGCCTGCCGTAGACCACCTCGAATGGTGTGGCGCGTAAAGCGGAGTGGTAGGAAGTATTGTAGCAATACTCCGCCCACGCAAGCCAATCAATCCAAGCCCTTGGACGGTCACCTGTGATGCAGCGAAGATACATGGTGATGATCTTGTTCACAATCTCCGACTGCCCATCCGTCTGAGGGCGGAAGGCGGTGCTCATACGGAGGTCGACACCGGCCAACTTGAAGAGGTCGCGCCATACATTGCCGGTGAACACGGGGTCCCGATCACTCACGATAGACGTGGGGAACCCGTGCAGCCGGACAATCCCATCGAAGAAGGCGCGGGCCACAGAAGCCGCTGTGTAGGGATGCCCCAGATGAATGAAGTGGGCATACTTGGAGAACCTGTCGACGACGGTGAGAATCACAGACTTCCCGCCCACCTTGGTCAGCCCCTCGATGAAGTCCATGGAGATGTCGGCCCACACCTGGGACGGCACCTCGAGGGGTTTGAAGCAGTCCCGGCAGGCGACATGGCCGCCGCCTTGTTGCAGGCCCGGCAAGTGGTGCAGCTGCGCACCCATCCCGCCACCAACGCGCGGTCGCCGTGCACGTGAGAATTCGCGCCAAGGCGGTGCAACGTCTTTCGGGTGCCCTCATGTCCAGCCCCGTGTGCAAGCTGGAGCACCCGATGGCGGAGATCGCCGGGCGCCCGGGACGATGCGCCGAAGCCGAACAGAGGAGGCCCAAGGCCGCGCGCTAAGATGGGGGCAACTCCTCGCCTGAGGCGCTCTTGAAGGAGGTGACAAAGATCGGGGGCGGGTCGCCGCACGGACGGATCTTCGTCGATGAACGCTGGCGAGGGCCCGGACAAAGACGGCTGCTACCGGCCTGTGACAGTCAAGGCGGGGGGCGTCCTCCGCGTCCCGGCAAGACAAGGCATCCGCCACCAGTGTTGAGGCGCCCGCCTATACTCCACGCCGGTCGGCCGAAGAGCTTGCCGGGCCCATTGATGTTGGGGGACCGACAGCGCCGCCGGTCCAAAGAAGTATTTCAGCGCTGTAGTGGTCGGTGCAGACGTGAAGTGGCGCCCCCACAAATCGGGCCGCTGGCGACATTCTGCACCACCCCGAAAGCAACTTCAAGGCCGACGCCAACTTAAGATGGCGGGCTGCGAACGGCCGGCTGAAGTACGCCAGGGGTCCCGCGCCCGGTGCAGGACGGCGCGAAAACCGCACTCGGGCGTCCGCGGTCCACCATGAAGGGCTTGTCGGGTCCCGCATCCGCAAAACCGGGCCGCGGCAGGTGCGGCCTTCAAAGCCGCGGAATGCAAAGCAGGCTGCGCCCTCATCCAAGCAAAGGCGTCGCTACCGAAGGAGACAACGTCAATGGTGTCGCGCAATGATGCGAAATCCCGGATGAACTTCCGGTAGTATCCGGCGAGCCCCGTGAAGCCGCGCAAGGCCCGAGCCGAAGCGCGGCTCAAAGCCAGACTCCACGGCAGCCCACCTTGTCCGCATCCATGGCGACGACGCCGCCGAGATGACGCGGGCCGAGGTAGGCGACGGAGGCAGCCCCCGAACGAGCACTTGGAACGCTTGAGGTGGGAGGCAGCTTGTCGCGAGCGCCTTTGAGGACGATGGCCAAGTGCTGGAGGTGCTCGGCCCATGACGAGCTGTAGATGAGAATATCATCGAAAAACACCAACACAAACCTCGCGGAAGGTAAGGCCGGAGGACGCCGCTCATCGGGGCTTGAACGAGAGGGGCTAAGTTGGCGAGGCCGAAAGGCATCACCAGAACTCATAGTGGCCCTTGTGAGTCCGAACGCCGCTTTGAGGATGTCCGCCGGGTGCATCCTGACTTGGTGGTAGCCTGAGCGCAAGTCCAAATTTTGAGAAGAAACGAGCCCCATGCAACTCATCAAGGAGCTCGTCCACCACAGGGATCGGGAACTTATCCTTGGAAGTGACAAGCCGTTGAGGGCCCGTGAGTCGATGCAGAACCGCCAGGACTGATCCGCCTTGCGAACCAGCAGCACCGGTGCGGAGAATGGCGAGGTATCGGGCAGATGATGCCACGCTCGAGCATCTCGGAGCACTGCCGCTCAAGCTCGTCCTTCTGCAGGTGGGGGTAGCAATAGGGGCGTACCGCCACCGGCGCTGTACCCGGAAGGAGGTGGATCCCGTGGTCATAGGGGCGAACCGTGGCAGCCCCCCGAGGGTCGCCAAAACGCCCGAATCGGCCTCGGGAGGCGCCGCAAAGGGCTGTCCAGGCCGGTAGGACGACCCGCAGCAGCCACGGCGTCGGTTGTTGCTCCCGTGCCGACCCAGTAACGCTTGGCCATCCCGAAGGAAGGACGGGGCGGTAGCGATCGCAATCCCAGAGGATGGGGCCGAGAGCACGCATGAAGTCGTAGCCGTGATGATGTCAAGGAGCCAGAGTGATGCCAGAGCACCGATGGAGAAGGCGGCGCCACCGATGATGACAGTGGACGCTAGAACAACGCCCTGACAGGGGACGCCGTCGCCATTGGCCACGAGCACTCGCAATGATGGGCGAGGGTCCGTGGTCAAATGAAGTCGAGCGCATAGGTCCGAGTGGATGAAGTTCGTCGTGGGAGCCCGAGTCAAGGAGGGCGACCCTTCAGGTCGCCCTTGACGACGACTGAGGACCATCGCGTTCTCGCGGCGCACCCAAAGAAGGGCGTGTAGGGAGACCTCAGGGCAGCCGCGCCGCAAAACCCCGGGTCGCACAGTGGTTCACCACCGGCTCCTCTTGAAGGCCGCCACGCAGCCGACTTCTGCAGGGACGCCGCCCTCCGTGCAGTCATCGCGGACGAGGTAGAAGAGGCGCCGCACACGGGCCCCGCACGAAGGCTCATCGCGCTGAAGCAGCCGCCGGCGGCGTTTCTCCTCCGCCGGCCGATGACGAAAAACGGGGGGCGGGCAGCGACGACGGACGCTACCGACCGCAGCCCCGGGCGCGCACCTGAGGGCGCGGTGCATTGGGCGTGCCAGGCCACGCCGGGGAGCGAGCCGCGCGGGTGGGTGGTGAAGCGCCCGGTATCGCCGCAGTCGGCTACCGAACGCCCGAGCGAGTACATCGCCGCTTGAGGTCCCGTGGCGATCTCCACGCCGACCGATGCTTCAGAAGGCCCCCACGAACAGCTTGGCCTTCCGGGCGGGCCAAGGTCGCCGGTGTGGCAAAGAACGGCGCTAAGCGGCGGGCGTAGTCCCGACCGCCGAGGTGAACGGTAGGCGAGCCAATTTCGCCAGCGCGCGCCCCCGCGGTGGGCGGCCCAAACCGGAGTCGGGCAGAGGGCACCTAAGCGCTCCCATGTCGGCATGCCTCATCACGCCCAAGGCATAGTACCATGTCCGAGCAGGGGCCACGCAGTGGTACGAGGCGAGCCACGCGGCGATCCGAGGCCAAGGTGCGCTGGCCGCTGAAAAACGCGCTCACAATGGTTGAGCTAATTCAATGGATCGACGCCGCCATCGAACGCCGGAAACTCCGCCAGAAGCCGGGAGCCGGGCGGCGCCCGGTGACCAAAGAAGCGCCGCCGAGGTCGCGACGAAAGCATGGCCGCCGACGAGGCACCCACTCTGGATCGGGGCCGCACCCAAACCCGGGATCGGGGGTGTGCCGCCGATGAAGAGGTTACCGCCAACTCCACCGTAGAGGATCGCGGGCCAGGCTCCAGGGTCCGGCCGGGCGCTGCGATGCCGTGATCGGGGGGCGCCTCCGCGTCGTAATCCAGCGCCCACGAGGGAGGCCGGACGGTGATCGCGGCCACCAGGAGGGGTTCCCGTTGCCCACCGGGCGCCGGGCCGCGAGGCGGGGCAGAGTCGACGCAGCCGCGGGTAACGGAGGGTAGCAGCCACACCGGGCTGGAAGGCAATGGCAGAGCGGCCGAGGATTGTGGCGGCGGTGGCGGCCGGAGCAGATTGGACCAAGCCGCCCAGACGCCGCCACGCTGCGGTTGGTCTCGGGCAGGCCGCGGGTCAGCCCGTGATGGCGTGCGCGAGGGACCCAAGGTGATGGGGGTCCCGGCCGAGGATGCATCGGAGAGGACCGACGATGGCGGCCGTGGAAGAGGTGGGTATGGCGGCGGAGGTGTTGGGTGGGATGGAGGGGATGACAGAGAGGGCCTGACATGGATACCAGCTGTTAGGAACCCTAGTCCCCGGGTTCTCACGGGAGAGGGTTCAAGGTTGTATGGATGGGAAGGAGGAGGAGGAGGTTGGCGTGGTCGGCGGCGGGCTGGTGCTGTGGTTGATCACGTGAACAGGAAGTGGAAGGCGGCTAGGGCAAAACTCCCGGCTCCCTAAGGAAGCCGGAAACAATTATATTGTTTCTGCTTAATAGTCCCCATGGGGTGATTACATATTTATAGTCCTTGGACTCTAATAATAGAAATAGCAATCTATATATTTCTAGGAAATAATAAATAGACTAGATAATGGAAGATTGGGCTTCCAACCCGTGGCTCTCACAGCCCTTAGCCACCACGCCTGTTGTACTGGACACCGTGCATAACAGAAACAGGCATACAAAACATACAACGATCCAAACAATTAATCCTGAACAGTAACATGTATGTATATCAATCCATGTGCCACAATCAAACTTAAAAATAGAGCATCCTTTACAAATTACAATAATCATCAGCAGCTAGTAGTCTAGTATTATATTACCATTTTATTTCATAACTTTAGTGCTCTTTTAGTTTTAGTTTGTGTGCCTCATGTCAGGTTACATCTAAAGCCTACCACAACTTGCTTAAGACTAAATGATTTTGTGGGCATAAAATGTCTGCATGCAAAATCATAGTAAGAAACTTGCTGCCATAATACCTATCAGATGGTAATGCTAGGATATTGGGACTCTTTGACTCTTATGAAACTGCAGAAACAGGACTTCAAGTAGGTTACGAAATATAAATGTCATGGTTAATTTTACTCACGAGGAAAAATGCAACTTGCCGATGATTCTTATCGGCAGCAAGCTGTGCTGGAGTTAAGCCAGTTTTGTCTTTCACCATCAAATCATCCTTTTTGCCAACCTGAACTAAGACAGTGCATGCCTCAAGGTTCCCCCGAATAGCAGCCCAATGTAAAGGAGTACAACCTAAGGGTAGCATTTGCAGTTAAAAGGAACAACAACCAAATAAGCTGGTATAATTACCAAAGTAATGATTATAAATAAATAATATCGGCATGAGATAAATTTACACATGCCTTCTTTGTCTTGCCGTCCCCTATAAGCATCCAAAAACAAAAGAAGCCGTATGGAATCTGCAAATCCCTTATAAGCAGCCCTAGAAGGGAATATGTAAAACAGAGAGAGAAATAAGCAGCAAAATGTTAAAATTCAGAAGGGTGGTATGTTACAAAGTGCACAAGCAGAAATTACAAGGAAGCAAATGAGAAACATATAACACAAGTACAAACCAGTGTAAAGGGCTCCTTCCATCATTATCAGGGACATCTGGATCAGCATTCCATTTCGCAACAATGTGGTAAATGAATGCAGTCTGACCATACTGTGCTGCAACGTGTGTGGCCTGAACACAGAAGTATGATTTTAGTCTACTATTAACCTCTGATCTGGTAAAGTGGATATAATTGGTCAGCTGCAGATATACATCCAAAAAGGCTTTAGTTGGCTACCGGTTGTCAACTAACGATAGGCAGCTAAAAGTGGAGACTGACACGAGGACCAAAGAGGCAAAGACACAGCAGGGAAGAGAATACAGACCTGATACCCGTATAAATCAGCAGCGTCCACCTTAGCTCCTTCTTTCAGAAGTAGTTCAGCAACTTGAATATGACCACGTACAGCACTCCAGTGAAGTGCTGTTTGTCCAGTGTGATCCACAGCATTTATGTCTGCTCCATGCTATTTAAATACAAACACAAAAACAAGGGAACCAAAGAACTTCAATCAACAACAGCCATCAACCAAAAGTAGCTAATCACCACAACCACCTGATCAGAATAACAAAGTGATATCTACTATGAGATCAACATACAGAATACTCCACACCACCACAACATGGGTATTGCGTGAGATCATCCTAAGTTTGTGCCACCCATGTCGGGTTGGCAGGTCTTGGTCACTCTTAGCTCTGTCCTTTTCTTTTCCTGCTTTCTGAACACAATCTTGGATGCTTTGTATTCCCGTTCTTTCAGAATGGGAATGGGGAGACCCAAATTTTTTAAAAAATCATTCATGCAATAAAGGCCATATCATGAGCAGTAATCATCTTGGTATAGACTATATCCTAAGCATATCATTTACACATTTGATCTAAATTGAAATGGTTGAAGGCGTAAATAGAAGTACGTAGTTGACACTGCAAAGCCATCAACATTCTTCCTGAACTGTCCTGTTACAACTGTCTGATCCAGATGTACCAACAACCTACACCCATCCAAATCCCTCCTCCACATAAAACACCCACTAAATTCCAAACCCACCACCATGGCAAAGCACTCAGCTCGCAGCTGCACACTTTGTTCACAAAACAGGGATGCCTCGGCCATAGAAACTGACAGGAATGATGACCACCGAAGGTGCAAAGCCTCTTCACTCAATTACACAAGCACCCCACGGTTCTGGCACACAAAATTCCAGCTCAGAAAGTGCATTGCATAGCAACGCAGCCTTCTGAAACGTACCCTAAATCCCCCAATAGCAACGCAAAGCAAAGGACCGACTATATCTATACCTACTAATAAAGAGAGAAAATTATGCCCGTGCGTTGCTACGGGAGTCAACACATATTGAAATTGAACTTCGAGATGTTCTAACTTGTATGAGTTAATTGAACTTCGAGATGTTCTAACTTGTATGAGTTTGAATCGTGAGTCTATTGCGTAATACCCTTTTTTTAGAATTATTGCGTAATACCCAATATGTATTGTAATCAGATTCTTTATTAATCATCATCAATATGAATTTCTTACGGAGTCTAATGCCGTGCCATGGTCCTGCATGTGTGCAAGCTAGACTCCAAGTCTCCCAAGATAAAGTTGGAATTTAATGTTTGAAAGAAGTGGAAGGTAAGCCTATATAACCCCCCCCCCCCCTCCCTAAAGAGATAGAATTTCTATCTCGTTGCTATCGCCTTTCAGTTCTCGTCCATTAAATAGAAACATATTCACAGAGTTTGCTAGAGAGGAGCATGGGCTGAGCGCCCAAATTTTAGTAGGTATATATTCGTAGCTGTAGTAGTAGAAGATCTGAGACGGGAGGTGTCAATTTGTACAAACTCTCCAAATTATTAAATCATGCTAATTTTTTGTTCAAAGAGAAGGCTCTAATTTTGTTACCGATCACCAAATTAAAAATTATGTTTTAGAGATGTAATATAGACTTTGGGAGGGATTATCTTAAAGTCGAGGGTCTCTTTAAGAAAAGGGTTGATGAAAGGATATCTTGCAATATATGGATATACGTACAAGCGAGCACGAAAGGAAAAGAAAGATAGAGTTCGGCTCTAGTGTTTGAAATTGGAAAATATTTTAATATGATGTTTAGCCACGTGTACATCTAAGGAAGAAAGAAAAAGGAAATATTATTTGGAAAGGAACACGATGACCGGTTGCATGTCACGATGTCCTAGCAAGGACGCATATCGTGTGTGGCAAGGATACGTATCGTGCACATACAAACATGTGTGTACATCTCCGCAGCATTTTTTGCCCGTTGGATACGTATTGAGAAAAGGAGCTTAGACGTCAAGGATTCCATTCCAAAAAAAAAAAAAAAAAAGACGTCAAGGATTCCATGAAAGGAAATTGGAGCGAAAGGAAATTGAGTCCGTGTATTTTTATTTTGTTTGGAAAGAAAGGCGAGCGGAGACAGACAAAAACCGGAACCGAAATTTTCTCGCTTTTTAACGGACGGCCGACAAATCGATCTAAACCATTGATGTTAATCCGATGGCTGAGAATGATCCTGCGATGTCCGGAGGGCACATATTGAAATTGAACTTCGAGATGTTCTAACTTGTATGAGTTAATTGAACTTCGAGATGTTCTAACTTGTATGAGTTTGAATCGTGAGTCTATTGCGTAATACCCTTTTTTTTAGAATTATTGCGTAATACCCAATATGTATTGTAATCAGATTCTTTATTAATCATCATCAATATGAATTTCTTACGGAGTCTAATGCCAGTGCCATGGTCCTGCATGTGTGCAAGCTAGACTCCAAGTCTCCAAGATAAAGTTGGAATTTAATGTTTGAAAGAAGTGGAAGGTAAGCCTATATAAACCCCCCTCCCCTAAAGAGATAGAATTTCTATCTCGTTGCTATCGCCTTTCAGTTCTCGTCCAATAAATAGAAACATATTCACAGAGTTTGCTAGAGAGGAGCATGGGCTGAGCGCCCAAATTTTAGTAGGTATATATTCGTAGCTGTAGTAGAAGATCTGAGACGGGGAGGTGTCAATTTGTACAAACTCTCCAAATTATTAAATCATGCTAATTTTGTTCAAAGAGAAGGCTCTAATTTTGTTACCGATCACCAAATTAAAAATTATGTTTTAGAGATGTAATATAGACTTTGGGAGGGATTATCTTAAAGTCGAGGGTCTCTTTAAGAAAAGGGTTGATGAAAGGATATCTTGCAATATATGGATATACGTACAAGCGAGCACGAAAGGAAAAGAAAGATAGAGTTCGGCTCTAGTGTTTGAAATTGGAAAATATTTTAATATGATGTTTAGCCACGTGTACATCTAAGGAAGAAAGAAAAAGGAAATATTATTTGGAAAGGAACACGATGACCGGTTGCATGTCACGATGTCCTAGCAAGGACGCATATCGTGTGTGGCAAGGATACGTATCGTGCACATACAAACATGTGTGTACTGTTATGAAACATGTTGCCAGCCGGTTAGGACTTTCCCCTCTCCGTCTCTCACGATCACGTGGTAGATGAAAGTAGAACAAGTAGACACAAGATGTAGGGAGACTAATCTTTATTCATCTGAATTATTGGTGATTACAACATAGAGCTCCCACATATATATAGTCCAGCCAGGGGCTAAGAGTTTCGGTAAGAGCCCATATATAAGCGGACTAGGATTAGGATTCTTCCTTCTCCTTTCCTTCTAGGATAGAGTCCGTGTGTTTTACAACACTCCCCCTTGGGCGATTACCACGATATGCATATGCCTCGTCAAAAACTCCATCCGAAAACCCGATTGAAAAAAACGGTTCTTGGAGAAAAAGAGTACATCGCATTCGTTAATTGCATTGCACATGTTGTCTCATTAAAAACCTTGTGTGAGAAACCTTCGAGTAAAAACTCACATAGGAAAAAAAGAGTACAACGTTTAACTTTCATGATCATATATTCTTCAGGATGTTATATTCTTCATGAATAGATATTGATCTTCATAATCTTTGCATAAACTTCATTGTTTTAGCAAATATGATCTACATGATCTTTGTAATTCCAAATTGGTTTACCTTAAAGGCAGATTCAAGTAAAAATATGCTCCCCCTCATAAAGCCAAACTTTTGAACTTAATTGTTCAAACCACACTTTTCATAAATGTGTGCAAACTAATGGTATGCAGTACCATAATACTATGTCTTTTCTAAAGTTGGCTCATAATTCTTCTTTGAATTATATGGGAGCAATATGCTTCATGCATAATGACCACAAGTTAGTTGTGCAAAACAAATAAATATTATCCTTGAGAGAAATAGATCCTTTGAGGAGGATTATGGGGGTAAATAAATTAATATTCAATATCTTCTAGATAGTGTATCAAACTTATACTAGAGTTTAGATACTTATAATTAATCCTTAGTGGATTTTCAAATTGTATTCTATAAATCTTGAGATTTTGATTGTACAAATCCAGTCCCGCATTTGGCATTTAGGGGATAATTCAATTGCGGAACCACCATTATTCTTATACCTTCTATGGTATATAGAGGATATCAACACTACATTGCTAGCTTTTCATACACTTTCTAAGTGTTTCAATGACACCTTTACGATGTTTAATATTCCTCATTTTCTTTCTATCGGGTCTATATTCACTTGAGGGATGAATGGTGTTTATTCAAGAATTGACTGGTAAATCCTTCATGGATTAATTTCTTCAAGGATGTACATTCATTCTTAGTGAATTATTAATCTCTTCTATGAGATATATTCTCTCTTGCATGAGAGATTAGTGATATACACAATGACATTGAGTTATTCACTATAAAATCATTCAATGATTGTAATCCTTCTAGGACATGCTCTTCTTGAGACTTGAATATTCATTCAGGAATATATATACCTTAGACTTTAATACTTAGTATGAGATTTCTACAAGTTGTGATTTATATTCTTCGAGAATTATATGGATTTTTATAATCCATTAATTAACTGCATATTCAATATTCATTCGTTTCATTTGCCGGAGATATAGCGGAGAACACTCATTTCTTCTTAATAGGAGATTCAACCTCGGTTGCTTTTCTTCATTGACCCGATATAATCGCTACAAGCGATTTTGCCATGGACTTTGTTTCGGATCAGGGTTCCCATAAGAGAAACATTTGCAATTAGAGAGGTAGTTTGTCGACAATTATTTTCTTTCTCCCAATACTCTCACAATGTGAGAATATTCTATCTCTGTCATTTCCCAAACAAGAGATGATATATTGTTCTACATAACCAACACTAGTGAGGTGCGCGCTAATTGTGTTGGATGTCATCTTCATGATGATCCTCTTCATGAGGTGTTTAACCTTCTTCATGAGGCGTTCTCTTCATGAGAATGGAGGAGTTCCATTTCTTTTCTATTTAACGTGTATACACTAAACTAGAACCCACAGGCGTCCCCGTAGATTTTAGATTGATAGTATATAACATTTAGTTTACTACTAGTAAACACAACTTCTGGTTTATAACTTCAAGTTACTCCTCTCATTTCAAAAATATCTGGCATATGCTCTGCTTCAGGCTTCACAAGAGCATTAGTCAAAATATTGTATGACTTAGTGTGTGATACTATTCCTGCTTCAAGCTCCAAGGAATATTTTCTCTTAAGATCATTTTCCTTCTATGGAAATAATATTTGGCATTTAAAATATAGGTTTTCTCTCCCCCTAATGCCAATATTAGATCATTAATAGCATACTTCAAAATATATCCCCTATCATGGGCTTAACTCAAATTCATATATCTCCAACTACAAGTGGAGGCCCATTTATGTATGCTATGATTAAATTTTATGGGAAATATTCACACACATATTTCAATATGGGGTTATTATTCATTATGCAAGTGAGCTAGAGTACTTAAAGTGCATTTAAGAATGTTCAAGCATTCCTACAAAATCGAGGGATGTTCTCCCCTAATATGCACAAAACATAGTTTAGAAAACTATTTCATTCTCTAGCTTCTTTATTAATTAGCCTAACAAATTGATCCAAGTACTCATAAAAAAATGGATCATACACTTCAAATGTATATATAAAAAAAAAAAAAACAAACACAACATTCAAATTAACATGGAATTTTCTTCTAGAATTTACTAATTGCCATTAATGCAAAAATCCCTTAATGTCTTTTTCTTCATAAATCCCAAATCATCATAATTGTGTTATCCAATATCTTAGTTCCATAACTATTCACCCCATCAAATGGGTTAGTCTCCATTGAGCAAAATTTCATAAACTCACTCCCCTAATCTTAGGCGCTCGGCCCTAGATCAATCTATTGCTTATGCATACGATGCATTGAAAGCAAATCATTTCTTAGTTCAACGGGGAACCATATAGGCGTAGCATGCTAGCTAGCCATTTTGATTATAAGGGAAGCACAAAAGTAGCTACTAGCTACAATTATAGCTATTATGCTAATATTCATGCAAGAGTGGAGATAGTTGCGACTCAACGATATACACATGCAGGTGTAATGTGGAATGTTAGTATTCGGTCTAATATAATAGATAACAACAAAATACAAAGCTACGAGCTTACATGCAATTAGTGCAAAGTAGAGAAAGTTAACTCCTACGGAAGGGACGCGGGCGGAACTTCAAGTCCCGATACATGCACTTAAAGATCGACTTAGGAAGGCTATGCCTATTAAAATATTACCCATATTTTCTTATGCCTTTGCCCAAAATTCCCGCCCTTTTCATGCCATGACTACTTCAAGTAGTGATTTGCTTCATGCATCATCTATGAATAGTCACTTCTAATGCTTCATAGAATCAATCATACTTCTAGTATTCATTGATTATGGTACGAAATTCACATATCCATTGCACTATTCAAAGTGTACAACAATAGACTTAGGGCAGGATATAACTTTTGATCTTGGGATAAAATATTAAATACTTAGGATTATACAATTTCTTGGCTAAATCAATCCTTCCAAGATCAATTAATATGCCAGTATAGTCCAATTGTCCATGTGCTTTTGTAAAATCCAGTTTCTCTTCTACCTACATGGTAGTAATGCACAAAGAACTATCACCTTCATGGTTAATTAAGGCTTCATTGTGGATAAAATTAAAGCAAAATTCAATTTCATAGGCAATAGGCAACTGTTTATATGTTTAACATATAAACCAAATTTATTCCATGAGAAGTGTGTACATATTACTTCAAGTAATAACAAGAATTGCAACTAAGAATATTAAATATTTCATATTAGTCTTCAAGCTAACAAATTAACCATTAACCATTTAATTCAACAGAATTAAAACTTAATGCACCACCACCACTACTATCAATACTTCGGGATATAAACTTCAAAGATAATAAGCATATAAGCACATGATTTAAGTTCTTCAAGAGAAACTTTATATCTTCCAAATAATATACATTCTCGCATGTCTTAACTTCTATACTTGACAAGCGGTAGCTTCATGCTTTATATTCAAGAATTATGATATACCGTCACAAGCCTTCAAGGGGTGTAACATATATGCAAGCCATATATTTAAAATTATTGCAATCCATAATATCCCGGTTCATAAAGCTGTCTAAAAATTCCAACTCAATTTCCATAAGTAATTTCTAATGGTAAAATCAATACTTCATGTATTACATTGCTCTTTGATATTCTATATACAAGAGACATTTCTTCGAGAATGTAGATTGATAAAATCTATTTACCATCTTGTCTTCTAGACATTTAATACAAAACTTCAAGCTATTTTTATAGAGTAGCGTTAGGCATACAAGCTTCAAAATCGACTTTCAATGCAATATGATATTCTATAATCATAATTTGGGATTTTACTCATGCAATGAGTCCCACAATGCATTTGTTACTTCTATCGGCCATGTACTCATTCAAAGAGTAATTCAGAAATATATATACCGAGTTTACTACACTTCGTTGGTAGCAAAATATCCTACAAGGATTAAATAATGACCGTAACAAATAATTTACTATTCGAGTAACTCCGAGGATATTGCTTCTTCTTTTAAGGCATGCATATTAACATAACTTGGATCATATGCATATAAGTTTACTACATGTAAACGAGTAGCAAGGTGCAAAAGAGATAGTGGATGGTTTCTCTAAATATTCTTAGGAGCATCCTAGCATCTTTCAGGATTATGGTATATTCAAATTTGCGAATTAATACCAAACATTCATTCATCCTAAAATTTCTATGCTAGGAAAAATAAATATAAGGCTCACAGGAATGACATAATGTGCGATAAATAAATGCATTCAAAACGAGCATTAAAAAATTGCGTGTAGCACACAAATTCAAAAATTCTCAACAATTTATTTGCTAAATAAATCAAATCTGCGGAGGCATTATGCAGTAGCAGCTTTGAGACTACTACGAACTTCCAAGCCGAAGACAAATAGACAATGGATCGTGAATACAACTGGCTTCGAGCCAATATGCATGGCAATTGGCAATGACGGCCTACATCGATTCATTCATGGTTACATACACATTACTCATGATGCGGTTCGATGTACTGCAACGAGCTGGTAGTCATCAACATCCTGATCCGTGCTGCGGCTCATGATGTGAAAAAATGGCGACTGCGTGCACCATCGTGTACTAGATACACATGAATATCCAAGGGGGACATGATGCGGGTACTGCGTGAAGGGGCGATGCAAGCCCAATCAAATTGATGACTATCGTATATATATCATGACCACAACAAGTGACGATTCAGGCTATGTCATGGATGATAAACATGACGATCATGCGTGATCGGCTTTATGTCACGCAGTATGCATTCATGTTTGTTTTGTCATGCGGTATACTGTGCACGTCCATGTTTGTTGCGAGTGCGTTGGAGGTTTTGATTTGAGCTGCGATGCTTGGGAGGGGATGAGATGTCGTTCAGCGACTTGCCGGCGTTCGGCCGTGTTGGTCGAGGAGATGGCGGCGGACGCTGCGGTGCATGTGCGACGGCCTTCGTGCGGCGAGCTACCGGCGCTTCGGGCTTGGTTTTTTTGGTGTGCAATGAAAAGTTCCATGTACGAGGCGGTGCTTGTGCAAAGGCAACAATATTGTACTAGATGCGTACATATAATCCAAGCCGCTAGCTAGGAGTCCACGAAAAATGTAAATGACGTTGTTGCCATGCTCACTTTATTTAATCGTGGGATTAATCCTAGATTCACATAAAGTTCGGTCTCCATGCCGTTCAATCTAGGATTAGTCGGACTTCATTTGGTGATTCACCCTATGCTCCGTCGGTCTTCCGAGCCGACAATTTTCTTTCCTTTTTTAATCCTCCGTGTCTTGTGTGTGGAGTCCGTGCCAATTGGTCTTCGAGTCCAATTAGAATTGTTGCGTCGCGACGCTATCCATGATAGACGTACTAGATCTTGCTGAATACCTCGGATCATAATTTGGATGACACGGTTCTAATTATTAGTCTCCACCGTACACGCTTCCAATGCACATATACCAATGAGTGTGCATGTTTGTACACGCTATGTATATTCATGTGTGTGCGTATATTTATCTATATACTTCGTGTACATATTCGCATGCTATTCTAGTACGGTAAAAATTGTCCAGCTCGATGGCCAAGACAAAACGCATAATCTACAAGATATATTCATACCTTTGATTCTTCAATTCGGGCGAAAGGCCGCCGCTTAGGACAGTTCGGCTAGGCCGTGGAGACCCGCCGGCGTGACGATGAGTCGATGCGGTGCGATTAGTAGCGGTAGAGGTAGCAGATCCGTTCGCTAACAACGTCCGGGATGTCGATGTCGTCGATGTAGTTGCGTCGGGCGCCGACACGGCGGCGGTGTCAAGATCGGCGGCGACTTCAACGGCGATGTCGGCGAAGAGCTCGTCGTGGCGATAACGTGTTATGAAACATGTTGCCGGGCGGTTAGGACCTTCCCCTCTCCGTCTCTCACGATCACGTAGTAGATGAAAGTAGAACAAGTAGACACAAGATATAGGGAGACTAATCTTTATTCATCTGAATTATTGGTGATTACAACATAGAGCTCCCACATATATATAGTCGGCCCGGGGGGCTAAGAGTTTCGGTAAGAGCCCACATCCTTCTCCTTTCCTTCTAGGATAAAGTCCGTGTGTTTTACAACATGTACATCTCCGCAGCATTTTTGCCCGTTGGATACGTATTGAGAAAAGGAGCTTAGGCGTCAAGGATTCCATTCTCAAAAAAAAAAGACGTCAAGGATTCCATGAAAGGAAATTGGAGCGAAAGGAAATTGGAGTCCGTGTATTTTATTTTGTTTGGAAAGAAAGGCGAGCGGAGACAGACAAAAAACCGAACCGGAAATTTTCTCGCTTTTTAACGGACGGACTGACGGTCGATCTAAACCATTGATGTTAATCCGATGGTCGAGAATGATCCCGCGATGCGGAGGGTGGGCGACGGAAATTTTTTCGCTTTATTAATAGGTATAGATGTAACCACAATTCTTAGTCAAAATTTTGATTAAATTTAAAAATATACAAAATCTAAAAAAATAATTCATGGTCATTTTTAGGAACAGACCCTACTGATCAAAATTGTGGTTTTTAATCGTCTAATAAATCAATCTCCAATTGGCCTAGCTAAAGGACTAATCATAGGTCAAAATCTATACTCAGGCATATCGGTCATTACGACAGGGCGGATCCAGCGGTGGGGCAAGCCCCCCTACTGGCATAGATCCCATGCATGGAGCCCTATAAGAATTTTTGCCATGCTGCTTTGATTTGGAGGTTGAAGATGATGATAATCCACCACAAATTAGGATTACGATCAGAAGTGTTTATTAATTATGCAAGGGGCGCAAGGTCTAGTTACATTCTTGGCACTACAAAACTCAGGACCGGGACTAGTAGGAGCAATGATACATTGATGATTTACTCCTCTCGTATCACATTTAGAAGACGTTTTGAACAAGATTTTGGTCAAACATTGGGAATATAGATCATGAATAACTTTTAAGTCGTTGAGTATGAAAATGTGAAAAATTATATCGATAGATTTGTCTTCAAAATTACTTTTCTAAAAATATACATATGTAACTTCCAATAAATATCTTTATAGAAAAGAGAAGTCAATGTTGTGCTTTGAAGGCTATGTCATTTGTCCTAGATGTCTTCTAATTATGATATAGAGGGAGTACATATCAAACTAGCTACCTGATTACCAAGGCATTTAATATATTACTTTTTGTATGAAATTAATTACTACTTCCTTTTAAAAAACTTTTATTCTTTTTATGAGAAGTCAAACACACTCAACTTTGATCAAATATACACAAGAAAATATTAATGTGTACTCCCTCCGTCCCAAAAAGAATGACACTTTTGACTTTCGAGTCGTGTTTGACCGTCCGTCTTATTCAAAAAATTTATGCAAATTATAAAATAAATAAATCAATGTTAAAGTATCTTCAATGATGAAATAAGTCATAACAAAATAAATCATATTTATACAACTTTTTGAATAAGACGGATGGTCAAACATGGTGTCTTAAAGTCAAAAACGTCGTTCTTTTTGGGACCGGAGGTGTATGGTACATAATTAGTATCATTAGATATACCATTGAATCTTCTTTCATAATAATCTTGAGCTCTTTTCCTATACTTGGAATTTCCTCCCGTTTCCTCCCGTTTCCTCACTGGTTTTAAATTATTTTGTGAAAAGGGTACCTCAGTCATTTTGCTCCTTCCCACTCCAAACCCCGACCCAATCCCCAGCCCGTACGTTCAGCCCCGACGCCATCGCCCTGTCCGCTCCAGGCTCCTCCTCTCGCACCCGCACCCCCCGAGCCAAATCCGCCGACGCCGCCGCCCTCGCCTGTCCGCACCTCCAGACCCCGACCCCGACCTCAGCCCCGCAGCCATCGCCATCGACGTGCCCTGAATCCGAGGCCGCCGGGCTCATCTCCCGCGCCGGGCTCGCACAAGGCGGCGCCCGCCTTGCGCCGGCGCAGCCCCACCCTCGCCGTCGACGTGCCGCGGCGGCCTCCCTGCACTCTCCCCACGCTGATCCCGTGCCCCCGCCGGTCGCCCCGTGCTCTCCGCGCACTTGGCGAACTCTATGATCCGGATCCCATCGAGCTCCATATCGCAGCAGGTAAGGTTCCCGTCCTTTGCAGTTGTTTTGAATTTTGATTTATCTTTTTTGTAGCATGAATTGGGAATGCAATTTGTTTGCAGTGTATGATCCATGCACTTTTTCATCCTGCAAAGTGATTGCCAGTGCACAGAGATTGCGTATATTTTCCTGATTCATACTTCTTTTCTAAATGATCCCGATCTATACATTTAATGTATATCATGTATTTATACTGAATCTGAATTCTGTAGCTCGATTATTTCTTTGTCAGCTAGTAGCACAACAAATGATTAGTGGTCGATATATGAAATGCTTATATGAGCACGAGCACAGAGAGTTGTGCCTGTCAAAACTAGCTTGTCTATATATGCTCTCCACAAACAACAGATTTAGTAAAGATGCAATTGATGAAAGAGAGATTTAGCTTGTGAAGTAAAGCACGATCACTGCTTGCCTGCTGCGTACAGCTAAACAATTCAGAGAGATAAAAACTAACTAGCTGGCTCAATTTAGTTGAGATCACAGTACTGCATAATGTCTGGTTATTATTGCAGTGTTGATCTCCAGAATATCACTATGTCAACTAATTTATATTAGAAATACCATACTGTCATAGTAGTACTCCCTTGGTTCCAAATTTGAAAGTTTGAAGATCCTGGAATGTCACCTGGGTTTGGCTGTAGCGTAAGAGATTTCCAGCTTGCATCCATTATTAGTCTGTGAATTGTTCATCCTGCAGCAGTCCTGTACATTGAACCACTATCAGCCCTTTTCTATGTAAGTAATTTTTCTTTGTTCTTCAGTGGTCCTTTCATCTTATTTATGTTAAAATAAATTGTCAGGTAACTTTGATTGATGAGGTGCTGAAATTCTTCTCGGGAAGCCCAAGAGGTATGTTCCTATACAGTAGCAACTGCCGTTTCAGCCAGAACCATTTCTTGCTAGTTATAGACGGCGCTACACTTGTACCAGATGCTTAAGATGAAATGAATTAATACCCCCTCCCTCTCAACCAAGTGATGCAGCAGCGCCATCTAACGATATGTGGTTATCTACTTCCTTCTTCCTGAATTAATCCTAGAATATTTCGTAGCTATTGGATTTTGCACAAGTCGATGCAGTCGGCGTAGGTTGTTGGGTCAGCCTGCTTGATAACTCTCTAGCTTGTCCATCCACTGCAATTGTATAGTTGCATATCCCTTTGCTTATACTGTTGCCGTGTCTTGCTTAACTGCAAAATGTTTGTGCAGCAATGCTTTTGTCTGTATTCTTTCTAATTACTTATTCAGTCTTGTGGCTTGTTTTGGGTTTATTACTGTATGGAAACAACCTGTTGTAGAATGCCCTTAAGACTGCAACCTGCAATGCATTTGTTTCTGCAGCAATGCACTTGATGCATGCTTAACTGCAAAATGTTGTTAACTGAACAAACCTGAACCCCTTTTTTCTTCCTGTATTTAGCCATGAATCTTCATTCTTATTTCATGACAGCTGAGCTATTTAATCTGCAGTGGCATAGTAAAGTTGTAGTCCATGGAAAGCTATTAATCTGCAGTTTTAACTCAAGACTTTTCTAGCATTTTTTCCCCACACCGTCCATTTTTAAAAAATAATATCATGGAAAGTTATCGCTATAGGATCTGCACGAGGCTGCTACATTCCGATCGGAATAAAATTTGCTTGGATTCATACCCTAAACCTATCACGGTATGCGCTTTTAAAAAACTTTCAGTTCATACAGCTTTGTTCCAGGCTACACAAAATAATTAACTAGTTTGACTATCTTCTGCTTAAGATCAGATGTATGATCTGCAAGCAGTCAAGCACAGCCGAAGGCCTCCCAGACTATCAACACACAGACATACATGCCTAATGCAGTAAAAGTTTCAGAGGTTCAACACTTCACCAGTAGTTTGTCAAAAAAAAAAAAAAAAAAAACACTTCACCAGTAAGCAGTAACGGATTGAAAATTGTAGATACTCTCGGCTGAACGAGATTCACAGCTGAACGAGATTCCAACAAGAATATGAACTTGTAGATAGCAAATTAATAGCAACCTTTCTTCAACCTGACAATCTCGATGCTCGTTGCAGACCACCTCGCGGGCTCGGCGTCCCGAGCATGGGCACGATGCCCTACCTTGGAACCCTGCGGCTCCGCGATAGAGGTGGAGCCGGCATCTGCTGGAGTTCCCACGACGGCGGGAAGCGGGCAGCGGAGCGGGTGGAGCTTCCCGCAGTGGGGTCGGACGGGCGCCACCGCCACATTAGGAGTTGCCACGCCGCAGTCCGGGGTCGTGGGCGCGACGGCGGCGAAGTTGCGCTGGGGCGAGTCGAAATGGTGGCCGGCGGCGAGGCCTCCCTCCCCTCCGGCCCGCCACCATGTTTCTCCCTCCCGACATCTCTCCCTCGCCATCCACCGCTCCCACCATCTCCCCAAAGACATCTCCACGGCGCGGCCTCCCCGGCACCTCCACGGCGCGGCGCGGCCCTCCACAACCACCACGGCCCTAGGGCGCGCGGCCATGAGGTGGCGGGCGACCACGGCGGGGCCGGATCCCGCCCCCGAACGGATCCGCGGGCGGCGGCCGTACCAAGAGGAACCCTAACGAATTTTTGAAAAAAAAAATAACGAGAACTATAGTAAACGAATCATAATCACAAAACTATGCTACTCAAAACAATTTACGAAGTTACCGATTTACCCTTCATCGAAAAAGAACTACGAGAATGCAATTACCGTCTAGTCTTAATCGCCACATTTGCGGAGGAAACGGGAGGAAATTTTTTCCCCATGGCCCACCAACCATAGACACGTCATTTTCCTCCCATTTCCTCCACCCCATTTCCTCCTGTTTCCTCATGCCTTCGTTGTCGATCGGATCGATCGCTCTCGGTCGATGTGATCCATCGAATTTTTCCCCAATTATTGTAAAAATTTCAATAATCTTATATGAAAATATAAATCTTGCTAATATTTTCTACAAACGTAGTCACAATTAAGAAAGTTTGACTACCATAACGACACTTAAAAAGGAACATAGAGAGAGAGAGAGAGAGTAGATCGTTTTAGTTTTATTCTAAGTCAAGCTTCTTTGATTTTAAATAACTTCTAAAATGTATATAACAACATCTACAAGAATCAAATTAGTTTAATTGGATCCATTTGATATTGTAATGTCGATTTTTAATAAACTTGATCAAAGTTTAAAAATTGACTTAAAACAAAACAGAACATCTCGCAGGTTTTAGACCGGAGGGATCGACATTCCTTTTCAAAACCTAAGCGGGATGATCATTAAAGATACTCTGGTACGCGTGTTATAGTTTTCTAGAGCGCGGTTAGCGATTAGTAGCTTACAATAATCGTTGGACCTTGCGCGATTTCAAACGTTTTTTTTTTCCTTGTACAATCATGCACCAATGATACCCTTTCCGTAGTATACATACATTTGATATTTGACCCTGTGGATGTTCAATAATGGATCGGATGCTACGTTTGACGGCTACATGTGAAGGTCAACCAAATGGGAACACACATTTGTTGGCTCTGCTACACGTTTCAATATCGTGTATATATATAGAAATTTTTACAATAATTGAGGAAAAGTTTGATGGCTCACATCGATCGAGAGCGATAGATCCGGCGACAACGAAGACATGAGGAAACAGGAGGAAATGGGGTGGAGGAAACGGGAGGAAAAATGATGTGTCTATGGTCGGTGGGCTATGGGGAAAAAATTTCCTCCCATTTCCTCCGCAAATGTGGGGATTAAGATCGGGCGGTAATTGCATTCTCGTAGTTCTTTTTTTTTTTATTAAGGGTAAAACAGTAACTTCATAATTATGTTTTGAGTAGTATAGTTTTGAGATCATGATTCTTTACTATAGTTAGCTAATATAAAGTATTAACCTTTTTTTTTTTTTTACAAAATTCCTAGGGTTCGAGGGCCTTTGCATCCGGCCGCCGCCGCCATCGCATCCGGCCGCGGGTACGGGATCCGGCCGCCGCGCCGCCGCGTCGAGGTCTTTGCGGAAGGGCCGCTGACGCCGCCGTGGCGTTGCTGGGGAGGGTGCGCCGCCACCGCCCCCTTCCTGGGGGCGGGCCGGGGAGGTGCCGGGCGCCAACCGAGGTGGAGCCGCGGGCGGGCGAGGGCGCAAGGAAACGGTCTTTGGAGCGAGCGGGACGCGGGCGCGGTGTCCACGGTCTTTGGAGGGCGGGGGCCGCTGGGCGGCCGCGTCGAGAAGGGAGGAGGCCCGCGCTTCTCTCCCGGATGAAGGCGCGGGGGGTCGCGCCCACCGCCGCCACCGAACACCGCTTTCGCCGCCGCGAGCCGAAGGAAGATCACGCCGATTGCCTCTTCCTCAGCTATCAGCGAAGCCCGGCGCCAAGATGCTCGACCGAGGTGTACCCACGGCCCACCGGTACGCCATTGCTGTCTGCCTCTGCTTCGTGTGAATGTTCAGATTCAAGCTTGGAATTAACTAGAGCTCAACCTCTTCTTGTTACCCTTTTTTGTTAAAAATGCATTCACCATGGTCTCTCTTGAATTTAACTGAAGAAACGGGTGCCACCCATAGCAGTAGGCTATTCCATGTTAGCTATGAATGTCATCGTGCCATTCGATTTCATTGCGACTACACTTGCCAATTGGTGAAGGGCGTATTTCCCTTTGGTTGCAGTAAAACTTACATTCCTTGATCGATTTTAGGTCTCTAGGACAGGTTGTGGCTATGAAATTAGGTATGATCCATACACTAGACACTGCACTAATAACCAGGCCTTGTGCCGTAGTGTGATCTCAACTAAATTGAGCCAGCTAGTTAGTTTTTATCTCTCTGAATTGTTTAGCTGTACGCAGCAGGCAAGCGCTAAATCTCTGTTTGATCAACTGCATGTTTACTAAATCTGTCATTTATGGAGAGCATAGATGACAAGCTAATTTTGTTCGGTATTGGGACATAATCTGTATCTTTTGCAGCAAGTTAATGAGCACCAATCACCAGGCCATAGCCATACTTTGTCAAAGAATGTTTTCCTTGTTCATTGGTGAGGGAGAAGGGCATCAGAGTGACAGTTTATCCATACAACTCTTTAATTAATGGTTACTGTCAGCATGGCAATTTTCACCAGGCAAGAGGTCTTCTGAACGAGATGGTTGAGAAAGGATTGACACCAAGGGCCTATTTTCTGCTGCCCTGATGAGCCCACAAGGAGACGGGACGCCGGCATGAAGCCGTAGACGAGGTCGTCGTCGTCATGGGGCTGCTGCACGGCGCTGAAGACGCCCGGTGAGGGTGAGCACGCGCATGAGGTTCAAGAGCTGGAGCTCGGCGTCCAGCATCACCTGCTGCTGTTCAGTGATACTTGTCGTGTGCTCTTGCTCAGGAACAACAGTTGTGTGATGTTGATGCTCAGCAATTGTGTACTTGTTTCCATTGACATGGCTGTAGTCATGCCTGCAAATTGTCATGCAATTGTTTTTCCATGGCTGCAAAACTGTAAATTGACATGGCTTATTCAGTTTTCAGCATTCTGTAGATCTTATTCAGTCATGGCTGGCAGTTTTCAGTACTGATCTTATTCAGTCATGGCTGGCAGTTTTCAGTTACCTGTACTGATCTTATTCAGACTGTAGGGAAGGAACACTAGTACTGATCTTATTCAGTTACCTGTTCAGTCATGGCTGGCAGTTTTCAGTAAGCATTGCGATGATTAGCGAATAAATTTCAATTATCTTATGTCCCTGAACCATGACTGATTGACACTGAAATTTTGGGTCGTGAGTATAACACTACACGAAATTAAAATTTTGATACTTCAAAAAAAAAAAGTTTCTAAGATTTGTTTGAAATTTTAAACGATTCTAAGACTTGCATAAAAAATTGACACCTTAGACGAGGACAACAAGCTAGGTCAGGCTCAACCATGCAGGGAGCGCAGGCCCAAGCACATGGTTGTGAAGGATGTGTACCATCACATTCTCACATGACTATACTCCCTGTTCGGTTAGGGAGAGGTCGTTCGGGACATGATTGTGTGTACCAAGGAGTCATTAATTAGTGGTAATTTTTTTATATTTTCCCTAATAAATACGGAGAAGGGTGCACTTTAACAATAAATGTTGTCTAGTCCTATTGGTTCCAGTAGCCTTGTCTTGAGGCACACAATGTTGGAGGTTGCTGGTTCAATTCCTCACCTAGTAGTTATTTTTACTATTCATTGTTTTTGCATAGGGATTTTTTGCGTCATTTTTCACTTGGCGCGTTGACGCGGGAATTTTTTTTGCCTTTTCGTCCATGCGTGGGTTGGCCCCGGGAGTTTTTCGTTCGTTACATGGACTGCTATTTTCATCCGTGCGTTCGTTGGCAACGTTGCATAGGGATTTTTACATCATTTTTCACTTGGCGCGTTGGTCGCAGGAATTTTTCGTTCATTGCATGGACTGCTATTTTCGTCCGTGCGTTCGTTGGCAACATCGAGTCGCGAGCACGTATAGGGCGCGCATGTAAACGTTGCATGTGCAAAAATGTGCGTTCGTTGGCAACGTTGCATGTGATTCAGTTGTCATCTAAAAGTCATCCAACCACATGAAAATTTGGTGAACAATTGGCAACTGGTCTACAAAACGAAACAAAAATCACAATAGAAACAGGTGTGCAAGACCTCTGCGGTTGTTCCAACAGAAGCAGTAGCAAAATGTCGATGATTTGGGAGTTGACGCATGAGGACCTGGGCAATTGGATCACAATCAATACAAATAAAATCCACAAAAAAAAATAACAAGCTAGCAGCTGAATTTAACATGATCGGCACGCACCACACCAATTGTGCATGGAGCATCGCCCAGCCTCAAAGCTTTGTCGATAGTTACTGCTAATCTATCCTCAATTACTCTAAGAGGCAGGGTAGCTCCAGGAAATAGGTCGACAACACCTGCAAAATCAAAATGCACCATTATTTTGTGATACACTGTTTATAAGAGCTGACAGTTTTAAATTACAGCTGCAATCTGTTAATGCATAGTTCTGCATAGTGAAGTGAAAGATCGGTGGATGTGTGTCTCATCTCTAATGCACAGGCTTTGCAGCTAAGGCGAAAGTTTTTTTTCACATAACCCATATCCATATCCATTCAAGGATCACACAAAACTAGTATAAATCGCAAAACATTCTTGATTATCAAGAGAAACCCTAATCCTTCTGGACGTTCCTATTGGGCACCATGCATGAGCATGTTGAATTTTGCACATCCTATATTTGCTTTATGAATACGTTCCTGACATGATAATAATACTACTACTACAAAACAAGACGAATTTCCACATACCCACAAATAATACCAGCAACTATATGGAAAAAAATTGTATCCAGCCAGTTAGAAGAGCATACTGCAACTTAGAAGAGCAGATAAAAAATATGATAAATGAAAGTATAGTGGAATTGGAGCAAGTGTACTTATCACCCTTAATGTAAAGATTGACCATCATCACCAAAAAAAAAAAAAAAAAAAAAAAGACTGACAACATGATCAAAAGAAAGAATGTAGGAAAGAGAATCCTACATTTGAAGTAAATCTCAAATGCTATTTTTTGCTTACATCTGACAATTGCTCACCATTCTGACAAGAATACATTGTTACACATAATGCAACTTACCTTTGGCAACATCATATATCCAAAACATCCTCAGGGAGCATGTTTTCCTACAAAAGAAGAGGAACATTAGCCATAAGTACACATGGCTTACAGACAGCCAAATTTTAGATTTGATGAAAATCACTCTTAGCTTACCTCGACTCTCATGGAGCAAGTTCGCCGGTTGTGACCCTCACCTTTACACAGGGTACATTTCAGTATTCCTTCCTCACACTAAATCCTTTCTCATAAGCGTACATTTCGTTGTAAAACTCAAATCCTTCGTTCTCACTGCCGAACATCTTCAGAACAATTTCACTATACTCCCGCGAAGAATCATCATCCGACATTTTTATCAAATTCCTTGTTGTGCTAGATTTAATAGCTCAGGAAATGATCACACATGATTTCAAATCCTCATCAACCAACAGTAAATAGTTACTGCACTGTAGCTAAAACGCACATTTTAGTCCATATATTCTCAACGATCAGCATCAACAAGAACATGAAAATCATTATTAGTTGCGATCACATAATGGTGACATATTATAGCAAAAGAATGACTCGAATGACTTCAAATGTTGGTCTTACGTGAGCAAAGACAAAGCATTCCCAAGTGCCCAATCCAAACAAGGAATGCAAGTCCTGTAAAAAATCCCTAATAATCACCGATGTAGTTTCTCACAGCACTGTGCACTGAGCTACCAATGTGCTAGTACAAATCCTCCTTCCTAGCTTCCTATCTACCATGGCTACCAGCACGCAAGGCTGCTGCAAGATACTGGATAAAAAGACAAAAGCTACAAAGTGAGATTAGTGAAGTACGGTACCTCGCTGCTCGCCTTTGTCTGCCTGCTTGCTGCTGGGCCTGGCTGCTTCCCCGGCGCTCCTCAAGACCTGCTGATGAGGAAGAATCAGGTAAAAGTGGATTTGGACAGACTATTTTAATAATATACAGCTGTTTTGTATTTATCTTGTGGTGAAAATAATGTATAACTTGAGAAAATACTGTCTTGCCATATTAATGTTAATTCTTGGTTTTGCAGTGAAAGCACTATAGCGTTTAATTTGTGTCTACTCTCTGATAATGTCCTGTCATGCAGAATTGGATGAGATACAGTCATGTCTTGATAGTGCCTTGGACCAGGCTTTTTTCTGCCTGTATGGTTTGAAGATCAACCCGGACTCTTCCAGTGAAGATGATCTTGCAGTACATAAAAATACAAGTCGCGGTGATTATCAAACCAAAGAACAGTGTGCTGATGTGTTTCAATATGTCCTGCCATATGCAAAAGCTCTATCTGTGAGTAATTTACCTTTTTGTTTCCTACTTTCAGTAGCTATTGACTCCAAGCATCAAATACAGTGTCTAATGCCTTGTCCATTCTTAATGTGTTTTAGAAAACTGGCCTGGTTAAATTACGGAGAGTGCTGCGGGCTATACGTAAACACTTTCCACAGCCACCATATGACTTTTTGTCAACAACCCTATTGATAATTTCTTGGATGGACCTGACTCATGTGAAAAAATACTCTCTGAAATTTGTGAAAGCAATGAATCTAGGGAAGCTATCCTGAATGTACTTGTTCCCAGGTGAAAGGGGCTACGAAGCATTCAAAAAAAAAAAAAAAAAAAGACATATGTACAGAATGTCAAATTTTGCAAAGTCCTCCACAACCTGATCATTTTAGTAGAGCATCAAACCACAGGCCAAAAGCATAGGTACAGAATGACAAAAGCATGGTGGCCAGATCTCCAGTACAATTTATCCTAACAGGGGGCAAGGGGGGCACTGAATGGCTGTGACTTGGTACCTCGAGGATTGCCTCATATTGGAGGGCGGCGAGGGGGCGGCCACCGTGGCCCCCGCGCTGGGGGGCGGAGGCAGCGGCGCGCAGCAGTGACGCCCGCCGTGATGGCGATGACGAGGGCGGGCGCGGCGAGGTGTGCCACCGCCGCCGGCGTCGAAGATGTACCACGCCCTCCACCCACCGGATCGCGCGCGCACCTCCCTGAGGGTCCCGGCCGGCGGCATCGACATACCCGGCGCCGGGCGAGGGCGAGGGCGCAGGGCGGCGGCGGGCTGGGACGGGCGCTGTCTCCCGGACGGGGCGGCGGTCGGGTCGGGTGCGGGTCGGGGTCCAGGTGCGGGGGAAGCGATGGCGGCGGTTCTCCGGGCGCGGCCGGGCGGCTATAGCTGGATCAAAGAGCGGCGGCGCTCCTTGCGAGAGGAGATGCGCGGCTCCTCGGATGAGACGGGAGCAACCGCGAGAGGAGAGGTGCGGGGTCGGGGGTCACGGTCACGGCTGCGGGGTGAGGGAGTGGAAGATCAAAATGACCAATGTACCCTTTTACAAAATAATTAAAATGCAGTGAGGAAATGGGAGGAAACGGGAAGAAATTCCAAGTATCGTAAAAGAGCTCATATATATATATACGCCGTACATATGTATTATTGTCGACGACGACGTGCCATTTGAAAATGGCAACGATGAATTTGTAAGCCTAGTCCAGCTCATCATGCAACGCGCTAATAGCATGAAGAAAATGGCCAGCCAGGGTACGGTGGTTACTTTATTTGTTGACTGGAGACTTAAAATAAATTAACCTGCAAATACCAACAGATTTTTTTTTTCGAAAGATCTATACCAACAGAAATGATAGTATACATATTGGCACGCGATGAAACAATCCTGATGATGGTATATATTATATATACATAAATAATAGTAGTATATAAATAGGAGCACGTTTCAAATTGACGGAGGTATAGATCAAACAAAAAGCTTTCGGCTCTAGCTACTACGGTTGTGATCGACGGCGACGGGTCAAGAAGCTGAGCTAATGAAGCTAGGAGGCGCTATATGAAAACGACAACAATGGCGGGCAGCGGTCTTCGTTGATCGATTTCACCCGCCCTAGTTTCTACAGCCGCCTTTGGCACTTCGACGTCTTTTTTTTTTTTTTCGAGACCACGCCCACCTAAGTTGGGCGTTTTTCATTAAGTAGATAAGGCCAAAAGAAAGGCCGAAACCGGTTACAAGAGGAGACGCGAGTAACCCTCGGGTTACCCACGAAATCCACGACACAAACAAACAAAGAAGAAACGAAAGGGGAGGGATGGGGCGGACCCTCCAACTAACAGCCCCGACAGCTGAACCTATTACAATAACACACCACACCCGGGTAGCTAGCGGCGATCAGAGCCAAACACGACAATAGCGGCAAAGCATCCGCTAGAAACCGACGGCCAAGCATCCGTCCGGACCAAACAAGAGCGGCAAAGCATCCGCTAGAAGAACCTCGGCAGCAAAGCATCTCGCCGGAAGACGACCGCGACCTCAGCGGCATGCGCACACCGGAAACGTAGGCTCAAACGATCGCGACCTCGGCAGCATTGCCGGAAACACGCACTCGTAACGACCACGACCTCGGTAGCACACGCACACCGAAAAACGCAAGCTCGTAAGAGATACACGGCGGCAAAGCATCCGCCCAAGCGAGATAATGGCGGCAAAGCATCCGCCCGAACGATGAAGAGCACCTCGGCGGCAAAGCATCCGCCGGAACGACAAAGACTAGAGCTACAACAATCACCGGCTAGCCACATCCGGGTGAGGAAAACATGAAGCGAATAGGAGCAAAGAAGATGACCAACCCGACCAAGACGGAGAGACGACGGGCCGCAGAGGTTGCGGGAGTGCTCAAGCGTTGCCTTGGGGAAGGAGATCGGCGTCCGGACGCCGACAATGCAAAGAGAGAGCACTAGAGTCTTTTCGACCTCGTTTGCAAGACGAACCGCCACCCCAAACGAACTGCACGCGCCTCTACTTCCGTCACCCGCGCCCGGTGGAGGAGGCCCGGCATGCCTGAAGCGCCACCGCGAAGCCACACGGCCCGCCCCCATGGCGGCACCACCACCGGGAGACAGACGAGCGGAAGAAGGAACACGACGCCCGGCCGCCGCGTGCCGCATAGGTGGATGAACGGCGACGCCCCCAAGGAGGTATGTGGCGCATCAAGTGTCACCGTCGTCTGCCTGGCCTAGACCGGGCTGAGATTTCGCCCGTTCCACAACGATTAGCACTGGCGGGGACACCGGCGCCCGGGGACGGTGGCAGCATGACGCCGGCAGATCCGGGGCCCGGGGGGCCCAGATCCGGCCAGCCGCCACCAACTCCGGCCGGCGGGCGGGGAGAGCCCATTTCGCCAAAGGGAGCCACCAAAGCACGGGCGGGGAGGGGGCGCCGGCGGCAGATCCGCGGGCCGGGGCCTAGATCCGGCCAGCCCCCACCATTCCCGGCCAACGGACGGCAGCAACCGCCGACCCGCCGAGGGCGCCCTCGCCGACCGCACCGCCCGGCCGCTGACGCGCCCGGCTGGGACGCCCCACGGCGCCGTCCCGCCATGGCCGCCCGGCGCACAGCGCCGGCTGCTGGGCCGATGAGGGACGAGGGAAGGGGGCGGACGGTAGATCCGGCTTGTGGGTGCCGGATCCGGCCGACCACCGTCGGGCGCCCGGGACGCCGAGAGCTACGATGGAGGGGGAGGGAGGAGAGGGCGGCAGAGGTGCGGGAGGAGGTGGGGAGGGGGGCCTGCACGGGATCCCATGGTTTAGGGGCCGCCGCCGCGGAGGGGCGGCGACGGCGGCCGGGAGGTGGCGCGGGCGGCGCTCGCCGGCGGCGGGGGGGAGCCCCCGAAGTCGCCCCGTGAGAAGCGGTCGGGGTCGAAAACAAAGATGGATAATGACTTCGACGTCTATTCGTTCTTGGATAAGAGGAAGACGAAGACCGGGGTGAAAGATGAGAGAGAGAGAGAAAGAGAGAACAAGTTATTAGAAGCGACTTTGAATCTTTGATCACGCATTACGACTCGCCGCCCGAGAGAGTGAGGTAGGAAGAGAAGAAAGAACCCGCGTTGCACCTCGCCGAGATGATGAGCGATGGAGTTTCGCCGCCGCTTTCCTTGGGCTGCCTTTGCGCACGGTCTTCTTTCTGCCGGGAAATAAACTAACGCCGCTGGAATTCAATTCAAGCGGCGCACCATGCAAGCGTCTGTTTCTTCGAACTAGGTCGGTCGCGTGGGGCCGGCATGGTGAAGCCTTGGGCCGTGGTTACAAGATGGACAGGATGGCTGGTGGAAATTTTTGGGGTGGGCTGGACCAGTAATGTTGTTGTGCTTTGTTGGCCCACGTCGCCGGTTGGATTTCACTATGGGCAATCCGACCGAAATGCACTATGGGCAATCCGATTTCTTTTTTGAACGAACCAGGCAGGAGAGCTGCCGATTATATTAAAAAGAAGGTAAGCTCAGACCGAGCACAACAATACAACAACCAGAAAACCACAAACAGCAAAAAGAATCACCGAAGACAACGAAAACGACTACCAACAACAGCCTACCGACAACGACAACAAGAAAAAACCCTACAACATATGACGAAGAGGCAAAGCGACCTCCGCCACAAGGTTCCAGAAGGCAGGACCCTTTAAAACCATCAAAGATTTGAGGGTGTCTGGCGGCAACAGCTCCTTCAAAAAAGACCATGACTTCTTGAGGGCAATCCGATTTCACACATACTAGTTTGAATTCTTCACTTTTGGTTCTCTGCGCAAACCCTTCTGATCATTTTATCCTACCGTTTCAAACTCACAGGTGTTTGCAACAAATTTTGGAGTGTTAAAGCATCTTCACTTGATATCATATACATCCTATACTATACATACCTAAAAAGTATTAATTTAGGAGATGGAGGTGCCGGAAGAGAGATAGCATATCTCATATTCCATATCAATACTTTTATTTATAAGATAGTTTCTAAAAAACAATATCTCTTATTTCCTAAACAAGGGAGACGAGAGATATATGAGATAAGTTTATTTACAATAATAGTCTCTTATCTCTTAAATCAATGTTAAAGTACTGTCAAGAACATCTTCAATTAAGAGATCTAGTGAATTCTTACAATCTTCTTATCTTAAACTCACCCCAATCATAAAACAACCATGTTCACTATGAAAAAAAAAATGTTCTTAAACTCACCCCAATCATAAAACAACCATGTTTACAATCTTCTTATCTTAAACTCACCCCAATCAAAAAAAATGTCATGTTACCCTACAACTTTAAAACTAAAAACAACCATGTTCACTATGAAAAAAAAAAAATGCAGGCTATCTACATAGAGCTATTGAAAGCATTTGCGCACGCCCAGGCGTGATTTCGAAAAAAAAACATGGAAAGCGAATTTCGTTTTGGTATTTGGCCCTTTCGTTAGTTTCACAGGTTGACCTTTTTAGGGCCAAGGAACCATTTTGATCTCTCTCTCTCTCTCCCCCCTCTCTCTCCCTCTCCCTCTCTCTCACTCTCTCCCTCTCCCTCTCCCTCCCTCTCTCCCTCTCTCCCTCTCCCTCTCCCTCCCCCTCCCTCCCTCCCTCCCTCTCTCTCTCCCTCTCTCTCCTTCTCCCTCTCTCCATCCCTCCCTCTCCCCTCTCCCTCCCACCCTCTCTCTCCCTCTCTCCCTCTCTTCGTCTCGATGGCCCCGGCCGCCAGCACTTTGGATGCCGTGATGGAAGAGGTCACGCGACGTGTGGTGGCTAACTCTCGTGTTGCTTCTGTTGTAGGGAGACAGGCTCCCTCTCTCTCCCCTCTCCCTCTCCAACTCCCTCTCCCTCTCTCTCCCTCCCCTCTCCCTCCCTCCCTCCCTCGCTCTCTCTCTCTCTCTCTCCCTCCCTCCCTCTCTCTCTCCCTATCCCTCTCCCTCCCTCTCCCCTCCCCCCTCCCCCCTCTCTCTCCCTCTCTCTCTGGTTTTATATTCATCCTCTAGAGTCCTATATTCATCTTCTAGGGTTTTATATTCATCCTTTAGAGTCCTATCTCTCTCTTTCTCCAGGCTGATGGGGTTACCAACATATCCCAAGGAAAGACTGACATAGAAAGTGAAACTGACCAAGAGGTTGAAGCTATATAGAAACATCTAATTAATGAACTTTCTCTTCCACAGGTCTCCAAGTGCACATTTGATGCTGTGGCTGGGCAGGTCGATGACCTCAGTAAGAAGTTGGATGCCAAGGCTGAGAAGGTTGACGTTGTGTCTGGGCAAGTCGATGACCTCAGTAAGAAGGTGGATGCCAAGGCTGAGAATGACATTGTGGCTGGGCAGTTCGATGACCTTAGTAAGGTGTACGCCAAGGTTGAATGGCTTCACGCTGTGGCTGTGCAGGTCAATGACCTCAGTAAGGTGGAAGCCGTGGCTTATAAGCTCAATGCCCCCACTGTAGACAACAAGTGATGCATGCATGTATGGGCAGTTAGCTATTACTTTTGGGCGGTGATGATGTAGGGCAGTTAGCATATAACCTTTGGGTAGCTAGCAGTTAACTATGTATTATGAATGATAGCTGATGTGGTGAAGATATATGGACACCTATATAGCTATATAGTATGGCTAGACGTGGTGATGATGGTATGGACACCTATATGTGGCACTGATGTGGTGATTATGTATGCACCTAAATGCTTGCTGGAAATACATCTATCTATATATATCTAGTTATCTACTGCTGAGATTAATTTGATACATTTGCTGGCTCAGTTCCTTGGTAATAAAGAGCCTCCTGGATCTTTGTGAACAATTTTGTGAGTAGTGAAAACTGGCATTCTCCATGCCTGTATATTTACATAACTGAACGCTATTGTCATGCATGGATGTTTGAATTTACTGAGTACTGCTGCCTATTTCATCAAATTATATTTGTGAGCTCATTCCATTATTACAAATCAGAATTCATATCAATTGCAACTCATCTATCCAGATCAAAAGCAGCAGTTTGGGATCATAACTCTAGGCTCTATCAGTTGAGGAGCTCCTAGCTTGCATAGTAGACTGCTATGCAATGCAAGAGACAGGGAGAGTAGAAAGAACCTGACCTTGAGGGCGATGGCCGACGAATCAAGTTTCATGGTCGTCGTCGTCGTTGTCTCCGCACGCTTTTCAAAGCGCGCGCCGTGCAAGCGTCTCTTGGTGCAATGGTGATGAAGCTGAATGTCTGAACGGGAAGGGAAGGAATGGAATGGAATGCCTGAGCGTGTGCGCGCATGGGAATGGTGGAGCCCTGGGCCGTGAGCCACTAATGACCTTCTGTGGGCCGTGCTTTCAAGATTTGGTTAGGCCTGCTTTTTAGTGGGGTTGTTTGGGTACATTTCGCCCAGACCGATAATGTTATGGTCTTGTGTTGGCCCATGTCGCCTGACGGAATCAATATGTCAGTCACAATCGACCAAATGCATTATGGGCGATCCAGTCTCAGACTTAGCCACATACTGTTTTTTTTTTTGTTTCGGTTTATTCACTTTTTTTTTGTTTCGATTTATTCACTTTTGCTCCATATATTATGCACAATCCCTCTTCTTATCAGTTTTTGTCGATATACATACTTCAGTCAGTCTCCTAAAAAAAAAATACTTCAGTCTCACTTGATGTTTGTAGCAACCTATGGGGAGCCAGAGCATGCCCACTAGAAAACCTACCTAATTTCCGATACGTAAAAGCAGTCTTTCAATGAAGGTGATGCATTAGATCTTTATAGACCTATATTTTTAAAAGGATCTCCTAAAACGACTCATTTTTTTCTCAATAAACGAGACACCCCCTTCTCCTTTTTCCCTAAACAAAGAAATATATGTTGTTTAGGTAATCTTCTGCAATATTGCTCTCTTGTAACCGAAATCGATTTTAAAGTATCGTTCTAAAATAATTTATAGGAGACAAGATATATAAAAGATTTGATGGTGTTTCTCTCACATTCTTATCATAAATAAACTCACCTGATCATAAAAAACATGGCTTTCTTTTGTTTCCCAGGTAAAACTAAAAAACTACAAAAGTCATGTCTAGTTTTTCTTAGGAAAAGCCATGGGCGGCTTTATTGATTATCAAACATGATTACATCATTTACTATAGCTTCAAAGAGAAAATTTGGGGGTTCATCGATCCCAATACAATTATCTTTTAAAGATAAAGCTACTCTAGCTATTTCTAATGTGCCACCTTATTCGCTTCCTGATCACAATGCTTGACAGAGATAGCTTAGTCCTGCCATATTAGGAAATAGTCATCATAAATTAGTGCACTTGCAGCAGATGAGACCCCGAAGCTTCATAGTTTCCACGACTTCCATGTTCGTGTGTATGATGAAATCATTACATCCAATCCTCTATGCCAACAAAAGTCCCTCCTTTAGTGCCACTGCCTCTGATGTTGGGGCTTCCACCACATGTTCCATATAGTTACAAGATCCTGCAATGAACGTTCCTTTTGAAGTTTTGAGTCTGACGATCACACCTCTACCTCCATTGCGACTTTCCTCTCCAAAACTTCCATATGTATTTATCAGTATAGTTTTCCTTCCGGCGGTCTCTCTTTCATATATAAACTTGTTTGTAAGTTATCCACAAAGAATTATATTGATAAACATTTGAGGGAATTCGTAGGATTTTGATATAGTATTTGGATTGTGGGACTAAGTCTAGGAGGTGTCACATTGGATGTTACATGGGTGTCACTCGGGGTGTCCAGATACCAATAAAAACAAATTACAAATTGTAATCCCGAAACAAATTTATTAAGCCTAATTAATTTGTTGTTAGTACATATTTACTGTAGCACCACATTGTCAAATCATGGTCTAATTAGGTTTATAAAAATTGTCTCATAAATTAGTTCTAGGTGTATTTAGTTTCATAAATAGTGCATTTATCACCCAACACACAAGCAACAGTGTTCCGTTGTTTCAGTGTGTATCCTAGAATTTCACTGAAACTTGATTCTGTTGTCGTTAGTTTGCCTAGGTAGACATTTTTTTTTTTTTTTTTTGTGAACTGATTAGAGCTAGTTGCATTTTTTTCCCCATGGGGACTACAAGGCCAACTCACTATCACATTCTGCACGATGAGATTGGCTTCAATCCTGATGACCTGCAGGAGTTTTTGCATTCGCTCTCTTATGTGTAAGTACTGAGCAGAGGCTCGAAAAACTTTGGTACTTTTTTTTGTCCTACTAGGTAAATGCCCGTGCGTTGCACCGGGTTAAAGTAATGACAATGTAAATACAAAAGTAATGTTCAGATTGTTAATGTTACAACCATCTATCCAAGCATTAATTTGAAATTGAAATAGTCTTGTTCATACCATAGAACCTAGTTCATTACAACTATCTATTGTACCGCTTCTTGTCACTAATTGTTCTTTTAGTTTTAAATACCAGGATGCTTTCCCCTAAAATAATTTTTCATGGCAAAACAATAGATGGTACAAATGGTTTGTGACACCACTCTAGATCACATAAAGCTTATTTGAATAAAGGTGCAATCACAACAATGCCTACAAATTCAGTTATGACATTATGATCAAATTATGGTGGCACTCAGGCACAACTATATATCCCTCGCCATCCCTCTTATAGTCCTATTTGGAGCAACGGACTCAGGCACTCAGCTTTGGTTGCAACACTCTTCTTCACTCCTGTTCCACCTTCCTTGCAATGAGGGCTTGAGGCGGTGCTTATGTCACCAATCTTGTCCCTACCCTCCCAGGGATGTCAAGGTTCTAGAGCACGAGTTCTAGATATGGTGCTCTTTGCTGTGTGGTGTGAGTCACCGTGTCACAATCTGCCCTGCTGCCCTTCTCAATCAACGTAGCTAGAAACCAAATGAGCATTTACCATTGGTCCTAGTGTAAGTACTCCTTGTCACTCTCGACGCTCAACCTTCCTTTGTGAGATAACTGAAGGTCATCATCATCAGCCCAGAATTGCAAATCGAATCACATGAATTAGGTTATGATGAATCACTGTAAAATTCCATAGAGCGATATCAGTTTAGAATTCAGTCATGTAGAATACACTGGTCTACCTAAATAGATAATTAATCTAGCTACGTACCGATATCAGAATCATTTATATGTTCGACACAATAGAAGATGCATGTCTGACACAAAAAAAAAACATTGCCAGATGTGTGTCGGGAGAACACATGTTCCCCTTTGCCCTACTCTCTGAGCCATTAGAGTTATTCTGAATTCCCTCATTATTCTTGAGTTGAAGGACAACGCAACTGTCAGCCAATGAACAACTGCTGAGTTTTAGCAGTGAATGAACAACTTAGAATGATCCATTAGAGCCTTATGTCATTAGTTGATTGACTTTACTGTAGAACTCCATAAGGTTGTAACTTCCATACAATTGTAGGCAAAATGAAATGGTGAATGTACCAATAGTTTATTCATACAATGATGATGCAAAACCTTTGCATTCAGAATGAACAAATAATGATATGGACGATATCAATACACCTAATACAGGGCAGCTAATTCATTACCGATGGGCTGCAGGGCACATTGAAAATGCAAGGCTGCAGGGCTGTTCACCTCGTTTCTTCAAAGTTTAAGCAGTAGCCTGAACAAATCCTGACACGGGTTAGTGGAAGGATCAGGAGACAAAAAAAAAAAAAAAAAAAAAAAAACTGTCATTTTGTTCACATTCACAATTGCATTATGGATCTAGTTTTCTAGATATCTGAAGAAAAAGTTTTCCTTGTTATGTATGCAGTGTGTACAACCAACTTGCACATGTTTATTATACTGCAACAAACAAACAATTCCTTGTTCAGGAATGCCAAGAGTAGTTCGGCTAAAAAAATCTACAAACAATAATAGTGTGATTGTGTGATTTCAGTTTTACCACAATCAAGATATGGATTTTATTCAGTATGCTTCCATGGGTTTTCTAGGTCCATGATACTTTGTGGAGATGTAAGTTACCATAAGCAAGCACCATATAGTTGTTTAATAATCATCGCAGATTGACAAGAAAAGAATAGAGCACGCTGTTTCTGAAGACAAAATAATGCCATACCATAAGAAAACCCTGCTACAACCAGTCTCATCTGGTGCAAATTCTAAACAATTGAAAAATAAATCTGTAGAAATAGTGACCATTAACCATTATAATCATATCTAATTAACACTTTCAGTAAGTGTGAAATCTTCATTTTTATCTACAGTTGTATTAGGTGCAAAATGTGTGAAGACACACATTGGTGGACACAAAAGATTTAGTAGTGCATCTCAAGCAAAAAGAAGGTAATTTAGCCACAAGAGCTTTCATTTGAGTACATATGCACTGCACCTGTAGTTATGCATGAAGCCTTAAACTTGCTGTTGATGTTGATCTCCGTGACAGACAGAGAGTTATGTTGTTAATGCTGATCTCTATGACAGACAGATATATGCGTAGATGTTCTTTGCATCACCAACAAGACAAGCACGTAGACCTGTGGCACTGCCAAGAAACCAAATCACCGGTGGAAAGGTAGAGGCATTTCCTGCTAATGCTAGTGCTAGATACGGTCTGCTTGCAGTCAACTTGATTGTCAACAGGTTCATATGACAATTCAACAAAACATACTTACGCCCATGACCAATTAGAAACCAGGCTCATTTCTGCTAATCAACGCTGATGTGATTGCAGATCTGGGAGCACTCTATTAGAGTAGGTGCATGAACAACAAACAGTTTGATTTCAACTCACTTTTGCCATAAGTAGAAAGATGAGAGAGCTGCAGGTACCCAGCTGCTACCATCCCTCTGTATGTCCTTCGCCATGCCCTTTCCGTGATTCCTACACAGAAACAAAAAAAAAAAAGAACATCAATCACCAAATTGAACCGCAGCATTGGCTATAAAATCGCATTAAAAACATGTGAAATCTTTTTGATTGACGACTGAAATTTGATTCGGCGAAACTGATACATTTGGATGAGAAATTAAATCAAACGACATAAATGGAATTTTGATTGCGGCACCTTTATTGCCCTACCGAGGGAGGCAACCCGTTCCCCCCACATACTCTTCGACACAGGCACTCTCGGCGTCGAGGTCCTGCAGCTTGCAGCAGCTCCCGCTCTGCGTCCTCCTCCTCGCACAGCCACTCACGACGCGTTCTCCGTGGCCTCCTCTCCGAGCAGACACACGGCTCTGCCTGCTGCAGGTCCTCCCCCAACGGAGCATGTCCTCCACCGCTTGCTGTTTCATGGAGAACACTACAACAAATCTGAGAGAGAACAACAATGAGGGAGAGGGACAGGGAGGGGAGGAGAGGGAGGGGCTCACCTCAGCCTTGGGTTTGGCACGGCGACCAGCAGGTCCCGATCGCGTCACTCATGCGGATCCTTCCTGGAATCATGGTGGGGCGGGCGCCGCCGGAGCAGTGGGCAACGGCCGGGCGGAGCTGGGGCTCAGTGCGATGGGCAGAACAGCGGAGGCGGCGGGGATGAGGTGGTGGCGCGAGGTGATGGCGGCAGCGGTGGATGGCGCGTGGAGAGGCGGGCGTGGGGAGCTCGCGTGGGGAACCGCCGGCGGCCGGCGAGCGTGGGTAGGAGCGAGCGCGAATGGGGAACGCCGTGTCCCGGGAGCGAGCGAGCCTGGGAGCGAGGGTATCGCACTTCCGGCCTTCCGGGTCAACGATTTCGTTTGAAAGGAATGGTGGGAGCCGGGGGAGATCGTGGGTGCGAGCCAGGTATTTTGCCGGGCGGGCGGGCGAGCGAGCGGCGGTTTCGCACGCCTGTCGACAATTTCGTTTCATCCTTTTTTTGTAGTACAGAAGTACAGATTATTACCAACAAAAAAAAAAAAAAAAAAAAAACCTTGCCTGCTCACAAGTGATTTTCTAGGACCTTATTTCAGATGGGCAACGAGCACAACAGCCATATCAATTGGCAAGTTATCTAGCCATCTTTATTTTGTGTGTGAAACTCGTACCATCTCCAGTAGCTTTGTGTATCATATCCATGGGAACTGATTTCCTTGTTTTGCCTGCCTGCAGTTGCTCCCATCCGGCATCCGCTACGCACATCTTGCAGCTGCCCAAGTTCGCCAGTTCATGGAGTTCGATAAGATGTCGGAGACGTCCTCCAGCCATGACGGACATACTTTCGGCGGGCAGTGTTCCCGTCCAGGAGCTGCCTCGTCTCCATGAGAATGTGAGGAGCTCGATGTTCTTCTGCTGAGCGGGGCATGTGCCTTGGTTTTACATTTTGGTGGATGGTTGGGAGTAATTAAGGCGCGAGTAATTCATTGGACATGACCAACGTGTTGGAGTGTTGAAAACAAAACAGAATCAATCAATCAAAGACATACATGGAGATGGATGCATTCATACACAGTTAGGCTTGCAAAAGTCACCAAATTCAGATAAAATAATCTAGGACCTAGAAAAACATACAAAGCATATTCAAATTCTGACAGCATAATTAAGCTGTGAAAGTGCTTCTTCATCATTATCTAAAAGAAGCACCCCTACGTGTACATGATCACAGTTGCTTCTGTCGCTGAAGAAACCAGTGGCCTGAGTCGTGAGCCGATCCATGCAGTTGATGCGGTGCAGCTATGCAACGGGAACCAAGAAAGCTGTTGGCATGGGAAGCATGCTGGATTCCGGCGCGGCGACGATGAAGCCCAGTCCAGCGTACATGGCCCGCGGCTTCCATAGGATCTCCTCTTCCTCCTCCTCCGTGTCGATGTCGTTGCTGCCAGTACTGCCGCTCTCGCCGTCGTCGAGCAGCTTGGCCTGCGGCTTCTTGTGCATGTCCCAGCGCTCGGCAGATGATGACGCTCGGCTGCTCCTGCTCGTCCACTTGCCTGAAGACGATGGCGACGACGAAGCTGGGCTCGCCGCTGCCTTCTTGTGCGCGTCCCACCTCTGCACGGTGTCCGCCCGGCCGGGCTTGGGCGGCGGCGACGTCGTGTTCTTGCGCAGGGACGGGGATCCGTGGACGACGGAGGAACGATGAGGGCCTGATGATGCTGAGGTTTCTGCCGCCGGCTTGGTCTTGCGCGCGTCCCACCTCCCGTCGGTGTCGGCGCGGCTGGGCTTGGAGATGGAGATCGGCTTTGGGAGGACGATGGCGGCGACGCACGGGCACGGCGTCTGGAGCATCGTCGACAAAGTCTTCCACTTGGGCGGGGTCGGGAGCAGCGCCGGGAGAGCCGCGTGTGCCACCTTGAGATGCACGCGGGCAACCGGGACCGCCATGGTGGATCGAAGTCCAAGACGACGCACAGACGGAGGTCGAAGTGCTCAGGGCTTTTGCGCAGCAGAAGCGCTGCCAAGTTTCGTGGAGATGGAGCAGAGAGGTAGCGGTGGATGAGATGATTCCAGGAAGCATGCCGCAGCAGAAATATATAGGCCCCAATCCATCACGTCGGTTGAATCCCCATGTGCTTGCAAGGGTGAATCGGAGTCGGCGTTCGAATTCTCTCATCGACGACGAGCTGCGTGGGTGCCACGCCATTTCTCTTCCTCACCTAGTCGGATTCTTGATTTTGGGAGTTTTTTGAAGATGCTGTAAGGGAGGAGGTTGTTGGCCGCTGAAGAAAGCGTCGAAGAGGGAGTCGAAGCACCGGAACCGAGTCGAAGTGTCGAAGACAGATGGCGTCGCGCCCACGCGGCAGGCACGTACGTGAATGACTCCGATCGTCAATACCACCGTTTCGCGTCCGGCGTCCCTGGAGCCAAGCCTACAAATATCTGCTGCCCCGGCTATCGCCCATCATCGCCTCTTCGCTCCATCTCCTCAGCTCGATTGAGGCGCCTCTCGATCCCCGTACGTCGTCTTCGCGATTCACAATGGCCGTCCCGGTTGCCCGCGTGCACCTCAAGATGGCACACGGAGCTCTTCCGGCACTGCTCCCAACACCGCCCAATTGGAACTGGAAGACGATGCTGCCGCTGTTCCTCTCAAAGCCACCGCCCGCCAAACCCAGCCGCGCCGACTCCGATGAGAGGTGGGACGCGCACAAGGCTAAGCCGAAGCCGGCCTGCCCAGTGTCCTCAGCCTCATCACCATCATCAGGCCCTCGTTCCGCGACAGCGTCGTCAGGAGCAGCGCCGGACGACACGGATCGCCGACCTCGCCGCCGCCGCCCAAGCCTGGCCGAGCCGACTCCGTGGAGAGGTGGGACGCGCACAAGAAAAGGCTGGCGGCGAGCCCAGCTTCTTCGTCAGCAACGTCTTCCCTCGCAAGCAGCATCAAGTGGTGGCCGATCAGCCGCGTGACGTCCGCCGAGCGCTGGGACGTGCACAAGAAGCGCTGCCCGCCGCGGGCTGAGCCGCTCCACGATGGTGAGACCAGCAGCACTGGCAGTAACGACATCGATACGGAGGAGGAGGAGGAGATCCTATGGAAGCCGCGGGCGATGTACGCCGGACCGGGCTTCGTCGTCGCAGCGCCGCAACCCAGCACGATTCCCATGCCAACAGCGTTCTTGGTTCCTGTTACGTAACGCTGTATTGCACGAACTCATCGATCGGTTCAGCAAGTCTGATATATCACGTATACTGCGACCAATGATGCTTATGGTGTTAGAATTTGAATGCCTTGTATGTTTCTGAAGGTCTTAGATTAATTTCATCTGAATTTGGTGCCTTTTGCATGCCCAAACTGTAAATCGACGCATCATCGTCTTGAATTCTTGATTGATTACGTTTCAATTTCAGCACTCCAATCGTGTGTCGTGTCAAAATGAATTACTAGCGCCTTTGCTTACTCAAAGTCAAAGAGGAACATTAGTACAAGTATACAACTGAAGCACAGCCTTGATTTGTGCACTAAGCTGAAGTTTGCATACAAATATTCTTCAAAATACAAGATGGTCTCAGGTCTGATTTTAGGCTTGATTTTCACCTTCTGCAGTACGTCCTACTCGTGGTGTTCTGAACAATTTCAGCTTCCTGAACTGGCTTGCCATCCTGTACTCGCGGTGTCTGTACTTGCTTGAACAGCATGTGTTCTGAACAATTTCAGCATCCTCAACTGGCTGGTTTGCCATCTTAGGAACACACTCTGGCCTCATATCCCTATGTTCTGTGATCATTCAGTTCTACGAGGCAGAAACCTGTTTGTCAGTAGTTTTCTGCATCCTTCTCCAAGCTTTTTGTACTATGTATGTGTGGTGTGGAGCTTATCAGTAGTTCCCGCTTCTAGTTTCATATATTCAACATTTTCATGCTGATGTTTTGCATAAACTATTTGATGTAGCGTGGTAGTAGTATATTCGTCATTAGTAGACTGTTTGTTGTCCGAAAATGCATGCTTGTTTTAGAGAATTGCACTTGCACTCCATATGTTATTCTGATGAGTGAACCTGATGACAAACGCTCCTACTGCTCCTAACAGGCCGTTTTTGCTCTCATATATAAGATATATGAAGATATGTGTGGTATCATGTATTGGACAAGGACTTGAGAATTGTTTCTTTCTGACATATTTTCTTTTAAATTAGCCAAGTTGTCGAAAGACTGTGGGGTGATGCTGTTACTCTGTATGTGAACTTAATATATAAACTGTGGATCAATGTTCTGTGTCTATTCTGTACTTCTAGGTGTGGTTCGGCGTGCAGACTGGATTTGAGCCGTTTGGACTCTAGGGCGTTACATCTTATTTATGTTTGAACCGTTTTTTATAAAATAATGTTAATAATTGATCTAGGCAATAGTATACACAATGATGTTCATTTTTTTTTTTTTTTTGAACCGGGGAGCTTTACTCTTCATTCCCATGCACAGAATGAGACCTTACATGGGCACCCTCCTACCACCACATGATTTTTTTTTTTTTCAAATAGATCTCTGAAACTTTAAAGCCAAAGTCCAAATAGGTGGTCTAGAGTTACACCTAAATTTTATCCCACCTTAGGCTGTGTTTAGTATCCTAAAGTTCCCAATCACATCGTTCGAATTTCCTATCACATTGAATCTTTGGACGCATGCACGGAGTATGAAATGTAGGTAAACAAAATAACTAATTGGACAGTTTGTATGTATGTTTATGAGACGAATCTTTTGAGGCTAGTTAGGCCATATTAGGACAATATTTACTACAAACAAACGAAAGATGCCACAGTGCCAAATTTAGTGTTACATTGCCAAATTTCAGGATACTAAACACATCCTTAATTAGAGCTTTAGATCTAAAATGAAGCCAAAGTGTTGTAAAGGTTTTAGAGCACCCGTCCCAACATCCAATACATGACAGTAGTCATTTTTTTTTTGGGTTGTGTTTAGATGTCAAAATTTGGTGCCAAAATTCCTGTAGCGTGTCACATCGTACAATTGTAGCACGTTTTGTTTGTTAGTGGTAAATATTATCCTACCATGGCGTAACTAGGCTCAAAAGAATCGATCTCGTAATGTACATCTAAACTGTGCAATTAGTTTATTTTTTTACCTATATTTCATACTCCGGACATGTGTCTTTTGGTACATTTAATGCTTTGATGTGATGGGATGTGATGGGAATGCAGGAAATTTTGGTGCAAAATTCGGGACTCTAAACACAGTAGTCATATGTATCTTTCATTTCGCCGAGGGTTCATTATCATGCCTCATTGGACAGCGGGGGCCCGCCCGTAAGACAGGCGCCAAAACCCCCGACGCCGCCGACGAGCCGCGGCCCATGTCCAAATCCAAAACCCTAAAACCCCTTCCACCCAATCCCCAAAACCCCACTTCTCCGCTCCGCCCGCCCCTCCCATGCGCCCGCGTGCACGACCAACCGGGCTGCGGAACCCTACCCGGCGCCCCCGTGATGCCTCCGCGGCCGTCCCTCCACTCGCTGCTCCTCATGGCCGCCTCCGCCTTGTCCTCTGCCCGCCCGCGTCCGGAGGCCTCCTCCCGCGCCCAGCGCGCTGGTGGTCACCGCATCCGGCCTGCTCCACTTCGCCGCACCGGGGCCCGCCCCCAGGCGGCCCGAGGTGGCCTGCTGCCCGCGTGGCGCCCGACGTTCGGCGGTCGGCGCCCGCTCTCCAGAACGGTAAGCGCTGTGCTCGCTCGTCGCGCACTCGTTCGTTGCTCTCCGTCTTTTCTTTCTTGTTTTTCTATAGTATAAAAAGTTGAATTTGGATGTGGATAGAGTCACATGTTCTCTATCCATGGAAATTTACCACCTTTGCGGCAATTCGTCCAACACGTGATGAGCGTCACTTCTCTAACATCTGTGTATTTTAGGCAACATCGGCAACTACCTCCGGCGGAGCTACAAGTGTGACAAAGAGCCACTTAATAACGAGCGAGTGTACTCCTAACACCTCTGCCGTCCATGGACCATTTGGATCATAACTGTGGTCCTAGTCCGCTCAAGGACTTGACAAACACCGTGACAAATGGTAACCGTTCATGCATGCATATATAATATGAATGCTTTGCGATGAACAACAAATTACATTACCTCTTGATGTACATATTTTTGAAACAGGTGATACACAAGCTAAAATTGACAAAGCTAAGCAACGTAAAAGGGAAAGGAATAAAGCAAGATGGGATGCGAGGACTCAAGAAGAGAGGCAACGTGAAAGGGAAAGGGATAAAGCAAGATGGCATGCAATGACTCAAGAAGAGAGGGATGAAAAAAAAAAATAACAAGCGCCGACAAGCATATCAACTTAGAAAATCAAAAACTTCACTCGCTGGTGGTTTGAGAGGTGACACCATGGCCAAGATGAAACCAATCTCCATTTTTGTTATTTGTTGTTTAATTAATAATAATAATAGCAGATGAAGTTGAACTGGACAAGGCTGATGGAGTTACCAACATATCCCAAGGAAAGACTGACATAAAAAGTGAAACTGACCAAGAGGTTGAAGCTAAGAAGACGGCAAATAAGGTTTACAGAAAAGTAAGTGATGAGGACCTCAATCTTGAGCCACTTTGTGCCGAGTTTTTCGCTATTAGTATTCAAGTGGTGTCTGTAAATCATAAAAAAATTAAAACACAGTCGTATGTTACTTTTACTTTTTGATGTATACTATTAAAAGCATATGTGATCTTTTACATTGGCATTCTGTAAAATGATGTCTTTGGCAGCTTGTAGAATACTTTTCAACGAGAATGATTTCAGCAGAAACACTTCGAATGTCTAAACTGTCCACATTTGTTCTTTACTGAAACATCTAATTAATGAACTTTCTCTTCCACAGGTCTCCAAGTCTACATTTGACCTCATGGAAGCCCTGGATGCAAAGGTTGTTGCCCCTATCATGGAGAAGCTTGACGTTGTGGTTGGGCAAGTCGATGACCTTAGTAAGAAGGTGGACGCCATGGCTGAGAAGTTTGACGCTGTGGCTGGGCAGGTCGACGACCTCAGTAAGGTGGATGCCAAGGTTGAGAAGCTTGACGCTGTGGCTGTGCAGGTCCATGATGTCAGTAATAAGGTGGACGCTGTGGCTGGGCAGGTCGACGACCTCAGTAAGGTGGACGCCAAGGTTGAGAAGCTTGACGCTGTGGCTGTGCAGGTCCATGATCTCAGTAATAAGGTGGACGCCATGACTTTGAAGCTTAACAACGCTCCCGCTGCAGACAAGAAGTGATGCATGCATATATATATGCAGTTAGCAGTAGTTAGCTATAGTTGGACTTTGGGCAGTGATGATGTAGTGCAGTGGTGACTTTGGGTAGTTAGCATATAACTTTTGGGCAGCTAGCAGTTAACTATATATATTATGATATGTAGCTGATATGGTGATGATGTATGGACACCTATATATGGCTAGATATGGTGATGATGCTATGTACACCAATATATGGCACTGATGTGGTGATGATGGTATGGATACCAATATATGGCACTGATATGGTGATGATGTATAGACGCCAAAATGTTTTTTGGCTGGAAACACATTTATCTTTATGTTATATATCTACTGTTTGCTGAGATTTAATTTGATACATTTGCAGGTTCAGTTCCATGGTACAAAAGAGCCTCTTTTGGATCTTTGTGAACAATTTTGTGAAGTACTGAAAAGTGGTATTTTCATGCCTGTACATCTACGTAGCTGAATACTATTGTCATGCATGGATGATTGAAATTACTGAATGCTACTGCCTAAAACATCAAATTATATTGCTAAAGTCATTTCAAATGCTTACTTACAAAATCAGAATGCATATCCGTTGCCACTCATCTAGCCAGATCAATTACAGCAAGTTCAGCAGCCTACTTGGCAAAGGCCCCTTGCCTTGCAGCATGTACCTGAGAAATCTTCCAAGGAAGAAGGGGAATCTTCTACTCCAAAGACTTCCTTAAGCGGACCTAAGGCTGGACAAAAAATTTGCTAGCTCGCTCGTTAATGGCTCGGCTCGAGCTCAACTTTGTTTTATAATGAGCCAACACACGAGCCGCTCATGAGCCATAACGAGTCAAGTTAATTCATGTGGTTTTCATATTTATGGATCAATGGAATCGATCAACTAATGATCATGTTCATGGATGACAACATACTTATATTTGTCATTGTATAATTTCTATGTATTTTGTTTATTTCAGCTTAATTATGCTTGTGATGTGTTTGTTGTTGCTTTGTGTTTATAATCTCTATGTACTATGTTTTTGGGCTTTGGCTCGCGAGCCAAACGAGCTAGCAGCTCGCTAACTAAAAACGAGCCAAGCTAGCTTTCTAGCTCGTTTGTATAACGAGCCATAACGAGCTGAGCTATATAATGAGCCGAGCCACTAACAAGTCGAGCTGGTTAGATATCCAGCCCCTGCATACCCCACACCAATTTAGCAAGATGAGAATGAAAGAATAGGTGGTCAATAGATTCTAGACATGTCAAAAAAAAAAAAAAAAAGACAACAATTAATATCCCCTTTCCAGCTTCACAATAATACTAGCCACATGCATGTAATTTGTTGTTAAACACTTGCACAAAAAAAAATTTGTTTTTAGGTGGCACCTTACTTTTTTCCATATCAAACCAGCAACTTTGCTGGATACACCCCTATCTATCAAAAATCTATAAAGAGACTTAGAAAGATTTAGGTAAAAAAATTGTGATAAAATAAGTCATATCAAAATAAATAATATTTATATAAAAAAATTGAATAAGATGGATGATCAAACAAGATGTCCGAAATTCTAAAACGACACTCTTTTTGGGGACGGATAGAGTACATCCTATATATATATATATACCTAAAAAATATTATTAGTTTAGGAAATGGAGGTGCTGGAAAAAGATCTCATATCTCATCTTGTACACCTACAATTTTTAAGATAATTTTCTCATAGAAACACTATATATATACCTATAGAAAATATTAGTTTAGGAGATAGAGGCTCCAAGAGATCTCATATCTCATCTTCCATACCTATAATTTATAAGATATTTTCTTAGAAACATTATTTTTTTAATCCTAAATAGAAGAGACAACCCTCTCTCCTATATAGGTAATCTTCTATAATAATTTTCTTATATCTTAAACTAATGTTAAATTACCCTCTAAAAACAGCTTCAATATAGAGATCTAGTGAAGTTGCTCTTACATTCTTACCTTGAAATTTTAAAACTGCTTCCAAATTTTTTTTTTTTTTTTCGACGGAGGCAAAATCTCTTTCATTCATCAGGTTCCTACCATCCCTCCCCGGACAGTGGGACCCGCCCGTAAGACAGGGCACAAAACCCCGGAACGCGCCGCCCGCGGCGGCCAATGTCCAAATCCAAATCCAAAACCCTAAAACCCCTTCCACCCAATCCATCCCCTCCGCTCCGCGCCTCTCTTTCTTCTCCACCAAGCCCCCACCCCAAAACCCCCACTTCCTCCCCTGCTCGCTCCGCCCCTCCCATGCGCCCGCGCCCACGACCAACCAGCCTGCGGGAACCCTACCCGGCGCCGCGTGATGCCCCCGCGGCCATCTCTCCACTCGCTGCTCCTCATGGCCGCCTCCGCTTCCTCCTCCGCCGCCGCGGCGGCGGGACTCGGGCCTCACTCGCCGCCGCCCGCCTACGCCCGCGGCGGCGACGCCGCGGCGGCCAGCGATCCGGATGCTCCACTCCCTTCGCCCGGCGCCGTCCCGGGCGTCGGTGGCCTCGCTGCGGCGCAGCGCCCGACGCCCGCCCGGTCGGCCCCGCCCCGACCCTCGACCCCCTGCGCTCCAGGAACGGTAATGTGCTGTGCCCGCTCTGGACCACTCGCTGCTCTAAAGTTGATGGAGCACTCGTTGCTCTGTGTCTTTAATCAAGGGCTCGAATTGATGGGAGATTTTGATGGCTATCACAGTAGGTGATCATGAATGTTTTAACTTTCCTACCTTGAGCCTGTTTGGACAATTAGCACTTGGGCTAATTTGAGGGCTAAAGTTTAGCCTTTGAATTAGCCCTCTAAAGTTTAGCCCCCTTGAACTGTTTGGATCATTGGGTTAATTTGATGGGCTAATTTGCCTTTAATGCATGTATTCTAATCATTGGCTCTACCTTTCATGCATGTAGCCTCAGTAAGCACCTCTTGGAGGAGCTAATTGTTGGGGATGCTAATTCACTTTAGGCACTAGTAGTTTGACTCCTTTAGGGCTAAAATGAGCTAAAAGGGGGTACAAATTAGCACACATGATCCAGACATTGTTCACATCTCTCGCCTGGTCAGTCAACTTGATTATAACAAAATTCCAATGAGGTAGCAATGAGGGTTGTTTTTGTTTCACATATTCAGATGTACGATAGAAAACTCTGAATTCATAATATATTAGTTACTGCAAAAGAAAAAGCTCACAGGTCAAATTGCTGTGCTTTTGTTTTGCGTTACAGTTCATTCACCAATGAGGGTTGCTTTGAATTCATAATATCGCTTTGTGTTTTTAATTGATGTGCTGTGTTTTCCCATTACAGTTCATTCAGCAAGCAAAACTGCTTCTGAGGAGAGACTTGGGCAGCTCATTCGAAAGTTGAAAAACGAAGGCATTAATTCCAAGCAGTGGAAACTTGATACATTCCAGCGTATATTGTGCCCACAGGTGTGTAGCTTCTGTTTGTTACAACCTTGTGCTGCTTCCAGTTTGCTGTCTTCTCTAGCTTTGTACCAAGCAGTCAATCTGATTTGAGAAATGAATGATAAGAAATTGTTCCACAGAAGTGACACATCTCTAAATCATCCATTCAAAATTACTTGATTCTAGATAACATTTCAACCCACATACATTACTGATGTATAATTTCTTTTTAGTGATCCATTGCATTTTGGATCGTTGAGCTATCTAGCGACAAATAATGAAGTAAACTTTCCTTCTGTTCGCTAGTGCAATGGTGGATCTAGTGAGGAGGTGAGTCTCAGCGTCTACATACGAAAGGACGGGTGAGTTGTCCACACCTGAACATGTGATTTTGTTTGTCTGTTGTTTCTTGAGCTATATATTTCAGGATCTAACTACAATCTGACATTCCTTATATGTCATTTTTTCAGCCTGAATGCAACATGGAACTGTTTTAGATCTACATGCGGCTGGAGAGGTTTTATTCAGGTGGGTACATGAATTGAATGAAACAAAAATTGAAGTTAGACACCATCTGGATTTCACTCTCTCTCTCTCTCTGCAGGCTGATGGAGTTACCAACATATCCCAAGGAAAGATCGACAAAGAAAGTGATACTGACCAAGAGGTTGAAGCTAAGAGGACGGCAAATAAGGTTTACAGAAAAGTCATTGAAGAAGACCTCAATCTTGAGCCACTATGTGAAGAGGTAATTAACTAATGCTACTTGTATCAAAGTGGTTTTTGTAAGCCATAACAAAAATTAAAACCCTGTTCAATGTTATTTTACTTTTGATGTATACTACTGAAAGCATCTGTGATCGGCATTCTGTAAAATGATGGCTTTTCGCAGCTTGTACATTACTTTTGGGACGAGAATGATTTCAGCGTAAACACTTCGAAGGAATAAAGTAATGCAACGTATCATGAATAATAAGGTAACTGTTGTGGCATTTCTACTTTGGTTCAACAACTGTTGCGATGGCATTATAAACATGGCATCCCATTTGCAGATAAACATTGCTTTTACCTATAGACGTGATGGAGTTCTTGTTGGCTGCAAATACAGGGCAGTTGATAAGAAATTTTCACAGGTTTGTGGTCCTCATTCCTTTTGCAATGCATCGAGTTTTGCTACCTTGTTATTAATATGCATGTTTATTATGTAGCAGGAGGCAAACACGGAGAAGATTTTTATGGTCTGGATGATATAAAGCGTGCACATGATATTATCATTGTATGTTCATGATCTCTGATTGAATTTTTATAGTGACATTTTTTCTTGGGAAAATTTGCATCAACCCATTTGATTCCATGCTTGCAATTTGATTGGTTTTTTTTGGCATTTCAGGTGGAGGGTGAAATTGATAAGCTGTCCATGGATGAAGCTGGCTATCGTAATTGTGTCGGTGTGCCGGATGGTGCACCACCCAAAGTGTCCAAGTAAAATCCCGGACAAAGAACAGGTTAGAACTATTTTGTATTTTCCCATGTTGCTAAAAGTTTTGGTCTTTGATGATCTATATTTTCTTATATATCACCACTAGACAGTAGTTTGTTAATCTGTGACCTGATGCCTGTGTATCTTCACCGTAAAGCTAGGATAAGAAGTATAACTATCTTTGGAACTGCAAAGACTATCTTGACTCGGTGAGGGCTTTCTTCAGAAATCAATCTATTAACTTATTTTCTGAGGCTAGCAGATTACTTTACTGATTTTGTTCCGCACATGGCAATAGGCATCTAGGATAATATTAGCAACCGACGATGATGGTCCAGGTCGGGGCTCGGGCCGAGGAACTTGCTCACGACTTGGTAAAGAAAGGTTTGTGCATCAGCATGCTTTACCTGTTGTGGGAAAAATAAAAATTATGCCACCATTCATTTTCTTTTTCCCATTTGATTTGATGCAATCAGATCTTTGGAGAGTCAAGTGGCCAAAGAAGAATGATACAGATACTTCGGATACTTGCAAGGATGCAAATGAGGTTTGTTATGGAATGCATGGGTTCGATTCGACATATTCATGAAATCAGTTCTTGGAACTTGGTAGTCTTTTTTTTGTCATTATGTAATCAGCCCTTGTAACACATTTTTTTTGACCTACAGGTACTGATGTATTTAGGTCCACAAGCATTGAGAAAGGTTATAGAAGATGCAGAACTGTATCCTATAAGAGGCCTTTTTCATTCAAAGATTTCTTTCCAGAGATTGATAATTACTTTCTTGGAATACATGGTGATGAGCTTGGTATTCATACTGGATGGAAATGTTTGGATGATCTTTACAAGGTAACTTTAGCTCTATTGCATTATTCCATATTCCTTAGTTTATTGGTGAAAGTGGGTTCTCAAGAAGAGTTAGCTTTCTTCTTTATTATAAGAGTAATGCTTTTTGCCTACCTCATCACTGGTCCTTTGCTCACAAGTTGAATTTGGCAATCTCTTATTTGTTTACCATATGACAGTATTTCATTCAATTTACTGTTGATATGTTAAGTACAGCGATGCCTTGCTTTTGTCCTATGAATCTGTCTATCCATACTCATTCTTTGTCTGGCTAATTTTTTACTGAGAAGTGCCTCGTCCTTTTGTTTTGTGATCCTTAAGTATCACCTGAACAGACTTGCATTACTGGTGAGCATAGAAAAGATGGTCTGTCTGCCACATTGTTCAATTTTTTCTCTCTTTTTCTCAGGTTGTTCCTGGGGAATTGACTGTAGTAACTGGAGTACCGAATTCTGGTAAAAGCGAGTGGATAGATGCTTTATTATGCAATATAAACACACAATGTGGGTGGAAATTTGTTCTGTGCTCGATGGAAAACAAGGCAAGCCATTGTAGTATTTGATGTCAGTTAATCAAATAAATGTCCTTGGACACTTCCAAACAGTTTTGCCTTTGGTGTTTAGGTAAAGGAGCATGCTAGGAAACTCTTAGAGAAGCGCATTGGGAAACCATTCTTTGATGCTAGGTAAGTCAGTCTGCAATTGGTATTTGAGTTTGTCTTATTAGTGATCCCTAAAGAGAAGGATTATCTTTAAGAGTACCCTTGGTATTTCACTGTTTATTTGGTTATAAGATGGTTAAGCAATACTTGTTTTTGTTAGTGCAGGTATGGTGGGGATGCCCATCGGATGACTCCTGATGAATTTGAAGCAGGAAAACAATGGTTAAATGAAACGTTCCATCTTATCAGGTATTTATTAAATCTGATAGAACAAATCGCTTTCCAGAGTCTCTTAATTTATGTAGTAGTGCAATAGTTACCTTCTCTCTACTCCTATGGCTCTCTTGATGGATGACATTTATTGATTTCTTATTACAGGTGTGAAGATGATAGCCTTCCATCTATTAATTGGGTTCTTGACCTTGCAAAAGCTGCAGTTCTAAGACATGGAGTGCGTGGTCTTGTGATTGATCCTTATAATGAACTTGACCATCAGCGCCCCTCAAACCAGTAAGCATTACCTTGGCTCTCCTAAGTATGATGGGCATTTACCGATTTGTAGATAGTTATTCACATGCATAAGCAACTTTTACCCAATAGTTTCTACTTATCATGGTTTTGTATTTATGTGTGCATTTCCTTTTTTTTCTGGCAACTCAACAGGACGGAAACAGAATATGTCAGCCAGATTCTTACCAAGGTTAAGCGTTTTGCTCAGCACCATTCATGTCATGTATGGTTTTGTTGCGCATCCTAGACAGGTAATCAAATTTGTACATAACACTTATCAGTTTTGGTGACATAAAATGAGGTCTTGGAGTTGATGTTTTGTATAGCTTCATAACTGGAATGGAGGCCCACCTAATATGTATGACATAAGTGGAAGCGCACATTTTATAAACAAATGTGATAATGGAATTGTCATCCACAGAAACAGGGATCAAAATGCAGGCCCCTTGATGTTGTTCAGGTTATTTTTGCTCTCATTTTTACCCTTGCTTACATGGGATTTGTTTATTATTTTTTGTTGAGAAGAATTCTAATCATGTGCCTACCTGTTGTTCTATTACCTGTTTTTTATCATAGGTTTGTGTGAGGAAGGTGCGGAATAAGGTGATTGGACAAATAGGAGATGCTTTCTTGACATATGACCGGTGTGTTTTTATTTTCTATATTGAAATTTCTTGAGCATAGATTTTGTCATTAGCTTTGAATCTTTGATTTTATATTACTCGAGCCTTCAGACAGCATGTCTCAGTGAATCACCAAATTTGACCTTTGTTTCCTCCACAGGGTTACTGGTCAATATATGGATGCTGGTAAATCCACTGTAGCAGCCGTAACAACAGGGCAAAATCGGCAAAACAGTTACGCAAAGAGTAAAAGGGACAATGTGGCATATCAGATGCCATTTCCACATCCTGTTGAAGACGACTCGGTTTCTGCTGAAGACGACTCAGTTTCTGCTGAAGACGATGCGAATAGTTTTGGTCTCTGACCGTGCATAAGAAAGACATGTTCCTACTGATTTGATGTACTTGTATCAATCAACGCAAGTGAGATTGCACGATTGTTTCTGGGGATGGCCTGTTGGAGCTCAGGTAGTCCTAATTGATGAACTGGATTGGAAACCTCAGGTTTCCTCTGATTTCTGCTGCAAATGAAGTTGGAAGCTAAACTTACTCAGATGCACACAAGACATTGGCAGGGTGGTGTATAGTAGTAAGCTTTTTGTAAATTGATTTCCACTCAGGTGACTTAAAACATTTGGGCGGGTTATATCAGTAGCTAAACTTTAGAGCCTAGGGTAGCAAGGCTAATCATGCAAGGCCTTCCCAGAAATTCTAGCAGTTGGAAGGGTTTTTCTGTTCACAATTCTCCACACCTGATCGACCAGGAACCTGTCTTTAATGTGCCCCAGCCGCGAATTCAGGTGTTCGTTTGACACATGCAAAGCAATCTACCGACCATGTGCCGAACATTTTAAAATTGGGGGACCGGCTCCGTCAATCCGTTTTGTAACTGGACCAGCCCTGCCGCTGTGCTGTGCAGCTGGAACAATTAGCATGAATGAATGAATGCTTCCAAAATCTCAAATCATTTGCTCCTTTTGCCCCTTTGCATTGTTTAGAGTTGTGGATTCCGGCTCTTTTCTTGTCATTTTGGCTGGCTCTGCTTGTCAACCAGCTGGACATGAGAGCAAAAGCCAAGAGGCTGTGACTGGCATTGGCAATACCAACACCACAGGCAGTCGGTTCCGCCGCTGCAATGCACAGATGTGCAACACATCTTTTGCAGCTGTGTATAATGCGCTAATGTGGCCAATAGGCAATTCTCACTGGCAAACCAGGCCAGCTTGGAAATGCAGCATAATTGCACACTAATTCCTAATCATACGGTACTATGAATGAAGCTGAGAACACACGACTTTGTGTCGTTACCTTTGAACTGCATGCATAGCTGTCCAGTCAAAGAGCAAAGCTGTCAGATTAACAAGCAGCCCCCACAAAAAAGTGGTGAGACAACACACAACAGCCTAGCACAGCCACAGGCAGCACAACTGCACAAGCACAACCCATCTCACCTCTCAGCAGCAGCCCAACCTTTTTGTTGCAATGCAACACAAAAATAAATAAACAAATAAAAAACAAAAGGCAGCAAGCAGCTAGCCGTTGGCAGGTTGGCTGGGGCCTGGCCATGCACCGCAAAAGCAAAGCCACCCAGCCCACGGGCCCCACGAGCTCAACGGCCCGACCCAACGGCTCCCTCCCTCGCCGCCTGCCTACCTGTCGCCACCCCATTGGCCCCCACACCGTAGCCGTTGCGCCCACACTATATAGCCGTTTCTTCCCTCTCCTCCGCTCCCCCCACTCCACTCTTTCTCAGTCTCTCTCTCTCTCTCTCTTTGCCTCGCCATTGCCGCCGTGAAATCCGAACGCGTGTGCTTCCTGCCGAGTTGTGAGCTGTGGTTGTGAGTGAGCGCCATGGCGTGGGGAACGAGATCCTCTACGGTTGGTGGAAACAACCTGTCTCGCAGTTTTCATCCGTGCCGTTCATATCTAATCTAACCATCAGCACAAAAGGTCCAGTTTAACAGGCCACCAACCGGCCCATGAGCCCATCCACACCATTCCTGCCCTCGCCCTCACGAACGTGAGACTCCATGACCGCAGCCTCCCTCCGCCGCCGTTTCCGGCTCTCAGCGGCGCGGCTCTTCCCTCCACCGCAACGCTCCCTCGGTAGCATCGACCGGAGCCACGACCGGGGCCCTTGCGCTTGCCCCTTGAGCTCCTTCTCCGGAACCCGACCGGAACTCTGCCGCCAACGACGACCGCGGGCCCTTCCGACGGACGCCGGAGTCGCCGAGCCGGAAGAGGAGCATGAGCGCCTTGCGGAGCCGCCCCGCCCTCATCAGCTCCCACCGGATCCGCAGCCATCCTCGCTGGGTGCGCCACGCCCTGCCGCCCCCTCGCCAGCGCAGCCTCAGCAGACCGGCCGCCCGTCCCGCGCTGGCGCATCCCCGAGCTGGAGCGGCCACCGCCCTCGCCGGGCGGCGCATCCTCGAGCGGCACGGGCGCCCCGTCCTCGTCAAGCGCGAGCCCGACGACGCCGCCGCCACCGCGACGCTCAGCTAGTGGCCTCGGATGCCGCCGCCCCATAGCCAACCATTTTGTTCTCAAATCTTTCAGGTGCCACCATTCTGCAAATGTTAGCAGAGTGTAAAATGTGCTTGGAGGTGTTCTATTATGTGTAAATGCTAGCAAAATGTAAATTGTCACTCCACTCATTGTAAGATGACATTGGTTTATACATAGATGTTTGGAATGCATTTGTCACTGCATTGCTGTTGCTGATTATGTTCTTTGTCATCCAACCTGATACAATATTGCTACAAAAAGCTGCTAGCATCGCTAATATTTACACTTGAGCTACAGACAGAAACCGAACATGATGGCATTGCTGTTGGTGAGCCATATATTCCATGGATGATCAGTGCTACTAGAATTCACCAATAACACCATCTGTCGTTACCGTCAATAGTTGAGAGAAGGAACTAATATGCGCATATTGTTCGAGAAATTCCTTCCTCTCGTAAAGATGACTTTTGGGCTGTGGTGGCATGGTCGCCCATCACTTGTATAGTTTCTTGCTCCTTCAAATAAAAGAGAATCAACTTGGTTCTGTGGTGGCAATGGATACAACTAGAGACAATCAGATATGTTGCTTCTGATCAGAACAAAGAGAATAAAATAGTTAGAGAGATATGTGTTGTCGATACCTTTGAACATTTTCCTTTTTCTTGTCGACACCTTTGTATTTTTTTTTGTTTTTAACTCCCTTTTTCGCACACTTGCGCTTCTTCTCATACCAAGCTTCCCATACGAACTTCACAGCTTGGTTCTAGTTTCAGCTCTTGGACACTTTGTTAGATGATCTCTTTTATCTCGGCTTTCGTGACCCTCATTTGCACAAACTAATCTGCAGGAACTAATCTTCTCATCTGACTTTCTTTTGTTTGTGTAACTTTTCCTCACCTCAAAGCCTTTCTCGACCCCCCATAGCTAATCCAAAACATCCAAGCCTCATCTATAGTACTGAACTCCATGCCAACTTGAGGTAAAAGATTAGGAAGCAGACCCTCTCTACAAGAAAATAGAAATAGATGACATCATATTAGGTGGTGAACTGAACAACTGAAATCTATCCCCAGATTAGTTGGACCACAAAAAAACACGAGATTACACATAATTTTTTTTCTTCCATCTTAAATATGAAAAAAAAATATCTTCAATCAAGCAAATTGATGTTCCTTTCAAACTTCCATATCAGATTCCTTCAATCCATCAGATCTAGCAAAATCCAAAGAATCAAGAATAAAAATAATAAACCTAGAACAACACTAGTTACACTGTACAGAGCAAGAGGTGACGTGAGTGTAGAGATTTCTAGCAATTGCTAACCGATGGAGAACACCAGCACGAGCAGCAGATTGATCCAGAGCACCAGCACGAGCAACAGACTGGAGAGCTCCAGCACGAGCAGCAGAATCGGCGAATCGGATCGCCGCCACACGCCCCTGCACTCTCGCGCCAAAAATATGGTCCTGGCGGCAAAGCATTAGCACGCCAATGATTGGCCGACCGTGCCTCTTAGATTTTTTTTTTTTTTTTTTGAGTTGCCTCTTATCTGGGTACAGCTGCAGTATCTGTTCGTACACACGCACACCACTACACACTCACACCTCACACACACTATCCGTGTACAATCAGACCTACAACTACACACAGACTAAAAGATCGCGTCCTTCCTGAAATCACCGGAATCAGCAGACTCCGTAGACGACGAGGTGCACCGTATTCCCGTTGAACGGACCACGCGAGAAGAGACAACCGCCGGACAGTCCGAGCGAAGAAATTATTATGGGGGCATGCCCCGATCGCGAGATCGGGAGTCGAACTCCCGACCCGCTGCTCGCATACCAGCGGCTAGCCACTGCGCTTAGCAGCGGCGTTTGCGTGCCTCTTAGATGGAGAGCACCACGATGGGCTGTACGTGGGCCGACTGGAGGCCTGTTAGCCTGGCTTCTGTTGAGCTGACCGTTGGATATGTTATAAACGGACTGGATTGGCAACCGTAGAGACAGGTTCGATTTCTCAACCGTAGAGGATCTCGTTCCGGCCGTGGAGGCTGTGTCCGGAAATGGCGCTGAGGCGGTGGCACCGGCACCGGCGAGGGAGGTGAGCGCCAAGGAGGCGGCGGTTGCGGTGTCCAAGAACGCGTGGCTGCTCAGGGAGGAGAGCAACTTCCTTGATGATCTCAAGGAGAGCGAACGGAAGGCGCCGCCGAGCTCGCGACAGGTCGAGGCCGCCATCGCCGAGGGCAAGCTGTTCGACGACGGCAAGCCGGAGGTGGTGAAGGAGAAGGAGGAGGCCAAGAAGGCTGAGAAGGCCGTGGAGAAGAAAGAGGAGGAGCCCAAAGCCGAGGGAGGAGGAGAAGGGAGAGACGGACGGCAAGAAGGAGGACGACGCCGAGGAGGAGAAGAAGAAGGAAGGTGAGGAGGAAGGGGAGAAGAAGGAGGCCGAGGAGGAGAGTGGAGACGACGCCGACGCCAAGGAGGAGGCAAAGAAAGAGGAAGCCGGGCGAGAAGGCAGCGGCGCGAAGGAGGAGGAGGAAGAGAAGGCGGCGGAGACGGACGCCGCGTCGCCGTCGCCGACAAGGACATCGCTTATTGTGGGGCGTGCGCCTCGCTTTTTTTTTCCCGAGCAAGGGGGGCGAGGCCACGGACGTGGTGCTCCTCAAGTTCCTCGCGCGACTTCAAGGGCCGGCGCCGCCCCGAGATGTTCGCCGCGACGCTCCGGGGCGCAGGACTCGCCCGCAGCCGCCTCCGACGCCGACGCCGACGCGGACCTCCCCGGAGGGAGCTCGCGTCGCATACCGACGCGCGCGGACCGCGAGGGGCCACCCGTGCTGTTACAACGCCGGGCGTGTTCATGGACGACGCCCGTGTACAAAGAAGGCGCTGGGCACCGGAGGAAGGCAAGGCCAGGTTCCTCCGTGGCGGTGCGCCGCCATGTAGCGCCACGTCGCCGAGCTCGACTCACGCCGGGCGGCGCCGCCGCCGCCGCCGCAGTGATCGACCTCAAGAACTCGCCGACCGGCGAAGAAGGACCTCCGCCGCGCCGTCAAGCGGTGCTCGACCTGTTCCAGACAACTGACCCCGAGCTCGTCGCAAGAAACGTGATTGACCATCGATCATTGATTGGGTAGTAGAGTTTCTCGGCCGAGTGATTTATTATGATATGAATATTTTTGTGTGATTTCCTTCCGCCTGCAGATCTTGATCAACGTGTCGCTCGGTACTACGCGTTCAGCACCCTGTTCTACCCGTTCCCGACGCAGGACCAAGAGCAAGTTTTTTTTGTCACGATGACGCCATTGGCGCATATTTCATTAAGCAGAAGGGAGTTTTGTTACAGCAGAGGGGGAGACGGTAGTCGCGAGATCACCGAACCCCCGAACCACAACGGAAGGAAACAACTGAAAACAAAACAAAATGAAAAAAAAAGAGAGAGGGGTGGGGAGCCCTCCACCTAACAACCCCAAAGAATCGAGCTCGATACATCCGTAATGCGCCGTAAAAAACAACGCGAAGATCGTCCACACGTAAGATCGTCCAAAGAAGAACGATGGTGGCAAAGCATCCACCTACGAACGTAACCCGCGGCCATCACTCCCGGCGACTCAGCAGCCGCCCGAGAGGAGCCAACGACACAGCGGCAAAGCATCCGCCAACGAACCAAACACAGCGGCTAAGCATCCGCCAACGAACCAACCAGCGACCGTCACTCCCGGCAACTCCAAAGCTGCCCGAGAGGAGGCCGGCACCACAACGGCAAAGCATCCGCCAACGAACCAAGCAGTGACCATAACTCCCGGCAACTCAGAAGCCACCCGAGAGGAGGTCAGCCAAGCGAACCCGACGGCAAAGCATCCGCCAAACGAACCAAGATACAAGGACAGGTCAAAAGCTGTGGGACGAACCAGCGTGAGAGGAAGCGCAGCGGCACAAGAGGAACACCCCGAGGATGAGAAGGCCCAGCACCGCGTTCACCAACAGATAGAAACCTGGCACGAAGAAGACAAGCAAGGAGCATCAACGAAGCCTTCGAAGGAAGGAACCGACATCCGCGGTGCCAACATCGTTGTGGATGGCATCCGGGATTTTCATCCCGAGCCGCCCGACGGGGCCCGACGACGACAAGGACGACGCCTTCAAGAAGGTGATGACACATCGCGCCACCGTCGCCACCGGCTATGAAAGCCGGGGAGGGTTTTCACCCCGCTCGCCGTCGGAGGGGCACGAACGACGGATGCAAAGATGAGCGCGGTGCGTGGAGCGGCCGGGCGCCACAAGCCAAACCACGAAAGCAGCTCGCGACGCCCGGCCGCCGCAAATCACACCACCATGGCGCGAGAAGCACGCATCGAGCACCGCCTCCGCCACGCCCCGACCACGACGCCGCCAAAGCACCACCACCAAGACGGCGTGATGCGGATGCATCCGACCAAGGCCACCGCCGGCCCCCAAGGTCGCCTCCACACGCCAGGGAGCGGAGGCCCACCACAAGCCGCTCCGCCACCGCCGCCCCTGTGTTCGCTCCGGGAGGCCCGACGCCGGGAGGCGGGGGAGGCGCTCCAAAGCTGCCCCCAGCCCGGGGGAGGCAGATCGACCGCCCACGCAGCTCCCACGGCCAACGCAGCCCGCCGGCCGCGGCGCGTAAGACCGACGCAGCGCCCGTGGACCGCCTCCGTGACGGGCGCGCGATCCGAGGGGAGAGCCAGATCCGGCCCCCAGGGGCACGGATCCGCCCCGCCGCCCGTCAGCCACGCCGAGACCCGCCGGCGAACGTAGGGTTAGGTAGGTGGAGGGAGGAGGGGGAGAAGGAGGTGGAGGAAGGGAGAGCAGCCGGCGACGGCTACCTCCTTTGGGAGGGTCGCTGGCCGCCGCCGCCGAGCAGGGGCGGGCGACGGCGGCCGGGGAGAAGCTGCCGGAGAGGGGGTTGGCGGCGGCGCCCGGGAGCCCCCGAGTCGCCCCGTGGGAGCCGCGCTCGGGAGGGGCGAGTTGGGACCTCCCTCGGCAACACTCAAACACGTCTTACCAAGAGCAAGTTCGCCATTGCTCGCCCATCCAAGGTCACCGAGACCCTCCTTAAGTAAGTGGTCGAACATGTCCTGTTGCCAATCTTGCAAGAAGCAATGTGGATCATATCTGTGTGTAAATCTGGACGATTTTTGACAAACATCGCGCACCTTTTCGAAGGTACATTCGATTGAGGCCATCCCAGTGAAGTACGGCGGTTCGAAGCGCGACGGAGACACCGAAGTTCTCCGCGGACGACGGCGAGGTCACAGAGGTCACCGTCAAGGGAAGCTCTACGCAGAACCATCGAGATCGAAGCCAGCGAGGTAGTACAAGAAGTTTCTCCAGACAATATGTATATGCAGGCCGGGTTTGCAGAGTAATGATGTTTGTTTCTTCGCACTGCAGGGTGACACCACGCTGACATGGGACCCGACGGTGCTGGGGTGGGAGGTGAACTACAAGGAGGAGTTCGTGCCGGCGGACGAGGGCTCCTACACCATCATCGTCGGGAAGGGCAAGAAGATGGGGGCCGGCGAGGAGGCGGTCCGCAACTGTTCAGCGCCGGCGAAGCCGGGCAAGGTGGTGCTCACCGTCGAGAACAACTCGCACGGGAAGAAGAAGGTGATGTTCAGGCACAAGGCCAAGAGCGCCTGCGCCAAGAAGTCTTGAGAGAGAGAGAGAGGCTCAGTAGAAACATGGAGGGATGGAATCGAATTGTTTGAGGCTGAGATTTGGGTGTGAGATTGATTGATTGTGGATGCGATATTTATTCATTACATTCTTTGTATGTAAGAGAGTCAAGAGAGGGAACATTACTCCCTCCGGGCTGGTATTAGAAGTCGTTTAGGACATGATTGTACATACCAAGGAGTCATTAATTAGGGGTAAGTTTTCCCTGTCTACCCTTATTAAATATGGTTGCGGTTGCACTATAAACAAGAAATTTGGTTGGCTTGGTTGGCTAGCACAGCTAGTCTTGACGCCTGAGGGCTCAGGTTCGAATTCCAGTGGGCGCATTATTTTCTATGCTCGCGTTGCATGCCGCAGGCTGCCGCTCGTTCGTGAGCACGTGGCATTGCGCAATGAATGCTCGCGCGTGAGCGAAGCGATGAGCAGTAAATGAAGCTTGACAGCGACCAGGCGGCAGGGGCAAGTACGTCCAAAACGCTGCCGCACGCCCAGGACGACTTCTTTTTTGCTGCACGCCTTCTCTCCCAGAACGACCTCTATTAGCAGCCCAGAGGGAGTATTTTGGTTATTATTTGAGGTGGGTGTTGCGGCAAAATACAAAGATTTTCGATTGAGGAATTGTGTATCAAAACAAAACTTTCATGTGCAAAATACGGGAATTGTGAAAACCGAGTATGTCAAGACTTGTACCGCTACAATTTAGACTGATCCGCTTGAGTTTTTCCCAATATCACTTGTGCACACCAATTATTGCTCGAGAAATTTCCCACAACTCAACATTCGCCACTAGCTGACTGAACACAGTAGGAGGCACTGAGGCAGTGATATAATGAGAGTCAGGACGCTTTTGTTCATTCAGTCTGGCAAAAGCGCACATGATTACTTGTTTCTCATAGTAAACTCTGACCCAGTCTCCACTACTTATCAGGAAATGTAACGAAACAAACAACACAGATCCACGAGCACAACCATTACTCAACACCACTCCACCGAGGCCAATCCACAAACTGCATTCCACCGTACATATTGTTGGCAAAAATACTGTGAAAGGCACATCAACAGAGGGAACACGTCTTGCTGCAGGCGATGCCTCACTCCAGGCCATTGATGATCTGGTAGCGTGTGTTAGATGATACAGCGAGGAACACACCTACATGTCAACATTAAAGTTAAATTGGAAGAACCCAACAAGAGAACTATACATATGATGAGCACACAAATCAAAAGGCACACTGCATAAAATTGCACAAGCTCAGCAATTCAGCACGAGACTATGGGGAATTTTTAACATGGACTTCGTCATCTGAGATTATCTGGTCCGAGATAGTTATGTGAATATAGAAGAAAACGTAGCTAAAACATAAAAGATTAGCCAAGTGCAAACCATTCAACATTGAGATATGCTTTGCTGTACATTAACTTCAGGATGCCATTTCAGTAGACAACAAACCATACTTCCTATTTGATAGCAGCCTAGACACTTGGGAGATGCAGTGGTTTAGTCCTGCCTGAGGTCCACCTTTCCCTCTTTAAAGTTCTTTTCATTGTATCTAGAGATGCAAGTTTTGTGGATCCAAGAATTGATTTAAGGGAAAATTGGCTCTGGGACACCGTTAGAAGGTGTCTTTTGCTGTGGGACACTAAAATTTTGTGTCTTTGCTACAACACATTGTTCAAGTGTGGTAATTTGCTATAGGACATTGGACTTATTATTGTATTCGATTTTAATAGAAGGCTACTAAAATTCCCAAATCTACCCTTTACTTCTCTTTCACCTGCACGTGACTCGAGCCGGACCAATTCTTCACGGAGCACCACCGCCGCTTCGTCTTCTCCAATCCCTGCTAGCCCAGTGCCTCCATGCCCGGGCGCCGGCCGAGCCACCCTCCCCATCCTCCTCGTGTCGCACCATCCTCTCGGCGAAGGCCATGACAGGGAGCCGGGCGGGGCCGTGGTAGGAGCTCCGGGCGGACGCGGAGGAAGAGCTCGCCGGGCGCCATCCTCGCTTCCCCTTCCACAGCCACCTCCCCTCTACTCTCTGCGGTGCACAAATTGGGCAGCAGGGGCACCGCAGTACCCACGGCAATCGGGCGCCTCGAGCAGCTCCGGCCGGCCTGCGCAGCGGCACGGAGCAGCGGGCTCCATGGCCAGCCCTTGCGGTGACGTGGTTCGCTTGCGCGACGGCGCTCCGGTCGGCTAGTGCGTGGAGGAGGGCGCCGCCGTTGGTCCGGCGTGGCGGCGTGGGAGGAGGGGGGCGCCGCAGCCGCCCCCTGCTGCGGCACCACGACGGGCGGGCAATCCGGCGCTGGGGCAGTTTCGGTCGGCCCGTGCAGCAGCACGGAGCAGCCGGGCACCATGGCCGGCCCTTGCGGCGACGTGGTTGGCTCGCGCTACGGTGCCCCGGTGGACCCGTGCGTGGAGGAGGGCGTCTTCGTTGGTCCGCGTGGTGACGCTGAGGAGGGAGGGGGCGCGCGGTGGGCGGGCGGCACCACGGTGCCTGAGCCGACGGAATGCAGGAACGCACGCGAACAGACTTGCATCGTGAGAAGGGTATGAAAGGGTAAGGGTATTTTTGACATTTCGCGTGGCTATTCAATAAACTTCCAATATAATATTCAGTTTGTGTCCTGTGGCAAAGTGAGTCCGTTTTCTGGTGTGTTATAGCAAAGACGTCTTTTTTCGATGTCTTAGTCGGGAGTAATCGTGCCGCTAGGCGTTTGTGTCCTGTGGCAAAGTGGCGCTAGGCGGATTTTCCTCGGCGACCCTCCGCCTAGAGCCTAGTCGGAGTAATCGTGCCTAGGCGTTGCTAGGCGTTTTGCTAGACGATAAATAATTATGTATAAATACTTAAAAGAAAAGAAAAAAAAAAAGAGAGGAGTGAGTGGTCTGAAAAGGGAGAAAGGAAAAAAAAAAAAAGGCCCATTTCAAGGCCCATTGGAAGGCCCAAGTCAGCACATAACCGATCCCTAACCCTATCCTCTGTCCGGCTCCTCATCCTCTGGCGTATGCCCGCACCCGCGCCTCTTCACGCCGCCGCCACCTCTGCCGCGGCCGCGCGTCGTCCCGCCGGCGCCGCCTGCCCACGCCCGCGCGCCTGCTCTGTCGCCGCCCCACGCGCCTGCTCCCGCCGCTCCTCCTCCTCCTACCGGCGACCTCTCGCGGGACGCTCCTCCACCCCCCGCCGGCGCCGCCGGCAGCTGCGCCCGCCTAGGGGTCCGACTACCCCCTAGGCGCCACGGTACCCCCTTCACCTAGCGCCTAGACGCCGTGAATCCCGCCCGCCTAGCGGAACAGGGATTTAAAGGAACTCAATCTATACGGTGAAGAAAAAGGGACACCGATACTCTAACAAGAGAACTAATTAAAGATTGATACGCTGACTTCTAATACCTTCGCCAAACAGTAAGTTTATTAATCTTTAATCCTATTGTTAGAGTATTAGTGTCCCTTTTTCTTGACTGTCTGGATTTTGATACCTTTGATAATCAACTATTGGATCATCAAAAGTTTCAACTTCATATATGTGAAAAGCACCTTCAAGAGAGCATGGTGGACCTCAGGCAGCACTACCACTACATCTCCCAACTGTCTTGGCAGCTAAATTAGCAGCTTCCTCTGTCAGAGATGTGATTTTTTTCATTAGTACTTATAATTGATTCACCATTTGAATATGATGTAGAAAAATCATTAGGTGTATTTATCAGTGGAATGTCAAATAACCAAAACTGTTTCTCAGACCATGTAAAAGTGATAACAAAGGGGAGACTGATAATAGGCTTACCCCCACAGAGCTGCACTTTTAACAAGCAGTAGAAGAGGAATATCTTCATCTCATTTTTTGACACTCCTGAACAAGGAACGAACATCAGTACACAAGACAAGACAACAGGGAAAAAATAGATAAAGATATTAATCAACATTAGTGAGAATGAAACACATAGACGATATTAATCAGAACCCTATAAATCTATGTGCCAAATAATACAATAGTGTTATAGGATCAACAAGAAACCACACTGGGGAGCAAGAAAATATGGACATAGTCATTTATCATTTAATAACAGAAGGAAACTTTGATGTGCGCAGATGCACAAATAACGGTAAGCTGTTACCTTTTGGCAGTCATTACCATATTAGCAATTCCTTGACCAATTATGCCACAGACAAATCCAACTGAACCATACAACACGCCCTGCAATTAAAACGGTTATGCCAGTACAATTTGTACCAAAAGCATGGCAATGCTCCTGTAGTTTGAACTAACAATCATACATGGCTCAAAATTGGGAGTATCTTTACCTTGTAAAAGTATGTTTCGATTCTTTGCTGGACTGTAAATCTGCAGCCTGGTCTTTCAGCTTCAAAAACACTGCAGTTTTAAAATCTTAGTGTCATAAAGAAATAGATTTTTTTAATTCAAAGATCTATTGCTAGTTTAGCAACATCTCCATTCTCTTTCAACTTCACAGACGAAAAAATGGTCATGAAAGTGATATATTAATATATACAAGTTAAACAAACTTTCAAATTCAATTATTTTTCAAGGTGTGGTACAAATCTCCATAGACAACAACTGAAAATGCTGAATCTTCTAAAGAGCCCCGTCGAAGCAGATGGCTTCCCAATTCTCACATATGGAGCCAGCAGACCCACAAGTGCAATATCAACTGCAACACCAACAAATGGTCAGCGGCATACACTTCAAACTCTGCCCAAAAGAATCATTTCCTCTCTTCTGCACCTCTGCAAATGTCGGGCAGCAAGAGTCGATCACAATATGCATTGAACCCATAACGCAATTGTTAGTAACAGCAGAACTACTTTTTCTGACCAACGAAAAAAAAAATAACTGACCAGCCGTGCCCACCTCGGTGCCAACTTTGAATAGGAACAACGAGTCGGCAACGTCAACATGTCGCATTCCGCCTCCTCCATCAAAGGAATGAGTAAAACGGCCACGTTCACATCTTCGAGACAAATTCCCGGAAACTCTAGGACCTGCAGATCGAAGTAGCGGAGCAAGAGGACTTCCTGATGCCAGCGTCCGTCGCCGCCTCCATCATGTCGCCGGGAGCGCAACGCCCGCAGCACGCACCTCGTCGAAGCCGAGCAGCGGACCGCACTCCGCCTCTGTCGTCACCATCGCGGTTCCCGTCGCCCGATCCGTCGCCGGCGTCGGCGCTGGGGATGTGCGTCGCGGAGCAGGAATGCGCATTCGGTTTTGGCAGCGAGAAAAACGGGCTTGAGCGAGAGGTGGCGGGGCACAGCAGGAGCAGATTGACAGCAGCGCCGTGTCGTCGAATGGCTTCGTCTATTGCGTCAAGCAAAGCAAAGTACTCCACAACTCGACCTGCTTCTGCTGGCCAGCCAGGCAAAGAGAACTGAGTCGCGCAACCAAATCAGGCCACCGCCCATTCCACAACTTCCCAATTTCTCCTTCCAGACCAGGACGGACGGCATGGCAAGGCAAACAGGCAAAGTTTGCGGCAATGGCCTTCCGACTTCCTGGTGATTTGGTTGACAAGTTTCGTGTGGACTGACACCAACAGATGATAGTTGCAAAAAACTAAATCAAAGGAGATGAAAACATAGACAAAGCACCTCAATAAAAAAAAACTTAAGCAAACTGACACTGCACCAACATTTAACACAATTGAATTCTCTAATACGACATAGATCACTTGAACTGCTGCATAAGGTATAGCAAACAATCAATTAAGCTACCTCACCTCATGGTAATAACAACTTGGGGACAACCATAATACAAAAGGAAATGCAGTTTTTTGTCACAGCAACATCGCATCCATAAGAAATACCACCCCATCTAGTACCTAACATCACCACGCTCACTCACCTCAATCGACACATACTGGCTAACAGCGATACAAGGGATATCATAACTGTACCAAGCACTTGGGAGGATGGCTTAGGCATCATGTTCTTCTTCTACTTCCTCCTCGTACTCCTCTTCATCCTCGGCTGTGGCATCCTGGTACTGCTGGTACTCGGCCACCAGGTCGTTCATGTTGCTCTCGGCCTCAGTGAACTCCATCTCATCCATGCCCTCGCCCGTGTACCAATGCAAGAAGGCCTTCCTCCTGAACATGGCAGTGAACTGCTCGCTGACACGGCGGAACATCTCCTGGATGGAGGTTGAGTTGCCAATGAATGTGGAGGACATCTTCAGGCCGATGGGTGGGATATCACACACACTGGACTTCACGTTGTTGGGGATCCACTCAACAAAGTAGGACGAGTTTTTGTTCTGCACGTTCAGCATCTGCTCATCAACTTCCTTGGTGCTCATCTTCCCACGGAACATAGCAGACGCTGTGAGGTAGCGACCATGGCGAGGGTCAGCTGCACACATCATGTTCTTGGAGTCCCACATCTGCTGGGTCAGCTCTGGCACGGTGAGGGCATATGATACTGCTGGGAGCCCCGTGAGGTCAGTGGAGCGAACCCAACCATGAAGAAGTGGAGACGTGGGAACGGGATCAGGTTCACAGCAAGCTTCCGGAGGTCAGAGTTCAGCTGACCAGGGAAGCGGAGGCAGCAAGTAACACCACTCATGGTTGCAGAGATGAGGTGGTTGAGGTCACCAACTGCACACATAAAAAAACAATGTTAAAGAACATGCTCAAATCTGTACAGAAATAACAAGCATATTATGGTAGTGGCAGATTACTCCAGGCTTTTAAGATAATAATAACAACTAGAAGACTGGCATGTTTTAAGTTAAAAAAAAGCTTCAGTACTACATACAAGTAGAACGATTTACCAGCTCAACAAACACATGTATAACAAATAAACTACGAAACATATGCTGGAACTATACAAGAGTACAAGACAACGAAACATATGCTGGAACTATACAAGAGTACAAGACAGACAGGTAATAATAAATTAGCTACACTATGACAACAAATAAACAATAATCATGGGTAAAAAGTTTTTAAAACAATTAGTTTCCTTATGCTGCATCCCAGACAAAAACAAATGAATGCTATGCATATCATAACAGTTCCTGGGCTTACAACCCATATGTTTTATTACTAACAGGTTTTACAGCATCGTTTTGTAGCTGATTATTTACATGTATATAATAACAAGAATGGAAAATGTGAACTGGACACATACAAGACAGAATGTATGTGCCAGATTATGGCAGCAAATAGTCAATAAACATGTTTGCAAAACACAGTGAATAAATCATCTGCTTGTGCTGCGTTCAAAGACAAAAAAGAAATGAGTCCTATGCATTTCATGATATCATGACACTTCCTGGGATTACAACCAATATGTTTACTGACAAAAAAGAAAATGTGTACTGGAGACATACAAGATAGAATGTATGTGCCAGAGTATGACAGCAAATATTCAATAAACAAGCACTATGCAAAACAATGAACTAGTCTGCTTGTGCTGCATTCCAGACAAAGAGAAATGAGCACTATGCACACTTGCACGAGTTACAACCCACATATTCATATCAATATATTATTGGCGCAAAGGATAAGCAGATAAATCACTGCATCATCAGTTCGCAAACAAGCAAACTGATTTTTATACTATCAAATAGAACATGCCAAATAAATATCAGCAACAGATAGGGCAAAAATGGAATGTATCAAGCAAAGGATCATTCAACACTTACAGGTTGGTGTAGCAAGCTTGAGCGTGCGGAAGCAGATGTCATAGAGAGCCTCATTGTCAAGCACCATGCACTCATCTGCGTTCTCAACGAGCTGGTGAACAGACAGAGTGGCATTGTAGGGCTCGACGACAGTATCAGACACCTTGGGCGACGGGAAGACAGAGAACGTCAACATCATCCGGTCTGGGTACTCATCCCGAATCTTGGAGATGAGCAGGGTGCCCATTCCTGAACCAGTCCCTCCTCCAAGAGAGTGGCAGACCTGGAAGCCTGCAGCAGTATTCACGGAGAAAATGCATCACAATCCATCAAAAAGACTACTGTGAGGCGTCTAGCACAGCAATTAGCGGAGAATGCTACAACAAAATGATGACAGACAATAAATTAACCGCTCAATTCGTCGAAAATGCCACGAACCCCGCTTAGATCTAGGCGAAATTGTTCAGATCTACAAGCGCAATGACGCATAAACCCTAGATCCAGAAGTGGACGTGTCTCCACAACTAACCACGGAGGGAGAAAGGGGAAAACAACATCAGATCCGGCGGGATAGACAGACGAGGGCGGGCGTGCTTACCCTGGAGGCAGTCGCTGTTCTCGGCCTCCTTGCGGACGACATCGAGGACGGAGTCGATGAGCTCAAGCGCCCTCAGTGTAGTGACCCTTGGCCCAGTTGTTGCCGGGCGCCAGACTGGCCGAAAGACGGTTGTCGGGCGGAAGATCTGGCCGAAAGGTCCCGAGCGCACCGAGTCCATGGTGCCGGGCTCGAGGTCCATGAGCACGGCGCGCGGGGACGAGCGCCGCCGCTGGCCTCGTTGTAGTAGACGTTGATGCGCCGAGCTGCAGGTCCGAAGTCGCCCGCGTACTTGCCCGTGTGGTCGATCCCGTGCTCGTCGCAGATCACCTCCCGTAACTTGGCTCGATCTGGTTCCCGCACTGCCCGCCCTGGATGTGCAGGATCTCCCTCATCGTGGCGGCGCGGTGCGGGGCTAGGGTTCCGCCGGGCGGTGGGGTGGTGGTGGGGTTTGGAGGAGGGTTTGGGGAGGTGGAAGTGTGTGGGAATGGAAGAGGGGGAAGAGAGAAGAAGAGAGAAGAGAGCATTTATTATCGAGGAGAGGAAAGGGGTGGGTCCATTTTGAAATTGTTTCGTGAGGGGCGCGTTTGTTTGCGGAAACGCCCCCGTAAAAAGCGCTATTTACCATTCCCGCAAAGATCGAAGTCGTCGTTGCAGATTTTAATTACCAGACGGCCATGATTCCCCATCGGCACAAATTTTATTTACCAGTCGTGGTTGTCACTGTCATCGCGACACGATTTTTTTTTAGATTACGACCGGACCGACACGAATAATGGAAGGCGTTTTGGGCTGCGATTCTGCTAGACAAAACAGGAGTAGGAATTGTCAGTTTCGAACGGGAGACAAACTACTTGATCCGTACCAATTTTGAAATGAGAGTGTCTAATTATCTGTGGTATGAAATTACTAATTCTTATATCCAAGAATGGGCCACCCTGCACATCTCCAAGATATTTTTTTTTTCAAAATACATCTTATTACATTATCAAAAAAATACATCTTATTTTCTCTATATTGATTTAATTAAACTTTAAATGATTTAAAGATGGAACTAAAATCACCTAGGATATATATATAGAGAGGGTAGTAGGTGGTCGTGCTCCTTAGGATATTTTTCTCGCACACACACTAGTGGAAAGTACAAAACAGAATCGAAGCAAAAGAACATTGCTATGGACTATATATATTATGCCATAATATGGCTAGTGACCGTATCGTCGTTTGGATCGTGACCGTTTACATATGTTTCTTTTCCCTAGCACTGCAATGCAGTGCAAAACGAAGGAGCACTCTAAAATGAACGTTTCTTCTGAAAAAAAAGAGGAACAAAAGGTGCACTCTAAAATGAACGTTTCTTCTGAAAAAGAGGAACAAAAGGTGTGTCGCCGACGATCCGACGATGGTGATGCGCCAGCGACCGTACGGTTGGAAAGGTGCAAGGCGCCACAAGTGGGCAGTGGCACCACGATCCCCATGAGCGTGCAGAGAGCATCGAGCATCACGGGGGCTCGCGGGCGCATCACGTGTCCCGCGAAAGCGGACCGGCGGGACCGCGACGCACGTATGTGTAAAATGTATCGCCACGCCATGGCCGGGCCGGCCGGTGAGCTGTCCGCTTCGATCAGATCTCTCTGCACTTGCAAGCTAGGTATATACCTGGATTGCACTCCAAGCTACGCTACGTCGCTAAGTACTGCACGTACCATTCATTATTAGCCGAGCTTCAGCCTTCAAAACCTTTGAGCAGCCGGGCGTACTTGATCGTGGAACGGCACCGTCGTCTTTACTGTGCCAAATACCCAAATTCATTGGTGACAGTAAAGCCCCATTTGCGGATTTGCCGGCCCTCAGCACGAGCGAAACCAAGAAACGCCGTGACCGTGACGACTCAAGCAGTAATTCGTCGGTTTTGGGAGGACATTTGATGATCTCTGACCAATAAATTTGCGTTGTGTTTATACGCGCGCGCGTTACATATTTTCTCCCCCACGCGTAGTATAAATAAACCACGGCCACCGAGTCGCAATGCAATGTCCTTCGATCTAACATTCTAGCTGCAGCTACGACAAAATCTCATCAGCCTCGATCCCTCTCAACCACAGCCATCGCCGCTGTCGTCGACATTGTTGGGATATTAGGCAATTTCCAGATTAATTCCAAAATATAAATCATGACAAATAGACCTACTAGATAAAGCATGTCAAGCATACTAGCAAGACAGATCAGTATATCGCATATACTAGCAGGACAGATCATGATATCACGTAGCATGATCATAGCAACAGGTGTAAACCCAACTAGCACACCAGATAGATTGGATCTCGAGAATACCTGGCTGACGTTGAGGACAACGTAATGAAGAGGTTCCCGAAAACGACGCCGAGGTCCTCCGTGTCATTGTGCCGCTGCCGTTGATCGGGCGACGCTACTTATTCGCCTTTAAAGCGGCCGAGGTCCTCCGTGTCGCCAGAGCTGTCGGCGATCGGCGGCTGCTGCTGAAGAAGTCGAAGAAGCTGTTGATGAAGACGGCGCTGGGACGGTCCTCCGCGTGTCCTTCCCGAAGACAGCCGTGACGAAGATCGAGATCGGGCCAAGGCCAAGAGCGCTTTCAAAAACCTTATTCGCCTTCTCCCGCTGCAGGATCGCAAAGACGAGGGTTTCGGAGACCTACTCGCCCGGTTGCTAGTGCACGCAAGCAATCAGGCTGGAGTAGCTACGGCGGCGCAACAACAAGAAGAGGCGAAAACTCTATCTCAATTCTCTAGTGTAGAGAGGTTGTCTATTCAAGGTACACCTCTCTAAACCAATATGAGATATCTTATCTGATTTTGGCGTGGCTGGTAGGTTGCTTATATATCCCGAACATCGTGTCGCGATCACGATCGGTTTAGGACTCTCTACCAGAGTCGGGTTCAGGACTCTACAACTTGAAGGCCAAGATTACCAAATATAGAATGGGCCTTTGAGATCTCTCTAGGAATTTCTGAATTAGTTATTGGGCCAAGCCCATCTAAATTCCAACAATCCCCCCCCGGATCTCAAATACCCATTTAGAGTTTTGTCAATTCTTGCTCTTTGTTTAATATACCTAGTATTTCGGCAGAGGCGTGAAGTTGAACTTACGCCTAGGTCCTTAAGCTACACTTATTCACAACTTGAACAATGGACTATGTCTTGAATTGCAAGTTTTGTGCGAACATGCTTTACTTAAAGCCACACTAGTAACTGGCCCTTAAGCTACACTTATTCACAACTTGAACAATGGACTACGCCTTGAATTGCAAGTTTTGTGTGAACATGCTTTACTTAAAGCCACATTAGTACCTGGCTGCCAATAGCCTTACCCCGTGGGTGGAGCATATACGTCATACTCTCTGGTCTCTTCATGAGCTTACTAGAGACCACCCAAGTCTCATAGGCTGACGCGTTTAACAGTCAAACTCATATAGGTATGTTCTTTTTCAAGAATGCTCGTAGGATCGCATCTTCGCTTGTCAAAGCCAATAGAACATATTAAGACATTAGCCAACCTGCCATACTGAGTGCCTCAACGCATTTGAGAGTTATTGCATCTTCACTTAGAGAGGGTTATAAATATACTCTCCTCGGTTTACCAATAGCTTGTTCTTCCCGGATCCTTAGTCACGGGATCTCCGATCAAAAAAGGTTGGGTTACTACTATCGTAAACTCATATGGGTCTCATACCCATCTCCCTTGATGCAATTTCTATCACATTACGTGATAGCCCTTTAGTAAAGGGATACGCCGGGTTTTTTTATCTGTTTGGACATAAGCCACGGTTATTACTCGGAGTTTCTCAACTTCCTGACAGTCTTCAAACGTCTTTTAACGTGTCTTGTTGACTTCGCATTATCCTTAGCACTATTCACTTTAGTGATCACTGTTTGATTATCACAGTTCATAAGGATAGCCGGTACTGGTTTCTCTACCACCGGCAAGTCGGACAAGAGCGCGCGCAGCCGACCACTCTACGCCTCTGCGGATGCTGTATCCAAAGCGATGAAGTTATGCTTCCATGGTTGATTTAGTCAAAATAGTCTGCGTTTACAAGACCTCCATGACACCGTGCCACCTCCAAGAGTAAAACATACCCACTAGTAGCGTAGATTTGATCAATATCAGATATCCAGTTCGCATCACTATATCCCTCTAGCACAGCTGGGTGCCCGGAATAGTGTATGCCATAACACATTGTACCTCTAAGATAGCACAAGACCCTCTCTAGTACATGCCAATGATCATCACCCGGGTTGGACATATACCTACTCAACTTGCTCACAAAGAAAAGAGATATATCGGTCTAGTTGCGCTTAGCTAAATACATGAGTGAACCAATTATCGAGAGTATCTCAATTGATCTCTAGTATTCTTCTTATTTTTTCTCAATGTCACACTAGGATCATAAGGTGTTGGAGAAGGCTTTCTATCCATAAAACCAAAACGGTTCGGGACCTTCTCAACATAGTGAGATTGCGACAATGTAATCCCACTCTCTTCCTTAATTAGCTTGATGTTTAGAATTACATCGGCCTCTCCTAGATCTTTCATGTCAAAACTCTTAGACAAGAAAGACTTGACTTCATTGATCACATCAATGTTGGAACCAAAGATTAGAATATCATCAACATATAAACATAATATTACAGATTCGCCCCCACCATGTCGATAATACACACACCTATCAGCTTCATTGACAACATAACCGGCACTAGTTAACGTAATGTCAAACTTCTCATGCCATTGTTTAGGTGCTTGTTTCAAGCCATACAAAGATTTCAATAGCTTGCACACCTTTTGCTCTTCACCTTTTACTACAAATCCATCGCTGATCCATGTAAATCTCCTCATCCAACTCTCCATACTGTAAAAGTTTGTCTTTACATCCATTTGATGAATGATCGGACCATATGAGGTAGCCAAGGATAGTAGTGTTCGAATAGTGGTCATTCTAGCCTTGGTGAGTAAGTATCAAAGAAATCCTCGCCCTCCTTTTGAGTATAACCCTTTGCCACAAGCCGAGCCTTGTACTTGTCAATAGTACCATCAGGTCTAAGCTCCTTCTTGAACACCCACTTACATCCAATTGATTTACAACCGAATGGTAGATCGAGATAGCTCCCAAGTTCCATTAGAAAGAATCGAGTCCATCTCACTATGAACGGTTTCTTTCCAATCATCTACATCCGGAGATGCATATGCCTCTCGATATAGAGGTGGGAGTATCATCCACAAGGTACACAATGAAATCATCACCAAAAAAAAGATTTTGCAATCCTTTGTCTCTTGTTCCTCACGGGAACTTCATTGTTATCCTTCTCAAGTGGTTGTTCAAATGACTCAACAGGGTATTCGATAGGTATAGTATCATCGGGAGCTAATTCAAGTAGAGAATCTAACATTGCTACGCATATAAAGGAAATATATTCTCAAAAAATGTAGCATCACGAGATTCAACGATAGTATCTACAAGCATATCGTAAACTTCAGATCTTACTACTAAAAATCGATAGGCAATTTGTTGTAAGCATATCCAAGAAAGATACAATCTACCGTCTTTGGTCCAAGCTTACGCTTCTTATTAATTGGAATATTGACTTTCGCTAAGCATCCCCACGTGCGCAAGTATGAAAGTGATGGTTTCCTACCAACCCACATCTCATATATGGCGTTGTCTCTTTATTTCTTTTGGAACTCTATTCTAACATGACTCGCAATCAATATAGCTTCCCCACCATGCCTTAGATAAAACCAAAGAAAGAAGTGTCTAACATGGCGTTAACCAAGTCGATCAACGTGCGATTTTTCCTCTCGGCAATTCCGTTGGATTCGGGCGAATAGGGAGGCGCCCTCTCGTGAATAATACCATGTTCGCACAAAACTCATCAAATATTATAGGAAAATATTCACCACCACGATCTGACCTTAGACGTTTAATCATTCTCTCTAGTTGATTTTCAACTTCAGCCTTAAAGATTTTAAAGTAGTCTAATGTCTCATCTTTAGTTTTCAGCAAGTAAATATAGCAATATCTAGAAGCATCATCAATTAACGTCATGAAATATCTCTTTCCACCTTTTAGTCAACACACCATTCATCTCGCATAGATCGAGAATGCATGAGTTCTAGAGGTGCCAAGTGTCTCTCCTCCACGCCTTGTGAGGCTTTCGAGGTTGCTTAGATTGCACACAACTATGGCACTTAGAACCTTTGGCAATAGTGAAATCTGGAATTAACTTCAAGCTAGATAAATGTGACATCAAACCAAAGTTCACATGACATAAACGAGAATGCCAAACACTTGAACTATCATTTATTGTGCCACAAAAATGATTCACTGACTTATTGCATAAATCTGCCAAACTTAGGCGGAACAAACCACCATAGTCATAACCCTTACCAATAAATTGTCCATGCTTAGACATAACTACTTTATTGGACTCCATCACTACCTTAAACCCATCTCTTAAAAGAAGGGAAACACTAACAAGGTTCTTGCGAATAGTAGGGACATGTTGCAAGTTCTTCAGTTGCACGATTTTACCCGAAGTAAACTTCAGATCTACCGTGCCAACACCACGAACAGAAGCATGTGACCCATTCCCCATTATAACAGAGGAACCTTGTAGCTCTTTATAAGAAGAAAACAAAGAGATGTCAGCACACACATGAATATTAGCACCTGTATCAACCCACCAACTTGGTGATTGAAATACCGATAGTACAGTAGGAACATTACTGTACTCTTCATCAAGATTGCTAATAGTCACGAGGTTGACATTCTTATTATTCTCAATGAAAAAAAGTGACCAAGCTGTCCATAAGTGAAGCAAGACACCTCATCATTATTTTTCTTCTTCTCGAAGGTAGTTGCTAACTTGGCATTGGAAGATTTATTCCCTTTGTTCTTGCCATATGGGTTTTTTCTTGCACAATATTAGTGCTAGAATGGCTCTTGTTCCCCTTCTCAATAGTATTCTTCACCCGAATCTTTTCCTCAACATCAAGAGATGCTATCAGGTTTTACAACCGATATTTTACGTCTCTTGTGTTTTAGAATTGTGCCGAAGCTCTTCCATGAAGAAGGCAACCTAGCAATAATGCATCCGGCTACAAATTCATCGGGTATGACATACTTAAGGAGTTCAAGTTCTCTTGCCATGTGTTGAACCTCATGCGCTTGCTTGACTATAGATCGGTTAGCAACCATCTTGTAGTCATGAAAGCTCTCCATAATGTACAATTCAGATGTACCAATGGTTGCATTCAGTTGATCCCACAATTCCCTCTCATCTTGGAAGTGCAAGTTTGCATCTTCTAGATGACTAGCAAGACTGTTTAGGATTGTTCTTCTAAAGATAGTGTTGTCTCCCTGGAATCTTCTCTTTTCTCTAGAGATATTTCCCTCAGGCGATCCAACAAGAACCCGTAACATCTTAGCCTCTAGTCGAGCATGGCCTTAACTCGCCACCTCTTTATATGTGCACTAGAAAACTTTTCTAGTTTCAAAGACGTCGGTGAAAACACCATAGTTAAATCAAGAAAAAGCCTATAATAAGGTTTTTGGATTGTTGGGATATTAGGCAATTTCAGATTAATTTCAAAATATAAATCATGACAAATAGACCTACTAGATAAAGCATGTCAAGCATACTAGCAAGACAGTCAAGATATCGCGATATACTAGCGGGGACGGATCATGATATCACGTAGCATGATCATAGCAACAGGTGTAAACCCAACTAGCACACCAGATAGATTGGATCTCGAGAATACCTGGCTGACGTTGAGGACAACGTAATGAAGAGGTTCCCGAAAACGACGCCGAGGTCCTCCAGGTCGCTGTCGCTGTCGTCGATCGGCGGCTGCTACTTATTCGCCTTAAAGCGACGCCGAGGTCCTCCAGGTCGCTGTAGTTGTCGTCGATCGGGTTTCTGCTTGAAGAAGTCGAAGAATTTGTTGATGAAGACGGGCGCTGGGACGGTCCTCCGCGTGTCCTTCCTGGAAGACGAGCTGTGACGAAGATCGAGAGCAGTCGCGCGAAGAGCGCTTCCCAAAAACCTTATTCGCCTTCTCCCGCTGCAGGATCGCAAAGACGAGGGTTTCGGAGACCTGCTCGCCCGGTTGCTAGTGCACGCAAGCAATCGGGCTGGAGTAGCTACGGCGGCGCAACAATAAGAAGAGGCGAAAACTCTATCTCAATTCTCTAGTGTAGAGAGGTTGTCTATTCAAGGTACACCTCTCTAAACCAATATGAGATATCTTATCTGATTTTGGCGTGGCCGGTAGGTTGCTTATATATCCCGAACATCGTGTCGCGATCACGATCGGTTTAGGACTCTCTACTCAGAGTCAGTTCAGGACTCTACAACTTGAAGGCCAAGATTACCAAATATAGAATGGGCCTTTGAGATCTCTCTAGGAATTTCTGAATTAGTTATTGGGCCAAGCCCATCTAAATTCCAACAGACATCGAGGGCTACTAGCAGCTGATCGGGTCGCCGTATACCGGACTACCGGAGAACCAATATAATGGCCCGCGCCGTCGTCACCGCGCTCGTGCTCTGCGCGGCCGTGATGCTGGTCGCTGCGGCTCACGCCGCCGGGCGCGTCATCGAGTACCAAGCGCTGGAGGCCGATGCTGCCCTGTCACCGCTGTCGCCGGCGGCGTCAACAGACGTGGCAGACGCGGATGCGGGTGGCGTCGTGCACACCTTGGGCGTCCTGGAGGACGGCCGGGAGATGGGCGTCCGTGCGATCGGCGACGTCGTGTGGTTCGTGCTGGATTGGGCCAAGCAGGCTGCATTCGGCGGCGAGAGGCGGAAGGCCGCCTTCTGATGAAACTGAGCCCGGGAAGTGGACGAACTATACTGGGTGAAAGGAGATAATTTAATAAGCGCGTGTCGTCGTTTTGATGTTTCAAGAACTGTGTCTTTAATTAGTTTTCAATGGCGACAAATAATAAGAACTGCTATTTGCGTTCTGTTTATTCCACCAATTTTTATATATGTCCATTGTCCAGTTTATTTGCTATCGACCTTCGGTGCTGTAACTTGTTCTCCAAAGTTATTCATTACACACACCGACAGAGTAAGTACAGTCTTGTTATTTCCTAAACAAATTAACATAAACTCTGTATATATTCTCTTCTCTATCTATCTATATCTACAGATACTCCTAAAAGGACTCCAAAGTACCAAATTTTAACCCTTCTCACATGTAATTTGGAGCTCACACGTCCCCATTCTAGGCCCGTTTGGGACGGCGAGCAGGGAACGTGCGCAAGATAAGAGGCTCTAGGATCGCTTCTGCGCTTTTCTATCGCGCGCAGTACAAATCTCGCGATTCGTAGTTGCCGGTGGACAGGGAACGCGCGGCTACCGCAAAGAGTTTGGCGGGTTTAATTTGCTTTTTTCGAGTATAAGCATCGGTTCCAAACAGGCCCTCTACCAACGACGGACCTACCCTAGGGGCGGGGTGGGGCGGCCGCCCCAGCTACTGGCAATGTAGGCTTGGACCTCCAGACCCGTCTTCCCTATCTCGGCTGCTGATGAGTGCTGGGGACGCGAGCTGCCCAGCAAGCTGCGCTGCGCCATGGCGAAGACCGACGAGCCATGTACGAGGCAACGAGCGGATGAAGAAGACTCCTGCTGGGACACTGGGCCTTTTTGCTGTTAGTTTAGTTTAGCCCAGTAAGGGGCTGAGGGCCCAATTTGGTTTTCCAATTCCCCAATCGAGCGCCGCACGCTGGCATCTTGGTCTGGCACTCTCTCTCCTGTCCAAGGTCAAGTTAGCAGCAAAGCAAGGTAACCAGCTCCGCTAATATCTGGATTTAGTGGAGGCCAAGGTTCAAGCATTGGCAATAACAAAAAAAAATAGTATTGTTTTATGATTATCAATTCATGAGTATCTTAAATTAGAGAAAGGATGTAATAAAGTATGCCTTTCCCATGATTTGTGTAATTGTAGTATGACAGTGCGTTATGAATACAGTGCTTTTTTCGTTCCATTTCAAAATTCGCCCCACCTATAATTTTTTCCTGGGTCCGTCATTGCCCTCTACCAAGTAACATTAGGAAGACGGGACCCATATATCCGAAGTCATCTGATTATTGAGGTTCGATTGAAAAAAAAAGTCAAGATTTAAAGTGTTTTTTACAAAACTGTAACTATTGGAGATGCTCTTAAAGTGATGTTACCCCCTTTTTTTTTTTTCCAACAACTAGCATTTCTGCTGTAAAAAAAAACAACTAGCATTTCTTTTTTGGGAGCAATCCCAACTGTTAAGAATTCCTCAATTAGAGGAATGATGGGCTCATACCATATGGGCCTTGGAGGCTACCATATATGCCCTAGTGGCTACATCTATATAAAAGGACTATATGTGTACCTATAATGGCTAATGAAAAGATGGCTCCCCCCTCATACATCTGTGTCTCCGTGTTTTCTTCTTGGGATTGGACAAGATAAACGGGATCTATCTACAACTTCTATACGCCTCTTTCTTGGATCAGGAATGGGAAAACGGATCTAGCAATCCATGAATAGGCCAATTCTCAACACGTTATCAGCACCTCTACCACTGGGTGAGTTGTTCTTGATCATTACGTTTAGATCTATCTGTATTTGCCATGGATACACATGAATCGATTAATCGATCTGTTTCTTTTCCGATCTGCGATGCGTCGTCGGTTGATGCGTTACGTCGGAGCACCATCCGCTCTAGAGCGGATCGGCGCGTGCATGATGGCGCAAGACCAGATCTCCAACCGTGGACGTGGCCACGGGCTACCTGTGCGCGTGGCTCGATGCTTGACGGGTTCGACAACAGCCTGACAATGGCCTCGTCGTGCGGTGCATGGCGGTGCTACAGGATGCATCTATGTTCGTGGCTCTCGAACGAGCACGTGTGGCCGGCAGCCCCACGGCACCGCTTGATGGAGATGCATGTTCCGCATGCCAGAAGAAAGTCACAAATCGCTGCCGTCGTCCTGCATCGCTTCATCCTCAAATTTGAGAGGCCACGGTTTGCATTTGATTTTTCTTCATTCAATAGTATCTACCAGATTTGATCCCGTAGATTAATCCTAGTACATACTTTCAATCCACAAGGAAGACCACTGTTTTCTCCTTTAACTTATTTGCATTGGATCGGTTTGTGTCTACTTATGAACTCGTTTTTCCGATCCATGTTTGATCCACGGGGATGAGTTACTCCCGATTTTGGAGCGCTGCCTGGTGCTGCCTGGTCAATCTAGTACACATGCGCCATTAATTACCTTGGCCACAAGAGGGAGTTGTGCCTGTTGCCGTGTCGTCAGCCGGCTCAACTCGTCGTGTGTCTACGAGCAGCCGATGGATCCGATCTACTGGCTCATAGAACTTGAGGCGCATGTTGCCCGCCGGCCTTGTTGATCGTCATAAAGCACATTGATATATGGATGCGATGTGCACCTGATCAATATTTTAAGTACATGCGTACATGAGGCTACGGTTCATTCTCGTCCCTTGCTGATTGCTTCTTGGAGGCCACGATTTGCCATTCAACTATTCTCTACCAAATTTAATTCCGCAGATTAAATTTAGTAGATGGCTTTCCTGGAGAACAAAGATAAGCTAATGCATTGTCTTATTTGCATTGAATAAATTTTAGATTGTGGCTAATCATGAATTTGCCTTCTGCTCCATGTTTGATTAATTCATGGGGGCTGCTCGTCATCTCGGAGCGCTGCCTATGGTCAAGTGCACACGCGCTCGACATCAACCTGTCGACATGTACCGTCGTCATCAAGCGGATTGATCTACAACAATGTCAAAAGCCCTACGCGGCATGTGACATAAATCAAATTAACATCCTCTGCAAGGTATGAATCCATCGCTTCTCGAAGAATGTATTTGTCTTAAACATCAGAATTAGGCAATTATACATTGGCCTGTTATAGACTAATTTTCTTTATGGTCTATAATTGATGTTTAAATTAAATAAGACTGAGATGAGCTATCGCCACTAGCTGCCAGCAGCCGCTACAAGTAATTTTTGACATATTTGTTTTTGACCTCCCAGTGTGTGCACCGTATGCACAACCTTGCGCCAGCAGCGCCTCCTTGGTCAAGTGACGGCATAAATATCACGCATGGTGGAGCATGTTACCTAGTGTGTTTATGTGTTTGCCAAGTTACATGAGCTACTAGATAAATCCATGAAGTGGTAGAAACATATTATACATGTATATGTGTGGCAATTTTGTTTGCAAATTGGCATTAAAGTATAGGTAACCTTTGCATTGTTTCTATATGACAATAGTTACTTCATTTGTTTTGGCCCATTTTTTTTTTGGGCGCATAGGTCCAGCAGCACCTTGTAATATTTTTATGCTTCATGTTGGTTTGGCATAAATTGTTCTCATATGACTTCGAATATATAATCTAGAAGCAGATTTTTTTCTAGATTTATGATATTGCCTAATTTTGTTTAATATAATATGGTTTAGAACCCTTGGAAGTTTCTATGAGTTTATTGTTTTTCCTTGCAATGTTTATATATATGATTATATGTTCTATGGGGTATACAATCCCGTATTATTCTAAGACCACTATAAGTACACCATGGAACAACACATATGCTTGGAAAATTCTGGGAAATAAATGAAATATGTATGGCTATATAAGACAATTTTTCTCCCTCTAGCGCACTCTTTAATGTTTTGGTTTATTTACCCGAAGTAACCTGAAGGCACAACCACTGCATGAGACTTGTTTCTATATCGGATACCTGAATTTGGGATTCACTTGTAACTTCCCTTGAGGGGAGACAATACCTTGCCTAGGTATATTTTAAATGTTATAATATAGGTTTACAACACTACTCGGTGAACACAAGATCAGAAGTCGATGTGTTTTTGTCCATGTCTCTTTGCTGCAGAACAAGCATGATGTATCATTCGAGTCGAGGATTGTTTCCCCTTGGCAACGAAGTTGCTATACAAATATGAAAAAAGATTAATACTTTGATACGTTTCTGGTTAGTGCTTAAAAAGCGAAAGCCAATACTTCTTCACGATGAAGAAATTACATGACCTTTTTTGGACTATAATGAAGCCCCGTAGTGCATATCGGAACTCTAAATTCAAGGTATCCACAGTAGCTGAAATGACAGTGAACATCGTTACAGGAAACCATTGTATTATCCATGAGTAAAGTAAGCCAAATGATATGGGTGGAGTGACTACTCTGTGCAATAATATATTGGCCAGTAGCCCTATATACGCCATTCCTTATGTATTTATTAAGATTCACCTACCAACTACCAGAAGATGGAAAAGCAGGTAAACAAGTTTGAATCCACATCACGATGAGCTAGAAGCTAAGCGGGTATTAACCAACTACAGGCTTAGAGTATCTATCCTAGGCTCACGAAAGGCCACATGGATCATGAGAACAACGCTAATAATGGTGATATTAATTAGTTGTGCTAGCAGCTGAGAGTATATCCCAGAAGGACATTGGTCTTTGTTGCTCTCGCCAAGCGACCAAGATAATATTTCCCTTGATAAATAAAAATTCTTGGTCTTATCTATTCTATTAAAAGCTTCTCTCTTCATGCTGAAAAATGAATTGATCCAAGCCATGCTTTATATAGAATACAAATATGTTGCAATAAATACAATGACTCAATTTTGCTCTATGGTGCAGTAATTGGGTCACTTTTTGACAATAAAAATTTGGACTATGAAATAACTCTACATCCAAGGCTTTTTGCTCGCAACCATGGCTAAATGCCACATTTTTGCTATCCTATGCACACCAAGCTAACACGCTGAAAGCGCAATGCCACCATTAGTTGCCTTTTCTCATGCATATGACCTAGAAGGTCAATATATATAGTGGACGGACTGACTGTCAATTGTATAACAATTGGTGAGCATTAGACCCTGAAGGATTGTGTTATCTAAGTTATGTGTTACATCAGTAACTAAAGGTGTTATGTCTATATGATTGCATATGTTTTTTGTTAAAAGCAAGAAACTTGTAGAGTAATAGTTTACACTTCACTAGAAGTTATGGTCTCAACAAGAAGTTGAGGATATATACTCCTCCTGTAGAAGGAATTACATGTCAAGCAGTATTCATGCAAGCGCATTCAATAAAGTCCAAGCTCATTGCATATAAAAATAGTAATATACCCCACAATGCGTAATATTTCCCGGATAAATCACCACTAAAGCATACATACACCACTTGAAGTTGGTGATTGGGGATTTTAGTATGCTATTAAATATCTCGGCATTAGGGGGAGATGAATGTACATTTTGTGGAATGCCTTGATATTTATGAATTAAAACACACAAATTCAAACTAAACTAGTTGTTTAGTTATACTCCTCTATTGTGTATATAGCATGGAGTTCGCTAGATAAGCTGTATTGATGAGGAGCAACCAGATTGGTTAACAATAAATGAATGCTTCTACCCGAAGTAGATGTGGATATTCCGGGATTAATTTCATATCCATTTGACATTGGCATTTTGATCAAATTATGTGGGGACTTTGCAAATAAGATCTAGTGGCCTATTTCACAAGCATATGCACATGTAAAGCTCACACTGTATGTGATAAAACTCCTCTCATACTCCTGTAGAGAAATCACCCAGTCGGTGAGTTACCTCGTGATGAGGTTCATCCTAGAGATGGAAATCCTAGCAATGCGCGCATAGTATAATGCTTTGGGAATATGGAACAACAATTGATCTATCATTTTGGGAAATAATGAAGATCATTATTAAGATGTTTAAAAAGTCGAGAAAATATGTGTTGACACTTGTTTACCTCTATAATTGCTAAATGAGTCTCTTTATGAGAATCCGGATCCGGAACAAAGTCCATGGCAAGAGTGCTTGAAGCTCTCATATCGGGTCAAATGAAACATGCAATTGAGGTTGAACCGAAATCGCTAAGTGAATATCTAGAACCGATGTTCGGATAATTATGGGTCATCATTGAAAAATGTGTGGTGAAAACGATGGTTCAAATGGTCATAATAGACCAGCTCGACATAAGTTCTATAAAATATGTTCCACTATATAATGAATCGGCTAATGGCATGAATTAAATATGCACTAATGGGATTCTAAAAATCCGTAGAAAGCAACATTGAAATCTCGTACCAATATTGTCCTTTATGTGAAATAATATCTCCATAAAGGTTACAACTCCCTGAAGGTTTTTTCCTCGAAGGAATATATGTTTATAAGTCTAAATGCACCAAAATATATAGAAAATTCCTTAGAAGGAATAAAGACCCATGTAAGACCCGAGAGATAGGAGGTGAAAAGAGGAAAGAAAGGTATAGAAGTATACAATATAAGCACATATGCATTCCATGGGATTTTTACTTTGTAAGTGTATATATACTTGTGATAGAATGCATTATCCACCTAAAGATTTGGAATTTAAGTATCCTCTAAAAGCGATAATATATACTTGGTGCTACTAGCAATACCCCATTGAGCTAGTTTTGTAGACTGTGATGTCTTACTATGTATTAAAGATTCTCGAAGAATTTGTGGCCAATCCCTGAAGGAGTCACAACTATTATGAATAGGAAAATTATCATATAAGGAATAATGATTATTAATCACATCTCGAAGGTGTGTCTTTGCAACTTTGTGTTGCACAAATATGCACGCTAATATATGCATGACAATGCTCTTAGCATTATTCTTTATTCTTATTGTTCTCGAAGAGCGGTGAAGCAAAGTCATGAAGACTAACTATTGTGAAATCATATCTTGTAATCTCCCTTGGACTATTCATGCCTATGTTTATTTGTAAATAACAACTAATGTCGTGGCAATGGATGACCTCAATGAATGTTGTCATCCGGGGGAGTATTTACATAATATTGATTGTAACTCATGAGACTTTGAAGATCTCAAATAACACCTAGGTGGTGTTATTCTAAATGGTGAGTTTGAAAGCTTTTTGAAGGCTCTATCATGACATCATTTGTGTAAGTGGGCTTATTGTTTATGTATAATTGTATAATTTTATCCCATGGGTTCCAAGTAACATAATGTTAAGGTTATATATGAAATGATCCATACTATGCATGTAATATACTTGTTAAGTCTATATGTGGATATGCTTCCTGTAGAAGACGATTTTGGCATAGCGGGATAATTTTGCGGTGTTAGGGGGAGAACTCCCCTAGAATATTAACCCTTGATTGAGATTATAGAGAATTCAAAATGATATGATCCAGAAGGTCACAATTTATCTTGAAGACATATGTTGTACTCTTTTTTCCTTGATGAGTTTTCCTGAAGTTTCTCATATAAGGTTTTTAATGAGACAACAATATGCAAATGCATTTAATGATAATAATGTACTCTTTCTCCATATTTTTTTCCCAATGGGTTTTTGGAGTTTTAACGAGGCATATATTTGTCATGGTATTCGCCCAAGGGGAGTGTTAAGAATTCCTCAATTAGAGGAATAATGGGCTCATACCATATGGGCCTTGGAGGCTACCATATATGCCCTAGTGGCTACATCTATATAAAAGGACTACATGTGTACCTATAATGGCTAATGAAAAGATGGCTCCCCTCATACATCCGTGTCTCCGTGTTTTTCTTCTTAGGATTGGACAAGGTAAACGGGATCTATCTACAACTTCTATACGCCTCTTTCTTGGATCAGGAATGGGAAAACGGATCTAGCAATCCGTGAATAGGCCAATTCTCAACACCAACAACTAGCAGCCACAGGCCCACAGCGTCCCTGATAGAACTGCGATCTACTACGATGGAATCTAGTCGGATGGGAGCTGGGCCGGCCCATGTTGACTAGTTAATGAGGCTAGTTAGTGGAGCCGTCATCAGCCCAATGGGCACTACTGCAGTAGCCCAATACAGCACATTCGTTCGTCACTGCACACGCCAGAAAACTTTGCTAGCCAGGAGCCCAGGAGGCAGGCCTTTTGTGTTTAAGAGGAGCCCATTTGGCGTTTGCTATGGAACGACAGATACAATCCTTCCTCGTCTACTCCCTCGATCGCAAAAGCAAATGTTTATCCTGTAATTTGACGAGTCAACAAATATAAGATACTATTAACGCTTATAACTTCAAACAAGTTTCTTATATATAAAAAAGTGATATAAAAATGTACGACATAATTAATCGAGTTTTTACTTGATACTACATGATTATTGTCAGACTTAGAGCAAGTTTAATGGTTGCGCCGGCGACCGGCTGCAACCAGTGCCACATCACCTTGCCATGGTGGTGGGCCCGCTGATCTTTAACGAGTAGCAGGTAATAGAACGAATAGGAGCAGCCATCTTTAATGCGTAGCAGGGAGCAGAGCCAATATGAGCAGCATGCAGCGCGTATACGCCCGCTCGAGCCGGCGTCTGCCGAATCGCCCATTTCACTCTCTCTCCTACTTTCTCTCTCATCTAGGTGGATTGAGATTCAGTGACATAGCCCGGTGACATAGCCCGTGACATTGAGTCACCGACGTGTGGGACCCACGTCTTTCGGGCCCACGTGGGTCCCACATGTCGGTGACTCAATGTCACGGGCTATGTCACCGGGCTATGTCACTGAATCTGCTTCCCATCTAGGTAGGATTTCGCCGGCTCTAGGCTGCTTATTATACTTGCTCTTACGTGTTTCTCAAGGAGTATGACGGATTGATATTGGTTAACAATTAATTCCTGATCAGGCTCGGTGTCCCAAATATAATCCAACCACAGGGAAGGCGAAATCAGATGTTGAAGGCAAGGTAGAGGAAGCAAACCAAATCAAATCCTCGGCATATAGCATTGAAGCGAGGTGAATCAGAATCAATTCGTGCTTGTGTTCAATGGCCGCGGCAGCGCTTCTCCGATCCGTGTCGAGAAAGCTAGCACGCTTACCGCCGCCGCCGAAGCCGCATCCTCTCGCGTGTGGACTCCATGACGGTGCCCGCTCATCAGGTCCAGGTTCCGTGCGCCGCCAACCAACGATCAGATGGTGGGCCTGGCCGCCGCCGCAGGGCTTCGATCCGGTTCCGGAGCAGCATCTTTGGCGAGGAAGCCGATAGCACGCACGCCGCCGCCGCAGCAGGGGTATCATCGCCTTGTTCACGAGCGTCGACTTCACGGCAGCACGTCGTACCCTCGTAACATGAGCACGTCCCCTAATCCTGGTGCTTCTGGTTTCACGCCGCCGCCGCCGCCGCCGACGACGACCACAAGTGACAAGGATCTGATCGAGAGTCTCCGTTTTCGTCTTAGTTTCGCTACATTTTTTTATTCGGCGCGGCTGGCTGTGCCGCGGTTTACTTGTATTTTTGGGCGCTGCCTGATGCCAAGGCTCAGGCTTATTCCAGAGGCAAAATTGCAGGCCGGGACCAAATTTTGGAGGGTTTGGTAGATTTCAGGAAGCAAATAGAAGCTCTCGAGGACTCTATAGTTTTCAGGAAGCGAAGCAAGGATGCCCAAGCTGATGTTGAGGCAACGGAAGATTGCATCGAGGATGTCCAAGATAAGGTCGAGGCGACAGAAGATTGCATCAAGGATGTCCATGCTAATGTCGACGTGACAAAAGATTGCATCAAGGATGTCCAAACTAATGTCGAGGCGACAGAAGCTTGCATAAAAAGAATGTCGAAGCTAATCTCGAGGCGACAGAAGCTTGCATCAAGGATGTCCAAGATAACGTCGAGGAGACAGAAGATTGCATCAAGGATGTCCAAGCTAATGTCGAGGTGACAAAAGCTTGCATCAAGATGCCGAAGCTAATCTCGAGGCGACAAAAGCTTGCATCAAGAATGCCGAAGCTAATCTTGAGGTGACGGAAGCAAGCATCAACGATGTCCGAGCTAATGTCGAGGCGTCGGAAGCAAGCATCAAGGACCGCCAAGCAGTTGCTGCTGCCGACCTGAACGTTGCATTGGACAAAAGGAGTAGCTGAGTGCAGAGAAAATCAAAATACTACTACCTCCATTCTAAATTATAAGTTGTTTGACTTTTTTAACGCCAAATTTGACCACTCGTCTTATTAAAAAAGTTATCCAAAATGTCAATTTTTTTTCTCATGGGTTGCTTTGTTAATATATGTTGTTCACGAATAACTTAAATTTCACTATGTTTACACAAATTTTTTGAATAAAACGAGTAATCAAAGTTGATATCAAAAAAAGTCAAACGACTTTTACAATTTAGGATGGAGGGAGTATATGTTAGTTTTTCAATGCGCAATCGGTTAGTATTGTTGAGTCTCTGTCGAGGTTGACTGAGAATGCGATGTTTGCACTAATTTTTTTAAAGCAATCTTTAATTAATAAGTTAATAAATACTTTGCTTCTGCGGGCTACTGCTTTGCTCACCGGAACTCGTCTCCACGTCATCTGAAAAAGCTAATTTGCTTCTCCGGGCTACTACAGGCTGTGACGCTTGCTGCAGGGAATACTCCTGTTCCTTGTGAAAGTTTTAAAATGTACTGTGCTCCATTGAGAGGCAAGCTCAAGTGGTGGGGTTTCATGCGTTCTTGCCGCTTTTGAGGAAAAGCAGGAATCGTTTTGGGTTTCTGAACTTCTTTGTAGTATCATATTTGTGCGCTGAATTGGCCCGTCTATAAAAGTAGGGCCCAAAATAAACAGCGAAGGTCTTTAGTGTGGCATCTGAATATGGGCTGAAACCAAGTTTCTTAATGAGCCGTGGTACGATGAATAACTGTGTACAACAAGGGCGAATTGGCTTGTAGTCCAATGGTAGGACGGTCGGTGGACGCGCTACCCACCAGGGGTTCAAATCCTGGTGCTCGCGACTTTTTCCCTGGGATTTTTCCAAGGATTTACCGGCGTTATGCATTAAGTGGTAGCGGCGTTCCGTCGGCGACGAGGCGCCTATGGTGACTTCGAGAATCTCCAGATCTGCCGGCTGCCCAGTCCGCCGGAGGTGCTCATAGGGGTAGGGTTTTGCGTGACGTGTGTTCATAGGGGTGAGTGTGCGTGCGTGTTGTGAGTGTCTGCGTTGTACTGTGTAATTCTCAAAAAAAAAAAAAAAAAAAAAACTGTGTACAACAAGGAGATCATATCCATCTCTTGGCATCGTCGTCCACAAACTGATAGAGGCTTCGAGCACCTCATCCAACACCACAAGGAAAACTTTGCTCTGATCTGGTATGCTAACTGCTATGAGCTTATTTGCATGCGTTCTGCTTAAGTGGGCATGTTGTTTTTCCAATGATATAAGATAGCATGAGAAACAGAAAACCATTACCCATAGTAAATATAGCAAATGTCCTTTCACCAACATGTATTTTGTTCATTTTTTTTTTCTATGGATCTAGAATTCTCGACAAATATTCTAATCAATTAATCATCGCAATGTCACTGGTAATTATTTGCTATTTTCAATTATTATCATTTTTCATCACGACATCACTGTATTTTACTCATTCAGAAAGCAACAATATTCCACAGTGATGGCCTCCACGCGTGCTCGCACACGCATCGCGGATTGGCCCAACCCAGAGGTGGGAGCCAGACAACGCGCTGCCTGTGTTTTTACTGGAAATGAAAGTCGAGAGGAGAGCCCATCAGAAGATAGGGATAAGGCCCAGGGTACCATGCCTGAGCGGCTCAGCCCCATTGCCTGTACATCTCTATATTCCCGAGCCACTCAAAGTGGTGTTTTTTCATTTTGAGAAATTTCAAATCTTACTACGTAAAAAAATCAAACAAATCCATATATTATATTATTATAATATCAAAATAGTAGTACATAAAATAAATATAACCAAATACACTGTTACTTACATATTTAGCATAATACTACCTCAAGTGATATACTCCGTATGCTTACACGTACTTTGTTGGGTCTTAATTATACACTCCAAATCTTGAGTTATACATGTATATGAAAATATCTCATTCTCAAAAAAAAAAAATGTATATGAAAATATCTACTTGTTGCTCCTTCTATAGTCAAGCCCAGGTGCTCGGACCTGGAGCATTCCTCCTTTGTCCTCGATGAGGAAGGGCATGTGCGTCCCAATAGGGGCGACGCCACACTCATGTTACCTGGTGCACAGGAACCAGGGTAAAACTATTTTTGCCCTTCAACAATCTTACTTTTACCATGTGTTCTCAATAAAGTTAGGAAATTAGTGAACCAGTGCACCAGGGTTCATTTTCTCGTAGCTTCGCCCTACTCCCAAACACCCCGTCCCACACCACGAAGAAGAGCTGAGAGTAGTTGTACTTGCCCCCACGCAGCTGGTGCCTGGTGGTGCACGTCGTAATACGCCGCAAGCAGGGTAGTAGCGATAGGCCACAGTGGTTGTCAATGACCTTGACGGTGCAGAGCCAGAAGAAGGCCCTCGGCGACATGCTAGACACCGGGAAGGCGGCCGTGCCACCGACGGTGTCAGTGATGAAGCTCTCGACGGGCGCCCATACATGGCTCGGAGGAGTTGGGCACCACGAGGCGGTGGTGCCACAAGTGGAGGTTCCGTAGAGGAACCTGTTGGCATGCAGGGCGCCGATGACATGCATATATAAATTTCCATGCGGCCCGTGGCCCAAAGGCCCGGTGTTTTGCCCGACCCAAGCGCGCGGCCCGCCCGGAGGCAACGCACCGGGCTAGCCCGCCCGCGGCACCGGGCGGACTTAGGCCGACCCCCGTGCACGGGCACAGGCACGGCCCCGACCCGTGAATATGCAGCGGGCCTCAATGGGCCTAGAAACTGGGATCAGCAAAAAAAAAAAAAAAAAACAACCCCATTACTTTGCCTAAAGTAAGCACTTTTGCGCCCATTGCTGGCCTCGCTAGGCTACTACTAACCCTAACTTCCCCATCCCACCGCCCCCATTCCCTCTCGCCCAGAACGACGGCGGCAAGCTCGCGGTCGGGCGTCTCCTCCCAGCCGCGACACGTCTTCCCAGCTCACGCCCCCCCCTCGGCCATGCCGCGGCGGCGGTGCGGTGGCCAGCGCGGAGCGGGCGAGTGCAGCGGCGGTGCGGCATCGCCCCGGGCGGCGGAGCGGCGACCAAGACGGAGCGGCGAGTGAGGCGGCGGAGCGGCGACCAGCGCGGAGCGCCGCTTCCCCGTCCCATTCCCTCTCTCTAGTGGGCCTCAGGTTCACCGGGCCCCCGGGCTGACCAGTGTAACACCCCAAAAATCAATTTTGGGATGCGAATTGAAAGTAGTAAATAAACTAGATGATTTAATGATTTTTATAAAATTGCCAAGATTTAAATAAGCTTTAGTAATTAAATTTCGATCAAATATAAATTTTAAACAATTCCATAATTTAATTTGATATGCGTGTTGCACTCATGCTCTTACATTATTTTAGTTGAGTGGAATAGAATTTATGAAATTCAATTTAGCTCCAATCATTTTGCTCCCTTTATAAATTAAGTAAGTGCTTATAAAATTATTGTGAAATAAGATCAAGTTTTGTCTTAAAAAATGTCCAGAATATTTCCAAAAGAATTACCAAAATTATTTAATTTAAAAAAATATGAAAATGGATGTTTAAAATAGTTTACAAAAGAATATAATAATAAAAAAAAGGAAACCCTCTCCCTTTCTCTAGGCCAAAGCCCACGCCAGTTACCAACGGGAGAACAGCAGCCAGCCAGCCCAGCCCACCACGTTGCCCCTCTTCCACCTTCTCACCGTGTAACACCCCAAATTTTTGCATTTTTGAAATTAGAATAAAATGATTTGTTTATGTATTTTTGTGCTCATAAAATATAGGAAAATAAATACTTTTGTGAAATTAAAATTTATCATAGGATTTAGAAACATGTTTGAGCATTCATGCTGGTGCATATATATTTTTGTGATGTCTGAATTTGGTTTGATTCAACAAGGTATTTAAATCCTTTTGAAAGTTTCATTTGAAAAGCTGTCCAAACAAATAGAAAAGGATTTTTATTTCTTCTCATGTTGGTGTTGGCCCGTCAGTTCCTAATGGCCGATGGTCATTTTTATTTCCTCTTGGCCCGTGTGGTATTCATCCTTGCCTTGGGCTAACTCGCTCTTTCACCTGGGCTGCAGGAGCCACAAGCCGGCTCAACTAGCTTCGCAAGCCATCCAGGCACCTCACCTCCTTGCTAATCCCGCTGACACCTCAGGTCCTCTGTCAGAGTCGCGTCGCCGTTCCTGGCACCACCGAGCCAGCCTCCAAGTCGAACTCGACCGAGGACACCCCTGCCAAATCCGCGTGTCCCCTACTATATAAACCTGTGATCGCATGCCCTTTCGTAACCCTATTCGCAGCACCGCTTTTCCCAGCCCTAGTACACGCGCCGTCGGTCGGCCGGCAATCGAGCTACAGCAGCCACCGAAGCCTAAATTTCCGCCGCTACCGAGCTCGACATCGACTTCGTCGTTTCATCGCGGCTGTCGTCTAGTCGCCGCCGTAAGCCATCTGCCGAGTTTCACGAGCAGCACGCCCTCGCCGTGCTTTCACTGCCATCAAGAACGCCCAAGGTGATCCAGTTCGTCGTACTGTTTTCTATCTCCCCGTGTTTTTCCTGTCAAAAGCCAAGGCCCTTACGTACGTCGATCGTATGTCTTACCATATATTGCAATATCGTCTCCAGTCAATCATGTGTGCATATGCACGCACTTCATCAGCTTTGAGCACCACGTAGGCTAGCTTGTTAGCTTGACGACACCATGCCATCAGATTCAAATGTCCTTTTAACTTTCTAAAATTTTATCCAATTTCAACCGTTCAAATTGCGTTGATTCGTAGTTCCGTAAACTAGATGTTTATACTACCGTGCAGTAAAGTTTTCAGCTTTTAAATTTCGTGGTCATGTATATTATTATTTTATCCATGCAAAGCTTGTTAAATCCTTAACTTCGTCGTTTTTAGTCCGATTTCGTGATCTTTACGTCTGCGTGATCGTAGTGACGTGTAGATTAGTTTTATAATCTTTTCAACTTGATTTTCCATTGTTGGTGTACTGTTCTAATTGTAGTCTTGTTTGTTATGCATGATTGGATCCATATGGTTGTGTGTTGTTGATTGAAATCAAGTAGACGATGAGCTTTACGTTGTTGATCTACACGAAGTTGACAATCAAGGAGTTTCTTTGAAGAATTGGACTTGAAGAAGGATCTTTTATTAAGGCAAGTATAGTTTGGGGATTTGCTAGCTTTAAACCATGATCTTATGACTTGCTTAATGTTTATGCATTGAACGTTAAATATGAATTGTTGATAACGTGGTTCATAGGGCTTAAAGAGCTATGTTTTTATTTATGATGCTCTTAGCTCTCCATAAGGACTTATCCTTTGGCAAAATCTGGGATATACCGTACAGCTATGGGGGCTACGTGGCTCTGGCTTTAGTCGGTCAAAGGACCTTATCTATCTTTGTTGGTGGTTTGCCAGAATTGGGAGAAACGGGGTTGTAGCTCTGTTGGCCACTAATATTTTTAGGTGAACCTTTGAAAGGCTTTATAATGGTTTCTTGGGTTTGGGAGTTATAAACCCATGCTTCGGGAAAACATTAACCCGTAGTGAAAGTGTACACCTCTGCTTGAGTTAAAAACCGATATATCGCCCGTGTTCGCGGTTATGAACGGCCTGGAAAACCGAGGGAAGGATTTACTTTCTGTTGATGATGTTGTTTATGATATAACCGTTGGCTATACATGCTTATTAATTTGTTCATGATTTATTGTTTCATGCTATTCATTATTTATGTTATAATGATCATGGGTTTTGGGTAGATAATTCCTAGCTATATTTGCGGAGTTCGACATGGACTCACTCTTGCTATTCCCCACACCTCGGTGAAGTTTAGGCTTGTGATCAACCAGTCGGGTCGTTCCCGTGGAGTCCACACTAGAAGACCGAGTGTCTTTCCGCTGTCCGCTAGCCGAGGTTATGTCTTTTTATATTATGTTCGTTATATTTTAAGCATTGTGAATTGGTACTACCATTTATTTGTAGCTATATGTGAGATTTGACTTCCGTGGCTCACATATGGTGTACATTTGGTTTTGTTCATAAAACCGGGTGTTACAAATTGGTATCAGCTCCGTCGACCGTAGGGACGCAAGCCTAGTTAGAATTGGACGCCTTTGTTTTCTTTCATCCTCGGTTGGTGCATATATTGCAAGACCGGTACCCAGATCAACATGCTCAAGTGGAGTATAGATGCACTACGTGGACGTATCCTAAGCATAAGAATCATTGGAGCACAGAAGCACACATCACAAGGAGGGATATAATTACTGGTTCACGAGTAGTGGAATTCATTCATTCTCCTCTCGCTGATCGTCTCGACAAGTATGCCGCGATAACTGATGCTGCTCATCAAGCCCTTTTGGAATATCTTGGGAAACACTATGGAGAGGAAGGATGACAAGCGAAAGTAGTTCCCTCGACGTTTACCGGGCAATTCACATTGTGTTATGGATGATCCTAGTAGAGAGTAAGGTGAACAAATAATGGAGATGGTCGTAACAATCCAAGTCCTCCATCAGAAGCTGGAAGATAGTCAACTAGAGTTGGCAGAAGAAGGCAACATCATGAGGAAGCTCGATCTTGATGAGATTGATGAGTGGAGAAGTTGTGCTGGACTACCAAGGATCAATGAAGTGGAGGACGTGTTCCAACCATTCGCATGCAAAAGATGTACCATAGATGTCGCTGAAATCACACCGTGCTTAAGTAGGAATTTATGTCCCTTTGTAACAAAACGTTAGTATCGTAAGTTTGAGTCAATTGGTTGAAGTGTGATCCTTAATGTTAAGTTGATTTGTCATTATGCATATGCTTGATTTGGATCTTTGTATTGAGTGCAATGATCTTGTTGCCCACAAGTTCATTTAGTTCATAGGCCTAAGGTATAAGGTTTAGTGTAATAAATAGTCGGGTTTGATTTTCTTGTTTCTGCCCATCCTGTTTTTTTTTCAGAGCAACCTGAGTTCTTTGGCTTATACCTCTATCATTGGATTAGCAAAAATTATGGAATAATTCTGGACAAAAGTAGACTTCCATATCTTTCTCGGAGTGCAAGAATTGTCCTGATAGCTATTGTGGTTTTGGAGATATGAAAATCACAAGATGCTGCAACTATGCTGTCAGGAATCTGGAATAGTTTCTGCTTTGTACTATTTTCGACCAACTTAAGTGTCGAATCTGGAGAAGAGTTCTATAAGGAAGTTGTAGAGTATTTCATAAGCTTTCCAACGGTGTAAAGTATGACCTTATTGGATTAATAGAACTCAACTTACAACTGTTTTACTGCGGTGATATTTCTCTGTTCGCAAGGAATTTCAGAATACTTGTTCTTTTTTTTTTTTGAGAATTTCAGAATACTTGTTCTTGCATATGCCGTGAATTTTCTTGGAGATTAGAAGGTCATTAAGATGGATTAACCCACTTGAGAGAACATTTAAGCTACCCCTTACTGGTCCTATAGTAATGTTTTCTTAAGGGGGTAGCCACATTGTAGAAGTTACAAGATGAAGGTTTCATACATTCTATTACTTAGCTTGGAAGCATTAACTATATAATAGTTGGGAATTCAACAACAAGTATAGCTGACATCTTTCACTCAAGATTGATAATTGTTGAATTATCTAGAAGGTTCACAAGGAACTGTCGGGATCGGTCTTGGTCTTTGCTTGGATAAGTTCTCTCTTAGATGATGTCAACATTATGCTTGGTTTAAAAACTGAGATTTGAGTGAAGGAATTTCTCTACTTGGATAAGTTGCCTCTAATGGTGGGTTTGTCTCGAAGAAACACGACCAATGTGTGGAGTTAAAAATCTGCCCAAACATTTAAATTTGTCTTAGATTTTCTTTTGATGTTGATGATCACCCGGAGGCCGAAAGGTGTTTTATCCAGACTCTCAAGATGCCACATACTACAATAGGTGATCTCAGGTTTGGTATTTACATGGAATATAAAGAGCTACATCTACGTGGATAGTAAGAATTTATAGGACTACTAAGTTGACTTGAGTTGCTTTTTTCTACTTGCTTTGGGCTAGTCAAGAGTAATGGCTTGAAAAGGTGCTACCATCCATGGATGCAGAAGTCGTTGCCAATAGCAAAGAAGAGTTATGCGGGGAAAATCGGATGACACTACATGCTAAACAGTTTAGATTCAAGGTTTGAGTCACTAATGTTTTGGAGATGGGTGAGTAGTCTACTTTGTGATAAAAGATTCACATAGGACTTCTTCACGAGGTTGGTTTTGAGCAAGTGACATCGTTATTGGATTGAAGTGATTCCCCAGATACATGACGGATGGAAGTCACTAAGAGATGGTTTGGAGACACCTAAGAGTTTTCTAAATACTTATTTAGAATTAGTTCAGCAAGTCACCTGGAGTAGAGATGGGATACTACGGATTACAAAGTGACATAGTAGACACGAAATTGCCATACAATGGATCTCAAGATGGCCACTATGAGAAACATAAAGAATATCAGTGTGAAGAGTATAAAGAGAAGTGGCCTAATAGTTGGAGGTAACCGAGAACTAGCTTGGAGTTACATGAGAAGTGATTCAATGCCTGTCAAAATAATGGAGCAAATAAGTATGTTCTTTGGATAGAGGTTGATAGGTATGCAATGCAAAGGTAAAATCCTTTACCAAGATGGGAAGTTAACTCGATGTAATGAAGATCCAACAACAGACGATCCATATCTCTTTGATGACCAGCTTTGAATCTCGGGACAAGATTCATCTTAAGGGGGTAGATTTGTAACACCCCAAATTTTTGCATTTTTGAAATTAGAATAAAATGATTTGTTTATGTATTTTTGTGCTCATAAAATATAGGAAAATAAATACTTTTTGTGAAATTAAAATTTATCATAGGATTTAGAAACATGTTTGAGCATTCATGCTGGTGCATATATATTTTTGTGATGTCTGAATTTGGTTTGATTCAACAAGGTATTTAAATTCTTTTGAAAGTTTCATTTGAAAAGCTGTCCAAACAAATAGAAAAGGATTTTTATTTCTTCTCATGTTGGTGTTGGCCCGTCAGTTCCTAATGGCCGATGGTCATTTTTATTTCCTCTTGGCCCGTGTGGTATTCATCCTTGCCTTGGGCTAACTCGCTCTTTCACCTGGGCTGCAGGAGCCACAAGCCGGCTCAACTAGTTTCGCAAGCCATCCAGCCTTGCTAATCCCGCTGACACCTCAGGTCCTCTGTCAGAGTCGCGTCGCCGTTCCTGGCACCACCGAGCCAGACTCCAAGTCGAACTCGACCGAGGACGCCCCCTGCCAAATCCGCGTGTCCCCTACTATATAAACCTGTGATCGCATGCCCTTTCGTAACCCTATTCGCAGCACCGCTTTTCCCAGCCCTAGTACACGCGCCGTCGGCCGGCAATCGAGCTACAGCAGCCACCGAAGCCTAAATTTCCGCCGCTGCCGAGCTCGACATCGACTTCGTCGTTTCATCGCGGCTGTCGTCTAGTAGCCGCCGTAAGCCATCTGCCGAGTTTCACGAGCAGCACGCCCTCGCCGTGCTTTCACTGCCATCAAGAACGCCCAAGGTGATCGAGTTCGTCGTACTGTTTTCTATCTCCCCGTGTTTTTCCTGTCAAAAGCCAAGGCCCTTACGTACGTCGATCGTATGTCTTACCATATATTGCAATATCGTCTCCAGTCAATCATGTGTGCATATGCACGCACTTCATCAGCTTTGAGCACCACGTAGGCTAGCTTGTTAGCTTGACGACACCATGCCATCAGATTCAAATGTCCTTTTAACTTTCTCAAATTTTATCCAATTTCAACCGTTCAAATTGCGTTGGATTCGTAGTTCCGTAAACTAGATGTTTATACCACCGTGCAGTAAAGTTTTCAGCTTTTTAAATTTCGTGGTCATGTATATTATTATTTTATCCATGCAAAGCTTGTTAAATCCTTAACTTCGTCGTTTTTAGTCCGATTTCGGTGATCTTTACGTCTGCGTGATCGTAGTGACGTGTAGATTAGTTTTATAATCTTTTCAACTTGATTTTCCATTGTAGGTGTACTGTTCTAATTGTAGTCTTGTTTGTTATGCATGATTGGATCCATATGGTTGTGTGTTGTTGATTGAAATCAAGTAGACGATGAGCTTTACGCGTTGTTGATCTACACGAAGTTGACAATCAAGGAGTTTCTTTGAAGAATTGGACTTGAAGAAGGATCTTTTATTAAGGCAAGTATAGTTTGGGGATTTGCTAGCTTTAAACCATGATCTTATGACTTGCTTAATGTTTATGCATTGAACGTTAAATATGAATTGTTGATAACGTGGTTCATAGGGCTTAAAGAGCTATGTTTTTTTATTTATGATGCTCTTAGCTCTCCATAAGGACTTATCCTTTGGCAAAATCTGGGATATACCGCATGCAGCTATGGGGGCTACGTGGGCTCGGCTTTAGTCGGTCAAAGGACCTTATCTATCTTTGTTGGTGGTTTGCCGTAATTGGGAGAAACGGGGTTGTAGCTCTGTTGGCCACTAATATTTTTAGGTGAACCTTTGAAAGGCTTTATAATGGTTTCTTGGGTTTGGGAGTTATAAACCCATGCTTCGGGAAAACATTAACCCGTAGTGAAAGTGTACACCTCTGCGCAGAGTTAAAAACTGATATATCAGCCGTGTTCGCGGTTATGAACGGCCTGGAAAACCGAGGGAAGGATTTACTTTCTGTTGATGATGTTGTTTATGATATAACTGTTGGCTATACATGCTTATTAATTTGTTCATGATTTATTGTTTCATGCTATACATGCTTATTAATTTGTTCATGATTTATTGTTTCATGCTATTCATTATTTATGTTATAATGATCATGGGTTTTTGGGTAGATAATTCCTAGCTATATTTGCGGAGTTCGACATGGACTCACTCTTGCTATTCCCCACACCTCGGGTGAAGTTTAGGCTTGTGATCAACCAAATGTCGTTCCTCGTGGAGTCCACACTAGAAGATCGAGTGTCTTTCCGCTGCCTCGCTAGCCGAGGTTATGTCTTTTATATTATGTTCGTTATATTTTAAGCATTGTGAATTGGTACTACCATTTATTTGTAGTTATATGTGAGATTTGACTTCCGGGGCTCACATATGGTGTACACTTGGTTTTGTTCATAAAACCGGTGTTACACACCGACAGTGGGCCCAACACATCAGGACCTTCCCTCACCTCCAGCCACGAGGAACGGGACAACGCCGCCATGTCCGGGGCGCGACTAAGCCTGCAGTCCGAGCCCCTCCCCGCACGTACTCCAGCTTCCACCGCACCTCACGGACCGAGCCGCATCCGCTAAGACCGCTCCACCCGATCCGCCCACCCCGGCGGTGCGACAAGGCCGCCATGGCCGGTCCGCGCCGAGCTCTGCGGCACGCCTCCTCCGTCGCCTCTACGCCCTTACTAGACACCCTCCGAACCGCATCATCATGCCGACGCCATCGCGCCCTTCGCTGAGCCATCTGTCCCTCCCCATCGCCACAAATCGCCGCCGCCACCATGGCCGATGCCGGCCGGAACGCCGATCGTCCCGTAATACCACCACCTCGGCGCCGTCGTTTGTCTCTACAGCACCGCGAGGGCACCACGAGACCTCGACATCACCTATCGGAGTCCAATCGAGGCCGCATCGTCGTGTTCCGAGCCCGCCCGAGCTCTCGCCGCCACCGTCCGCCCGACACGCCGCCCGCCACCTTCTCCGAGCACCGATCGATGACGATGAACGCCCCCAACGACCTCCCGGTGAGCTCCCATTCTAAGCACTCCTTCCCGCGTGTCTCCATGCTGTAGTGCCGTATTGCCCGTCGCCGGCAATCTTCGCCCGAACGCGGAGTGTGTGTCACCGTGTACAGATGTACACCTCGATCGACGGCTGATATGATGTAACGGAAAGGGGGCGGCATTGGCGTAAAACAACTGACGATGCCGTAACAACTCTCCTCGGCGTCGTTAGTCAGCAAACTGAAACAGCCCATCTACTTTCTCTCAAAAATAAAAACATGGTAGTCTGAAGAAACTGAAGAAACGACCCGGCGGGCGCCATCCTTCCATCGGTTAAGCAACCAGGCGTAACGCTCCAACGCCCAACGATCCGCTCATTCACTCGTGCGCTTCTATAGAAGGTGGATCTGCAGATCATACAGACCATCGCCGATCCGTTCCTCGCATCTGCAGACACTACGGGCGCGGAAAGCACTCCCCTCGCAAGATTCATCGCGCTACCGACGACATCGGATCAGTAACGATGCTTGGCAACCTCAGCTGCAAAAAAGGTAAATCTAATGTTCTAGACTTGAACAAAGATTTCTTCTATAAACTTTTCAATTTGCACACATGAGCGATATGCATATATGGTCCGGTTTTCTCAAATGCAAACAATAACATTGATTCTATTCATTCAATATATTTCTGAACCATTTGTCCAACTTTGTCTTGTTGAACTCAAATTTTGTTTGGTACCTTTGAAACAGAGTGTCATTTTGGTTGCTTATCATATCACTGTGATACAAATAATTAATATTCGGCATTGCACAATAACATTCATTCACTCCACTCAGAAACAGATCAAACAGGGCATGCACAAATAACATTCATTTTTATTAGAGTGGTTGCATACTTTGGATTGCCGTGCCAACAAAATGCGTTCACCACGCTTACAAACGATAGTAGCATGTTCAGCATCTTAGGGTGCTAGCAAGAACCAATAGAACATAAGACAAACTGCCGGCACGCAGGCAGGGGCATTCAAACCCCCCAGTAGCTTCATTTGGCAGGCAACTTACCATTCTTTCCTCCCTAGTAGCATCACGATGCTCCAACAGCCTCTCTTGGAAGTCCATTGTGGCGCCAACCACGTCTTCATACAAACACGATAATATAGATGCAACATCACGACGGGCTTAATTGTGCATTGGTCCAACAATAAAATTATTATAAGTTCGAAACTTAAAGACTCACATGTCGTGAGCATAATAAAAGCAAATAAAGCAGTCCAGCATCCTAAAGTCTTCAGACATCGAAAGCTACGTGAAGCATACGATAACAAAGGCAAACTTAATCGAAATACCCATCATCCTAGCATCAAACGAGGTAGAAGCGAAGCTCATATTCAGGAGTCTCGCGCACATTCACGACGTAGATCTGCCCCACAACCAACCCGACTGAAACTGAAAAGCGACGCCAACCTGAAACAATGCGTGCAACACGCCGATTGTTGTCATAACGCAAAACGACTGCAGGGTGACCCTCATCACTGTCATTGAGATACAAAATGGATGGAGTGTCGTGCCTCAGGTACCTCGAGTAGGTACACGCGAAAAACTGCAAAACAAAAGACGAAAAATCACATCACTATCAGTCATGCTTACAGACATACATGTTCTAATTGATGTAAAAACTTGAGAAAAATGAGTTCAAAGCAAGGATTAGTGTATGTATTGCGCTCTTTCGCCAACTTGGCTAGCTGTCAGCATTGTCACGTAAAGAGGGAAGCTGCATTCCACGTTGTGCCAAGTGTTAATGATGACTTGCATAAGTTAGGAAAACATCTGGATGCCAGCAACAACCTCATACACAACATTGAGTATCTCGTTCGGCACTGCACAGCATGGAATGACAAAAGCAAAGGCCATTGGTAACAACATAGATAGTACTCAATGAGCACAAAAATAGACTTGTCAATTAGCATACTCCTACCTTGTTAGTCCATATTATAATCACACCATTCATGGACACTTCAAAATCAATCCAAAAAAATCATTGCAGCCTCTAACAACCCCCATGCTAATCCAGCACTACTAGAATCCACCTAACCAAATATAACTAAGAGTATCTGAAGAATCTCTAGATTGGTTTTGGCTAATTGATGGCACCCTTAGGACTAATCTCTCTATGCTAAGTGTTTTATTAGTTAGAGATTGGTCAAGCCAAGTGTGAAGCATAGAGGTCATGGTGGATGGATTGAGGTGATCCAAAAGATGATCAAGTGCTCGCTTGAGTGGATTCGAGAATCAAAATGGGCTCAAGGCAAAGGTATATCCATAGGGCCATTTTGATTTTGCACTCAAGACACCATAGAGGGTGTGAGTGACTTAGGATAGATAACCGTACTATAAAGAGGGAAAATCTTTAATTGCAATGGTTATCTAGTGCCACGAATTTTAACTTACATATGCATATGGGTTAGTGACGTGGCGACTCGTTGAAAAGCTCTTTGGAAAAGGCTTAAGAAAATGCTATCGAATTATGCTCAAGAGGTTGACATATGTTTGGATGAGATGACATATTATTTGGATCCAAGAGTTACTGAATATTTGGAGGAGAAAAAGAAATCGAGAAATGCATGCATGATATATATACGTGGATATCCTACAATCTCTTTAAACCTGGTGAACCTAGCTATAGTAAACCCGTTAAGAGAGCAGTCACATTTTCCTGTTCAGACTACAAGTAAAACCCGTTAAGACCTGGGCCGTCCGATTCAACACGATTCCAATCGCCGCCGGCCCACCGCACACGCACCCGAGCCCTTTCTCGAGCCTTCCCAACTCTACGACAAAAAGAAATCCCGACGCCGCGCAGGTTTCGTCGTCAGCGCGCCGCAGCTTCCTCCTCGCCGGCGCACGCACGACCGCTTCCTCCTCTCCGGCGTCCGCGGCGCCGCTTCCTCCTCCTCTCCCTTCGCTGCCGCCGCTGGCGCGAGCCACCCACCTCTCAGGCCCTACGCGACGACAAGACGACCGCTTCCTCCTCGCCGGGCGTCCGCGCCGCCGCTTCCTCCTCAAATTTGCACGCCCGACAGGGACGCAGGAGGCCGCCAGTGCTCCACCCGCAGCTGAGCCGAGCGGCCGGGTCCTAGGACCCGGAGCCCGTGCGGCTAGCCGACCTCGAGCGGCTGCGCCCGTTCATGCCTAGGCCTACCCCAGGCCAGCACTTTGGGGTTGCGATTCGGACGAGCAGGAGCTCAAAATCAGTATGGGCTTATATTTCATATTTCTTTCTCTTTCAAATTATCTATGCGGTAAATTATATCTGCATCAATAATTGCTTTACAAAGTTGACTGATTCGATGGTTTATCAGTGTGGGAAACATGTTTTTTCTTTTTCTTTCATGTCAGATTGGTGAAGTTAGAACAACTCTATACTTTTTAGCATGCTTACAGAAAATTATGTTGCATTATGACATCTGATTTGATGTATTATTATCTGGTACAAAAATCTTATTTGCCACCAAATAACTAAACTCCAACTCACAATATACTATCTGAAATGAAAGGCACTAAAACTTCTTACTTTCGTAGTGTGTGTGTGTTTATACAGGCAACAAAGCTAAATGTCACACTTCAATCATACCTATGTTAATTGATACAATTATGTCATATTTGTTCGCTACATCTGCATCTGTTGGCCACAAAGTGTTCTACCCGCGCGAAGCGCGGGGCCGCCTGCTAGTATATATATATACATGTACATGCACGATGACTAAAGATAGAAAGGCAGTTGGGGCCGCACCTGGTTGCATGCTTGCTGCCACTCGGAGTCCAAGTAATTAAAAAAAGGAAAAAAAAAGGAGCTGTTGGGCCGGCCTGGTCGACGCCAACTACTGCTGGTCCACTTCCTGCCATCTATCGATGCTTGGGCCCAAGACGAAGGCGGAGGAGCGCTGCTGGTCCGTTCGATGCAGTTGATCGATCTCGTCCGTTTTTCTTACCGTGAAGAAGCATCGAAGCAGAGCACGAACTCGTCTGTTCGGCCGCCGCCCTGGAGACAGAGCTGTGAGAGCTGCTGCCGCCCGTTGGAGCGTGGGGAGCGCCCGACCGTTGGCCGACGGGGCTGCCCGTTGGAAGACCTGGCCTGAGAGTATAAAGCTTCAGTCTCCCCTTCTCTGGTCCCTCTCTCGGAAAATTTCGAAAATACTCAACAGTGAGCTTGTTCTTGCAAACCCTAGCTCTCTCTCCTCCTCCTCTCTCGATCTACTGATTTAGGCTGAAATCAAGTGAGAGAGTTTGTGCTAGAGTTTGATTTGAGGGCTTCAAGAGGATTGCTTCCCTCTCCTCTTCACTTCGTTGGTGGATTTGAGTTCTTGAGAGAATTTGAGGGTAACCCTAGTGTGCATTGCATTTGTGATTCATATTTGTGGCACTAGGTGGTTGTTGCAATTGGGGATTTCTTTTTTACTCTTGGAGAGCACCACTCCTAGACGGTTTGGAGATTGTTGGAGGCGTTGGGAAGAGAAGGAGATTGTTCTTGCCCACCTCCGGTTGATTTGTGAGAGGACCGTGCATCCTCGTCGGGAAGACAAATTGCAAGATAATATATTGCTCGTGTCTTGGGTACCTCTCATTTGCTTTGGGTGCAAGTAGCCTAAAGGGAATTGGCTAGCAGTGAGCTCCACCTTGCCCCACACGTGAGAAGGTCGGCACAACGGAGACGTAGTTTGACGGGTGCTCAAGTGAACTTCGGGGTAAATCATTGTGTCTCCTCTTGTATGATTATTGTCTCTTGGTGATTGGCTTCATATTGGTTATCTTGGTATATCATTCCCGGTGATTGGATTGACTAGCCTCGACATTGTGGTATATCACTTCTACACTCTTGCATTACTTCATTATATATCTTGTGCTAGTGTAGTTTGTGTAGACTTGCCTAGTTGCTTAGTTTGCGAGAGTAATTAGCTTGTTCACCTAGTTGTAAAGTAGAGACTTAGCCTCTTGTGTGAATTAGAGACTATAGCAACTAGAATTGTTAATAGGAGGCTTGCCGACAAGTAGAGCTAGAGCAAACACTTTTATCGTCATTTGTTATTCTAACAAGTTTGTCTAGTGATTTTGTAAAAATTTTATTAGGCTATTCACCCCCTCTAGCCTTTTAGGACCTTTCAAGTGATATCAGAGCCGTGGTCACCGTTTGAGCAAGGATTAACAACCTTCGGTGCAAGATATGGCTAATATTTCGTTCAATCATGTTGGGGAAAGCCACCTCACTTTGATGGTGAGCTACGTTGCACGGATACGGATACGCCAGATCGGTATCCGACACGTATCCGATACGCGATACGTCAATTTCCCCAAAACCCAATACGCGGATACGTTTACTAATTAAAAAATAAAATAAAATAAAATAAATAATAATGTTGGTCTGACGACCATTTGTTTGTCTCAGAAAAACCCACGGCCCATCTAAGCACCATATGTGATGATATGGAGTAGTGGAGTACTGTATGTCCTACTTGCCCTGTCCAAGAACCGGACCATTCCATCGATTACCACTCGTGTGTCTCCGAGTCCAGTTCAGCTCTCGTGACAAAGACAAGCAGCTTCCTCCGCTCCCCACACCCCATCCCTATCCGCTCCACCACCCGCATCTCCGACCGCCCCTTCGGTCCATGGCACACCACCTCCGCTCGCAGCGTCGATTCGGCGGACACGGAGCTCGAGTCGATGGCAGCGGACCTCAAATCGGCGGTGGCGGACCTCAAATCGGCGGTGGCGGAAGTCGAATCCTGCGGTGGGAGAGCTCCAATCGGTGGCGGCGAGATCGAATCGACGACGGCGGGGTCGATCCGGCTGGGGCGGAGCCCGAATCGACGGCGGCTCGGTGGCCGGCGTGAGCACGCAAGCGGTCGAGCAACCTTCCCCGCCGCAGGACTCATCTACTTCTGCTCCCCTTCGTGTTCCACAAGGCCTCCACTGCGTTCGGGTGGGCGTATCGGTAGGCCAGACACGCGATCGGCAGCCGACACGTATCCGGACGGCGTATCCAACATTTGCAAAAATAATAAAAATGGGATACCGGAGGATACGTGATCCGGGGTATCGGACACGTATCCCGATCCGACACGTATCCGATACGCGATACGTGGCCTCGTGGAAGTATCCGTAACGTAGATGGTGAGAGTTCTTTTGATCATTGGAAGAGGAAGATGACTATGTACCTCGGTTCTATACATGAGAGAGTATTGGAGGTGACGGAGAATGATTTTGTCATCCTTGATCCCACCAAGCTCACCGATGATGATAGAGCAAACCGCACTTGTAACCGGATGGCACTCAATACCATCTACAATGTTATCGATGCAAGATTTTTGAAGGCATCAAGGACTTGGACCGTGCAAGTGAAGTGTGGACAAGATTGAGTGAAACATATGAGGGCACCAAGGTTGTCAAGAGTGCCAATCTATATGGACTCAAGAGTGAGTTTGAGACTTTCAAGATGAAGGAAGGTGAGACAATTCTAGAGATGTTTCATAGGCTACAAGAGATTGTAAATGATCTCAAGACCTTGGGCTACAAGACACAAGACCAAGATTTTTGCCACAAGTTCTTGATTAGCCTACCTTCAAGATTCAAGATGTTGATTCTCATGTTGCAAAGAGATGGGCTTGATACAAAGAAGCCAAATGACTTGCTTGGAGAGGTGTTGACATTTGACAAGTATGATCATGATGTTGATGCCAAGGAGAAGAAGGTTGAGGAGAAGAAGGCCGTGGCATTCAAGGCATCCTCTTCCTCATGCAAGGGCAATGCAAAAGTTCAAGAAGAAGAATGTGACATATCCGGCCTAGAAGAGGTTGATGAAGCTCTTGCTTTGGTTGTCAAGAAATTTGGCACCATGCTCAAGTACAAGAGAAGATTTGGGCACTACAAGAAGAAGGACACTCCCAAGAGAAATGATGACAAGAGGTTGTGTTGGAAGTGTGATAGTCCGGATCATCTCTTTGAGGATTGTCCTCATAAGAAGGACAAGAAGAATGCCAAGAACTACAAGAGAGGCAAGAACAAGGCCACCTTCAAGCAAGGCAAGGATGGTGCTTTTGTTGTGACTTGGGATAGTGATGAGTCCGATGAAGAAGAAGAAGGAAAGGCTATGATGGCATTGGTGGATCATGACAAGCCATCTCTCTTTGACTCATCCTCCGGTTCATGCTTCATGGCTAAGGCCACTAAGGTATTATATGATGATGAACCATGTGCTAATGAAGTAAAATATGATAGTGATGGTGAATATGATGAATCAAATGAACCCACTAAAGATGAAATGTTTGAGGCAATGGAGCAAGCGAACATTGTTCTCATAGCTAAGGCTAAGGAATGTAAGGCCTTGGAAAAGAGAGTTGCATACCTTGAAAAGAGCCTTAGGGAGTAAGAAGCATCCTGTGAGTGTCTAAAGGAAGACCATGAGGAACTTCAACTTGCTCACACCAACATTCCTTGCTAATTGCTAAGAGTGACAAGGTTATCTTGGTATCCAAGAAGGATATTGGTTCAACATGTGACATTATAGATGAACCATTCGTGGTTGATGTTGAAGAACCATGCATACCTTCCACATCCACATCAACCCACTCTATTTCCACTAGTAGTGATGAAGTGATTTTAGATTCATCATTATTGGTTGAGAATGAGACTCTCAAGAGAGAGGTGGATGAGCTCACCCACGCCTTGGGTAAGGCATATGGTGGGGATGCCAAGTTGCTAAAGTGCTTGGGTAGCCAAAGATTTTCCCTTAACAAGGAAGGTCTCGGGTATATCCCCAAGAAGGGCAAGAAGGCCTTTGTGACCCCAAAGCCTAGCTTTGTGAGGAGCAATGGTACCTATTGCCATAGATGCAAGCAAGTTGGGCATCAAGAGCAAAAATGTACTAAAATGAACACCAATAAGAAAGCAAACAAAGTGCATTCCATTTGTTTTGATTCTTGCTATTTGCTTACAAAGGGTGAGAAAGGTGTCAAGGCAAAGTTTATTGGTACACCAATTGTGGGACCAAAGAAGAAGTCCATTTGGGTGCCAAAGGCTTTGGTCACTAACCTCTAAGGACCCAAGAATGCATGGGTACCTAAATCTCATTGACTTGTTTTGTAGGTGGACTACAAGGCCGGTGGGAGGCATTGGATTCTTGATAGTGGATGCACTCAACATATGACCGATGATGCTAGAATGTTCAACTCTATTGAATGCAAATCAAATGGTGGCAATATCACATTTGGTGATAATAGCAAAGGCAAGATTAGAGGACTTGGCAAGATTGCAATCACAAATGATTTGACTATATCCAATGTGGCACTAGTTGACAAGGTGAACTTCAACTTGCTCTCGGTAGCACAAATATGTGACCTTGGATTCAAATGCATATTTGGTGCCAATGATATTAAGGTTGTTAGTATTGATGATTCAAAGTTGATATTCAAAGGCTTTAGGCATGAAAATCTCTATCTAGTTGACTTTGGTGATAGTGAAGCTAAGATAAGTACTTGTTTGATCTCAAAGTCAAGTATGGGTTGGTTATGGCATAGAAGACTTGGTCATGTTGGCATGAAACAATTGAACAAGCTTGTGAAGCATGATCTAGTAAGAGGCTTGGATGGAGTTGAGTTTGAGAAGGACAAACTTTGTAGTGCATGTCAAGCCGGAAAGCAAGTGGGCAACACACATCCTAAGAAGAATATCATGAGCACTTGCAAGCCATTTGAGTTGATGCATATGGATCTATTTGGACCAACCACATACACTAGCATTGGTGGAAATAAATATGGATTTGTGATTATGGATGATTTCACTAGGTATACTTGGGTATTCTTTCTCAATGACAAGAGTGATGTTTATTCCATCTTCAAGACATTTCTCAAGCAAGTGTGCAATGAATATGATGTTATCATCAAGAAAGTGAGAAGTGACCATGGAAGTGAGTTCAAGAATACAAGAATTGAAGAGCTTTGCAATGACTATGGCATTATGCATCAATTCTCACCTACATACACACCACAATCCAATGGCCTAGTTGAAAGAAAGAATAGGACTCTCATGGACATGGCAAGATTAATGCTTAGTGAGTACAATGTGAGTCAATCTTTTTGGGGCGAAGCAATCAACACCGCATGCTACTATATCAACCGATTGTATTGCCATCCTATGATGAATAGGACACCATATGAGCTATTGAATGGTAGAAGGCCAAGCATTGCTTACTTTAGAGTTTTTGGTTGTAAATGCTACATATTGAAGAAAGGCACTAGATTGGGCAAGTTTGACAAGAAATGTGATGAAGGTTTCTTGCTTGGTTATTCCACTACAAGCAAAAGCATATAGAGTGTGGAATAGCACTAGTGGTCAACTTGAGGAAGTGCATGATGTTGAGTTTGATGAAACCCATGGGTCCCAAGATGAAGAAGAAAATCTCAATGATGTTGGTGGAACTCAATTGGTAGAGGCAATGAAGAACATGGACATTGGACATATTAGGCCAACTCAAGTGATTGATGTCGAAGACGACAAAGATCAAGTGCTACCATCTCCAATGGGTCAAGCTAGTGGTTCTAAAGTGCAAGATCAACAAGCTAGTACATCATCTCAAGTGCAAGCCACATCAAGTGATAAACCAAGTTCAAGCAATAAACTACCAATACTCCAAAATTCAAGTGTTGCTAGAGATCCCCTAATTGATCAAATTATTGGTGATATTGCTAGTGGAGTACAAACAAGAAGAAGACTTGCGGCATTTTATGAGCACTTTGCATTTGTATCTCAAAAAGGAGCCCGAAGACATAGACAAGGCCATGAAAGATGAAGAATGGGTATTGGCAATGCAAGAGGAGCTAAATAACTTTGATAGAAATGAAGTTTGGGAGTTGGTGGAAAGACCAAAGGATTACAATGTCATTGGAACCAAGTGGGTGTTCAAAAACAAGCAAGATCAAGATGGCATTGTGGTTAGAAACAAAGCAAGACTAGTTGCACAAGGTTACACTCAAGTTGAGGGTCTTGACTTTGGTGAAACATATGCTCCGGTGGCAAGATTAGAGGCAATTAGAATCCTTCTAGCCTATGCATGTGCCCATGACATCAAGCTTTATCAAATGGATGTGAAGAGTGCATTTCTCAATGGCTACATCAATGAGCTTTTATATTTTGAGCAACCTCTCGGTTTTGAAGATTATCATCATCCCGACCATGTTTACAAGTTGAAGAAGGCATTATATGGCTTGAAGCAAGCACCTAGAGCATGGTATGAGAGGTTGAGAGACTTCCTACTCAAGAAGGGATTCAAGACGGGAAAGGTTGATACTACTCTCTTCACCAAAAAGATTGGCAAGGATTTATTCATCTTGCAAATATATGTGGATGATATTATATTTGGATCAACAAATCAATCCTATTGTGAAGAGTTTGCTAAAATGATGGCCAAAGAATTTGAAATGTCTATGCTTGGAGAGCTCACCTACTTCCTTGGACTTCAAATCAAGCAAATGAAGAATGACACATTCATTAGCCAAGGCAAATACATAAGAGACATGATCAAGAAGTTTGACATGGAAAATGCAAAAGGCATTACTACACCAATGGGTACAAGTGGCACCTTGGATCAAGATCTCAAAGGCAATATGGTTGATCAAAGGCTATTTCGGTCTATGATTGGAAGCCTACTTTATGTGACCGCATCAAGACCGGATGTCATGTTTGGTGTATGTTTGTGTGCAAGATATCAATCCTCACCAAGAGAGAGTCATCTCAAGGCCGCTAAAAAGAATATTGAGGTACTTGAAGCATACACAAGATGTTGGCTTATGGTATCCCAAGGGCTCTAGCTTTGAGCTTGTTGGATATTCGGACTCCGACTATGGTGGTTGCAAGATCAATAGAAGAAGCACTAGTGGCACGTGTCAATTTCTTGGAAGATCTCTTGTGTCATGGTCCTCAAAGAAGCAAACAAGTGTGACACTCTATACCGCCGAAGCCGAATATGTGAGTGCGGGGAGTTGTTGTTGTCAACTACTTTGGATGAGGTCCACTTGAAGGATTATGGATTTGACTTCAACAAAGTGCCTTTGTATTGTGACAATGAGAGTGCTTGCAAGATGACTCAAAATCCGGTGCAACATACAAGAACAAAGCATATTGATATAAGGCACCATTTCATTCGTGAGCATCAACAACAAGGAGATATTGCAATCTGTCGTGGTCTAATATCGGGGGTATGCCACAGACACAGTACAATCGTATGGCTCGTGTGGGACTTCGATGGCCTAGCTCAAGGGACACAAGACGCAAGGTTTATACTGGTTCGGGCAAATCGGTGCCCTAGTCCAGTCTCCAGTTGGAGTCACTATGTGGCCGAGCTCAAATGCTCGTATCGGGGAGAATACAAGCTGTTCGAGAGAGGGAGGCCGGCTCCCAAGTCTCTGTAAGTAGTGTGTGTTCGAACGAGAGAGCGATGGGAAGAAGATCCATCCCCCTCTCCCGGTGGCCAAGGCTCTCCTTTTATAATCGTAAGGGGAGGATACATGGGTGCCACCAGGAGAAGGACTAAAGATGTGAAGAATATAAAATAGAGGGGGTAAAGTGCAAAAAGTCGCCTGGTTTGCCGGCACGCCGGGTGTCCGTCGGCGCACGCGCGTCGTCGCCGCCCTACCCGTAGTCCGCTCGTCGGTCGTCATAGAGTCTCGTAGGGGCGGCTCCATATTTCGATGTGCCGCACGTCCATCCACCCGAGCTCGGAGCTCGTTGGTTGGTGACGGAGGGAACAATGAGCTCGTCGCGCCGCCCGGCCATAAATGCGCGTACTTCGTGTCGCAAGAAAACGTGTGGACAGGAGAGCTCGGTCGCCGTTGCCGAGGTCGTCGTTGTCTGGTAGTGGTTGTCCGTAGCGGTTGTCGGGGAAGGCGGATTCGCATCCGGGCGATACGCCGTGCCCGTCGAGGGGGCATTGATGTCCGCTGCCGGGTAGCCGCGTCGGGCGTGAAGTCGCGGCTACGGACGGCGCCGCACGCCCACGACTCGAGTGCCCCGGGCCAGCATCGTGATTGGACTTTGCCCGATCCCTCGTTGGGATGTCGCGGTTCATCGGGCACGCGGGTCCTCGACTTGCGAGCTCAGAATCGTTCAAGGCCGCTCCGAGCTCCGAGGTCGCTGGATTTGTCCGGATGGGAGCGAGCTCCCAGCTCGGAATTCCCGTGCTCCGAGGTCCGAGGTCGTGCGACCGGAGATAAGTCGCGGCCTCCGAGGGTCGCTGGATTCGCCTCTTGGAGAGAGCGAGAGGCGGAGATCGCCGGGACGCGAGGCGCGTGGGCGCGGAGCGTAACCGAACGGCCCGCACGACCGAGGTCGCGGCGTGGGCGGAGATATGCGCCAGACTGGTGCGCGCTCCGCTCATCCGAGCTCGCCACAGACGGAAGGAGCTCGCGGGCGAGGCGGAAAGAGCTCGCAGGCGGAAGAGCTCGCACGCGATGGAAAGAGCCCAGCGCAATCCCGGAGGTAGTATGTGCCGAGGCGGTGGGGCCGCATGGTGCCGAAAGCAAGGCATAACACGGCTCATTCGACTTCAGCAGTCGTGCGTGGCGGACCTCGGGCCCCGCCTTCCGAGCTCGCGGCGAGGCGGAGTTAGGCCGAATCTTTGTTATTGCTTTTACCGCGATTAGTCGTGGTGTTTAGGGTACCCCCGATGGTGTATCCCAGTAGCCTCGAGCCGCGTCCGGGGAGATGGAGTCTCCTCCGCACGTTTTGTGATGACCTCGAGATCGTGCCGAAGATAAAGGTCGTCTTTGGGGTTGATTTTTGTCCGGCGGGGTGCGCCGCGAAGCGCACTCCGCTGGTGTAGTTTAGGAGGCTCGCGGAACGAGGAGTTCTTGCGGAGTCTTTAATTGATTCGTGTTTTCGTTCGCTTCCCCCGGTTGCCGCGGGAGAGGGTGAGCCAGCTCGATGGCCCTCGAGCGTTTTGGGAGATGGATTCTCCCTCATGCGCTTAAGGCGGGTGGTCGAGGTCGCCGTGATTGCCGTTGGGTTCGTTTCTCGTTCGGAAGGTGCGCCGAGCACACACCGGGGGTGTAGCCCCCGAGGCTGTACGAGAATGTCGCACTCTCGTAGAGACTTGTATTTTGAGTCGATAGGCGGAGTTTGTCTTGACTCTCGTTTGAGTCGTTTTTTTTTCGCTTCCCCATTCTGCTCTCTCGTGGAGAGGTGGAGCCCGTGCCTCATCTTACCTCGATGGCCGAGATGAGGTGCTCGGTGAGTTACTAGCGGGTAGCTCGAAAGTGAGGCCCGAGCTCGTCGCCTTGTTCGTCCCGATCGCCTAGTGGATCGACCTCATGTTCGGAGAGCTCGACCTCGCATTTCCTCGAGATCGTGTCTCGAGTTCACGACACGCCTTTCTTCGAGAAAAGGCGGGAGGTCGGTGCGTCGCTCCCGGCGACTCGAGCGCGAGTTCGAGGTGACTTGCGGCGTTCGTAGCTCGCAAGCGAGAGTCGCTTGGACTTCTCCTCGATCTGCCCCTCGCTCTGGGCGGGCCGGGCGGCCGTCGAACCCTCGTAGGGCCGGCCTTCGAACCCCGAGCCCTAAATCGCGGCGAGCTCGCTGCTGCGCCATCAAGTTAGAGTCACGTTGCGGCCATCACGCGTGACCCGTCACTTCGCGCGGTGCGCGCGGAACAGACGTGCGTGTGTCCGATCGGCCTGTCCGCTTAGTCGTGCGGGACGGACGCACATGCGTTAGGTCGTTCCGATCTATTATTAGTCGGGATGCATGGCATGGACATGCACGAGGTCGTTCCCGACCTACTGTTAGTCGAGCGGTGCGGGATGCATGGCGTGAGCATGCACGAGGTCGTCCGGATCTATTTTTAGTCGTGAGATATGTGGAGCTCGGTCTTTCAGGTCGTGCGAGCGCCGAACGGACCGGAAAGCACACCGCGCGGCGACCCCCCTCCGAGCTCGTGGTGGCGCGGGATGCAATGTGCGCCCGCGCCCGACCCATTATTAGTCGTGGCGGTATGGGTCGCATGGCGCGGCATGCACGAGGTCGCTCCCGACCCACCGTTAGTCACGGATAAGGTACAAGCCGAACTCGAACTTGAGGTCGTGAGGCGCGAGACGGAGGGTTCTCCCCGGCTAAGTCGCGTGCCGGGCGTAGGGGATCCCCGCCGCTAGCCGTGGGGTGCATGGAACTAAGAAGCCGGCAGCGTCCCGTTCTTAGGTCGCGGCGAGGCGGATGCATGCTGCACGCTGGTCGCGACCGCGGCGGCGATATCGGACGGCCCGAAGTCAGAAAGTGTCTTGTAAACGATGCACGGACGGCGGCTCCTAGGTCGCGGCGGAATGGGAGACGCGTCGCGAGGTCGCCGGGGACGCAGCCGCACGGCGCTGGGCTCGCGGCGAGGTCGCGGGTCCCGACTGTTGGTCGCGTGAGACGCGTGGATCGTGCCGTGGACCCGCTTAGGTCGTTCGTGCCGGACTCTTTCGTGCATGGCCGTGGAACTCGTGTGGGCGCGTGGTCGGGATTCCTCCGAGCTCCTGAGTCGTGCGGCACGGGACCATGCGTGGTGTGACACGGACGCGAGCCGGCCAATCATGCGGCACGTAAGATAAAATAGCGGGGGAGGGGGTTTATTTTTTACCTCATCCGTATCGTTAGCCGCTCGAATCGGAGGCCCAACAGCTCGTGGTCGTTACTTGCGCGAGTCGGAGGCCTGACGCTTTCCGGCCTCTAGTCACGCGAGACAGACGGTTGCTCGGGGCGGGCCTCTCCGTGCGACCGCGACTCGTTGTTGTGGAGGTCGTGCGTGGCGGAGACTCGTCGACCCGAAGTCGTGCCCCTCACATCACGAGCTCAGGTCGTGATGGCTTGAGGTCGTACGAGTCGCAGATGAGTCGTGGCGCTTGGGAGGTCGGAGGTTCGCACGAAAGGAGTTCGTACGACGCGGAAAGAGGTCGATTGGAACCGGAGGTCGCTCGATGGCGCATGCTGACGCTTACGATGTACCTGCACAATCAGGGAAGTGAATGTAGGTCGAGGCAGTGCCTCTTGGATCGTAAATGAACGGAATCCCCGAAGCCCGGGGTTAACTTTAACCAACTTTTAAGTTGTTTAGGTCGTGCGCGATTTACTTTCTCTTCTTTCTCTATGCGGTTTTATCGGGTTCCCGAGTTCGGGGTCGTGTTTCAGAGGAGCAATTGGCGGGCCATTCCTCGCTAGCCGCGGGAGCGTGGGAGGTGGATAGGCGCTCGCGCCATGCCTTCGAACAATAACCCCGAGCTCAGTCGAACGATATTTCGCGAGAGAGAAAGGAAGGGAAAGTAAAGGTCGTCCGAACGGATCGGGAGCTGGTGTGACTTTTTGTGAAAAAAGGTAAAGACGTGGGGTGTGTACCCGCGGTCCGTGAGCCCCCGAGCGAGGGGAGCCCAGCCAGAATTTTACAAAGCACGTTAAAGGTAAAAAGAGACGTAGCCGTTTGACGCTCCAGGCGTCGGAGATGGCTCGGTCGTTGGCGCCCTTGATCTTGTTCGTGCCGCGAAAGTGAGCGGGGTCGCACGGACGCTCGAGGTCGAGCCTTGATGCGCACGAGCTCGATGAAGCTCGGCGCAGAGCTCGTCAAAGCTCGTTGGTGAAGAGCTCGGGAAGTTCGGCGTTCGGGCGGTGGAGCTCGGCGTGGAGCTCGCCGTGAGAGCCCGGTGAAGCTCGGTGGTGAATTCGCTCGACCGAGCTCGGGCGAGGCTCGGCGCCAAAGCTCGAGGTGGAGGTACCGGCTCGAGGAGCTCGGCGAGGGTCTCCGCGGTGAAGCCGAAGGTGGGGCTCATCGGGAGAGCTCGCTCAACGAGCTCGGGCGGCTCGACGGGCGGAGGTCGGGTCGGGCCAGGCGGTCCGTTAGGCAAGGATGCCCACCGCCAAAGATGGAACGCCGACCTGCGCGCCGTGTGCGCGAGCTCGGGATAAACTCGAGAGCTCGGGCGGCGGACAACTCGCGGCGACGCTGAGCCGCGGGGGCGCGGGCTCGGAGCCCCGGTCGCGACAACCCTCGCGAGGCGGAGCCGGGCGCGGGCGCGGAGCTCGGAGCTCGGCGGCGACAACCGGGCGAGGCGGGCCGCGCGGGGCGCTGAGCCGGGTGTTCAGGATTCCCGGCAACTCGTTCGAGGCGCGGAACTCGGATGAATTAGGAGCTCGGCGGCAAAGAGCTCGTGGAGGAGCTCGTCGACGGAGCTCAAAGAAACGTGGTGGCGAGATCGTCGGCGAGGCTCGAGGTGGAGCTTGTTCGACCGAGCTCGGCGGCAGAGCTCGACGGAGAACTCGTGGGCGAGCCGGCGACGGAGGATGAGTTTGGTGGGCGGTAACTCGCGGCGGCACGGTAACTCCTCGCGCGGTGCGGAGCTCGGAGATCGGTGACTCATGCGCGCGCAAGGCTCTGACGGCGAGCTGTCCGAGGCGCGCCGGAGCTCGGCCGCATGGCAACCGCAGGCGGATGGAGAGAGCTCGCACGAGACGGGTCGGGTCCCACGCTGACGGGGGGTGGCGGACTGGTCGCCGAGGCCACGGTCGCGCGAAGCGGGCGGCACACACCGAGGAGGGGTCGCTTTCGGGGAACAATTTCGACGAGAACGGCAAAAGACCGACTCGCGATGACCTCCACGCTAGCGATCCTGTGTCGCGCTGACGCTGGGCTGACGCGGGCGGGTCGCGTGGACTCAGTCGTCGCGCGGTCGAGATGCCTGCGAGACGGACGGAGGACGGGCCGCGCTCCCAGGTCAGGCGCAGCCGAAGCGGACGTGAAGACGAGGCCAGGTCGCGCGCGGCTGTAGGCATGCTCGCCCGTCCGCGGCGCCGGAGTTGCGTGGCCGGCGCGGCGAACCCGCGAAGTCGGCAGCGCCGCGCATCCGCACGACCGTGAGGTCGCGCGAATCGGGACGCCCCGCCCCGCTCCTAAGGTCGCGGCGAGGCGAACATAGTGGGCTCTTGTGCACCACATGTCGCGGCGACCGCAGACGACGCGTTGGTCGCGCCTCGCGGTCCCACGCCGCGGCGATCACGCGCCCATGGGCGTAGATTCCCGTAGGGCGACGCGAAGTGACCTCGCCTTGGTGCGGAGGACGGAGCGACCTCGGCTCGTGCGGAGGACCCGCGGCGAACTTGCAAAGTGGCGTGGGACCTCGGCGAACGGCCTTCGCCGGTGGATCTTGAAGACGGCGCCGCTGTAGACCGGCGGCACATGCGGGCGCCGCAGTAGGGCTTGAGGCAAGCGCGTCGTGGCTTGAGGCGGGCGTAGGCTTGAGGCGAGCGCATGATCTCTTCGCAAGCAAGGGAGGAGAGCCAAGCAAACTCGACACATGTGCATGCAGATATATATAGTATATATATATATAGGCAAGGACATGCAAGTTATTGGGCAGCGGCGTGGCATCACATGTGTCGAGACCGAGCACATGGCCGAGCTCATGAGGCTCGTGCGCACGGAGTCGTGCGGTGCTCATGGAGCTCTACACGGATGGAGCTCGTGGCGAGGTCTTGCGAGGCGAGGCGCTCCCGCGACCCTTAGGTCGAGGGGCGGGGAACAGCGGCCAGTCGCGCAGTGTGCACGGCGCGATGACGGAGAGGAGCCCGTGCGTGGCGAGGTCGCCAGACGGACCCGAGACGAGGGAGGCCGCGGCCCCGTGCCGAAGGGGCGCTGGACTCGGCCTCGTTCGTCCGCGGGCCGAGCAAGCCGGGCGCTGGGGGAGGTCCGCCCAGTCGTCTGCCGCTGTCTCTCCCGGTCGCTGGCGCGTGATGGCCTCGTGGCCTCGAGTCGGATGCGGGGGCTCTCGGGGTGGGAAAGCGAGAGGTCGTGTAGTCTGCGCGTACGGAGCGTATAGGACTCCGCGGTGTGGGAATCGGATCCCATCCCGAGCGCGCCGACCCGAGTCGGCGTCGCCTTATGCCGACCGGGGAAAGGGTCCTACGAGGACTCTCCCGGGTCGACGAGGCAAAAGGCCAGCCTCAAGCATATCGGAGCTTCAAAGCCGGCGACGTGGTGGATGAAGCCATCGGAGCGGTGACTATCGTCACACGAGCGCTTCCCCTACCCGGGCGCGCAACCGTCGCGGGTCTAATATCGGGGTATGCCACGCATTACGACAATCAATCGTATGGCTCGTGTGGGACTCGATGGCCTAGCTCAAGGGACACAAGACGCAAGGTTTATACTCGGTTCGGGCAAATCGGTGCCCCTAGTCCGATCTCCGGTTGAGTCACTATGTGGCCGAGCTCAAATGCTCGTGATCGGGAGAATACAAGCTGTTCGAGAGAGGGAGGCCGGCTCCCAAGTCTCTCGTAAGTAGTGTGTGTTCGAACGAGAGAGCGATGGGAAGAAGATCCATCCCCTCTCCCGGTGGCCAAGGCTCTCCTTTTATAATCGTAAGGGGAGGATACATGGGTGCCACCAGAGAAGGACTAAAGATGTGAAGAATATAAAATAGAGGGGGTAAAGTGCAAAAGTCGCCTGGTTTGCCGGCACGCCGGCTGTCCGGCGTGCGCGACGTCGTCGCCGCCCTACCCGGTAGTCTGCTCGTCCCGGTCGTCATAGAGTCTCGTAGGGGCGGCTCCATATTTCGATAAAGCCAGACGCCCATCCACCGAGCTCGGAGCTCGTTGGTTGGTGACGGAGGGAACAATGAGCTCGTCGCGCCGCCCGCCATAAATGCGCGTGCCGTGTCGCAAGAAAACGGTGGACAGAGAGAGCTCGGTCGCCGTTGCCGAGGTCGCCGTTGTCCGGTAGTGGTTGTCCGTAGCGGTTGTCGGGAGGCGGATTCGGCATCCGGGCCGATACGCCGTGCCGCCGGGGCATTGATGTCGCGCCGGTGCGTAGCCGCGCGCGCCAGCCGTGGCTACGGACGGGCGGCGCCAAGACAGCTACGGCACTCGAGTGCCTCCGCCGAGTATCGTAGATTGACTTTGCCCGATCCTCGTTGGGATGTGCGGTTCATCTGGGTACGTGGTCCCGGAGACTTGCGAGCTCGTAACCTTCGCGCCGTTCCGAGCCCGAGGTCGCGGGATTTGTCCGATGGGGAGCGCGAGCTCCCTAGCTCGTGAATTCCCCGTACCGAGGTCCGAGGTCGCGGCGAATCGGAGATAAGTCGCGCGGCCTCTCGGGTCGCGGGATTCGCCTTTGGAGAGAGCGAGAGGCGGAGATCGCCCGGACGACGAGGCGCTGCGGGCTGAGCGAATCAACGCCCGCACGACCTCGAGGTCGCGGCGTGGCGGAGATATGCGCCAGACGGGCGCGCGCTCCGCCATCCGAGCTCGTACGAGACGGAAGGAGCTCGCGGCGAGGCGGAAAGAGCTCGCGGCGGAAGAGCTCGTGACGCTGATGGAAAGAGCCCAAGCAGACCCCGAGGTAGTATGTGCCGAGGCGGTGGGGCGCATGATGGTGCCGAAAGCAAGGCATAACACGGCTCATTCGACTTCGTAGTCGTGCGTGGCGGACCTCGGCCCCGCCTTCCGAGCTCGTGCGAGGCGGAGTTAGGCCGAATGCTGTTATTGCTTTTACCGCGATTAGTCGTGTGTTTAGGGTACCCCCGATACAGGTATCCCACACAATCCATCCTATTGGTACCGAAGATCAGCTTGCCGATATTTTTACCAAGCCACTTGATGAGAAGAGATTTTGCAAGCTAAGAAATGAATTGAACATTCTCGACTTCTCCAATATGAGTTGAATGCATCCCACATATGTGACATGCCTCTCCATCGAGCCAAAGCTAAGGTATAATTGGTCGACATGTCATCATGATATCTAAGGACTTGTTAGATCATATAGACATACAACTTGGTTCCTTAGGTTGCATTCATGGAAAAGCAATGAATTTCAATGTATGTATGCCATCACTATTGCTCTTTACGATTGATTGATCTAGTGATGACATATGACATGCTTGTGGGCTTGCAATCTCAAGTGTTGAATTTGAATTATTGTCATATATGTGATTCAACATAGACATGATAACCCTTTCATGAGGTGTGAAGAAGCTTGTCTTTGGTTCAAACCAAATTACATGCATGACAAGTTATCCAAATTTGACCAATTTTAAAAACTAATCTTTCCAATATCAAAAGAACCCGATCAATCCTTTTTATGTCAATTGTTGACAAAGGAGGAGAGATTAGTGCATAAAGATTGGAAGGGGATCAATTTTTTTTTTAAAAAGCATACAAGTAGGGGGAGCAAGCTCATAAGCCATTTGTTGCATTTGGTTGTGCATTAACATATGACTTGCTCTTGCACATGTATTTAAATCCCTTATATACATGCTTGTGTGATGTATGCTAGTGTTACTTTGATTGATGAATGATCAACTAGCATGCTTAGGTGGTTGCTAGATATTTTGATTTCCGCTCTAAATTCAAGTACCTTGCTTATAATGTGATCTCATGTGGTACTTTGAGTTTTTGATGAAATATCTAGTTATCAATGATGCTTGTATGGTGAGAAAGGCGCAACTCGATTGGTATCACGCTTCAAAGGTTCATTCTTTCACCATTGCATCATTTTGGTAACATGGCTCACTCCCTAATTTCAATATTCATACATGTATGCAAAGCTTCGTTCCAATCTCTCGGCATACATGTAGGGGGAGCTCATGCTACCAAAACCGAACTATGATGTTTGTCCAATCCTATAATCATGAACAAATTGCTTGGACAACCATGATAGGTTCAAAAATTCTTTATCATAAAATCTTTTATGCGGGTTGTCACCAATTACCAAAAAGGGGGAGATTGAAGAATCTCTAGATTGATTTTGGCTAATTGATGGCACCCTTAGGACTAATCTCTCTATGCTAAGTGTTTTATTAGTTAGAGATTGGTCAAGCCAAGTGTGAAGCATGGAGGTCATGGTGGATGGATTGAGGTGATCCAAAAGATGATCAAGTGCTCGCTTGAGTGGATTTGAGAATCAAAATGGGCTCAAGGCAAAGGTATATCCATAGGGCCATTTTGATTTTGCACTCAAGACACGATAGAGGGTGTGAGTGACTTAGGATAGATAACCGTACTATAAAAAAGGGAAATCTTTAATTGCAATGGTTATCTAGTGCCACGAATTTTAACTTGCATATGCATATGGGTTAGTGACGTGGCGACTCGTTGAAAAGCTCTTTGGAAAAGGCTTGAGAAAATGCTATCGAATTATGCTCAAGAGGTTGACATATGTTTGGATGAGATGGCATATTATTTGGATCCAACAGTTACTGAGGGTGTGTTCACTTCCCATCTACCAACCCAAAAAGTGCTACAGTTTTTCTGTCACATCAAATCTTTTAACGCATTTATGAAGCATTAAACGTAATTAAATCAAAAAACTAATTGCACAGTTTGGTTGAAAAGTGTGAGACGAATCTTTTTGAGCCTAGTTAGTCCATGATTGGACAATAATTATCAAATACAAACGAAAAGTGCTACAAAGAACCAAACCCAATATATTTCAGCAACTAAACACCCCTGAACATTTGGAGGAGAAAAAGAAATCGAGAAATGCATGCATGATATATATATATATATATATATATATACCTGTACATGCACGATGACTAAAGATAGAAAGGCAGTTGGGGCCGCACCTGGTTGCATGCTTGCTGCCACTCGGAGTCCAAGTAATAAAAAAAAAAAAAGGAAAAGAAAAGGAGCTGTTGAGCCGGCCTGGTCGACGCCAACTACTGCTGGTCCACTTCCTGCCATCTATCGATGCTTGGGCCCAAGACGAAGGCGGAGGAGCGCTGCTGGTTCGTTCGAGCAGTTGATCGATCTCGTCCGTTTTTCTTACCGTGAAGAAGCATCGAAGCAGAGCACGAACTCGTCTGTTCGGCCGCCGCCCTGGAGACAGAGCTGTGAGAGCTGCTGCCGCCCGTTGGAGCGTGGGGAGCGCCCGACCGTTGGCCGACGGGGCTGCCCGTTGGGAGACCTGGCCTGGAGAGTATAAAGCTTCAGTCTCCCCTTCTCTGCTCCCTCTCTCGGAAAATTTCGAAAATACTCAACAGTGAGCTTGTTCTTGCAAACCTTAGCTCTCTTCTCCTCCTCTCTCTCGATCTACTGATTTAGGCTGAAATCAAGTGAGAGAGTTTATGCTAAAGATTGATTTGAGGGCTCCAAGAGGATTGCTTCCCTCTCCTCTCCACTTCGTTGGTGGATTTGAGTTTTTGAGAGAATTTGAGGGTAACCCTAGTGTGCATTGCATTTGTGATTCATATTTGTGGCACTAGGTGGTTGTTGCAATTGGGGATTTCTTTTTACTCTTGGAGAGTACCACTCCTAGACGGTTTGGAGATTGTTGGAGGCGTTGGGAAGAGAAGGAGATTGTTCTTGCCCACCTCCGGTTGATTTGTGAGAGGACCGTGCATCCTCGTCGGGAAGACAAATTGCAAGATAATATATTGCTCGTGTCTTGGGTACCTCTCATTTGCTTTGGGTGCAAGTAGCCTAAAGGGAATTGGCTAGCAGTGAGCTCCACCTTGCCCCACACGTGAGAAGGTCGGCACAACGGAGACGTAGTTTGACGGGTGCTCAAGTGAACTTCGGGGTAAATCATTGTGTCTCCTCTTGTATGATTATTGTCTCTTGGTGATTGGCTTCATATTGGTTATCTTGGTATATCATTCCCGGTGATTGGATTGACTAGCCTCGACATTGTGGTATATCACTTCTACACTCTTGCATTACTTCATTATATATCTTGTGCTAGTGTAGTTTGTGTAGACTTGCCTAGTTGCTTAGTTTGCGAGAGTAATTAGCTTGTTCACCTAGTTGTAAAGTAGAGACTTAGCCTCTTGTGTGAATTAGAGACTATAGCAACTAGAATTGTTAATAGGAGGCTTGCCGACAAGTAGAGCTAGAGAGCAAACACTTTTATCGTCATTTGTTATTCTAACAAGTTTGTCTAGTGATTTTGTAAAAATTTTATTAGGCTATTCACCCCCTCTAGCCTTTTAGGACCTTTCAGTATCCTATATGAAAATTCAAAAAGGATACACCAACAAATTTAGCAGCTTACATATCCCGAGTACTTGAACCAAAAATGCGACAATAGGAAGCTAGATATAGAGCATTCTTGATTACTCACCATAGACATTCCTGCCAGCATTTGGTGCTGCAGGTGATCCGTTGGCTGCAGACACTAACATGACATTGCCATGAGCTGGACGACTCGACAGTGCCTCTCATACCCAGATGCTCCAAAGACACGCATGCCGACGAGGTTGTCACCAAGCCAAGTGAGAACCGCCAAGTCAAACCTGGACACACGCTCAACTGTAACGAAGTCCCTCCAACCGTCACTGAGGAACACACGTCCATTCACTTGGTTCACTTGGACCTCAACACCGACCATTGAATCACCAAACAGGATCAAGGTCTCAAGAGGTGAGCCCGGAATCCTGAGCCAAAACTGCATAGGGATCTCCTGATAAAACAAACAAAAGACAGCACGTCCAACCATACATAAGAAAGAACTAAAAATTCTGAGAAAGAAGATACAACAACATATCTAATCTCTTTTGCCCCAGGCCCGGTCAAAACTGCTTCAATACCAACATGGGATATCATATACAGATCGAATACAACAAAACTACCTGCCATTCATTGAAATGTATATGCTAAACAATGGGCAAAGCTACCCATAATGCCAAAAGTAGTACATAATATCTGACAGATAATACAAACGAAAGAGCTACTCTAAATAGATAAAATAATCATCCACACTTTCAAGCATATGCTTAAATTAGAAACATGCTACCTATAAGAAACAAATCATAAGCTAGTTTTCACTGCACGACACTTACAATTGACTCCAAGTACGGTGCGTCGAAGTTCTTACAAAAACTATGCCCCCGGAACATGCGGAACGGCTCCATGCGTGGGCGAGCGAGCAACCTGTAGGCACTGCTCATATCCCGAGAAACAAAGAAAACATGGAAACAGACACGACGGCCGCGCGTTAGTGGTTAGCAACATGACTAGAACGCAAAAGATGCAACGAAACGAAGGCGGTGTCTGTTAAAATTACCGAACGTGGCCCAAAGATTGGGAACAAACGAGCGGGGACAACACCGGGGCCAAACGGACCAAAGTTGATGTCCTGCTCCTACGCACCGTCGGCAGAGGTGCCAGACGACGAGCCATCCACCTGGTTGCCCGTCATCCAAACCGGGATCTGCGAAACATCTCTGCGTCCACAACCCGACGCAGACCCGAGAACTTTTTTTTCCCTTCAAAGAGCCAACGATCCGGCTCGGACTAACGGTAGGGAGAGTCCGCGGCAACACAGGTGCCGCGCATCCTCCCAACCCAAGCGCAGATCCATGGAACGAGCATAAGCCCATTGACCTGCAGCACCGTGCAATTGAAAAAGACTGACACCCTCCATTTCGAAAATAAAAATGAACAAGTACCGCATGAAGAATCATATGTAGATTAAACAAGGAAAGCGAAAAGGACGATGAGAAGACAAGCTATTGCATTACCTGGCCAGATTCGACGGCGTGACTGCGGGCAGCAGCGTCCAGGTGTTCATCCGACGACAATGTGGCGGACCCGTCCGCCTCCGACTCCACCTTGCAAGCGACCGAATGACGAGGAGATGGAGCGCGACCCGCTCCAGCAGCCGGCGGATCTGCAATGAGCGGCGCATGAACCACAGGAGGCACCTCAAGCACTTCGTTGACGAGCCCAGTAGAAGCACCCGGTGGCGGCGGGCTGCGCGGACCCTGAGTGGCTCCTCATCGGAGCGGCAGAACGGTGTCACAAAGAGCGCAGGAGCCACCGTCAGTGAGCTACGCCTACGCACCACAGGTGGGCTAGGCAGCGGGTTGCTCGGCCTGCCCTTTGCCGGCGTTCGCCGCATCATCATTCACAGGAGGAGTAGACATGGATCGAACGCGCTTCACAAGCAAAGGAAGAGAGGAGGAGTGTGCAGAGCGAGCATGAAGAGAGAGAGTGGAGCGAGTGGTTGCTACGACACTCCTAAGAAAAGCTTGCACATATAGCGGAGGCTACACGCAAGGGGGCCTCCGACTCGGGCTCAGGCGAGTTAATGTTGGCCACCTGCCAACCGTCCTCATTAAACAAAAAGCTACTTGATGGGGAGGCAGCAACCACGCATGCGCCGGCACCCAGGAGCCAAGCTCCACCACACTTTGGCCGGCACTATGCCAACGCCCAATCGCTGCCTGCTGGTTGAACTTGACTCAAGATCAGATACTGCAGCTTCCTCCTCAGAGCAAGGCCAATAATGCTTGGCTATAAGCCAAGCCAACTCATCTAGAGCCAAGCTTATAGCTTCATGGATCCAATAGTTGATCCTACGCATGTTCCTAGAATAGTTTTTTTATGTATTTATAAGAAGAGAGAGAACGTTGGAATGAGAGAGAGAAAGAGACTGTATGGTTCAGGGCATGCAAAGATATCTCGATTTCTGTGAACAGCTCGGCGCCGGCAGCGTCGCCAAGCACATGTTCCTCTCTCCTCCACCTCGGATGTGCAGCTGATGTGGGCGGCGTTTCGCCGACCGCTGTACTTGCTCTCAAAAGCAAACAGCAAAGCAGATGTTCCCAATCATCAACCATCGATAATCTTGTAGGGTCAGGTCCTACTTTTAGACAGATCATTAGCAAAGAACAAAAAGGTTATGAAGAAAGCCGGTCAACATCGAAACAAATCTGAAAAGCTTTAACAAAGGCTGGAAAATATAATCCATTAAAACAAACAATTGAAATAATACCACTTTTAAGAATTTCGTGGGAAAAGGGCAAAACACTTAAAAATCCGCTTTATCGTTACTTGTGAATTCTAACAATATCATTTATAAAGTGGAATCACAAAAGTTTTTTAAAAATGAAAGTATTATATTCATTCATGAGATTTTATTATTCCCTCTTGTTAAAAAAATGGTACATATAAAAAACGAACTACAAAAAGTACAAAAAATGTCATCATCAATACACAATACCATTTATACGAGAAATCTAGATACGAATCGACGACGGAAGCTCGAGACCCAAATACTAAAATTTGATAAAGAACCAAATAGAACCGAAGTTTTAAAATAAGGCACCAAATATTAAAATTTCATAAAGAACCTGGTATGGTAAAATTTGTAAATGAAACCCAAAAAGCAAGGTTAAAATTTGTGAATTTTTAAATTTAGGTTTTTTAAACAACCTCTGGAGCAAAAAACTTCATAAATATCGATTGTAATTGTGAAAAGGTCATGGAACTTTGTAGATAACAAATTTTTGATTTCTGCAAGTCATTTAGGCATACAAAACCTACATTTTATAGTCTCCAATTTGGCATTCAAATATCATAAACCACATCGAATGGATAAACTTCCTAACTGATAATTGTAGACCTAGTAAACTTATGGAACTTTGGAAATGGCTCACTTTTTTGATTTGGATCCATTTACATTCTCAAAATTACTCAAATTTCACTTGGATTTATGGCCAATAAGATATGGCCAAGAATACGTGTGTACCAACGTCCTGATGATTCTCCACGCACAAACGGCCGGCCGCGGGTCCGAAGCCTGGCGACCGCAACGTTTGGAAAAAGCGTAGGAAAATTATCAGGACTAGGCATGTCGGTCACTAGCCAATGGGGTCCAAATTACAAATCAGTTGCGAGCGTGGACTCATAACTATCTAACGGGCTTTATTTCAGTTCAACCACCTTGATGCTTTTCCCAAACGCTCGTACAACCACGAATCTATGTTGTAGCAACGGAGGAAAAAATGAGAGTGAGCCATTTCCAACGTTTGCTAACCTCGCCGATAAATTTTAAATCGGCCTATTTATCTAATATAGCTTTGCCATGGCTTCTCTTGTTCAGACTTTTCAAAAATCAAAATTAAGCCTTCAAGACTACACACCGGTTATTTATCTTGAGGTTTCTATTCAACAAATTTGTGTCACCATCAACTGATTCTGCCGTTGCAAAAAAAAAAAAAACGCGCCAAGAACAACAAAATGTTTGAAGACCAAGCGCGCATACCGAGCTTAACGAAAAATGAGCGCGCGCTGGGCAAGAGGGGGGTGTTTAGTTGGTGAAATATTTTGGGTTGGCCATCAGAAGACTTTTTTTTTTTTATTTGGTAATTAGTGTCTAACCATGGACAAACTAGGTTTAAAAGATTCGTCTCGCACTTTTCAGCCAAACTATGTAATTAGTTTTTTTATTTACCTACATTTAATGCTTCAAAAATACGTTAAGAGATTTGATGTGACAGGAACTGTAGCACTTTTTGGGTTACTGTTGAAGCAACTAAACACCCCCGAAGGTTTGAAAAATTGATGCAGTCCACGCCCACCGATTCATGAGTCCCAAGGAAAAACTGTACTAGCACAGTGCCTCGCCGCCCCGCGTTGCAGCCTACACCTATACAAGTTTGACAGTAGAATACACAATGAGTCGTACCATGCATGCTCAAGAAAAAACGAGTCGTACCATCCTGATACAAAGCTTGCCCCCATAGCTTCTTGCACCTGACGCAAAAAGCGGCAGCACTGTTAATGAAATGACAACTCAATCTGCATCATCGTTTGCAGTAATCCACGGATTAGCCCGAAGAGAGTTAGAAAAGCAACTGCCTATTTGTTCACGCACCGAACAGACAAACCGTGCCGGAGTGACACAAGATCCAATCCTACTGCTCGTTGATAGGCAGTTTGCGCGGCTTCGCCATTCTGCAACGCACACCAGAAGGGTAGCTCCCTCAGCGAAGCAATCGGCCCCGTCTTGCCTCCTAACCCTCCCCACCACCCCCACCCACACCACCGTAATTTCAAGCATTCTACCAAGAGCTCGTTCTAACTTGAGAACGAAGAAACCATGGCAGCCGCCGCTAATACTTCTTCCATGCCAACGACCAAGAGAACAAGAAGCCAGCAAGGGCCGAGCGTCAAGATTGATCCAAGAAGCCTTCAACGCCACCTACGCTCGGATAGATCTGCACATCTATCGGGTAAATCTTACACAAGCACAAACTTCTTCCCACAAGTGGCATCTAGCTTTACCCTTGAGCAGAAACAAATAGCCATAGATGCCGGCTTCGAGTTCGTCCTACACATCCTAGACTTCAAACCCTCGTTTAGAGACATCACTTCCGCAATGCTGCTCTACGATAAGCATAGATCCGAGCTCCACCTCATCGACTTAGAGTTATCCGGGTCAACAAGCAATCAGTAACGAGGAAAAGCTTTCCCATCCATTGACTACTCAATCAGCCAACTTTTAGATAAGATAGCTATCATTACTAGCTTATTCCCCTAGAGAAGAAAAAATTGATTGAGTCCACAAAATAGCTCGATTTCTATAGATACTGCAAGGAAATTTTTAGCAAGAACCGCAGGGATGAAAATGCATGCAAAAAATGCCTCGATCTTCAAATGGGCTCTTGTTTTAGTGGTTGCCCATGACTACATATCACCAACTCTAGAGAACAGAGATGCAGAAACATCCACAATCCACGCAGTGGAAGATAGCGCCGGACCAGGGATATATGACTAGGCCGGCTTCACACTACAATCAATCAAAGAATCAACTCTCCAGCTCAAATCAATGCTCCGCATGGGCCTCCCAGTGGGGCCCAAAACAATAGAAACATGCTCCATCTTCTTACTGGTAAGTCCTTACTTTTATTAACAACCAAAATTTTATTTTCGAATCAGCCGTAAACAATGTAACCTCAGCTTACCAGATTAGGCAACAATATCAAAAAACAAGTAGCCACTATTACACAGAAAAACTCGTACTGAGTTCTAGTAGCAAATATATTACAGACTTACCCAATGGCATTGTAACTCAATGATTACACCCATGCAGCTGTTGTACCTGATCAACTCAACGTCCAGTGGAGTTTCATATGAACGATCAAGCACCCCACTCATAAGGGATTTCACGCCGAAGAAGATTAGAGCACTCATATGACAAGATCAGTACAATAGGCAACAAGCAGCATGTTTCAGCCTAAACCCTGCGAACACAAGGGTAAAGTCTTAAACAAAGAACCATTTGAACCGCTAACAGTAGGCAAAGATAAATTGCATCAGACATAATGTGCAACAAGAAATTGTTGATAACACTTGACAAATAGAAACAAAAAACTCAATAAATTGTTGGAACTTATATCTCTACCCATTCCATAATGCACCATTACATAGGTCTCCAATGCACTAGCAAGCAGCATGCCAGAATGTGCTGCAAGGGGGCTACAAGGCATGGACAACACAGGGCTACCCCTACCAGGCGTAGACAGCAGGAGTGCATCATCAGGGCACTTGACAAAGGTAAAACATAAATCAAACATCTACTATCCACAGTAATGTTTGTGCAGCATACACCCCTGCAACCGTAATAAATTCTGATCCTTTTCAAACATTTTAGAATGAGGTAATGCGATACGGAGGCCATGTATCGCTGGTCGTAGCCAACAAATTTATCATCCTTGCCAGAAAATTAAATGGCCGGATAGTGTCAACTCTACCATCAGGAGAGACAACAGATGTATATACTGTACACAATGTGTATGTTTTCCCAACATCCTCTTGTAACTTAAAATCCTAATATGTGCCACACTACTCACAGGAAGCAACGATCTCGGATCTAGACACATGGTTGCACTTGGTCGCATGAACACAGTCGAAGAATGGATCAAAACAACAAAGGCAGGTCTTACAGAAGTAGGCTCGCCTCCAGGTAAAAATTATAGCACAATGAAGATTACATACCAGTGCCAACCATTTCCTAACCTCAAAATTAAGGTTATTGATACTAGGAAGACAGTGTCAAGTGATGCACACTCAATTCCATGTAGGGCAAGAACAAGGCAAACAAACTACTGCCTTGGAAAAGGACAGCGATGCAACTGATGGCCTGATACTACTCAACAGTTCATAAAAAAACAAGCAACTACAAGACCATACAAAATCCTAGGTACAGATAATCACACATAAACCCCACACAACCAGTCCAATGTAAAATATGACGTCAATCTAATAAATTCAACTACTAAACAAAATAAATGCTCTTTGTTGTAACAGAATCCACCTGTGAATGGTCAAGCAATCACCAAAAGCAGGAATATCAAAGCTTTGAGAAACAAAACGAGGGAAATATCACACCCGGACCTAAATACGACACCAGCAAACAAACAACGCACAACCCAGCTGACAACACCACTGTCTCACGGAAGTGGTCCGACGGACCTCTATTCGACGGCATCAATGAGCAACTGAGTCACAACAACGCTGAGGACTCGCCACTACTCAGCCAACTGGCCTCACTTACCGGACGTGAGCTACCCTAGCTTCCTTTAATATTTCAGATACACTGAAATTGCTCAACACCAACTAACATGACAAGAATTACTTTAATCATGCAGGCAAGCTACTCTTCAAGGACAACTGAGCACCAAATATTTCCTCCAGCACGCTAGGAACTCTAGGATGGACATGCTCCATTTCAAGGACAACTGACCGACAATGAAGAGAATCAACCGCCGTGAAAAAGTGGAACAATTTATCATTCTTGAATACCAAACTATCCTTCCTCTTACCAAACTAAATTTTATGTAACAATAATGACGTACCATCCATTTTCTTATGACCGGAAAGCTACCAGTGCAAAAGAATTTTGTAATATAATTTCGAGTGATTGTACATGACCACTGTAACATCCAAGGCAAGAAATTATCGTGTGCCTTCCACTAGAGAAAGCTTCGAAGTGTGCAACACACAATAGCATAGGAGACTCGTCACAACTAATACACCATATAACAAGAATGATGCTCCAAAAAAAAGAATTAAAAGCCCCTCAATTAAGTAACATACAACTACATGCCTATCTAGGGAAACATATGTCACAGCCTTTAGAATAAAAGGGCAAAATGGTCAACACACCTTCGCATCCCTAGAGTAATATAAAGGGCACACTAGCCAACAACCATCCCACCACCCCTAAATCCATCAACGAGCAAACCAGCAAAAACTTCCCCTGCCTGACTCAGTTCACCAAACCCTAGCCCTTAACACCAGCAGACAACATGACCTCACGTCTGCTGAACAGAGACCCATCAGAGCAAATTAAGAACTACAGATCTAGGATCGGAGTTCACGTAGTTATAAGAAAGGACCAAAACCTACGAGCAGTCACGGTTAAGCAAGTGTTGGATACTTTCAAGGCAAGGCAACATGAAGGAAGATTGGTTCTTGACAACTCCCAGCTATACACTGTAAGTAAAGCGTCCTGACACTAGGTCTTAATTTCATGTTACATGAGCACTAATATCATGTCATAAATATATTCACAGTTGAGATTCTATGCAAGGCTGGTTGAAATAGATTAGACAGAAAACCACACGAATTTCAAAATCAATGATGGCATAGGATCTTTGGAAGGGAGGATCTGGTAAGTAAACATTCTACCCCTAAGCCATCCCCCGGGGAATATGTCACAAACAACAAATATTCTGACACATTATATTTTTTAATTTACATCCAATATTCCCCATCTTAGGCCAAATTCAAACGAGGGGTCCATGGACCTAACCGACGCATGGTGAGTTACACTTACTCATACTGAAAAGGTTCCACATTACATTTCGTTACTTTCTAAGAATCTCAGTTGCTCAAACCATCTCTATATGACTGCTCCATAGCCTGGGCAGCTACTACGACATGGTAGCAAAGCTAGGTATCGTGGACAAAACAATCATGCTTCAGACCCTCAAAGCAAGGTAATCCACTAAAATACCAACTCTACAGTACATATAGCCATGCATTTCATATCACCCAACACTTCTAGCCTCGTACTAAACATCTGGTCGTCATACACAACAAGGTGATCAACCATAACACAATAACAATGCACATGCTAACAACCATACATGAATACACCTCACCCTTGGCCAACTAAAAGGGAGGATGTTTGTCAGTGGTCAAATGAAAGGAAGAAAGCTGAAGTTTACATCCAGAATGAACTGTAAACCCAATTCGACAAAGAAGCAATTATAGAGACCCTGTCAAGCCAGCGCATCAGGCTAGTTAACTATGCCTTGCCTACGCACCTATAACACCACCAAAACGTTTATATTCACTAACTCTAGCTTTTGAATACATGGACAACAGGGACAACGAATCGAGCAACCACCGAAGTTCATCTTACAGCATCGCCACCTCGGCGAGACGCGTCGGCGGGTAACTAGCACGGAACTGAATAATGGATCACTTCCATCATGAATTGTTGAGTTTTTCTGACCAAACGCCTTCTTAAATTCTACTTGCAGAAAAAACTTTGGAGGAAATGTTAAATGAGGGGACAATCTACTGTACAACTAGTGACCACCACTTCAAGCTAGCCGACAATAATTAGAAAATACGTCAACAAAGCTCATGCAAAACAACGAACTTTATTAGTACTCATTTGTAGTAGACATGTCAATCCAAGTGTAACGAATATTAGTCTCTACATCATGTAGAGTTTTATTACATCAGCATCTGCTAATCTATCGAATAAAATGACCAGGTAATTTGCACTGCTATTTCAATTCAACAAATTACTATGCACTGTGTACTGATTAACAACATACACCCGCACCATTTGTGATTATTTTCACTTTCTATAAAGGTTAACATGCATTCCTAAAATGGTATGCTAATTACTGCGAATGCACCTCGCACCACACCACACCCGACAAAGATATTTAGTAAACCCGACCTATCCCGGGACCAACAACTTGACTTCATCCTTTCTATAAGCCCCAAAGATTACCCTTCACCTCTCAAAGCTCATCAAGAAGCTTCGAAGCAATACACTCCAGATCCACCTATACATCAAAAAAGAAAAAAAAAGGCCAACAACTAAAATGAGTGCTACTGCATCTTCACACCAACTCCACACAACCACAATTGCAAGTCACAAATTTAGAAACTCCTCTTATCCAACATGTACCGACGAATACCTTATCTTGGTTGGAAATAAGATGAACTCCATTGAAGCATCGGTAGAACATCGAGCACATCAGGCCACTCCGATTGTTCTTGAAAAACACACAACAAAGAGGAGTCCAATGCATCCCACATTAAATCTTAATTCAAAAGGATCGAACATCGACAAATGATTAACGTCAATAGGGCATAACTAATAACAAACAAATGACCTCCGCACAGCCTTGTCGGCAATGTCAATTATATAAAGCTCAAGCAAACGACACATCGAAAAGATAATCCGGTGAAAACGAAGCCCACTCAAGGTAATGCAGTACCAATTTCAAAGATGTAACAAGTCCTCTCTATCAATAGCATCCTTCCATCGGGATCAATCGCACCACCATCGGGGTCAAACACAAGGATGACATTCCTCAATGGATGCCAAACAAATGTCACCCATTTGCATTGCAAAAGAGCAGGGAAGAAAACCTAGAACGTAATAAAATATATCTTAATATGGAACAACTAAGCTCACGATAGTACTACTGAGAGCACTGGCAAAATGAGACGCGACCATACAAGTTCAGTTTTGCTCAAGTCATAAATTTGATCAGCGAGCGACAACTCATCCCACGATGTTCGGGTCCACGAGGTCAGCACCACCAAACAATAAAACACCCCGCTTAGTGTTGCAAAGAAGGCGAGTGGAAGAACATAACATCAAACATTGTTCATTTACTAGACATAAACCACGAAAAAAGAAGGCTGCGTTGTATTGCAAATGCAAAAAAATGGAAAAAGCTTTACCATAAAGTCAGACTCAAAGAAGATCCTCCATCTCGGACTACCATATGATGCATACAAAGAGGTCATCCACTTGAATAACTTGCTTCAGCAATGCGTCAAATAGATCTAGACCCATCTCACAACGCCCCCAAAACTGGTCACCCAAATCCCGATGATACACTTGTACATATTTAGGGTCTCGGTGAATAATGGCCAAGCTGCACGTTAATACACGTAAAAGAACACCTTCAGTCATTGCAAAAGCCATACACTACATACAAAAGAAGTGATTTGAAAAGCGTCTTTGACAACAATACCTATCAATCTCAAGCATCAAGGAAAGCTTTTCATTAAAACTATCCAAATCAATAGGCCCAATATCCCATTGATATCCAATCTCCCAAGGACACGGTAGACAATTTACATCACCACCGGCAGGCAATGTAGATGAGCTTGCTGAGCTAGACTCAACTACCTTCCTGGCATTAAGATCAAGATCACTCGACTTCTTTGCATTTCGCACATGACTATAAAACCGAGACATGACAGATGCCACACATAGGTTGACATCAAAACACTCTGGTATCTCGTACTGTCGAGCAATAGCTGAATGCCGCTTCACATCATCTCCTATGCAAATCCTCCTAAGTGAAAGAGTCCCAACCGCAAAGAGCATCCAGATGTAACGGCCCCGGTGAGAAACCACATTAAAGCATGAAGGGGAGCACAACCAACGAATCCCCATGCAGGCTAGAGCACGGTGGTCTGCGATGGCTCCAAACTGGACATGACAGCAACTGAATGCCATTTTGTACGACACTGTCCAACAAACTATTTCCTGCATACCAAGTGTACAAGAACATAATATCATAACCTACACAATCATAACGATATGCAAGTAAATATCCGCAATTTCAGACACCTACACCTTGAACTTACCATTTTGATTATACCTAGTCTCATCCGTGGATTCATAACAAAAACCATGGGTGTACGGGATCAATAATGACACCCGGGGACGGTCATGAATTTAACAAATAGTCATCCCATCAACTACACGCCCTTCATTGATTTGCTCTTGGAAATCAGTGGCAACAACAAACAGCGGACCAACAGCCTACAAAAAAATTCAGGATGTCAAACAATATATTAGGGACACAAAAGGTAGAATATCAACTAACGATATCACTAACATAACAACTCATTCTTCACCATGTCACATGCAAGAAACAATAGCATCGCCAAAAAGTAACAATGACTAGACGTGAAAACCCGTAAAGGTACAACATTACCTCCAGCGGGATCTTCAGCAGGTGAACCATTGCAATAACAGACTCCCACACGGCAAGCAAACCACCACTCCTACTATTGATCGGTGCATGGCAGGTTTGCATCACCCATGAATATATGCACCGCGACCCATCTCGCAACTAGGACACAAAATAAAAAAGAGTGGGCATCACTATATGCCACGTAATTCAAACTGCTTGCATTACAATATCTAACTAGATAACTACTTTGCAAAATCAATAAATCTAACCTTTCTAGGAGACAAATTCCTATCACCGCAATGGCTGCCAAAATTTGCATCCGCCAGTATCATCTTACTAATGGTGTCGTATCCAAACACCCTAATTCTTGGGAGGACAGAATGATCCATCGTTAACCCATTAAGCTCAAGATAAAGAACCTGCATAAAGTAGACAATACAGTAATCATATCATATACTAGTAGATATGTAGCGACTGGTCCATGATAGCAAGAGTGCATATCAAAAGATGTATTGCAGTTACCTGTAGAAAAATTGAACACCCACTTATGCTTGGGTACCCGATATTGTTCGCAATATCGTGTTTCAACTTTGTAACGCCATCCAACAACCTACTTATGACAAAGCCACCCCAATCATAATTACATATCCCATCCGGGTCTTCCAACGCATTCCAGTAATCAAGCGAAGCATAATCAAACTTAGCCGACGGGCACAAACAGATTAGATACAACAAACACCACAAAAGCTACTCGAATCATGCGCATCATGTCCCGACATCGGTTGTGGTTAATCACGCTCTAAAAGCTCTTGAGCTATCTTCACACTCTTTTTTTCATTGAATTCTTGGCCCAAAAAATTTCAATCACACGATGCTTAGCATCCCGCTCACAACAACATCATCCAAGACAACTCTGCGGGTACATGGTATGTCAAAAACATGACCAACATCGTATTTGTTGAAACTAATGCAGATGTCATCCCCAATGTTGATAGTACACTTCTTCTGGTCCACAAAACTCATTACCCATAGGGAGAACTACCTATGCACCTTGGGCATTACAGGAAAGTGCAGCAAACCACCAAATCCAAATCGATTTGACTAAAGCCTTCTTGTTTTCACAAAACCTAGAAACAACTTCATGGATAAGTCTAACTCAAAGACATTGAGGCAAATGAGCTCCCCTCAAATGATGAATGTCAATTGGAAAGGAAACAATCTCCTGCATACCAAAACATAACACTTCAACTAGTTCATATACAGACATTGCCCAACAAGTATAAATCAGATAAGGGAAACCATTAGGGGCGATAAAACATCGTATGACACCAATTACCCCTTGATAGAGTAAGACTACTTGCTACTAAAATAGAACTGACGAGGACATCGCCAAGATGGAGTTGAGGACGACTCCAATTCAAGAAGGGGAGGATGATGAGGACATCGCCACGCTGAACGCGCCTGCGTCATGGTCTTCCCCAAGTTGCAACTCATCTCCAACTCAGCTGCCACGTCACCCTCAGATTCAGCAGACATGTCGTCAGTGTTTGGGCCGTAACTTCCTCATACGACGTTGAAACGGGGCGATCTTGTACTCTATGGAAAGGGGACGACGACGCCATCGTTTTGGATCTGGTCCCAGCTCCAGATGACCCGTGGATCAATCTGTGTGACCACGACAATGTGCTGTGTCACCAGTTTTGGGCCAATTTGGCCATGTAACGTGTCGGGCCTTAAGCCCAAGTTGTGGATGCCAACCCCCGACGCCCCCAACCCTAGGTCGAGTCTTAGACTATGAACACAGCCGCCGCTGCTGCTAGTCACTCTGGTTTTGTTTAGTTTGAGTTTTCCATCGAGAAACTTGATTGATTCATTGTAACCATGAAGATTATTCCGCTTACAGTGATACAGGGCCCCTATTCTTACAATGACTAGACGTGAAAAACCCAGAAAGGTACACCTGTGGCGATTAGTCCTTTTGTGATCCGAACTCGAACACCATCATTTCAATTCATCATTCATATTTGCAATATTCAGATTGCGTGTTTAGCTGATCTTGCTTGTGTTCTTCGATTCGCTTGTAGGAAAAGCCTTCTTGGCGAGGTCAATCAGGTCGTGCTTGGTTGATAACTATTGGAGCAGTGGTGTAGCGCTTGCAGGGTTCGAACCATGCTGGTTTGAAGCTGGATCGTCAACGTCGAGAACTCCACAATCGAATTATCCAGTTACCTCACGGAAGATCGTGCCAGACCCTATCAGTTGATAATTCGACCATGGCTATGCTAATCAACCAAAGGGGGACAGATGCAGCTCACCTGCTTGGCTGCCCGACGGCCGCAATGTCTGGATTTTTGGTGATAAGCAAATCCATTTGCCTCAGATTCCTCCAGTCTGCTAGATTCAACGCCAGACGGCCTCTTGCGTCCATCCGCCATGGATACGAGAGCAGCCAAATTACTGAACTACTACAGGCCCGATATTGCGGCTAGGGTTCACAGAGAAGGCGCGGCGACCAAGACGAGATCGGGAATTTAAGAAAACCAGCCGGCGGCCTGCTCTGGAAAACACAAGAACAGAGCCGACCAAAATGGACGGCCAAGAGGAACTTCCGCATCACTACAGTGCCGCAATAAATAATCAACAAATAACCGCTGAACGGTAAAGCTGTAACACAAGGACATGTCGCCGTAACAGCTTGTCTTAGCTACTTTAATGAACTCTATCAGCACCAATCGTAAAGCAACTTCTATGGCAGATAAAAGGGGCGATATTTGCCGATGGTGACAGACAACTTTGGCAATCTTCGCCACTGTCCGAGCCCAGCGCACATCGCGCGACGTCGAGCGGTCAGCACAGCGGGACTCTGTTTTGCTGCTCTGTTCGTTCGTTGCTGGCTTAGTGACGTGAGTGTGACACCATCTTATAATTTATGGCCGTATCCCTTTTAGAAACAAACAAATCCTGAAATACAACAAATATGTTGTAAAACACACGGACTCTTTCCTAGAAGGAAAGGAGAAGGATGAATCCTAATCCTAGTCCGTTTGTATGTGGGCTCTTACCAAAACTCTTCGGCCTTGGCTGGAATATAGAAAAAGGAGAAGGAGGAATCCTAATCCTAGTCCGTTTATTGTGTGGGCGATTTCCATACTCTAAGGCTTATTCGGACTATATATACGTGGGAGATCCTCCATTGTAAGTGATGAAGATTCAGATGAATAAAGAATAGTTTCCCTACACCTTGTGTCTATATGTTCTATTTTCATCTACTATGTGATCGTGAGAGACGGAGAGGGAAGGTCCTAACCGCCGATGACAAGTTTCACAACACGCCATCAGCACGACAAGCTCTTCGTCGACATCGCCGCGTTGAAGCTGCCGCCGATCTTCGGCAGACCGACGCTCGCGGCCGACGCCTTGCCGCAACTACTTCGACGACGCCGACATCCCCGACGTTGTTAGCGAACGGATCTGCTACCTCCGCCTGCTACAAATATGCACTGCATCGACTCATCGTCACGCCCGGCAGGTCCCCCGCCTAGCCGAACCGTCCAACGCGACAGGCTTCGATTCTCCTCGAATTCAAGAACAAAGGTATGAAAAAATCGCATCTCGCAGATTGGGTTTGTGTTTGTTCAGATCATCGAGGTGGTCCGTATTTTCTGTGCAAATAGAATTATATATGTAGTGCATATACTGGTACATATATACTTGCAGAATCGAATCATGGATACCGTAGCAAGACCGCCTATCTTTTGCATGGCACGCACGCATGTTGTATTGCATCTAGGGTTAATTAAAAGAAGAAGAAGACAAAGGCACCGTAACATCTAGTTACTGGCTTGCATTGCATGTCACGATCCACGGATCCTTGTCAATGCACCTTGCCCCGTATTTGTGCGCAACAACACCAACCTTGCGAAGGAGTTGTTCGGATTTGCATGTCCGGACACAAATCCATGTTGTACTCGAATCCACCAAGCGACGTGCAAGGCCCGCCATCCCGCTCGAAGCCCCCGCACGCCACCGCCTTGGTCGTATGGCATGAACTCCTTGTGTACAACTACTTTGTTCCTCCTACACGGCTTGTACACCGCCTCAGGCGGTGATCGCTCATCTTGGGACCGAATCCAACCAGAGGTCAGAAAGCACGACGCTATCGCCAGCCTATGTTCCGCCTACCAACTAACCGCAAGACGGCAAGCCGGGATGGCAACGCAAGGTGGTTAGCAAGAATAGAGCCGTATTCAAGCAGAATTATGAGCCCGAGGAACAACAATAAAAATTATTGCATGGACTCGGATCGTGTAATGAAAAATGTGCCGAATTAGCCTAATATGAATATTGGGTCGCATTTAAAAATTCAAGTAAAATCCGTAAAAACGGATCCCGCAGATTCTATGTATATAGGTTCCATTTTATTGCGAGATAAATCTTATATTTTCTGGAAAATACACATTTATGGTGTTTTACAAACAACCTTTAAAAACAAGAAGTTTACAAGATAATTAGCCCTAGACCATCTCGCTTTACTATGTTTCTTATACCCGCATGTATAAGAGCATGCATGTACATATTAAATCTGAAGTTTAATGGATGCTTTGCCTAGCTTTATATTTTCGTAAGTAACAAGTAGAATTTAATTCTGAAAATTGCTAGCGCAACCATGATTTATATACCATGTAATTGCAAGGATAAATCTTGAATGATTATACTAGAAACATGGTAAAGTTTCATGAGCTCTCTAAATCATGCGCACCTTAGACTAATTATTTGAGAGTCTCATATTTATTTTTCCTAGCATATGATTTTTTTGGGATGAATGAATGCTTGGTATACATTCTGAAAATTTTGCATATACCATAATCCTAAAAAATGTTAGGATGTTTCTAAGAATATTTGAGTAACCATCCCTTTGTCTTTTTGCACCTTGCTAGTCGCGTTTACATGTAGTAAACTTATATGCACATGATCCAAGTTACGGTATTTTGCATGCCTTAAAAGAAGAAACAATATCCTGAAATTACTCTCGAAAGTAAAAAGTATTTGTTACGGTCATTATTAAATCCATGTAGGATATTTTGCTACCATTGAAGTGTAGTAAACACAGTTTTTTGAATTACTCTCTAGAATGAGTATATGGCCGATAGAAGTAACAAATGCATTGTGGGACTCATTGCATGAGTAAAATCCCAAATTATGATTATAGACTATCATATTGCATTGAAAGTCAAATTTTGAAGCTTGTATGCTTAACGCCGCTCTATAAACAATAGCTTGAAGCTTTGTAAATATCTAGAAGACAAGATGGTAAATAAAATTTTATCAAACTATATTTTAGAAGAAATATCTCTTGTGTATAGAATATCAAAGAGCTATGAAATACTTGAGGTATTTGAATTTACCATCTAAATTACTCAAATGAAAATTGAGTTGGAATTTTTAGATAGCTTTATGAACCAGGATATTATTAAGTTACAATAATTTTGAATATGTGGCTTGTATATGTTACACCCTCGAAGGCTTGTGACGTTATATCATAACTCTTGAATATAAAAGCATGTAGCTACTCCTTGTCAATTACGACATGCAAGAATGCATATTATTTGAAACATATAAAGTTTCTCTTGAAGAAGAACTTAAATCATGTGCTTATATATATTTATTATCTTTAAATTTCATATCCTGAAGTATTGATAATAGTGATGGTGGTGCATTTTAATTAAATTTTTAATTCTGTTGAATTAAGTGGTTAATGGTTAATTTGTTAGCTTGAAGACTAATATGAAATGTTTAATATTCTTAGTTGCAATTACTTGAAGTAATATGTCTCGAACTTCTCATGGAATAAATTAGATTTATATGTTTTCACATATAAACAAATTGCCTATTGCCTATCAAAATAAATCTTGTATTATTTTTATCCACAATGAAGCCTCAGTTAACCATAAAGGTTATAGTTTTTGTGCATCAATACCATGTAGGTAGATGGGAAACTGAATTTTCTAAAAATGCACATGAACAATTGGACTATACTAGCATTTTAATTGATCTTGGATGGATCGATTTAGCCAAGAAATTGTATATGTCTTAGCAAACATGAGAATTAGAAGTTATATTCTACCCCGAGTCCTATGGTGTACAACGAATAGTACATTGGATATGTGAATTTAATGTCATAATCAATGAATACTAGAAGTATTATTTGGATTCTATGGAAGTATTAGAATTGATTATTCATAGATAATGCTTGAAGCAAGTTACTACTTGAAGTAATTATGGCATGAAAAGGGGGAGTAATTTTTGGATAAAGGCATAAGAAAATGTGGATAATATATTTTTAATAGGCATAGCTGTCCTAAATCAATATTTAAGTGTGTGTATCAGGACTTGAAGTTCTCGCCGCGTCCCTTTCGGCCGAAGTTAACTTTCTCTACTGCACTAATTGCAAGTAAGCTTGTAGCTTTACAATTTGTTGTTATCTATTATGTTAGACTGAATTCTAACATTCCACATTACACCCTGCATGTGTATCTCATTGAGCTGCAACTATCTCCACTCTTGCATGAATATTAGCATAGCATAATCTGCTATAGTTGTAGCTAGTAGCTATTTTTGCGCTCCCCTCATAATCAAATTAGCTAGCTAGTATGCTATGTCTATATGGTTCCCGTTGAACTAAGGAATGCTTTGTTTTCGATGCATTGCATGCATAAGCAATAGATTGATATAGGGCCAAACAGCCTAAGATCGTGGGGAGTGAGTCTATGAAATTTTCTCAATGGAGTCTAACCCATTTGATGGGATGAATTATTGTGGAACTAAGGTAATGGATAACACAATTATGATGATTTAGGATTTATGAAGAAAAGGTATTAAGGGAGTTTTGCATTGATGGCAATTAGAAAATTCTAGAAGAAATTCCATGTGAACTTGTATGTTGCGTATCTATACTTTCGTAGTATATGGTCCATATTTTTAATTGTATGAGTACTTGGATCAATTTATTAGGCTAAATAATAAAGAAGCTAGAGAATGAAATAGTTTTTCTAAACTATGTTTTGTGCATACGGGAGGAGAACATCCCCGAGTTCATAGGAATGATGAACATTCTTAAGAGCATTTTAAGTACTAGCTCCTTTGCATAATGAATAATAATCCCCATGTTTAAATATGTGCGTGAATATTTCCCATAAAACCTAATCATAGCATACATAAATGGGCCTCCACTTGTAGTTGGAGATATATGAATTTGAATTATTTTAAGCCCATGATAGGGGATATCTTTTTGAAGTATGCTATTAAAGATCTAATATTGGCATTAGGGGGAGAGAAAGCCTATTTTGAATGCCAAATATTATTTCCAGAGAAAAAAATGATCTAGAAAATTTCCTTGAAGCTTGAAGCGTGAATACTATCACGCACTAAGTCAACTAATAGTTTGACTAATGCTCTTGTGAAAGCATGAAACGGAGCATATGCCGATATTTTAATAAATGAGAGGAGTAACTTGAAGTTATAAACTAGAAGTTGTATTTATTTACTAGTAGTAAACTATGTATACTATCAAACTAAATCTATGGGGACGCCTGTGGGTTCTAGTTTAGTATATACTTGTTGAATAGAAACAAAATGAAACTCCTCCATTCTCATGAAGAGAACACCTCATGAAGAAGGTTGAGCATCTCATGAAGAGGATCATCATGAAGATGAAATCCAACATACTAAGCACACAAGCATCATTAGTGATGGATATGTAGAACAATATACCATCTCTTGTTTGGGAAATGACAGAGATAAAATATTCTCACATTGTGAGAGTATTGGGAGAAGAGAAAATAGTTGTCGACAACACTACCTCTTTAATTGCGAATGTTTCTCTTGTGAGAACCCGGATCCGGAAAATAAAGTCCATGGCAAAATCGCTTGTAGCGATTATATCGGGTCAATGAAGAAAGCAATTGAGGTTGAATCTCCTATTAAGAAGAAATGAATGTTCTGCTATATCTCTGGCAAATGAAACAAATGAATATTGAATATGCAGTTAATAAGTGGATTATGAAAATCCATATAATTCCCGAAGAATATAAATCGCAACTTGTAGAAATCTCATACTAAGTATTGAAGTCTAAGGTACATATATTCCTGAATGAATATTCAAGTCTCAAGAAGAGCATGTCCTAGAAGGATTACAATCATTGAATGATTTTATAGTGAATAACTCAATGTTATTGTGTGTATCACTCATCTCTCATGCAAAGAGAGAATATATCTCATAGAAGAGAATTAATAATTCACTAAGAATGAAAGAATATTCTTGAAGGAATTAATCCATGAAGGATTTACCAGTCAATTCTTGAATGAACACCATGCATCCCTGAAGTGAATATAGACCCGAGAGAGAAAGAATGAGGAATTCTAAACACCATGAAGGTGTCATACAAACACTTAGAAAGTGTAATGCTAGCAATGAATCTGTCATCCTCTAAATGCAATAGAAAGAATAATGGTGACTTTGGTATTTAAATTATCCCCTAAATGCCAAAATGCAAGACTAGATTTATTATTGAGTGGTACTATAAAAATCTTGAAGATTTGTAGAATATACCATTTCAAAATCCACTAAGGAAGAACTATAAAGTATTCAAGCTTGTATAAGTTTGATACACTATCTAGAAGATGTTGAATATGAACTTATTTTTCCCCAAAATCCTATGAAAGGATTTATTATCTTGAAGGATAAAGTTTATTTGTTTTGCACAACAAGTGGTTCCTTTTTGCATGAAGCATATTGCTCTTTTGTTATACCCATATAATTCATGGAAGAATTATAAGCCATAGTTTTGAGTCAAATTTTGATGATGGCTTTATGAGGGGAGCAATTTTATTGAATTTACTTCAAGGTAATTGAAACCATTAGAATTATAAAGATCATGTTTTCTAAGACATTAAAGTTTATGCATAGATTATGAAGATCAAATTCTATTCTTTTTTGCATGAAGCATATTGCTCTTTTGTTATACCCATATAATTCATGGAAGAATTATAAGCCATAGTTTTGAGTCAAATTTAGATGATGGCTTTGTGAGGGGGAGCAATTTTATTGAATTTACCTCGAAGGTAATTGAAAACATTAGAATTATAAAGATCATGTTTGCTAAGACATTAAAGTTTATGCATAGATTATGAAGATCAAATTCTATTCACGAAGAATAGAGTATCCTCGAAGAATATATGACCAAGAAGGTTAAATGTTGTACTCTTTTTTTCCCTATGTGAGTTTTTACTAGAAGGTTTCTCACACAAGGTTTTTAATGAGACAACATGTGCAATGCAATTAACGAATGTGATGTACTCTTTTTCTCCTAGAACCGCTTTTTCCCACCGGGTTTTCGGATGGAGTTTTTGACGAGGCATATGCATATCGTGGTAATCGCCCAAGGGGAGTGTTGTAAAACACACGGACTCTTTCCTAGAAGGAAAGGAGAAGGATGAATCCTAATCCTAGTCCGTTTGTATGTGGGCTCTTACCAAAACTCTTCGGCCTTGGTCGGAATATAGAAAGAGGAGAAGGAGGAATCCTAATCCTAGTCCGTTTATTGTGTTGGCGATTTCCATACTCTAAGGCTTATTCGACTATATATACGTGGGAGATCCTCCATTGTAAGTGATGAAGATTCAGATGAATAAAGAATAGTCTCCCTACACTTTGTGTCTATATGTTCTATTTTCATCTACTATGTGATCGTGAGAGACGAGAGGGAAGGTCCTAACCGCCGATGACAAGTTTCACAACAAAATACACCACACCATCGGACCAAGACCGCAACATAGTGCGTGCATCATTACACTCTAGCCATGTTGTTATTTCAAATAAAATCATTGTTTTATGTGCCTTGTGAAAATAATCGCTACTTAATGGTCTACAAATAAACCTCCAATAAATAGTTTCCTATATTTATTTTTTACACAACTATATATTTCTAACCTTGCAAATTTTTCCTTAATTAAACATCATAAAATAATGTTCTTAGAACTAAAATAAATCTTTAATCTTCCAATCTTTAAAAATACATATCCTTTTATTGGTAGCTTCAATTTACATTACTCTTGTCTCGACGCAAACGTAGACACGGGCCCTATGTGTTAGTAACCTTTATGTTATGTTTTTATAATGATTGATGTAATGTTCGTGTTTTTATAATGATTGATGTAATGTTCTTAGGTATATTTGTTATGTACGTTCTGTGTTGCGATCCATCGAAGAACCGTTGATCCGTAATTGAAGATCCTTTGTCCGAACAACTTTTCGAGGCAAGTTTCCTTGACCATCTTGCACCTATATTTGTCACCTTTTGAGTTAGAGTAAGACCATTAGTTTGCATGTTGAGTCTAATTTGAATCCTATGATAGGGTTTACTAGAACTTGTCATATCATCCTTGAAAACCTAGTTTGGATTGGGTAGTTGTCATGCTTAGTTTGCGTCTTGGGCCGGGAAGGTTTAATATAATTGTGACCGATGATATATGCAAATCGTTATGTGGGTTGGAGACCCGTTGGTAATAGTAACATGGTGAGTAGACAAATCCGGCAGGATGGACCATGTGGTGGAAGTTGTTGGATTGGGTTGTGCTAGTTATCCTGCATAGATCCGTAAGGACTTTATCTTGAAGCCAGTAACCCTAAGATACAACGCAGCCTCGAGGTCTATATGGTATGACCTGGTTGAATAATTAGCTACCCATTCATGTGCATTGTGGAGAGTTAGGTGGCACAAGTGGGGGCCTAAATCGGTGAATCCGTAGTGAATGCACAGGGGTGGGAACAACAGCTTTGTATAGGCCTTGTAGTGTGACCTCGCCAAGCATCTTGGAAGTGTGAGGCGTGATGGGGAAGCACGACTGGTGGTGAACGGCGCTAACCTCTCAGAGAGTGTAAAACTGATATATCGGGCCGTGCTCATCAGTAACACCTTGGGTGTTAATCACAAAGATTAACATATGCATTTGCATTACATAAGCATCATCATGTGCATTGCATTGCCATTTGGTATAAATCATGATATGTTTATATAATGAGCTTGCCATGCTATGATTTGTGTAGATGCTAGTTTAAGTTCATCATATGCTTATCTAGGTGTAGGATGATGTTTTAGATCATGTTTGTGTGGACCCCGGTGGTAGAAAAAATTGATTTATAAACTTGTCATAGCTTATAAAACCTTTTTGAGTGTTTTTGGAAAACCTTTGAAAAGTGCAAGATAAAAAGTTTTTAGCTTAAAAAAAGTTCTTTATATGAGTTGAAGTACTTTTCATGAGGATCCATTGGTCTTTAACTTGCATCTTGAGAAAATGTTTGGAAAAGGTCAAAAAAAAAGAACCAAACAGTTTGGCCAAATTCAAGTTGAATTCAAAATCCTTTTTTCTCTAAGTCAAACTAGACCCCACATTTTTTACCTGTAGTTTCAAAACTAAGCCGAATTAGGAAAAAGTTAGCATGGAGAGTTTTGTAGATCTCACAATTCTCTTCAAAGTTGGTATTTTGAGTTTTTCCAAAATTGGCACGGTTTTCGATGCACGTGCCAAAAAACGTAAAAACATTCGTAAAGGGGGTACCTTTAACTAGCGCATGCATGTGCTTGATTTGGGTCGATTCGCACCCGCTGCCACATAAACGCCGCCGCCGCTCATTCATGTCGCCGGCGGACCGGCGAGCCGCCGCTCGCCGCCGCTTTGTTTTTCTTCGATTAAGTGGCGCAATAGCATCCCTCCAGCATCGATGGAGCTTGTGCATGCCTCGCCTGACCGCCGTTGTCATCCGAGAACGGCGGTGTGCCGCCGAAGCCGCCGCCGCCGCCACCGCCGCGTTCGCCGCCGACGACGACGTTAGGGTCGCAAACTAGGGTGTGATTCGCCGAAAGTAGAGTCGAATGATGCCCGGGGTTACCGAGATGCTCACCGCCGGCGAAAAACCGACGCCGCGCCGTCGTGCTCGTTTTCTCGTGTCACTAACACGCGGGCCCCAAATTGCCGCCGCGACTTTCTTTTTATATTTTCTTTTTCCGTAAATCCATGTATAACTTGTAAAATCCATAACTTTGTCATTTTAGCTTGGTTTTGAGTGAAACCAATTTTGTTAGGTTTGTTTTGTCATGCTCTATCATATAAAAATATAAAGTTTCAGTTTCTGGTACTTTTTATATATAGTTTTGTTTTTAGCCAAAAATAGCATGTTTTTAGGAAAATTCATATCTCTGTTTTGGTGCTTGATAAAATATATGTTCCTGTACAAAATGTTCTTGTTTTTCTGTGTAGAATCCATGAAAAATATAAGTTGAGACATGTTCTATTGAAGAAATGTGATTTCTGTATATGTGCTATTTTAGCTTGTTTTTTAGGAAATTCAAAGAAAAATAATGGCAAGGAGTTTTTGTGTGACACTTGATTTAGTAGCATGTTTTAGTGTTAGCTAGAGTTTCATACTCAGAAATCTATTGTCGGACACTTTTCATAGTGCGAAGTATTTTCTAGCATGCTTTCCTTGTCAATTTGTTATTTTTGTGTAGGACAGAATATAAATGCAATTGCCATGAAATTTCTGTGGGAGCCTTTTTCATGTTAATAGAATGCTTCTGTAATTTTTGTAGATTTTTCCCAGCTGTTTGAATATTTATTATTCATATGTCCTATGTGAGCTAATTAATAGCAAATACATAGTATCTTTTGTGTTTAAGCTTTTGGGAGATGTTATTCATGGTTCCTAGTATGTTTAGGTGCTGTTAGAAAGGTTTGCTTACTGTTGAAACAAATGAGAATGTTAGTGCTAGTTTAGGTGAGTTGGTTCTTTCATATTTCTCTATATATATATCATGGTTGCATAGCAAGGTAGAGAGGTTTATGGTTTTATGAGTTTGCTTAGCTTTTTGGAGTGTCCAGTAGCTTGATCAAGTGCATTTTATCATGTTATTCTTGCTGGTTAGGTGGTAGATGAAGTGGGTGCCAACTAGATAAATTATATATGTTATGTTGCATAATTTATTTGCCGTAACAGCCTTACTGTTTTTCTGTTTTTGAGGCTGTAGGAGTCAGAAACGGTCCAGACTTGTTTTATATGGTTTGTCGGAAATTTCATAATCTTTTCAACGAGTATTTGTTTGCTGCATTTGGAGTTATAGAACTCTCTGGGTGACTGTTTTTCCGACAGCATGTCTAGCTACCATGTTTTAGTGTTTAGAAAATAAAGTATTGTTGTTGTGGTATAATGTGTTTCTTTGCGAAGTCATAAGTTGTAGTTATCAAAGATATATACACTTACTTAGTACATATATCATGATGCATTCTTTCATTCACGTCATTACATTCATATATTAATATCTATCATTCGCAATATTCACTTGTGCATGTGCATCATGTCAGGACCGGAGGAGCTGATCGAGGAGGTGACCGAGGAGCAGGTGGGGGAGCTTCTTCATCCGGGAGTGCAACCAAAAGATCCCACGGGAGGAGGAGAGCTGAGCACCGACCATCCCGAGTGCTCGAGCACGTTCTCGCGACGCTTCGAAAAGGCAAGCCCCGGTGCATGCTACCCTTACCTATTCTTCTAACTAAGCTGATTTGAGTTCTTTTTATGTTTGATACATTAAGTTTAGGAATGGTTGAAACCGTTGTTGCACAAATATCTTTGTGAAGATGTTATCCCATCCTATGTAGATGTCTAGGTTAAATAAATGCTCGGTTATGGTGATTGCAGTAGACAGCGGTGATTCCGCTCACTTGAGAGGATGTTGTGGTTAGTCACAAGGTTGACTAACAAGCTGCTGATAAAACTTGATAAATAAACATGCTGGATTGGATGGATATTTTGGTCTTCCATCTCATCACTTAAGGAAAAATCTTTGTCGGAAGTTGAAAGTACTTGATCACATAGTAGGCTCCGCCGGGTCGTGAGCCACGAAGCTTGATGAAACATAGTTCGGCCGGCATCTGTCCGCTTTATCGCTCCTCATTGGCGTGTAGGTGAGAGTTTTGTTTGGGCGTAGGCAATTTCGAACGATGGGGTGTTTCTTCGTTAAAACCCCCGGGCGGCCCGATATGAGGGGGTAGCCGATTGGACCCGAGATTCCGAATGTTTTCGGTTGTGATTGGGTTTGTTCTTGCAAAGTAGACCCGGTTTGTGTTCAAGGTAGTCACCACTGGTTAGTAATCAATTCGAATCGCCATCTCTCCCGGGGTGAGAACCCGAATGTTTCCATGACTTTCGTAGCTATTTATCACATAAAGTTTATATTTATACTATGTTCATGTTGCTACTGATTAAAATGTTGATCCAGCTTAATTAAGATGTCTTTATTTATGTTGAGCATATGTTTTAATCATGACTATACAGACATATGGTTTATTTATAATAAACAACCTTTTAAATTGGATAAGCCTGAATATCATGTGTAGGCAAACTAAGCAACTCTATTTGTTAAAATGAAATGTGAGTCGCCTAGCCTCGATACTGACCTTGCATAATCCTTGGAGTCTTTATTTTATTTATGTGGGGTAAGTCTAGCCGAGTATTTGTGTACTCAAGGTTTTAATCCCATTGTTGCAGGTGATCATCTTTATCATAACTATTGCAAGACGTGTTTGTACCCTGCTGATGAGGATTAAGCGCCAGGGCAAGGCATTCTATATCCCTGTCTTATGCTATTGCAGGGATGACTATATGGTGGCACTATCTGTTTTATTTCCACTGAACAAACTATTTGGTTTTCGAAACTATTTGCTTTCCGCACTCGAACTTGGTTTGTAATCAAATGGTACATCGCGACTCTAATAATAATAATTGAATTTGGTTTGAGACACTTGCGGATTTTGCACACCGAGCTCAACGGTCCTTGGTTGTATGTTGTTGAGTTTGAAATCACTCTGAGATTTTCGGAATACCGGTTTATATGGACTCAAGTGTAGACAGCGATTGCTTCGGTAATTTTGATTTATACTTGATTTCTTATAAATTGGTCGGCTCTGTCACACTCACGGTCATGAGCGACTTGGACTTCTTCTTGATTAGATGGATCCGTTCTTCGTTGGGAGGCCTAAATGGAATTCAGGTGTGGTGCTTGGATGGGACCCAAGTGTTGGTTTTGCTCGGATGGGATCCGAGTTTGGTTTGGTTACTCTGAGGAGGAGGCAGAATTCACCTAGTAATTAGGTGCTAAGGATTTAAGGTAATAGGATGTGTCGCTAAGCGCTTGAGTCAAAACACGGTAAGCCTTTCCTTGTGTTGGCCCACATGTCATACTTTTCCCACACTTGTGGAGTACATTTCGATGTACTCACCCTTCCTCTTTTTGTCCCCCTACTAGCCGGATGTTCAGACTAGAAGACGGAGTCGTTAGAAGATTGTGTTTCCGTAAGACGGTGTCGTTGCTAGGCTGATGTACCCCGGTTGACTGCTCATGGGATGAAGACCCCGCTTCATTTGGAACTCGATGTATTTTCTATTTAGACCCTTTGGTCATATTGTATTATGTAATTGTTTTTTTTATAATAAACATTGGTTTTATGTACCATTTTGTTGTCACACGTATGAATAAACAGATCCTAGCATACATGTGATGTGCATTCGGTTTTGTTTATAAAAACCGATTGTGACAACCAAAGACGTATTGCAGCCCGTGGGGGCGTGCTTGGGCTGGCCTCCCGGCATGAGGCCGGCTAGGCACGGCCTGGTGAAGCACGAGGCCCGGTGAGGCACGGCCGGGCCAGCCTGCCAGCCCGAGGGCGTGCCGAGCGGGCCGGGCCAGCCCGTTGGAAAACTATACATGCATACTGCCAAAAGTGGAACCCGTCCATGGCCACTGCCATTTGGCTGGCCCATAACTTCAGATATGAGGTCTTGGCATCGATGGTGTTCTCTTCTTTGGCCTGTATCGCAATAAAATTCAACAAAATAGCTACTTTTTTTCGAAAGCGAGCAACTGGCTCAAAATAGCTACCTCATTATCATTGTCACATACACCGCATAATTAATGAACTGTATGTCTATGTAGGAAAGGAAGTAACCATGTACCAAATAAAAAGAGCCATATAATCGTGGATGCTGGCACGCAATGCAGCAGCAGCAGCAACAACAACAACATAGAAGGCAATTTGGAAACTTAAAGTGCCACCAAAAATTCGTGTGTTCTGGTGGAGGGTTATCCATGAATTCCTACCAGCTCGGAAGATATTGTTTGATAGACATATAGAGCAGATTGCAAACTGTAAGACTTGTGGAGCTGAGGAGAAAACAATAAATCATGTTCTATGTGACTGTACAGTTGCTAGAGCTTTCTGGGGTTATGCACAAGAACTTACAGGCGTCAAACTCCCAGCTCTCCACCCAGAGTCTTGGGGCCATGACCTTGTTTGTGGAAGAGCTGCTACCGGTGACGGCGGTGAGTGCCAATCCATGATTCTCATCGGGATGTATTCGTTGTGGATGCAACGTAACAGGCGTCGACATGGGGAGCATATGGTGCCAGTCAAGGAAGCGGTTTGGTGGGCAATGGACCTTGCATTTGAACTTTGGCAGAGCTCTGAGTTGCCAGTACCGGCTGACTCTAGACAGCCAGTTCACCGTGGCTGGGAGAAGCCACCAGCAGGTTGGCTCAAGTGCAATGTTGAGCAGCAAGGAAAAGGGGCTACCGGCTTCGTATTACTTGATGAGAATGGTGCCTTCATCAGAGGGGGTGCCAATTGGTATGGTCACTGCCTTGATGCTCTACACATGGAAGCAATGGCGTGCAGGGACGGCTTGCTGTTGGCACAGCAGTTGGGTGGCCGACGGGTATGCTTGGAGTCCGACTGCCAGGTTTTACTGAAACTCTGGAATGCAGGAGTCAACCAGCGTTCTAGTGTGACGCACATTCTGCAGGACATTCGAGTTTTGTGCTTGTCCTTTGAAGAGTTTAGCTTTTCTTTGATTAGCAGAAATTGTAACGTGGTAGCCCATACTTTGGCTAAACAGGTTTCGGACGACTCACAGGTTAGGTGGTGGCAACGAGTCCCGGCTTGTGTTTCTCAGTTCCTAGCCTCGGATTGTAATCCTATTCCGTAATGAACTAGAAATGCTCGCGGCGTTGCCGCGTGTTGGCCAGTGTGCAACGTAGATGTGTCTCAGGTATTTATTTGTGGCAATTGTGTTCATCTTCTACATCTGAGATGGCGTGAGCCTTTGTACTTTTTGGCCAACCGAATTGTGTAAATTGCAGCGGGAAAGGCAGTATTAGCAGCCAATTGTGGTTCAAACATATTCATTCCATTCCAATAAGCTTTGCAGGGTACAAATGCAGTACTTTTATTTTTGGCTGATAACATACAGGACGGTACAAATGTTTTGTATGTAACAATTATGTTTGGCTGATAACATACAGGCCACATTCAGATACGTGCAAAACAACTAAATTATATTACAGAAAATAAATAAATAATTGTTTCCCGTCAAAATAACATTATCCTTGCCAATGGTAGCAGCAAAACAATTGACAATTCTGCAATCATCTTCCATATGGAGACTATTGTAGCAATCTGCTATGAGCACACTCCTAATAAAAGTAATAAGGTCATCAGCAATGTAATATCATTTCAGCTATATTCTCTTGTTAATTTCATCCGCTTGCAAAGATTGCAAGGAACAATCTTTGTGCAGTCTTCAGTTAGTAGCTTAGCCAGCACTGCAATTCTAGAGACAGACGGGTCACATTGATCAGTATTTATCTACACACAGGAACAAACCCTGCAAAATAAAGGTTGAATATGACTATTAGAACTGGGATGTTTACTATCGAGAATTGCAAGAAGAATTAAGGGAGCCTTGTGACTAAAAGAAATGGGTTGTCTATATGTTGAATTCATCTTTGGGCAAGAAGTGGGTTGATGCAACTGAATCGCCAAAGCAAAGAAACACATGAAAAGAAATGGGGCTTCACGTCAGTCGTCATTGAACAATGAAAACTAACATTATAACACTAAAGAGGCTGTTTGGTTTGCGTCCGTCATTCGCCATGCCAAACGATGGCAGCCACAATAGTTATGGCAGTGTTTGGTTGACGCCACCGCACTTATTCTACGCGTTTTCATGTGGCGACTGTGGCGGACATTTTCATCGTCACAATAATTCAGTAAATAAAATTAATTCATTTGCATTTCTGTTGGTAAGCTGTAGCTACAAATCGTCTGCGTTACTGTTGGTAGAACCAAACAGCTCGCTAATGTTGGACTTCAAGTAAATTGAAACAGCTTGCAGAAATAATTCTAGGTAGAAACTGCTTGCTGCCTGCATACCTTGGTCAAGGTCACACGGCCTTTCAAAATCACATGACGAAGTGATGCTGGCAATAAAAATACTAAGCTCTAAGATTTTAGGAAAGATGGAGAAAAAAGAAATTTAGCAGAGCTATATCTATATTCTGTGCAGGTATAACTCAACCTTAACTACGGCATTGCATGAGCAATTTAGTGAACTATAATCTAATGAAGAAGATCACCTACCAACACGGTTATGCAGATTAACAATCATAAATTGCAATTGATCGAACTCAAGAGTTAAGTATGTAGGCACTTGTTAACATTAGCTTTTCTGAAATATAGCTCAATGAGAAACTAAATATGTATGTCCATGTTTTAATGGCCGTGTTGTATCAAAAGTTTTGACCTGAATCCAAAAAAAAAGTATGGGATTGGATGCAGAGGAAATTTTGAAGCCTACAATTCTACACAACTAATGTTGAACTTGGAAGCAAGTGTGAGCTAATTTTGCCCTTAGGGAGCAACACATTTCTGACCTCATGTTAGTAAACATAAGCAAGGAATTTTATAACAGAAGTACATCATGGACATACCTCATGTTAGTAAACATAAGCATCTGAGCATCCATGATCTTTTCATTTTACAAAAACAAATGGAGTATATATAAAAGCGTACTTCTATTTCCATCATGGTAGCGGGAGCCCAGTTTCAATGAAGCACCGTAATCTGAACCATAATAACGGGGAAAAAACAAGAGTAAGAAAGCAAACCAAAGCACGGGTGTTGGGGCTTGAGATGAGTGCATCGTATCTGTGAGGTAGGAATCGACAGTTGCTATGGGAATGTATACTGAGTAGACCAACATGAATAGCTGAATATCAGTGATCAAAGCCCAAACCCTACGATAAACAAAGTCAATTTGGGGAATTAAAGAGGCAGAGCGAAATTATACAAATTAAAAAGAGTAAACTGAAGCACCTGGGAGAAATTGTTGTCCGCCATTGTTGCTCTTGCCCTACCGTGGCAGTTGGGCGTCCTTCATAGATGAAATTTGATAGCAGCGCAGATGAAGATATGGGCGGCCAGTAGACGGCGCCACTGACCCGGGTGTGCTCGCGACCCAAATGTCGTCGCTATCGTCGCAGATCAGCTCGCACAGGCACAGCCAGGAGTCTCCTCGCCATGCTGAGGACGCGACGCCGGGCCACACTCGCACCTCGACACCTCCGTGTGGGGCCCGCCCCTAGCTGAAGCCGGTACGCTGGGGCCGCCAGATCGCCGCGGTGCGCTGTCCAATACCGCCGAGCGCTGTGGGTCAGGCAAAGGGAGGGTTCAGAGAGGGAGGAGGAGGGCGTCGGCGCCGCCGCCGCCGCCGCCGCCGCCGTGCTCGCGCCGCAGAGAGGGTGCGTACAGGAGATGGCAAGGGCGAGGGATGAAGGAGGTCTGGACTGCGGGCAATATTTTGCCATAGTTCAAGGCTTTTTGTAAAATGGCTGGGAGTCGCACGATCTCGGGCTGTCCGCCGGCCCGACCGACGACCGAAAAAAAGCGACGTGGCCACGCCGGTTGGCCCTCTTTTGGTGCGTAAATCGTAGGGTGAAAGATGAATTCATATTGTCGCAAAAAAAAAAAAAAAAAAATAATAATAATAATGATGATGATGATGATGATGATGTTGTTGCTGTCTTCATGGCTGGTTGGGTGCAGCCTGTATTTGTCCAAATACATTTTTTTTTGCGAAACATTTGTCCAAATACATGGACTGGGCAAGCGTTGCATGCAGGCCACAATACGCCCAATACTCCACGATGGGCGCAAGGACGGCCAAAATTTCGTCAGAGAGTAGTAGCTCCATTTGTGTCAGTTTAGTTGCGCTTGCTGTTGTTCGATGGATCGATCATGCATGTGCTATGCAGGTACCGATGTGTTTCGATCTTTACGACCACCGGTCTATATATTCTCTTGCATGCTCTCTTGACGACCGATGACGACAATTATTTGACGAGACTGGTCCGTAAACGTCACTACTATCCTACTATCCCTTTACGTGTGGTGATCGGATGAACAGTAAACCCGTTAGGATCCAGGCACAGATCACTGTTTAGACTACAGTACGACCCGATAAACAACAGTAACGGGTTCGTATGAACAGTAATGGATCGGGTTTTAGAAACAGTAAAATCCATTAACGATATGAACAGTAAACCCGTTAATGAACAGTACCGCCGATAACAAATAGTAGTAGCGGATCGGTTTCTACAAACAGTAAACCCGTTAGCGCGCAGTACCGTCCATTAGCGATATGAACAGTATCAGTCAGCATGAAAATGCTATGGGCACCCGATAAATGTACACGGACGAGTTAAACTCTATTTTCCATGCACAAAAAAAATCCAAAAGAAAATCCTAGAAAAAAAAAAAACTACTTACACTCTAAACTCTACCTAAGGTCTTATATTCCAGATTAATTAATCTAATTTTAACAACTAATTTCTAGGTTATAATCCCCATAATAAATCTCTACTAACTCCAAATTGCATATTAGTCTCCAAATATTTACCCCATCCTCCAACACAACCAAATATTATGTTTCCATAATAATTGACTCAAGTGGTTGCATATACTATACATTATCAACCTCCTCCCCGCGCCCCTTCTTTTCCAAACAATTTTTTTCCCCACTTGCCGTTAAACATTTTTTTTTACTGCCAAGTGCCAAAAAAAAAAAAAAAAAAAAAAAAAAAAAAAATTGTCGGGTTCCTAGCAAACAATTCTACGCTGAAAAAAAATCCACAAATAAATAGTGAAACTAATTACTATAAACTTTGTCAAACTTTGGTCAAATCAACCACCACGATTTCCATAATTCCATCCACCGTTAAACATTTCTATTACTCTACAAAAGAAGTACCAATACAAAAATTTTCCCTAAACAAAAAAAAAAAAAGTTCCACGAAAAAAGCTAATTACTATGAACTTTACTAAACTTTAGTCCGTTCAACCCGCACGATTTCCATAGTTCCATTTCTTAAACAAATGTAATAATAATTCACTTACTATCCAAAATAGCTCTAAAGCTTGCTACCCGTCGCGAAAGCACGGGGCACATGCTAGTTTTTTTGTATACATGCGTCCCGAACTACTAGCTAGTTGGTACAGAGATACGTTGTTGCTGCCTACCTGTGTCGTGACGTGGTGATGACTTAGCTCACTTCTTACTTTTATGCTTACCTGCAGGTTGGATTATTAACAATTTGGACTTGGAGCCATGCAGTTTCATGAATTCTGATTCGTTACCAAAAAAAAAAGTTTTCCTTTGCAGTGTCATAATTGTGCGGTGAATTGGCGGATGGCCCATTCATATAGTAGGGCCGGCACAAAAGAAACAGCGAAGGTAATTTGTGTGGCATCTGAATATGGGCTGAAAGCAAGGTTTTCTGAATGGGCCGTGGTACGCCGAACAAAAAGCCTTGGAATTGGAAGGAACCTCTGTGCGAATGAGACGGACGGAGCTCCAAGCAAAACTGACTGACAAAGCGACCATCGAACGAAATAAACAAAGCCCTAACCCAAGAGAGGCTTGCAGTGTTGTTATGCGTGTTTTGTACTATGTTCCAAATTGGAATAAACAAACTCCTTTTCTATTGTGCATGATTGTACGGAGTACCACACGTTACGTTATCTTTCCTATTGCGACGAGTTTTTCTATTGCGACGAGCCGACGACCCTTCTCGTAACTTGAGCACCCCAGATGTACTGTATACAAATAGAAAACTGATGAAGCAGCCGTGTTTCATGGTTAGCAGCACAAGTGGAACGGGGGAAAAAGAAACACGACAACACACGACGGACGTCGTTGTTCAGTGCTGACGCCGCCGCACGTACTCCAACGCCCAACAAGACGCAAAAGATACGACAGGGGTGTTTGGTCTACGACACAGCTCGCCACGCCAAGTTGTTGGCCGCCACACCACCCGAGGCCACTGTTTGCTTTTCAACTAGACTTTGGCCACCACATCTCTACTCCCGTGTCGTTTTCCTCATGCAGCATGTCGTTTTCCGTGGCAAACTTTGGCAGAGTGTGGCGAGCATTTCGCCCGCCTCCGCCACGCCTCCGCCACACCAGACTGTGGCCCGCCACATCACGGCGGGGCAAATGTTGGCCCCCAACCAAACATCCCCGACGCGCGCCCGTATCGGCCACCGACCCGGTCACCTGTCCCGTCCCGTGAGCCGCAATTGTTTATGCCGCCGGGCGATGTGGCCGCACCACGGCCATCCACCCTTGCCTTCCCCGGATATCTTTTTCTTTCGGCGACGGCGATCGAGATATATCGATGGATTAGACGACCTCGCGAGCGACCTGCCTCCATGATTCGAGACACGACGACCCGGGTTCGGCTTTGTCGTCCGCCAGCGGCCAAACCCCACTACTAGTCGGGCAGGGTGGCACACGCAGGATCTCGCACCCCGTCACACGCTCACGCTGCCTGCTCTGACGCGGATCGATCGATCTCTGCTCGTCTGGGCTCCGCAGGGAGCAAGGCATGTCACATGTGTCATGTGTGTGGTATACTCACCTGAAAAGTTTCGTTGTTTATTTTATAGGAGTATAATACTTGCTATCAATACTCTATCTATATCTACTGATTGAGTGAACAGTGATAGTGGATCATGTAAGAGCAAGTATAATGGATTCGCCGCCGGGGCCGGCGTCTACGCCCGCTCTTCCGCCGCCGAATCGCTGCTGCTAGCGTTTGGTTCACGTGGGGCCCGACGATAGCAGCGACCCCACGAGCCCTTTCGCCAAAGACCCCGTCGACGACTTGCAAATCGCCAGCCCCCTCTCTCCTCCTTTCTCTCTCTTCTCTATTGGATGTCGCCGGCTCAAACCTCTCTATTGTACTTGCTCTAAGTATCATCATACTCCTACATGCATCATCGCAGCCGGCTGGGCCAGGGACCAATCATTGGAGGCTTGGAGCAACGAGCTCGTTCGAAACACGAAACAGCAGCTGTCCCTGTCCGTCTGTGGCGTGTGATCCTTGGCTCTTCTAGCCTCTTCTAGCTAGATCGATCCAACGGCTCACGTGACGAGAACGAATTTTCAGAGACAAATCCGTCGCACCATCGATCATCAAGCATGTGCCTTTCGTCGTAAAGGTACAGTAGAGACCGGAGAGAGGACCCCGTCCAGACTCGACGACAGGCCGTTGCCTGTCTGCCAACAGTGCTACAGGTAGCAACGTTGTGTTTGTTGAGTGAGCATACGTACGTGCAACCTGCCGCGTGCCGCCGTCCAGACTAGCTAACCAATTGTCGACCACGAAAATCTAGAGCCACAATATAAAAACAAACGTAGTCTAGTGTACGTACTCACATCGCACACGAACGTTGCTGTCAGCCAACAAGCAGCCTCGTCACGCTCCAACGCTCGTGTCCAGCGCACACAGTAGCAAAGCCCGGTTCATGGATCCGGGTCGATCTCTCACGAGCACGTCGTGCTGCGCGTGAGGCAGCCGGCCGCCCCCACTTCTTCCAGAAATCGAGCCTGTAGACGAGACGAGACGAGACGACAGCTGCTTAATTGGGCCGCAACTTGCAGCGGATACTATTGGAACGAAAAACACTTGCATTCATTCATGGGCGCGCAACTTGCAAGCTTTCAATTCGCCCGCTCGCCTGCCTACTTGTCTTTTTTCTCCTTTCTTTTTCTACCAAAAGAACAAAAGTTTGTGGCCACCAGTATTTCCCTTCTCATTTTTCATTTTGTTTCTATTCGTACCACTGGAATATACTAATAATAAACTGAATTAATGAGCGTCACGTCAAAGAGTGTCACGTCATAAGATAGTGTATAATAATAATAATATACTAGTAGTACACATACGCATTTTTTTTTTTTTTTTTTTTTTTAAATTGCAGACAATGCAGACGCCACAATACGCACGCACACTCACCCCTATGAACACACGCGCACGCAAACCCTACCCCTATGAGCACCTCCGGAAGGACTGGGCAGCCGGCAGATCCGGAGATTCTCGAAGTCACCATAGCCTCGCCGTCGACGGAACGCCGCTACCACTTAATGCATAACGCCGGTAAATCCTTGGGAAAATCCGGGAAAAGGTGCGAGCACCGGGATTTGAACCCCGATGGGTAACGCCCCCTTTGGACCGCCCTACCATTGGACTACAAGCCAATTCGCACACATACGCATTGGTGACAATGAAAAAAAAAATACAGGATATATGGACTATCTCGTGAGGCCAAACAAAGGGCCACGTTTAGCCCATTGTATATGTGGATAAAAGAAGGCCATTAATTCTTTCTTAGCATGCATCAATATATTCTTTTTTTCGAATTGGCTTCGATCTATGAGACGCTACCCACAAGGGTTCAAATCCCGGTGCTCGCACCTTTTTCGAGATTTTTCGAGTTTACCGGCGTTATGCATTAAATGGTAAGCGACGTGCCCCTTTACGGCGTTATGCATTAAATGGTAGCGACGTTCCGCCGACGACGAGGGCCTAAGGTGACTTCGAGAATCTCCATATCCGTCTACTTTTCGTCCTTCGAAGGTGCTCATAGGGGTTGGGTTTGCGGCGTGTGTTCATAAGGTGAGTGTGCGCGCGCGTGTTGTCGCCATCATCGTCACCGAGCTTGCTTCACGTAATAGTACATAGGGGTAGAGTTTGCGTACTATGTGCTTCTATCGTCGTCGCCGCCGTCATCGTCTCCGAGTTTGCTTCATAGTCAAGTCGAGTCAAGGTAGGAAAGAGTCTAGTCGGTTTGGAATAGGATTATCTTAGGACTTTTTGGTGTGAAAGGTTTTATCCAACTATATAAGAAAATCTTTTATTAGAAAATAAATAAGGACTACTTGTAAGGAAGGTTCGGAACTATAAGAAAACTCCTATTAGAGATTGTTTGGATTACAAGTCCCATAGTAGGGCCATATAAGTAGGGAGTATGTAATCTCTTTTTGGGGTAAGCAATAGAAAAATATTTCCCTTGTCTCTTGTTCTCCACCGCCGCCGCCCCACCCAGCGCCGCGCCCCATACCCGCCGCCCGGCGCTGTTCTGCCGCACCACGCCGCCCCTCTCTCTTTCCTCGCCACCACCGCCTACCCGCCGCCGCTACCAAGCCACCGCCGCCGTCGAATCTCGCCGCCGACGTGTCACCAACGCCGGAGATTTATCCGGTTTGTGATAGAAGCACATAGTAATAGTAATCTACCAGCTTAGTTAAAGTTACCATAGTTTAAATTTAGCGAGATGCAAGTACTGTTACTACTAGTAGAACTGCTCAACAACCAGGTGAGTACTGTAAGTACTCCTCCTACACGTCCAAATAAAGGGATGAATGCGCCATGGTTGCAATGCAATTTGGCTGCATGCGAGACATAGCATAACTGATAAATTATGACATCATCAATGGGCAGTCACGCATCGATCAATAAGCGTTTGATACGAGTGCACTATAGTACCAGACACGCAGCGGTACTCGTGCTAGTACCGGTACTGCTACAGTAGCTAGGACAAACTGTGTCTGCCGCGCCCAGCTCTAAAGCATGCTACAGTAGCTCTCCGGTGCTCACGAGTTAACGGCAGTTTATTATCGAGACGAGAAAACATTGGCCAATGGACCTCTGCCCATATCTGCACTGTCACTGTGCACTCCGTGTGCCTCCGGCAATCGGCGCATGCATGCGGCACTCAACAGTGGCCTTGCTCGACTTTGACTTTATTTAGACCTACCACTGTACTTTACTTTTAGTAGCCAAACAGGAATATATAGACTGGGCAATCTTGAATTTAAGCAATTGTGCAGTCGTTCATTGGTTATTAAATCGTTAGTAAAGACAAATTAATGTAGACTAGCTAAACAATAGTACTAATTTAGTACTCCCTCCGTCAGAAATAAGTGCACTTCTTTGACTTTTAAAATTCTTGTTTTGACCAATTCGTCGTTTTATTAAAAAATTTTAATAAATATTACTTATTTTGTTATAACATAATTTAGCATTAGAGTAATTTTTATGTTATGACAAAATAAATTATATTTATTAAATTTTTTTAAATAAGATGAATAGTCAAATATGATTGATAAAAGTCAAAAGAAATGCACTTATTTGTGGACGGAGGGTGTAAGCCTTTTCGGTTCTCGATTCTAGTTTTGCGTGACACGGTGTGTTTGATTATATGTAAAGATTGTGCTGATGTAATGACACCAAATTATCCCAGCGTTCCCATACGTCACGTTCCCACGCCACGCTATTATCAGCTGACATTATAACTGAAGCAGCTGCACACGTTTACGGAGTAGGTTGGCTATGTATCTTTTACGATGTATTTGTATTGTTTTCTCTTAATTAATACAGTATATTTTATTAAAAAAACTAAAGCTGTGGACCGGCCATATGTTGTGTGGTGGGTCAAACAAACCCGGTGCAAGCTAATGTGGCATTCAAGATCCGTGAAACGCGGGCGCGTGACGCTGAAACGCCAGGTGATGGAGCCCATGACGGGACGTGGCACGTCATGGCGCCATCACACCGCTCGCTCACCCCGGCCCGGCCGGCTCGTCTAGGACCTGAGCCTGACCAGACATCCCTCGTGCGCAAAGCACGTTGCTATTACTATGCCTCGCTGGCCCTCGGGCCCCGGATGGAACTCATCTCCGTCGCGAGTTCGCATTCCCGTCGTCGGAAAGCCATGCGTACACGCTCGTTCGGTATGTATATACTCCTGGACATGCCGTGTCCGTCCCGTGGCAGTACGCGAATACGAGCGTCGACGCAGGGGCAGGATTGTCATCGGCTGTCCTGGTCGCCGGATGGCCATGTCGGGGCGGCCGGCGACACCGCGGCCCTACTACGGCCACGCGGAGCCCGGCGACTCGGGCGGCGGCCCCGGTGCCTGCCTCGACCCATCACATCGCCATCAAGACGTGACGTGAGACGACGGGATGGGACGGGACGCGACGTCCGTCGAGACCCCAGGCGGCAGGCGCCTGCCGAATGCCGATCCAGCGCAGTTGCGCCAGGTTCTTTATTTGGGCCAGTTCCCAAACAGTAACCCCAAAAATGCTACAGTTTTCATCACATCAAATCTTTTTAACGCATGCATGAAGCATTAAAAATAGGTGAATAAAAAACTACCGCACGGTTTGGCTGAAAAGTGCGAGGCGAATCTTTTGAACCTAGTTAGTCCATAGATGGACAATAATTACCAAATACAAACGAAAAGTGCTACGAGTTACCCAACCCAAAATATTTCACCAACAAAATGTGTTTAGTTGGTGAAATATTTTAGGTTCGCCATCTGTAGCACTTTTCGCTTGTTTTTGTAACTATTGTCCTATAATGGACTAACTAGGTTTAAAAGATTCGTCTCCGAACTTTTCATCAAACTACGCAATTTGTTTTTTTTCATTTACCTACATTTAGTGCCTCATGCATGCGCAAAAGAATTGATGCGACAAAATCTTGTAGAAGACTTTTCGGGTACACTTTTCACCAACCGAACATGCCCACATCTCGCCGTTGCCCCGAGTTTTGCTGCAAAACCACCTCTAGCTGGCTGGTAGCACAGTGCACCCTACACGGTCTATCCGCCGTCCATCTCCGCCTCTTTTCACCGTAAGACTATCTCTAACAAGATAGGTAAAATGCAAAATAAGTAGTACTAGTGAATTGCGGCGCCCATGCGCGCGGGCATTGCCGCCCGGTGCCTACGATGATCGAGACCGAAACAGGCGTACATTACGTGGAATAGAACCGGACGAAAAATCGATTTTACACCACATTCGAGGCAACATTTGATGATCCATTTTTCTTCATGAGGTAGCACTTGGGCGCAAAAATCTGAATTTATCTTGACAAGGTTGTTCAACAATGCGGTGACATGAGATAATTGTAGGTAGTTCGCAGTACATACATTCGGTCATTTCACACCATGAATCGTACAATCCTAATTAGCTTCCTTTGATATCCGGACAACAACTTGAGTGGCACTTTGGATCCGCTTATCCCGTCCCATCCCAGTTGTTATGGAGACAAGATGTGAATCCCACGGCTATGACTTCTCCCGATTCTTCAAAGACGGCCGGCTCCACCAAATTTGCATTTTTTCTACCGGTTTTCTTTGAACCTAGCTAACCTCTCGTAACACTTTCAATGGAAATTTACAGTTCATTCGGATCAGAAGTCCAGGTAATATGGGTTTAGCGGATGATCAACATTTGCATGAAAATGTTTCTTGACACATATGGAGCATAAATAAAAGAAGGCATATAATTAAACACGCAAAAAGAAAGCAAAAGAGGGCGTATACCTCAACCCGCAAACAAAAAGCTCTAGAGAGTTATCACTTTAGACTACCTTCTACCTTCTCACACGCATGAAATAAGTCAATAAGTAGGCACATGAAGCCATCTTCGCAACATTGTTAAGGCCTCCATATAGATCACTTGGAAAAAGAGAGAAAAGTTCAGCACCCATGTCATGTCATAAAGTTAAATTTGACAAAGTAACCTCTTCCAAAACAAAATGACCTTAACAATGTTGGTGTTTTGAATCGGAAGAAAACAAATATTGAGGTGTCTAATGGGCGTTGAATAGGTTACCTCTGACCGAAGTCGCCCTCCTTAGCGGCGGTGAAAGCATCGCACCGGTTAAACCGAAGCAATGCAATAACCTTTTTGCACACAATGGACGACATAAGTCTGAAGCATTCCAATAACTTTTTTGCGATTATGTGTGCCACATTTATATCCCTGAATTTCTTCTACTTTTAGTTCTATCTACTTGCTTTGAAAGGCGCGGCTCCATGTGCATTGATCTCTCAAGGAGCATGTTACAAAAAAAACAAAGAACAAGAAAGAAGACACGATTGTCGTCCCAGATGAAGCTCCTAGAAAGACAGCAATTCAAAGCAAACACGTTCGCAAGGATTTTGATAGAGAACTGGTGTAGGATTAGCAACCTTCCGACGTGCTTTCTTTTTGGTGATGCTTTTGCTCCGGTGGAAGCCGTGGAAGCACGCCGAACTATCCGCATTACGAGTCAAAAGAGGACAGGAACTCACGGAGTCTTTGCATCTTTTGCATCTTTTATTTCCTTTGTCTTCAAACAACATCAACCATGAGTAGCCCAATCCAATATTTTGATCTTTAACCCAACTAATCGTGACCTACGGACATAATCATGAACTTTTAAGAACCATTCCGAACTTTTTAGGCAAAAACTAAGAACATAACATTCTCTCGCAAAACAATCTTCAACTATACATGACACTACTAATAACTACGAGAAAATGCCAGCCTTACGAGTCGAAGTATTAATTAATATCCAACCAAAGTATTAATGCTATTATTATAATAGCTCGGAAGAACCGAGATACACATTGAATAAGAAGCATTTTTAGTCTCTTGCTTAACAAACATGTCATAAAAAAAGATCGGTGACACTGAGTGCAATTTAATTGGTATTTTAAAATAGCAAACCATGCATTTGTTTAAACAGTAGGTCAAGCCACACACATGTTTACACTATTCCAAAGTCCTATTCTATTGATCCATGTAGTGGCCCGCAGACTTCTTGTAATACAAAGATTGGCATTTTGAAAGCCACAAACCGAAACTATACTCAAGGGCACAAATCTTGGTGAAATAGACGGCATTTAGTTGAGGCAAGAACCTGGGTTTAACTAAACACTACTGCAAAGAAAGAGGGGCATACTACTCTCACCGGGCAAAGCCGATCCACAATTTTCAATATGAAGGCATCACGGTTTGTCGACATGAGAAGGTTACGCAAGTTTCACAAACTTGATCGGTATTGAAGTAAATGGTGTATCTAAGAAACATAAGCCCGTAATCAACCATAGCTAGCCAAAACAAATGAACATATGGAAAAGTAGGAAATGTATGTGGTCTTTCACATTAAATGGAACTGAAATTGATTGAGGGTAACACACACAAAAGAGCTTCTATACATTTGAAACTATTGTGGAATCGGACAATCAACAAAATAGTCATGCCTCACAAATTTGTGGAATTAGACCGGCCGGAATTTGGGCAACACATGACAAAGCCAAGATACTCAATGAACTCGCACCACCCATGTAAACTCTAAGCTGGACGGCCATTACCCAGCCCCACGCCCTAACCTATGTGGTGTGACACCATCCATGGTGACACCATCTCATTTGCTTTGGTTCGATGTTCAAAGGTCACATTCATGCATGTATGGTAGCCATTACGTATGAATTTTTGAAGGTTCTTATGTAAAGCATGAACAAATCATGTAAATATGAGGGATCGGAAGGCATGAACAACCTAAAGCTTTGAAAGTACAAAAACAAGCAACAAGGATCAACAGATGGAGGGAAACACTGCAATCGTTTCACAATCTAAGGATGCTTAGATTAGAGGAGGTTTTAAATAGAGGTTGTTGTGGCCCTGTATAAAGCTAGTTCCATGGTTCAGGCAGCCTAAAGATGTAGGGTAAACTAATGCGGCGGCCATTTATATATTTAAAAGGACCGTCGGATAAGGCATAGTGAATGGAGGGAACCACTAAGATGTTTATTTATTGAATAAAAAGAGAAAAACATGAACTCCACGAGAGGCCCTAAGCTATACAAAAAGGTTGGAAGACATGCATAGGTGTTTTGTATTACGATACATTCTAAAAGCAACCCCGCCAACTAACACCGATATTTTGAAAAAACAAAGACATGCGAGTCAATATTAAGATCAGTCATAAAGGTTAAGTGAATGGAGGAAACTCAAAGTTCTTTGTTTATTGGTAAAAAGAGAAAACATGAACTGCAACAGAGGCCAAAAACTCCATCGATCTCGAATACCAAGCAAAGAAGACACATGGTTCGTGGTCGCATTCAAAGGGAAAATTCGATGGATTTGAAACTATGCGAAGCAAATGCCATAAATTAAAGCGCATTTAAATATGAAGACAACTACAGATATGATGTCTAAGTGCCTAGCAAACCATTACGTGAGGTAAAGGGCATAACTCTTACAAATTACAACTACCAACGGCGTAACCACAAATTCACAATGAATTGGTAGAGGTGCCGACTTACCCTTTGGACTACTACTACTCAAGTACTCACCATCTTTGGGAATGGTTCACCGCCTCTTTGGAAGAGTATCTTTCTTTTTATGTTGTCTGTGCAAATGTGTGTAGCAAAGAGCAATGACCTTAGATCTTTGGCAAAGAATTCCACACTGTATGTCCACCATAAAGACAATGCAAAGAGAGTAATAATCTGATTATGACAATAGCCCCAAAAGAATCGAGGCAATTTTAGTGGCTTCCCGAACAGGACATGTAATCAAAGGAAATCGGACGATAGGGGGTGCACTTTAAATTGGCATTTTCAACCAAACAAGATCAATGGTCAAGAAGAGAGAGTAAGAAAAACTTCACGCACGCGTAGACCTTTGCCCAGGCAATGTCACAAACATTGGGTGCGTGAGAGTATAATCCACTTGAAGGCAATTGTTATTATCGGGCAATAAGTCCTTCCAAAACAAATAAGAAGAGGTGAAGATAGAACGGAAAACCAAGAAAAGGAATGAAGTGACCAAAGTTTTTTTTAAAAGAAAGGATAAATCACTGGAAAAAAATGGTAGGCCATGTACTCTTTGTGTGGTAAACTGTGGAAGCAGTTTTCTGTATCATAGTGAAATCAAGCTAAAAACGTCTGGCTCTATCACATTAGTAAGTATAGATTACCAATTTCACTTAGTCTATAACAACTTCCAATCTAAAGTTGTGTTTTAGCATGAGACTTTATTAAAACGGAGAACCTATATAAACAAAATATGTCAAAAGGAACTGCATACCTCCCGATACCTAGGATAACATGCCTAACTTCCAACTATGCTATACTGGCTAAGCTAATTAGAAGTAGCCACAGCACCAATGAAAACGGTAGCATTACTAAAAGAGCAAGTTGTAACTGCATAATTCCTGAAACGATGAGCACCTAGAAACTAAGATATTTTTGTTTTTTCATTTAGGAGGCAGGACTTGTGTCCCCTACCCCTAGTCATATTTATGACAATGCATCTCCGCAGTAGAAATTCCACTATCATTTACTGGAGTTTTATGTCTGTAGTACCAGGGAATGTATGACTGACAACATTCTAAATTGTAGCAGCCATTATTTGTGCTTTATATATTAGTCTGACTTCTTTCCTCCACCTCATAAAGCATCTGAGGAAAGGACAGCATGACAAATGCAGTTCATAAGACTAATAGCACAGGAAAAATCAGATCCAACTGTAAGAACAAGGGAAAATGGATAAACATACTTCGTCATGGACTGGAGTCAAGCAACCATAGTCAGAAACTTTATGAACAAATGATGGACCAAGATCATCAACATCAGATCCTGATGCAGCATTTGATGAATCCAGAGCAGCAATCAGCTTCCTGCAATACTCCTAATATAGGCCGTAATTTTAGAATCTTACTTTCAACTGCTCCAACCAAAGAGAGGAGCTGCTTCTTTCCTCCACCTCGAACCACGGGATTGATTTCCCTCACACATCCATCCTTCAAATTGTGTACCGGCTACAAATAATATATCTATCAAGACACGGGAAAACAAGGAAACGAAAATCAAGGATTCGATGAAGCAAGCACAAAATCAAGTACGAACCCCCGGGCTGAACCCTAACCTAACCCTAACCTAGGGAAAATCGTGAGTGTTACCTGCGAGGAAGCTGTGACGGAGAGGAGACATGGAGACGAGAGGGAGGGGAGGGGGAGGCGGCGGCACCGCCACGATCTGCGCGCTGCCCCCATTGCGCGCCCGCCAGCGCCGACGCCGCCGTCGCGCCAAGACGCCCGGTGCCGCCGCCGCCGCGCGGAGGAGGAGGAAGGAGACCGGGAGGCTAAGGAGGGGGTGGGGGCGGGATCAGCGGAGGGGAGGGAGGCGGAGGGCGAGCGCGGGCCACGGCACGCCACCGCACGGGGAGAAGAGGGAGAGAATGAGAGGCTTCGGCTTCGTTTTCTTCTTTTTTTTTTACCGCGAGGAGCCAGGGAGAGAAGGAGAGGGTTCGGCGTTTTTTTTTGTTTACCGTGAGGGAGGGAGCCTATATATATATCTCGGCGCTACAGTTGGCTGAGGCAGATCGGATCGTAGAAGCCGAGATCCAACGATCCAAAATAAATTTGCTACCGTGGACGCTCGGTTGCACGTTTGCTCCACACCAAATATTACTTTTAAATACAGTGTCTTTGGGTGATAAAATCAGCCTCCAACAAAGGACGCTTAACCAGGGCAGGCAAAATGCGTAGGAGCCAAACCACTAGGCAATTATACATATTCTCTCTCCACGGATGCAAATCGTGTGCAGGTACTTTTCCTCCCCGGCGCGCTCCTCTGTTCCTCGTGTGCAGCTGCCTGGAGGTTCGTTTGCCAAGTCTGTTGGAGATGGGGCTGTCCTGGGTCACGCACCTTTCTACTGTGCCGTACTCAATCCATGGAATGCCTCTCAGTTTTTCCCTTCTTTGTTGGAGACAGCCTAATAACCCAGCGATTCCTCTCTTTATATGACGTCAGGTCGTCGCGTACGAGAGTACTAGTAGCAGTCGGTGCCTGGCGCCTGGCCGATACTACTGTTGTCCCAGCCGGCTGGCCGGACGGACACTGTTGCCAATTTACGCCAACCGACTCCGTCCAGCGCGCCCAATCGCTACCTGCTGGCCTGCCGTCTGCCGGTGCGTTGGTTCACCGCCGTGCCGCTCGTCTCGCCAGCGCCAGAAAGGTCGCCAACCCCAACCGCCTCGCGCCAGATGAATTGAACGCGCGCGCGCGCCGTCTGAAATCTGATGAATTTCTGCGGTTTACAGAGCAGGCGTCGCCCCATACTCCCGTCTTCTCCTTTGGCACCGGCCGGTCACGTCTCCCGTCGCGTCGTCTCGTCGTCTTGGGCACGACAGGTCAGGTCGGGGGCAGGCAGCTCGTCCCGTCCGGCGGTCCGTCCGGTGATGCAACGGGTGAGGAGAGGTGATCTCAAGCTGGCAGTCCTTGGATGCTATAAATAGGGCGCCCTCAAATCTTCCTTTTCGAGGGTGAATCCTGTGTGAATGATCGATCGAAGTGACACGTAACAATACGGTGTGTTATCCTAAAATTGGGAATTAAAAAAAACACTGTAGTGTTTTTATTTATTTGTGGTAAATATTATCCTATAATTAGTAAAATTAGATTTTAAAAAATCCTCTATGTATATCTAAATTATGTAATTAGTTTTTTGTTTACGTATACTCCCTCCGTCCCACATATAATTGTACATGTAGGGTTCAAAAATTTTCCCACAAATAATCGACCACTTTGGCACAGAGGCGTGTGGCAGTAGCCCAGGGCCTGACATCCGTGCAAGTTGAGCAGGGTGAATGTTTGCCAGCGTGTGGGAACAAGCAAATAAAAATTGATTTTCATTGAGGAAAAAAAAGAAAAATTGAGGAAGTCTCCAGAACCTCCCCATCCGGTCTTTCACGGATCCTCCTTTTTGTCTTCCACATGGATATTAGAGGCAGGGACAGTTTGGTAATTTCCATGTCGTCTTGGTTTTGCGTGCACACTCCTAGATGTGCAAATAAACCCTGAACCCTAAACTCAATTATACGTCTGACCAATGGTCGATAAAAATGACACATGAATGTAACATGACGTGATGGATCCTGCATGCATATGTGTCGTGGCCTAGAATCTAGGTGACCACTGTCACAGTAATCGTGTGGCTAGTGTGTGCAACGATGGCTTAGCTCAATAGACACGAACGCAAGGTTTATACTGGTTCGGGGCGTTAACGAGCTCCCCTAGTCCGATGTGTTCTCACTAAGTCCGAGCTCAAAGACTCGTAGAACGGGTGATTACAGGTCGGGTCGAGAGAGGGAGAGGCTCCCAAGTCTCTTTGATTGAGGCAAGTGCCAATAGCTAGGTGGTTCGGGTGGATGAGTGATTCGAGATTGCTTGCCCTGACTTGGTGGCAAGGGTCCCCTTTTATAGTCGTAAGGGGGGTACAAGGCTGCCACCAAGGCCGGGGACCTCGGAGTAGAAGGAAAAGAAATACAGGGGTGAAACTGCAAAAATACGGGGAGGTGATGAACTCCCCGGGTGCGGAAAGAGGTCGTCGGGAGCCCAGAGGGCGCACTTCGTCGAGCTCGGCCGTGGAAAGAGCTCATCAAGGATCTGGACGCCCGCCCCTTTGAGTTCGTTCACTCAAAAGAGCTCATCATACACCCAGTCGTGTGTCCGTCGTCGCCTTTAGTCGTTGCCGCACGCGGGATTTCGAGGGAGCGGTAGTTGGAGTGCCCATGCCCCGTCGGTCAAGGTTGAGCACGTCCTCTCGGAGTGACCGGAACGCATTACCTCGGTTGAGGTGGGCGACGTCGCCGGTACTCGTGTCGCGCCTGTAGCGGAGTGGTTGGGCACTATTTGAAGAGGAGGGGATCCGAGGCGGTGAGGTGTCCCGAGCTCGTAAGTCTGGAAAGAGCCTGCTTTCTGAGCTCGGGATGGTAAAAAGAGCTCGTTATGAGCCCAAGTCCGCTGAGGGGTGGTCGTCCCCGGTCGCGGTCGTACACGGATTTCTCGGGGTTGGTCGGTGGCGGCGCACGTGCCCTCTATGACCGGAGTTGGAACGCGTCCCATCGGGATGCCCCCCTGGGGGGGTGAGTCGACGTCACCGCGACCGAGGCGCGGCGTGGAGATGATGATTGCGCGTTGTAGAGTATGGCGAGTCGAGTCCGTCATTCCCAACTCGTTCGCGTGCCTTGACGTGGCTACAGTGCTTGTCAAGGAGTTGTTGGCCAACCCGTGGTACCCGATGGCTTCCCGAGGAAGGCTCCTGGGTGAGCTCGAGGTCGTGCGCGTTGATGGGGGGTGGAGCCTGTTCGGGCGGAGAATCACGCCTTCCTCGAGGAGTCCCGAGGCGGGGAGCCTCGTTCGAGGCGGAGCTTGGCCTCCCGAGCTCGAGCTCTAGGGAGTTTTAGGTTAGGCGCAACTTAGACGATGCAATGCGCTGAGCGAGTGTGTTGACGGTGTTTCGTTTTAAAGGGGGCCCATATCTAGGTATCCTAAATATCGAACCCCCATTATATGCTAGACAAAACTAAATGAAGACACACAACGATGTATTGTATAGATATCTAAATGAAGACTTATTTGATATTGTCGTTTCCGCCAAGGTTCTTGTTTGGCAGATATCTGATTCAGTTACTTGCAGAGAGGAAGAAGTGCCTCCTTTCTATACAAGAACCTTGAACCAAGGTTTGTGCTGAACTACTGCATGATAATAGAAACTTAGTGCTTTTTGCCATTAGAACTACTATTAGTCACACTTACCAGTCAAACATGCTTTGGATAAGCCCTAAATTATTATGAATTGCCTACTTGCACAAGTCCACCTGCTGCCTGAGATAGCTGGTAACACAATCTTCCTTTTTCCAGATGTGTTAATGGGAGGTGCAGTAAGCAGCATGCTTGATGGTGTCAACAAGCCATTAGAAGTACTCATATCATGGAAGATGGACTAAAAGGTGTCGCAGACTAAGATGCGTTCCCGGTCTGTAGCTTTTGGGTTGCTATGATGTATACATGCTTAGCCTTCTCTATAGTGAACTCTTTAGAAGTGCATGTGCTGTGTGGTAGGTGATTTGTAGATTATCCAAAGCACAATTGTACAAATGTACATGCCTATGGCTATAATATTTGTGGAATATAAGTGTTAGTTATGATGAGCTTTTGTGTTGTAATTGTGTATTTTTCGAAATGGAATTGTCAATTGAATGCTCGTATGATTAGTACTAATCATGAGATTAATGTATAAGCTATAATATTATGTTGTAATTTTCTTATATGTAGAGTGTCTGATGGTTGGCCCTATATAATATATAGCGTCAAACCATTGGTCGCTATAAGTTTGTAACTAGCGTTGAGCGGTCGGTATTTGTATGTTTAACGCACCGTCGAGCGGTCGGTCGCTATAAGTAAGTCGGTCGCTATAAACTTATAGCGGCGCCGGTTATATCGACCGACTACATTGGTCGTTATATGTTTATAGCGACCGCCCCGTATGTCGCTATCTTACGACTTATAGCTCGCTGCCGTCATCATCCAATCCTTGCCAAAATAAATATTAGGGAATAAATATTTAGGAAAGAAATAGATTTCTTTGTGAAGAAATATTTGTGATCTATAAGGAAACCTCCTATATATTTCTTAGCGTGAAGTCTCCTCGGACTATAAATACAAGGGCATACAATCGTTTTGCGTCTTAATCGGAAAAATAAAGGATAACTCCCAACAACTTCAACTCTCCAACCCTAACCCTCTATCTCCCTCGCGACGTATGCCGCCGCCTCGCAACGCCGCTGCCCCGCCCACGGCGCAAGACACGCCGCTTCACGCGCAACCGCCGCCCGGAGGTGCCGCCATCATCTCCACCGCCTTCTACCCCGCAGTTTCGCCCCAAGTCCACATCATCTACGCCCCGATGTCGCCGCTCGTCCTCACCACCACCTCCTACCTCGCCCGTTCCCGACATCAATGTCGCGCACCACCGCCCAAGGTCGCTGCGTTGATTGTGTCACCACCGCCGGAATCCTTCTTGTTTGTGACATCGTCTTTTAATACATTTAATGCTTTGAAGTTATGTGAATTTTGGAAATTTGAAGAAAAGTTGGGGAACTAAACACACCGAGGAAAAAGGTTACGTTTTAAGTTTTTAATAGTTTTGTTTGACCCTCCATCTTAATTTATGTTTTTACAATATTATTCATTTTGTTGTGACTTATTTATCACTAAGGACACTTTAATAAAGATTTATTTATTTTCTGATTTGCATAAAATTTAAACTCATTTCTATAAGATTCCATGTACTCCTAGCAGGAACTCCAATCTAGAACCAGCTTTTTTCACACACTTTGCTAAACCGGGACCACTCACATGCCAGGAGGACCGCCACCTAGGGTCCAAGGCCCAGTGCGCGCCTTGGCTGGTCGCGGTCGCCGCCCACCTCGTCATCAACTTAGCCATCAAGCAAAGGATATTTAGGGAATTAAATTGAATAAAGAATAGAAAATAAATTAGATTACTTTACGTGCAAGTCTCCCACGGACTATAAACACAAGGGGCATGTAATCAGTTGAATCTAATCAGAAAATAAAGGGGTAACTCCCAACAGCTTCAGTTCTAAACTCTTTCTCTCTCTCCTCTCTCTCTCTAAGCCTAGTGCACGTGTGTCGTCATCATCTTCTCGCCGCCACTACTGCCCACGCCGCTACCATGCACCGTGTGCGCACGCGCCGCCGCCCAGCTGCCATCGTCTATCCCTGTCATCGCCTCAACACCGCCGTTCCCGACGTCAACACACGTGTTACCTCCCGGTGCTACCGTATGGGCCTCTCGTCGGCGCTCTCTGCCGTTCTTCATCCTCTACCCTGTTCGCCGCCTTAGCTCACGACGCCGGCGTGTCACCAACGCGGAGATCCATCACGTTTTTGTGCGGATGGTATCCGAGAGCGGTACAATCCACCCACGTTGCCACCGTCAAGAGGTCGATGGCGCTCTGGCTTGTCGCCGCCCGAGATGATCATGGAGGCCATCTACGCACTTGGATCCGAGAACGCTGCCGACAAAGCTGCGTTCACCAACTACATTAAAGTTAAGTACGTCTCGATCCTTCAGTCTGAGCACTTTGCCATCCTCTCCGGCCACCTCTCCCGCATGAACGCCACCGGTGAGCTCGACGACCTCCTCGACGCCGCCCCCACCATGGGTGGCACCGATGACAAAGGTGCTCCCACGGGCGCGGCCGACGTCGTCCCCTCCACGACCACCCGACGCGTTGCAAGCAATGGGCACACCTACCTCAAGGACACGAAGGTATCGCGGCGCAGCTCAGATCAGATCAGATCAGATCAGGAGGCCACCACCAACGTCCACCAGCTACTCGACAAAAATCTTACCCAACAAGGCCAACGTCGCGATGCTCCAACGACAGTGCATATAAGTTCCTATGCCATCAACATCCTCCCTGACAGTGGGAACACCAGGAGCATCCACGCAATCAACATCAGGAGCAACGCAACGGCGTCATCCGGCGCCGACGATCTCAACCCCGACGTCCCTGACCTCGGCGACGCCTCCAAAGGCTCTACCAACGACCACCACCCGGGCACCAACACAGATGATGACCCTCCCATTGGCACCAACGACGTCACCCTCGACATCCTCATCACCATGCCGACCAACGACAACATCGGCTCTAGAGACAATGACTTCAACACCAACACTAGTGATGTCAACCCCAACATCTTGAACAGCAACGACGCCATCCCGGACACCTATGCCAACGTCGATGGCGACGATGATGCCACCAAGGCAACGACAACGGCAATGACGCCCCTCCCATGGGTGCCACTCCCGACTCGGCGTCGACAAACTGGAACAACGACGCCCATGACAACAACAACGCCACCGGGCGCCGATGTCAAAACACTTCGTCTACCCGACCTTCAATTGTGAGATCACCGCGCCCTACCGCGGCGTTTCTCGGACTTCCACCATGTTAGACTACATCAGCAAGCGATAACGAGATCCGTTTACGACCCACGACTCCAACTCCTGCATCACGGTGCTTCCACCTACAGCTGCCAACTTCATGAGACCACCCGTGCTAGCGCCCTCATCATCACCACGACAACGGAACATCAGCTCGGACAAAGACATGCGGTATGCCGCTATCCACCTGATAATAGCGGTACTTCTCTAGTTCATCCGCATGCCAAGCCGGGCGCCACTGGAGGACTGGGACACCTCCACACGATGTCTCCCTTGCGGCTTCAAGCTGCCCATCTACGACGACCTCATCGGCAACCTCGCCAACACGGCGGGACGAGGACTCGTGCGACAACATCGGTACCTTCAAGTTCGCCAACGGGCTCCAAGTTATGCAGCGGGACACACTACGGCGGGGCGCGCCCGCAAGATGGGCGACGCGATGCAACTCGCTCGTGCCTTTCGACACCCCTTCTCCACGTTCGTCACATAGCTTGATGACGGCCGACGGACACAACACCGTGGACGACTTGGCTATGACAGCTAGGCAGACTCAAGGGCCGATCCAACCAGCTCCATCGATCCTCGCAGACATCAATGTCCAGTACGACTACACCAATGAGCTATGCAATATGCCTTGCGCTATGGTGCACCGAGGAGGCGCCCTACATATGGAGCACGACGATCCACCTCGCCACACAGTTCGACGCCCACGTCTCCCATGAGGTCTTCAGCATGCTTCGAATTGCGAGCTCCACTGACGACGACATGAGGTACATACTACCCACATCGATCCCCTACCTCGTTGGCCTCGTCGCTACCACGGGAGGCTCTCATTCTACCCCAACTCGCTACACCGATCTACCACGAGCTTCATGGCATCGCCAAAACCAACAAACTCTAGGCGGGAGCTCCAGTTTGGGCGACGCACAAGGTGATTGGCGTTCACCTCCCGACGACCTCACCAACCATGCCAGGCTACACGACAAGCACCTTGCTGATGGATGAACCCCCACAAAACTTCTTGCCATCGGTGCCAATCTTCTTCCCAGACAACCGCCGCTACTACGCCAAGGCATTATGAAAGGTGCTGCGAGATGTTCTCCAACCTGGTGGGATCCTTCTGCACACTCTTGCGGTTGGCTTTCACCCCTCGACGTACTGACCACCAATACAAACCTCTCCGGAGAGCAATGGAAGTCCACCCATCAATCCAGCATCAGAATAGCTTAGCGTCCTCATCTTCATCTAGCTCATTCCTTTATACAAGTTGATGCAACAATCTTTGGGCCATGCTGCTTCGATCGACCCGTCAACAACGACAACCGTGCGGAACCACAGCGAGGGGCCGTCGGGGAAAGTGGGGAGAGATGTCACATGGCAGGATGACCCGCCTAGGGCCCAAGGCCCGGCCAGCGCCTTGGTTGGCCACGCCGCCGCCCACCACGTCATCAACTTAGCCATCAAGCAAAAGAATATTTAGGGAACTAAATAGAATAAAGAATAGGAAATAAATTAGATTACTTTACGTGCAAGTCTCTCTCGGATTAAAAATACAATGGGCATGCAATCAGTTAAATCTAATCAGAAAATAACGGGGTAACTCCCAACAACTTCAGCTCTCAGCCGTCTCTCTCTAACCCTAGCGCGCGGCGCCGTCATCATCTTCGGCGCCGCCACTGCTGCCCACGCCGCCGTCACGTGCGCGGCACGTGCCGCGCTTCACCGCCCCGCTCGCCGTCGTCCGTCCCGTCATCGCCTCAACACCGCCGTTCCGACGTCAACGCCGTGTGTCTTTGCCTCCCGGTGCTGCCGTGACGGCCCCTCTACCTCGATTTCGCTGCCGTTCTTCATCCTCTACCCCGACCGCTGCCGCCTCAGCTCACCTTCAACGTGTCACCAACGTGAGAAATCCATCCGGTTTGTGACAGGACCACTGATAGGGCTCCAAAGGGATCTATTAATAATCCAGACAAAATAAATTCTGATGTAGTTTATTGGATTTTTGTGCCTATATGTTGAATTCCACTATAATTTAGTTCATTTAGATTAGATTCCTTAAAATCTAGTAAATCGTAGCTTACCTTAATCCCCCATGAGAGAACCCAATCAGCCCTCGTCTCAGCGGGCTATTCGTCGCTTGAAGACGAAGCTATGAGAACCAAAGCAGCTCGAAAATTTTTATTTCTCAGTACCTTAAAGGAGCCAATTTATTTCATCTATCTAAGCTAGTAAGGCTAGTCTCAGAGTACTAAGATTAGGCGACACATGAAAAACTGACAACCAAATTAAATGGTCTTTTAATTAGGCCAAACAAGAAAAACTAGCGTGAATCTAATGATATAATATGTTACGAATCTAATGATACGTACGTAGAGTTATCATAAATACCGGTGATTGATTATATACATTTAATTAAATTAAATTTGAGATGGTTTGGCCTAGAACTAAAATAATGTTTGCTACAAAATATATCTCATTTCCTATATCATGCCTAACTTTACGTGAACACGTGAAATAGAATTGAACACGCATTTAACATAGTACAATGCGAACAGGAACCCCCAATCTAAACCTAGTGGTCTTGAAACATCACCTAAAAACAAAATTTAAAAGACATGCAACTAAGTTTTAGCAATTCCCAAAATATATGCTATCGTAATTTTATTAATACTTAGTACTATAAATATTAATATTTTTAGTATATGTCAAGTTATTATTTTTATTTGTGAAACATTATGTTTTTTTAGGACGTAGACCTAGATAGGAGTATTTAGGTACAGAAAGACTATTCCCTAGCTAGGAGCTGATGTGTGTGTGTGTGTGTGTTTTTTTTTTTTTTATTTTTATTTTTATTTTTTTTTTTTGAAAGGAGGAGCTGATGTGTAGCAGCAGACCAGCAGTTGATACTTGATGGTTGCAGGACATGGATAGAAAACATGTGATTTTGGACGAACGTGAGAGAACGCATGCGTATCGTGTCCGATCCGCTAACTATACCAATGTGTCAAAATGATTGGGCGGCCGGACCCGCCACGACGACCCATTTAGTTAGACAGACAGGCTTTGCGCACCGGTTAAATTAACCAGACACATAATCCAAACCCCAGGTCTCTGTTCCATGCACGCCATGTCGTACGTGTGGAATTGGCACCAATAATTAGCAGACGGCCCTACCCGTACAGCCTTCCAGAGACACACCCACGAACGACGACAAAGACCAATGTTTAAGATGATGAAGATCTAGCTTGCGTTGCGTGATCAGATCATATTTGGGATTTGGATGGAAGTACCCGTACACGTTCTAGATGCAGTAAAAGCTGCTGGATCGACCGACCTCACGCTATTGCTGTTGCATGCAACGCACGAGTGATCGATGTACTACGACTAGTATGCAGTGTGCTGCATCGCATACTCCTACTGTACATGGTGGTACACACACCACTATGCCTTTGTGTACATGATGGTGCTCATCCACTTTTTTTTCACACACTTTGCTAAACCAGGACCACTGATAGTACTCCTAGGTAGAATCAGCTTTGTGTGCATGTGGTGCACGACGATGGCTTTACTAGAGAGTATGTAGCTGGTCAACAGTCAGCAGTAGCCTCGTCCCTCTTGTGCTTGGACATGGGAGAGAGATTATACTGTTAGAAAGAACCATCATCAGCAGTCCAGGAGTCCTTACGGCTGCTGAGGCTTCCCAATTAATTAGGTACTGTACTGGATTGTAATATATGAGGGTGTTTAGTTTGGTGAAATATATTGGGTTCGAGATCTTTAGAAGACTTTTCGTTTGTATTTGGTAATTATAGTCCTATCATGGGCTAACTACGCTCAAAAGATTTATCTCTCACTTTTCAGCCAAACTATAAAATTAGTTTTTCATTTAGCTACATTTAATGCTCCATATATTCATCAAGAGATTTGATGTGACGGATAATCGTAGCATTTTTTGGATTTATTTTTCAGAAACTAAACATGCTCTAGATATGCTACTTGTTCCTACTCCTCGGTTCCACAGTACGGAGTAAGTGGTATTTTTTTGAACTTTGGTCATTTTGTTTGACCGTTCGTCTTGGTGTGACTTATTTTACCATCATTAGATATTTTAAATAGTGATTTATTTCTTTTTGTAGTTTACAAAAAAATAAGTAAATTAGATAAATAGTAGTCAAATACAATATCCAAAAAATAAAGAAACATCTCTTATTTTAAGATGGCGGAAATATATGCATACTTTAATCAAGCTTGCTTCTGAGCTTGACTACACAACGACGACCAAGCCGATCGAGCATTTTGCATTTTTTTTTTATTGGAGCCTGCTGCTACCAACTGTATGTGTGCACAGTGTCAGATCAAATTAAATGCAAAACATCTACACTAATGTTTGAAAAGGATCGAGGCCAGCAACTACTAGTAGTAATGTTTTGATTAGATATATTCATTCATGTTGGACAAGAATCCAGAGTTCCATCCAGAGACTGAGACTGAGACTGAGAGACAGCCGCAGCTTATTTGTACTACACCACCACCTGAGAGATTCCCAGGGCTTTGCGGCAGCCGGCGGCAAGGGGCCTGGGCCTAGGCAAGTACAGTACACCACATGTATTTCATTAAAAAAATATGGACAATTTAAGTAAAAATATCATACGTGTCAGCCCAAATTAAATGCAAAACATCTCAAAATCCTCAACCCACATGAAGATTCATGCTTACAAATTTTGGTATTTACTGTACTTAGGTTTAAGCGTCGCTGTGCGTACAAGTTCAACTTGGGTTTGGGTGGTACTCCCCTTCATCCCTAAAATAAATCAACACCTATAGTTGTCTTGAGTCAAAACATATTTATGTTTGTGCAATTTTGTAGAAAACTGTACATATATTTGTAACACCAATGAAAATACATTATATATTTATGATAGAGCTAATGATATTAATTTAATGTAATAAATCTCTATATTATTTCCAATAAATTTGGTTAAACTTAAACATGTTTGATTTTAGATAACTCTTGTAATTGTTTTATTCAGGATGATTTTAGCTAATGATATCTTCATTGATTGTGGTGCCAACTATGCAAAAAAGATGATATGGCCATAATTAAAGAAGAGATATGTGAAAAATCTAAGAAACCAAATGTGATGCGTTTGGTAGAGAATGGAGAGATGATATATCATTGGATAAAAATGTTCTGTACAAACAATCCACTAGATTATAGTTTTTTTTTTGTTTTGTGTGTAGTTTGTATAAAAATTAATAGGTATATAAACTATATATGTAGGGCCTGTTTGGATCAAAGTTTTTTCACAAGAATTTTGGAGGAAAATTTTCGAGGAGGAAAGGAATTGCAGGTATGCGTTTGGAACAAAGGAACGCCGAAATCCTTTCCTTTGGAAAGGGAATGTTTGGTGTGCAAAACGTAGGAAATAAAACATCCACCTTCATCTCTTTGTTTTCTTTCCTATATTTGTCGGTGTGTTCGTAGATTGAAGCAGAATCCTACAGTATTTATTCCTGCAATCCAAACAACTTATAGTATTTGTTCCTACGTTTTGGAATCTTGTAGTTTTCCACTCTTCACTCTACCTTATTCCTACGTTTTTTTTTTTCTTTCCTCTGTTTTGCATTTCTATGTTCCAAACAGGCTTGTAGTTTTTTAGTATAGGGACTGCCCAAAAGGGTCACTTGGTTGTAAATCCCATAAATACACCTAATAATTCAGATTCATGACTGATGTCCTTCACTTGTGCTCAGATGCATTTTTCTCCAATCGACTTTCTTCATAAGCGAGCAAGCTACTTGTAGAGCTGAAAGCAACCACTGCACAAACGCACAGTATGTGCCTGTACGTAGTCCAGCAGTGTTGCAACAGCAGTACTTGTGGCAGAACCGTCCAATTTAAACTAATTATACACTTACCGCCTACCGTTAGGCACTAAGTAGCGATAACCAATTTAAATCCGGTAGGCTGTCAGTACACCCCACGGGAGAACTTCGAATAACCACGTTTTCATCGGGATCATAAAAAAAGTGAATAAAGCTTACAACCTTCTTAACCATTTTATACATCACAATATTATAAAATCAGAGTTAAAATAGATCTCATAGAAGCGTGAGAAGAAAGATAATTTTATACACAAGCGGCGGGATTTAACAATTTTGAATATTGAAGTAGAAGTAGATGTTTAAGAATAAAACTTCTACAAAAGCGCATCGACGGGGAAGCCTCACCGAGCCCACCGGGAGGTATCCACACACGACAACGAGTTAGCTCCAACATCCGTCGATACCCGCGGGGAATAAAACCACGAGTACACAATGTACTCTGCAAGACTTACCCGACTAGGTGGGAGTAGTCTCCCGACTCTCAAGGATATTTGGGGCTATTTGGCTAGCTGTTTAGTTGTTTTTTGCGAAAAGCATTTCTAAGAGTGCATCCTTACACTTTTAGCGGTAGCATTAAGTTCATTACTTAGCCATTCTAGATAAGCACCTAAACTACTTTCAAGCATGTGGTAAGCAATCAGAATATTTTTTCATCATCGGGCAAAAGCCTCATCATCATCTCCATGTTCCGGTTGTATTAACTACGATGGCGGTGATACGACAAGTGGTATCCATATCCGAGGAGGGCGGCGATTGCAATCGATGTACATCCGGTGGGCAATCCTAAAACACGCCTTTACTTCTCGAAGGAGCAAGTACAAGGCCACCGTTCCGTCGTACAACCAAAGCCCGAAATGACGACCATCCTCGGGAAACCCACCCTATGAGGCCCGCCCCCGCAACTTCGGCGACGGGTTTCCCCCTCACAAGTTTGGTATATGGCCATTCCCCGTCCCAAAACCGCCACTAGAATGGCCGAGAAACAAGTCGGTGAACGCGTTTTGCGCACCCTAGTTGTATGACGGTACTTGGCTTCCACGGTCAACTATAACTCGGGCCCCTCGTTATGTGTTCGGTACCTTCAAACTTGCCATATGGCCACCAACGAACGGTCCTTAACCGACACGGGCAGAATTAAAACAAGCACCCGGGACCTCCATGCCTGTTGCCGCGCAAACATTACTTTCCGCCCGGTCTCAATTTATTAACCAACCAAGTCCATGTGATAGAAGCAATATTATAGCCATGACCTATTTCTCATGAGTGACCGTCCATCACTTTCGACTTCTACAGTAAACCCTATAGCATGGCATACTACACGATTCCTATCATACTAGTAGGACTCATAGGATAGAATATTTATGCAGGTGGTTTTAAAGCAACTCCTGTAACTTAATGCGCAACAATATAATAATAATAAGTGTGATATAAAAATAGGGGTTATGCAGGGGCTTGCACAGGTAACTTGTATTATACAAAGTTAGTATTTCTTCGTCTTCGGGACGTGATCAACCGTCGTCTTTAGGACTGGCTAGCATGTCACCATCTTCCCATTTGACGCCAATATCCTCCAGTTGATCCATCCATCGTCGTTCCTAAATGATATGCAAATGCAATGCATGCTTCAGTCAACATACACACATACACTTGTTTTATTTATTTATTTATTTATACGTACAAGTGAAAGCTACCCCAACATGCTAAGCGCTCAGCCACTACTACTCAAAGTTGATAAAACTTAGCTAGGTAGCACGTAAACATGTAGCTTATAAAAACATTCATTAACCTTAAGAATTTCACTACATTTGGATTAATAAAACGTGCTCTAATAAATAACACAAAGAAACTAGATTACACATGCATCAAAACTTTATACTAAGGCACAAGATAATATATATCTACTGCATAGAGATACTCACAAGGATTCCAAAACATATTCACTTTGCTTTTTATGATTTTTATACGATTTACTAGGAATTAAAGAAGCTTAAGCCTATTTACACAAAAAGATAACAGAAAAAGGAAAACACATCTTGCATTAGGACCCTTAGACTTTCTCCAAAATATAACCGGTCCTCCCACCTTTTTGTTGTGTCTTGCACTTTCGCAGCTGGACCCAAGAAAAAGCTTCTATTCTAATTTTGGTCCTCCTTCTCCTTCCTCACGTACACAGAGCAGAGCACGCACAAGCCGTTCGGGAATTCGGTCGATTAGGCCGGGCTGGTACCACCGGCTGCAGGGTAGTGGTGCGGGGTCGCGGCAGCCAAGCAGCAATGGCGCAGCAGCAGCAACTGGGCAGCAGCGGCAGCTCGGCCTGGGCGGCAAGGACAGCAGCTCGGGCGGCCATGGCGTGTGCTTGCGGCAGCAAAGCAAGAGCGAGGCCGAGAGGGAGGGTGCGGGAGAGCTAGTGAGCTGGGCGTGCATAAGAAGGCAGGGCAGGGAGCGGAGCAGACCATCCCTGTGCCTGGGAGCAAGCCGTGAGCAGTGGAGCGAGGACGGCGGCACTGCGCGGCCACGCAGGCACGACATGGGCAGCCTGGGCGCCCCTGTGCACACACAGGAAGCATGGACCGAGCAGGGCATGGGAAGTAGCGTGGGAGCAGCAGCTCATCGCCAGCATTGTCCTCCAACAGGGGTTGGGCGTCCTCTTCCTTCTCCTCTTCTTATTCTCTTTTGTTTCTCTGGTTGCCAACGTGAATGAGAGATGTCAGAGAGAGGGAGCAGCAAGGCATGGGCAAGGCATGGTTGCACAGCACTTGACTATTTAGGAATCTCCTCTTTGAACGACCTAAACTAGACACCCTTCCCTCACATTGAGAAATTCATTTTTAGTGCACTGATCTCGAACTTGAGCATAAACACCTGAACACCCATAACATTTATCTCTGAATTACGATCTCGACCATTCCGGACATCTCAAAAATGTTATCCGAAGGACCATCCATCACAATAAAACTTTATTCTCGAATCCTTTTCCAATTATGCTCACTTTACCAAGTGTTCCAAAATATCCGGTGCGAGTTAGCACAGCTAAAGATAATTAATCATAGAGTAACACCGAAGTGTTATAATAATTAATTATCATGTAACACCGGGGTGTTACAGTACTCTACTAAGCTCTAGCAGCAGTACTCCTACTACTCCGTATAGAAGACAGGACACACAATGAGGCCGGCAGTGTCATTGCTGCTTAGCCGTGTGCAAAAGACGAAGATCCTTGGCCACACACATTTCGGGTGGGTCTGATGATGATCAGGGCAATGAGTGAAATCCTTTTTTTTTTTTTCGGCGTTATTTCAGGAATCAAATGATTTGGGAATCTACTGCACGCTTGGTGCTTATTTCCCCCGCCCCAATCATCGACCACAAGAAAGCACACGGTCTACCATGGCCGCGGCCATTCCATCACCTCGCGAATCGCGATCGAGGTCGAGGAGGTAGAAAGGCGATCGAGAAGAAGACACAGGCCACCAGTAACCAATGCATGCAATGCGATCGCTCCCCTTCAACGTGACCATTGACCAAACATTAGCCATAGGGATGAAACAGGAGATCGATCGGCTTTGTTTGCTGCACACATCTGAACGGTGAATCGTCGATTCGTCAGTTGCGTCGGTGCCACGCATTCTCGTGAGCGATGCTTGTGTTTGGCGCCATGGCGCAGCGCCGACGGCGGGCGACCACCAAGTCGCAGCAGCTAGATGGAAGTAGTATCCGGTAATTGATCGATCCATGTGCTGCCCTCCGTAGACCGTAGTGGATATTGGGGTCAATGGTTACTCATCATGAAGAAAAAAAAAAGGACGTGAAAATGGCTGGCATGCAATAGTGTTCTACGCTACTCCTACTCCATCAGTGCGAAATTATATAAGATGTTTAAAAGACACATTATTCTTTATATATAAAAGTTTTTTTTTATATCATAACATCACTATATGGTATTTTGTATACTATATAAAATTTGACTGAAAGTTATTTTAATGGATCAGATCTCGTAAAAACCATTATAAAATATATATTTGATTAAATTATAGAGGAATAGATGATGAATCAAATACTGTATGTAGATAACTTGTATGTTAATATATTAAAGATTTAAATTATTTTGCATGACATTGATATTTTTATAATTAATAAAAGATGACATTAATTTAGTGGTAATGTTGTTGACATTTTGCATGAAAATATAAAACATCTAATGAGTTTACTTAGTAGGAAATGATATAAACACCTTGTATATAGAGAGAAATCATCTAGATGGTTTATCTTTATAAAAGTTATACATATATTAACAACAGGATGCACACCTGGGGCATCAGTCCACAGATTTAGCCATGTCACGTGGTTAACGAGCGGGGAAGACATAGAATGTGAAAACCCCAAAGTAGTACACAGTTGTTGGGAATATGCCCTAGAGCTAATCATAGAGATGATTTATATTCTTTCATTGTATCCATGATATATTATGTGTTCATGAATATCCATTAAAGACAACTTGTATTGATCAGCAATTATGTGAATTATTTGTGAAACTCTTTTACTTGTTTGGTTATTCAATAATTGTCTACGATCGGAGTTCATGTGAGAACAAACATGAATATTAGATCAGCACATGTATTAGTTGATGACTATGTTTCACAAGTCATAGACATGGAGATGTCAAACTAATAGTGTGGGCACATGTATGACATAGGGCTGGATTGACCCGACATGAGATGTTATTATTATCTCTTTACACATCATTTACGTTATGTCCTTAAACACGAGATTGTCGTATGTACTCAAGATGTGAAACGACCTACTTAGGGACTATCAAAGCGTTACTCCGTAATTGGGTAGCTATAAAGGTGGTCTTCGGGTTTTGTCGGGAAACATCTTTGTGAGACATAGTCAATCAAGATGGAATTGCCCCTCTCCATGAGAGATATACTTGGACCACTCGAATGATTGGATCAAGAAATGCATGGCCGTGCTTGGGTTAGAGTTAACTCACGAGTTGGACCCGGATATCGTGTGGCAAGGGAATAACGAGTATATGGTTTGTGTGGTTCGATCGATATGATCATTGCGTACACATGGGAGTTGGCACGTCTTGCTAGAGGCGTATCGACTATTGGTCGAGTAGGAGTACTTTCGGGCCATGTCTATGTGTGCGTGAGCCCATAGGGTCGCACGCTTAAAGGGAAGGAGGCCCAATTCGGATTTGATCCAATTAGGCGAGGCTTAGGGTTTTTTCTAATGTGACTCCAACTCGGGAGCTTTGTTAGGGACGCCTATATAATGAGAGGTGGGCGCGGGGCTGAAAAAAGAGAATCCAAGCCACGTGACTTTGGCGGCCCGCCGCCGCCCACGCTCTCGCCTCTTGCATCTCGCGGACCTAGCGATCCCGGGGGCATCGTTTCCTCCACATGACGTGTGGGATACCTAGGAGGTCTTTGCATCGGAGCACAAGGGCCGGAACCGCACGAGGAGGACGGACGTGACGGGACGACCCGCGCAGCTGCGACCTTCCGCTGCGGCTGGCGTACATCTACTTGAGTCGGCGCTTCGGCGCACTGCTTGGCGTCTAGTGGTAATCCGTGATCTATAACTAGCGGTAGATCCTTGGTTTATGGGTAGAAAAGTTTTGTTTTTCGGCTGGCGTAGCGATCCCATATTCCTTCAGTGGTATCGAGCGGGTTGTGTCGTTATAGATTCGGATGTGTGCATATGGTGATGTCTTGGCGGTTGTAGATGAGTCTTTGATCTCGGTTCGTGATCTTGCCGCTTGGTCTTGTTCGATCTACTCCTACGGTCGAATTCCGCCATCGAATAAAGTGATACATGTAAACCCGGTCATGGCGAGTTAGAGATCAATAAGATTGATCGAATCGAACCTAGGTCATGTCTGGTCGGGCGCATGTGATGCGAGTTGCGGTGGTGGTAGATTTGATTTTCCACCCATCGTCGGCCCGAGTTGGACTAGGATTAGGATTCCTCCTTCTCCTCTTTCTATATTCCGGCCAAGGCGGAGAGCTTTGGTAAGAGCCCACATACAAACGGACTAGGATTAGGATTCCTCCTTCTCCTCTTTCTATATTCCGACCACGGTAGGAGAGCTTTGGTAGAGCCCACATACAAGCGGACTAGGATTAGGATTCATCCTTCTCTTTTTTTCTTCTAGGAAAGAGTATGTGTATGAGATGCATGTATGCAATTAATTCATGACTTGCACTGCGTGAGGATGGCATACTTGGATCATGGAGATGGAGATCATCATGATGAGCAGAGATTGGAGATGGAGATCCCCAAATGTGATATAAGGCCATACCAAGTCACAACTATTTAATGTTATTCTTATCGTGTTCTACTTTCCCTTGCGACTATGTTTTGTCTACATACGATAGTGACGCGAAGCGATCCCTCGGCAAATGTTTTAAGTTTTGATGCTCCCCAAACCTTGCCTTTGTCACAAGTCTTGTACAATCGATGGTGGGTCTATGAAATTAGGGTACCACGGTTTTCCATGACTAAGGCGAGGTTCGTATCGAATAATACTAACTGCGAGAAGGTTTGGTTACTTGAACAAGATCATCCTAACGGTTAGGGATCTTGGAGCATGGCGAGGTTGGCGTTAGCATAGAGATGCTGCCCAACAACAAGAGTCATATGTGATATGATTAGCAAAAAGAGTTGCTTACCGATCTACCATGTCTTCTAGCGGTGATGCTAAAGCTCACTAGTTGACTTGTTAGTTGTGGGTCTTGAATCACTAAGTTTCAATTGAGGGATATTGATTTTAGTGGGAGTACATTCTATTAAATGTTAATATGTTTTTACTCTATCTTGGATACATTGTCATAGTATTTTGCATTATTCTGTTGTAGATAAATGGGCCTAACAATCAACCATTTACTTTGCGTTCGGTTCTTGAGAAAGATAAGTTGAATGGAACAAACTATGCGGATTGGATCCGTAACACGAGAATTGTTCTCGGGGTGAGAAAAAAGGAAGATGTTCTAGACACCCCCTTACCGGAAGAGCCTGGCGATAATGCACCCTGGCTTCTGAGAAAACCGCTTACAAGAGAGCATGTGATGCTGATCTTGAAGTGAGTTGCCTTATGCTTGCTGTATGGAACCCGTCTGCGAGATGCGGTTCGACAACAATCATGCAAAATACGATATGATCGTGGCGCTTGAGGATATGTTCCAAACTCAAGCGAGAGCGAAAGGTTCAATTTCTCAAAGGCGCTTGTTGAGAGCAAGCTAGCGGAGGGTGCGGCGGTAGGGCCACACGTAATCAAGATGGTTGGTTACACTCGGAGATTGGAGAAACTAGGCTTCCCAATTGGCCCCCGAGTTGGCTGCGATTTCATTCTTGCATCTCTGCCGCCTAGCTATGGAAACTTCATCTCGAATTATCATATGCATGGGGCGGAGAAGGGCTTGATGCGAAGCGTGTGGCATCTTTGAAGGCCCGGAGAGGCGACATCAAGAAAGGTGCTAGCAGTAGCCATGTGATGGTGGTCCAAAACAAGCCAAATTTTAAGAAAAGGGGCAATCCTTATTGGAAGAAGAAGAAGGAAAAGGCTAAGGGTGAGACCTCTAAGCCAAAGCCTCCTTCGAGCCCAATTTGGACCAAGCTGGCGATTCTTTGTGTTTTCATTGTGGTAAGAAAGGTCCTTTGGTTGGCGCAAGTCGTACTTAGCATCCAAGAAGGATAGCGGTGGTAAAAAGGTACTCCGCTGCTTGTACACTTGTTGTTTATGTTCTGAGACATATTCCTCGCTGATTCTTATATCAATTCTTGGGTATTTGATACCGGATCGGTTGCTCATATTTGCAATACAATGCGAGGGAATGATAAGAAGTAGAAGCGTTGGAAAGGGAGAAGTTGACTTCAGCGTGGGCAATAATGCAAGAGTTCTTTGCTTTGGCGTTGGGGCGATGCAACTCCACCTCCGTCGAGGATTTATTTTGGAATTGAATAATTGTTATTTTGTTCCTAGCTTGAGTCAAAACATTGTGTCACCTTCATGTTTGATGAAGGATGGTTATTCTTTTAAGAGTGAAAACAATGGTTGTGTGATCTCTAAAAGATGGCATGTTTGTGGCTTACGCATCCATTGTGAACGGGTTATTTATTTTAAATCTTGATGATGCACATGCTGTAATATAAGTGCTAAAAGGCCTCGGCTTAATGAGTTAAGTCCTACCTATATGTGGCATTGTCGTTTGGGTCATATAAGTGAGAATCACATGAAGAGGCTCCATACTTGATGGGCTTCTAACCGTTTGATTTTGAATCATACGAGACATGTGAAGCTTGCCTTCTAGGCAAAATGACCAAAGGCGCCTTTCAAGGGTTTTTCCGAGAGGGCGGCAGACTTGTTGGAACTAATACATCTTGCGATGTATGCGGACCAATGAGTACGACGACCGAGGCGGATTCAATACTTCATTACTTTTCTTGATGATTTCGGTAGATATGGCTATGTCTACTTAATGAAGCATAAGTCCGAGACTTTTGAAAAGTTCAAGAGTTTTGAGTGAAGTAGAGAATCAACGTGGCAAGAAAATTAAGGCCTTGCAATCTCGATCGTGGAGGTGAATACTTGAGCCACGAATTTAGCAATTATCGAAGAGTTGCGGAATTGTTCCACGACTTACGCCGCTGGAACACCTCGGAGAAAGCGGTGTGTACGGCGGCGTAATCGGACTTTGTTGGACATGGTTCGGTCGATGATGAGCGGTCGGACCTACCTTTATCGTTTTGGGGATATGCTCTAGAAAGCTTGACCGCTTTCACATTAAATAGGGTACCATCTAAGTCCATAGTTAAGACACCATATGAGATGTGGATTTGGTAAGAGTCCCGGTTGTCTTTTCTAAAGATTTGGGGTTGTGAAGTTTATGTCAAACGACTTCAATCGGATAAACTAACACCCAAGTCGGACAAGTGTTTTTTGGATGGGATACCCGAAGGAAACTTTGGGTTATTACTTTTACAACCGATCGAGAGGGCAAAGTGTTTGTTGCTCGAAACGGTGTTTTCTTAGAAAAGAGTTTCTCAAAAGAGACAAGAGTGGACAAAGGGTGTATCTTGAAGAAGTTCAGGATGAGCCAATAGGTCAAGACTCTACGGTGATGCTAATGTAGCGAGAACAAGTTGAGATATACTGTGGCAAAGGTAACACCGCCACTAACACGAAGATCGGCTAGACTCGAGTGAGTTGCATGGGGATGTGTTATTGTTAGGCGATGGCGAACCTATGACATATGCGGAAGCTATGATGGACCAGATTTAGAGAAATGGCAAAATGCCATGAGATCCGAGATAGATTCCATGGGAGACAATCAAGTTTGGAACTTGGTTGATCCGCCGATGGGGTTAGACCCATTGAGTGCAAATGGATCTACAAAAAGAAAAGAGATATGGGACGGAAATGTTCACGTCTATAAAGCTCGACTTGTCGCAAAGGGTTTTCGGCAGGTTCAAGGAGTTGACTACTGACGAGACATTCTCGCCCGATAGCGATGCTTAAATCTATCCGGATCATTCTAGCAATTGCTGCTCATTTTGATTATGAGATATGGCGGATGGATGTTAAAACAACCTTTCTAAATGGAAATTTGGAAGAGGGCGTGTATATGATACTGCCCGAAGGTTTTGTTGATCCTAAGAATGCTAGAAAAATATGCAAGCTTAAGAAATCCATTTATGGGTTGAAGCAAGCATCTCGGAGTTGGAAGATTCGTTTTTTGATGAAGAGGTCAAAGCTCTTGGCTTTCATCGAATGAAGAAGAACCTTGTGTATACAAGAAGGAAAGTGGGATATTTGTTGTATTTCTAATCTTGTATGTGGATGACATACTATTGATTGGAATGACATTCCAATGTTGCAATCCGTGAAGACTTCTTTGAATAATATATTTTCTATGAAGAATTTGGGAGAAGCATCATACATTTTGGGCATAAAGATCTATAGAGATAGATCAAAAGAGGCTAATAGGATTATGCCAAGATACGTACATTGACAAGGTGTTGAAACGGTTCAACATGGAACAGTCCAAGAAAGGGTTCCCTGCCTATATCACATGGTATGCGTTTTAGCAAGAAGCGGCGTCCCATTTGCTGATGAGCGAGAGCGCATGAGTAAGGTTCCATACGCCTCCGCGGATTGGTTCCATCATGTATGCCATGATATGTACACGCCCGGATGTCTCATATGCTCTAAATGTTGCGAGCGGATACCAAGGCGATCCGGGTGAGAGTCTTTGGACACTTGTTAAGAATATTCTTAAGTACTTGAGAAGGACTAAAGATATGTTCCTAATCTATGGAGGTAAGGAGGAGCTCGTTGTAAATTATTACACCGATGCTAGCTTCCAAGCCCGACGCCGATGATTCACAATCTCAATCGGGATATTTGTTCACAATAAATGGTGGTCTTTGTAAGTTGGAAAAGTTCCAAACAGAGACGGTGACCGATTCTACAGAAGCCGAGTACATAGCAGCTTACTCGCGCAAAGGAAGGTGTTTGGATGAGGAAGTTCCTCATTGAGCTTGGTGTGTTCCCGAATGCAAGCGGCCCATTGAACCTTCATTGTGACAATAGTGGCGCACAGTAACGGCTAAGGAGCCGAGGGATCACCATAAGAACAAACACGCATCTGAAATTCTACCTCATTCGAGAGTTCATCAAACGTGGTGAAATCAAGATATGCAAGATACATACGGATTTGAATGTTGCAGATCCTTTGACAAAGGCTTTTCCACGGCCTAAGCATGAAGCACATGAGAAATATGGGTATTAGATATCTTAAAGATTAACTCTAGTGCAAGTGGGAGATTGTTGGGAATATGCCCTAGAGCTAATCATAGAGATGATTTATATTCTTTCATTGTATCCATGATATATTATGTGTTCATGAATATCCATTAAAGACAACTTGTATTGATCGGCAATTATGTGAATTGTTTGTGAAACTGTTAACACCAAATTTTGGTAAAGATCTCAGATAGACAGGTGGGCCAGTGCAAGATGCTAATAATAGAAATATTCGGGAGAGATGAGATCAATTCGGCAACCACATTCGGCATTCGGGAACCTGTCGGGATTCGGGAAAGAGTGCGGTCGGCAATACAAGGGCAAAACCGTAAAAGAAAGCGGCGGGGAAGGTTCGATTCGGGAGGATGTTCACGTCGACAAGGACTCTTGAAGACTTGCGACTCAAGCTTGTATCTTAAGGAAATCTTGTATCTTAAGGAAAATCTATGTATTATTTTTCGTAAGTCATTAGGACTCGTATTGTCACCCAGGGTATAAATATAAGCCCTCGACCATTGTAATAGGCTATCGTTCAATCAATACAATCAACCGGCCCCGTGCCAACTTCGAGTCCTTGTGTCGTGTCGCCGAAGTTCTTCGAGAGGAATCATCGATCCGTCGACCTCCGTAAGTATCGACAACCTTCGTTTACTTCGACGGAATGGCCGCGGGCCGGTGGCGTTTGCTTAGTAGTGAGGTAGTCTCGTTTATCTCGATGGGATGGCCGTGCGGCCGGGCGTCTACTTGATGACGGGAAGTCTTTGTTTGTGTTTTAGTTTGTCTCGACGAGTAACCGCGGCGTGCCGGTGCTTGCTTGATGGCTTTGCATGAACAAGATAGTTATCGGCTCTATTAGACTTGGCAAAATCTAATAGATTCATTAAGTTACCACGTGTTTGCATGTTTATTTATATAATTGCAACACCTTTATTGCCTAATCTAGATTAATGCCGACTTCGGCTTAATTAGATTATAGATCTACTTTGCTTTTTTATATCATGAATATTTGGATCTATTTTGTTCTCTACAATGTTTATAATAGCCGAGTTCGATTTACAATCTAAGATTGTTACGTGTAGCGGGGTTCAAGTTTGTTAGTTTACGTGCTTGTTCCTTCTTCATGGATCCCGATTCGGTAGTCTTACCGAATACGGTCCACGCTTTAATGAGTAATGATTGATCTAGATGTTAATGATTGAATACATGCTTTTAGCTTCTCATGATTTGATTGTATCATGCGGTGGATTGATTTAATTATGATAAGTGGTATAGATCTCGATTAGATTGTATCGAGAGATCGATCTAGTCTAGGGTTTAATACTTGACGGATTTAATAAGGCTAGACATGCGGCGTGAACTAGGCTGGTTTGGATCTATGCATGTGTCAATTATGTAACTTCTTTATCATGACTTACTTATTTACAAAGCAATTAAGTTTGAATGCTTGTTCGATCAATGACATGCATGTTAATTGTTACAACATAAATGATTGAATACTTGTTCAAACATGTCTTCTTTATAGTCATTCGGCAACTATGTTCATACTTGTTTTCTCCTACGTGTTTACCGAATGCTCCATAAAACTGTTGGCGAGATAGCTTCCCATAGCTATATGTCGCCGTAAGTGGCTTAACCGGGGCGCATATATGGAACTCTGTCGGTCTCACCCGACACGTTCCGACTTTTGAATCTAACAAATTTCATCCCTTGTCGGGCCGGGACAAACCGACCGCACGCCCTCGATTCCAACGCCGGGGCACCGTTTGAAGCTAGCTACTTTTCGGCTTGTCGGTGTGTGCGACAGGAGCAGATTTTGTGTCAACGTAAACTCTTTTACTTGTTTGGTTATTCAATAATTGTCCCCTCGATCGGAGTTCATGTGAGAACACACATGAATATTAGATCAGCACATGTATTAGTTGATGACTATGTTTCACAAGTCATAGACATGGAGATGTCAAACTAATAGTGTGGGCACATGTATGACATGGGGCTGATTGACCCGACATGAGATGTTATTATTATCTCTTTACACATCATTTACGTTATGTCCTTAGACCGAGATTGTCATTATGTACTCAAGATGTGAAAACGACCTACTTAGGGACTATCAATCCGTAATTGGGTAGCTATAAATGTGGTCTTCGGGTTTGTCGGGAAACATCTTTGTGAGACATAGTCAATCAAGATGGAATTGCCCCTCTCCATGAGAGAGAGATATAACTGGACCACTCGAATGATTGGATCAAGAAATGCATGGCGTGCTTGGGTTAAGTGTTAACTCACGAGTTGGACCGGATATCGTGTGGCAAAGGGAATAACGAGTATATGGTTTGTGTGGTTCGTCCGATATGATCATTGCGTACACATGGGAGTTGGCACGTCTTGCTAGAGGCCGCTGGTCGACTATTGGTCGAGTAGGAGTACTCGGGCCATGTCTATGTGTGCGTGAGCCCATAGGGTCGCACGCTTAAAGGGAAGGAGGCCCAATTCGGATTTGATCCAATTAGGCGAGACTTAGGGTTTTTCTAATGTGACTCCAACTCGGGAGCTGTTGTTAGGGACGCCTATATAATGAGAGGTGGGCGCGGGGCTGAAAAGAGAATCCAAGCCACGTGACTTTGGCTTTGCCGCCGCCCACGCTCTCGCCTCTTGCATCTCGCGGACCTAGCAGTCCGGAGGCGCATCGTTCCTCCTGCGTGTGGGATACCTCGGTGGTGCTGCATGCGGAGCACAAGGACGAATCGCACGAGGAGGGGACGGACGTGACGAGGGACGACCACGCGAACTGCACGGCACTGCTGCGACGGCGTATCTACGTCGAGTCGACGCTTCCGCTGCACCTGCGGCGTCTAGTGGTAATCCCGTGATCTATAACTAGCAGTAGATCCTTGGTTTATGGGTAGAAAAGTTTTGTTTTCGGCTAGCGTAGCGATCCCATATTCCTTCAGTTTGCATAGTGCCAAGGTTTCCCGTCTTTTCCTATTTCGGACTTGGTTACTGTTTTTAGCGGAATCAATCCGTATACACAGTGCACAAACAATGAGATCCAGATGGTCGCGCGACGCACGCTGTTCTGATAGCTGTGAACAGTAGTGACAGTTTAAGATTCCCCCTTAATCCTTTTTTTTTTGGTCGGGAATGCACACTAAATACTGAGCTTATCTGCAAAACCACTCACTGTACGCACAGTCGCACGCCAATTAAGTCAACAATGCTGATGCTGCCTGTTGTGCTGCCTGTTTTCGCCTCTGTGGAGCCATATATGCAAGCACAACGTCAAGCTACCCCAGGCATTGTTTTAGCCTCTGTTTGAAGGCTTTTTGTTAGCCTCAGTATATTCATCATACTGTGGCAACAACTTCTTCAAATAGCTCGCGTTGGATATTCTTTTGCACAGTACTACTCCGTCCCATGGAGTCTGCGTTTTTTACTTTTTAAATTTTATGTTTGACTATCCGCCTTATTCAAAATATTTATACAAATCATAAAATAAATTAATCAATATTTAAATATCTTTATTGATAAAATAAGTCATAACAAAATAAATTATATTTGTATAAAAAATTTGAATAAGACAAAGCATTAAAAACATGGTACGGAATCCAGGGTGTGGATGGAGGGGAGTACGATCTGCCAAAGTGCCGGCCGGGACTATTACGAGCTCGACCAATACTAGAGCCTGATTGGGCGCCGGCTAAAAATGGGTTGCCTGCTATCAAAATTTACCAACATCTCACGTTTATCAAGTCCAATCTATGGTAACCTAAGTTTGACAACATTTAGTTGGTTTTTTTTTAGTTTGATTGAAATAAGCTGAAACAAGATAACCAAGAACACAAACTGATCTTGACTGATTTAATAGTATATTGTGAGAGAGATTTAATAGTATATTGTGAGAGAGAATAAGTTGAAACAAGATAAGCAAGAATCCGCACGTAGGCCCTATTTAATTTGGATCCTTTCAATATTTAAGAATCTAACTTTTGCTGAATTCTTAATAACTAGATGCTGTTTTTTTTTTTATGAATTTAACTGATCCAAAAAGGACTTAGCTGTCTAATAAAATCTAAAATTTGCCCTAGCTGTTGTATTTTTTTACAACAATACCTGTTGTCTTTGGTAACCAAAGACTGGTAGTTGATATCGATTTGGCTAGTCCTTTAGTTTTGAACAAGGCCCTCAGAATCTGAATGCAATTGTTTCCCAGGTTGTGTTTCTTTGTTCCAAATTTTCTTCAAAATTTCATATTAATTGAAACAGGTTGTCAGCTTTATATTCATCATTGCTCTCATAAGAAATCTTGCACATGTATATTATGGAGTATAAAAATATGTTTTTAAATTCACCAAGGTGTTAATATATTTATTTGGCTAGAACTTTCCTTTTGAACGAGGCCATCAGAGTCATAAGAAATCTCTCATAAGACGTGGTTGATATCTATTTGGCTGGAACTTTAGTTTTGAACGAGGCTCGCAGAGTCTGAATGCAAATGTTTCCCAGGTTGTGTTTCTTTGTACCAAATTTTCTTGAAATTTCATATGAATTATAACAGGGTTGTTAGCTTGTGTATTCATCGTTGCCATCATAAGAAATCTTGCACATGCATATCATGGGAGTATAAAAATATGTTTTTATAAATTCATAAATGTGTTAGTTTATACGTTGCAAATGGCATATATTCGCTCAAATTAGTTTCAGCTTATTCGCTTATTCTCCATAAAAAATACTATTAAATTAACCAAAATCAGATCAGCCAAACACGCTGCATATATAGAATCAGAGATAGCACCAAGAACACGGATGCTTTGCCGCCGGGTGTTCTGTGGCTCCGTTCACCGCTAGCGACCCAAGCGTTGAGTTTCTTTTGTAATAGGTGTAGTTGCTGGGCTTGTTAGGTCGAGGGTCCGCCCTACCCCCCCCCCTTTGTTTTTTTCTTGCTGTTGTGGTGTCTTTTGGACTCCGCAGGTAATCCCGGGATTACTTGCGAGTCCTTTGTATCGGTCCGCGTGGTCCGCGTGGCCTTGTTCCGGTCTTCTGACCACTACTTTTTCCCTTGAAGGGATACACGCACACGCGTGATTTCGAAAAAAAAATAGCACCAAGAACATTAGCCTGGAAATTAAGCCTTCCATTATATTATATCTCCAACACCATTGCATTGCATACACAAACCAAGCAGGATTCTGCAAACCCTACAGTACCAAACGGCGACAATGGCGAATAGGAAATCCTGAAGAACAGCAGCACGTACGTGCGCGAGTGTTGATCGTTTCATCTCCATGGCGACAATGAGATCGATCTTACACTAGATAATTAAGCACCCGGATTAATTAACCTACTGTATTGTTTCAGCCCTATCTCGCGCCCTGCCTAGTTGAACACCGACAGCGGCAGCATGCACCCCGCCGCGTGCGCCTCCGCCGCCGCCGCCATCGCCAGCGCTATCTCGTCCCCGTTGCCGGCAGCGACGCTAGCGCTGCTGCTGCTGCTGCCATTGCCATTTCCATGGCCAGCCGCTGCTTCAGGGTTGCTCGGCAGCAGGTTGAACCCGTGCAGGAACTGCGGGTGCGGCGGCATGAAGAAGTGGTGGTGGACCTGGTGCTGGTGCTGGTGCTGATGCTGGTGGTGCGGGTGCCCGGCTTCCGGCACGTGCGCCCGCACGTCGGCCCTCTCTGCGGCCGCGTCAGACAAGGCCGGCGAGGAGGCGGGAGGAGCCTGCTGCGGCGGGGTCGTCGCGGCCTGCGGCGACAACTGGGACGAAGCCGACGGGCGCTTCCGGCGCTTCTTCTCGTAGGCGATGCCGCGCGCCTTGGCCTGGCTGTCGCGGACCTCGCGGAGGTAGAGACGCACGGCGCGCGCGCCGAAGGGGTTGGCGTCCTGCCGTCCCCCGTGCTCCTCGAAGGCGGCGCGCAGGCGGCCGACGAGCGCGTCGAGGCTGCCCCAGGCCTGGCGCAGCGGGAACGGGCACGGCGCGGGCGGCGACGGGTGGCCGAAGGGGCACCCCGGCGCGTGGACCTTGGTCTTGCCGAACTGGTCGAGGTAGCGCAGGAACTCGAGCACGTGCGCGCCGCTGCACCGCGCCAGCTCCAGCGGCGGCCGGTGGTTGCGCAGGTACTGCCCGAACGTGTGCCAGTCCCGCCGCTTCTGCGACTCGTAGCGGCTCGGGCGCGGCGCCTGATCGGCGCCCGCCGCCGCGCCGGGGCTGTCGGCTGCGCCTCCTCCGACCTGCATGTCCTTCGCTTGCTCCTCGCGCCTCAGATCTGCATGCAACCCCCTTCGATTAGTGCTACCGACGGCAACGCCGGGAACCAAAGTCCAAAAAACAAGTGAGCTTTTCGCCGCCATCACCCGCCACGAGCGAGCTGGATTACATGCTGGTGCAGAAGGGACTGAAAGAAGCTTTCGATGCAGCGGAAAGTGGGAACAAGAAGAAATTGTAAACTAGAAGCTCAGGATTTCGTGGTCCTGGATTCTGCTGCTACTTAATCGAGAAAAGAAGAGTTAAATAACTAGGGTTTGCAACGGGGGAAGATGAGATGAAATCAGAATCAGCTGGTCCAGGTCCAGGGGAGAAGCGGGCAAAGTACGGCGCCTCACATCCCAAGAATTGCCTGATCTGAGGTCAGCAGCTGCAGCTGCAGAGCTACTGCGGGAGCCTACCTAGAAAACTGACGCGCACAGCACAAAAAGGGAGCCGAGACACGCCAATTTTGCCCAGCTCCGAGAAGAGAGAGCAACGGAAATCCCACCCGAGCCGAGCTCACCTGAGCGCCGGACGGCCACCTCGTCGCCCTGGCTGCCGCTCCGGGTTCTGTGGTCGATCGACCGGGCAGATGCGGTTTCCCTTTCTGGTGAGAGGCTGCCCGCGGGAGGCGACACCGCGAGAGAGACGACGACGAGTGGTTACTGAGGGAGGAGGAGAGGAGGACGGGACGCGGGTGGCGATGGATAGGGTGGGCGTATATAGCTGGACTTGGAGGCTAGACTGTGGACGGCGAGGACGGGAGCTGCAGCTGCCTGCAGCGTCGATCCGGGACAGGAGGTGAGGAGGAGGACTGGAGGAGAAAGAGCGAGGCTGGCCGACCGGGCGGTGACCCCAATCATTTATGGCCGCGGCGGGTGCAACAGTGCTCGCACCGGTCCGGTCCGGAGGTAGGCGTAGCATGTATCTATGGTATGCGTCCCTACCTCGTCTCGTCTGTATTTGCACACGATATCGCTGCTGTACCTACGTACGGCAATACGTACATGTGCGTCTAGTACACTGTACACCGCCAGGTTTCACTGTCTAGCTAGCTCTTTTTTCAACAAAAGGAAGAGATATCTAGCTAGAGTGCAAATCCCTAGTAGTATGTCGGGATGAAATTGGAAATAGGAATTTGAATGCGTCTTGGTACATCAACCGAGCAGTAGATATATACTTCATCCGTTCAAAAAAAAAATGTAATTGTGGGAAGCGTGTCAGTCTAACTATTTCATCTTTAACCAAATTTCTAGGAAAAACTATTAACGTTTATGTTTTGAAACAAATTTGTTATTATGAAAATATATTTCATAACAAATCTATGGGGTGTGATATTTAGGGTAACCCAAATATCGGCCTAATTAGAAACATAACTCCAATAACGACTCTACTCATGCCACGCAAGCAAGCCACGCCATCTCCCGAGCGCAAGCACGAGCTCAACCGGCAAGGCGGTTCTCCGCCTCGCTTCGAGCACCACCTCGGCGAGCCCTCCGACTCGAACAAGCAACGGGGACGACCGGCGACCACCTTTCCGCCTCGGCCGAAAGCACTCCGTCTGCGTACCCACGAGTACGAGCCGTCGGGATCACTTTCGCCCTTTCGAGCTCTCCGCTGCGAGACCCTTGGGATGCTCACGGATCCTCCGCCTGCCCGCGGGAAGCTCCCACACCGAACTCTCCTCCCCCCGGCCGAGAGCTTCGGTCCCTTGGACCATTTTCTAAAAAAAGCCGCTCGAGCTCCGTCATCATCAATTCTCCGACCCGCGTCTGCTGACCCACGAGCCTTCGACCGCCAACCTTCTCAAGGGAAGCCGTCGGGATGCGAGTTGGCCAACCACTCCCCGACGAGCACTTGTAGCCCACGTTGAGCCTGATGGCGCATTGAAGCGATGGATTCGACCGCCATGCCCTCTGGCGACTCAACCCGCCCGATGCGCCCGGGTACATACGACGTCGGCCCACCTCCACCGACGTCACAGTACCATTTCCGATGGGGCGTGCTCCAACCTCGACGCGGGAGGAACATGCGCCGATCACCGTCCACCTCCGAGAATCCCCCGCGTGACGGTGACAACTTCACATGATGGAAAGCACCCCCGAGCTCGTAGAACGAGCTCTTTTTGCTCAACGAGCTCGGATTCCGCTCCACCTTGGATACTCCCACGCCAACAAGTACCCAACCGCCTCCGCCCAAAGTGTGGCTCGAGTACACCTGACGTATGTCCACCTCGCCCAAGGTACATCCGGCCACTCGAGACAAGGCGTGTTCCAAATCCGACCAGAAGAGGGCATGGGTGACCACGCCCACTCCCGAAATCCCATACACGGCAACGACGGGCGTAACGACGAAAGCACGCATCCGGGCTCATAACGAAGTTCTTTTGGGCAAGGCGAGCTCGGTGAAACATGCCCCCGGGATCATGACGACCTCTTTTCAACACACGAGCTCGGCGCCTTTACGTCACTTTTACACTTTCCCCCCCGCATTTATGCCTTCTTCTCTCTTTTAGCCCCCGTCCTAGCAAAGATACATGTACCCCTTGCGACTATAAAGGGGACCTTAGCCACCCAAGAGAGGCAAGAAACCGGAGATTCAAGCTTCAACACATCCACCACCGCTATTGGCACTTGCCTCAATCATAGAGACTTGGGAGCCCCTCCCTCTCTCGACTTCGACTTGTAATCCCCGTTCTACGAGTCTTTAAGCTCGGACTTAGTGAGAACACACCGGACTAGGGAGCTCGTTAACGCCCGAACCAAAGATAATCCTTGCGCCCGTGTCCCTTGAGCTAAGCCATCGTTGCACACACTAGCCACTCGATTACTATGACAGGGTCACCGTGATACTAGACCAAGACAAAATCTAAAGGTACTTATTTTGTCTCATAAGTGTTAGTACTTTTTATATAAACTTGGTCAAAGTTCGCAACGCTTGACTCCTCGAATGTGAGAGTTGCATGTTTTGTGGAACGGAGGGAGTATCTTCGATGCATCTAACGAACAAGTGGATGTACTGCTATGTTTGGATTCAACCTGATAATAATTTGCTGCTAATGCTTCATTATCCGATCAATTTAGTTCGGATAGTGGAATAATTGCTAACTAAAGCTTAATCGTCTAATAGTTATCAAGTCCGAAAAACGTGCAACAACGTAGTCTCAAAAAAAAAGTTATCTAGTCAACTATCAATACTTGTTTGGATTAAAAAAACTATTAACAGATAGCTACTAGTACCTATATAGGGATCCAAACATGGCCCTAGCCTATTTAGCCCTATTTGGCATAGCTTTAGCTCTAGTATTTATAAGTATATCCTAAGTATAGTTAGTACTAGCTCCCTCTGAAGAATTACAATACTTACTTTTAGGAACCAGATATTTTTAAATTTAATATGTATACAAAAATATTAATACTAATATTTATGGTAATTAATAAGTATCATTAGATTACAAATAAAATATATATTTTATAATGAACCTATTTGAGGAAATAAATATTGATGCTCATTTCTATAAACTTAATCAAACTAAAATTATACATGGTTTGAACCTAAAATTGTATTCTTTAATTTCGATAAAATAGAGAGAGTAGTAAATATATTACTATGTTGCAATGAAAAGAAATACTAATATGGGGCCAACCCTAACATATGTGGTTTAAAAACTTAATACTAAACAAAAATATTTATAGTAGAATTAAGCTCATAACTTAAACAACTAAGTCCGGTATGTGGAAACTTTGTAAAACTAGTTTTATGAAGCCAACAACTTAGGGTAAAAGAAAATGAAAGATAACTTTGTGAACCATGCCTTACTCAGCCTAAACTCTTCGTCTCATTGAAAGAGTCCCTATGAGACTCATGGTGACGAAATGTTCTACTCATCATTTAACTTCGCTCCCTCCGTTCCAATTTGTTAGTCTTTTTTAGGATTGAATTAAATGCAACATTAATTCAGTGAATCTGGACTCACATATAAACAAATAGATGCAACATTGAATGCACTTGGACATTTAATTTGGATGCTAGAACGACTAACAAAATGGGACAGAGGAAGTATATTATAATAGAATTTTGTGGCAACAAAAACTATGGAGTTAAAAGTAATTTATAATAGAGCTACTATATTAGAACATTTCATAGGAGCTATTATATATAGGCGCTACTATGTTAGAGTCTCCGCGATTTTTTTTTCATGAGTTTTTGTTAGACCATAATCAAGTAAGAGTAAATTACACTAACTGTAAACAACTATCTAAGTAGATGCATTTTAGTCTAGCATCTTGTAATTTGTTCAATTTAGTACAACTACTAATGTTTAGGCCATCTATTTAATATTTAAAGCATGGTCTGGACTATATCTAAACTTTAGTTTAGTTCATCCAAACAACATGGTCTGAGATGCAATAGTAGACGATATGAGTAGACCGCGTAGAACAGAGTGCTTTCTATAAAAAAAAACGTGGCCCTACAAATGGCCAGAACAATGTGTAATTATTTGAAAAAATTGGATTGGTTGATACAAGTTGATTTTCTGTTATGATTTTGGAAGAAAGAATCAATAGTCCGATAGATGCTTCAGTAGCTGCAAGGGTTATTGAAAAAAATTGCAGAAATGTGTTTTTAATTGGCGACGATCAAAGTCCAAACTATCGCATATGCTCACGTTCTAAATTAACATTTTTTTTCTCAACTACCATTTTTAATAATACCTTTTATTGTAATCTATCGATTTTCATTCTATATGCTCTCAACTTTTTTTATAGATTGAGAAGTTGGTCCCTGACAAGTTTTTTTTTTATTGTAACCACTATCAATGAAAGGTTTTTTATTCTATGTTTCAAGCTATATTTAATTTCATGACTCACACAAACGTTGTGATCGTGATAGAGAGTTTTATTCGATGAAACTCACTTTTTATCCATTCCTTAAGAATGGTGCCATATCATAATAATGTTTTTGTTTGCAATTATCATAAAAATTTTATGCGACAAAAATGCTTACTCCCTACGTGACAATTTATGAAATACTTCATTCATTCAAATTATAGTTTGTTTAACTTTTTTTTAGTTTGACCATTCATCGTATTCAAAAAATTTATACAGACATAGTCAATTTAAGTCATTTTTAAGATTTTTTTATTAATAAATCATGCACAATAAAAGAAGTGATATTTCACACAAATTTTTGATAAGACAAGTGGTTAAGCTTTGGGTTAAAAAAAGTAAAATGAACTATAATTTAGGGCAGATTTAGTAGAATGACAGAGTGGTCTTATCCTATCCACGTCCTACCCACATGCAGGAACGCCGAGGCATGTGTAAATTGAAAACCCTCTTCATTACGACTTTGCTCTTGCTGTCGTAAGTCGTAACCAATCTCGTACTGCCCCGTCTCTAAAAAAAAAAGAATACAATTCTCATTTTTCTGATAGTCAAACGATTTCAACTTTAAACAAGATTTTACAAAATTGCATTAACATTTACTGCAGTACAAAAAAAGTATCTTTATATTAATGACGAAATATGTTTGCGTAATGATCACTCCATCCCAAATTTTAAGTCATTCAAAGAATATTGGAGAGTCAAATCATTTTAAGTTTGGCTAAAATTATAGAGAATTACAAAGATCCACGACGTCAAATTGGTATATTGTAAAAATATAATTAAGAATTAACAATGCTTAGTTGGCATCTTAAACATTGTTATCTTATCATATAAATTTGATCAAAGTTAAGATGTTTTGACTTCCTAAGATTTTTAGAACGACGACAATTTAAAACGGAGAGAGTAAATGTTAATACTAATCATTAAAAATTTGATCAAACTTTTAGTAAATTTGACCCACATGATTCATGGAGTACTGTACTACTGTACTAGTTTTGCACACGGGCGCCGGGCGGGGCGATCGAGCGGCGCGCTCACGAACGCGAGGAGACGACGCGAGAAGGAGTGGAGGCCGGTAGGGGAGACTGAGGGTGAGGTTGGGCGGGCCCAGCCCGCCCGGCGTGGTCCGGCCTGGCGCGCAGATCGATCGGCGTCACGGGCGATGGTCTGTGGCGCATGGGCCGGGTGGTGGGCTATCGCGACCGCGGGCGACGGGCGACGCTTCGCACAACTGCGACTCTCGAAGCTGGCTACGGGCGGCGACGGGCGGCGGCGGGACGCTCGGCAATTGTCGCCGCGGCAACCGCCGGCGCGGAAAGGACGGGTCGAACCCTTCGGTGCCTTTTTTCCCCCGCACTACGATACCTGTGGCGCGCGACGGGCCGTTTTCGCGCCGATTCGCCGCCACCCTCTCCACACCCTCGTCCGGTACTACACAGCTAGTAGTAGGTTAGCTATTAGGTAGCTTGCTTTTCCATGGTGGCGGCGAAGACGATCGTCTTACGCTTCCTTCTCGGTGGCTCTTTTGTGTGTGCTGCTGGATTCTGCGTGCAGGCCGTCTTGCATGCCGTTGGCCGGTGTCGTCTCCGTGGCGACGCCGTCCGGCGAGCGTTCCGGCTTTCGGGAGTGAGGCCCTCTCCGGATGTGTCGCGGCGGTTCGGTGTGGTGTGGTCGGCGGCGTGGTGCGATCTCGGGGAGGTGGCCCTCCGGCGGCGCATCGCGGGCCCTGCCGCTGCCGCCGTCCTCTCTGGATGCGTCATCGCGGCTCCACGGTCGTGGGCGACTACATCTTCGGTCGGTGTGCGGGACCCCGGTGAGGCCATCATCCCTCGCCTGTGCTGGTCTCCGTTTCGCTAGCGGCTTGTTGGCGACGCACGGAGTTTTCTCCGCGGTTTCCCGCCTTCGGTGTCTTCGGGGTGGCGTTCTTCGGTTGTCTTTGGGAGGATGGTGTTTCCTCGTCGTTTTACGGGCGCCCAGCCGTGATGAGAAGCATGGCGGCGTTGTTGAATAACTTCCCCGACTTCTTCCTCCCACTGATGGCGTGTTCCTCCACGTCCAGCGGTGTGGCCGGAGGTGGATTGTACGGGAGTCCCTCGAAGTGCCGCTCGTGGCTGTCTCGATTCCCGGGCAGACGGCGGCGTGGGGATCTTACGTTTCGATGCAAGGTTTGCGGTTGCGGTGGACGAGCCTTCGTATTTCTTGTGGCCTTTGGAGATGCGAGGTTCGTGGTTGGGGGGTGTCCGGGGTTCTTCCCTGGCCGATATCTTTGTCGAGATCATGGCTTTGCCACGTAAGCGGTTCACAAAGCAGCAGCAAATCTTTGGAGTTTAAAGCTCATGCGAGTCTGCGATGATGCATCCTCGAATCAAGGTGAAGTGGTTTGTTTTAGCTGGTGCTTCGGAACAGTGGTTCCTTAACCATGTAACAGGGGTTGTACTGTTCGTGTTTTATTAATGGAAACCCCAACCTTGTCGAAAAAAAAAAAAGGGAAAGGACGGGTCGTCACCTCACCAGTCTTGTCAAACATCTATAGCTACTGTACGGCGACGACGGCGAGACGCCCAATCGACCCATGCAGCATGCAGCATGCAGTGTGCAGTGTGCAGCAGCCTTTGATCGGCCTCGCCGCAGGGTCTGGTGGAGACGTCGCGTCACCGACGCCAGCAGCATGCTCTGGCGAATGGCCGGCCACGGTGGGCGGTGCAGCCATTTTTGCCCACCCTGCAGGCGCGGAGACCGCTGGTCTCTCCTGTGCGCCGAGCGATCCATCTGGCTGGCCCCGCCGGTCGGCATCCGGAGGGAAACATCGTTGATGTGCCATGGCAAACTGTCCGTTTCCCGTTGCGATCTGAGGGAGTGTGACTTCGTAGCAAGCGTCGGTTGACGGTTGCCATGCACTGTTGCCCTCCCTGCAGCCCCGTCCGGCAGGCTCATCAAAGCCAAGGCAACACAGCTTCTCCACAGGCTCCACCTCCACAGGCTCCACAGGCGAGTAGTACTAAAAAGGTCACCAATCAAAAGATGAGAGCCAACATGCACCAACTCAAGGACAAAGCTAGACTAGACGAGGCAAGATATCGACGGATACCGAGCAAGATGCGTGCAAGGCTCACCACATGCAATTAATTAGATGCTGGTATTTCCCTGCCTTTTTATCGGTTTATGAATGTGAATATCGGGTGTGCGCGAGAGAGATGCGTGTAAGAACACTCCATGCATATAAGCGCTTTTTAATAACAACTGATATTACTGTAAGAACTCTCCGCCTACTACGGTGCCATGCTCTGTAAGAACCACTGAACCATGCATGGTTTTGTCGCTTGCTGCGCCTACGTGGACACATTCGGCCGGTGGATTTCTTGGGGCTCAACAGCTGTGGCCTGTGGCACACGTACAGGTTTGTACTGTTACATGGCCCGGTATGGTGGAGTACCATGATCGGTCACAGGCCACAGGCGTCTGTGTCGAGTACAGTACGCACTTTTGTTCATAGACCAACATAATCCCTGTCCGTACCCTGATATACTACTACGCTGTGTGACAACAACTGCTAGTCCCAAACACATCCACTAGGCTAACAAGCACATGTACAGGAGTATATATAATCAGTCATGTAGGAGCACGCGTCGCATATACTATGCACTGTACATATAGGATCATGTAGTACGTAGAAAGAAGGGATCCCTAGCTAGAAAGAATACCATGGATGGATCGATGGATGATCGATTTGTACAAGGACACACAAAGCATGCACCGGCATGCGGCATGCAAAGCAAACAAAAACAGTAATGCGTTCATGTGCTGGTGTGTGTGGGCTCCGGATGGACGAAGCACGGGCAGCAGTATTCATCAAGAGCACTTTCCTGATGAGTCGTCTCCTCGGCCAGCTCCGTGTCTCTCTTTTCTTTCTCAGCGGCCGGCCATTTTTGACCTGCCGGCAAGGTCCCCCTCCCTCAATGCGCAGTGGTGCACACGTGTGGACGAATCAATGCCGCGCGAGATCCATAGGCGACGCATGCAGCAGCGAGAATTGCAAATGCAGCGCCCCCATGCACGCACGCACGCACGCCTGAATCCTGATGAATGCCGGCAGCCTGTGAGCCTGACCGATCATCAGATCGATCAGCAGGGCCTGCCTGTCCGTCCGTCCGCCAACACGGTCCACGCCATTTCCCTTCGTGGCGATCGAACGCGAACACGAGTGCCTATGCCGTGCCTGCGCTGTGCCAGCCTTTCTCTGCTAGTCCATGGCCATGGGGGGGTGGGTCATCGTCGCATGGTCTGGTCCTCCTCAGGCTCAGGGCCAGGACTGCATGCGTGCGCTTGGAAGGCCGTGCATGTGACTGTACGCGAGCTAAGCGACCCATATTTTGTCGGTTGCGTTGCATTGCATTGCTTGGTTCACAAGTCCTCTGCAGGTGCATTGCTACCCGCGCTCGTTCTTGTCTCTCCGCTTCCGGACAAACCCTGAAACTCGAGCCACCCTTCGGATATTTCTAGCAGACGCTTACCTGACCATGTGGAACCGATGATTAGTAATCCCTCCATTAATTCTATTTTTCTAAAGAAACAAAACATATAAAGTTTGACCAAAATTATAGAAAAAATTATAAAAATTTGTGACATCAAATAGATATACTATAAAAATATAATTAGCTAAGAATATAATAATACTTAGTTGACAACCTTAATGTTAGTTTACATCCTGAATGTTATTATTTTTTCATGTAAAATTTAGCCCTGAGATACTTTGACTCCTAAAGATTTTTATAATGGTTCACAATTTAAGAGAGAGGGAGTAAGTAGCAATACCTACCAACCGTTGCCTTCAGAACCATGAATGAAGACGTGAGATGGACACATACTGTACGCTCTACTCAGGAAGTCAGGAGTATAATTTAGATTTTGGAGGCCGGACATCTGTATCTGAAAATGTGAATGTGAATGGAACATCAGGAGGCTGCACGCATGCTCGGCCGTTGGATTTGACAGTAGAATCTTCTTGCATAGCAGCATTTGAAAAAGTTCTTACGTACTATGCTTATGCATGAGGAGATGGTTAAGGTGACACTGAAGGGGTGTTTGGATGGCCGCCACATTTTGCCGGCCACAACTTAGGCGGCCACACTCCCGTGGCAGTGTATGAGCGGCAGTCCGGCATCCAAACACCCTTTGAATGGGCAAAAACAAAAAGAAAAAAAAGAAAATTTACAGCTGATGCAGGCTCGGAATTCTGAAGGGGAGAAAATGCCACGGGATCAACAGGACGGCCCATAATGTGAAGCGCGCTCCCTCAGGAGAGGGAAAAAAAAGCCCAAAACAAGGACGACCCATAAATCCACAAGGAAGGAAAATTATTGGGCTCCAGTTTGAGTTGGGCTGCATAATGTGAAGCGCGCTCCCCTCTTTTTTTTGATCGCAAATCTTGGTACGTGTAGTAAAGCACGCAAGATTTGTTTGCTTAATGATAAATAAATGCTATTATAAATTTGGTTCGATTTTCTCTTGGCAAAAAGTACTTGAATCTTCTACGTACACCGCCAGTGTGGTGGTGCTTTTGGCCACCTCGGCTGTGGCGAGCGTGGTTGTGGTTCGCCAAGGGCCCAAGTGTGGCCTTGAACCAAACTTCCTCTCGTTCGATTTTGTCTCTCTGATTTGTACAAACACTGAGATTCGGGCTCCTTTCGATTCGGACAAAACACAGAAACATGTGGAGCTGATAGATGATCAGTAAGCATTGCCACAAATCACAACCATGAAGACGTGAGATGGACACGTACTGACGTACAATGACCATCAGCATAAGCTTGGATAAGTAATGGGAGCCTGGACATCTATCTCTCGTTCTCTCAAAATGTGACTGGAACATCAGGGCTGCACGCCTGCCCAGCGGTTGGATTACCGTGCAATCTTGTGCCCCTAAAAAGAACGTGTAACCGAATACCGCTTCCGTTCCAACTATTACATGTTTATTTTATCTTTTAATACCTAGTTTTTTTATCCTCCTATATTTATGATATACACAGTAAAACTATATTAAAAAACAAACTGACTTACAATTTGAAGCAGGAAAAAAACTGAATTTGACAGTAGCATTTGCTTAGGTATCATCTGAAAATGTGCATTTGTGTAACCGAAAATGCAGGAGAGTATGGCAGAGAAAAATAACGATGAATGTGCAAAAACGAAAAAAAAAAAAGAGAAATTACGCAGCTGATACAGGATTCAATTTTTTTGGTGACTGCAAGCTTCGAATTCGTAAGAGGGGCAGGGACACTGAAGATATCTTGTTTGGTTTTGGCAATTAGTGACACCTAAGGACTAATCTCTCTATCTAATTGGTTGTTTTAGATTGAAGATTGGTCATACCAAGTTTGGAGCATGGTGATCATGGAGGATGGATCGAGGTGGTCCAAAAGATGATCAAGTGTCAAACTTGGAGAGTTTGAGGATCAAATGGGCTCAAGACAAAGGTATATAACCATAGGCCCATTTGATTTTGCACTCAAGACACCATAGAGGGCGTGAGTGGTTTAAGATCGATAAGCCGTACTATAAAGAGGGGAAACGTATCGTACACGTCGATCCTCATGTGCCTCTAGGTTCAAAATTCATATGCATGCATTCTAACCTAGAGAGCTAACTCCGCGCTTGTTGAAAATGGTTTTCAAAATGCTAACACATGAGCTCGAGGTGTTCTTCGACGTGTTGGCTACAAGGTTCAAGCGGCGGAAGTGTTTGTAGGGTTGAGTTGTGGTTTGGTAATCGCTCACCCTCCCCGCCTCACAAGCTCGGCGGGATTCGGCGTTTTCGGGAAAATGAAGTGCATATTTTCCATTGTGCCGGATGCAAATTTGTGGAGAAAACTTGTTATCCCTTGTGCTCAGGTTGGTATACTTGTTGGGAAGCTTGTTGAAGCAACGGTGGAGCGATTAAGGAACGAACGATTTAAACGACGATCAACGCCATTTGGCGGTGACCGAAGCCGAGCAAAGAGCACCGGGCGAAGTCCGGGTCGCCGAGTCCGGTCGATTCAAGAGAGTTCTGGAGTCGGGGGATCAGCTGACCGGCGCGTCTGGTCAAGTGATCGGTGCATTGTTGGTATTTGCTAAGCCTACAGGAATATTATGATAGATAATCCGCAAGCGCACGGATACTGCGTGAGCACTTCACCCGAGTGATGGGTTTTAAATATCGAATCTACGGGGAGAACGTAGAGAAAGGGTTCTTGAGATTTACTACTGATCTCCGAAAGTGGTTTAATAAAACTAGATAGATAATAAAGATAAGGAGTTCTAGTAAGAAGGTCTTGTTCTCACTTCAAGTAAATCATTTGCACATTATTCTTAAGAGGGGTTGTCATGAAGAAACTCTTAATAAAGGGATTCTACGCTTAACAACGCAGGTCTCCTACGATTTCTATAAACGGGGCAAAGGCGTAACAAAGGACTCAATAGTTCTATCACCACTACGATCAAATTTTTAACAAGTGTCTTCACCCCGGCCTATAGAAGGTATTCGTAATAAGCTAGTCAATCTAAGCACCACGCTTACATTAATCTAACAACTTTAATTCAAGAGCGGCTGTGAATCAAAGTAATCTTATCAAAGAAATACGAACCTTAAGAACAATAGAGACAATATCACTTACTCGAATGGAATTCGAACAATCCACAAGATCTCGAGTCGTGCTCAATGGCATCGGCTCGGGGAGACGATGATGGAGGCGCCAACTCGTGAGGAGGAAGAAGATGGAGGCGCCCGGCTCAGGGCCTTCCTTCTACTCCGCCTCAACCGCACTCTAATTCTCTCAACTTGCAAAACTAACTCTCAATCTAATTCTAATCTAGAGCTTCTATCTCTTGTCGCCGTTGATGATCCGATTGAATTGAAGATTGAACTGAGATTGATTGAATCCAAGGGCCGGGGGGTCTTTATATATGTGTCTTCGTGACGTCTCTTCAGCTTGCAGACAATGTGGTATTAATCTTCATGTATCTTCGTGCTTAGCCGACGCCCTCGGATCAAACCGACATCAAACGGCCGGATTAGATTGCGTCTTAGAGGCGGTGGAGGAACGTTCCGGAAACGAGGGGCGACTTGGGGGGCCAAGCCGGCCGATCGGCCCGATTATTAGCCGATCGGCCCGTGGTGGGCTCCACTCCGGGCCCCGCGATGCGCGCCGTGGCTTCCGGAGTCTTCTAGATGATGTTTTCTTCGATTGTCAAGTTTCGTTCACGTCGGGTGTATTCGGAGCCTTCTAGACTTGTTTCGAGTTGGATTGCGCTATGCGTTATGACACGTCAATTCTCGGGCTGCTTTTTCTCGTTAAGTCCCTCGCAAATCACAACTTTACCAAAAACTCATGGAAATCATTAGTATAAACCCCTAATAAGGTTATCTAATTATATTTTAGTCCTTTTCCATGTTTAATTGATAATTAAAAGTATGCATTAACAAGTGTCAACAAACTCCCCACACTTAGGCTTTTACTGCCCTCGATAAAAGGATGGTCTAAGCATGGATCATGATTATATTTCCATGGTCATACCTGCACTTTAGGATCTCTCGAGCTTGAATTGGTTAGAAACAGATCACCTTTATTCTTTAATCAAGTCTATTAGAGAGATTTTGCATAAGTTTTGAAAAGAAAGCATAGCTGTACTTACTCCTTTGTGACACTCTCAAATCTCTCAAAGTATATTATATCCTCACAGTTCATTTATTATATCATATGTGGAGCTCAAGAACATGTAGCATACTTACCTTGTATTTATTGCCGAGTCAATCGTGGATCCATGGAGATAGATGTCATAAGTCACAGATCAAGATGTGCATGTGAATCAAGATTATTATTATCACTTTGCTCTCTCTAGTTGAAAATCGTCTATCTCCCTTTTTTGGAACATTTATATTTTATTTATTTTCCAAGCGAGGTAACCAGCTATTTAGTGGAGAGGTGGGTTCTACTCACCCTCGGACACATGTCCATTTTTACTCTCTTATTTATTAGAGAAGTGGGCCCTACTCACCCTCGGACACTTGTCCATTATTCTTCTCTTTATTTTTGCCTTTTTCTTTTCTTAGAGAGGGGGTTCTTGACCGTAGAGAACACTTGCTCATTTTCTCCTCTCTCTCACTTTTTCTCTCACTCTTAGAATTTTTAACATTTGGCTTTTTCATAGTCGTACCTTTTTCAACAATTAAAATTATGGGAGATAGAGATTAAAACTTTTAGAGCATGGATACTTTAGTGAAAGCAAGTGTATGTGATCTTGATCGTAGACTTTAGACAAATTTCAACATGGGTCGTGGTTTTGACAAAGCTCAACACAAGAAAGCAACAATTAATTAGATATATCTTTTTAATGATTGCTACGGCTCTATTAGGATGTTTCATTTAATCACAAAGGAGAAGCATAACTAATGATTTTAAAATTTTGAAATAAATAACTCTCCAAAGACAAGATAAAAGAAAGAAGATCTTATTCTAACTTTATTCTTTCTCATGTTTTAAGCAATTAAAGCATCCCAATAAGTGATGATATATGTAGGAATTTAATCATGCAAAACTTTGTTCAAGACATATTTTTCATATAGGTAAACATACCATAACAGAGAAGGCTTATTTAATTCGAACGGAAAATAAATTGCGAAAAATTAAAAAGTTTTAGGAAGCGAAACCGAGCAAAGGGACTTGGGCCTTAGTGGGGCGGGCCGGAGGCCGATCGGCCTGTTATTTGGGCCGATCGGTGCGCCTCGACCGTGTCGGGTCGCGGCTCTTCGCGGGCGAGTCGATGGTTCCGTCTTGATTCCGAATTTCTTGATTTTCGCCGCGAAAAATCTCTGTTTTGTTGGGCACGGCTCTCCCCACACTTGATTTCTATTATCTTGCATACAAAGCATGGTGGAGACAAAAACATATCCAGAAAAATATAGAAGAAATATTTGACTCAACTTGTGGATTACTTTATTGATAAAAGAGAGAGCACTTTATTATATAATTCGAACTTCCTAAAATTTAAAGCAAACTAATATTATCTAAACCAAACTAAATGACTTTAACTTAACTAATCTTTAAGACTCAAACGCTAAGACTTATGTGCTCTCTAATTGTGGTGCTTATATAGGGCCCTTGCCCTTCTTTGAATTGCGACTAGCATCCTCTTCCCCGGTTTTTACGCTTCTTCTTTCCTTCATTCTCTAAGAGATGGAGGACTGAACTGGTAAGGGTGCTATTGACGCGGTGAATCTCCTTGCATGTTTCGCAAGGGCCGCTACATCTAGTGCGAGGTCGCCTACGGTTTTTCTAGTCTTCTTCTTTCGTGGCATACACCGGGCTGGCCTCGATAGCGGGAATCCTCTTGATCCGTGATTCTGGCACGGATTCCATTAATGGTAGTGCGGCGTGGAGGTGCTTTGTAGTGTACTTGTGCTCCTCGTGTTGCCGTTGGCGCCCATGCGCGAACACGTGTGAGACGCCGCCCTTCTTTGGTTCTTCAACCTCCATGTAGCTAGGAACATGGATCGGCTTCTTCGGTGCGGCAAGCGGCGACGATCGCACGGTTGCGGCGTACATGACTTGCTTGCGTCCTTGCGGCGGCGGCGGTGTGCGAGGACGGCGAGGTGGAACGAAAAGGAATTGGAGTATGATCGGGTGGTATGATAGCGGCGGCTTTGGTTGCTTGATGGAAGGAACAACTTGCTTGGCTTTTTCATTGAAGGGGACAAGTCGCTTTTTCACCATGGTCGCTAATTGGAGATTAGATGAGAAAAGAGGAGAGTCTATCCTTGATTATATATGGGTCGGGATTTTTCGGGGGACGAGATTGGGTTTACGGTACTAAAACAAATCACGGAAAGTGATTTTTCCGTAACTAAACGTGCAAGAGACCGGTGGGACAAAACCGATGCGAGAGGGGGACACGTGGGCCGATCGGCCGTTATTTGGGCCGATCGGGTTCGGCCACGTCGCCGCGACGCCAGCTCCGCTCGTGGGGTGCTCTAACTCTATTATTATCCCGAAAAACCCCGATGTTGGCCCATTATTCGCGGAAATTAATATTTTTTGGGAATTTCGAAGAATTCGATAACATCTAATTCTTCTAAATTTTTATTGGGCTCTAAAAATATTTTTGAGGCGATGACCATTTACCTTAAATAGCGTACCTTCGTTGTCTTGAAGAGTGACAGCTCCGTGTGATGATGAACTCACCACCTTGTACGGTCCTTCCCACTTGCTTTCAGTAGTTTTCCATGTCCAAAAAGTCGTACTCGAATTAAAAAAGTAGTACCGATCGCTGGGTGGAATTCCTTCTTCTTGATTCTCTTGTCGTGCCATCTTTTGGTTCTTTTCTTTGTAGATCTTGGCACCGTGGGTACGCCTTCTCTCTCCATTCTTCAAATCGAGATAGTTGCATTCTTCGTTTTGTTCCCGGTAGCGTCAAGGTCCATGTTCCACCTCTTGATTGCCCAAAGGAGCTTTTGAACTCTAGCTCAACGGGCAAGTGACATGTCTTCCCGTAGACCGGTGGTAGGGAGACATTCCAATGGGATTTTTGTAAGTCGTCCGATAAGCCCAAAGAGCTTCGGGTAGCTTTGTCTTTCCATTTAGTTCCCATTTGGTCAACCGTTTTTACGTAGGATGTTCTTGATTTGCTTGTTTGACGTTTACGCTTGACCACTTGTCTCAAGGGTGATAAGGTGTAGCGACGTTGTGTTGGATCCCATGAGATGAGAGGTACTTCTCGAAATTCTTGTCGATGAAGTGGGACCCTCCGTCACTTATCACTAGCCTTGGTGTACCGAATCTTGGAAATATTATTTCTTCAAACATCTTGATTGAGCTTTTGTGATCGGCCGGTCTTGCATGGCATGGCCTCAACCCATTTAGAAACGTAGTCAAGCGCCACTAGGATGTACTCGTAGGGTCCGGATTTTGGGAATGGTCCCATGTAGTCAATTCCCCGGACATCAAAGAGCTCGATTTGAAGATTGGTTGTCGGTGGCATGGCATCTCTAGAATTGATATTGCCATGTCTCTCGACAGCGTTGCATCTTCGCATTTAAGTCCCGTGTGTCTTGATACATGGTTGGCGAGAAAAATCCGCTTTGCGGATCTTTGCGTGTGTGCGAATGCTCCATAATGACCTCCATATGGTGCTGAGTGGCACTTCTCGATAATCTGTAGTCCTTCTTACGCCGGTACACACCTCCCGAGTAAGCCGTCGGCCGCATACTCGGAAGAGGTATGGCTCATCCCATAGGTGATGGCGACTCTCATAAATGAGCTTTTTCTTATCGGCCCGTCGTCGTACATATCCTCGCAACCATAAAATTAACAATATCCGCATACGAGGGGATCGGATCGGAGATCCGATAGAGCATGTCGATCCCTTAAAGAGTCATTAATGGGTAACTCCCGTGGTTTCTCAAAATGCATTCTAGACAAATGATCGGCAAATGTAATTTTCTACTCCTTTCTTATCTTTAATTTCTAAATCAAACTCTTGGAGCAACAAAATCCATCGTATTAATCTTGGTTTAGCATCTTTCTTAGTGAGCAAATATTTAAGAGCAGCATGATCGGTGTAAACAATAACTTTTGCTCCTACCAAGTAAGATCTAAACTTGTCGATAGCATAAACAAATGACTAGTAACTCTTTTTTCAGTTGTGGCATAATTAAGTTGAGGTCCAGTTAAAGTTTTACTAGCATAAGCAATAGCATGATGTTTCTTGTCTTTTGTCCGTCCCAAAAACAGCCCCCAGCATAATCACTTGCATCACACATAATTTCAAAAGGTAAAGACCAATCGGGGTTGAATAATGGGTGCGTAAATAAGAGCATTTTTCAGAGTTTCAAAAGATTTAAGACAAGCATCATCAAAATCAAAAGAAACATCCTTAGCTAACAAGTTTGTAAGAGGTCTAGCGATATGAGAAAAATTCTTTATGAATCTTCTATAAAACCAGCATGGCCATGAAAACTTCTTATTCCTTTAACATTCACGGTGGAGGTAGGCGTTCAATTACTTCTATTTTAGCTCGGTCTACCTCTATTCCTCTTTTCGTAAACTAGATGTCCTAGCACTATTCCTTCTCTAACCATAAAATGACATTTTTCCCAATTAAGGACTAAGTGCTTTTCTTCACATCTTTGCAAAACCTTATCTAAGTTTTCTAGACAATCATCAAAAGTTTTTCCATAAACAGAAAAATCATCCATAAAAACTTCCATAATCTCTTCAATCATATCCGAAAATATAGACATCATGCATCTTTGAAAAGAAGCTGGAGCATTACATAATCCAAAAGACATTCTACGATATGCATAAGTTCCATATGGACATGTAGAAGTGGTTTTGCTTTTGATCACCGGGATGGATTGGGATTTGGTGATACCTCGAATATCCATCGAGAAAACAAAAGAAAGAGTGGCTAGCCAACCGTTCTAACATTTCATCAATGAAAGGCAAAGTGGAAAGTGATCTTTTTTGTGGCTTTATTTAACTTTCTATAGTCTATGCACATACGCCAACCCGATTGACGGTTCTCCGAGGAATTAATTCATTCTTTTCATTTTTAACTATTGTCATGCCTCCCTTTTTAGGCACAACTTGCAATGGGGCTTACCCACTCGCTATGTGGCACGGGATATATAATCCGTGCAGAAGTTTTAGAACTTCTTTCTTTACTACATCTTTCATCGCATTATTAAGTCTTCGTTGAGGCTCTCTAGATGGTGGAACATCGGGATCTCGTAGGTATACGATGTGTGCAAAGGGCGGGCCCGATGCCCTTTAGATCATGGAGTGAGTAGCCGAAATTTGAACGATGTTGTTCTAAGACGATAATTAACCTCGTAAGTCTCTTCCCGAGTAAGTTTATCATTAATGATCACGGGGGACTCGGGATCATTATGCGTAAAAGGCATATCTAAGACCAGGTGGTAAAGGTTTAAGTTCAATGGGAGGTCTCGAGGTTTCCTCGAATTCATCGAGAGGTTCGGATTCGGTTGGATTTTCTTCCTCTTCCTCGATGAAGAATTCAGTTACATCTTCTTGATTGGATTCTACAAAATGTTCTATAGATGCCTCTTTCACCTCTTCCATTGGGTCCGGTTTCGACCGGTTCGGTCTCGGTATGAATTGAATGTGCGAAGTGTAAGGGAAATTTATCTTTGCCTAGACAAATGTCTAGTTTTTCCGTGTGTCCTTCTTTAAGGAGTCTTTCTAACGGATGGCCTATTAAAAGGTCAAACTCCTTAATGTCAAAGATATAAAAGCTCGGGTTGATTAATATGTCATTTACCGAATAGGTAGAGTGTAAAGAATTCTCGAACTTTGGATAATTTGCCCGGAGGAGTGCTTTAATAACTTAGTAGTAGGAGATAATGGCATGTTCTTGCTAAATTGCTCGAAAAAGGATAAAGCCATTATATTAACTCCTCCTATGATCGGGTTATAAAGTGCATCATAGGTGATTGCATTAATTATGCATTGAATTGGTACGTAAGGTGATTCCAAACGGATCACATCGGAAGAAAGTTCGATTCTTCTAACCATTCTCGCACTCATGATAAGTGCAAGCTTCCTAGTGTTTTGTCTTGAGAAGTATTGCTCAACGCTATCAATTTCTTCTTGTGAAGATAATTTTGCGTTTTTGATTTCTTCTCTTGATGATAATTCGAGGTGTTTCGAATCGAAAAATAAATCATCCTCGATATCATTCATAAAATCGGGGAAAAGAATATTTTTCCTTTAATGATTCTATAGCTACTGAGGTTGAGATGATTCTCGCATAGGTTCGGGTGTAGCTATTTGGAATTTCTTCTTCTAAAGATTTCTCTTCTCTTTGGATCATCATTAGTGCTGGCTAGAATGTTGTCTAAGATGGTTCTAGCTTCACTAGATGTAAGATGGATGAAAGATCCATGTGAGGAGGTATTCAAATAGGCTCTAGATTCTTTATTAAGACCAATATAGAAATGTTGAAGTAAAATGTGGTCTTGAAGGCCTAGATCTGGTCGGACTTGCAAAGAAGTTCAAAAACGTTCCCGGGATGAACTCAACGACTCACTATCCTCCCTGTTTGAAAGATATGATCCGGGTTCTAAGGTTGACTACTTTAGATACGGGGTAAAAGTCCGTGCAGTAAATCTGCACGGAGAATTCCCCAATCGCCTTTCTTCTTCTCCTTGGTTACGTCATACCATTGGCGAGCTTTTCCTTTCGGTGTGAATGGAAAGAGCTTCCAACGGATAGTCTCGTCCGGACATACCCTCTATATGAAGGCGGTCACATGTTTGCTCAAATTGTTGGAGATGATGATAAGGGTCTTCGTCTTCTATTCCTAAGAAAGTGTTGGTTTGGACCATCTCTATTAGCTATGGGCGTAGCTCATAGGCCTCGGATAGAATTGGTTTGGATGATAGAATGGGCCTAAGGCTAAGCTCCGTAGGTGCCGAAAAATCTTTAATGGATGTAGTATCCATGATAAAAAGGATAAGAATTTAAACTAAAAGAAAAGATAAAAGTATACTCAAGAAATCTCTAAACCGTTCTCCCAAGAACGGCGCCGCTTTAAATGCTTGTTGGTATTTGCTAAGCCTCTGAGGAATATTATGATAGATAATCCGCAAGCGCACGGATACGGTGAGCACTTCACCCGGGGTGATGGGTTTTAAATATCGAATCCACGGGGAGAACGTAGAGAAAGGGTTCTTGAGATTTACTACCGATCTCTGAGTGGTTTAATAAAACTAGATAGATAATAAAGATAAGGAGTTCTAGTAAGAAGGTCTTGTTCTCACTTCAAGTAAATCATTTGCACATTATTCTTAAGAGGGGTTGTCATGAAGAAACTCTTAATAAAGGGATTCTACGCTAACAACGTTAGGGGTCTCCTACGATTTCTATAAACGGGGCAAAGCGTAACAAAGGACTCAATAGTGCTATCACCACTACGATCAGCCTTAACAAGTGTCTTCACCCCGGCCTATAGAAGGTATTCGTAATAAGCTAGTCAATCTAAGCACCACGCTTACATTAATCTAACAACTTTAATTCAAGAGCGACAGGAATCAAAGTAATCTTATCAAAGAAATACGAACCTTAAGAACAATAGAGACAATATCACTTACCGAATGGAATTCGAACAATCCACAAGATCTCGAGTCGTGCTCCAATGGCATCAGCTCGTGGGAGACGATGATGGAGGCGCCAACTCGGAAGGAGGAAGAAGATGGAGGCGCCGCCGTGACTCCGGCCTTCCTTCTACTCCGCCTCAACCGCACTCTAATTCTCTCAACTTGCAAAACTAACTCTCAATCTAATTCTAATCTAGAGCTTCTATCTCTTGTCGCCGTTGATGATCCGATTGAATTGAAGATTGAACTGAGATTGATTGAATCAAGGGCACAGGGGGTCTTTATATATGTGTCTTCGCACGTCTCTTCACCCAAAGAGCAATGTGGTATTAATCTTCATGTATCTCGTGCTTAGCCGACGCCCTCGGATCAAACCGACATCAAACGACCGGATTAGATTGCGTCTTAGAGGCGGTGGAGGAACGTTCTCGAAGCTTGAGGGGCGACTTGGGGGCCAAGCCGGGCCGTCGGCGATTATTGGGGCCGATCGGCCCGGGGTGGGCTCCACTGGGCCCGCGATGCGTCGTGGCTTCGGAGTCTTCTAGATGATGTTTTCTTCGATTGTCAAGTTTCGTTCACGTCGGGTGTATTCGGAGCCTTCTAGACTTGTTTCGAGTTGGATTGCGTTGGCGTTATGACACGTCAATTACTGGCTGTTTTTCCGTTAAGTCCCCCGCAAATCACAACTTTACCAAAACTCATGGAAATCATTAGTATAAAAACCCCTAATAAGGTTATCTAATTATATTTTAGTCCTTTTCCATGTTTAATTGATAATTAAAAGTATGCATTAACAAGTGTCAACATGCATCCGGTCATCACCGTAATTTGAAAGAAAGTAGCCGTTGGTCGCTTTGTCGCAGGTGGGGGATTTGGATCGATCATTTGGGTTTCAAAGATCGGGCGGCGTCGGTGCTTTTCGAAAAGTTGGGGGATTTTCCCCCAACGGCCACATTTCGTGTGAAGGGGTATATATACCCCATTGGCCCGCCCTTGGCTTTCCCTCTTGGTCATTTGAAACACTCTAACTTCTTAGAGTCGAGCAAAAGCCCTCCCTCTCTCTCATTCTTGCTTGTGAGCTTAATTCTTGAGAGATTGTGGAGTTCCAAGTGCATTGCATCGAGTTCTTGCATCTAGAGACACTTGGGGATCATTTGTGAGCCGGTTAGTTTCTTGTTACTCGTGGAGACACCGCTCCTAGCCGGCTTGGTGATTTGGTGGAGGCGTTGGCAAGAGAAGGTGATTGTTCTTGGCCACCTCCGGTGTTGTGTGAGAGGATCACGCACTCCTCGTTGGGAAGAAAAAGTGCAAGGAATACATTGCTCGTGTCTTGGGTACCTCACTTGTGAGTGGTGTCTTGGAGCTAGCAAGTGCACCGCCTAGCTCAAGCAGCATCCTTGTGTTGGTCGGCACAACTGGAGACTAGCTTGTCGGTGTACAAGTGAACTCCGGGTCAACACATCGACGTGTCTATTGTCTTGGTGATTGATCTTCATCGTATTGTGTTGATTGTGCCCTCCATCGGTGATTGTTTCATTGCCTCGACACTTTGGTATAACAAGTTTCTTACTCTTGCAATTACCTTCCTAGTTTACCTTGAGTAGAGAGCTAGCACTTGCTTGTGTAGTTGTTCTTGCTAGCCTAAGGACCATATTTAGGATTACTCACTAAATAGAGTAGTGACATAGCAATTGAGTGACATAGAGATTATAGCTATATTTAGACTTGTCTTTGGTTGGCTTGCAAGACCATTAGAGCTAGTGCAAACCGTATATTCGCCATTTGTTATACTAACCGGTTTGTTTAGTTGAGTTTGTAGAAAATTTTTATAAGCTATTCACCCCCCCTCTAGCCATCTAGGACCTTACAAACACTAGATCTACACTAAGGCCCATAAAGCCATAAGGAAGGAAAACTATCAGGCTCTCTCTTGATCTGGGTCCAATCCCAAACGCTCTCTATATAGTTTCCTCCACATGACGGGCTACTTCTTCGTGGGTCGCGACCGGTGTTGACCCATTACAATGATTAGGGCCCCATTTATACGGGACTACAATATATCAACCAAGCAAAGTGAAGATCTTGATGCACACCTCAGCACCTCCCATGCCAAGAACATCACCCACATAAATGTTAGTCCAATAATCTAGCAATAAAGAATTGCTCATTGCAAATTGCAGCATTCCTAGAGCATAGCAAACAATAGCATGACTAACTACTTTTAATCTCATTTATCTAAAAGTCATTTGAAGTCGGCGCGTTAGATGTGAAGACCGCATTTTTTGCATGGGAGAGCTTGAGGAGGACATATACATGGACCAGCCTGAAGGGTTCACAGTGCCTGACAAGCAGAAGTATGTTTGCAAATTGAAGAGATCATGGTATGGTTTGAAGCACTCCCCTCGTCGATGGAATAAAAGGTTTGATCCATTTATGCCGTCACACGATTTTAAAAGGTCTAAATATGATAGTTGTGTTTACATCAAGTATATTAATGGATCACCGATATATCTACGATTATGTGTTGATGCTATGCTGATTGTCACCAAGAGTAAGGTTGAAATCACTAAATTGAAGAAATTGTTGAGTAGTGAGTTTGACATGAAGGATCTTGGTGTTACTTAGAAAATTTTCATTATGAAAATTACTAGAGATAGAAAATCTGGTTTGCTATTTCTTAGTTAGCATAATTATATTAAGAAAGTTCTTCAATGTTTCAACATGCATGATGCGATCTATTAATACTCCTATTACACCGTACTTTAAATTATCAGTTTTGCACAATGTCCTAGTACACAAATACTGTAAATTAAATACATGTCAAGAGGAAATTAAATACATGTCAAGAGTTACGTATTATAGTGTTGTTGGGTCTTTGATGTATAGCATGGATTCCTCTCATCTAGATTTAAAATCTGCTATGAGTTTGATTACTAGATATATGTCTAACCCCGGCAAAGAACATTGGAGGATAGTTTAGTCACGTACCTCATAGCACTACAAGATTTTGTGTCTAATTCAACGCCTCGAATTGCAACATAATCGAAACTTTGGTTGCTAGAGATGGTTGTATTGCAACCATTCTAAAAAATCGTAGCGATATGTTCCTTTAATACAATGGTTTTCAAGATGTTGCGGCTTTGTTGCATTTGGTTGACGATATTGCTATGGTGAAAAATGGTTGCAGTAGAATTGATTTTGTTTGCAATTGTGTGGTAGTACTGCAACTACATTTAAGTTAGTTGCATTTGGTTGTGACTATTGCTACATTTTTTTTTTGTGTTGCATAAAATTTCACAAGCGTTGCAAATGTTGGATGCTTAATGCAACAAGAACTCTTGGAGGCGAAGCAAAAGTGGGGTTCAATTGCAACCTTTTATGGCAGTTGCAATATACTTTGATATTGTTGCAAGTGCTAAATTTTATTGCAACGAGATCTCTCGGGCTCGAAGTTTAAAAATGTGTTCAAGTGTAACGCTTATTTTTTGTTGCAATATACTTTGAGAATTGCAACGAGAACTAGGAGGCGAGGCTGATTTGGATTGGGCCTTATCACGGGCCGCACACGCAGCGAGCAGGAGTCGCTATCTGGTCAGGGCCGCTGCGCCACGAAAAAAAAAATTGTGTGAACCCCTGGGCTGACGCGACCCTAGGTGTGCCCCCACGTTGGATTATGGCCACATGCCCCTCCTACGTATTAGACGAACTCCAGCACAAACTCAACACCGCGTCGCTCTTCAGTCATTTCATCGGCTCCCATGTGGGCTCGTTATTCTTCCCCGCGTGTTGCTCGCCTCCACCCGCTGTTGTTTGGCTGCTGCACGCCATGGCTGATATCTAGACGGCAAGCTGTGGGTGGTGCCTGGCAACAGAGGAGAAGAGCAAAAAAGACGATGGAGGAGTTCATGCTGGCGCTATAGGAGGTGAACGCATGTAACACCCGGAAATTTGCATGGTTTTAAAATAGAATAAATTGATTTATTTATGCATTTTATGTGAAGCATTTAATTTAGAAATAATATTTTCTTTATGAAATAAAATCTATCATAAGGCTAGACACATGTATGTGCACTCATGCTGTTGCATTGGTATTTCTGTATTGTTTGGATTTGATCAAATTTTCAAAAGAATTCAGAATGGTTTAATTTGAAAATCATTTGAAAATGAATTTTGGAATAAAAAGAAAAGCTATTTCTTTTATCTATTCACTCTTTTCTCCCAGCCCAACCTGACCGAATGGTCATTTTCTTTCTTTTGGCCCAATCGGCAATTGCCATTTGCTTAGCCTGCTCGTTTCTTTTCCCTTGGGCTCTGCCGAGGCCAATGGCCAATTTGATCAGGCTGCACGCACAGCAGCGTTGCTGCCTTCCTGCTTTCGTTCGTTGACAACGCTAGCCGCACGTCAACTCCCTCTCCTTTCCTTTCTTCCTCCTTGCAACGCTTTCCAAAAATTGGAAACTCCAGCTCCCTTCGATGAACCGGACTTTGAGCTCGAGCTTTCCATCCTTGCTGCCGGCCCAGTTCAGCTTGGCAAGCCGTGAGTGCAGCGCTGCTGCCTCGTCTTCTTTTATCCTTGCTGTCACCGACACCACGGACCCACCTGTCAGCATTGTTGCCTCCATCGTTCCTTGACCATCGTAACCGAGCAGGACACCAGAACCGACCCCGGCTAGGATTCCTACGCGACCGGTGCAATCCGCTTGTGCGTATCCTATATAAGTACAGTGCCGTGTCCTCGACATCCTCTTCTAATCTAAACGCAAGCAGCCGCACCCCTGCCTTGCCCTTGTCGCAAGATTCAGCCACGCTAGTGCCAGCAGCTGCCGCCGCAAACCCTAGTTGCTGCCGCCGGGTGACATTCGTCGCAGCTGTCGTCTCGCCATCTCTGTAAGCCAGCGCGATAGCTCCATCACCTCGCGGAGTCATCCGTGTTCTATCTTCGTTTGGTTTTGCTCAGCTCGTATTGCCGTACCTTGCAGCCGGAAGCCGTCTTCCGCCGTTCGTGTTTCATCCAGAGCCATGCACCAATCTATCTGCTTCCAGACTTGAAGTTCAACAGGCAAGCAAGGTCGTGATTCATATGCAATTCTAGCAATTGGCCAATAGGAGAATATCTATCCACACTTATATTTTTATGTAAGACCTTTATCTATGCTCTTTTAATCCTTCATTGTTTTCATCACATCTAAATTCCGTTCTATCCTAGTTAGCTTGATGATATCATTGCTTGCTCCTTATGACATCACCATGACATCATTTGTTTTTCTTGTCGTTTCCCTTTAGAAAAATAAATCCTTAATACAATGGAAATCCAACCATACACGTCCATCATCATGAGCCATCTATTCTTCAATCTGTGGTTCAGATTAGTCCAATGTCCCATTATTTCATTGATCAATTATTATGCTGATGATGACATGCGTGCTTCATCCATGCTTCATCCTTGATCTATTTTGAAGCTCTTTCCATATATATCATGTCCGGTGTGCTTAGTGCTTTATTAGAATACAATACTGTTATATCATTTTATTAAATAAATAAAGGTTCTTGTTTTCTTTTCAATGTAAATCTTTTGGCAGTCACCTCTTGATCACCGTAGATCCGGTTAGAGTGCTTTTTCGCGTGTGATCATAGTGACGTGTAGATTAGTTTTATAAGCTTTTCAACTTGATTTTCTATTGCTGGTGTACTGTTCTAATTATAGTCTTGTTTACTATGCATGATTGGATCCATATGGTTGTGTGTTGTTGATTGGAATCAAGTAGAGACGGTGAGTTTGACGTGGTGACTGGAACACATTTTGACAATCCGAAGGATTTCTCTTGGTGCTTTGGACTTGAAGAAGGATCAATATTAAGGCAAGTATAGTTTTGGGATATGCTATCTTTAAAACATGATCGTATGACTTGATTAATGTTTATGCAATGAACGTTAAACATGACTATTAGCAACATGTGGACTTGTCTCGTATTAGCGCCCCTCCCGGGATAACCGCATACAACCGTGAGGGCTACATGGCTCGGTTTTAGCTCGGTACCCGGGACCTTTTCTAGCTTGTTAGAGGTTACCGAAAGGCGTTAGGGTAAAACAGACTATGGATCCCCGGTGTAGGGTTGTATCACGTGGAACCGCCGCGTTGCATCGAGGGATTCCCGCGGGTTGATCACCCGGACCGACGGCGGATACCTAGCGGCCCTAACTTGTTAGGCGAACCTCGTGAAAGGCTTCATAGTGAACCCCGCCGACCGCCCTAGGAAGAGGGTTAAGGGGTCGACGGGCCTCGGCGAAAGGGCAATTCACGGCTCACGGTGAAAGTGTACACCTGCGCAAGCAGAGTAAAAGCGGTATATCAGCCCGTGCTCACGGTCATGAGCGCCTTGGAACCTTTGCATTAAAGATGATGACCTATGTTTGTTTAACGGTTCATAATTTATCGTTTATGCCCTACATTATTATGTTATAATGATCATGGGTTTTAGGTAGATATTGCCTAGCTATATTTGCGGAGTTCGACATGGACTCACTCTTGCTATTCCCCCACACCTCGGTGAAGTTTAGGCTTGTGATCAACCGGTTAGTCGTTCCCGTGGAGTCTACACCTGAAGATTGGAGTCGTCTTTCCGTTGTACGCTAGGCGAGGTTGTATTCTTTTTATATTATGTGCGTTATATAAAGCATTGTTTTAATGATACCACACTTCATTTGTAGCTATATGTGAGATTTGACTTCCAGGGCTCACATATGGTGTTCATTCGTTTTCTCCTTAAAACCGGGTGTTACAACGCAGAGTTGGACACGACCAAGCAGCAGCTGGCGTGCTCATAGCACGAGGCGGAGTCGGCCAGGTTGGACGTCGACCGCCTGCAGATGTCGAGGAAACTACAAGAAACACCCCCCCTCTAGATACACTTTATTTCATACCTAGTGAAGTAAAGAAACGCTTCTCTAAAGCGTCCCCATGGACCGCGCCAGACACCATAGATACGTTTTGTCAAGCGTGTCTAGAAGAGTCAAGCATGTCTTCAATAAGAAAAATCTAGAAAGCTACAGTTCTAGCCAAAGTTAAGATTTTTCTGTGGTTGCAAACAGAGCTATTCTAACTAAAGATAACATGTTGAAGAGGAACCGGAAGGGAGATCCTATTTGTTATTTCTATAATCAAGAAGAGTTTGTTGATCACTTGCTGTTTACTTATTCTATTGCTAAAAGCATTTGAGCTATTATTGCTGCTTATATCAGTGCAAATGAGATACCTTCTTCCTTGAATCAAGGATAGGTTTGGTGTGAAAAATGGATGCCGAATGGCAAACAATTTCATGCAATTGGGCTTTTCGCTATATGCTGGGCCATATGAAAGAAAAGAAATTCTGTTTGCTTTGAGGGCAAAATGCTCAAAAATCCTTTGGAGATTTTTGAGTCATGCATGCGCATTGATGAAATTCTGGGCAGGTTTGTTGAAAGAAGAAGATAGGGAGATGTGGACCCAGACTGTTGAAGCAACCCTCCACTTTGCTGTCAACCTACTGCAACAAGACCAAGGAGGACGCGCCAGCCGCCAGGTGACAATGAAGATGCTGCTGGGCGGAAGAATAGTTGTGGCGCTTCTTTTGGGGCTGAAGGATGATCTGGCGTGTTTAGGGTTTAGTCTATTGTACTTCGGTTTAGTCTATTGTACTTCTGTTATTTTCAGCATTAGCTCTGCTGGGGTTGACGTGGTTCCCCCTGTTTAGATGTAATCTCTGAACTTCCTTTGCTGCTACCTGAATTACTCATAAAACTGCTGTATTTCCGTTATCTTATAATGGAAATGGGGGAAGTCGCTTGATCGAAAAAAATAACTATTAGACGGGCTATGTTTGGTTTGATTTAGTAGAGCATGCTTAGAGTGGTCTCTGTTACAAATACTATGATCTCATGGAGTCGGGCAAGTGCCGTTACATTTTTATTTGAACAAATACACGTGTATGATGCTATACAACAAAAGAACCCCATAAAGTTGAATTCTTGTTTGGATTGATTTTGTGTGGCAGCAGCTGAATATATCACCTTGCATAAAGTGTTCTCCGATCGCAACGCGCGGGCGCTCACCTAGTGTAAGACAAATGGATCAATAAGACAAATGGATGAGTGATACTAATTACAAGATTTTTTTTGGGTAAATCATAGCAAGCCTAGTGATCAGAGTACGGGAGATCGATTATATACTCCGTCGGCCGGGGACAAGCATGTATTTCTATTTGGGAATTGATTAAAAAGCATGGACACGGTTTTTTTTGACAAGAGGACACGGTTGTTCTCCTAGTGCTTGCCGCCGCAGAAGCAGAATTATCTAAAGCGCACCCTCGAGAAAAGCTCTGCAAAGTTGGACTATACTCCCTCCATCCCCTTTTTAGCTACCGTTCTTGCTTCCGAAAAATATTTCTTAACTCTATTATACAAAAAAATATTAATGCTTATGGCATACTATTTTATTAATCGTCTAGGCCAGAAATAAAATGTATGGTGTCCAATCCCTTGTTCGAGTCAGAGTAATAATACAAATGAAATTAATTTTTAACTCCCAAACTTTTCTTTGAAACTGAATTGGCGCTCTTTTATTGCACGGAGTAACCACGTCACGCATGCAGAGACGTATTAAAGGATCCTCGATAGTTCAACATCGAGAGCAGACATCGCCAATAAGTACGTCATCTGTGATCTTCTGCCCATAATTTTTAAAGTTGCTTTCTCCTAGCATTCTTAGCCACAAATTCGATGGATCTTCCCGTGGGGTAGTGATAGTTTTTGGTTAACAGTATATATATGCTCACTCTCTTAGTGAAGTGATTACCAGACTCCTCACTCCACGATCGCTGCTCGCTCAGTCTTTTCTTCAACATACTAACATCCACCAGATAAGAAGAAATGGCACCTTCACAAATGAATCCCTCTATAGTCCTCCTAGTACTCGTCCTACTCGTCCTCCTACCCATCGTCATGGCAGCTCGTGGTATGTATGCCTGCACGATGTCATGCGCCTTTGACGCTTTTTGCTTAACTATCCATGCTTGGATTTGAACCATGCAGAGCCGGTGTTCGGATATGTCCTGTTGATGCACACCTGAGTGGCACTTATCCAGGGCCGTGCTTTAGTGGGTTAAACGACAACGATTGCAAGAGTTTTTGCGTAGCCGAAAGCGACAAAAAACTCTAACGGCTTCTGCAGAAATTTGCAATGCTGGTGCCAAGGCGTTTGCATCTCTGAGTCTGAGACTAAAGTTGTTACTAGTGCTCCGATCCGACAATGATTCGCCTGAACAAAAACAATGATCCGATCCTTCCCAGTCCTCATCTAATAATAATACTATATATGACATTGTCTGCTGGCTGCTGACTTATGTTGTGTCATGGACTTGTGTTCAAAATAAATTTGCATTTTCTTGTGCAAATATATATATTGTTGACGACCGAAATTGGCTTGTAATGAAAAACGGAGCACCTCTCCAAATGCAAACTGGATTTCTCTATTGGATTGGTCATGTTCGAGCCATCAATATGCATATATGGGTCAGACAATTTAGTCTTTATGGATACATAGGCTAATTATTATGAAATCTATACCAAGCGGGAAACCAGATGATTACCATTTTTAGAACAAAATTTGAGCCGATTTAGAGCTCATTTCTTGATGTATTTGAATTCTTCACGAGGTATGACCTTCACTCAACTAAATATACGCGGAGGCGGAGAGACGCTCTCATGCTCACTGCCGCAACAGAGCAAGTTGATCGAAGTCGGATCTGGTGCTGTTTGGAGAGAGATGGCTTCTTAAGAGGCCATGATTTCTGGTCGTCCGATTAATCGCGATTAGTCGTCCTGGTCGGTCCCAGGTGCTCGACCAGAATGTCCCTGGTCGCCCGATTAATCAAGATTAATCGCGATTAGTCGCGATTAGTCGCCCTGGGTCGGTCCCAGGTCGACCAGGTTCGACCAGCCGACCAGAAATCATGGTTAAGAGGTATATATATTTTTAGTGTTGGGAGTGTCTAGTTAGCATGTTGCGAACACAAGGTTGATATGCGTCCTTGTGGTTCTGGTTCGTGACGAATGATTGTCAATGAGCAGGCGCTCCAGGTTGAGTTTGGGACTTAACCTTGGTGTGAGTGTGTTGTGCAATGTCTCTCTTGGCTTGTGGTGTGCAATGTGGAACTCGAAGCTAGTAGTGGATGGAGAGGTGAATGTCAATTAGAGATGTGCTGTGCCGATGAATGGGAGTGGTGAAGGACAAAAATAAGGATGAACGGGAGTGGTGAAGGATGAACGTGGGGCTTTCAAAGGTCCTATATGGCTGGGGAGAGGGGGGTGGTGAGTAGCCTATTAAAAATTCTATAAAATCACTAGAGAATTTTTTTAATCCAACAAATGGCGTAAATGCAGTTGTTCTAGCTCTAAGGTTGGGTAAGCCACCTAATTGCAATTGTAGTTGCTAAAGTCTCTAAATCACACAAGAGGCTAAGTGTTGCTACTTTACCAACTAGGTGAGAGCTAATTACACTAAGCAATTCTATTCAACAATTAGAACTACACAAGCTACACAAGCACAATATATCAAAGTAAATGCAAGTGAAATGGAGGCCTATTATACCGACGTGTCGAAGTAGTGAACCAATTACCGGGATGAAGATGAACACAATGAAGCCATTCACCGGGAATCAATCAACACAAATAATGACACTTGATTTATTGACTCGGAGTTCACTTGTGCACCCACAAGCTAGTCTCTGGTTGCGTCGACCGTCTCTTCGGTCGTTCTAGGTGGAGACTCTCACCGTGCCTCTCTAGGCCGCTAGACACCACACACAAGAGGGGTAACTCAACGACACACACAATCCACATACTAGAGTATCAATTCCACATCCGTCGAGGCAGATCACAAACCCCTCAAAACTTACCCGAGGTGGCCAAGAACAATCACCATCTCTTGCCAACACCTCCAAGAGAGAGATAGAGAGCTTGGAGCCAGCCACCCTTCTTTTATAGGGAGCCCATGGCTCCCCAACCGTTACCTCTGAAAATGGGGGCAGCAGAGGCACGGGCCGTTGTAGCTAATGCACGAGCACAATGCGTCCGCTGCTCAGATGGCTGCCACGTGGTCGGCCTTCCAAACAAGGCCATCGACATCAAACGGTCAAGATAAAAACTCCACGCCAGTTAAGTTGGCAGCGGGACGCGATGGTGCTTCGCACCAGATGCGTCAGCTGCCTTTCTAATGGTTAACTACAGCGTGTCGAGTGCCAGCGGATGCACCCAACGGGCGTGTAAGCTGCCTAAGTCGTGCGGGTCAGTAGTGGCACACGAGAGGTTCTCGGGCCTCTTTTTCACCGGCGGACGCGCCCGCTGGGTGTCCTCTTGACGCAAGCCTGCGTCCGCTGCGCACCCATCAGCAGCCGCCAAGTCTGCGCCAATGAACACACTGAGCAACGCGTCCGTTGCAGTGTCAGCTAGAGCGACCGCTGCTCGTTCTACGGCTGTTCCAAATCCTTTCACTTCACCCTTGCTTCTCAAACGCCAATCACTCCAAGTGTACACACGTGTTAGCATTTTCAAAATACTTGCAAGGTTAGAAGTAAGGTCTTTAGATCATAAAATGCATTGTCATGACGTTAGACCTAGAGGCACATGAGGATCGAAGTTTCTGATGCATTTCCCCTCTTAATAGTTCGGCTATCGATTTTAAATCACTCACACCCTCTATGGTGTCTTGAGTGCAAAACATACTGGCCCTATGATTATACCTTTGCCTTGAGCCCATTTTGTTTTTCTCTTTCTCATTTCCAAGTCCAAGCACTTGATCATCTTTTGGATCACTCCATGCATCTACCATGACCACCATGCCTTGCAACTTGGCTAGACCAATCTTCAACTAGATACACACTTTAAGTAAAGAGATTAGTGCTAGGGTGTCATCAATTAGACAAAATCAAACCAGGCTTGGACCGGGTGACCAGGCTTGAGCAAAACAATTGTGTAGCCGAAAGGCCTGCCTCCTGGCTAGAGCAGCCACTGAAGTTCTCTGCAGTGCTCACGAACGAATGTGCTTTATTGCCTGCCATCTTAGACTTCTCTTCGAACTAGCCGAGAACCCTCGCGCAAAGCGAAAGCAACAGAACACGTGTGGGCAATGAAACATGACGCCACAAAGATTGCATACATGTATCAATCAATTATGATTGAAATGAAACATTTAGTTTTGTACCAAGAAAAAAATAGTAAGATAGTGGCATATTTTATACATGAAGAATAGCTCTGCGAAAATAAGAAGTCTTAGCTCTTCAATGGTACGCGGTGATGGTTGGGAGTTTGTCACCTTGCATACGTGTGTAACCAAAAAAAAAAAAAAAAAACATAGGAATGTACTGTCTTTCCACTTGAAATAATAGGTATCTGCGGGTTGAAAAGGAGGTGGGTTGGGGATTGCCAATTGTTGATAACAAAGTACGTGAAGACTAAAGAGGGCAGGCAACCTTGACCTGTGTAGCCCTTACTATGAGAATGCCATGTGAATAAAAGCTAATAAACCTGGACCGATGCATAAACAAATTTGATACTAGGAAACTTTGATCAAGCAACAATAGTGTTATCAGCACTATCAAGGTCAAATGGTAAGGGCAAGAAAATACTAGTACTGTATATGTATTTACCAAAAGGTCTAGGAACTGGCTGTGTGGTTGAAAATGTTAAAATGAGGTAACAAACTAAGTTTTGTACTGGTAAACGGTGCAAAACAAATGTTACGAAGCAATTGTGGATGAGAAAAAAGATTACCTGCTATATATGGAAGGAGTCTCGTTGCAGCCTTGCAAGGATGGTTTATGCAACAGAAACAGTTATCTAAAAAAGAGCAACCAAGGTTCAACTTTTTTAAGAACAAAATATATGGCAATCATCTATGTTGGACATCTTAACAAAATACACGATGGGAATTGCATAAGTGATCCTATTATAAAAAGTAAATTAAAAGATTGCATATGGTGCCAATGAAAATCTGAAGGTTGTGCTTTGATAGAAGAATTTTTTTATGAGGATATCAAAGATAGAAGAATTTCAGAAATTGGTGTGACAGGATCAATACGTAGAGCTGTAGTAAACATGGAACTATTTCAGATCAAAGGATGAAATATACCTAATATATTATTATGAAGAACATGAAAATTCATTAGCATCAGCATAATATATTATTGTGCGGAAACTCCAAAAGTACTTAACCTAGAGAGTAGTAAAACACAGAAGCACTTATATTGGAATTGGAAGGTATAGTAACCAATTCAGACATGCATCTCAATTAAAACTAGCTATATAAGCCAAAGTAAATATAAGCCAAAGTAATCATTTGGACACTAACGGCAGGATGGACAATAAAAAAATGTTAAATGTAGACCATGAACCGAAGTGTAGCGGGCTATCATTACATAGTGGAACGAAAGTAAGTTTTTATTTATGAGGTACCTTTGTAGTCGTAGTGAATTGATGTACACATTAAGGAGGCATAATGTCCTGATCCCTTTTATGGCATTTTCCATGTACCTGAGTGAGACCATGTACTTCTGAGTTAGTAATATACGACGCCTGTGAAAGTGTGAAGACACTACAAAAATGTGAATACAACGGGGAGAAAATGTAAGTGTAGCTAAATTTTTACTATGCCTGGAGACACAATTTTGTAAAACATCGAAGTCCCAGGGAAATCCATAAAAAATTGGTTTGGTATGTGAACATTAGCTATTATGCTACGCGTTTTCCTAAAGCACATTGCAAAGTTTCAATCAAATATGTGAACTGTAAACATTGGAGGCAATGAAATCAGATAGGATGGCGTTATCTCTATGGCTAAGCAATTTAATATTTTGCTTATTCATAACTTCTACAGTCAGCATAGTGCAATAGCAATTGTTGAGCTTAATTAGGCATATGTAGTAAGTGAAAAAATATTTACGTGAAAATATATCTGTGAACCTGAATAAGGAACATACAAACATTTGGAAATGGTGAGATGAAAATAGTGTACGTGATATCATATCCAAAGTCATGTGAAATGAGATGAGTCGGTAAGGGTTTACTTTACTCCCGTGAATATGACAATCACTGCTTACAGAATAACATGAAGGGCTTACTTTCCCATATGGCGAGTTTGATCCAGGTATATATTTTTAAATCTGGAAAATTATAGTCCAGGAAAGTGGATAAACTTTGAGCAAGGGTGCCTTCTATGTTCCTTGTTTGCCTGTTTGAACATACACCCCGTCAACAAAACAGAATAAAAAGAAAAAAAAATCGTTGCTGTGGCAAATCATCGAATAGATGGTCTGCATTATTCATGGCTAGGAATTTGTTAGTAGACCATGGGATGAGAGAGAGAGAGTAGCACCACTTGCCCTTACATTCATGGCTGGATTCAGGTTGTCCGATCTGCCTTGAAGAGGAAGCTGGGGAGCCAATGGGAATTTTACCATTACAAAAACTCGCTTCTCAAGAAATATAACACTCGCAACCGGGCTTCCACAGATTTACCATTCCAAAACGTGACCGTCCGCTAAAATACCATTGAGCTGCTTTTCTTCTTCGTTTATTCCCTTGTTGCCCCTGCCCCTGTCCTCCTCCTCCTTTCACACTCCTTCCCGACGGAATGGGAATCAGGTCAGAAACGGATCGATGCCGCTTCGTCCACGCCCTTCCGCCGCTGCGCTTCCACCGGGCGCTGTGCGTGCACGCCCACCCTCCCCACGCCTGCCTTCTTTGCGCGCGCATGCCACACCTCCCCCACGCTGGCCATGGCCGGCTCCAGCTCGCTTGAGCGCAGCAGCTCCCCCCCACCGCCTTCTCCACGCCGCCCGGTTGATTACAGCACAGCAGCGAAAGGTCGCGGGTTCCTTTGCATCGATGGCAGCGAGAACCGCCGCCGATCCGCTACGCGAGGCACGCCATGGCAAGCAACCGCTTCCGGCGGGCACGCGCCGCCGAAGGCGAGTCACCGCGACCGCCTCGAGCGCCCCCGGGCGTCCGGGACGGCCGACTCGCCCCGGCATGGGAGCAGCGGGCGCATGCGGCGGCGGCCACGACGCCGGCGCCGGGACGGCCCTGGCACGGCACGCCGGAGGTGGTCGCATTGCTGCTCGTCAGGCCGCCATGGCCCCTCCGCCTCGCCGGCCGCTTTGCTACTTGCCCTGCTTGCCGCTGCATGCTTAGCTGGCAAGCAAGTGTGAGAGCACTGTCCAATTGCCATCGAGCGCTTGCTCCTGCTGCCCACCATGGAGCTCGAAGGCGCCACGTGTGGGAGCAGCACGCAGCGCTGCAACCGCTCCAGCCGGCGGGGAAGTCGCCGCTTCCGCTGCGCCGCAGCGAGCATGTGCGCGCTGCCGCGCAGGAGCTCGCTCGCGCCGAGCTCTGCGTACCAGCCGCGATGAGCTTCGCCACCCGAAGCTTCTGCCGAGCCACGCCGCTCCACAGCGCCGTCTCCGTTCAGGTCGGGAATCCATCGTGAAAGAAAAAGATGGGCAGGGGCAAGAAGGAGGACGTATGGCAATGGAAGTAATGACCCCAACGTGGGGGAAACCAAAGAGGCGGAAGTGACCGATCGTCGACGGGTGATTCGACCGCTGGTCGGCCATCGGGCGGATCCGGCGTGGGCCACGCGCCGCCGACCACCGCTTGCCTGGTCTGGCCGCCCGGTCGGATCTGGTGTGCGGCCACACGAGACGCACCGGGCGCTTTTTTCGTGGCGGCCACATCAGATCGGAGTGACGGTCGCCGGCTCGCCGCCCATCGCCAAATCATCCTCGATCCCCGCGCCGATCTCCATTTTTCGGACACAGACAAATAACAAGGATTTCTACTCCTTCCTTTCATTTTGGGTCCTGTTTTTCGCGAGTTTTTTTTTTTTCTTTGTTCCTCTTCACTTTGAACAGGGAAACATTGGAGGTGCTGAATGGTTTGACGATCCGTCGGAGTTATCCCAAATATCTTGGGTCATGCCTGCGTAGCCATTGCTAATTCAACCAAACATGCTCTTCGCCGGATCACCGCAAAAGAACCTGAAAACCATCTCTTGTCTTCGGCAATGTCCGCAAGTTCTGGGATTCTCGAGTCGAGGCGGATTATGAGGACCTTGGCGATGCCAATTCTCGCTGGTAGCAATCCGATTAAACAAGCTACAGCTGAGGTTCGGGAGCCGACGACGATCGGGAATTTCTTCAGCGGTGACGAGGCCGCCCAATCGAAGGAAGAAGGAGCCATCTCCAATACCCGCGAAGCCACCATGGAGGAACCTTCGGAAGGGGCCGCCGCCGCCGCCGAGGATCACGCCACCGATTACCATCGGCGACCTCTTCTGCGCGAAGATGAAAACGGCGAACCCGCCCACCGGACCCTCTAATTTTGAAATAAACGGGTCCAAGTTTGGTGGAGTTACAGCAAGACCCGGACCGGGTTAGGCCTAACCCAAACCCGTACCCCAATGTGTGGGATCGACCTTTGGTGTTACAACCGAGTCTGGTCCGTCGGCATCGAGCACCGAGCGCGATCCACGAATCCACGCCCAAAACCCAGACGCCGCCGTTCCTGTCAATCCGACTATACCAGTGACGATCTTCTGTCCTCCACTCCGTACCGCACGCACTGATGGCGGAGGACAGGGTCACTGGTACCAGCTTCACAGGAGTCGTGGGCGTGGAGCAGCATCCTCTACGGGCGGCATGGCGCGGTCTCTTCATCGACCGGGCATAGCGCTGCTGCTCCCCGCGGCCGCGGGCGCTGCCGTGGGCGGTCGCGGGCGCGACCGTTTCCACGACTGGCGGGCGTGGCGCGAGGCCGTGTCTCGTGGCCGCGAGACCGAGCAAGGCCGCGATCCCGGCCAGCCATCGGGACCGAGTTCGGCCCCCCAACTAACCGCGGTCGCTGGACTTTTTGTCCGGGACCGTGTAATCAGGCCAGGCCGATGCCGCAACGGCCGGTACCGTGGAACTGCTCAAGCGGAGGAACAAGTTGCCACACAAGGAGGAGGACAGGGGTGCCAGGGACAACCACGTGGCTGGCAAGGAACTTGGGGATGAACAGGGAGGCAAGCAAAGGCGCAGGTAAGGAAGGAGCCGGTCGTGATGCCGCTGGTTCGCGGATGCATCCGCGATGGAGCATTCGGGACAACCGGCCTTTGATGATCAAATTAAGCAAGTCGAAGCGGAAGCGAGCGGGGAACCTGGAGTGTACTATCTGCCTTGAAGATCACTTCACTAGCCGGTGCCCCTTACTACGAGGCCCAAAGCCATCGGTAGCATATTGTGGTGCTACTGACGATGGCGGAGGGTTCTTCCAAATTCAAGCGGCAAGTCCCGGTGACATCATCTCTACGGACCTTACTTCAGTGGCTGCCCAAACTACAGTAGAATCTGGTGAGGTCTCTGCACATCTACTTTTGTCCGAGTTGGCAAGAATCATCCCAGTTCGTTGGGAATGGGAGGTCCAAGCTTTGGGTCCCAAGAGATTTATGGTGCCCTTTCCCAGCAAGGAGGAGCTAGACCGTTTGGTTGCTATTAAGAACATAACGACCAAAAATAAGGAAGGTACACTGTTAGTTGAAGAATTTGTTGATGATGTTGAACAATTAAAGTTTTGGATCAGGTTTGGGTGACTGTCGCCAAGGTGCCCCGTGTCCTCCGTTCTTTCCTCCCACTTTGGGCGGTGGGGACTATGATTGGTGCTACCCAAAAGGTGGATATCTATCACCTACGCACGACTGGGGAGGTACGCATCAAGGTGGCAGTTACGGACATCAAAAAAATCCCGAAGCACACTGATGTTTGTGTGAAAGGGAACATGTACCGACTTTATTTCAAAACGGATGAGGTGATCGAAGAATCCTTTAACATTGATGATGATGACTTGTTGGGCGATGAGGACAAAGATGGGGATAAGGAGATGGAAGAGGCTGATGCTGACCCTTCATCAAATGCTTAGAGTGAAGAGAAGAAAAAATCTAATGCTAGCAGCTCCAATCCGTCTACCTCTGGCAGTGGCACTCCTCATAAACAAGCATCTTTGATTGAAGAAGTTCTGGATATGGCTTGTGAGCAGCTTTTTGAGGAAATTAGTCTTAAGGTCATGTTGGAGAATGACTTGGGGGAAGACAAGAATTGTTACTCTACACTGACTAGTGAGGATCGGGCAACTTACAATGCCATGCTTGCTCCTCCTATTCTACCTCACCCTTTTGTTTTTGATGATGAGGTTGAACAGGTAACAGGCATTCCACTCCCTTGGTTGACACCGCTGAAGTGGCACTTTTGCCAATGTTCTTCTACCCGACATTGCCGACTGTCTCTGGTGCACTCCAGCTAGCTGAGGAAGGGGAGGCCGCCATTGATGATGCACCTCCTTCTCTGGAGGAGGGTGTGGAGGGTGGGGCGGCTGCCCCTGTTGTCCCACCTCCTTCTCCTGTAAAGGGTGGGGCGGCTGCTCTTGCACCTGATTCTGAGGCTCCCCGCTGTCACCACCGGACAACAAGGAGCCTACTGCAGCGCTGCTGCCTCGCACTTCCACGACCTCTGTGGTGCTATCCACTTGTGCCATGGCAATGGTGGGGGGAGTCAGCTCCGCCATTACCTTCTTCTACACAGGAGACGGGGACAGTTTCTTCTTCAACAATGACTCTCCCTCACTCGCCGAGTGCTGCATTGTCAACCCCAACAATCAATGTAGCACTCGGCCCCCCTGTGCAGGACGCTGGCATGGCAGCTGTGGAGCCACCCCCTATGCAGGATGCTGGTGGGGCAGCTGCACACCCGCAGGCTCTCGTACACTCGCCCGGAGAAGCTCTCGTACACTCGCCCGGAATGATGAACACACCTTGGAGAAAACGGAGCGAATGGCAGCTAAAAAGAATCTGGAGACAGGTAAATCTTTTACTGCGTTTTCAGATTCCCGTATTTGTTCAAACCTGAATAGGGTAGGCATCAACCTAGGCAGTGACTCATCTTCTGTGCTAGCCACAACTATTGCTATTAAAAATTTAGAAATTGGTAGATTAGTAGTTTCAGCTAATAAAAAAAAGCAACATAAGAAAACTTCTAATTTTTTAGAAGATAGTGATGATGAGAGAGAGTCTCGGCTTGTTATGTTCTCGGCCATCAAGATGGTTATTTAAATGAGAATTCGCAGGACATGGTGTCGATCAAATTCTAGATCTTTCTCCAGTTCATAGAAAGAAAAAAAGCAAGCAAAGCCAAATATACCAAAATTGGTAAACTTGCTAAAAAGCCAAATACCCCTTCTAAAGTTGTAAGATGAAAGGGATATTCGGAATAGCAGAGGTCTTGCAGACTTGGCTAAACACAGATATTTGGCAGAACTCGTTAAGGAAGAGCAAATTAATTTCATCGCTCTCTCCGAGACAGGTAGAGATTCTTTCTCAGATAATATATTAAAAACATTGTGTGATGGCCTGGATTTTATCTGGCATAGTATGGCACCACACGGTAGATCTGCGGGGATCCTCCTTGGAGTAGTTGATCTTCTTGTTTATGATATTGGGGCCATTGTAGAAGGGGATTTCTATGTGAAATTCACTCTACGTTGTAAAAGCGATGGCTTCAAATTTGCGCTATTTGTGGTCTATGGACCGGCGCAACAAGAACATAAACAAGCCTTTTTAGCAGAATTGGCCAATGCCTGCTCACAAGAATCTTTACCTTATATCATTGGTGGAGATTTTAATATAATGAGGCATCCTCGAGGATAAGAGCACCGGAGTGTTTGATTTCAAATGGCCTAATCTGTTTAATTCTGTTATCGAGTCCCGGATCTCAAGGAGATTGTTATGTCCGCCGCCAATATACATGGGCGGGGGTCCGGCCATGACCCTCTCTTTGAGAAGCTCGATAGAGTCCTAGTAACTACTTGAATAGGAGGATAGATTTCCCCTATCAACATTCAGGCTAGAGATAGGAATATTTGGATCATACTCCTCTTATTCTTAGTATACGGGCTCTTCTACACATCGAATAACGAGGAGACCCTTCAAATTTGAAAGGGGTTGGCTTATTCGTGAAGGTTTCTATGATATGGTTGCAAATATTTGGCAACAAGGAACCTCAGGTGGTAGCCCTCTAGAGAGATGGCAAAATAAAATTCGTAGGTCGAGGCAACATCTTCGAGGGTGGGCCCAACATATCTCTCGGGACCTCACAGAAAAGAAAAGAAGAAGTCGCTGTCTCTTTTAGATAGCCCTGGATAAAAGCGTAAATTATGCCCCTCTCGATCAGGAGATCAATTTAAAACATTTCCTAAAAAGAGAGGTTAGTTATTCTTTTGAGAGAAGAAGAGCTAAAATGGTATGAAAGAGCCAAAGTAAAGACTCTACTAGAGGGAGATGATAATACTAAATTCTTCCATATGGTAGCCAACGGTAAACATAGGAAACAACACATCTACCAACTAGAAAATGAAAATGGCATTCTAGTTGGAGACGATCGATTAAAAATGCACATCACCCAATATTATAAGGGCCTTTTTGGATCACAGGAGGAAACACACATTTCTCTCATGGAAAATTTAACCCATGATATTCAAGTGTCCCAGGAGGAAAATAATGTGCTTGTGGCTGAATTTACCGAAGCCGAGGTCAGGGAGGCGGTTTTTTAAATGGAGCATAGTAAAAAACACATGGACCAGATGGTTTCCCTGCTGAGTTTTACCAAGTCTTTTGGTCATTAATTAAAGATGACCTAATGGCTCTTATTTCAGATTTCTATAGAGATGATTTAAATCAGATAGCCTAAATTTTGGGATAATCACCCTTATCCCAAAAAATGCTGAAGCTACAAAAATTCAGCACTATAGACCTATTTGCGTCCTAAATGTCAGCTTTAAAATTTTCACTAAAGTCGGCACAAATAGGCTGAATAAAGTAGCTCAAACTATGGTCAGTCCGACTGAAACAACCTGTATGCAAGGCCGAAATATAATGGAGGGTGTTGTCATCCTCCATGAGACCATCCATGAACTTCATACCAAGAAAAGAGACGGGGTGGTCTTCAAAATTGACTTTGAAAAGGCCTATGACAAAGTTAAATGCTCTTTTCTTCAACAAACTCTACGCATGAAAAGATTTTCTCCTACTTGGTGTAGATGGGTTGAGCAAATGGTCACGGGAGGAAGTGTAGGGATTAAAATTAATGATGATATTAGTCCCTACTTTCAAACTAAAAGAGGTTTACGCCAAGGAGACCCGCTGTCTCCAATCTTATTTAACATCGTGGCTGATATGCTAGCTCTTATTATTAAAAGAGCAAAGTCGATGAACAAATAAGTGGTGTTATTCCTCATTTAGTTAATGATGAATTATCTATCCTCCAATACTTGAGATGACACCATCATCTTCCTTGATGATGATCTAGAACAAGCAAAAAATATGAAACTTTTTTGCTTTGCGCTTTTTGAGCAATTGTCGGGCTTAAAAATAAATTTCCACTAGAGTGAAATCTTTCGCTATGGTGCGGCCAAAGAGATGGAGAATGAATACACCACTCTCTTTGGATGTAATGCTAGAGAGTACCCGTTTCGATATTTGGGTATACCTATGCACCACGAAAGCTACTCAAGTTTGGAGTGGTATAAAGTAGAAGAAAGATTTGAGAAGAAACTCTCTTGTTGGAAAGCTAGGCACTTGTCTTATGGAGGCCGTTTAGTCCTCTGAATTCAGTACTTAGCAGTCTACCCATGTTTATGATGTCCTTTTTTGAAATTTCGAAAGGAGTTTTCAAAAAATCTTGACCATTTCAGATCGAGATTCTTTTGGCAAGGTTCATCCGAAAAACATAAATATCGGCTTGCTAAATGGGACATCCTATGCCGACCCTAAGGATCAAGGTGGCCTAGGAATTCTAGACCTTCAACTACAAAATAAATGTCTTCTAGCAAAATGGATTGTTAACTTGCTTAATACTGATGGCATGTGGCAAGACTTGCTAAGAAACAAGTATTTGAGGTCTAATCCCTTATCGAGGTTAAGGCAAAATCATATGATTCCCACTTTTGGAGGGGTCTTATGAAAATTAAAGCTGAAGTCTTAACTAATGGCACTTTTTCTATCAAAGATGGATGTGCCACGCGTTTTTTGGGAGGACACTTGGGTAGGTGATATGTCTTTCAAAGATAGGCATCCGTCTCTTTATAATATAGTGAGAGACCCACATGCAACGGTGGCCAAAGTTTTGGCATCACGACCTCTTAATATCTCATTTTGGAGGACGTTGCTTGGATCTAGATTGAGAGACTGGGCTAATCTTGTAGCATAGATAGCACCCTTTAACTTAGTTGATGGGTCGATTCGTTCAGGTGGAACCTAACCAAATCGACGTTGTTTACGGTTCACTTTCGATGTATCCGTCATTGATAAATTCCAATCAACTTTTCAGATATAAGAAAATCGGAAGATTAAAATTCTTCTAAAAATTTAGATTTTCCTACGGTTTGTACAAAGAGAGGTGATCTTAACTAAAGACAATCTTGCTAGGAAAAATTAGAATGGCGGTCAGAAATCGTTGGCTATAACTTGAATGAATCAATTCAACATCTTTTCCTAGATTGTCATTATGCTAAAATGGTTTGGAGGATGGTGTATCTTGCTACGAGGTTTAACTCAACCCAAATCTATTAGACATTTATTTGGTTCTTGGCTTTCTAATCAAAATTCTAAGATTAGAGATATGATTTGGGTTGGGGTTGCTACTTTTTGCTTGGGCCATCCGGAATACTCGTAATGATATTTGTTTTAATAGAATTAAATATAACTCTATTCTACTGAGGTTATTTTCAGGGGGAACATATTGGCTCGTTTAAGCACACGATTTGCAGCGTGACGATTTAAACAAGAATCTACTATCATCGTTGAGCACCAAAATTGAGATGGTCTCGCTACAACAGAATAACGGTTGTTGGAAGCACCTTTATAGACGTGCTTAGTTTTGTTTTGGTTTTCGAGCATTTGTCGCTCCTTTCCCGAGCATTTGTCGCTCTACTTTCAAAAACTTTGTAATAATTGGGCTATGCACGTCTCTGGACGTAGAGGCCGGATGTTTCATCCTTTAACTAAAAAAAGGGGCAAGAAGGGAATAAAGGAGAAGAAAACCAGACCGATGGTATTTTTGCGGACGGGCCGTGTTTCATAATGGTATATCTCCGAAGCCCGATTGCGGAGTGGTATATCTCCGAAGCCCACTTTTCATAATGGTAGATTTGCCATTGGCTCAAAGGCCGGGCGTCGTGTGCCGCGGAGTCGGTGCGTGGCTGGCGCTAGATCGAGTCCGATGCCGCGCCGTGGATGTCACCAATCCGTGGGTGCCGCAATATGACTGCAGCCGATGAGACGCGCCCGGTGCTGGAGCGCGTGAGAGTGGAGCCGTGTTGGGACGGGGGGGGCGGCGGCGGCCGGGCACACACAGCGGGGCGGCGCCGCGTGGGGAACGCGCGGCGACCTGACGGGTGGAGGCGGCAATCCGGCTGCGGCGCTGTGCGGAGTCGAGGGCGGGTGTGGAAGGCTGTGGAAGCTGGACAGGTGGACGGCTATGGCGAGACGAACGAAGATCGGATGGCTGGGACGTGTTACTGTGCAAACTACAGTAAATTGAGTCTAGGGACGGGGGTTTCAGCATCTACGACTTTAGTCGGTAATAGGATAGATTTAGTTTCATCAAATTGTAAGGTACTGCATAGGCTTTTCTTTCAATAAAATCAATATGATTGACAGAAAAAATATTTATTGAAAGAAAAATGTGAGGTCAAAGACATTCATAAATACTGTTTGTGACGTCACACTGTTTATACCTATATTCAGCCTTAAATGTGTCCATTTGAATCTGCTTTGTTCTTATTTGGCAGCCTGCTCTACCTCTCCATTTTACCGAGACTAACAAAAAGATTACCTCTGCTGCTTTGTTGACCCCATGGCCATTTGCTTCGTGATGTCCATTCTGGATGATTACCATAAATACTGTATTAAGGTGGCTTCACGTTTTTAGTCAAAAGCAGTAGTTAGAGGGCTTGTGAAAATATTCGAGTAAGTGCCTCTGTGCTTTGGATTTTTTTACATATCAACTCCTAACCTTAATTGTTTCCTCTAACCTGTATTTTACTTACAGGTTCAGTACCTACTAAAGTTCATTAGCATAGTCACCCTAATTGGTTATTTGGATTTTATACTTTTTGTAGTTTCTACATAGACAAGTTATGGTTTGCTATTGCAGATCCAGTTGACGTTTTATTTGTTCAGCACACCCATTTTTATTTTTTACCTGCAACCTTGGTATAACTTTGGCTGGGATATTCATATTCTTTAACCTTAGAAGCTGGAATTTATGTTCCTCAACCAAGAGGTGTACTATTGCAAGGTTAGGTTGTACTAGAAACTCTAGCGGCTTTGCCGCGCCCATGGAGGAGACCAGTGGAGGATATATCTATCATGAAATAAACATGTTATCTCCGTCTTTAGTATACAGAGAGGGTAAAATCTTGTGATGATTCTATTTTGCAAATGTTAGTTGACATATTGATGAAAAAATTACCTTGACAGTTTTCTAGAGCTATGCTGAGAAGGTATGAAGAAACGTATATACTTTTATATGTAAAATGGATATAGTTAGAGAAACTACAGCGTTAAGTACTGTATATTCGAAATTGCACTACTGCATACGATATTGATATTATGTATGTATGAAGCAAACGTCTTAAAATTTGGTAGGCTATAAGTTAGTAGTCTTAATAATATATTTTCATAAACCATTGTTTGAAAAATAAAACTGTCTATTTAATTAGAGAATCATAGGTTAATTTCGTAATGGGATAATATATATTATTATAGGACTTAAGGGGAAAAAATAAGTGCCTTAAAAATATTAGTTAGAGTACCATTTTGTGGGATCTTTAAAACATAGACATCTGTATTGTCCAAACCATAGTAAAATTTGATTGAATTGAACTTTATAAGTTATATTAAAAAAAATCTAAGTGGCTAAAACACAGTAAAATTTTGGGGCTAAACAAAATTTTTGGCCTCCATAAAACACTGGGTCCAAAGGGGGGTGAGGTGGCGCGTCATTGGTTTGGGCGATATTGCCGGCCACCGCGGACGATCGGTCGTCCTCATTTCTTCCCAATCGCTTGGCGTGTGGACAGAAAAAGAGGGAGGGAAAGAAAGAGAGAGAGAGCGGGCGACGGAGAAGGGAGCTTCCATGGCGGGCATCGGTGGCAGACCGGCAGTCCGGCATGGGTCTACAACTAATCTAGTTATTTAGGTCTGTTTTGGTTTAGAGATTTTTTTAGTCCTTGGGACTAAAAAAAGTCCCTTTTAGTCCCTACTAAACCAAACAGGAGGGACCTTTTTCAGATTTTTTCCTCTATTAGTCCCTAAAAGACTCTTTTGAGGGACTTTTTTTATTAGTCCCTAGGACTAAAAAAGTTTAGTCATTGTCAACCAAACAACACCTTAGAAATTTTCTAGAAAATTTTTTCTGTTATTATTTACTTACCGTTTTTAATATTCTCGTGTACATTCTCGGTGCATGTAGCTCTTCCCTCACTTGGTTTGTGTAGACCGTGTCACGGAAGAAGAGGGAAGGAAGTGGGGGTTAACGACAGATGGGCCCGCGTCAGATCGTGGCTTGATTCTATTGGTCGGTGCGACGTGGCCATGTGCTCTTGCTGGCCTCCTTGTATACCGCCGGTGCCTTGCCTTGCTTCGACTTCTCACGTGGGTGCGGTCGGGAAGAGACAGGAAACAAGAGACAGCAGAGAAAGGGCAAACGAGCTGGGGAGGGCAGGAGCGAGCACGGCGGCGACAACTTCGACGCCGCTCGGGCGCGTGGTGGGCGAGGCGCAGCGGCGTTTCGGCAGCGGGCAGCACGCAGCGCGGCGCTGAGCGCAGCGCGGCCGCGCCGGAATCCGCCGCCATCGCACCCCCGTGGCGCGTCTTCTTCTCCCTCTCTCCCTCGACCCGACGGCGTGGCCAGCGGTGCCTTGATGCGCTTGCGCGCCAACCGGCCCGACCAACCCTCGCTGCCACGCGCCGCCGAGCTCCGCGTGAGGAGGCGGCCTGGTTTGCGAGCTTCGCCGGGGGGAAAACCGTGAGGACGGCGGAGACCGCCCCTGCCCGCCGAGCTCCGGGCGAGGCCGTCCCGTCCGCCGCGTGCCGAGGTCGCGCCGGGCGAGCGGGCTGTTCAGAGGACGGGGGGACGGCGGGAGACCGGCCATGCTCCGCCGAGCTCCGCGCGCGAGGCCGTCCGTCCGCCATGCCCGAGGTCGCGTCTCCCTTGCCGCATAGGCCGCGGCTCGTTCGCCCGCCATGGCGCCCGCCAGGTTTGGCCCGGTGGCGCACCGTGACCAGTACAGTGCGCGCGGACTCGGCGGGCGCCCCGCGCAGGAGTTCTCCGGGGGCGGCTCGCCGACGGCGGCCGCGCCCCGGCTGCTCCCCCCAGGTGCCGCCGCCGCGCTCCCTCGTTGCACCGTGCCGAGCCCCCATGCCTTCGCCGCCGCGCCGGCGCCAGCGGCCACGCACACCGCCCCCAGAAAGGTGGATGCGGGCTGGGCGCTTTTTGAAGCCGCGCCGACGCTTCGAGACGCCGAGAAGCAAGCGAAAGGCAGGCGCACGCGCATGGACCGAGGCAGATGGCACAATATGGACCCGTCGACACGCACGATCCGACGGCTGGGAATTGAGGACGCGGGCCACTCTCACCGGCCCGAGCTTGAGCTCGGATTCGATAGGCAGAGATACTCTCATCCAAGAGGTGTTAGTTCTGCAAGTGTGCTCCTTCCAAGAGTTTCCAGTCTGAACTGAAAGGAATGAGTTCTCAGAAAGAGCGATGCTCTATTTTTATTCTCATGCTATTTTTATCTTGTTGAAATATTGGGCAATTTTCAGATTAATTCCATAATATAAATCATGACGAACAGATCTCCTAGATTAAACATATGCATCAAACTAGAATGACACAAGATCACATCATAGATTATAACAAGATTGAACAACATATAACATGACAGAATCATGGCAACCGGTGTAAGCACAACTAGCACAACACATACACCAGATAGATTGAACAAATTGAACATGAGAAAACAATAGTATTAGATTACAGATGTAATACCCGCCGATGTAGAAGTACTTGATGGTGAAGAAGCATACGATGATCACACGAGCTTAGTCGATAAGCATTCCTTGCTGATGATCCCACACGCATGGCTTACGACGACGAGACATTTTGCTAATGAAGAACTGCCGTGGAAGATTTTTTGAAGCAGGCGCACGAAGAGCGCTTCCAAAAACTCTATTCACCTTCTTCGGTGCAGAATCGCAAAACGACGGACATAGTCACGCGGTCGTTGATGCACATGAACAATAGTATTTTCTTTAATGAATGCCAGCGACCAGCCTGACGGAGCAGAACAGGATAAGGCGAGTGCCCGTGCTGTGCTAGCCTTTTCCCCTCGAGGGCCAGGCACTCAGCCGCTCAGGCAACGTCGTACGCTTGGAAGGCCGTGCATGTGTCTGTACGAGCGAGCGAAGCACAAGCGACCATATTTTGTTTGTTGCATTGCATGGTTCAAAAGTCAGTCCTCTGCACTGCTGCCCGCGCTCGTTCTTGTCTCTCCGATTCCTACGAACACTGAGACTCGAGCCTCTTTCGATTCGGACAAACACTAAGGGGGTGTTTGGTTGCCTGAGCCCTCAGCCAGTCTCTACAGATGCAAAAGCAGACATTTGTTTGGTTCGCGTATCTGCTGAGCTAGGCTCCGTGCATGCAAGATTCCCTCATCAGCCAGACTTTGGAGGAACGCAAGAATCGACCGTTCCTACCGAGCCAGGCTCGCGTGGTACAGGTAATTAACTATCTAATGACGTTATTAACACATTATTAGCACATATTAAATGATATTAACATGTTTAGATTGATATTACGGAGTAACAAGTTAAACTAAGAGCTATAAGATAATAGTTGACCATAATAAATGTCATGGTGATGATTATTAATATATCTTTTATCTCATGTAACCCGTTATAATGCGAGCAACCAAGCAAGATCTCAGGACAACCTGGTTCATGTAAACAGGCAACCAAACACCACGCGCTCTTGCATGCATTGAGCTTTATTACCGGGAGCCAGGCTCCTCTCATGCGAGCCAGGCTGAGTTGGTATGCGAACCAAACAGACCCTAAAACATGTGGAACTGTACGTGCTCACCGTAGTTAATAAGCATTGCCTTCGCAGATCACAACCACGAAGACGTGAGAAGGACACATACAATGACCGTCAGCATAAGCTTGGATAAGTAACTGGAGCCTGGACATCTATCTCTCTGTTCTCTGAAAATGTGAGTGCATAATCAAGAGGCTGCACAGCTGCCTGGCGGTTGGATTACCTTGCAATCTTGTGCCCCTAAAAAGAAAGTGTGTAACCGAATACCGCTTCCATTCCAAACTACAGTACACATCAATTTTAATTTTTCAATACCTAGTTTTTTTTTTTTTAGCCACTTAGATTTATGAAATACACAGTAATACTATATGTACATTACAATACACAGTAATACTATATGTACATTACAAAAATAAACTGACTTACAATTTGAAGCAGAAAACAAAACTAAAATTGACAATGGCAATTGCTTACGTAACATCTGAAAATGCTTATGCGCCCATGTAGTCATGCATGAGAGTATCGGAGAAAAGATGACGCTGAATGCGCGAAAATGACAAAAAGAGAGGTGAAATTATACAGCTGGTTTTTTTTTTTTTTTTTTTTTGAGAATTACACAGTACAACGCAGACGCTCACAACACGCACGCACACTCACCCCTATGAACACACGCACGCAAACCCTACCCCTATGAGCACCTCCAGGAAGGACTGGGCAGCCGGCAGATCCGGAGATTCTCGAAGTCACCATAGGCGCCCGCCGCCGACGGAACGTCGCTACCACTTAATGCATAACGCCGGTAAATCCTGGCTTCAAGTCGTATGAGGGGGAAGGGATACTGGATCTGCACTAAGGCCCATAAAGCCACAAGGAAGGAAAACTATTGGGCTCCCTCTTGATCCGGCTTAATGTCAAACGGCGCTATCTTTAGTTTCCTCCACGTGACGGGCTTACTTCTTCGTGGCACAAGTGGTGGTGGCCGCGGTCGACCTCGCCGAGGGGCTGCGGGCCGCGATGATGTTCGGATCGCTTTGGTTTCCAGAGGCAATGAAGAATCAGAGGCCGAAAGTATCTTTTTTTAGAGTTTAAGGGCATTGCCCCAGTCCATTAAAAGGCCAATGGACCATGATTCTGGGATGGGGGCCAAACCATCCAACAAGCCCGAGGATAGCGAAAACAGCTGACACAAACCAACAAGAGGAACCAAAAGAGTTACCACAAAACAACTAGAAAACCTTGCTCATAGAACTAATAGAATTCTACCACCGACTCAGCAGAACAAAAACAAGATTCCGCAGCAAAGGATCACTAGTACTGGATTTCTTTTTTTTGTGGCGGGCGTTTTTTTTTGCGTGGCGGGCACGGCCGCCGTCACCAACGAAAGGTCACGGTTAATCGTGGGTTTTTCGCGTGTGGCGTCGTGCCGCCACGCATAAAAATCTAGCCGTGGCGGGCGGTATAACGCGCCCGCCACGCAAAATATTGTTATCCGTGGTGGGCGTGTTATGCCGCCCGCCACGGTTAACTTCTATTATGCGTGGCGGGCGAAGTTATGTTGCTCGCCACGGCTTGATTTTTTTTAAAAAAATAAAATGCCATATATATATATATATATATATATACATACATATATATATATATATATATATATAGATATATATATATATATATATATATATATATATATATATATATATATATATATATATATATATATATATATATATGTATGTATGTATATATATATATATATATATGGCATTTTATATGTATGTATATATATATATATATATATATGTATGCAAGCTATATGTATATACATATATACATATATATCTATCAATCCATACACACATATATATATATAAGAAAGACGGATACTTAAATATATATCATACACATATATATTTACAAGTTTCACCGATCGATCGATCCATTTGTTCATATCGAACAAGTACTAGTTAATTACAACATCTATACAAAAAATTGCAAGCTATATGTTGATGGATGAAGATAGTCCTTAAGTCCTAGCTGTTCCCATCTCCTTAGCGGCGCAAACTTTTCAAACAGCCCCAGACTCATCGTCCACATTGAAGAACGGCCTGGCCTTCATGAACTATCATGTCTAGAGTAAAATGGCAGATGTTCGCTACTGTGCTTTGAACCGCATCTCATCGGAGGCCTTTTGAAGTATCCCTCGTGAACTTGTTCCTTGCGCCCTTGAGCTGTCGGTAGCTGGATTTGTAGCTTCTGTGCTCGAGGTACTCACAGCACGAAGAATCCACACAAGTTTGATCCGAAGGGTTGTTTGAGGCACCGCACACAATAAAACCAGTGTTATTAGTAATATCGGCAATAGCTAGGTAGTCGTACTAAGAAAAACTATGTTTCATTTACGCATCGGGAAATCTCGCCCGATTTTGAGTCTATCTCTATTGCGCTCCTTACATTTCTCGGACCGTCGATCCCAAAGATTTCGATCCTTTAAGTACCGCTTGTAAGCGCCTGCATTTAAAAACCACTAAATTGTTAACGATATATGATATTCGACTCTAGTAATTGAATAAGGAGTTCATCGATCACTTACAATCTCAAGATTTGTTCGAAATGTCGGTAGCCGTACGGGTTTGTGCCTCGTAGTGAGTCAAAGACAACGGCCCTCCCGTCCTGAGGAAAGATCATGAAGCATATCCAATGTCCTTCGATCCCTATTCCGTATCGGTAAGGCGCCAGAATACATCGATACCCTTTTGGCTTGACCTTTTTCATTGCTGATATCACGTACTCTGCTACTTCCAACTTCTTAGCTCTTTCGTTCTTAGCCCAGATCTTCTGTCTTTCCTCGTCCGTCAAGTTCACCAAGTCAGGATGGTCCTTTCTTAGATTGAAACCGACGATCTGGTTCTCATTAATGTGCACCGGAGAGAGGTAAATAATACCACTATGCAACTTTTTGGGCGACTTCGGCGTTCAATCTACAAGGACATGTGGTTGTGGCATAGGTACCTTTCAAACAAAGAATCTAAATACGGATGCAAGGTACATGTGCAAGTAAAATTGCGCTTTTACATAGTAAACAAGGTGACTTGGGCAACGTCAAGGTCCCTGTCGGACGAAGTAGTCTCGACATGTCTTGGAAATCAACCAAGAACTGGACATCGGTGTGGTAGTGGAACAACTCCTTAGGAAGAAGGACGCTGAAGCTATGCAATCCACGCTTTGCGCACTCTATGTACCATGCGTGGAACTTCCGAGTCTCCCAGTCCTCGGCATCGATGAGCTGGGCCTTTGGTATCATGTACTTCCCAAACTCGAACGAGCCGGGGCATTCGTCCGAGACAAACCCGACATAAGGTGGGGATTTTGGCCTGCAAAAGAGGCGGTACAAATGTTAGCTACGGTTGCGAAAAGAAGTAGCTAATATTACAACTCGTTGTTTCAGCGGGGCATACCTTTCGGACTGAACATCTATTGCTGGGGGCCTCTTGGGTGACGGGTACTTCTCGTGTACGACCTCCTCTTCATCGAATGTCGGCTTCTTCGGTGGTGGAGGGCATTTGCTAGGTCCAGCTCCTTTCTGCTTCCCCGGCGCTCGAGGTGTTGTCCATTGGAGGCCTTGAGTGTAGATGGGTGTCTCGCTCCCTACTCCTCTCTCCTCAGGACCTGGCAGTGTGTTTTCGCCAGTTGTTTCCTCGTATGTCGGCTGCCCCTCATGTGCCGACTCCTTAGGCTCCTCAGGTGCCGGCTCCTGAGGTGTCGGCTCCTTAGGCTCCTTCGGTGCCGGCTCCTGAGGTGTCGGCTCCTCAGGGGGGGTACTGGAACCATGAGTAGGGTCGTTTCCTCCGCCGTCCCCACCCTCTTCATCATCATCGGAAGAGTCACCATAGGGGTCCGGTGGCGTACTCGGGTCCGCTGCTGTCTTCTTTGGTGTACCGGAAGGTGAAGTCAATTTCTTGAGCTCAATGTCCACCTTCGGCCACAGCACGTTGTACAACAGAGCAGCTCCTAGAGTGTTCACCTCGTTATGACCGGGATAGTCCAGCTCCCAGTCTTCATGTTCTGGCGCCACGCACCCTATCACGGACTTCAGCACATTCACGGAGGGATCTCGTGCGCTTCGTACTCTTTGCAAGATCCGGGAGGAAATACCACCCCCTCGGCCACTGGCTTCCTCTTGCCCAACCTGCCGACAGGTATCCACAACGAGCACCGTGTCTCTTCGGTGATATCATCCACCGGGGTCCTGTCTGTCAAGAGCAGAGGTGCTGCTGGGGTTGCTGGGGTGGGCACTGGCATACCAGCGTTGCGGAACATTTTGTTCCGGACTTCGACCATCTGGGGGTCGTTGCTCGTGAGGGCCTCTTTGATGGACTGGGTGATCATTTCTTTGCAAGGCCTCATCACGGCCTTCTGTCTCAGACCCTCCTTGTACCTGCGCCTCGTGTGATGCGAGGCAAACATCTGATCGCCACGAGCCCACCGTCGCCCAACTCTTCCTGGAGCTCATGCCACGGACGCGGCCGCGATGCTCGGGGTTTCCCAAGGCCAGCGTCAGCAAGCATCGTGTCCCCGACGAATCTCGAGGGTCCCGGTGTTCTTAGCCGCACTGGCCTCTAGGACCTTCTTCTCGACCTCCTTCATCTGGGCTTGGGCCTCTGGCTTCTTGGGCTTGTGGCCGTAGAGGAAGTCCCGGGTCCTTTCATCACATCCCTAAGACGGATCCAGGCTCCCCGGCTTCTGTCTTCTCCTTTCTTCCGCCCGCCCGCCGGCTTGTGTCTGGCGTACCCAATATTGCCCATGTAGTGGGGCAGTTTGTTCCGTTGGGCTAGCTCTGTGAACTTCTCGCTCTTCGCCTTTGCTTCGGGCGTGTTTAGCCTTTTTCTGAACTCTTCCCATACTTCTTCGAGATCATGGTGTATTTTCTTTGAAGGGCGGCGTCCTTTCTTGAAAGTCCGCGTTGAGCCTATACTTCGATTCTGGAAGCTTCTTCCGCGAGGAAGTAAACATCTTGCTGCACCTTTTTTCATATCGGCGTCTTGCGGATACGGAACCGTTTTCGAATCTCGCTCCACACCCGTAACTTGTCGGGCGGGACGGCTTTCCGGTCTTCGATTAGAATGGAGACCTTATCTTTCACGAGACACGAGACTTGAGTCTTTGTACTTCGCGGCGACTCTGGGAGGCTGCACTGGCTCGCCCTGCGGCCCCAACTCTTGAATGACAAGGACCTCATCGATCTTCCCTGTGCCTCCCATGGTCTCCCCTTCTCCGCTTCGGCTTGTCTCCCTTTGCTTTGCCTCAAGAGGTGGCCGGGGAGGGCGTGGGGGGGGGTGTTGTTGCTCGAGCCGCTTGTGGAGGGAGAGGTGGCCGGGGCAGCTGGTTCAGCATGTACTTCCTTAACCCGACGCTTCTTGCTTCGTGCTTCGTCCCTCGGGTTGAAATTAGGATCTTCTTCCTCCTCGAGACGTTTCCTTCTACCCTTACACGGGCTATACGAGGCTCCGCTTGCGTACCCGGGAGTACTGAGTCGCCGCCACTTCGTTGCTAGAGCTAGGCGACTCCCATTCAAGCTTTTGGCTGTTCTTGTTCATTCGCCTTTTCAAGCTGAGGTCTGTTCTTGTTCATTCGCCATTTCAAGCTACAAATATATAGTGCTTTAGTACTATAGTATATAGGAGGAGTACACAAAGCGTAATTCAAAATTGCGGAAAGAGAGAAATAAAAAGATTGGCTCTTATATAGCCCCCTTGTGATCACATCGCTTCTAAACTGGTTGCTTTGTACAAGCCGCCCTAGTTTAGAAGCTTCCAAGTATAGGGGACATTCAATCATCATAGCCGCTGCCTCAGCCCCAATAATTAAGTTCATTTCATTGCATATATGCCACCGCCTAAAGCACTAATGGGTTCACATCATTGCATATATGTTGAAAACAACAGACCCCATGCCAAGCTTAAAAATAGTAGTAGAGTTTAGGTATCAGCCATGAGAATAGGTGTTTAAACATGACAGTAGGGGTCATCCTCGACAAACCATGACAGTAGGACAACACTAACACAGTTTTAAACTATACCAACATGCATGTCCAAAGGCCAACATATGAGAATAGGCCAACAGCACTATATGGACATATATACAGTGACAACATAGAAGTTCATGGACAGCACTAGGTAAGGCACTAGCTAACAGTTTGACATAGAGCAAGTGATTTTATAGTTGAAGTGAATTTACTTTTCAAGTGAATATCATCAACTTGATAAACATAAAGGGCAATATCAAAGTGAATTCAGTTTGACATGAAGGGCTATATTATCAACTTGACAAACATAAAATGGTCATCAATGACATAGAGCAAGTGAATTCAAGTTAATGACAGTGCACCAACACAGAGCCAAGACAAATATGCTCAGATTATCCAATTTTGCATCACAGTCGATGGCGGATACAGACAAATATGCTCAGATTATCCAATTTGGCATCCCAGGCAGTGGCACATACACTCAACTAATCAGATTATCCAATTTGGCATCACAGGCAGACATTAATTGAGGCAACAATATGACAGTGAAACAAAGAATTTCATGAATCAAAAAATACAGATAACCAGAGGAGGAGCAAGTTAACCAGGCAGCACCACGGGCAGGGTAGAGGAGAAGAAGATGGAGCACCACACAGGCAGCACCACGGGCAGCACCACGGACAGGCACCAGGCAGCACAACGGGCACCACGAACGCGGTGGCCGGAGTTAGGGTTCCGACGAGCACCACCACGGAACGGCCGGACGGGACGAGGGACGGGGCGGGGAGGAGGGAGGACGGCGGGACGGTGACGGGACGGTGACGGACGAGGACGGTGGCGGGGACGGGACGGTGGCGGGGAGGGCGGACGGGAACGGGCACCACGGCGCACCGGCCCCAGCACCACGGGTCGGAGGAGGAAGGGACGGGCAGGTCGCCGGCGTGCACCACGCAGCGGCCCGGGCGCTGCTTGTGGGTCGACGGAGTTAGGGGTTCCCGCCTCGGAGACGGGGGGACGGCGGCGGTGACGGGACGGCGGCAGAGGCAGGGGGGCGGGCGGCGCGGACGGAGACGTGACGGGCGCGCGGGGCCGGCGGGGGGCGGGCGCGGACGGAGAGGCGGCGAGGCACGGCGGATCGAGCACGGCGGCGGCACGGCGGCGCGAGGGGTGGGGTGGGCAGCCCTTCGGGGTCACAGTGAAGCAGCGGCCGAGGACTTGGAGAATTGAGGGGAGGGGGGTACTATTTATAGTACATGGGTTTTGCGTGGCGGGCGAGTAAGGATGCCCGCCACGGAAAACATTAACCGCGGGCGGGCGAGTAAGGGTGCCCGCCACGGTTAATGTTAACCGTGGGCGAGGCGAGTAAGGACGCCCGCCACGGTTAAAGTTTTTCCGTGGCGGGCGAGTAAGGACGCCCGCCGCGTGTAAAATTTTCAGAATACAGAGATAAAGTATGGTTATAAATTGTTATAAAATGTTATAAATTGTTATAAAATGTTATAAATTGTTATAAAATGGTTATAAATTGTTATAAATTGTTAAAAGTGGTTATAAATTGTTAAAAGTGGTTATAAATTGTTATAAATTATTATAAAATGTTCTAAATTGTTATAAATTGTTATAAAATGTTATAAATTGTTATAAAATGGTTATAAATTGTTATAAATTATTATAAAATGTTCTAAATTGTTATAAATTGTTATAAAATGTTATAAATTGTTATAAAATGTTATAAATTGTTATAAAATGGTTATAAATTGTTATAAATTGTTAAAAGTGGTTATAAATTGTTAAAAGTGGTTATAAATTGTTATAAATTATTATAAAATGTTCTAAATTGTTATAAATTGTTATAAAATGTTATAAATTTTTATAAAATGGTTAGGATGCCCGCCGCGTGTCAACGTTTCATTTTTCGAACTTTTCACGCTTCAAATTTTAAAATTTGAATTGTTTACACATTCGGACGACATTTTCAAGCCCTAGACGCCCAAGTTTCAAATAGTCATGAATACGGAAACTTCATAACTCATCAAGATCTATATTTCATATATAGGTAATTTTTGCGCACGAGAAATTGTTACAAAAGTGTAGTTCAAAAACACTAGTCTCCCTTGTAGTTTCGACGACACTCTGTGTGAGATATTTGTTTTTTTGACTATTGTTTACATCGAATAAACGCAATTACATATCATTTTGGTCTTTGGTGCATTGGTGGTCTTCTTCTCGCCATCGGGGCGGGTCCATGGCATCATTTTAGTCTTGTCGGGATTGATTCTGTCCTCCAGTGCCTTCATCTTTTTTGGAAAATCTGTAAAGAGCTTGAACTCATCATAGTTGTTGTATGTTTCGGGACTCTGGACCCCATCAGCTCCCACGATCCGCTGCTTTCCTGCCACGACAATATGTCTATTTATGTTCTCCGCGTTCATGTAGTAGGCTACTTGTGCGACATCTGATGCAAGCACCCACTGATCATCTTTGTACCAGACACTTTGAAGGTTCACGGTGGTTAGCCCAAAATCGTCCACTAGAACTGCCGAAGGCTTGACCCACTGGCAACGGAAAACAGTTACCTGTAGGTTACCGCCGTAGTCAAGTTCCCATATTTCTTCGACTTGTGCGAAGCATGTCATCTTCTCCCCTGTCACGCTGTTCCTGCCCTCATATCGAACACCGCTATTCTGTGATGCACTCTTCTTGTCCTTTTCTTTTGTGTGGAACCTGTACCCGTTGACATCATACCCTTGCCACGTGGTGACCTGCATGGACGGCCCTGACACAAGCTTCTTCACAGTCTCTGCATCATCTCCTGGGGGAATGTTCTGCTTTTGGAGCCACTGGAGGAAAGTGCTCTTGTGTTCCTTCTCTGCCCAGTCATTCGGACAGTTCTTGCGCTTGCTACTTGCACGGCGGAGCTCTTTGAGGTGCTTTTTCACGTATCTGTCCATGATCACCAATTGATGAAGGATGCTGTAGTGAGCGTCTAGCACTTTGTCCCTATGTATGTCGGTGCGTGCTTTTCGGCCCGCGCACCCCATCCCCGAGGTTCTTCCTTCATGTTGATGCACTGGAAGCCCAATAGCCCTCCCATCTTTTATGTACTTCACACACCAGTTCACGGCCTCCTGGCTTGTGTATGCCTCGATCATAGAGCCCTCTGGGTAAGCGCGGTTATGATTGAATCGATTGAGGGTAGACATTAGTCGCTCAGTGGTCCACATCGCCTGTAGGTACACGGGTCCCAGCTGTTCAATCTGATCAACCATGTGCATCATCAGGTGTGGCATAATGTCGAAGAACGACGGTGGGAAACACATCTCTATCTGGCACATTGTTTCAGCGATGAACTCTTTCAGCGCGGGCAGATCTGCTTTGGCAATTACCTTCTGGTTGATTTGGTTAAAGAAGTATGAAATCCTTGTGACCACCATCTTCACGTATTTTGGACGAACAGCTTTGATCACAATTGGAAGGAACACCGTCAGCATGATGTGAGCATCGTGCGCGTTGAAGTTCGTCATTGTGAGGTCTTTCATGGATACCCGGACTCTTGATGTTGGAAGAGAAACCCGTCGGCACCTTGATACCCCGCATCAACCCGACACATAGCCAACTTCTCATCTCTCGTTAGGTTGTAGGCGCACTGGGAGTTCGACTTTACCGTTCGGAAGCCGTGTAGCGTGAATTTCGGTCGGATGCCCATGTCAACAAGATCGGCGTGACTTCACACCATCCTTCGTCTTGGTCTTGATATCCATCAGGAGACCGATCTCGCTTTTCGAAGACATTTTTCTCAAGGTGCATCGATCGATCGCGTGGGGTGTATGCAGTATCTTCCAGTACTTTAGATACTTGAAGAAGATTGACTTCTTCTTGAAAGGAACGGCCGGAGGCGCTTCTTCCTCCAGTTTATCCCTCTTTCGCTTCTTTGTCTTGGAGGTGCCGTCTTCCTGATCATCGTCTTTCTTCTTCTTCTTGTTTCCAAACTCGCACTCCAAGTCCTTCACCATGTCAAACACCTTCGGACCATAACTAGTCGGTGTCGGCTGAGGTTTCGACTCGCCCTTGTTGTCAAAGTACACATTCATTTTTGGATCTCAGTACCTATGCTTTTGCGAGGAGGCAGCGTCTGTGTTCCATGTACACGTTTTGGTGGATCCCTTCAGGTAAGTGGGAGCAGGTTTCTTCGATGCAAGCTACACAGGCGGTCTTCCCTTTAATCTGCCCCGATAATGAAAACAGGCCGGGATAATCAGTGATGGTTACAAAGATGATGGCACGAAGAGTGAACTTCTCCTTGCGGTACGCATCAAACATGCTGACCCCATCATCAAACAGTACCTCCATCTCCTCCATGAACGGCTCCAGGAACACATCTATATCGTTGCCGGGCCGCTGCCGGTCCGTAAATGAGCATGGTGAGCAAAACATACCTGCGCTTTTGACAAAGATGTGGAGGTAGATTGTACATGGTGAGGACGACCGGCCACGTGCTGTGCGTGCTGCTCAGGTCACCGAATGGGTTCATTCCGTCGGTACTCAATGCGAACCGAACGTTCCTGGGCTCCTCTGCAAAGTCAGGGTAGGCGGCGTCGAAGTCTTGCCACTGCTTAGCATCCGAAGGGTGCCGTAGATTCCCGTCATCCTTCACACGATCGCTAGATGCATGCCACGCCATGTGCTTAGCATCCTCGGGGGTTCCCATAGAGAGCCCGCAGCGTCGATGACCGGAAGGTACCACATTGACACCGCTGGGCGTTTCTCTGCGTGTAACCTTCCTCTTCCTCGTCCTGCGTTGACATGATCTTCTTCACGGCCACACTGGTTTCTTCGCCCCCTTCTTCTTCTTTCGCCCCCCCTGTTTCCTCATCGACGTCATCGTCCACGCGACATCCGGCATTCCGCTTGTATCGACTAAGCGCCCGCGGTCGCGGACAACTGGTCAAATTCTCGTCGCGTCGCCCCGATATAGGATCTGATGGTTGGGGCAGGCATCGAACTTCTTCACTTTCATCGCCACTGGGCGGATCAACTTCTTAGCGCGATACGTGCTAGCGAGGAACCTTGTTAGGCGATGGATGCGTCGAGGCCGGGTAACTTACGAGCTCATTGAAGCTAGTGTCGGACCAGCCATGGCGAGACTTCAACATCGCAAGTTCGGCGTAAAGCTCGGCGCCGTGCAACCCTCCGGACTGTCTTTGTAAAGAGGATCAACTGGCTGCTGCTTCATACGTTTGAAGTTTTCCAACCATCTCGGGCACCCAAACAGAATGTCGTCCTCACCGAAGTCGGTTGACCAAATCTTCAAAAACCGGACATCCTCGGGCTGCGTCATAGGATTCTCCTGCTCGCCCCCCCTCCACCACCACCACCGTCATCGTCGGCGTCGGCCGTGGTTTCGAACAAATCGATGGAATTGGACCGGCTGGTGGACTTTTCGGTCTCGCATCGGCCGGGGGACTGCACGGTACTTGGATCGACCGGGTGGATCGAAGGGTGGAACTTCTTCGCCGTGAAAAGTCCAGACCAAATAGTCACTGACGAAGCCATGCATGATTAGGTGAGATCGCACGACGGTGTCAGAGAACGCTTTCAGATTCTTGCATTTTGCGCACGGACAGATGATCAGCCTCTGTTGAATTATCTCGCTGTGTCGCTTCGCTCGAGCAACAAACTTCTTCACCTCATCAAAGTATTCGTCATCAACCCTCTTCATCTCATACATCCAGTGGGCTCAGTGCCTCTCCATCCCGATCGATCCCCTGCTCTTCCAAAAAGCTAATTAGTGCCGTTACATAGTACTCAAACAAAAAAAAAAAAAAGGAGAAGAAGTCCCACCATAGATCTAGATCTAGAGAAAGACAGTTTTCTCTCTCCTCCAAAAAAAAAAAAAAGAGATGAAGTTGCACCAGAGATCTAGATCTAGAGAAAGACAGTTTTCTATCTCCTCCAAACCAAAAAAAAAAGTTTCCACCATAGATCTAGATCTAGAGAAAAGGCAGTTTTCTCTCTCCTCATGTGTCTCTAGATTTAGAGGGGATGAAAAAGAGGGAAAGAAAGATCAAAAGAGGTATTAGCCGACCAATTAGTGTCTTCTCCTCCACCAAATCAAAGCCAAAACACCCAAATCAAAGTTTTTGTCGGGTTTTTGGATCAAAACCTCCCCCCACAAGAGTTGGAAGAGGAAGTTCGTGGAGAAGATGAACAGGCAGCCGCCTAGATTATATAGGCTGCGGCGGCTTTTACGTGGGAGGGCGCCTAATATGCCCGCCACGCATAAAATAAAGGGGACGCGTGGCGGGCGCGCAACGCGCCCGCCGCGGTTAATATCTTTACGTGGCGGGCGCGTTGGGCGCCCGCCACGCAAAAATGATATTTTGCGTGGCGGGCGCCGCAACGCGCCCGCCACGTAAAAGGGCGAAGCGGCGGGGGCCATATCTTTTCGTGGCGGGTTCAAATTGCGCCCGCCACGGAAAAGATATGGCCCCTGCTCGGAAAATCATTTCGTTACTAGTGGATGCTTGGCTTCAAACTGACTTGCTTTCTTCCTTTAGACTGCTTCTTTCAAACAGGTTTGCATCTTCTCCCTCCCAGGTTCAGTCATGCAATTTCCCAGCATCACTTCTAGAGCAGCCACAGAACTTGGGAAGCCTCGGTCTTGATCAAGGCCACCTTTTCCAAAGAAGGAATTCCTCTTCTTCTCCGGGCAAAGAATCACCCACTTTTGAGCTGTTTTTGCTATCCTCAGAGAAGTATATCCATACTCCTCCAACCTATATTCTGAAAACAAGAGTCATTCCTTAGTTTCCATAAGCTCTAGAGAGCAGCGGATGTAATGACATTAAGCACACTATTTCTTTTATTGCTCAGCCAAAATTTTCCAATACTATCAAAAGAACCCTCAATGTTAATCTCTAATACTCTAGACAGAACACACCACATTTGAGTAGCCACTGCACAATCAAAATAAAGATGATGAACTGTTTCCAGCTCATTACAAAACAAACAAGAGAGGTCTTTAACTTTCTGTCTTTTACTCAGATTATCTCTAGTGAGGGACTTATTTTTGGAAAGTAACCAAAGAAAGTATTGCACTCTGGGTGGGATTTTCAGATCCCAAATTGAATGCACAAAAACTGATTGAATGCCTCTAAAGTTAATTATTTTATATAGGGTTTGTACTGAATAAACTCCTGAGGAGGTGAACTGCCAGATCAAGGCATCAAGGCATCCTCTTCCTCAGTGAAACAAATTGTTGAAGCTAGTTGACAGACCTCCTCCCACAGCCTCAACATATGTTCATCACCCATTTTGGTAAATGTACATTTCAACTCAACACCATCCCAAAGCTAGGCAACAGTTTGGTTCTTTTCGTTTACATATCTATAGAGATTCCAAAACTGAATGGCTAAGCTAGATGAGCCTAGCCAGTTATCTTCCCAGAATTTAACTTTGTGACCATTACCTATGAACCACTTATAGCCCATCCTAGCTGCATGGGCAGCCCCCATGAATCCTTTGAAGGAGGAGGCACCCACAGTCTTTGTATGTAGGATATTTGGGTTAGTAGTTTTGTATTTAAAATCAATAAGCTCCTTCCGAGTTTGCCTTCATCTTGGGTATATCTTTTCAACCAAGAAGCTAAAAGACAAGTATTCAAATCCCTGAGATTTGGTAAACCCAGACCCCCCATACTCCTTTGCTATAGCTACAGACTCCCAGATAGCTAGGTGGTACCTATGTGCATCCTCCTGATCTTTCCACAGACAATTACCTAGTTGGGTGTTTAGAATTTTGATAGCCCACTTAGGAAATTTTATGAAGGAAAGGAGATAAATAGGGATACTTGCAAAACAAGCCTTGACCAGCATTGCCCTAGCTGCAAGAGAAAGAAGCTTCCCTCTCCATCCATCTATTCTAGTTAAAAGCTTATCCACTACAGGTTGCAAATCTTCTCTGGTAAGCTTGTCAAAGTGGAGAGGAACACCTAAGTACTTAAGAGGGAATTGTCCAATGAGGCAACTAAAAATAGCAGCAGCTAGTCTAGTCTCCTCATCCTCTAGATTCAGAGTTAAAATTTCACTCTTGTGGAAGTTAACTCTCATTCCTGACATCTGTTCAAACCACATTATTACCTGCTTTAAGTTGACAAGATGATTAATTTGTGCACTACTAAAAATGATGGTGTCGTCTGCATATTGCAGAGAGAGGACACCCTTTTCTCTAAAGTCAGTCAGAGGCCGAGTATCTTAAGTATTCATGGGCCATAAAAGCAGCAACCTGGTGCTCGCCTGCTTGGACTGCAGCTGTTCGAGAGGACTACACAGTTCAAAAATAAAGCGGGATCCTAAGCATTCTTCGGTGCATTCTGCATTCCCGTTCCCGTGGGGAAGAATGATGTGTATTCTTTATCAAAAAAAAAAAGAAGAAGAAAAACTGAAAAAAAGAATGATGTGTATGCTCTGTTGTTGACATCCATTCAGAATCGATTTGTGTCAAGGGTCATTCGGTTTCCTGATAACTGGTACTGATTCCTAGCTTGATGGAGCTTTTCCTAGCTATGTGGCAGATCGTGTGGTCTCTTTTATTCATGGAGAGGAAGGAAATATCAAATCTGCTGCGGTGAATTGCTTCTCAATTCGATAGCATAAGCAATGCCAACTCCCTGCTACGTTGTGCCACAAGAAGGCTCACCGAAGGCTGCCGGAAATTAATTAACTTATCCCTGTCGGCTCAGTCCTTCAAAGGTGTTTATAGGAGCAGGGTTTAACGTATTTGTGTATATGGATGAGTGTGTGTGCTTGTTGTGACTTGTGAGGGTTGCCATTGACGTTGCACTGTGTAATTCTGAAAAAAAAAGTTGTGCAACACAGCAAATTAGATTTCGTTATATTAAGTTTGAATTGTTCCAAGGGTGGATGTGGATCTATCCTAGGTCGTTATATTATACCAGATTTTCAGTGTTTACATGTTGGAAGCATATGTTTACCTGTACGAGGGCAAGAGAATTTCCTGTTGCACAAGAGACCAATCAACTGAAAGAGTGAAGGAATTGGAAATCATTGTCACCAAAAAAGAGTGAAGGAATCTATACTATAAAAGATGTGGGTACAGGCGGGTGGGTACATGTCACTCTTTTACGAGGGCAAGATCGATTATATACTCCGTCGGTCGGGGACAAGCATGGGAATCTATCTATACTATAAAAGAGTGAAGGAATTGGAAATCATTGTCACCAAAAAAACTCCCTACCCAACACTCCATGACATGTGGACCCGTACAGAGAAGGCAGGCAGGAACCTACGGAACAACTACGTTCCTCGCTTCTCGCGCCTCCCTACGCTCGGATTTTTCTCACCCTAGCGGCATGTACCCACCCGCCTGTACCCACATCCACGGCCGCCAAAACATCATCACCCTCGCGAGTCGCGACGCTTCGCGCCATACTACCTGCGGTTGTTCGGACTGGGAGTTGTGATGCAATTCATGCAAACAACACCACGAATACCGAACGACGGCGCCCAGCAACGCCTTCGCGTGACCAGTCCGCCGGCGGCCGGACGGACGCAGGGCCTACCCATCGCAGTCCATCGCATGTAATCGCAATCTCCCGGCAACGGCGCCATTCTGCCTCCGTTGGGAACGGCAACGCCCACTCGCCCAGCAGCGCCGTCCGGCCATCCGATCAGTTTCTTCGCCGCTCGGCTGTCCGCTCAATTTCTTCGCCGCTCGTGGACCTCTGCTTCTCGGTGAACCACGCGACGTGGAGATCAGTCTCATCGACTTCGCGAGTTCCCGGTAACGCCCTCTTCCTCTCAATGCTTTTTCGGCGTCGAGTATAATGATCATAGGTTCGTCGTTTTAAAACGATCTCACCTCGCCGGCGATCATGGCACACGAGCAGGCAGAGCAAACAGCCGGCCGTGTGACATCACCGCGATGTAATGCATGCATGCTAATTGTGGCCGTTTTGTTGTAGAAAAACAAACCAGATCGACATACCACATGTATACACGTATACATGCACACACCCTCAACCGTGGTGGTGCTGCCTGCTGTGGCTATACGTTACCGGAGAGAGCGACGATCCTCTGCCCATCGTACGTTGCTGGTCGCCTGGCGGATGTCGTCGCTCGGAGAGAGCGACGATGGGATTCACTGGAAGGACTGCAATATGCAGCGGTGGGAGGACGGGCGGAGGCGTGGAACTGCTGCGGAGACTACTTGCGGCGACTCAGAACTTCGGAAGGAAGCGGCCAGCAGGGGAGAACGACGTCGCGTTCGGAAACAGAGACGTTCGCAGCAAACTGGTGTGTGCTCGCCTGCCTCCCGATTTCCTTTCATTATATTTCTGTGTGTTCATTGTTACGACTAAAGATGAACAGTACAAGCTAACACAACTTGTGCAAACGTATACTAATAACATGCAGGACCTTGCGAAATATGGAAGAGATCTAAATAATGTATAAATTTTATTGCATTTGTTACTCTAACCAAAAATTTTCAACTTTATATTAACTCTAGAAGTGTTTGAGCTAATAACTCTAACAAAACTTTCTTTGTTTTACAATGATTATGTGCAAATTAAATTGGTTTAGGAATATATATAGAAGCACGAGTAGTAAAAATCTAGCACAGAAACATTCGGGAGTGCCAAATGTATAAAATAAGTATTGACAAAATTTTAGACAAAGTTTGTGTAGGTATGCCTCACAATGCGGAGGAATTTTGGGTCAAAAATTATGAAAATCAACGAGTTAGGTATGCTGCATTGCCTTGCGATGAAAAGAACAAAGTTCATGCCAAAAATGTGAATATCAATGTAGTCACCGAGGGCCTCTGAAGGCCGAGGCTGATGGGTCCAGATTGATTGCATCATGTTAGATCACAACTTAGAAGGACGAAGCGAGGGTTAAAAATCGTGAGTATCAATGAGAGAGATATGTTGCATTGCCTACTGATAAAGAGGCATTTTGGGACAAAAAAAAACGTCGTCGAGACCTTATGCCTAATTGGACGCCCTAAAAAATCAATAGAGATGACAGTTTAAAGCTGAAATAAAGGTTCCTTTTAATTTACGGTCACAATGTCTGTAAGGCTAGCGTACTGTATGTTTACAAAGATAATTATTTATTTCTCTGTATTTACTCTTGGTTTTTAAGTACTATCAATCTTATTTCAATTATATAGGAGTTCTTTTTTTTTTTTTTTTGCTTCAATGCAAATTCCAGTTCAATGGATGTGAAGGACGCCTGTGACTGCATGAGTAAAATATGAAACCATCAAGATACTAATTATGGTAAGTTGTCATCGTGTCATTTAAATATAGCACAATGAGATCAACTAGTTATGAGTCTCTCATAATACCATATTGTCTCTGGCCTTCTCATTAGATAAATCAGAATTCAGGGTTGCACCTCCATGCGTTAAATGTATTATTATGATTTTGTTGGTTTGATTTACAAAATTATTATTATTCATCTATTATTTATGAAAGAACTTTAATGAAAGACATGTAGACTATTCTAAGCAATGATAACAAGGTTACATAAGAGAGAAATATACTCTATGATGTGTTACGTCAATAGTTTGCATTGTATTAATAAATAAAAATTGTAAGACATCTTCAAAAAATATGTGAATTTGACCATTCATCCTACCCCAAGTAGCTTGGGACTAAAGGCTTTCTTGTTGTTATTGGTGACGACCATTCATCGTACCATAAATTGGCAATAATAATTTTATGGTTTGATAAGATTTATTAGTCTATATATTTATTATAATATACAAAAATAATATTGTTGTTTTTTATTTATAAATTTTTTCTAGACACGTGCGTGTCGCACGTGCGTTTTCACTAGTTAATTAAAAAGCATGGACACGGTTATTCTCCTAGTCCTTGCCGCCGCAGAAGCCGAATTATCTAAAGTGCGCCCTCGAGAAAGGCTCTGCAGAGTTGGACTATACTCCCTCCCTCCCTTTTTAATCCATTCCTTTTTAACTACCGTTCTTGCTTCGAAAAATATTTCTTAACTATATTCATACAAAACAATATCAATACTTATGGTACATAATTAATATCATTAGATAGATTGTTGAATTTATTTTAATGTTCGTCTAGGCAAGCAATAAATGTTAGAATTTATATATGAATAGTTCCCTAAAATTCATATGAAGAAATTTCGATAAATCTCAAAGGCCCAATATTTGTGTTCCCTAATGGGCTTTATTCTTGCAGCCCATGAGTAAAGGTAGGAGGTGCAATATCAATTAGTACCATATTGCTAGTTGATGTGGAGGTAGGGAGTTTTCCTCCCTATATATTTGTACCAAGCCTCATGGGAATAAACACAATATAACAACTACAATTGGGAGTTTCAATTAGAAAATCCTAAAGTAGTAAAATAGTATTTTCCTCTTCTCACTGCTGCGTCGCTGTCGCCAATCTCCAGCCCGATCGTTCACGTGCACCAGCGATCGGGCGAGCAGGTCTCCGGAACCGTCGTCTTTGCGATCCTGCACCGGGAGAAGGCGAATAAGGTTTTTGGGAAGCGCTCTTCGCGCGACTGCTCCCAAATCCCAGCACGTCGTCATGTTGTCGTAAGGCTCGCGCACGGGATCATCAACAAGGGAGCGCGATCGTCGTTTGCATCTTCACCACCAAGTACTTCTACATCGGCAGGTATTACATCCGTGATCTAATCTTATTGTTAATCATGTTCAATCTGTCCAATCTACTTGGTGTGCTAGTTGTGCTTTACATCTATTGTTATGATCATGCTTTGTTTGTTATGCTATATGATGCTGAATCATGCTATGTACAATCTATCTGGTGTGCTAGTTGTGCTTACACCTGTTGCTATGATCATGCTATGCAATTTGTTATCGAATCATGCTATGATCAATATGCTTTTATGCTATGCTATGATCTATGATATGCCTTTATGCTATGCTATGATCTGTGATATGCTTCTATGCTATGATAGTATGCTTCACATGCTTTATCTAGTACATCTGTTCATCATGATTTATATTATGGAATTAATCTAGAAATTGCCTAATATTCCAACAATACAAAAACCTTATTATAGGCTTTTTCTTGATTTAACTATGGCTGTTTTTCTTGACGTCTTCGAGACTAGAAAAAGTTTTCTAGTGCACATTTTAAGAGATGGCGAGTTAAGGCCATGCTCTGGCTAGAGGCTAAGATGTTCTGGGTTACTTGTTGGATCGCCTCGGGGAAATATCTCTAGAGATAAGAGAAGATTCCGTGGAGACAACACTATCTTTAGAAGAACAATCCTAAACAAGTCTTGCTAGTCATCTAGAAGATGCAAACTTGCACTTCCAAGATGAGAGGGCATTGTGGGATCAACTGAATGCAACCAATGGTACATCTGAGTTGTATATTATGGAGAGCTTTCATAACTACAAGATGGTTGCTAACCGATCTATAGTCAAGCAAGCGCATGAGGTTCTACACAAGGCAAGAGAACTTGAACTCCTTAAGTATGTCGTGCCCGATGAATTTGTAGCCGGATGCAATATTGCTAAGTTGTCTTCTTCATGGAAGAGCTTCGGCACAATTCTTAAACACAAGAGATACAAAATATCAGTTGTGAACCTGATAGCATCGCTTGATGTTGAGGATAAGATTCAGGTGAAGAATACTATTAAGAAGGGGAACAAGAGCCATTCTAGCACTAGTTTTGTGCAGAAAAACCCACATGGCAAGAACAAAGGGAATAAATCTTCCAATGACAAGTCAACAACTACCCTTTGAGAAGAAGAAAAATAATGATAAGGTGCCTTGCTTCACTTATGGACAGCTTGGTCACTTTTTCAGTGGGAATAATAAGAATGTCAACCTCGTGACTATTAGCAATCTTTGATGAGGAGTACAAAGAATGTTCCTACTTGTACTATCGGTATTTCAATCACCAAGTTGGTGGGTTGATACAGGTGCTAATATTCATGTGTGTGCCGACATTTCTTTGTTTTCTTCTTAGAGTTACAAGGTTCTTCTGTCCTAATGGGGAATGGGTCACATGCTTCTGTTCGTGGCGTTGGCACGGTAGATCTGAAGTTTACTTCGGGAAAAATTGTGCAGCTGAAGAACGTGCAGCATGTCCCTACTATTCGCAAGAATCTTGTTAGTGTTTCCCTTCTTTTAAGAGATGGGTTTAAGGTAGTGATGGAGTCCAATAAAGTAGTTATGTCTAAGCATGGACAATTTATTGGTAAAGGTTATGACTGTGGCGGCTTGTTCCGCCTAAGTTTGGCAGATTTATGTAATAAGTCGCTGAATCATATTTGTGGCACAATAAATGATAGTTCAAGTGTTTGGCATTCTCGTTTATGTCATGTGAACTTTGGTTTGATGTCACATTTATCTAGCTTGAAGTTAATTCCAGATTTCACTATTCCCAAAGGTTCTAAGTGCCATAGTTGTGTGCAATCTAAGCAACCTCGAAAGCCTCACAAGGCGCGGAGGAGAGACACTTGGCACCTCTAGAACTCATGCATTCTGATCTATGCGAGATGAATGGTGTGTTGACTAAAGGTGGAAAGAGATATTTCATGACGTTAATTGATGATGCTTCTAGATATTGCTATATTTACTTGCTGAAAACTAAAGATGAGACATTAGACTACTTTAAAATCTTTAAGGCTGAAGTTGAAAATCAACTAGAGAGAAAGATTAAACGTTTAAGGTCGATCGTGATGGTGAATATTTTCCTATAATATTTGGTGAGTTTTGTGCGAACATGGTATTATTCATGAGAGGACGCCTCCCTATTCGCCCCGAATCTAACGGGATTGCCGAGAGGAAAAATCGCACACCGACCGACTTGGTGAACGCCATGTTAGACACTCGGCCGGTTTATCTAAGGCATGGTGGGGGGAGGCTATATTGACAACAAGTCATGTTCTGAATAGAATTCCAAACAGAAATAAAGAGACAACACCATATGAGATGTGGGTTGGTAGGAAACCATCATTTTCATACTTGCGCACGTGGGGATGCTTGGCGAAAAGTCAATGTTCCAATTAATAAGAAGCGTAAGCTTGGACCAAAAGACGGTAGATTGTATCTTTCTTGGATATGCTCACAATAGCATTGCCTATCGATTTTTAGTAGTAAAATCTGAAGTTTTCGATATGCACGTTGATACTATCTTTGATTCTCGTGATGCTACATTTTTTGAGAATATATTTCCTTTGAAAGATATGCGTAGCAATGTTAGATTTTCTACTGAATTAGCTCCGGATGATACTATACCTATCGAATCTCTGTTGAGTCATTTGAGCAACCACTTGAGAAGGATGACAATGAAGTTCCCGCGAGGAACAAGAGACAAAAAGGATTGCAAAATGTTTTGGTGATGATTTCATTGTGTACCTTGTGGATGATACTCCCACCTCTATCTCAGAGGCATATGCATCTCCGGATGTAGATGATTGGAAAGAAGTCGTTCGTAGTGAGATGGACTTGATTCTTTCTAATGGAACTTGGGAGCTATCTGATCTACCATTCGGGTTATAAACCAATTGGATGTAAGTGGGTGTTCAAGAAGAAGCTTAGACCTGATGGTACTATTGACAAGTTCAAGGCTCGGCTTGTGGCTAAGGGCTACACTCAAAAGGAAGAAGAAGATTTCTTTGATACTTATTCACCTGTTGCTAGAATGACCACTATTCGTACACTACTATCTTTGGTGCCTCATATGGTGCGATTATTCATCAAATGGATGTAAAGACAGCTTTTCTTAATGGAGAGTTGGATGAGGAGATTTACATGGATCAGCTCGATGGATTTATAGTAAAAGGTGAAGAGCAGAAGGTGTGCAAATTATTGAAATCTTTGTATGGTTTGAAATAAGCACCTAAACAATGGCATGAGAAGTTTGACACTCACGTTAACTAGTGCCGGATATATTGTTAATGAAGCCGATAGGTGTGTGTATTATCGACATAGTGGGGCGAATCTGTTATATTATGTTTATATGTTGATGATATTCTAATCTTTGGTACAAACATGAATGTTATAAATGTGGTCAAGACTTTCTTATCAAAGAATTTTGATATGAAAGATCTAGGAGAAGCTGATGTGATTCTTAACATTAAGCTGATTAAGGAAGAGAGTGGGATTACTTTATCGCAATCTCACTATGTTGAGAAGGTCCTGAACCGTTTTGGTTTCATGGATAGAAAGCCTTCTCCAACACCTTATGATCCTAGTGTGACATTACGGAAAAATAAGAAGAGTACTAAAGATCGGTTGAAGTACTCTCAGATTGTTGGTTCACTCATGTATCTAGCTTAATGCAACTAGACCAGATATCTCTTTTTCTTTGTGAGCAAGTTGAGTAGGTATATGTCCAACCCGGGTGATGATCATTGGCATGTCTTTGAAAGGGTCTTGTGCTATCTTAAAGGTACAATGAGTTATGGCATACACTATTTCGGGCACCCAAATTGTGCTAGAGGGATATAGTGATGCTTAACCGGATATCCTGATATTGCTCAAATCTACGCTACTACCGGGTATGTCTTTACCCTTGGAGGTGGCGCAGTTGTCATGGAGGTCTTGTAAAACGCACTATTTTGACTAAGTCAACCATGGAAGCAGAACTTATCGCTTTGGAAACAAAGATCCGCAGAGGCGAGTGGGCTGCGTGAGCTCTTGTCCGACTTGCCGGTGGTTGAAAACCGGTACCGGCTATCCTTATGAATTGTGATAATCAGACTATGATTACTAAAGTGAATAGTGCTAAGGATAATTCAAAGTCAACAAGACACGTTAAAAGACGTTTGAAGACTGTCAGAAAGTTGAGAAACTCCGGAGTAATAACTGTATCTTATATACAAACAAACAAAAACCTGGCAGATCCCTTTACTAAAGGGCTATCACGTAATGTGATAGAAATTGCAGCTAGGGAGATGGGTATGAGACCCATATGGGTTTACAGTAGTAGTAACCCAACCTTTTTGATCGGAGATCCCGTGACTAAGGACCTGGGAAGAACAAGCTATTGGTAAACTGAGGAGAGTAAAATGATAACCCTCTCTATGTGAAGATGTAATACTCTCAAGAGCACTGAGGCTCTGTATGGTAGGTTGGCGAGAATGCCTTAATATGTCCTATTGACTTTATAAGTAAAGATGCTGTCCTACAGAGCATTCTTGAAAGGGCATACCTATATGAGTTCGACCGTTAAACGCCGCAGATTTTATGAGATTTGGGTGATCTCTAGTAAGCTCATGAAGAGACTAAGGAGTATGACGTATATGCTCCACCCACCGGAGAAAAGGCTACTTGATAGCCAAGTACTAGTTTGACTTTGAGTAAAACTCATTCGCACAAAACTTGCAATTCAAGGCGTAGTCCATTGTTTAAGTTGTGGATGAGTGTAACTTAAAGCTCTAGGCGGATGTTCAACTTAACGGTCTCTTTGAAACACTAGTATATAAAACAGTAGTGAGATAAGGAAAATATCTATCTTTGGGGCGCTTGAGATCCGGTGGGGATTGTTAGAATTTATATATGAATAGTTCCCCTAAAATTCATATGAAGAAATTCGATAAATCTCAAAGGCCCAATATTTGTGTTCCCTAATGGGCTTTATTATTTCAGCCCATGAGTAAAGGTAGGAGGTGCAATATCAATTAGTACCATATTGCTAGTTGATGTGGAGGTAGGGAGTTTTTCTCCTATATATTTGTACCAAGCCTCATGGGAATAAACACAATATAACAACTACAATTGGGAGTTTCAATTAGAAAATCCTAAAGTAGTAAAATAGTATTTTCCTCTTCTCATCGCCGCGTCATTGTCGCCAATCTCCAGCCCGATCGTTCACGTGCACCAGCGATCGGGCGAGCAGGTCTCCGGAACCGTCGCCTTTGCGATCCCGCACCGGGGAGAAGGCGAATAAGGTTTTGGGAAGCGCCTTCGCGCGACCGCCCCAAATCCCAGCACGCCGTCATGTTGTTGTAAGGCTCGCGACGGGATCATCAACAAGGGAGCGCGATCGTCGTTTGCATCTTCACCACCAAGTACTTCTACATCGGCAGGTATTACATCCGTGATCTAATCTTATTGTTAATCATGTTCAATCTGTCCAATCTACTTGGTGTGCTAGTTGTGCTTACACCTATTGTTATGATCAAGCTTTGCTTGTTATGCTATATGATGCTGAATCATGCTATGTACAATCTATCCGGTGTGCTAGTTGTGCTTACACCTTTGCTATGATCATGCTATGCAATTTGTTATCGAATCATGCTATGATCAATATGCTTTTATGCTATGCTATGATCTATGATATGCCTTTATGCTATGCTATGATCTGTGATATGCTTCTATGCTATGATAGTATGCTTCACATGCTTTATCTAGTACATCTGTTCATCATGATTTATATTATGGAATTAACTGAAATTGCCTAATATTCCAACAATAAATGTATGACGCCCAGTCCCTTGTTCGAAGTCAAAGAGGTTGCAAATTCACTTGCGTGGACGCTACCCTTTGGGATTCAAATCCTGGTGCTCGCACCTCTTTTTTTAAGATTTTTTTCAGGATTTATCGGTGTTATGCGTTAAGTGGTAAACGACGTTCCTGTTGACAACGAGGCACCAATGGCGACTTCAGGAATCTCCGGATCTACCAAGTGCTCACTCCTTCCGGAGGTGTTCATAGGGTAGGGTTTTATGCATGAGCTCATAGAGATGAGTGTGCGTGCATATTGTGAGTTCGTTGTACCGTGTAATTCGAAAAAAAAAAGTCAGAGTAAGGTTAATAATAGATATGAAATTATTTTTTAACACCCAATTTTTTTAAAAAAAACTGAATTGGCGCTCTTTATTGTATGGAGCAACCACCTTACGCATGCAGAGACGTATTAAAGGATTCTTGATAGTTCAACATCGAGAGCAGACATCGCCAATAAGTACGTCATCTGTGACCTTCTGCCCATAATTTTTAAAGTTGCTTTCTCCTAGCATTCTTAGCCACAAATCCGATGGATGTTCCAGTAGGGTAGTGATAATTTTTTTGTTAACAGTAATACAGTATATATATGCTCACGATCTCTTAGTCAAGTGATTGCCAGACTCCTCCAAACTTGCTCGCTTAGTCTTTTCTTCAACGTACTAAGTTCCACCAGATAAGAAGAAATGGCACCTTCACAAATGAATCCCTCTATAGTCCTCCCAGTACTCGTCCTTCTACCCATCATCATGGCAGGTCATGGTATGTACGCGTGCACATGCATGAACTACATGTTGTAAGTGGCGACATGCGCCTTTTACACTTGTTGCTTAAATATCCATGCTTGGATTTGAACCATGCAGAGCCGGTGTTTGGATGGAAATGTGCTGTTGATGAACACTTGAGTGGCAGTTATGTAGGGCCATGCTTTAAAGGGATCGAAGACAACGATTGCAAGAGTATATGCCTAGGCGAAAGCGACAAAAACACTAATGGCTTTTGCAGAAATTTGCAATGCTGGTGCCAAGGTGTTTGCATCTCCGAGTCTGAGACTGAAGCTGTTGCTAGTGCTCCGATCCGACAATGATCCGCCTAAACAAGAATAATAATCCGATCCTTCCTAGCCCTCGTCTAATTATAATACTATATATGACATCGTCTGGCTGCTTACTTATGTTGTGTCATGGACTTGCGGTCAAAATAAATTTTTATTTTCTTCTGCAAATATATATTTTTGACGACCGAAATTGGTTTGCCATGAAAAAATGAAGCACCTCTCCAAATGCAAATTGGATTTCTATGTTGGATAGGTCATGTCAAACCATCAATGTGCATATATGGATCACACAATTTTGTCTTTATGGTAGGATAATTATTGTGAAATCTATTCCAAGCAGGAAACCAGATCGATGATTTTCATTTTTAGAATCAAATTTGAGTTGATTTAGAGCGCATCTCTTGATGTATTTGAAATCTTCACGAGGCACGACCTTAAACCAACTAAAAATACGCGGAGGCGGAGAGACGCTCTCATGCTCACTGCCAGCAACAGAGCAAGTTGATCGGAGGCGGATCTGGTGCAGTTCGGAGAGATGGCTTCTCAAGAGTTATATTGTTTTTTTAGTTTTGGGAGTGTCTAGTTAGCATGCTATGAACACAAGGTTGATTTGTGCCCTTGTGGTTCCACTTTGTGACGAGTGATTGTCAATGAACTAGCGCTTCTGGTTGTGTTTGGGACCTAATTTGGCGTGAGTGTGTTGTGCAACGTCTCTCTTGGCTCGTGGTGCATATTGTGGAGCTCAAAGGTGGTAGTGGATCGACAGGTGAAAGTCAATTAGAGACGTGTCGTGGCGATGAATGGGAGTGGTGAAGGACAAAAGTGGCCGGGGTCGAACGGGAGTGGTGAAGGATGAATGTGGGGCCTGGATCGAGTGACCAAGAGGGTGGGTGACCAGCCACGCAGGCTGACACATACTTAGGGGCATTGACAAGTCACGGAGTATGAAGCCGACACACATATAAGAGATCGGCAGTGCAGCGGCGTAGCTACGAGGAGTGGTGCAAGGCACAAGGACCATGGTGAAACCGGCGACTATGATGTTCGGTGGTGGCGCAAATCAACGGTTGACTCGCGACTTTCAGCTTAGTCTAGGATTACCTTGTTGTTGTTTTCTGTTGCTTGTTTTGTGCTATTGTAATCTCTCTCTCCCTCTCTCGATGTAACGAATTATGTAATTGGTGCCTTGCATCCTTTTCACCCACCGGCTTGCCGGAATCTTTGAAATGAAAAAGCAAGTGGAGATCGTTTAGATCTCCCCCTTAGTTCACCTCAAAAAAAAAAAGGGAGATGTAGGTGGTGCCGGTCAGGTCAAGAATGAAGACGAAGGCGTCAAGCTTGGTAGAAGTCGGGCATGCGTTGACACTGGTTAGTCACACTTGGCGAGGTGTGCATCAGGGTATACCAGACTAGGGGTGCTCAAAACTAGGGTGGTTTGTGGCTCAGAACCATCGGAGGATAGTTTGTTGGCTTGGGTCTCAAAATCAGCCGTGGACAGTTTGGTGGGTTGAGCGTCAAAACCACCGGTGTATGGTTTATGGGTTTGGGCCTCAAAACCCTAGTGGAGGTTCTGCAGGGCGGCACGTAGTGGAATCACCAGTGGTTGCGTCAAGGTGAAGTAAATCTTTGCAAGAAGTGTGGCGGTCCGATCTATCGATAAAATAGTTGGACCATTGCGCCCTCGGGTCAAGTAGTTCAGCTTAAAATATTAGGGACAAGTTAATCTTGTGTAATAGCCGTATAAATAAGGGAGGAGATGCTCCAACCATATTCACCTCTTGAGCATTTTTTTCATCCTTGAAGGTTTTCCCTTTCCCCTTTGGGTTTGTTCTTGAGGTCCACAAATTATCAAATTTGTGTAAACTGAGATTTTTGAGTGGGAATGGGGTCCTGAATCCTTTTTGTACCCTCTTGAACTGGTCACTTTTTTGCGTGTGATCTATGCTTTTAGTCTTTTTCCCTTTTTCATTCTTCGTTTCGATCTCTATTTCTTGAGTTTGGGTCAATCCCAGGCGATGATTTCTTAGGGATGAGTTCATAGCTTGTTTAATTTTATCTGTGCAAAGTTTGGGAGTGATTCCTTTTGTGTTCATGCGCTCAGGGCTCTGTCTATTCATTGGAATGTGTATTATCCATATGGGAGATGTTTCAATCGAGAAGATCCATCGATCTGAGACGAAGAGAAAGGGCCCATATTCTTTACTTATCCAGTTAAACCAAGGATTCTAGTCTCAGTTTGTTGCTTGTCCTCCTATTTGTTCTCTGATTCGATTCGTTTAGATTCGTGGAGCATCAGGCTTGTATTGAAGCTACTGGTGTTGATCCGTGTGTCCACTGACCACCCGCATGTAGAACAACAATAAATAAATAATAACCGCCCAAATTCCAGGCAAGGAAGGAGCTTTTGAGCGCTTGCCATATTCAAACAGAGTTAAAGGCGCTATAAATCTTGAGGATGACTTCATAGCTAGTTGAAATAGAAAAATACTAAATTTGACAGTTGGCCCGGCCTCGTCGTGGTTCGCGTCTCTTCTCCCGCGTCCACGAGTTTTTTTGTTTATTTCTTCATCCCTGGTTCCTCCATCATCGACTCGATCTCACAATGTATGGGAGCGGGTTCGATCTTTACTTTTATTGTATAGGAGCGGCTACAGACCGCACACTGCTCAAAGGCAAACTTAGTGAAGTAAAAGTTCAAGATTGTTTAGCACAACCTAGGTGCTTGTCAAAATATTTAGTCTCTTTGCATTGACATTAATTGGCACCATGAAAGACTTTTTTCAAAATTAACCTTCAAACCAGTAGTTTCAGTAAAAGAACGCAGGATGTCTTTGAGATGATGATTAATGTCCCCTTGCATGAGAAAAGTACACTGGAGAATTGGAAAATCATCATCATTTGTCAGGAATGGGTAAGGCCTACAGACTGTCATTTTTTTGTTTGAAATGTGCCGTGCCGAACAGTCGGGATCCTCCCCAATCCTGGGACCTATCGGCGATCCAAGGGCTGAGAGGGTGCCTGTGGGCTGCTCAGGTAATGTGACGCTTGTAGATTTGCATTCAACTATTAAAAGTGTTTTTTTTTTTAAAAAAAAAAAATTCCCTCCAAGAAAAGCGTCGGTTGCCTGTTGCCGGTTTCCCTGCCGTCCCAACTCAGTACGATTCCACAAGCCAGCTAGTTTTCTGTCACCAATGGCATTCTTGACCTGCCGGTATGTCCCTGACTCCCTGCTGAGTCCACACGTGTGAACAAATCAACGCGCCGCGACGAACGCAAGTTCGACGACGCATGCCGCCCATGCACGCCTGATCAATGCCAGCGGCGATCAGCAGCACCTGCTGGTGGTCCGTCCACAAGCTGGCCGTTCCCCTTTCATTGCGACCGGACGCGAACACGAGTGGGCTTGGAAGGCAGTGCATGTGACAGAGTGCGAACGAGCGAAGCGCAAGCGACCCATATTTTGTCGAGTGCATTGTTTTGGTTCATACGTCGTAATCCTTTGCACGGCTGCCCGCGCTCGTTCTTGTCTCTCCGATTCGGACGAACACTGAAACATGTTGAGCCGATGATTCCTACGCGCTCACTGTAGCTACGCCTTCACAAATCACATCCATGGAGACGTCAGATGGACACGTAGAATGACAATCAGCTTTTCTACTCCTTGCAGTTCTCACATTCTGAGGAGTCAACAAATTTAAACTTTGACTACAAAAAGTACTAACAATCATTAAACAAAATAAGTGCCACTAGATTAGTTACGGATTATATTTTATATAATATATTTGGAAACTTAAATGCTAATATTATTTCGAGCTATATATATATGCATTTTGATGGCCCAACATGAGCTATGCAATGGAGAAATCCAATTTGCTTTGGAGTCGTGCTCCGCTTTTTCATGACATGCCAATTTTGATCATCAACAATATAGATTTGCATAAGAAAGTACAAATTTATTTCAATCCGCAACTCCACGGCAAACATAAGTGTAAGCAGTCGGTAGCTAGGCACATCGAGAAAAATCCGATCATTGTTCAGGCAGGAATCATTGTATCATTGCCAGATCAGAGTGCTAGCAATTGTGGTTCATGCACCAACATTGGAACTTGTTACAGTAGCCGCCGACGTTGTTGCCGCTTTGGATATGCATACGCTATAGCAGCTGTAATCGTCTATCACTGCAAAGCATGGCCCTTTAAAATTGCCGCTCAGATGAGAGCCGCAAGTATCTTTCCCAAGGGACACCAACTCTGCATGATTTAGATCTGGGCATTGCTCATTTATGCAACAAATGTATAAGGTGAGATTAATCAAATGACATCGCCACTTATGACATGTAGTTTAGGCATGTGTACGCGTACATACCACGAGCTGCCATAATGACGGGTAGGAGGATGATGACTAGGAGGACGGTAGAGGGATTTATTGCTGAAGGCGCCATTAATTGCTTCTTATGTGGTGGAAGTTATATGTTGAAGAAGATTGAGCGAGCAGGCCTATTGACGATCGTGTTTGGAGAAGTCTGGCAATCACTTGACTAGGTGTGAGCATATATATACCCTTAACAAAAAAAAAAAAAAAAAAAAAAATCACTGCCCAACGTGCAAATCTATCGGGTTTGCTGCTAAGAATAATGCTAGGAGAAAGCAACGACTCAAGAAATTATGGGCAGCAGTAGCCAAGTGACGTAGTGTTAAAGGTACTGATACATTTATTTCTTGCTTAGATGGTGACATCCAAGACGAAGGACGGGCCGATCAAGAGAATTGATCATGACGATACAACAAATAGCGGTGAATAATAGAGCACGTCGAAGCTTTTTTTGAGTAGGTGCGCCAGCTAGTTCTGCAGCGGCATATACTAGGAGAATCCATGCTCTTTAATTCGCCAAATAGAATATATTATAGGGCAAAAGAAAAATCGATCAAAGTATATCGCGTCATGCGACTTGTTATGCACGTCAGTGATGGAGCAACGGGGTAAGCCGATCAAACAACATGGCATCATGCGAATTGTCAGGTACCCTGTCTATAACCGGCAAGTGTGCAATATAATATAGATACTAGATAAATGTGGGTTGCCCCTGCGTCCTATTTTTTTAAATATATCTACGGCGACAAATTTCATCATGCACGGTGATGCTGACACAATAGCACGCGCAACACCATCACAGGATTCCATCACAAAAATAAAAAAGGTTTACAAAGACATTTCAATTTTATTCCATTGACGCTGTGGCGGGCGGAGACGCAATAGTGAGGCAGGAAGGTAGAGGAGGTATGTAAAATTGGATTGATATAATCCACCTTTTTTATTGATCCGGCATATACCTGTACAAGTGATAGCCAAGTAGGGAAGGTCACCCGAACAATGAGAGCCCTCCCTCCCTCATCGCCTCCCCTCTGCCCCCTCCTCCTCCACCATCCCCCCCCGCCCCTTCGCCGGTGATGTCCATCTCTAAGCTTTGGCCCAGGTCTCGAATTCTCCAAGTTGGTGGATCGGCGTTTCCACCGTTCGATAGTCCCGCCCGGTGCCTCCAAACCGTTCTTCCTCGTGGCATGTTTTGGAAGATCCTCACTCAGATTGAATGTTGACACTGTAAGTCTTATGCTTCAATCCTGCCTTGGTGGCATTGCAAAATCTTTCAATGTTGCTCCCCTTTCTCGAAAAGAGTCTTTAGATTCTCTGTCTCTTGCAAAGAAATTGGCATCTTGATTTATCATTCTAAGTCCTTTTCTTGCAAGCAATTTGTTGTGCATTTTCGTTATGGGGTAATGGAGGTGCAAATTGGCACCGAGAGTTTGATAATTGGCTGCAAGAAGAGAACTCCTCCTGGATTCCTTCTAAATCAGGGAAGAAAAAGTTTTGTTGATGCAGTCAAATCTTTTATCCCTCCTCCTCCAAAGAAAAAAAAGTTTTCTCTAGGCTCGTATCCCCCGATTATCATAAGAACTTCATTCCTGAAATTCTGAAATCTTTCAAGAATTCAAAATTTTTTGAATTTCCTGAAAAGTCAAAAAATCAGGAGATGTTAACTCCAAAGAGGCTTGATCCTACAAAAAAGGAAACCCGAAACCGCCCCGGGAATAGTGGATCTCGGGGCAATTTGAATTCAAACACTAAAATGGATTCGATCTTGGGCCCCCATCCTTCCCCGATGGGCTGATCCTTTGTTCTCGTTGCTTGGCCCGAGGGACATCTAAGCGTTCAATGCAAGTCGGACATCAGATGCAAATCTTGTTTTGCTTATGGCCACCTTTCTCGAGCTGTTTTTTAGAAAGAAGAGGATACGCCGGAATTTCGCCCCAAGCCTCTCGGAGAAGTTGGAAAGCCGCACCCAACTCATTTATATCCGAGTCTCCTAGAAAAGATCCTTCTTCAACCCCGGCTCCCATCCAACCCATTGTGCAACAAGGAAAAACCCTCGCCTCCACCACCACTCCTCCTCCAATGGCAAACATCGCCATTGATCCCATGCCCCATGTTCTGCTGGCTTCGAGTTGGTCGACCTCCTGGTCGTCGTCCCCTCTTCTCTGGAAGTTTTCCTCCTTTGGGTGCTACACCAAGCACAATGAGGGACGGGCGATCGCTTGGCTGCATCCGCCTGTGGCTCCAGAAGATTTCCCTCACCTCAAGACTGCGCTGCACAACTGGTTCTATGAGTTTCATCAGATCCATCTCGATGAGCATGCTATCAGTCCCTGCGCCCTAGGCGATGCTTACATCCGTTTTTCATACCACTTTGGATCGTGAGAGGTTCCTAGGCCCTGTGTTTCAGTTTGGTCAAGATTATCAGATGCATTTTGTTAAGCATGATGAAGCAGACAATGTTAGGGCTTTTGATATAGATAGGGAGGTATGGATCATGGTTTTTGGTTATCCAGAAGATTTGCGTAGCATTGGTAACATCTCAAAAGCTCGTGGTGCGCCTTTTGGAATGATGGTGCATGTTCATGAGTCTAGTAGCCTTGCTTGCATTATACTGAAGATTTACCTCAACGATGATGCTAAGATCCCAGATTCTCTCAAGATCAATGTTGGTCTCCCTAACAGTGGTAAATCCTGGACCTCACCTGTCTTTGTCCTAGTCGGTGTCTTCACAAAGATCTGCATACCACCACGGAGGCGGAGCTCCAAGTGGAAGGTGGACTCCTTCTGAATGCTGTAGTCTCCAAGAGTGCGGCCATCCTCAAGTTGCTTTCCAAAGAAAGATGATTTGCTGGTCCAGTGGGATGCCTTCCTTGTCTTGAACCTTTGCCTTTACGTTATCGATCGTATCGGAAGACTCAACTTCAAGTGTGATGGTCTTCCCGGTCGAGTCTTCACAAAGATCTGCATGCCTCCCCTTAGCCCGAGAACAAGGTGAAGGGTCAACTCTTTCTCGAATGTTGTAGTCAGCCAAGGTGCGGCCATCCTCGAGATGCTCCCGGCAAAGATGGGCGCTGCTGGTGTGGTGGAATGCCCTCCTTGTCTTGAATCTTGGCCTTCACATTGTCTATGGTGTCCGAGGACTCGACCTCCAGGTGATGGTCTTTCGGTCGTGGTCTTCACAAAGATCTCGCATGCCACCCCCGAGCCCGAGCACAAGGTGTAGGGTGGACTCCTTCGGATGTTATAGTCAGCTAGCGTCCGCCCATCCTCAAGCTGCTTGCCGGCAAAGATCGGCTATTTGCTTGTCAGGGGGATTCCCTCCTTGTCCCGGATCTTTGCCTTGACATTGTCAATTGTGTTCGAGGACTCAACCTCGACGGTGATGGTCTTGCCGGTGAGGGTCTTCACGAAGACCTGCATCTGCAGAGACAAAAATCACATGGTAAGCTACCATAATAGGCATTGAAAAACATAGTACTCAGAATATAATGATTAAAGTCTCAACTATGAAACAGAGGTAAAAAGCAGGGAACATAAACTTCTAAATTTATGAACTATGAATTAGAACAAACAACACTGCATCCATCCAGGTTAGGTAGATGCATACCAACTGCCACTATGCTAGTTACATTTCTAATTAGCACGGCAATTCAACATAAACAAGCAGCAAATATAGAGAAAGAATTCAACATAAAAATCTGAAAGGGGTCAGCGTCTGAACAACAAATAAGTTCAGCAGTAGTTCCCAGAATTTATATATATCCTTCTGACCTGTCACAAACAGACCAAGCTTTAACCATCTTAGTTTTGAGAACATGCTAATCAACCAATTTAATTGAAACCAAATAACTACAGGATTGTGTTCAAGGCGATATGACAGTCATTATTAAACCTTCTCAATTTGATATTGAAAGTACACTGACCAAAATGCAACTTAATTCTATGACATGCACAGAATAGTTCTCTGAAGCAACACAATTGTAGTGATTTAACATCCTTGATTTAGATTATGCACCAATCGACCTACTGAACTCAAATAAATTCTGTGGTATCTGCATCATTACGTTGAAGACAAACATGATAGGAATGATTTACCTCTCAATTTTTTTTTTTTGAAATTTACCTATTAATTTTGATAATACACTAATCAACTAATAGAATTGAACCCAACTTCTATAATATCAACAGGATTTCGGCTCAAAACAGAAAATAGCACCGCCCTTATGTTAGGCAACAAGCAAGAGATCGACCATAAGTAACCCATCCGTCAACAATCTTGTCAACCCTGAATGAACAATTATTATTACTAGATACTATATCTAGCAGCAGGCTGAAAAATGGGTCAACACCCGATGGAGAAAAAAAAACTTGTAGTAGGCTGGAATAAACCACGGAGCTCGATCGGATCAGGCAAGATAACTGGAACGAGTTGATCCGATACACGTAAATTAAACACATCACGAACAATGCTAAAAATCTGACGAATTTTCATACGGAAGCCAAGCTCGAGATTCAAGAAGCAACCATACACGATTGCACATCGAGAAGCCAAAATCGAGATTCGAGAAGCGACCATAGATACACACACGATTACCAATCGAGGGAGGAGGCGGACGAATCGATGAAGCGCGTACCTTGACGAGACAATCGGGAGAGGCTTGCTTCGACTTGGAGATTGGGATCGAGAGGAGCTGGAGAAATCGGAGGCCGGGGAGTGGTGGAGAGCTTTTTATCGTGGGGAACGGGAGGGTGTGGGCTTCGGTTACGTCTCGACGCGCTCGGCCCACTCCAATATACATACATTTTCATGATTTTTATTTTAGACAATTCACAAAAGTTGCTAAAAAAGACAATTAAAAATATTTATTTTGACTAATGTCCAATACGATTTTGAATTTTTTACTGTGTAGTTTAAACGGGTTTTTTAGACTTTAAACGGTTTTTCTAGAGTTGAGGAAGTTAGATATATATATTAGTTTTAAAATGCAAGAAGCAAAAACAGATTACAGCACTAAGAAGCACAAAGTACAAGTCCACACTTAAACCAGTAGTAAGCCTGAGGCCCAGCTTGCTCCAACAGATCCTGATTATTTTGCAATCGGACTCCGCTGACAAAGATGCGACTATGTTACACTTACACACAAACACGAAAAAGAAAAACCATTACTTATCTTTTGTTTGCATCTAAAAACACTAGTCTTTTGGGATGAAACACCTCACCCACACCAAACACACTCGAGTATATTAGTACACACGCACACACGGACCGTTGCTCTCCATTGTAAATCCATATTCAATATTCTCCCCAGCGTGTGTTCTCGAAAGTGATAAAAAATCATATACTCCCTCCGTTCCAAAATAAAAGCAATTCTTTTGGTGGCAGAAACTATGTTTGACCTCTCGTCTTATTTAACTTTTTTTCTGTAAATACTATCACTTTTGTTATGACTTATTACATCACTAAAAGATATTGTAATAATGTTTTATTTGTTTTATAATTTATATAAAAAAAGAGTGAAATGCACACCAGCTACATGAACTTGCGGTCCTGTGTCAAATAGGTTCATGGATTTAGAAATCAACCATCCAACCCCTCGAACTTGCGAACCCGTTCACCCCAGGTCCAACCCGGTTTTGCATGGCTTGCATGGCAGTTTTTGCAGGCGATTTTGCATGACATCAGCAGTCCTATTTTATTTCGAAATTGATATCTTTTTTATTCGAGCTCCAAATATAGCAAATAATATATCAATTTTGATCGTCTCGACGAGCTCTTTGCAATGGTGTACTCTGTTTTGTTATTTGAGATAGTTTTATTTCGTGTAAAATTAAATATCTCTATAAAACGAAGTCAAGTTAAATATTTCTATAAAAGCAGTGATATTTTATTCTCACTTGTTTTATAGAAATATTTAATTTACAAATTCCACGAGTGATATTTTTATAGCGACTTAGCGGCTGGGCGATGACGCCGCGGCGTGCGCATGCTTGCGCAGGTGCAGCTAGCAGATGCATGCACGCATCGGCGGACGGAAGCTTAAGCGGAGAGCTAGGGCGCCCTTGGCGCGTGGGTGGCCCGATCGATCGTCTGGACGGCGTATCGGATGGGCATTGTCGCTGCCTATTGCATGTTCACATGCATGCATCGATCGGATAATACGACACACATTTGTGCGCGTGTCGTCTAAGGTTTTGAAACTCTTGTAAAACTCCGGCAATCTTAATCAGTTTCAATTGCACCTTATCTTTTTTTTTTATAGAAATATTTAGGGGAATTTAGCTGGAGGATACTGCGCACGTGGATCAAGGTGTGCTGTTGCCGAAGTTCGTTGCCGATCAGAACCTGCAGGACTATTGCTCGTTCGTGAGGTAACCTGTTGCTCGCGCAAATCAAGTTTAGACTGATTTGTTGTCCGTCAAGGATTTTGGTGGTGATTTTGCTAGCTGCGCACGAAGCTCTGTACTAGGAGAATTTCTTTGGCAGATGAAGGTCGAAAACGAGGGTATAAATGACATTTCCCATGCTTTCTCTCTGGCTAAACCTAAGAAATGAATAAAATATTTGTGACGGTGTGTTTCAACAAAAAACACAAAATTATAATGGTACCTAACATATTTCGCAGTTTGTGGTGTGTTTCAACAAAATACGCATTTTTGTAGTGTCCTACAGCTAAATCTCCCAAATATTTAATTTTACACGAAATAAAACTACCTCAAATAACAAAACGGAGTACACCATTGCAAAGATCTCGTCGAGACGATCAAAATTGATATATTATTTGCTATATTTGGAGCTCCGAATAAAAAAAATATCAATTTCAAGCAAAATAAACTAATCTGCTGATGTCATCGCGACGTCGGCATCGCTACGATGTCCATGCAAAACCGCCATGCAAGCCATGCAAAACCGGGTTGGACCGGGGGTGAACGGGTTCGCAAGTTCGAAATTTTGGATGGCTGATTTCTAAGTCCATGGACCTATTTGACCTGGGGCCATAAGTTCATGTACACGGTGTGCATTTCACTCTATAAAAATTTGAATAAGACGAGCGGTCAAAATGGTTTCAAAAAGTCAAAAAGAATTGCAAGTATTTTGGAACAGAGGGAATACTTAAATACAAAGATGCATAATTTTTTTTTTTCATATTTGAGAAAAATTAAAAGCATGCATTATTGTTCACATTCAAAAGCATAATGACCTTCGTGACACTACCACACGTCTGATGATATGCCTAGGGTTCTTATAAAAAAGGGTGAGACACTTGAGCAATTGTTGGCAAGGGCGACCCTTATTAGGGCGTTCGCAATGGACTCGATCAAATAGCTAGCAACATGCAACCAGAATTGAATAAAAAGATAGGTAGTTTTTTTTAGATAAATAAAAAAATAGGTAGTTAGATGCACAATATAGAGAGAGGAGAAAGGTAGAAACAGATCTTATGGGTACGCTTTGCTTGGCGCTAGCAAGTTAGTTTCATACTGTGGGGGTTCGATATTTAGGATACCTTAAATATCTAGCCAGATCGAAACAAAACCCCCTCGAACAACTCATCAAAGCTCGAGGGCGTGGCAGCTTCCTCTCGCGTCCGGGGAAGACACCCCGCATAGCGACCTCAACGAGGGTTGGACACATCTTCGCCTCGGACGAGCTCCGTCCCCGCACGAACGAAGCTCAAAACACAACGGCGTCGCATTCACACGACCACGAACCGAGAGCTCGAGCTCTCGGACGCAAAAACTCATCGAGGGGCAACTCTCCGCCTCGAACGAGCTCCCGGGCCGAAGCGTGATCGCGAATCTCCCACGCGAGGCCATCAAGTACAGGTTAGGCCAACCACTCCACGACAAGCAATCGTAGCCACGGCGGGCCCGCGGTGGCGGGTGTGGCAAGACGGATCCGACCCGTCACACTCCCACCAGCAACGCAATCATCACCTCCTCGTATGGGCGGGCACCGGCGGCGTCATGCCACCAACTCCCGAGGCGGCGCTGGCGTCTTGGCGAGGCAGCGTTCCTGCCGCTGGACGGAAAGCGGGCGCTGACCGCCATCTACTCCGCGAATCCCGTGTACGGCGAGGATCAACAGTAACGACGAGCTCTTCTCCGAAACCCGAAACGAGCTCTTTCTGGGTGACGAGCTCATCCTACGCTCACATTGGATACTCCCGACCTCAACAGTGTCCAACCACCCCAAGGGGGCAGTACGTCCAACGTCAGACCACCTCAAAGGGATGGGCGGACTGCACCGACATGACAGACGCCCATTCTGACGCCGACCAAGGATGGGATGTCAATGACTTTTCCCGGATTCCCGCATGCGTCGGCGACCGATCTCCCGTCATGCCACGTGGCGGTATCCGACGAGCTCTTCCAAGCCACGGGCTCGGCGAAGCACTCTCAACGAGCTCTCCCGGGGGATGCGAGCTCAACGGAACGAACTCTCGGGCAGGTGCCGATCTCCTTCGACGCGCAAGAGCTCATCCTCTCCTATACATTTTGCATCTTCACCCTCGCGATCCTATCCTTTTCCTATGTTCAAGCCCTCGGCCTCGATGGCACCCATGTACCCCCCTTGCGGCTATAAAGGGGCCTTCGCCATTAGGGCCGGGGCAAAGCGATCCCCACGCGCACACGGCTTCATTCGCACTCCAGATATTGGCACTTGCCTCAATCAAAGAGACTTGGGAACCTCTCCCCTCTCGACCCGACTTGTAATCGCCCCGTTATGAGTCCTTGAGCTCGGACTTAGTGAGAACACACTTTGGACTAGGGAGCTTCGTTAACGCCCGAACCAGTATAAACCTTGCGTTCGTGTCCCTTGAGCTAAGCCATCGTTGCACACACTAGCCGGGCGATTCTTCGTGATAGTGGTCACGCTGATTCTAGGCCACGACACATACCGTTTCTCATATAAATAATATACTAGAAGAATTCTCCGCGTGTTGCTGCGGGTGTGCAAGAGAAAATACGAATAAATTTGATTTGGATTTGGATGACATGAGAGTTTGATGTTGAAAGCAATCATCGTCGAAGTGGCTTGGTGCACTAAAGAAACCAAATGGAGGATAATACCGATCAAACTACTTGAAGTACGCCATAGCCTAGATGCACCCACCACTGGAGAAAGCTTGTGAAGGAAAGATGATTGTCTTAGCGGTGCTCTCCCTCCTCTCACGGCATGGGAAATGCATGTTCGCGGCCACCGGATACATGAGAGAAAGAATATAAATAATATCATCAATCAACCCTTTGGCTAGACCGCTAGACTATATCGTTGAGTGGCCACCGTTGCCAACTCAGAGAGGCCCAGTGTTGCGCAAACATGGTGGCTAGACTATATCGTTGAGTACTATTGGGATTAGCTGCCGAAGATTGTATTTCTATCACTGATTAATGAAGCTCTGGATTCAAAAAAACTAAACGTTGTTTGGATAGCGACAAGCACACCGCAAAGCTTGAACAAACACCCGAAAGCGAGGCAGAGCTGCTGAGCATGGTCATGATTTTCGTGGGAGACGACGGCAAAGGCGTGGACCTCCTCGATGGCCTTTCTAATTTCAAAATTTCAACACTGATTATACGATCTCAAATGATATATGCATTTTGACTATTTTAACGAGCTCTTCACAATGTAAATTCTGTTTTAACATTTGAGACTGTTTTACGATAGTGGACATTTGATTTACTATTTATATCCTTTTCCCAATTAATAAGTGCTATGTGTTTTATATTTTTATGCGTATATTTTAGTATATCATGTAAAATAACTTTATATTACCAAAATAAACTTGTGGACTTATGGCTAGATTAGTTGAAATTTGGTCATATAATTTGTTTTATCATCTTATTGGTATATATGTAACAACCTATACATTGCTAATTATCAATTGTATATCATTATATTTTATCGGTTCTTAACAGGTGGGCCAGTGAACCAATGAACCGACAACCTCAACGGTTCGATGTCTAATCCAGTCCTAATAACTTGTCCTATAATGCTTACAGGAGGAAGACCTAGGAACGTTGGGCCCTTAGGTCCGCCAATGCTTGCGGCTTATATTCACAACCATAATTTTAGACATTCTCCTAGTGTTGTGGACTTCTCTCCTAGAGTTTAACCATTCAAAATTTAGTATACATGTTCCTACTAAATTCCTCTTAGTGAGAATTTCATTTGTATGACTAGTGGTAGCGTTCTATTACTATTTAAGAACACAAGGAGAATAATACCATTTTGGTGTGATTCTCTCTAGCCTTTTTTTTTTTTTGTTTTTGCGAAAAGACTCTCTCCTACCATTTTTTTTTTTTTAGGAGTACTCTCTCCTACCAGCTGTCACACAGTGTTTCTCCAAATGCAAGTGGGCCTAAGGCTACTTAAGCCACTTTGGGCCTGTGAGTCGCACGTTGGGCTGCTTGATCGCTCAGGTCCGTGAGAAGTTGGTCCTAGTGGCGAACGCACGCGTAGTGCGTTGGTAAGGCCGCTTGGTGTAGCGCCTACCGTCCCGCGTTCGAGCGCTGCTCGACGCAGGTTCGCACCTGGGGATTTTTCCCCAAGTCTCGTTCGGATTATTTCCGAACGTTTGCTTCCTCGCGTGGTCCGTTCAATGGGAATGTGATGCGCCTCGTGCCTATGGAGTTGATGGATTCTGGTGATCTCGATAAGGACGCGATCTTCTTGGTCCCGTGTGTAGTTGTAGGTCTGGTTGTACACGGGTAGTGCGTTGGTAAGGCCGCTCGGTGTAGCGCCTACCGTCCGCGTTCGAGCGCTGCTCGACGCAGGTTCGCACCTGGGGATTTTTCCCCAAGTCTCGTTCGGATTATTTCCGAGCGTTTGCTTCCTCTCGTGGTCCGTTCAATGGGAATGCGATGCGCCTCGTGCCTACGGAGTCAATGGATTCTGGTGATCTCGACAAGGACGCGATCTTCTTCGGTCTGTGTGTAGTTGTAGGTCCTGGTTGTACACGGGTGGTGTGTGTGGTGTGCGTGTGTTTTGAGGTGAACTTCGGGGAGGATCCATGAGATCCCCACCTGCTTTTCTCATTTCACTGATCGGCAAGCCGGTGGATGAAATACAGAGAGGTTTTGGGGGCATTGCCCCATTACAAAGCGCTTGGGCATAAAGAAAACGAGGTTGTTACATGGGAAGAGATGATGACCATCTACTAGGGAGGACGGCGTCCTTCTTGGGTATCCGGCAGGCCCAGTCCTTCCCTTCTCGCCGGATGTTAGCCACCAGGCATTCCACCGAGGGTGATTCATGTCTAAACACCACCGAGTTCCTGTGTTTCCATGCCTCCCAGCAAATTAGGAGGAGAAGAGGAGCCGCCACACTGCTGTGCACACACTCCGGCAGTGTTGTGAGCCAAAGCTCCTTCACAGGTGCTATGTCATCGGCACACCAGCCAATCCGAGCCCAGAAGCTCCGGATGAAACTACACCCTGAAATGATGTGGTCTGGGGTTTCCTCCTCGCAGCCGCATAGTGCACACGTTGCATCTTTGAGGATGTTTTTCTTGACCAGCGCCGCGTGGCACTGTATTCTTTCCTTGGTCAGCACCCAAGCGAAGAAGTGAGCTCTTGGCGTGGCAAAGTTTCTCCAGATGAAGGTGTAGGACGGGCAGGCATTCTCACCTCGCGTCGCCATTTTGTAGAGCACATTTGTCACCAGACGCCGGTTGCCATCCTCGAAGAAGCTGCTCCGTTGGTCCGGGGTGTCCTCTAGTGTCATCCCTCGAAGCAGGCTCTCCAGGTGGTTCAGCTCGCCAGCGGCTTGCGTCGTGAGCCGGTTTTGGAAGAGACTTCTTAGCTGAGAATTCATTACATCCCTAACTGAAGATCTCCGGCTGTCATAGTGGCTGTGCAGAGCAGGCATCTTCGCGGACAGCGGCCCGTCCAGTAGCCATGTGTCATCCCAGAACGACGTGTCCTTGCCGTCCCCAACTAGAACCGTTGTGATGTGCTGATATGCTGGTAGGAGGGCTCGCAAAGCTCCCCAGTGGGCGCCTGCCATGTCACCACCTAAGGTGGCGAGGTCGACGTGATCACCGATCCAGCGAGCCCAAGTGGAGTCGCCAGGGTGGTGTAGGCGGTGTATCAGTTTGAGAAGCTGGCACACATTCTGCACTTCGATTTGCCTGATCCCGAGACCACCATCCTCCTTGTCCGTGCACACACTTGTCCATGCAACTAGGCACTGAGCACCAGATGTTTTCTCTGAACCAGCCCATAGGAAGGCTCGACGGCGCCCGTCGACGGCGCAATCACCCCAGGCAGGAACAACATTGCCCCCATTGCGTAAGCCGGGACACCAGTCAGCACCGAGTTGATTAGCTGCACGCGCCCAGCAGTGGACAGGAGCATGGCTTTCCACCCCGCTAGATATTTGTCCACTTTGGCAATAAGGGGCGCAAAGGCCGACAGAGGTAACTTCACATTCGAAAGGGGCAGTCCAAGGTATGTTTGTGGGAATGTACCTTCCTGGCACTGCAGCACTTCTCTAAAACCTTGCATTGCGCTGTCTGGGACATGCATCGGGGTCATGGTGCTTTTGTGGAAGTTGATGACTAGGCCGGTGGCCGCCGAGAACATGTCCAGCGCCCGGCGCAGGTGGACCACATCCCCTAGTTCAGCCCCCTGACCAAGATAATCGTGTCATCGGCGTATTGAAGGACGGGCAAGAGCTGTTGGACATTGGGTGCCTTATTTCAGTGTCTCTCTTGATCAGCATCTGCAACACATCAGCAATCAGCAGGAAGAGGTAAGGGGACAAAGCGTCACCTTGGCGTACTCCTTTTTTGCAGACAATCCATGGACCGGGTACCCCATTGACAAGGACCACCGACCGTGACGTTATCAACAACGACTTCATCCATCTCTCGCCACTTCTCGGGGAATCCTCCTCGCACGGAGGACCTTCAGTAGGCTGTCCCAGTTCACGAGTCAAAAAGCTTTGGCTTAAGTCGAGTTTGAGGACCAGGGTTGGGACTCGCCTTTTTGTGGCAGCATTGCACCAGTTCTGTGGCCAGCACAAAGTTTTCCGAGATCGATCTCCCTTTGATGAACCCCGTCTGGTCCGGGTCAACAAGTTTAGCTATTTGGTGTTGGAGTCTTGTTGTCAGGAGCTTCGTCAAGATCTTGACAGGGCAATTCTGTAGCGACACGGGGCGGAAAGAGCCCGGGGACGTAGCAGCTTCTGTCTTGGGAGCAGCACGATGATTGCCCGATTGACGCCGCGTGCAAATCGACGCGCTCTTGGTGGAAGGCCCGCAGAAAACCCATCACAGCTTGCTTGATCGTCGGCCGGGCTTTGGCGTAGAAGCTTGGGCCGACATCGTCGGTCGGGAGCTGTCCGCAAGACATAGTGGTGACCACGCATTTTGCTTCCAGCTCCGTGAACTCTTCCATGAGCGGCGCCCGTCCGCCCGCGCACAGCTAGTGTAGAGGCTGTCCAGGTCGAATTGCCAGGACGTGGGCGTCGCCCCTCCCGAATCTTTGGTGTAGTAGGATGTGAGGGCCGCCACTTTATCATCGTGCGCCACCAGCATCTGTCCGTCGACCTCCGTAGCGGATGGCGTTCCGGCGAGCACGCCCGACGCTTTGGCATGGAAGAAGCGCGTGTTGGCATCCCCCTCCCGTAGGGCTCTGAACTTTCCACGTTGCTTCCAATAGGCAGTAGCGTTGTTCCACCATCGCCGCCTTTTCTCGCATCGAACACGGAGGCGCCCGCCTAATAGGCCGACGAGCCTCTTCAAACACATCCAGCAGCAAAATGATGAAGGAGCAGTTGTAGAATTCAATGGGTCGGGAAGAGTGCTTACGAGCCCACGTTTTGGCTGCATGCCGGAAGGCCTTGACACACGCCACGATCTCACCTGCAGGGTCAATAGGAACTCGAGCACCCGACCAGGCAGGAAGGGTAGCAGGGAGGAAATCTTGGCACTTGAGCCACGAGTTCTCAAAGCGAAAGCATCGCGTTTTGGGGGTGGTTGTGGGGATCGAGAGGAGGAGAGGGATGTGGTCTGAAGTGTTGCCAAGTCGAGAGGTCAACGATGCGTTAGGGAATGTTTCCCCGAACGCGACGTTGAAGAACGCCCTATCCAACCTAGCCAGCGTAGGTGAGTCCCTCTTGTTCGACCAAGTGTAGAGCCGGTCAAGGAGAGGAAACTCGAGGAGGGCGAGGTCGTTAATCACGCGGTTGAAGTTGTTTGCTAAGGGTTGGTTAAAGTTGTCGTTATTTTTATCGCTAGGGTAGCGCGGTAGATTGAAGTCCCCAATACCAAGCCAGCAAACATCCGGGCGCGGGTGGGACTTCGCCGAACTCGGGCGAGGAAAGCAGACTCAGACCACGATGGTCACGGGCAGGACGCTCATGACCATGAACGCATGATTTGACGACGATGGAGGTGAGGTGGATCGAGGCGTTGATCATGCGAGAGACATCGGAGGCAGCGCAGATGTCCGGGTTCCATGCGGTGACCATGCCACCGCGGGATCCGTCAGCCGCGGAGAATTCGAACGCGCTCAGGTAGGGAGGGAAGGAAGGAGCTACATTTGCGCTGCCTATTTCTTTCGAAGTTTCGCTTTCCTCAAGGCAAACCACGGTGGGGAGAGAGGGAAATGGTGTCATTGCATCGCATCGCACTTGTCCCGTCGCCGAGCCCGCGGACGCTCCAAGACAACACACAATAGGCAAAGCGCTCTTGATTCATTTGGAAAGGGTGTTACATTCTGGCCGGGGTGGCGGTGACCAGTGTGGTTCGCCGTCACCGACGCACCTGAGTGGACGAGGGGGGAGTCTACACGCAGCAACGAAAGCCACCAACATAGGTGCCGAGGCCTAACGCCTAAACTTTAAAAACTAAAAAGCTGCGGCCAGAAAATAAAGGAGCGCTGACTACGGCGTTGGCCGTGTTCGCCGGCCGTCATGCGCGCGCTGGGAGAGCAGATCCTCACCGCATGGGGCGATTTCCGCGAAGTGCATCGGGTGCTGTGTCAACCGCAAAGAAGGCGCCGGTAGAGATCCCACCGCTTTGGCCAGCGAGCGGTTCTGCGCTTTATCAGCCCGCTGACGGCAACCCGCTTCTGAGCGCCACCGAGCAGGACGCCGCTCGCAGAGCCTTTGCGCTGCATGGCCTTCACGGCCACGGGGACGGTTACCGGCTCCCCGCCTCCTCGAGTCGGGCGCTGTTCGCTGCGGGTTCCACCATGCGGGGCGCCGCGAGCCCGCGGGCCCGGCAGGCATGCCCGCCACATGGGGGAAGGCGCGTGGCGCCGGGTGGCATGACATCATCCTCGCATTCATGGCAAATACGCTTAGAACGGCACCTAGCGGCGACGGAGGTTAGCTACGGTTCGGGGAGGGAACAGAGAAGCTAATAGTAATCGGGAAAGGCAGGAGGGGAGGGAGGAGAGGGAGTTTAAAACGCACCCGAGGAAACGGCCCAGAAAGGGGGTAGCCCATCGACGGCCCAGCAGACGCCCCACCGGGCCGCCTGTGGAAGGCAGCCCAAAAAAGGGCGCTGAGTCCCGAGAGCCGCCCTCCATTCGAAATCCCCATTCCCGCCACTGGGCGCTGAAGAATGGGGCCGAAGGCGCCGAGGTGATCGACCGCTTCCCGGGCGCCGGCGATCCTCGTGACTCGATAGTGAAGGCGCATCACAACGAGCGGCCAATCGGCGCCATCACCGGAGTTCCCGAGGTATCGATCCAGTCGACTGTGACGGACGCGCCCCTCCTAGCGACGATGACGCGGTCGGGCGAGTGGTCGCTGTCGGAGGCGCAAAGTGGTCGATCTCGACCACGCCCCGAGCTTGGATGGTGGGGGATCCGCATCGATCCCGTGTCCTCCCGGAAGCCTACCACCGAGACAAGAACCAGCCACCGCCGCCGATGGGGAAGCGGTGGGAGGCGCCCGGCGATCCGCAAGACGCCTCCAGGTCATCATCCGCCCATCGCGGAATGATGGGGCTCAAGGCGACAACCCCGCCATGGTCGGGCCAAGAACTACAAAACCCGAGCATCATGTTACCTATCGAGGAGGGGATGAGCTCGCAGAGACCAAGGAGCGAAACCGCCAGAGAGCAAAGACGGATGAAGGGGGACGGGTTGTCCGAGGGGCCGCCGATGTTGATGTAGATGTAGGCGAAGCTTGCCCACTGGGCTCCATGTCCCCCTCGGGGACCTGTGTGATGGAGTCCTCACCGCCCGCCACGGGTCGACGGAGTCCGAGCGAAAGGGGGAGTCGCCGGAGTCAACGCCGCCCCCCGAGCTCGAGTCACCTGAGGAGAGGCTCTTTGGACGGAGGGCTGCGCGGCGATGGGGTGGCGGATCCCGTGTGAGGCAGGTGAGGGGAGCGATCCACAACAGCCCCGCAGAGGTGAATCTCGCCGTGGGGGAGGAACGGGGCCATCCGTGGTGGGGGGGAGCGAGAGGCAAAAAGGGGGTGGTGTTAGGAAGTGGGTAGGCGGGCTTTGCGGCGGCGTGGTGGGGGCCGGGAGGCGTGGAAAGGGATGGTGGGGCCGCAGCAAAGAAAGGGGGGGGAGTCATGGCCCGGCGAGGCCACGGGTGAAGACTCCGACGGGCCGCCTGGAGTTTGCAAAGCGGGCGCCCATGTGCCCAGAGCCCCGCAGCCGACGCACTTCACCGTCACGGCAATCGCGAGCGAGGTGTCCGGGAGCGAGGCACTTGAAGCAAGCCCCGGGATGGGGTTTGAACCTAGGCGGAGCTGGTTTTAAAGGGGCAAGCCGGGAGAGGAGAGCGCCTTTGAAGGTGTAGGGGCCGTGGTTAATGGCGGCGGCTCGAGGGCAGCGCCCGCCGAGTCGGCCATCCCATCGCCTAGCCGTGTGTCGCCCGCGGGAGGGGGAGGGGGGAGGTTTTTCCCGGGCGCAAAAGGAGGACGTGAAGGACCTGCTCCCCGATCTTGCGCCGCGGGAGGGATTTTGGGTCGGGGAGTCGGTGTCGGGCCGCTGCCGGGTGCCTCGCATTCATGGGGCGGAAGTCGGGGAGGGACATTCATCTTGTCGATTAACGCCCGCCGAGAGTTGGTTGAGCCTCATAACATCCGCTTCGCATGGGCCAGGACAGGTGAGGGAGAAGTTTGAATCTCCCTTGACCGATGGGGCCGCAAGCAGAAAATAGCCGCGGCCACGGGCGGCGCCGGGCAACCCGCGAGAAAACGAACCGGTCTAGCCTGACGACTCGGAGCCTCACCGGCGGCGCAGCAAGGTGAAAAGAGAGGACGTTTCTCTACTTGGCAACAAGACGAGCGCAGGGGAGAGCTGGGTGAACCAAAACCGCCGACGGTTTCTTGAGTGGGACACCCGTGAAAGACGGCAGCTGGCGGTGGAGTAGAAGTCGAGGAGGAGGGAGTTTTGAAAAGATCACACCCGGTCTAGGAGCCGGAGCCGGGAGCACGACTGGAGGTGGCCGGGCGCGGGTCCGGAAGGCCTTCGGCCATGCCGCTTGACGCCGGGCTCGGCCTCAGAAGTGGGAGCCCCCCACGGGCGGAGGCACCGGGAGCCCGGCTTTTTGGCGGGAGGGGGTCCTAAGTGGGTTGGCGGGGGGAGGTGGTCGGGCGGGCACCGGAGGCGCAAGGGATGGCCGGGATGGTGCCGAGGCGTATGGGATGGCTGGGGTGGCGTGGTGGTGAGCGCCGGGCGAAGTCGCCTAGGGGTGGCTCGCCGGGGAGCGCCATCTTTCGGCTTTCACTTCGTGGTGTGCGGTGTAGAGTGGGCGCGGCGGTGTATAAGCAGATACTACAACCGTATCCGCATGAGAGGCAACTAAAAAAAAAGTTGGTCGTAGTGACCGCCGCCACCATGGTGGTTGCTCACCGGCCCAGCCAGCGTGGAGAACCCCGCCGACTCGAGTAGAATTTGAGGCATCCGATGCGATGTGTAAAGCCGCCACCCGTGTTTTGCCGAACTTCGCTCCGCAAGACCGCAAGTCCACGACTCGACATACCAAACTCGCTTCCTTGCCTCTCCCGAGTCCTCTGCGAGAGAAGCGCATCGAAAAAACCCACCCGCCCCTATTCTATTTTGCATCCGTGGTTTGGCGCCGAGTCGAATCGAATCACGTCAAAAACCCCGCCGCCACGCCATGGCGACGATGTTGGATTTTGCATCGCCTGACCCGGTGACCCGGAGATCCCGGCTCGTGGTCCGTCACTACTGGTTCATGAAGCAGCAGTGTCCCAATGGGCAGGGGATCGAAAGTATCCCCCTTTCACGGCTGGGGATTGCTCCTGGTGCATCTACTACTACCCCAACGGCCGCTCCACCACCAACAGCGGACTACATCTCAATCTTCATTGCCCTCGCCGGTGCCAGCGGCGGCAGAGCCACCGACGAACCTGTCAAGGCACTAATTAGCTTCAGTTTGCTTGATCGTGCTGGGGAGCCCGTGGCAGGTCACTCTCGTTCAGGCTTATGGGAGGAGTACTCTAAACCCGACGACTGGTACGGCTGCGATCTTTTCATCCACAAGGAGTTTTTGGAGGCGTCGCCGGAGGAGTACCTCGTCGACGACGACCGCTTAACTATCGAGTGCGTCGTCTCCGTCGAAAGGCCGTACCACTTGCAGCAGCGTCTTTCGTTGGATCCCGACGTCACGTTCCAAGTCGGTGGCGAGGTGTTCAGCGTCCACAGCTGTGTTCTTGTAGCCAAGTCACCGGTGTTTGAGGCGGAGCTCGCTGGAGGGCGCACCTCGTCAGCAGGGGCTTGCAGCATACACATCGACGATATGATGCCTCAGGTGTTCGAGAGCGTGCTACATTTTGTATACACAGATTCGTTGCCGGAGATGACGGCGGGGCCAGAAGAAGATGCGATCATGGCTGAACAATTGCTGGTAGCAGCGGATAGGTTCGACATGCAGGAGCTCAAGCTGATTTGCGAGGAGATACTGAGCAGTGACATCAGTATGAGTACTGTCACGAAGAAATTGAGACTGGCTGCCCAACATGACTGTCATGTTTAGGGACGCCTGCATTGAGTTTCTTGGAGATCCTCCTGTGCTCGAAGCGGTCATGGCAATCGATAATGACATACTTGAGCTTGTGGCTAGAAATTGCCCACAGCTTTTGAAGGAGATGTGGGCGTACGAGGATGACCCGATGCAAGATGAGTTGGTCATGTGCTTCTGAGAAATTCGGTGGCAGGAATACCTCATAAAGTAGTATGCACGTTTGCTAACAGATTTAAGAAGTGGGCTTGCTTGCCTGATGATGACTGATCAACGAATTCAACTACGTTTGCTTATAAAGAAGTGAGCTTCTGATGAATGTAGTAAGTTGGTGATCGAGACCTCTAAGTATTAGAAGATGTAGTTCTTGATGTTGTATGTATGTGTAGTTCTGTATCCTGAATACGATCGAAAGAGCACCTGCGATGCCCTCTCCATTTTTTGTCTTTTACTCTTATCCCTTGACGGGTAAAAGAAAATATTTTGTTATGCTCTAACGCCCTCTATAATAGGACAACAATTTATTGTTGAGACTAATCATCAGGTTATTTTTGTATGTTGCAAATATTGATGGTGGGGCCCCTTTAGGACATTCATATACTTATTGTATCAATCCTTAAGATATAGCATTAAAACTATGCAATAATTATTAGTATTTCACCAACAAAAAAGAAGTTGTAGTAATTCTCAAGGCCTACAAACTGACAGATATATAGACAATGTTGATAAATTACACACCACTGTCACTTTGTAAAAAAAATAGCCTAAAATACCGAAATAGCATTGAAATAACAATGCACTCCCTTACTGCATTGAAAAATAACATAACCAAAGTAGCATTAACAAAATGGTCATCCATCCTAGTATCACTAATCGCAATCGAGGTTACATTGGAATATCTGAGCTGAAGAAGACTTGGCATTAGTAGATCCACTTCCTCTTTCAGTAGAACAACTTGACATCTTCTGGATACTTTTATGACATTGCGATAATCTCAAAAAAGGTTTACAATAATCTAACATGTGCTTTTGACAGAAACAATAGTGAAAAGTAGGAAAAAAAAACTATAAAGAATCTTCATAGTCCAGATGTGCAACCACCTTTCCTTTTATTTCAAATACACAGAACAAATTCAGTAACTTGAAGCCATCAATAATTGTCAGTAATAAGCAGAATGATGCTTCCATCAACCAACAATAATGTCAACCCCTCCAATAATTGTCAGTAATAAGCAGAACAAATCCCTGTAATTCGTAAGCTGAACCTGTTTTTCTTTTTTTTAAATATATCTTTTTTTATTTGCTGTAGGGGTGCAAACCCCTCCAGTTTCTTTTTTAAAAAAAAAACAAATAATGTGAACAGAACCCACTGTTTTCCTCAAAAAGAACAAATGCCTTACTGTTACTAGGATAATATATGCATTCACGGGCCCTATGTCCTATAGATTGCAGAACTAAGATATAATTTAATCTCAAATAGAATATTGTGTGCAGGACTACACCAAGAAAAAACTCAGTGAAGAGCGAAAAAACAACTGCATACTCTGCAGCTTCATACCTTCAGGTTTAGGGTGCAGGTCTTGAAAGTTCAGTAATACTTGGGCTGCAGGTATGACGCATCCTCGAGTTGCTTTCCAGCAAAGATGAGGCGCTGCTGGTCTGGTGGGATGCCTTCCTTGTCTTGAATCTTTGCCTTCACATTATCAATCGTGTCTGAAGACTCAACTTCAAGCGTGATGATCTTCCCAGTCAGAGTCTTGACAAAGATTTGCATGCCTCCCCTCAGCCTAAGAACAAGGTGCAGGGTGGACTCTTTCTAAATATTGTAATCAGCCAAGGTGCGACCATCCTCAAGCTGCTTCCCCGCAAAGATGAGGCGCTGCTGGTCAGGTGGAATACCCTCCTTGTCTTGAATTTTTGCCTTCACGTTGTCAATCGTGTCTGATGACTCAACTTCAAGCGTGATGGTCTTCCCAGTCAGAGTCTTGACAAAGATTTGCATGCCTCCCCTCAGCCTAAGAACAAGGTGAAGGGTCGACTCTTTCTGAATATTGTAATCAGCCAAGGTGCGACCATCCTCAAGCTGCTTCCCCGCAAAGATAAGGCGCTGCTGGTCAGGTGGAATACCCTCCTTGTCTTGAATTTTTGCCTTCACGTTGTCAATCGTGTCTGAGGACTCGACCTCCAGCATGATGGTCTTTCCAGTCAAGGTCTAAACGAAGATTTGCATGCCACCTCTGAGCCTGAGCACGAGGTGGAGGGTAGACTCCTTCTGGATGTTATAGTCAGCAAGCGTCCGCCCATCCTCTAGCTGCTTGCCTGCAAAGATCAGGCACTGCTGATCTGGAGGGATTCCCTCCTTGTCTTGGATCTTTGCCTTGATATTATCAATTGTGTCTGAGGACTCAACCTCGAGTGTGATGGTCTTGCCAGCGAGGGTCTTCACAAAGATTTGCATCTGCAGAGACAAATAAAAAACCTGGTAAGCTACCATAGAAAGATAGGCACAAAAAAATGTAGTCCTTAGACAAGGGTGATTCAAATGTGTACTATGAAATAGAGGTAAGAACAAACAAACAACACATAAGAAACAACACATCAGAACCACAAATTAGATGAAGTAGCACCTCATGCATACCGACTTCCAATGTGCTAGTTACATTGCTATTTTAGCTTGACAACTCAACACACACAAGTAGAAAACATAAGAGATAGGATTCAACATAGGTGATCATAAGATAAAATTGGCAGGGAAGATGCAAAGCAAGATTTGACCATCTTAATTTTCTTTGAAGTAATAAACATTTTAATTTTCAACATTTGCTCAGCAATGAATTGAATTTTAACTAAACCATACCAACAGTATTGTGTTAAGAGGCAATATGACAATAAGACAGGCATGCTTTAAACTTCTTAACTTTGATAATAATAACACACTAATTAATCTATCGAACTGAACTGAAACCTGACTGACATATACAGGACTGTGTTCTGAGGTAACACTATAGTAATGATTTCACCATAATTTAGATGATACACAAAATAATCTATTGGATTGAAACATAATTAAATGAAATCTGCAGGACTACGTTCTGAGGAAACATGACAGGAATAATTTAACCCTTTTAATTCTGATACAATACATTAATTTAACCCTCTTAATTTTGATATAATACATTAATTAACCCTCTTAATTTTGATACAATATCAACATACACAGGCAGAAAATATAGAGACAGGATTCAACGTCTATAGTTTTTTTTTTTTTCGAGACCGGCGCCGTTCTTGCGTATTTCATTAAGCAGAATAAAAGACAAATACAAAGTCAGCGGCAACACAGCGTTACCGAGAACAACACCTATTTCTACTGGATCCAAACCAGGGAGCTACATGGAGACAGGGTTTTGCGACAAAGCCAAGAACCAAACCAAACCAGGGCTACATCAAGGACACCAGCTGCCACCATCAGCTCGGTGAGCCTCCTCAAGGCCGCCAGAGGACCAAAAACGTGGCCTCATCTCTCGACACGCCTAGCCAGGCCGGGGGCTGGTGTTGTGTGGCCGGAGTCAAAAGTCCTCGCGTTCGCGCGCTCCTTCCAAAGCATCCAACCGACAAGGAAAAACAGCGAGTCAAAGCCCTTTCGCAACGGCTTAGGCACAAGCCTTCGGGTGCGAAGCCACCACTCAATGAAGTCATCTTCAAAGACTGTAACCACACCCTACAAATGTAGCCTGGAGATGATGATTTCCCAAACCTCCCTGCTGAAGACGCACCCCAGCATGATGTGGTGTATAGTCTCTGGTGCCTGATCACAGAAAATGCACAAGTTGCTGTCCTGCAGACCATGTCTGTGCCGCCGGTCAGCTGTCCAGCACCTGCCATGCATGGCCAGCCAAAAGAACAATCGGACCCTTGGCGGCGCGGCTACCTTCCAAAGCTGCTTGGCTCCCAGAATAGGTGAGGAGCCTAAGAACATGGCCCCATAAGCTGAAGCGGTGGAGTACGAACGGTCCGGAGTAAGGCTCGGGGAGAAGGTGTCCGGCCAGTCCTGCGGTGGATGTCCTCTAGCAAGTCGCAGAGCGCCTTGAACTCATCAAAGCGTAAGGGAGAGGGCCCCTTATGTGCCGAATCAAGAGTCATCATGCGGGGCTTGTGCAACTGAGATTCCCCAATGCGGAGAGACCGCGATCAAAAAAATTTGGAGCAATGGATTTTATGCCAAGTCCATCAATCTAGTTGTCCATCCAGAAGAATACGGACTCCCCATTCCCAAGTGTGATCTGAACTGCTGCCCGGAAGAGGGCCAAAAGCTTCACGGTCATGGATGGCTGGGGCGGCCATCGCGCCCGATTGCGCCCGGATTCAGTCGAGTGCGCAGGGCAATCCCGGTCCTGCGCGCAAGTCCGAGATGCCGAGGCCACCCAAATATTTTGGGCGGCAGACCACCGCCACGCCACCCGGCACTTCCCAGCCGTGATTGTATCTGCACCCGCCCAAATGAACGCCAGCAGAGAAGCACTGTCGAGCTCACCCACGGCCCAGGATGAGAGACAAAGAGCAATAGAAGTATGGATGGGGATGGCTGAGAGAGTTGCTTTGGACAAAGCAGTGCGCCCTGCAATATTAAGGAAGTTACCCCTTCCATCCGGGAAGCCATGCAGCCACCTTGTCAATAAGATATTGCTCCTCCGCTCGTTTCAGTTTCTTGACAGATAGTGGGATTCCAAGGTAACGACATGGTAATTGCTGCAGCCTGCACGCCAAGATGTGCTGTATACAGTCCAAGTGTGACTCGTCACAATGCAGGGGAGTGGCCAAGCTTTTGTCAAGGTTTGAGAATAGTCCAGATGCCAACCCAAAGATAGATAGAACTGCCGTGATGGTTTGGAGACTGTGCACATCTGGGTTGACAAATAAGACCACATCATCTGCATATAGGCTGACCCTGTGACGCAGATCCACTGGCAGCAGTGAAAGGAAGCCATGCTGTTCCGCCCAGCGCAAGAGGCGGTTGAGGGCCTCCATGGCGAGCACGAACAGCATTGGGGACAGGGGGTCACCCTGTCGAAGTCCCCGGGCATGGCAGATTCTCCTCCCTGGCACCCCATTAAGTAGGATCCTGGTGCTTGCCGTCGACAGTACCGCAGATAACTAGTCCCGCCATCGCACCCCAAAGCCTAGGTGCTGGAGCAAATCAAATAGGAACGGCCAAGCTACCGTATCAATAGCCTTGGCAATATCGACTTTTAGAAGGACACAAGGCTGCTTGGAGGCATGAATTTTCCTTACGGCAATCTGCACTTCTCTGAAATTATCATGAATGCTGCGCCCCTTAATGAAGGCCGACTGATTTGGCAAAACCAAACTGTCCAAGACTGTGGCAAGACGGTTGGCCAAGCATTTAGTGATCAACTTGCCGAAGCTGTGAATAACGTTGATGGGGCGGTAGTCGCGTATCTCCTGTGCTTGGTTATGCTTTTTGAGAAGAACCATATAAGCCCCATTGAGGTGGTGGAAGCTTCTAAAGTCCCGGGACCAGAAAGCGTTGAAGGCATTCATAATATCATTCTTGATGATGGACCAGCATGATTTGTAGAAGAGGCCCGTGAATCCATCCGGCCCTGGAGCTCTCTCATTTGGTAGGTCCCCCGATGACGCCCCATACCTCATCTTCGATTGAAAAGGTCCTGCAGGCCATCGAGAGACAGGGATGGTAGCCCAAGCTCTTGAAAATTCAGACCCCTGGACCGCATGAAGCAAGAGCCCAGGAGACCATTGTAGTGCTCATAAAGGGCCGTGGCCATTGCATCAGCAGCAGCTACCTCGGACCCATCCACCGGGAAGTGCTCTCAATTCGGTTACGCGAGGAGGTCGCGTGACAGGCTTGCAAATGGTAGAATCGGTATTTGCATCGCCCTCCACTGCGCCAGCGGACGGGTACGCTGCCGCTTGTCGTCCGAGCAAAGAGGCAAGGCCAGGACCCGCATTTTGCATCGCGTGCGCATCTGCTGCGCTCCCATGAGTCCAGTCCCGGTGCTCTCTGACCTCGTCAAAGCGCAAAATTATTTCTCTAGTCATAGCCAGCTCGAGCCTGATGCTCCCAATCCGGGTAGCGCTCCACCTTGTTAACTCAGTCGCGGTGCTGCGCAGCTTATGATCAAGTAGGCGCATTGGGTCGGCTCGAGGCAGCGTCGTTGCCCAAGCCGCGGCGACGACATCAAGAAACCCCGGAACCTTGACCCAGAAGGTCTCAAAGCGGAACCGCCGTTTGCCGTCCAGCCCCGGACATCGAGCTGAAGGAGTAGCGGGCAAAGGATCGGAGCGGTCGGAGGACAAGGGTTTGAGCAAAACAGCGGGGAAGGCAGAAAACCATTTCGCGGAAGCAAACAACTTGTCCGGGCGCTCCATAGTTGGGTTCTGGCGCTCATTAGACGAAGTGTACATACGACCCACTAAATCAATCTCCTCCAGTTGGGCCTGATCGATGAAACTCCTGAAACGCCTCATGTTCCTCCGGTTTAGACGGCCATTGTTTTTATCCGCGGCCCGGTAAATGAGATTAAAATCCCCACAAAGGAGCCAAGCACCGTGGTGCGTGTTCAAACCGTGTAGGAGCTCAGCAAGGAACTCCACTTTATCACCATCGATTGCGGCCGATAGACCACCGTCGGCCACGGGGGTCTACCATGGAGTCAATCGGTTTCAAAGCGCCGAGATGGAGAACCGTTCGGACACGGTTGCGGCGTTAGACACAGTCACGTTTCCGGCCGAGCACAATCCGCCCGTAAGCTCCCAAGGATGGGAGGAAGACATAGTCATATGCCGCACCAAAGAGGTCATTGGCGATCCTCCGTCGATCAAAGCCGGCTTGGTCTCCCCGCAGCAAACCGAGCCGGCGGTGCAGGTCGACCAAGGAGCGGACCACACCGGCGTGCACGGTCATTCAAGCCCCGACGTTCCACACAATAAAACATATATTTGGCGTTATGGGAAAACAATTTAGCGACAAGAACGGCGAAGCGCTCAAGCAACAGTCCCACCGGGCCCTCCATGTTGAGCTCCATAGCCAGAGATCAAAATTCCCATCCAAGAGCAGCTCAAAACGCCGGCGTTTGGCCTCGGACATGCCACGCGCTGAAGGTGGCCTTGACTCTGTCCTCCACGGCGGCCAGTGCTCGCCCGGCTTCTCCGTTCCGTCTTCCGTCACTTGTCGGTTTGCCAACATGTCGAAGATCATCTTGGACACCAATGTTAGCATTTTCACAAACGAGTTTGACAAGTGCGATGTTAGTGCTCTCGATTCTAAACAAATGCGATGCAAGTTAGTTGAACCTAGAGGCACTTCCACCGAGTTAGCCGATGATTTCCCCTCTTGATAGTTGGCTATCTATCCAAGTGTGAACACACTCTCTAAGTGTCTTGTTCGCGAAAGAAAACCCTATTGAGCAAACCTTTGCCTTGACACCGGGTTCCTTTCCTTCCAAAGCATGAGCTCGATGATCCACCATGTCCATCTATCGTCCATGTCCATGATCATGAGGCTCCACATCATCAATGCCATCCTTTCTTATAAGCACACTTAGAAGCAAAGGATTAGCTACATATGGTGTCATCAATTGTCAAAAACCAAACATGAGATTACAATCTCCCCTTTTTTGATAATTGATGACAACCACTCACAAAGATAAGGAAATCAAATTCAATTGAACTTGAACTATTTGCCCAATGCATTTTGTTCATGAAGCAAAGGTTGGACAAATATTTCAAGGTTCGGTTTTGGTAGTAGTAGCTCCCCTACATATGTGCTTCCTTGTGTTTTGGGTCAAATTGGCACATATGCATGATAAAAAATCATGGAAGAGATGCTATTACCAAAAGGATGCTAAGGTATAAGAATGCGGACCTTTGAAGCGTGATACCAATCGGAGTGCGATATTATACCATCCTTAGCATCTTTGTATCTAGACATTCATCAAAAACTCAACATACCCCATGAGATCAACATTATAGGCATAAATGTGAGCTATGTCTAGAAACAACCTATGCGTGCTAGTATTTCATTTCACCAATCAAAAACTAGCATACACCAAAGCAATCATGTGTATTGAAATTAGATTGCCATGCAACAAGCATTATGATCATGCACATACAAATGCACAAATAGTCCATGAGCTTGCTCCCCTATTTGTGTGCTCCTTTTCCACAACTTTGTGACTTATATTTCTCCCCCTTTGTCAACAATCACCAAAAAGGTGTAAATGAGAGAAATCAAGTCAATCAAGGAACCACACAAGCGGTCTCATCTAGATCACTTGCCATAAACATGTATTTAGGTTTGAACCAAGGACAAGCTTCTTCACACCTCATATGAATAATGGTTATCTTGCACCATGTTAAAATACACATCATGAGCTCATTTTCTAGAATCAATACTAGGAGTTTCAAGCCCACAAACATGTCATATGCCACCACTAGATCATAAAAGCATAGAAAGCAATAGTGGTGCCATACATACATTGAAATCATTTTATTTTCCATGAATGACCTTAGGAGATGCATTATGTCTAGATGCACTAACAAGTCCTTAGATATCATGAATGACATGCCAAACAACTTTTACCTTGCTTTGTCGAAGGAGAGGCATGTCACATATATAAGTGGTGTGCATCAACTCAAGTTGGAGATATCCATGATGTTCAATTCTCCCTTTAGCATGCAAAACCTCTTCTCATCAAGTGGCTTGGTGAATATGTCGGCTAATTGATCTTCGGTGCCAATTCCCTTGATACAAATATCACCCTTTTATTGATGATCTCTTATGAAGTGATGCCTTATGTCAATGTGCTTGGTTCTTGGATGTTGAACCGGATTTTTGTGTCATCTTGATTGCACTTTCATTGTCACAAAACAATGGAACCTTGTTGAACTTGAACCCAAAATCCTTCAATGTTGACCTCATCCAAAGCAATTGAGTGCAACAACTTCCCCGCACTAATGTATTCGGCCGGTGGAAGAGAGAGCAACACTATTTTGTTTCTTTGAAGACCATGAAACAAGTGATCTTCCAAGGAATTGACATGTGCCACTTGTGCTCATTCTATTGATTTTGCATCCACCATAGTCGGAAACCGAATATCCAATAAGCTCAAATTTGGATCCCTTTGGATACCAAAAGTCCAACATTTTGTGTGCCCTTCAAGTACCTCAAAATTCTCTTGCATGCCTTGAGGTGACTCTCTCTAGGAGAGTATTGATATCTAGCACACATCCCCACACTAAAAGCAATATCCGGTCTTGATGCGGTTGCATAAAGTAGACTTCCAATCATAGACCGATATTTCTTTTGATCAACCATGTTGCCACTTGGATCGGGATCTAGGCTTCCATTGGTTGCCATTGGGGTGGACATAGTCTTTGCATCTTCAAGATCAAACTTTTTATCATCTCCTTGATGTACTTGGTTTTGACTAACAAATGTGCCATTCTTTGTTTGCTTGACTTGGAGTCCAAGGAAGAATGTGAGTTCTCCAAGCATAGACATTTCAAACTCATTGGCCATCATCTTTGCAAACTCATCACAAAAGTCTTGATTTGTTGACCCAAATATGATATCATCAACATAGATTTGCAACACGAACAAGTCATCTCCAATCTTCTTGGTGAATAAGGTGTTGTCAACCTTTCCCATTTTGAACCCTTTTGACTTGAGAAAATCTCTCAATCTTTCATACCATGGTCTAGGGGCTTGCTTCAAACCATACAATGCTTTCTTCAACTTATACACATGGTTTGGCTTCTTTTCATCTTCAAATCCGGGAGGTTGCTCTACATAGACCAACTGATTGATGAACCCATTCAAGAATGCGCTCTTCACATCCATTTGATATAACTTGATATCATGAGCACATGCATAAGCTAGCAAGATCCTAATTGCTTCCAATCTAGCATCCGAGCAAATGTTTCTCCAAAGTCAAGACCCTCAACTTAAGAATATCCTTGAGCTACTAGTCTTGCTTTGTTTCTCACAACAATTCCATCTTGATCTAGCTTGTTCTTGAACACCCATTTGGTTCCAATTACATTACAGTCCTTTGGTCTTTCCACCAATTCCCAAACTTCATTTCTCTTGAAGTTGTTCAACTCTTCATGCATTGCATTTATCCAATCTTCCTTTTCCAATGCCTTCTCAATATTCTTTGGTTCTTCTTGAGCAACAAAGGCATGGTGTGCACAAAAAGGATACCAATCTCCCTCTTGTTATCACTCCACTATTGATGTCACCAACAATTTGATCTAGTGGATGATCTCTTGCTACTGTAGAAGGTTGCATCACTTGCACTTGATGACTAGGATGAGATGGTGTACTAGCTTGTTGATCTTCATCATGAGTCCCACTAGTGCTTGCTTCATTTGCATCAATATCAACTGTTGTTGTAGGCAATGGAGCAACATCATCATCATCATCAATTTGCCTTGGCCTAAGATCACCAATGTCCATGTTTCTCATAGCATTCACTAGGTTGGATCCACTCACATCATCATGATTCTCAACTTCACATTGTGAGCCTTGAGTTTCATCAAATTCAACATCATAAACTTCCTCAAGTTGACCACTACCCAAGTTCCATACTCTATAGGCCTTGCTTGTGGTTGAGTATCCAACTAGGAATCCCTCATCACATTTCTTGTCAAATTTGCCCAATCTTGTGCCTTTCTTGAGAATGTAGCATTTGCAACCAAAAACCCAAAAGTAACTAATGTTGGGCTTCCTTCCATTCAACAACTCATATGGTGTCTTCCCAAGCTTCCCATGGCAATAGAGTCGGTTGCTACAATAGCAAGCCGTGTTGATAACCGGCCCAAAAGGAATGGCTAACATTGTACTCACTAAGCATTGATCTTGCCATTTCAATCAAGGTTCTATTCTTCCTCTCAACTACACCATTGGATTGAGGAGTGTAGGTAGGTGAGAATTGATGTCCAATTCCATGTTCATCACAAAATTCTTCAATTCTTATGTTCTTGAACTCACTACCATTGTCACTTCTAATCTTCTTGATGGATGTTTCAAACTTATTTTGGCATCTCTTGACAAATGTCTTGAATAGCTCTAGCACTTCACTCTTGTCATGGAGAAAGAACACCCATGTGTATCTAGTGTAGTCATCCACAATAACAAAACCATACTTGTTGCCACCAATGCTAGTGTATGTTGTTGGCCCAAACAAGTCCATGTGCAATAACTCAAATGCTTTGCTTGTACTCATTTCACTCTTGGATGGATGAGGTTTGCCATGTTGCTTTCCTGGCTTGACATGCACTACAAGGCTTGTCCTTCTCAAATGTGACATCATTCAAGCCTCTAACCAAGTCATGCTTCACTAACTTGTTCAATTGCTTCATTCTAACATGACCAAGCCTCCTATGCCACAACCAACCTTTACTAGCCTTGGAGAGTAAGCAAGTTGTCAATTTGGCTTCACTTAACTTGAAATCAACCAAATAAAGATCACCATATCTAAAGCCCTTGAATATCATGTTGACTCCATCCATGCTAACCACTTCAACTTCTTGGCTAGTGAATATGCATTTGTAGCCAAGATCACAAAGTTGAGAAACCGACAAGAGGTTGTAATTAAGATTGTCATTTCCGAAAGTGATAGACTCATATTCATCAATGCCCTTGATGCTAATAGATTTGAACATGTGAGAATCCCCGGTCATGTGTTGAGTGCACCCACTATTAAGAATCCAATGCTCTCCTCCGGCACGATAATTGACCTACAAAAAGAGATCAATTCCTTTTAGGTACCCAACTTTGCTTGGGTCCTTGAAGGTTAGTCACCAAGGTCTTTGGCACCCAAATGGCTTTTTTCTTTGAGCCCATCCATGGTGTACCAATGAACCTAGCACGAACACCATTGTTTTCCTTGACAAGCATATATGCATTATCAAGCTTGATGGATGAAACATTGGCTTTCTTGTTCATGCACTTTTGCTCTACATGACCAACTTGCTTGCAAGCTTTGCAATAGCTACCATTGTTCTTCATAAAACGAGTCTTGTGAGTCACATAGGCGGCCTTGCCTTTCTTGGGGATATAGCCCAATCCCTCTTTGTAGAGAGATGCTCTTTGGCTACCCAAGCACATAAGCAAGCGGTCCTCACCACCATAATCCTTAGCCAAGGTGTGATTGAGCTCTTTCACTTCCCTCTTCAAACAAGCATTTTCATGAATAAGCATAGGGTTGCATGAATCGGAAGAATCTTCACTAGCAATAGATATGGTAGTGATTGTGCTAGTGGAGGCAACACACTTAGGACTTGGTTGAGGATCAACAAGGATATCACAAGAGATGCTAGCATCACATGTTTCAACCTTATCCTCAATCAAGGACAACTCATGCTCTTTGAGTAGCTTGGAATGAGCTTTCTCAAGCTTGGAGTGAGTCTTTTCAAGCTTCTTATGGTCTACCTTTAGACTCTCATAAGATGCCCGGAGCTCATCAAGTTCTTGCTTAAGGCTTTTCTTTTCCTTAATCAAGCCCTTGCATTCTACCCTACTTTCCTTGTACATTGCTATACAATCATCAAGCATGACTTGGAGTTGTTCCTTAGTGTGGTGTGGTTCCTCATCATCACTATCATTATCACTATCATAATCATTGCTAGGGATAGATTGTACCTTAGAGGCCTTAGCCATGAAGCATGAAGAAGGTGTGTCAAATAATGAAATCTTGTCATGCATGGCCACGTGAGCTTGGTTCTTCTTCTTCTTGCTCTTCTTGTCTTCCTCTTCATCACTTGAGGAAGATGAAGCATCACTATCTGTAACACCCGATTTTAAGGACAAAACCAAGTATACACCATATGTGAGCCATGGAAGTCAAATCTCACATATAGCTACAAGTAAAGGGTAGTATCAAATCAACAATGCTTTAATATAACGAACATAATATAAAAAACATAACCTCAGCTAGCAGACAGCGGAAAACACTCCGATCCTCTGGTGTAGACTCCACGAGGGGACCGGCCCGACTAGTTGATCACAAGCCTAACATCTTCAACACTCTAGCAACCATCCTGATTTGGGTGGGAATAGCAAGGGTGAGCACATGGTGTACTCAACAAGAATAGCTAGGTACTTACGTACCTATGAACCATGATCATCATAACATAATTAATGTAAAGCATAAAACAATAAACATGAATGTTAATTAACACAAATCATTATCCTTAATGCTATGGTTCGGGGCCGCCCGTGACCTTGGGCAAGGCTAGTATACCAGTTTTTTTTTTTCGCTTGAGAGGTGTACACTTTCACTATGAGTCGCGATTCCCGAATGCATGGGTTTATAAGGTCCATGCACCAGCAACCACTAAGAAGCTCCCCAAAGGTTCGTCTAACAAGTTGGGGCAGCTAAGTCGTCAGACATAGAACCCACCCTTCCTATGTGGCACATAACTCTCAGCCTATACTCACATATTAACGGGATAGGAGGCATACTACATCCAATTCGCAATTCCTCCAAGTTGCTAGAAAAATGATCTCTAGGGAACTAATGTCAGAGCCATATAACCCCCATAGCTGTATTGTAATACCCGGATTCGCTAAAGCAGACAAATCCCCATGTTACCAACAAGCATATTTTCGTTTATGACATAAACATTCATTAAGTTATATGATCATGTTTAAATACGATAAGTAATTCCCAAGCTATACTTGCCTCTTAAATTTGCTCCAACTTTCTCATCTCTTGCTTCCGGTCATCATCTTCCGATCTTCAACACTCACAAGCAGACCTCGTTCTACTCGTAGCAAGCACCACACATACAAGCAGGCAAAGAATAAACTAAGAACAGTACACCAATTAATGAAAAGGTTTGATAGTTAGTCTCCGGGTTGCTACGAACACACGGACATGCAAAGCTCACTAACTGGAGCTACGGTCCAAAAAGAAACGACTGCCGAGGAATTTCAGTTACATAAGAGAAAAATTCTGTATGCTTGATTTATATGAATTGAGCAAATTAAAGATGTGTGAAGCATATATTAATTCAGATTAGTCAACTGATATTGAGAAGATAGACACAAGACGGGTCTCACCTCCCACGGCAAAGCAGGCTTTGGAGAGTACTGTACAAGCGGCAATGCATAGCATGCTTAATTAGCGTGGCTGCATGGCCGGCTTACCATCGAGCTGGAGACCAAACGAAAGAATTTAGAATAGATAAATCAAATAGATAATTATCTTTGGTCGAAGGGTAGATGATTGGAATAAAGGTAGCTAAGCTACGTGTTGCTCAAACCTGATGAAATGTGCATGCTTGGCTCTGGTAGAGACAAAGGATGTTGCATGCATATACATGTGTATTCCATTGTATTCCATAATTGTTTTTGTGAAGGAAAACGGCAAGAAAACAAATGGTGTCATCATGATGTCATCAAAGCTAGGAATGATATCATCAAGCAAGTTAGCAAGGAGGACATGGCCGGTGTGTAGTCTGTGCTTCCTATCAAAGATGGCGATGGAACTATAAGTCAAAGATGGTTCCGTAGATGTGCTCACCGTCAGTCCATTAGCAGGCAAACAATGACGTGCTCGATCAAGATGGTGCTTCACGTACAGCCGGTGCAAAGGACAGAGAGACGAAGGATGGCGAGCAGCAAACAACGGTCGGCAGGTCAGGTGACCAACAAGGCTTCGGCAGTCTTGCTCCCTTGCACATGTATATATACATGGTCGTGCATGTCTGGCAGCAGGAAGATAGAATCTGACAAGCACACTACATAGGAGAATTGGCCTGCCGAACAGAAACAACAAGAAGAAGTAATAGAGTAGATGAGAGATAGATTGAGAGCAAGACACAGACAATGACGATAGGACGATGGACCTTACCGGCCGATCTCGAGAAGATGATGGGCACGATAGGATGGGTGGTTTTTGACGTCTGAAGGCAGCGCCCGGCTTCAAAGGCGACGGACAGCGGCTCCGTCCTTCTCGGCGAGATCCAAATGAGCGCTTGATGTGGGTTAAAGTTTCAGCAGATGAAACCATGCAACTCGGCGGCTAGGGTTAGACCGTCGCTGCAGCTCGGGATTGCAGCCAATGACTTGCGGAAGAGCTTTTAGGAGGCAGCGATTCGGGTTTTATAGCAGGGGATAAAGAGATCACGCAAGGCACGAGATTACGGGACGGATTTTACCGGCGCGTGAGTTGCGACTTGCGAGGCCGGGTCGGTGTTGAGTCCGGGCTCGACTACGAGGATAGATGACGATGCTGTGCAGGTCCTGCGTGTCGGTCGGAGAGATGGAGTTGCTTTTTTTTTTTTTTTTTTTTTGAGAATTACACAAGACAACGCAGACGCTCAACACGCATGCACACTCACCCCTATGAACGCACGCACGCAAACCCTACCCCTATGAGCACCTCCGAAGGACTCGGCAGCCGACAGATCTGGAGATTCTCGAAGTCACCGAGGCGCCTCGTCGCCGACGGGCGAACGCCGCTACCACTTAATGCATAACGCCGGTAAATCCTTGGGAAAATCCTGGAAAAGGTGCGAAGCACCGGGATTTGAACCCTGATGGGTAGCGCCCCACTAGACCGTCCTACCATTGGACTACAAGCCAATTCACGAGAGATGGAGTTGCTGCGTGCTCTTGCAGCTCAGAGCTAGGCCGTGGCCTCTTTGGCCCAAGAGGGAGGAGCGGCCTGCCATGGAAAAAAAGAAGAAAACAATAAAAAATAAAATGATCACTCGGCCAGATTCAAAGGAACAAGACCATTCTCGGCCATTCTAGGCTAAAAAGAAGAAAAAAGATAAAAAAAAAAAAAAAAGAAGGACTTTTCCTTTAGCTGAGCCGGAATAGGATTAAGACGGCATATTTTTTGGATATTTAATTGTATAACTAATAAAATAATTCTAGAAAAAGTTCAGAATATTTTAAGCCACAAGAAAGTATTCCAAATGCTCTGGAAATTTTTATAAAAATTCTCAGAGACATTTTGAAATAGGAGTTATCCAAATAAATTATTTGAAGCTCAGGATATGATAATTTGGAACATCTAAAAGTTAGATTATGCTCCTAGAAAAGTGGGAAAAATTCTGGAAAAAGCCTGAGTAATTTCGGGATGGCTTTTTGAGACATCTTGGTGAATGGTGAACTCCACGGAAAGATTTAAAGTGAAAGAACAAGGTTATGAGTGAAACGAGGATTATGTTTGTTTTAGAAAAGATAGAGACACGCCATAGAGATAAAGGGCTTACTATGAAACGCATTTTGAAAAACTTTTCTCACTCACAACACACAAAGAAACAACAAGCAAAGATCACATCAAGCAACAACCCATCGATTTAGTTTATAAAAGTTCAAAAATTCACATTTTCCTATAACTAAATTTGCACTAACGTAAACTAAACTTGGGAAATTTTATATAAATATTGAAATCATTTATTTAATTTAATGTTTCTATTCACAACCCAAAATCCAAAATTTTTGGGGTGTGACACTATCCCATGTAGCCACATGAGACTCATTCTTCTTCTTCGGCTTGTGGGAGGTGTCATCCTTCCCATTCTTCTTGTCATTCTTCTTCCTTGCCTTCTTGATGCCCTTCTCATCTTCACTATCATATGGGCAATCGGCAATGAGATGACAATCATCATGGCATCTAAAGCACTTCATGTTGCCTTCATTCTTGCCATCCTTCTTCTTGGATGTGTGCTTCTTCTTTTTCTTGGAGATGCAGCTCTTCTTCACATATTTGCCCAACTTCTTCACAAAGAGAGCCATGTGCTCATCTAGATCACTTCCACTAGTAGAAGTACCCTCTTCTTCATCATCACTTGACTCTTCTTTCTTGGACTTGCCCTTGGATGATGAGCTTGCCTTGAATGCAACACTCTTCTTCTTGTCATCTTTCTTGTCATCATCCTTGTCCTTCTTCTTGTTGGCCTTGTTGATGAGCTCTTGCTTGACTTTGTCATCTTTATATGAGTCATCGGTCATGACTTCATCAAGCAATTGGTTGGGAGTCAAATCCTTCAAGTTTGTCCTCACAAGCACGGTGATGAATATCCCAAACCTCTCCGGTAAGCACCTCAAGAACTTCATGTTGAAGGTCTTATCCTTGATCTCCTCACCAAGTGCATTGAGATCATTCACCAACACTTGCATGCGGTGAAACATCTCCGGAACACTCTCATCATCTTCCATCTTGAAGCTATTGAATTGCTCAAGCTTGATGTATGCCTTTGCTTGCTTGACGCCTTCGGTGCCTTCATAGCACTCTTCTAGCTTCTTCCAAATGTCATGTGCAATGGTGAGTGTCTTGACTTGCTCAAACACCCGGTCATTGAATCCCTCATGGAATGCACTCACGGCAATATCATTGGCATATAGTTTCTTTTCTTCAACCGGTGTTGGTGCTTCTTTGTTTGCCACTTCAAACTTCTTCTCGGTCACGACCCACACTTCTCTATTGATTGACTTGAGGTGTGCGGTCATCTTCACCTTCCAATAGGCAAAGTTGGTGCCATCGAAAAAGGTGGCGCCTTTTTTGGTGTTGTTGACATGAAAACTCAACGCCATTTTGTCACCGTAGGTTGTTAAGCCCTCTAAAAAGCGGTGCCTCGGCTCGATACCACTTGAAAGGTCCTAATGGCTAGAGGGGGGTGAATAGCCTATTAAAAATTCCTTCAACAACACTTAAGCCACTTGTTAGTAATTAAGACGGCGAAGCTCAATTAGCAATGCAACAAGCTAGCTAAGCAAGCCACTTAACAATTCTAGCAATTCTAATATCTCTAATCACACACAAAGGCTAGGTTGCTAAGTTACTCCTAGGTGGACAAGTTATACTAACTAAAACTACTACTAGAAGCTAACTACACTAGCAAGGCTACACAAGCTACACAAGTTAAGCTATGAATGTAATGCTAGGGTGCTAGGATACAATACCACCGTTGTCGAGTAGAGGTTGATGCCAATCACCGTGTACAATATGAAATCTCCAACGAGCATAAGACAAGAGACACGGCGATTTTTCCTCCGAGGTTCACGTGCTTGCCAAGACGCTACGCCCCCGTTGTGGCGACTCACCAACTTGATGGTTGCTAAGCTAAATGGCCGGTGCCAATCCCATGGTGGGCGCTCAAGCAAACCAATCACAAGACGGGGTACACAAGCCACTCTCAACTAGTGCTCCTTTCGCGAATCTCCCGCGGGGTAGGGAACGACCCCTCACAAGAACCATCGGTGTCGCCTCGAACAATCACCGATCGAGCTCAACACCCAACCAAACTCTAAGCCGCTTAGGAACCGGGCAAATTCCCAAGAGTAACAAGAAACCCGCGGCTCCTCCAGAAGAACAAGTGCCTCTAGATGCAACCACCAAGACCAATGCACTTGAATCACACTCAATCTCACCAAGAATCGGTTAGTGGAGAGGAGATGAGTGGAAGGGAGTCTCAAAGCTTGCAAATGAGTAGGAGTGCTTCAAATGGGCAAGAGAGGCTCCCAAGAGCCGGCCACACCGCTTTTATAGCCTCCCCACTTGGCCATAGCCATTGGGGGGGCAAACTTTGCTTCCTCTGGACGCAGCACTTGGGACACGCCGGTGGGGAGGCACGGGACGCGCCGGGTCGGCGTCCCGGTCGAGCGCCAAGCCAGCCCAACGGCTGGCTGGTCTTCAAACCTCGGGTGACCGGACGCCGGCTCGGCCCGGCCGGTGCCCCCCGACCGATGCACCGGTCGGCCACCTGGCCACTTCCAGATCTTTTACCGGAAGTGACCGGTCAGCGGCTTACCGGACGCGCGGTGCTCGGCCCAGCGGCCGGTGCAGCGTCGGTCGAGAGAGAAACTGCCGCCACGTCATCGTTTCTTCTCCGTTCCGTCTTTCGTCACTTGTCGAAGTTTGCCAACATGTCGAAGATCATCTTGGACACCAATGTTAGCATTTTCACAAACAAGTTTGACAAGTGCGATGTTAGTGCTCTCGATTCTAAATGCACGATGCAAGTTAGTTGAACCTAGAGGCACTTCCACTTCGAGTTAGCCGATGATTTCCCCTCTTGATAGTCGGCTATCTATCCTAAGTGTGAACACACTCTCTAAGTGTCTTGTTCACCAAAATAAAACCCTATTGAGCAAACCTTTGCCTTGACACCGGGTTCCTTTCCTTCCAAAGCATGAGCTCGATGATCCACCATGTCCATCCATCGTCCGTATCCATGATCATGAGGCTCCACATCATCAATGCCATCCTTTCTTATAAGCACACTTAGAAGCAAAGGATTAGCCACATATGGTGTCATCAATTGTCAAAACCAAATATGAGATTACATCAACCTCGCCAACCATGACCGCATCCTGAAGCTCATGTGGAGGAGATGACCGATAGCGATCCGCTGCATCAACACCATCAACATCAGGTCGATGAGCGAGGGGGCAGGCCACCTCACCGACCAGCACTGCTGCCCCGAGCTGGAACCCGGAAGGGTAAGGGAGCCATAAGGGCCGCTCGAAGCCGTGCCATCAGAAGAAGACGCTCCACCAGGGGCCGGATTGAAGTCAAAATGATCTTCAGGGGCCCAATCCGACGGAGGGTCAGGACCCCCATGCTGGTCATCATCTCCAGCACCACCCGGAGCGGAGGGCGCCGAGCTGAGGAGCTCCGTGTACACAATTCTGCAGCGCACTTGGTATAGCAGCCCCACTGCGCCAGAGCGCTCCCTGTCAGCCGGCGTAGACGGCTCTTGGATGAACATAACCTGTGACTCTCGTATTCGCCGGGTGGAGGCACCAAGCAGTGATGAAGAATTCCCAATCATCATCAAGGGGGATGTCCCTCAAAGGCGAGAGGAGGACATGGGTGCGGGGAGGAGCCAGGATGGTTCGAGCCATTTCTCCCCCTCGGCGTGCGCAGTACCCCGAATGGCAACAAGCACCTTGAAGTGGAATGTCTCGGGAGGCAAGGCAACAAGTGCGGCGCCATGGCCGCCAAATCAGCGAGAACCGCCGGCCGGGAGCACCACCGGGCGGGTCGAGAGTAGCTGCCGATCAGCGGCGTGTTGAAACCTGATGAGGAAGTCTTGTGGCTCATGGCGACGGGCCCGAGGGCCTCATGCGCCGTAATCCCGAAGAAATCGAAGAGGTATGCAGTAAACGTCCTCTACCGAGACCGCCGCCGCGTACCACCAATCATAGCGCCGGCGCCAAATCAAGCTCCTCCTCAGCCGGCTGGATTGCCGAGGTGGCTGGCACCACTACCAAGGAGTGTTGGGAGGCCGCCCGGCACCATTGGCGGTAGGGGATGTGCTGGCGCTGGCTGCCCGTGGCCGGACGGAGGGGCGGGGGCGGCGAGCGCAGCCCGAGGGGAAGAGGATGGGCGCCAGCTGGCGGGAGCCGCGGGCGGCGGGCCGGGGGATACCGGGGAGGCACGGCGGTTCCGTCTCTCGGGCCGACGGGCGAGAGGAACCCCCAATCGCGGCCGGCGCGTTGCACCAGCCCGGGCCGGGGCGAGGCGCCGCGTGCCCTCATTGGAAGCACCCGGTACCCTAGGCGGGGGCGGCACGCTCGGCTCTAACACGTGGTTGTCACTGAAGCAATTGAAGCTGAAGCCGGCGAGCTCGAGGGTACCGGCCGGGGGGACTTGGGTGGCGGGAGTGCGACCAAATCGGCGGCTGGCGACGGGGAAGAAGCCATCGCGTCGGGATATCCCAGCGGCCGTGCGGGTGCGCGACGCGGCGATCTTGAAGGCCGGGAGGATCCCAGGCGACCCGAGGCGGCCCCGAGCAGTCTGGCCCGGCCCGAGCCTCGTCCTTCGGCTGGGCATCAGCCGGCAACAGCGCGCCCCGCCCTCTCTTGCGGTGTCGGCGAGCGGCGCTGCCCATCGCGAGGGGGCCCGGCCAGCTTCTTTGCCCTTCCCGCCCGGCACAGCCACGCAGCGGTCGCCCGGCTCGCCCTCCTCCAGTCGAGAGCACCTCCGAGTCACCGAAGACAAGCATGTCCCGGGACCACGGCCGAGGCGACTCGAGGACACACCGCTAGCCGCACCAAGGGCGGAGGCGAGGAAAGCTTCCCGCAGCCGCCCTCTCGTTGTCGGGCACCTCTGCGTCCCTACATCACCATCCGGTAGGTGGCGAGGAGGACCTGGTCGTCTTCATCTAGGACGGCCTGCTGGGAGGGACGGGAGGACGAGGATGCCCCGTCCATGGCAGATCGAGATCTAGCACAATCGTAGCTGGCAAGAAACGGTGGCCAAAGGCAGGGGACGGGGAAGGAAGCTTCTACCACGGGGTTCAACGTCTATAGTCTCAAAGGAACCAGTGTATCAACAAGAATTAAGTCTAGCAGTACTTCCCAAAATTTGCACACATCCTTCATCAGACTAAGGTGATCAATCTAAGGTAAAACAGGAAGGGAAGATGCAAGGCAATGTATAACCATATTATTTTTTCTTTGAAGTAATAACCATCAACATATTGAATTTAACCAAACATACCTACAGGATTGTGTTAAGAGGCAACATGACAGACAGGCATGGGTAAATCTTTCTTCACTTTGATATTGATAACACACTAACTAATCTATACACTGGTCACGTTCTGAGGCAACACTATAGTAATGATTTAGCCATAATTTTGATGATACACCAATCAATCTATCGAATTGAAACATAATAAATTAATAATTCTATGATATCTGCATGATTACATTCTGAGGCAACATGATTGGAACGATTTAACCATCTCAATTTTGATATATAATATATGGATTCCTATAATATATTAATTGTCAATCGGTCTTTTGAATTGAACCCTAACTCTATGATACATACAAGATTTCGTTCAAGAACAGAAATATCACGGCAGGAAGCCAAAACCGAACTCTGCATGAACGAATTAACTAAAAGTAAACTATCGAACATCACAGAGCAGGCGAACGGAAAGCGCAACAGAGATTCAGCTAAATCGAGAGATTTGTGGGACGAATCGGGGGGTTAAACCTTGACGAGAAGATCCGGAAACCTTGCTTCGCTCGATCTCGCGGCGGCGGTGCGGTGACTTGGCGATTGGGAATTTGGGATTGAAATTGAGGGAGACCCGGCGGTTTTAGAGAAATCTCAGGCCGGAGATGGAGTTTATAGTGGAGGCGGGAACGGAGGGTGTCGATGACGTCACGACTCACGGCAATGGAAAGCGAGGGGCCAGCGGGCCGTCGCGGAGTCCCGCTCTGCCCCGCAGGCCGCAGAACCAGTTGCGTTCCTCGCTTGGGCTACCACGACCCATAGTAGTGCAGCAGCTCAAACAGTCACTGTCATTACGATTTTTATTTTTTCCAAAAACACATCGGACTGACAGTACTTTTTGTTGTTGTACAAAGTTACAAACACGATTAAACGAAACTGTTTGACGAGATTTTTGTACAAACTTTTCTCTCATGTGCGCATATATATTAATATGTGCTATCAAGAAATATTTTATACCAAAGAAAATATAATAAAGAACAAGCATGCATATATTGGTGTGCTATATGTTTGAATGAGATAAGAGAAGCAAAGCTAATAATTATATATTGGCTTTGGGTATGCATACACGTACATGCAAAGAGAAGAAGCTAAGAAGCTAATGAGGTTTCTACGTGTTGCAGGAGCATATATTTGTATATGTGCCTTGACATGCAAAAGAACCTAATAACTGGTTTTGAGATGCCATAGTACGTGCACTCGTATACGACCGAATTGGCTAAACGACGCGTACGTAGACCGGTCCATGTCATGTATATTCTGGCTTAGCATGACTCGGGACTACAAGTGAGAAGCAATGTCATCGTGTACTCGTGGGTTAGTTTAGGTCCATTACTCAGCAGAAAACGAGTCGATCAACAAGAACCCCTGGGTGGACATAATGAGCCCAAGATATTTTGCAACGGCGGGCGGATAAGCACGTACGTACTTATCTTGTGCACAAGGGAACGGAGTCGACTCCGGATATCTCGGCGGGGCCGCAACTGATTCCTGGCGGCGCTACGTGCAAGCCGAGAGTCCCCTGAACCCTAGACGTGGCTTATATAAACAAGAGGCAAGGCACCTTGAAGGTGGTCACACTTTGCATCCAGGCGCCGCCGTCAGGCCGCCCAGCAGGAGGCTTGTGTGTACACAGGCAGCCGCCGGCATATGGCGGCGCCATGTATCTAGAAGCTCGGACGGTACGCCGCCGCCGGTCGAGATCACTGCACGGAGAGCGCAGCTGCGCTCGCGCCCCGGCCCTGTTTCCAACTACTGCACCGCCGCTGGCCAAGATCCGGCTAGGGCCAAGCCATCCTCATCCTCACGTCTCACGTCAAGAGGAAGAGGGTCATCTCCATGTGCACCCGAAGGAGGAGACATCCATGAGCGCAGCCCAGCGCAGCTTCGTGTGCCTCGTCTATCTGCCGCCGGCGACAAGATCCATTCATGGCTAGGCCATCTCCTCACGTATGTGCGCCGGCTTCTGAAGGCACGTACGTCCGTCGGCTCCATCCAGAGTGGTGTGCAGTTCGGCGAGGACGACGCTCGAGCAGGCAACGCCAGGAGATGGCGTTCACGTCCACCATGAGTGAGTGAGCATTTAATCTAATCTTGTGTCTTATATCATCAGTCTTGCACCGTTGCATCTACCTATGTACAGTGGCGTTGGACGAGATGATGAACACAGGAGCCGGGCACTTTGATGCTGCTGCCGGGCACTTATGATCGACGAGGACAATCCGAGGGTAGCGTAACCATCTGTTGCGCGCCGGAGGCCTCAGACGTGGTTTCTAGCCGGCGTGCGGTCATGGCTGCTGCCTGCTGATGGCTTGGTCCTGGCGAGGAGGCGCCTACTGATGCCGTGCATCCATCACAAGGAGCCAAACATATCCAATGTGTGTATGTGCATATCCGCACGTACAACTCGCGCATGCATGTGTTATTCGTGTGTGCAACCCATGTAATAGGAGGCAAGCAACATTATGTGTGTATATGTGTGTATGAGTATACATCTACAAGTCATAGCATGCATATGAATATTATCATCTTTATGTGCCGATCCGGGCGAGTGTATAGGTGCATCTGTATACGATGGCACGCTGGCTGCCATGAACATGGCGCCGGCCTAACATGTCCATCGTGTTCACCTACGACGTCTACAGCGACGACGGAGAGGACATCTGTTCACGGCCGCATGCAGGGAGTGCGCGCGCCTCAGCTGCGCCGGCCAAACCATCACGCCGCCGCCGGAGTGACGTCTACATGAGAAGGCCCGCAGGCGCTCACTGGAGATGAGGACCGCCACGCCACGGCGTCACGACGCCGGCAGAGCCGTCCGCCGGGACGGCCACACAACTGCGCCACAGGAGCGCGTTCATCACGTATGTCATCAAACAGCCCGCCATCGAATCTACACCAGACGCACACATGTGCGGATACAACATGACTTGGGCATCGACGGGAAGGCAGACGCCGCTGGCCGGAGTACTCCGTGACTTGTCGTCGCCGTGTCATCGTCGGCCCACGAGACGGCTTGAAGCCGTTGCGTATACTCCACCAGGGAGAAGACTCCACGTTCGTCCCTGGAGCTAGAGGCCAAATATGTGCAACAGAGGAGACGATCTACACGTCGTTCTCAAGCACACATATGCTGACATACCGTACCTCGAGGTCTACCAGGATGCAAGCAAGGCCAAGAACTTGTGCATCCATATATGGGCAAGACGAAGACAGGTGCGTCTACGTGATGCATCTATACCACCGGCTACCTACGGATTAAGGTGGCTCGGTGGGGGAAGACAACCACGTGTTGCCCCTGTCCCGGCCACCACACACCAACCATCAACGGCGTCCACGACCATCGACGGGCCGGCGACCGAACGCACTTTTGGCAACGCCACCGGGGAGTGCATGGATATGAGTATTATCTGCCATAACACCTCTTCGACGGGTAGCGCTGGTCAGCGATGATGCTGATCCCAACCGGCCATGTCGTCTCGAGGAGAGGAGGTGCTGATCCTCCTATACAATGGTGTGCCAGCCATGACTAATGGCGGCGATGTAATATTTAATTAATCTCTCTAGTATCTCTCGTATTCTATCTTATATGCAGGATATATGGAGAGGATGATCATAGACGCCATACCCCGAACACCCACAAGCTTCAGCTACTGTAACCACTACATGCGCGCCTTCCCACCCCGATGAGGCGGACGACGTAAGCGAGTGCAAGTCTTCATCAATCTCAATTTCAACTACCCCGCGTGATCAAGTTCCACGGCGTACTACGACGACGTTGCCGAGGAAGTCCAAATCAGTCCAAGCTACATCAACCATGCAAGTGCTACTACCACTACAACATGTGCCGTTCGACACCGACGAGGCGAACGACGCAGGCGGCGTGGCTAATGATCTAGCCACGTTCTACCGGCTCATGGACCGACGAGGCCATGGATACGCCGACGCCATCCACATCTACACCAACACATGCATGGAGACGTGAAGCGAAGATCGACGACGACGACGACCAACGCAGCTTAATCGGAGGTACTCTGTTAGCCTGACTCACGGGGGTAATTAACTAGGAGCTTTCCGAGACCCTAGGAACCATGAAGACTACATCGCCTATGTCAGATTGCCGCTAGACGGCTATCTACGGAGCGCATATTTGTAACGGGAACATATATTTGTATTTTACTTAAATATGAATAAAGTTTGTGTTCCCTCTATTTATTTCTTTGTGTACTTTAGTACACTGGCACGCCCCAAGACATTTATTTTATTTCGCATAGAGAGATCCTCTCCCCACTTGAGTGATTTTTTTCTGCGGAAACAGAAACATCACTATTGATCTTCCGTATCGGTAGTCCGTATATCATCAAGCAACCAATTTCCTTTGGATTCAGCAGAGATTACACTCAAGTAGTATCACACAAGTATTCCATTCCACACACGATTCTTGCTTAGAAAAAAAAAAAAAAAGGCACACACGATTCTTAATGGTAACTGGTAAAGGACGACTTATTCATCAACCTAACGCGATACGGTTGAAGTGCGCCCTTGCCCCCTGTACGCGCGCGCTAGTAGTAGTTCACGGGTGGGTAGAGATACTTGAGAACAGTGCTGGCCACGGTTACGGCCCACGGAGCCGCGGGCGTGAGCGCCAGCAGGCACAAGCACGCGCCGAGGATCCACAAGAAGAAGCCGACGAACACAAGTGTGGTGTTGGCAGCATCAAATGCGGATGCCATGGTGACGAGCGCGCCGAAGAGCAGAGCGCGCGCCCCCGGCGTCGAGGCAGAGTTTCTCATGGTTGCGGCGCTCCAGGTCCGGACCGAAGGCGCCGCTGGACGTTGGCCGGCTGCCCCGGCTGCTGGTGAATACGCGCCATGCCTCGATACTCTGCCATTGCTGGTGAATAAGCTTTACTGGTGAATATGCTGGGTTAACTGCACTTTGCCCTGCTTTAGCGTTTTAGCCTGTGTCCTCCTTATAAAGTAAGCAAAGCTTGCATCAGCAGGAGTTGGCTATGCTTGTCGTGTACCCTGATTTAGCGTTTTAGCCTGTGTCCAGCTTAGAGCACCCACAGTGTACGTTCCTTGCTTGGTTCTATGCATTTAATGCAGCTATGGGATCTGGTACTATACACTGTGGCCTTGTTTCTATGGAGAACCAGCTCCCATGCATAGAACCAAGCACTATGCAATAAAAAATATATTCCAGCTAGCTGCTACCAATCATTCTCTTTCTTTTTCTGTGGGTGGCCCCACTATAGAACCAAGGTCCGGTGCTATACACTGTGAATGAAGTATCAGCACCCGTCGTATCAATGGTGGAGCCCTCCATAGAACCAACCCTGGTTCTATACAATGCGGGTGCTCTTATAGAATAAGCAAAGCTTGCATCAGCAAGGAGTTGGCTATGCTTGTCGTGTACTTGATCTGTACTACTGTGAATCTGTGATACCTGTGTCGGACGTCAGGTGTCCGTTAAAAAAGGGGTAAAGCTGTGCATTGCGCGTAACGAGTACTACGAGCTAGATACGGCCCAAGAGTAGGACAAGTCATTACAGGGAATATACTAATACATACTTGGTTGGTTGGTTGGGCGCATAGGCGGAGCCTCCTGGAGTTCTGGAGGCGATACGAGGCTTCTGAACATTCAGCTAGTTGCTGAACATAGTACATACTTCTGGAAAAAATTATGAATGCTTGCTAGCTGCGATCTAGTAAGTTACAGAGGAGTGATAGGCACCTAGCTCAAGCGACAGAAGACTGCAGCTAGTGTTTTTGTCCACTGTCATTTTTATGATATTTCACTCTTCATCTTTAGCAAACATCAAAAAGTAGCATACTCACTCTATTCTAAAAGACATACAATTCTCGCCTTCGAGACGAATCTCATATGTATCAATAGATTGATGATGGAATATATTTTTATAATAAATTTTTTAAGACATAAAATTAATAATAATTACTATAAACTTGTTCAAACTTTGGTCAATGTGACCAACACAAATCTCATAGTTGCATTTTTTGGATGGGGTGAGTGCACACTAGTATAGTGCATCACAACTAGAGTATTATATTGAACGTACTACTCTCATATATATTTTGTTAATTCCTAAGTTGAGCAAGCTTTTTCCAGATATAGTTTTGTTTTGAGGTGAGAACTCACTCAACCGTCATCACTACTAGCATACTATTAGCTGGCACCACCGAGCTTGACCATCGCTCCTACGTCGAGGAGTTTATCAGCAAATATTGGAGCCTTGTAATTCGACCCCCTTCTGGTTCACACGCTCCACCACTGGGTGGGCAGCACCGTCCAATAAACAACTACTAGAAAAATGTCGCGGTTGTTCTATCCGTTTGGCATGACTTACTGCAGCTGCGCGCAGCTGTGGATGATGCTGTTTTGGTTTTGTTACCTGAAAAAAAAACACTTTACAATTGCCGATAAGCAGGGCTTAAGATAAGTTCAAACGAACAGGCTCAACGTGTATGTAGGCAGGCTATGTAATCGTCCTAACAGCTAGGCATATCTTTATGAATATCCAATTATTATGAAGTGGCAGTTATACTGAGTATATTGATGTAATTTAGTTTGCGGTGGAAGACAGGAAAATAAGTAGTTAACTACGTACAGAACCCCAATGGTTTGAAAACTATCCTAGTATATATCTATTAGACCAAAATTCTCTCGGGTTATTGTGTAATCGTGCATGTGCGTTTGGCATCTGTGGTGGTGCTCACTGCTTTAGATGATGACATGGCTTGGTTTGCGATGATGGCATTGTGTAAGGAACAGGGTGAAGGGCAAGACTCGGAAGACTGTCGTCCGTCCGACAATAGAGAAGAAGGAAGGCTGAGGCGGCGACAAGGCGTTCGTGGATTCTATTCGGAGTGGGCTTGATGTTCCATTGTAATTGGGCCGTAGTCTGGGCCTATGGTGGTGGTGTGCGGGTATATGTTTGCTCCCGCGTGTCTTGTTGACGGTTATCGATAAACCGACTCCTGAACCTGAACTCGAACTTACTTCGGCAGAAAGCTATCCTCTGCTGTTCTTGCTTCTCGTTCTAGATTCCGTGCTATTCTATCCCAAAATCTATCCAATTCCAACCAGTTGTTGTTATGTTCTTGATCCGGAACGTAACACATTGTTTGCGGCAGTGATTGATGATGATGCGGCAGTATGGCAAAAACAAAAAAATAAAGGACCCTTAAAGACATGTAGCGGAGAAGCTAAGTAGAGCATTGAAATCCCTCTGCAAATCCTCCTCAAATAAATCATGGCGAATATCTTCTTGTTCTTTTTTGGTAAATGAAAGAAAGGCAGCAAGTCATTTGACTAGTCAAGTATAAAAAGTGGAAAGACTTAAGAATTTATGTTCTGGCAGATGTGGGCGTATGAGGATGACCCAATGCAAGATGAGTTCGTCACGTGCTTCTGAGGAATTTGCTGGCAGAAATATCTCGTAACTATATGCGTTTGCAGACAAAGAAGTGAGCTTCTGAGGATTGTATCAATCTGGAGATCGAGGCCTCACCCTAAGTATTAGATCTAGTTGTTGTTATATGTATGTGTAGTTCTGTATTCCTCAATACGTACGATTCAGGATGCAGAATTCTATGGGTGGGTCATCCTCATACTGGGTCAAATACTGGGTCAACCCAAAATCACAAATTTGCTTCACCGGGTAGCATGGGTAGGCACTGGTTGACCCAAAGCCAACCCATTTGCATCGCGACGTACGATGCCCTCTCTGTTTTTCCTTTCACTCGTATCCCTTATTGGTGGACATCAAGAGTGGAAGAAAATAATCCTTTTATTTTCTAATGTCTAGTGCAAAGACTCAAAAAATCATTATGGAACAATCATGTTGTTTTTGTATATTGCAAATATTGATGGTGGGACCACTTTGGTAGCCAATATAAGCGCGTCGCAAAATATAATTTCCTTTGAAAATAGATCATGTGCCCATGTTAGCAAACACTACATAAATTTGAAGGACCATATTGAAATCTGATAGCGACTATAGCATTACATTCGGGGCACAACTTGAGGACTGAACATCGATAATCATGTTGGCACAAGCATTACATTGTTCTAGACAAAAAGAACATGTCCAGAAACATACAAATCCGAAACAAACAGAAAACAACCATAATGCATTTCCACTGAGAACAGTATACTAACTGAAGCAGTCTGTATTTTCTTTACACACAAACTAGTTCCACTGAGATTCATCACATACAGATGTGTGTCAATAGTTTCGCTAACAATCTGCAAGCTTACTCATCAACCAATACTGCAGAAAAATGTCTGCATTGGTACTAGCTTCAAACAGAGTACTCATTTAAGTGAACTATCTGAATGTTAATTATGGTGATACATGTCGTATGACAGATAACCCTCGTCACTCATCAGCATATAAAGATCACACTTATATCAGATCAAATGCATAAGTGAGATCAGCATATCAGATATAATAATGCAAAAGAAACAAAGTGAGTACGCCAAGACAAAACCATGTTTACTTATCCATTACAGCAAGGAAGCTGCCACACAAAGGAAGCTGCCACACAGCAAGGCAGCGTAAGTTCTGTGGGACACTATTCGATCATAGCAGAAACTTGGACACACAGGAGACTCGACCTCACATCAGACACGACAAGCTGAACTTAGAACCCCAACTCGCCGAGATTTACTGGCCACCACGGAGGCGCAGAACAAGGTGGAGTGTAGACTCCTTCTGGATGTTGTAGTCTGCAAGGGTGCGGCCATCCTCAAAGCTGCTTACCAGCAAAGATCAGGCGCTGCTGGTCAGGCGGGATGCCTTCCTTATCCTGGATCTTTGCCTTCACATTGTCAATCGTATCAGAAGACTCAACCTCCAGGGTGATGGTCTTGCCAGTCAACGTCTTCACAAAGATCTGCATGCCACCACGGAGACGGAGCACCAAGTGGAGGGTGGACTCCTTCTGAATGTTGTAGTCAGCAAGAGTGCGGCCATCCTCAAGTTGCTTTCCAGCAAAGATGAGGCGCTGCTGATCTGGTGGAATACCCTCCTTGTCTTGAATCTTTGCCTTTACATTATCGATTGTATCAGAAGATTCAACTTCAAGTGTGATGGTCTTCCCAGTCAGAGTCTTCACAAAGATTTGCATGCCTCCCCTTAGCCTGAGAACAAGGTGAAGGGTGGACTCTTTCTGAATGTTGTAGTCAGCCAAGGTGCGGCCATCCTCATGCTGCTTCCCGGCAAAGATAAGGCGCTACTGGTCTGGTGGAATGCCCTCCTTGTCTTGAATCTTGGCCTTCACGTTGTCTATGGTGTCTGTCTGTCTGAGGATTCAACCTCCAGTGTGATAGTCTTTCTAGTGAGGGTCTTCACAAAGATCTGCATGCCACCCCTGAGCCTGAGCACAAGGTGGAGGGTAGACTCCTTCTGGATGTTATAGTCAGCCAGCGTCTGCCATCCTCGAGCTGCTTGCCAGCAAAGATCAGACGCTGCTGGTCTGGCGGGATTCCCTCCTTATCCTGGATCTTTGCCTTGACATTGTCAATTGTGTCTGAGGACTCAACCTCGAGGGTGATGGTCTTGCCAGTGAGGGTCTTCACAAAGATCTGCATCTGCAGAGAAAAACAGTCCTTTGATGAGAGTGATCTACTATGAAACAGAAGAGGTTGAGAACACAAACACCTGAACCACAAATTAGATGAAACAGCACATCATGGATACTAACTGCCAGTGTGCTAGTTATTACATTGCTAATTTAGTTTGACAACTTCAACATACAGAAACAGAAAGACAGGTTTCAACATTTACAATCTGAAAGGGATCAGTTTAGCAGTAATTTCCAAAATTCATACATATCCTTCTGACTAAGGTGATAAGAAACAAATCAATAAATAAGGTAAAATGGGCAGGGAAGATGTGGGGCAAGATTTAACCATCTGAATTTTCTTTTAATCATTTTAACTTTCAGCCCGCTTATCCACACATTGAATTTGAGTCAAACCGTACCTACAGGATTGTGTTAAGAGGCAACATGACACTAGCATTGTTTTAACTTTCTTTGATATTGATAACACACTAATTAATCTACCGAACTGAACTGACCTGATTGACATTTACAGGACTGTGTTCTAAGGTAACACTATAGTAATGATATTGTCATAATTTAGATGATACACCAAATAATATATTAATTAAAACATAATGCTATGATATCTGTAGGATTAAGTTATGAGGCAGCCCTCTTAATTTTGATACAATAGATTAACTGGTCTTCTGAGTCAAACCCAAACTACATATATCTACAGGATTCCGTTCCAAAACAAAAATATCATGGCTTTTATGGACAGCAACAAGCCAAAAACTGAACTCAGCATGAACGAACTAACTAAACGCAACTTCCAACAAAGATTACATGAATCATGCATTAGAAGAAACAGAACCTCATGCATAACAACTGCCAATGTGCTAGTTACATTGCTAATTTAGCATGTCAACTCAACATACACAAGCAGAAAATATAGAGACAGGAGACAGGATTCAAAAAATCTCCAGTCTGAAAAGGGATCAGTGTATCAACAAGAAATAAGTTTAGCAGTACTTCAAAAAATTTGTACACTTCAGTCTACCATGCTCAGAAACGGATCCATCTAAGGTAGGCAGGGAAGATGCAAGGCAAGATTTAACCATCTTAATTTTCTTTGCAAGTAATAAACATCTTTTTTTTTGAAGTAATAACCATATTATTTTTTTAGAATGTTTCTAATCAATGAATTGAATTAAAACCAAACCACACATACAGGATTGTGTTAGAGGCAGAACACTATGACAGGCATGGTTTGAACTCTGATCTTCTTAACTTTGAGATTAGTAATACACTAATTAATCTATCGAACTGAAACCTGATTGACATACAGGACATCGTTCGACACTATAGTAGTACTAATGATTTAGCCATAATTTAGATGGTACCCTCAATTAATCTATCCAATTGAAACATAATTACATATGGTTTCTGCAGGATTCCGTTCGAGGCATCATGATAGGAATAATTTAACCGTATTAATTTTGATATAATACACTAATCAATCTTTAGAATTGAACCCTAACTCTATGGTATATGTACAAAATTCGGTTCCAGAACAGGAATACCACGCCTCTAAGCACGGAAACAACCCAAAAATCGAACTCCTCATGAACAAATCACATAAAAGTAACGATCGAACATCATAAACCATGCAAGCAATTTACAAGGATCTTAGATCGGAAGGCGCAACCAAAAATCGTCCATACACGAGCGCATAAATCGAGAGATTAGGGGGGACGAATCTAATGGGGGAATACCTTGACGAGACGATCTGGATAGCCTTGCTTCGTTCGCTTTTCGCTGCGGCGGTGCGGTGACTTGGAGATTGTGAGTTTGGGATTGAAATTGAGCGAGCAGACCCGGTTGGAGAATCTGTGGCCGGAGGTGGACTTTATAGTGAGGGAAGGGTAGGTCTCGGTGACGTCACGGCTCACGTCAAAGGAATCAGTTTCGCGATGGGCTTTCTAGGGCTCCCGATTGTGCTACGACGATCCATATTTTATTTTTATTTATTTATTGAAGAAACTGAGAAGGGGCTGGGTGCCCCTACAGGAATTAATTAATAAAAATTAAGGTCTCAGGGAACCAAAACAACAAAAGATTACGCCGATCCATATTAGTGCAGCAGCTCAAACACACACGGTTTCAGTTGTCTTTGAAAAACGCAACTGACAATTTTTACTTTGTTATATACAAAGACAAAATATCACTATTGAAGTATTAATCTTCGGTATCCGTATCTGTATACATCATCCAAGCACCAATTTCCTTTTGATATGCAGGCACATACTTCCCACAACCAACACTCTAGTATCACTATTGTACCACACATGCATTTCACACAAGGCTACTTTTTTTTATCCTTTTCACACAAGGTTACTGGTAAAGCACGCCTTATTCATAAACGTAACGAACGTGCCCTGACAGGTGCGCCGTGCGCTAGTACCTAGTAGTTCACGGGAGCGGAGAGACACTTGAGCATGGTGGTAGCCACGGCCGCGCCGGCCCTTACGGCCCACGGAGCCGCGGGCGTGAGCGCCAGAAGGCACAGGCACACGCCGAGGATCCACAGGAGGAAGCCGACGAACACAAGTGTGGTGTTGGCAGCATCAAATGCGAATGGGATGGTGACGAGCGCGCCGCAGAGCAGGAGCGCGCGTCCGGCGTCGAGGCAGAGTCGCTGATGATGGTTGCGGCGGTCGGGGCCCGGGTCGGGGACGAGGAAGACGTTGGCCGGCTGCTGGTGATTACGCGCCGGGCCTCGATACTCAGCCATTGCTGCTCAGCTGGACTTTGCCCTGCTTTTTACCGTATGGCTTCTGTCCTGTTTATAAGCAAGAATGATTGCCTATGTTCTATGTTTCTACTACTCGTGTAGTTGTGGGCTGTGAAATCAGGTGTGTGTGTCTATATATACTAAACAAATCCATATCCGGCGCATGCAAGTGGCCGGCCGGGGACGCGGCGGTGGACCGGCACATGTGGTGATTTGGCGACTGACTGTTAGCTCCACACTAGTAGCGGCGTACGGGATAGGTCGGAGGTTCATCATTTGGCGTAGCGATCGAACTCGTACCAACATCCCGCGTAACGGATTCATACCATGGCGGTCCCATCAGTACATGATACATGGTGATTTGGTGACTGACTGTTACCATCACCAATCAGACATGAAGCAGGTTGGAACACTAGTACTCGTACCATCCCTGACTGCTTCCCAGTAAAAATAGCAGACGCCTGCTTGAATTCTAGTGCCAAATTGACTTTAGGAACTAAACTGGACTCCTGCGCGCGTTTGGTTTCTGCACATGCATGCGCGGATGGGACCGGCATGGTATGAATCCGTTACGCGGGATATTGGCGTCTTCGTAGACTAACTGGAACCAATCCAATAGATCGCTCGGATGGGACAATGTGCGTCGTATACCACCAATACTACTAACATCACTATGTGTGGTGGCAAATTCAGTGCGCAAATCACGTCGTCTAACGAGTAAATCCTCGGTAACGGTTCTCTCTAGTGGAGAGATGTTCTGAAGTTGCTATCTACCACAATTCAAAGAGGTTGCGCTGTTATTCAGATAAGGAATGGGCATACTTGTTCTGGAAGGACAATTGGTTAAATCAGACTCTGCAGCATGTTTTTCCTGAATGCTATTCATTTGTCAAGAATAAATCAATTTCTGTAAGCAAGGTTTCAGCTTGCCTTCGGTAACTGAAATGTTCAGTCTCCCTTATCACAAATTGCCATTGCACAATTGCAAACAGTTCAACAGATGATGGAAACAATTAACTTGCAAGAGGAGAAAGATATTTGGGCTTACTATAGAGGATCAACCAAATTCTCATCCTCAAGAACATACAGGAAACTTATTGGACACCACCCAAGTGACCCAGCACACAAATGGATATGGAAGAGCTACTGTCAGCCCAAGCAAAAAGTCTTTATATTTTCTAATGTCATGCGCAAGGACTTATTGAGTAATCATCATGTCGTTTTTGTATATTACAAATATTGACGGTGGGACCCCTTTGGTATCCAATATAAGCGCATTGCATAATATAATTTAGAACATCGTGTGAAGAGCTAAAAACAACTGCAAAACTGCAACTTTATACCTTCAGGTTTTAGGTTCTGTAAGTCTTGAAAGTTCAGTAATACTTGAGCCTCAGGTATCTGAGAAGCTTTTTCCCTCCAAGCCATTTTCTAAATCGCCCATGTTAGCAGATGTGTTGGCACAAGAAAACACTACATAAACTTGCAAGGACCATATTGAAATCTGATAGATGCCTATAGCATTACACTATGGTCAGAACTTTGAGGACTATAAGTTCTAGACAAACAGAACACATGTCCAGCAGAAACATACAAATCCGAAACAAGCAGAAAACAGCCATAAAGCGTTTCCGAGGACGTGAGCACTATCATAAAGATAGAGCATATAAAGAACATATTAAGTTCATAAAGATAGAGCGTAGACAGGAAAACAGTATACTACTAACTCTGCATTACACACAGAATAGTTCCACTGAGATTCATCACATACAGATGTGCGTCGATATTTTCACAAACTATATGCAGGCTAACTCATCGTCATCAACCAATACTACAGAACAATGTCTCTACATCGGTACTAATTTCAAACATTGTATTAATTTAAGTGGACTATATGAAGACAATTTCTGGTGATACATGTCGTATGACCGATAACCCTCATCACTCAGCCTAAATTGCACGGATACGGATACGTGTATCGGTATCGGATACGGATACGCCAATTTCTCAGAAAACCCGACACGCGGATACGTTTAATATTTAAATAAAAAATAAAAAAAAATGCAGATCTAAACATAATAAAAGGCATTCAGGCTTCAATTCATCCAGCAGCAAGCCAAGATGTTTGCAATTCAGGCATTTAGGCTTGCAATTCAGGCTGCACATCCTACGCTACCACTAACTGGCTATTAGCTGGGGAGGGGAAGACGAAGTGGGAAGCAAAGAAATCAAGCAGGTCGGTGCAATGAACTGAAGAAATCGAGAATGGGGACGGGGATTCAACTCACCGAGCTCGATCCAGGGACGAGTGGTGAGCTGGCGAGAGGAAACTCCACCGGGCGGCTGGCGAGTGACGGCAGGGACGGCCGGACCCGGCGGAGGGCTCGTCGCCGGTGGCCGGCAGCCGGCGAGCAGGAGTCACCGGGCGCATGGAGCAGGCGCCGCGGCTCGATCCTCCCGTGCGCGGCGCGTGCGATGCCGTGGGTGAAGGATGGCTAGGGCGACGGGATATTTTGCCTGTACATGTCTGTTGTTGGGCTCTAGTTGGGCTGGGCGTATCCACAACCTGGGATACGGCGTATCCCACGACGATACGTATCAGGTTTCGCGATATCCGATTTTTTTTAAAAAAAACCCGATACTCTGTGGATACGTATCGGTGGCGTATCCGTATCGGACGGCGTATCCGATACGCGGGTTCCCCTGGCGTATCCGTGTTTCTTTATAAAGATAGAACACAATTGACAATGTCAAGGCAAAGATCCAGGACAAGGAGGCACTCAGCATATAAAGAACACGCATAATCGATGAACACAGCAAGATCAGCATATATCAGATAAAATGCAACAGTGCATATCAGATAAAATGCAAAAATGAAAGAAATAGAGTGTGTACGCCAAGACAAAACCATGTTTACTTATCCATTACAGCAAGGAAGCTGCTAACACAGCAAGGCATCCATGTTCTGTGGGACACTACGGGACTCGATCGTAGCAGAAACTTGGACACAGAAGACTTGACCTCACATCAGACGCGACAAACAGAACTCAGAACCCGAACTCGCCAAGACCTTTACTGGCCACCACGGAGGCCCAGAACCAGGTGGAGTGTAGACTCCTTCTGGATGTTGTAGTCTGCAAGGGTGCGGCCATCCTCAAGCTGCTTACCAGCAAAGATCAGGCGCTGCTGGTCAGGCGGGATGCCTTCCTTATCCTGGATCTTTGCCTTCACATTGTCAATCATATCAGAAGACTCAACCTCCAGGGTGATGGTCTTGCCAGTCAACGTCTTCACAAAGATCTGCATGCCACCACGGAGACGGAGCACCAAGTGGAGGGTAGACTCCTTCTGAATGTTGTAGTCAGCAAGAGTGCGGCCATCCTCAAGTTGCTTTCCAGCAAAGATGAGGCGCTGCTGATCTGGTGGAATACCCTCCTTGTCTTGAATCTTTGCCTTTACATTATCGATTGTATCAGAAGATTCAACTTCAAGTGTGATGGTCTTCCCAGTCAGAGTCTTCACAAAGATTTGCATGCCTCCCCTTAGCCTGAGAACAAGGTGAAGGGTGGACTCTTTCTGAATGTTGTAGTCAGCCAAGGTGCGGCCATCCTCATGCTGCTTCCCCGGCAAAGATAAGGCGCTACTGGTCTGGTGGAATGCCCTCCTTGTCTTGAATCTTGGCCTTCACGTTGTCTATGGTGTCTGTCTGTCTCGAGGATTCAACCTCCAGTGTGATGGTCTTTCCAGTGAGGGTCTTCACAAAGATCTGCATGCCACCCCTGAGCCTGAGCACAAGGTGGAGGGTAGACTCCTTCTGGATGTTATAGTCAGCCAGCGTCTGCCCATCCTCGAGCTCAGCAAAGATCAGACGCTGCTGGTCTGGCGGGATTCCCTCCTTATCCTGGATCTTTGCCTTGACATTGTCAATTGTGTCTGAGGACTCAACCTCGAGGGTGATGGTCTTGCCAGTGAGGGTCTTCACAAAGATCTGCATCTGCAGAGAAAAACAGTCCTTTTGATGAGAGTGATCTACTATGAAACAGAAGAGGTTGAGAACACAAACACCTGAACCACAAATTAGATGAAACAGCACATCATGGATACTAACTGCCAGTGTGCTAGTTATTACATTGCTAATTTAGTTTGACAACTTCAACATACAGAAACAGAAAGACAGGTTTCAACATTTACAATCTGAAAGGGATCAGTTTAGCAGTAATTTCCAAAATTCATACATATCCTTCTGACTAAGGTGATAAGAAACAAATCAATAAATAAGGTAAAATGGGCAGGGAAGATGTGAGGCAAGAATTAACGACATTAATTTTCTTTGAAGGAACAACCATATATATAATCATTTTAACTTTGAGCATACACTAATCCACGAATTGAATTTGAGCCACACCATACCTACAGGATTGTGTTAAGAGGCAACAAGACACTATGACAGGCATGGTTTAAACTTTCTTTGATATTGATAAGTGATAACACACTAATTAATCTACAGATCTGAATTGACCTGATTGACATGTACAGGATTGTGTTCTATAGTAATTATATTGCCATAATATAGATGATACACCAAATAATATATTAATTAATTAAACCATAAAGCCATGATATCTGCAGGATTAAGTTATGAGGCAGCATGATTGGAATGATACCCTCTTAGTTTTGATACAATATATTAATTGGTCTTTTTGAGTCAAACCCAAACTATATGATATCTACAGGATTCCGTTCCAAAACAGAAATACCATGGCTTTTATGGACGGCAACAAGAGAAAAAAAAAATTAACTCAGCATGAACTAACTAAAAGTAACTTCCAACAAAGATTATATGAATCATGGATTAGAAGAAACAGAACCTCAGATGTACCAACTGCTAATGTGCTAGTTACATTGCTAATTTAGCATGTCAACTCAACATACACCCAAGCAGAAAATATAGACAGGAGAAAGGATTAAAAATCTCTAGTCTGAATGGGATCAGTGTATCAACAAGAAATAAGTTTAGCAGTACTTCAAAAAAAATTTGTACACTTCAGCCTAACATGCTCAGAAACGGATCCATCTAAGGCAAAATAGGCAGGGAAGATGCAAGGCAAGATTTAACCATCTTAATTTTCTTTGCAAGTAATAAACATATTTTTTATTTTATAACCATATTTTTTAGCATGTTTCTAATCAATGAATTGAAATTAAACCACACCACACCAAACAGATTGTGTTAGAGGCAGCATGACATTATGACAGGCATGGTTTGAACTTTGAACTTCTTAACTTGAGATAGATAATACACTAATTAATCTATCGAACTGAAACCTGATTGACATACAGGTCATCGTTCAGCTTCTGAGGTAACACCATAGTACTAAAGATTTAGCCATAATTTAGATGATACCCTCAATTAATCTATCAAACTGAAACGTAATTATATGGTTTCTGCAGGATTACGTTCGAAGCATCATGATACGAATGATTTAACCCTCTTAATTTTGATATAATACACTAATCAATCTTTTGAATTGAACCCTAACTCTATGGTACATATCTACAAAATTCCGTTCAAGAACAGAAACACCACGACCTATAAGCACGGCATCAAGCCAAAAACCCAACTCGACATGAACGAATTAACTAAAAGTAACGATCAAACATCGCAGACCATGCGAGCAATCTATAAGGATCTTCGTACGGAAGGCGAAACAGAGATTCGGCCACGACCCCATCATAGACCGAGAGATTAAGCGGATGAATCGAAGGGGGACAAGGGGGTTGGGGGCGCCATACCCATACCTTGACGCGGCGATCGGGGAGAGCCTTGCTTCGTTTGCTTTCGTTTGGCGATTGAGAGTTTGTGGTTGAAATTGAGGGAGACCCGATTGAAGAAATCGCAGGCCGGAGGTGGACTTTTATAGTAAAGGGAACGGAGGGCTTGGCGTGCCCACCTGGTGGGGTCTCGGTGACGTCACGGCTCATGGCAAAGGAATCAGTTGCGTGATGGGCTTTCCAGGGCCCCGATTGGGCTAGGACGACCCACAATAGTGCAGCAGCTCAAACACTCACTCTGCCTGTTGGATTGGGCTTAGCTTATCTTATTTCAGCTTATTCTCATTCAATTGTCAATTTTATTTTGTTATATACAAACACAAAATATCACTATTGAAGTATTGATCTTCCATATCCGTATAAGTAAATAAATATGTATGTATCATCGAAGCACCAATTTCCACTTGATTATGCAGGCACATACTTCCCACAACCAACACTCGAGTATGATCAGTATTGTATCACATGCATTTCACACAAGGTTACTGGTAAAGCACGCCTTATTCATCAACGTAACGAACCAACGGTTGACGTGCGTCCCCTTGCCCATGATATGCATGCGCACGCTAGTAGTTCACGGCCACGGGAGGGCAGAGACACTTGAGCACGGTGCTGGCAACGGCCGCGCCGGCCCTTACCGCCCACGGAGCCGCTGGCGTGAGCGCCAGCAGGCACAGGCACGCGCCGAGGATCCACGAGAGGAAGCCGACGAACACAATTGTGGTGTTGGCAGCATCAAATGCGGCTGTGATGTTGACGAGCGCGCCGCACAGCAGGAGCGCGCGCCCGGCGTCGAGGCAGAGCTGCTGATGGTTGCGGCGCTCCAGGTCCGGCCCGGGGAAGACATTGGCCGGCTGCCCCGGCTGCTGGTGAATACGCGCCACGCCTTGATACTCTGCCATTGCTGGTCAATTGCACTTTGCCCTGCTTTTTAGCGTCTGGCTTCTGTCCTGTTTATATAGGCAAGAGAATGTTTGCCTATGTGGCTATGTTTCTGGTCGGTGATTTCGGAAATCAGGTGTGTGTCTTATATACTAGTATAAATGTTGCGCGGGACGAGACCATCGAGAAAGGATACGAGGATTATGTATATATTTATTTACAGGTAAAACGAGTGTATCTCTCCGTCCAATATTAAGTGGACGTACAGGTTCAAACCATCCAACTTACTGTTCATGTAAAATTACCATAATGCCCCTATAAAAGTGTACAGTACTAGTGTATATGCAGATAAAAAAACACCTTTGGCCAGACACTCTACCTCTGGATAGCACGTGGCATCATCGAATGGGAACCGGATGGAAAACGAATGATCCAGAGTATTGTAGTGTTGAATAAAAAAAATGCATTTGCCAGACTGCACACCATCCGTCAGGCTGAGGTACCAGGCTACGTTACCGATTAATATGGGAAAAAACTTAAACTCTAAACGTCCACTTAATATTGGACGGAGGGAGTACCTATATGCGTACCTTAGCTATGGACAAAATAGGATTACTACAGCTCCTTAGCAGACTCCAAATGGACATACCTCGGTTGTTCCTTCATCATATCGCTCTCCATACCAGCTTTGGTAGTGACAGGATTAACGAAAGCCGTAGTGCGTTATATTGATTGTGGAGCACGACTTGACCAGAATGGCCACACTGTGCAATACCGAAGAAACCGAGCTGAGTTCGTGCAGGTGTAGGTGCTCGTGTTTGGTTGTCTTTTTTGTTGGTCTAGTATACCCAATCGAGACGGGGTAAAGAAATGGAAGGAAGCAGTAAATAGTGCGAGGTAGGGAATTACTCAAGATCAAAGTGCACGACACGGTGTAGGATGATGTCACCGTCGGCATACCGTGATCGAAGATGACGCCGTTACTGCTAATGAAGATGAAGGCGTCACGAAGCCCAGGAGGACGGACGGCCCAAGAAGAAGAATCCGAGGAACGCCGGCCCGAGTGGATCAATTGACGGACCCCTGCGTGGCCCAATCGGAGGCAGCTCATGGCTCATTCTTGTACAAGGGGTTGAACAACGGAAAAGGAGACTTGGTCATTATTGTGAACCGAGCCGTGTAGGCGCGGGCGCGGCGGAACTCCGGGCGTGCTTTCGCCGTGATTCCGAGACCTTGTTCTACATATCTTGTATCCGGATTCGTTTAGCTACTCAATATACATCGGTCCGGTAACATCCGGTATCGGATTCGTTTCGATCCATTCCACCTTCCACCACTGCCATCCGGTTTCGTCGATCTCACTATTCCATCGATCAAGACCGCACAAAGCCTCCGGTTGGTCGAGATTACGCCGGCAATACCCTTGCTCGAGAAATCTCCCGTGATTCTATGCACCGCTGCTCGATTTGTGGCGAAATCGCGACCCTGGATTCAGAACCATACTTTACCAGCGTAGTATCATCCATGGCTACCATCGAGGAGCAACTCGGCCAAATCCTTGGCCTCCTCCAAACCAACTCGAAGGGGATCAAGGAGCTGCAGTCTTCAATGGCGAGATGAAGGAGTTGAAGAAGGAGATCCACGAGTGGAAGCCCAAGATGGACACTCGTGTCCATGACTTGGAGGACCTCGTCCGCAACCTTGGAAACGGGTGGACAAGTGTAGGATCCGATGGAAGCCTAGAGGGGGGGAGGTGAATAGGCGACACCTAAAAAATTGACCTGTAAAAACAAACTTCACAATTGTCGTCTGTGCCGCGCCGCACCGCGCCTAGCGGATAAAATGAGACAAAGAGCCAAACCGTGAAAGGATACTTGAAGATCGAGGTTCCTCCTTGTTCCTGCACACAAGTACTTCACAGAGAGCAAGCCAAAGTGCTCTGGAACACAGCAACAAAGTAGATCGGGACGAAACCCTATCTCACAAGAATAGATATGCAAGAATGTAGAGAGCACACTTGAGACAGCGATTTATCCCGTGGTTCACCGTCGCCACAAAGGCTGGGTTACGTCCACGTTGTTGAGGTTGCCACACAAGACTTAGCTTGCCCACCGGCTTGCTTTTTTCCTCGTTCACAAGTCTAGGGAGTTAACCCTAGAAGAGTGGGGTAATGTATTGATTTTGTGTGAGGTTACAAACCTCCCAAGGCTGCCACACGAGTTGGCAAGCTCAAGGGCGACGCCTAGCCATCTAGGAGCAAGCTCCAAGAATAAAGAACCCTAGAGTTCCGGCTTGACATGGACCAAATGCTCTTTCCAAGATGGGGATGTTGTAGATCCGGTCTCCAATTGCGATTTTTTGCCTTTTCCCTCAAGATTTGATGGTGGAATTGAAATCTTAGGTTGGGGAAGGAGGAGCAACAATGGAGGATGGGGAGAGAGCAAGAAGGTCTGCGTTTTCGGCTGCTTTTTGCGAGGTAGGAGATGAAGTGAGCAGGGTGACCGTTGGGAAGGGGTAGGATGGGTATTTATACTCAGCCTGGCCCCAACGGTCAGTTAAGTGTGGCACTGCCGCACTTAACACGCGGCACTACCGCGCCAACCTGAAACAGCAAGGTATACGAAGAGTTGGAAAGGCTGTTCAGGCTTGGAGTTGAGTTTTGTGGCTGGATTGGATGACTTTGAGCATTTTGTCCACATCTTGCCAAGAGTCCTAGAATCCCTCTTGATAGTACGGCTTTTCCTAAACTCAAGATTCAAAACATAAATGAATTTAAACGCCTTGGTCCGGGAAAACACCATCCTCTTGCTCATGGGACTCCTTTGGACCTGTACATCAACTCCTTATTTTATTTCTCGCATGTCATCTTTATAAATCTCATTAGTTCCCTAATTCGTGGTCATCAACGCCAAAACCCACTTAGAGCTTGATTGCACTTACAATCTCCCCCTTTTTGGTGATTGATGACAACCAAATTAGAGCTTACATAAGATGGTTAAACTTTGAGATTTCCAAAGGCCAAGGATGTAGGAACCTCCCCCTAAATATGTGAGTGAGTTTTGAATACTCAATATTGACATGAAAGCCAAGGTCACATATTTAGGTGCAGAGAGACCTCCCCCTAAATGTGTGAGTGAGATTTGAATTCTCATTTTGACATCAATTGCAATTTCGCACATTTAGGTGAAGTGTAGGGCCTCCCCCTACATCCATGGCTGCTGTGGGGTGCTGAAAGTGTCACAAGTATATATTCTTGAATGCATAGCAAGATATGACATATCGAGCACCACAGGGGTCATTTTGTGCGAACATGGTGCGGCACCTTTGCGCCCGCTGCAAAGAAACAGAACTAACAATAACAAACCACAGCGAGACAGGAAACAAACTAGCAGCAGATTAAAATTAAAGTGAACTAACACACGGAGATTAAGTCTGATAAAACAAAGAGTCATTGGTAGCATTATTACATAACATAGAGTTTCGAGCATCTCTCAAACTCACAACCTACCAACTACTCTCATGATCTACACGGTGAAGCTCCATCTGCTGCAAAGGTTTCTGCATCTTCATCCTCAGGTGTCGAAAAAGGTTTGACCCCCCTACTTTCTTCTAATTTTCTCCCCCTTTGGCATCAAGTACCAAAAAGTTCATAGAAAAGAAGAAGAAACGCAGAAGAAGGTCACTCCTCACTAGAATCCTCGTCCTCTGAGGTGTCCTCGTCCTCCTCCTCCTCTGATATAGCTGCCTTGGACTGAGAGGGACGATGAGTAGAGCGGCGAGCTGGCACCTGCTGTGAAAAAGCTCCAAGAATATCTGATAAGTCCTGGTCTGAGCTGCTGGTGCCTGAGAGCTCAGGGAGGTCATCATACTGAGGTGGCCTAGGGATAGGTGGTGGAGGTGTAAGTCCTTGCTTCTCCCTTACAGCCCTGAAAGCCTGCCTGATCTCCCTGCGAGTCTCATAGGTCTGCTGGGAGGCATAGGCACAATGCCCAAAGATGGCCTTGATCCACTTCTTCACCTTGGATCTAGTGCCACTGTGCCTCCTAGAGCCAGAAGCAGCTGGTCTAGCAGAGGATCCAGGCATGTCCTCTCTGCCTACTGAGGAACCACCCACTGTCTTCCCTGTCCCTGCCTTCTTGCTTCCCATATATGCATGTGTCTTCTCAATGTTGTATGGAGTATGAAAGCAGTCCTTGGAAAAGATACACCCAGAAACCCTCTCTATCATGAACATGAGGTAGGGTGCATAGGGCAAGTTCCTCCTAGCATCATTCATGGTTGTAGCTAGTTGTTCCCAAATGAACCTTCCCACATTGAACTTCTCCTCATTCATGAAATGAGCAAGTAAGTTCCTAGCATAGCCATTTACATCTGAAGCTGCTCCATCCTTGGGATCAATTGTGCACCTGCATAGGTTGTTCATCTCATAATAGAATCCCTTCAGGCCACTCCTACTCCCATCTGCTTCCTTGGGGTTTTCCCAACAATTTCTGATCATCTTGCAGTCGATGGGATCCATGTCATGGATAAGAGAGTATGTCCTGTGCTCCTGTCCAAAACCAAGAATCTGACAGAATGTAATATAGTCAACTCTGTAGTGCCTCCTGTCAGTCATCCAGTGGACAGCATCCTGCACCTTGTCCCAATGGTAGGTGGCATGAAACTGACTCAGAATCTCCTCATTCCAATCATGCCTGAATGACATGATGTCTGTCAGCTCAAACTCTGCACATGCCTCAATAGCCTCATCAAACCCAGGCTGCTGCTTTTCTGCCATCTTCCCAAAATCAATGTAGTGCATTGTAGTGATCTTGCTCTTCTTGGAGTGATAGATGACAGTGAGATAGAAGTTTGAGTGAAAGGCCACCCAAAACCTCTCATCAACACCTTCTTCCCTTTCCTCCTCATACACACCGATTTCTCTTGCTTCAACCACTTCCCTTTGCTTTTTCAGATAGCTGATCACAGGAATGGGCTGAGCGTTGTTTGGAGGTGCCTGCTCAAACTCTCCCTCCACAGGAATCATATAGCTATCATCAATCTCTCGTGATCCGGGAGGAGTGCCTTGGTCACCGGTGGCAAGATGGTGTACCCCGCCTTCTTTGGAGCTCGCTCCTCGAAGCCGAGCACCACCGCCGGGGCCGCCACCTCCTCTGCCACGACCTCTGCCTCTTCTAGCAACCATCTTGATTCTTTCCTTCCTCTTGCCCTGGGAGCTACTCCAGCATCCATCTATGCACAAATTTGGAATATGATGAGAAACTGCATTGACAGGGTGTAAAAATGCTTATATGCATGAATTGGAAGAAGTTGAACTTTGAAGAATCAATTCGAGCCGCAGTCGCCTGTCAGATTTAATTCGGGCCGGCGGCAGAAATTCTTCGATTGCGGGCAGCGTGCGCTGCCCGCCCACCGGTGCAGGAAATTGATTTTCAAGTTTCAATTTCTTCAAATCCATCCATACAACCATTCCCACATCCTAACACAATTTCTAGCGGGATATTCACGAGAAAATGCACTTATGGCAGTTTTAGTCATGGATTTGGTCAAATTAGCAAAGTGAGATGAGGAGATGATTTTTGATTCCCGGAACCAATAAGTTTAGAGTCATCATCATGAGAATTATTTGAGGGATATTTGCCGTTTGAATCGCCTAAGAACATTGATGTTCTATTTGGGGATGGCATGGCCACACCCCTCCCCTAAATCATTAAATCCATGGGAAACCCTAAACCTACTCATTCCAACTATCAAAATCATCTCCCTACTCACCATACATCATCTAGGAACAAGAATCCATGGCTAAAACTTTTCCATTGCATAGATCGGGCAATATCACCAAAACTAGGGTTAGGTTGTACCTTGAGTTGACCTTCGTGGATTGGGGAGGGAAGAGAAGCAGTGAGCTCGGGGAGAGGGAGCTCTCCCACCACCGCCGAGCAGGGATGGCGGGAGGATGCTCGCACGGCACGCGAGGGCGGCTGGGCGAGCAGCAGGGGACCGGCGGCGGCTCCACGTCGGCGTGAGGAAGAAGAGAATAGCCGTGGGTCATCGGGTCGCGAGGGGAGAAAAAGGAAGGGGTCCGCCGGGCCGAGGGGGTAGAAAAAGGAAAGAAGAAAAAAAGGCCCCAGAACGGTTTGGACAGTACGGTAGCCGAAAACCCTAAGTGCGGTAACGCCAATAAACGCTGGCGGCACGCCAAGGCGCTACGCTGCGCCATGTAAAACACGCGCATCGCCGCTTCAGCCTCAAGCAGCCCCGAGAGAAAAATATCCGAGACTCTTTCTTTCTCACACTCAATCACAAAGACACCAAGATATGTTGCCGGAGCATATAATCAATACAAAACAATGGCAACAAGTCTCGGATTAGAATTTGAAAACCATTTGAAACACTTTCATGAAGATTTCACAAACTTTTCCTACTCATACTAGTGTCTCAAACAATGTGTGTGCTATGCTTCAAGATAAATTCTGAGAATCAAGTATATTTAGCTCACTACGCAGAGCGCAAAACCTTGCCTCATCGAGGGGCTTTGTGAAGATATCGGCTAGTTGTTTTTCGGTGCTCACATGGTGAAGTGTGATATCTCCTTTTAGCTCGTGGTCTCTTAGGAAGTGATGACGGATGTCAATATGCTTGGTCCTGGAGTGGGCTACAGGATTGTTCGCAAGTTTTATGGCACTTTCATTGTCACACAAAAGTGAGATTTTTGAGTATTGACATCCGAAATCTTTTAGGGTCTCGCTTCATCCAAAGTAGCCGAGCACAAAGATGCACCTAACCGCAACATACTCGGTGATGTGGACGGGGGCTACACAATTCTCGCTTCTTAGAGCTCCAAGACACCAAGGACCGGCCCAAGGAATTGACATGTCCCCGAGGTGCTTTTTCGATTTGCAACCGGCATAGTCAGAATCTGAATAGCCAAGTGATTGAACTTGGAACCCTTAGGATACCACAAGCCAAGGTTTGGAGTGAATACTAAATATCTCATGATTCTCTTGACTGCCACATTGTGACATTCTTTTGGATTAGCTTGAAATCTAGCACACATGCACACACTAAGCATAATATCAGGCCTAGATGCATGAGAGATAGAGAAGGGAGCCTATCATGGAGCGATATACCTTTGTGTCCATGGCTGGACCCTCCTCATCAAGGTCAAGATGTCCATTGCTTGGCATTGGAGTCTTGATTGGCTTCAACTTAGCCATATCAAACTTCTTCAGCATATCATGGGTATACTTTGTTTGGTGATGAATGTCCCTTCCTTCATTTGCTTGACTTGAAAACCAAGGAAGTACTTCACTCACCCATCATGGACATCTCGAATCTCTTGGTCATTGTCCTACTAAATTGCTCAACATACACATTGTTAGTGCTACCAAATATTATGTCATCGACATATATTTGGCATACAAATATGTCCTTTCCAGATTTGTGTGTGAAGAGAGTAGGATCAGCTTTGCCTATTTCAAAGCCTTGTTTGAGCAAGAATTCCTTAAGGCATTCATACCATGCTCTTGGTGCTTGCTTAAGCCCATAGAGCGCCTTTCGGAGTTTGTAGACGTGATTGGGGAATTTGGGATCTTCAAAACCCGGTGGCTGCTCAACATACACTTCTTCTTGTAGAGGGCCATTGAGAAATGCACTCTTGACATCCATTTGGAATAGCTTGAAGTCATGATGTGCAGCAAAGGCTAGAAGAATGCGAATCGCTTCTAGTCTTGCCTTGGTGCATATGTCTCATCAAAGTCTAGTCCCTCGACTTGAGTGAAACCTTGAGCAACCAGCCTTGCCTTGTTCCTTGTCACTTGACCGTCTTCATCTTGCTTGTTGCGGAAGACCCATTTGGTGCCAATGATATTGGTTTGAGGTCTTTCCACTAACTCCCACACTTCATTTCTCTTGAAGTTGTTGAGCTCCTCTTGCATGGCTAGCACCCAATCAGGATCCTTAAGAGCATCTTCTGTTTTCTGCGGTTCCAAAGATGAAAGGAAAAGTGTTGGCGAAAGCGGCTAAGTGAGATCAAGTGGTAACTCCCTTTTCGAAGACTCCCAAGGATGTTATCAACGGGGATGATCCCGTTGAACTGTTTGTCATAGACGTGGATGATCAACGCCATTGTCATTCTCTTCTTGATCTTCCTCGTAATCATCATCAGCTTCAAGAATTGGAGCTAGATCACATGGCTGAACAGGTGATGTAGGTGGATCAGCCTGCGGCCGAGGCGCTTCAGTGCGGCACTACATACTGGATGCTTCCAGCGGGTGTGTGTGCTACACTTGATCATTGAGTACGTCAGCGGAATGTTGTGCAGCAACAGCTGGTGGATCCTCCTCTTCAGTGGCTTTGCCTTCTTGTGGCCTTATGTCACCAATGGCCAATTGCTTGATTGCATCACAAGGTGGATCCTCCTTTCCTACAACACTTTGGTCAACTTGCTCCACTTGAGAGCCATTAGATTCATCAAATTCCACATCTACCGTGATTTCAACTCCGCGAGAGGCTTTGTTGAACACACGATAGGCATGCTCATTAGAACCATAACCAAGAAGAAAGCCTTCATCCGCCTTTGGTGCAAACTTAGAGGTTCGGGGCTTCTTGTTAAGAATGTAACACTTGCACCCAAACACTCTGAAATAAGACACCTTAGGCTTGTTACCAGTTAAGAGCTCATATGAAGTCTTCTTGAGTTTCTTGTGTAAGTAGAGGCGGTTGATGGCATGACATGCAGTGTTGACAGCTTCACACTAGAAGATGTCAGAAGTCTTGTACTCATCAAGTATTGTCCTTGCCATCTCTATGAGTGTCCTGTTCTTCCTCTCTACTACACCATTCTGCTGAGGGGTGTAAGTAGCTGAAAACTCATGCTTGATGCCCTTTTCATCAAGAAACTCCTCAACTTGGGTGTTCTTGAATTCAGACCCGTTGTCACTTCTAATCTTCTTGACTGGGAGTCTAAATTCTCTTTGTGCCCTTCGTACAAATGTCTTCACCTTCTCTTGTACCTGACACTTATCAAAGACAAAGAAAACCCAAGTGAAGCGGGAATAATCATCAACAATAACAAGTCCATACTTGTTACCCCCGATGCTAAGGTAGGCCACCGGCCCAAAGAGATCCATGTGTATCAACTCCAATGGTTGAGTAGTGGTCATCATGCTCTTTGGTGGGTGAGGTGCACCTACTTGCTTTCCGGCTTGGCAAGCGCTACAGATCCTGTCTTTGTCAAAATCAATACCGGTTAGTCCGATGATGTGATTGTCTTTCTGCAGTTTGGCCAAGTTCCTCATGCCAACATGAGCTAGTCGGCGATGCCAAAGCTAGCCCATGCTAGATTTTGCCATAAGATAGGTCTCAAGCTTAGTTTTACTTTTGTTGAAATCAACTAAGTAAAGCTTGTTCTTGAGTTTTCCTGTAAAGACAAAGAGGAATCCTCCCCGCGATAGACTTCCACACCAACATCCGTAAAAGAGACAATTGTAGCCTTTCCCACACAATTGTGAGATCGACAATAAATTGTATCCCAAAGCGAATCAACGTGTAAGACATGTGAAATATCATGTTCGGTTGTGATAGCAACTTTACCAAGACCGATCACGTTCCTTATGTCGTCATTCCCAAACCTTATGTTGTTTCTTTGATCATTGGTTTGAGAGTATGACGAGAACATACTCCTTTCTCTGGGTCATATGATTTGTATGCGACATTTTGTCAAGCACCCAACTTGACCCACGAGGAGGAGTATGCACCGCAAAACAGATTTAGTTCACAGATTTAGGTCCCTCAACATTCTTGGGACCTTTTACCTTAGTCACAAGAACCTTGGGAACCCAAATAGAGGTGTTGCGATAAATATTTCTATCATTGCCCATATACTTAGCAAACACCTCCCCCTTGCTGTTTGCCTTCACTTCAAAGCAAGGATTTGTGTTTTGCTTCATTGTCTTTGTCCTTAGTTGGTATGAGTTTGCCTTTGGGACTGCCCGGATGACATTCTCGTGACTTACGGACCTTTTCTCAACCTTTTGGACAGTTTTTCTTGGACCTGTATTGAGCTGGGGCAGAGTAGGTGACCTTCCCTTTTCTTGGGGGTGCGGCATCGCCGCCGCCAGTCAACTAGCGACCTTTGCCGCGCTTGGCGTGACAGTAGCTCGAGGTTGGCTTGTGTCCAAAGACTGCGTGCGGTCTCTCGCGTACCTACTTTGCCTTTGCTCAGGAACTTGACACATTCAACACCATTGATCAATTTTCGACCATTAGTCTTGCCTCCTTTCTTGTGTCCAAGTCCATCCTTGATTCTTGGATTCCTTCCATCAATGTAATTGGGCTTCTTTGGCTATTCAACTTTGCCCATGGAAGATTTCTTGCTGTTTTGGGAACCCTTACCAATCAAGTTGTTGAGCCTAGTGATCTCTTTTTCCATGTCTTTCATCTTAGCAAGATTAGTGGCATGAGCATTTATATCAACATTAAAGCATCTACCATAACCTTGACTAGTGGAAGGAGTAGAGGTAACCGTTGTGGTAGAAGAATGTGAGTTGCTCTCCCAAAGAATGCTATATTGAGCCTCAAGCTTTTTGTGCTTGTCTTGCAAGTCACAAAAACTCCCATTTAGGGAAACCATAGCCTTCTTTGTGAGTGCATGATCCTTTTAAGGTAGCAATCTCATCATCCTTTTCCACTAGAGCGTCCTTGTTGGCAACATACAACCTTTCAAGTCTATCAAGTTGTTCATCTCTAGTTGCCAACTCAGCTTGGGTACTCTCTAAATCCACCATTAGTTGAGAAAGAAAGACTCTAGTTTTAGGATCTAGGTTCTTGGTGAGTTGAACATACTCCTCATCATCACTAGAATCACTATCACTAGAGCTTTCACTAAGATCACTAGAGTCATCATCAAGAGAAGGAGAGGGTTTGGATTTTGATTGTACCTTCTCATGCTTGGCCATAAGACAAACATGAGTGGAGCCATCCTTATCATCATCATCAGTCATGTTGTTGAAGAGTCTTGGTGTAGTAGATTCTTGCATGGCAAATGTGGCAACATTCACCTCCTCTTCACTTGACTCCTTGGTGGAGTCCCACTCATGGCCGATGTGAGCTTCTCCCATTGTTCTTCCCTTTCTCTTGAACTCTTGCTTCTTCTCCTTGCCATTGTCCTCCTTTTACTTGTTGTTCTTGTTCTCATGTGGACAATCAGCTACAAAGTGTTTAGTGCTGCCACGGTTGAAGCATGTTCTCTTTTTCTTATTTGGGAACTTCCTTTGCACCATCTTGTAGCCATTGGCCTTCATCCCTTTCCCATACTTCCTCATGAATAAGGCCATATCATCTATCTTCTTGAAGTCAGCCCCATCATCTTCATCATCACTTGAGGAAGAGGTTTCATCTATGTTGTCATACATTTTCTTCATCTCTTTGGCTTAGCTTGAAGATACTTGCTTGCTGCCCTTGACCTTGTTGGAGGTGCTTGGTTTGCTTGTCTTGGCAGCCTTGAGTGCAACTTCCTTGATCTTGATGCCTTCAAGCTTGGCTTGCAACTCTCCTAGTCTTTTCCTTTCATTTGCTTCTTCTCTTTGCATGTCGTAGGTGAGCAGCCTACCAAGCACATCATTTGGTGTGAAATGCTCAAACCTTTTCTTGTCTCTAATCAAGGTGACCACTATGTCATTTCTAGATGTATATGCATCTAGCATGACTTTGACAACGGCGTGGTCATCAAGTTCCTCATCTCCAAGACCTTTGATCTTGCCAACCAAGACCATCAACCTATCAAACATCTCTTGGGCACCTTCATTTTCAAGTATCACAAACCGGTTGAGCTTGGCCTTCAACAAGTCAATCTTGGCTTTTCTCACTTTGTCAACTCCCTCATGTGCAAGCACTAAAAGTGTCCCAAATCTTCTTTGCTACATTGACATTCATCACTCTATTGTACTCATTGCCTTCTAGAGCACTTAGGAGGATGCTTGTGGCTTGACCGTTGATGTGGGTGTTGGTGTTTCTTAACGCACCTGAGAAAAGTCCGCAAGCGCTTGGGAAATACCGTTGTAGCACTTCACCCGGTGGTAAGCAGGGTATCGTATTTTACTCAAGGACGGTCGCGCAGAGGGCTATCTAGCCTATGTCTACCTAAGGCAAGGGTTTGTTTCTAAGAGTAGCGAGGTATCTTTATAGGCTAAGTTTTCTAGGCAGGGATTTCTGAGTCTGTTGTCTACTCACTTCGGGCACCGGCCCACGCCCAAACCGGGCAGTGTCCGGCAATTAGCGTTAACCCACACCCGGCGGGGGGGATTTGGAAGGACGGTCAAGGCTTGTCACGACCCAGCCCGCCTACCCCCTCAACCGTGGGATGCTTCGTAAACGATAGGTGAATGCAAGTCTAAACACCACGTTTGCACTATTGGTCTCAGCTCTTGATGTTGGCCAAGGTTCCTCGGTCAAAGAGTTCCTTCACCAAGAACTAATGCTCTAACGAGACAATCTACCGATCCCGCAAGTCGACAACAGCAGAGATAATATGCTTGAAAATTAAATAGCTGCAAGATAATCACAAGACTTCTTACCAAAGTGTAAGTAGCTTGAAGGAGGAGGTAATAACAAAGGGGCGGGTACCGACAAGTCCCAAGACTCCAACCTCCTAGGGGCCCCGGGACACCGAGAGGCGGACCAGCAGAACCCCGAGTAGAAGGAACAAAGTTTCCTTCTAGCTTTTCCCTCTCTCACTCTCTAGAATATAGAAGAAGAAGAAGTAGAAGAAGAAGAAGAACTAATTCTACTCTCTTGCACAAGTGGGCTGGTTTCTCCTTGGAATTCCTATTGAGAGAGGTGAGAGGGGGGGTCTATTTATACATGAGGGAGAGGGGCCTAAGTGCTAAAACACCTAAAACCGACCTAAGGATACTTGCCAAATGTGTCAAACCGACCATCCAACGTCGGCAACGCCCTATATGGAAGGTAGGGAACCGCCACACCGAAGCTGGGCCTGAACCGCCTCAGCCAGGGTGCGGCCGCACCTTTGGGTGCGCGCGCACCCTGCTGGGCCCAGCCTGGCCCGTGCTTTGGTGGGCTGGGCTTTGTTGCTCTGAAAAGTGTGTTGGCAGTCTTGGCTCGCCTTTTTTGGATGTTTTGGCCCGAAACTCCTTTGGGCTTGCTTTTTGCTTCTTTGGGCCTTTTTCTATTTATTGCATTTTATTCCTTTTCTTTATATTTTTGGCCCAAAGTACTTGAAATTGAATTTGTACTGCAAGTCCAAATAAACACCAAAACTATGGAATATGTTAGTTTGAAAACCCTATTTCTAGGTTGTTTTGGTGTAGGTTGACGGTATTTGATGTGTAGTTGTTTACCGTCAACAAACTCCCCCACACTTAGCCCTTTGCTCGTCCTCGAGTGAAGGTGTAAGGACTAAGGTGGTTCAGTCTCCAAGATATAGACCTGCATACAAGTTATTAGGGCCTCACGCCTTGTGAGCATTCATGGTAGCTACCAGGCTATCTTAGAATAATTGAGCAATGGAATAGCATGAACTCCTGTCTTCTTGCTACTACCCATGCGCAAAGACTTGGTAAGTTTTTAAATTTTTAAAGAAAAACATAGCATTGCTCATATGGTGTTGACTTCTCACAAAGTCGCTCAAATTCAAACTTTGTCCTCTCAAAGCACTCTTGTTTATATCACTCTCACTCATCCTATTTTTGCAGGGGTTTGGTGGACTCAGGAGTGGAGAGATGCTTACTTACCTTTGTATGTTTTGTCGGGTCAAACTCGGATCAAATGGAGGGAAGCGTCATACTCTTAGATCTAAATGTGCAAGTGAGTGTATGGAAAATTTGTGGTATTTTTTGGAAACTCCTTGTATCATGATCCCCTAAATTCTTTTTTGTATGCTTTTGGGAGAAGTATTGGCTTTTCTTTCTCTCTTTTTTTTTCGCTTGGGCCAGTACTTGACTTCCTCGTCTTTATTTGGGACATTTTTGTCTATCTTTTCTCAAGCACGTACTCTCTTTCGGCATAGTACTTGCAATGACAGAAGAAGATCATGATGACTGAATAAATGGAGTATTTATTTGGAAATGTGGTGGATAAAGATGGGGTGCGCGATTCTCAGTGTGAGAGTCAGCTTTATGGAAGTGGGTGTGCGTGTATTTCGATCTTAGGAGCATGAAACTCTCTCAACATAGATCCAGAGAGCGACAAAACTCAATACAAAAGAAAGCAACTATAGTGGATAGTCAACATTTGTATTTGGCTTTGGTAGGATTTGGCTAAGTCAAACCATGAGCATGCTTTATTTTAAAATTTTCAAAAAATAAAACCAAGTCTTGTTGCAAAAGAGAGCAAGCGTCAAGTCATTCTTCTATATCACAAAGATCAATTATTTAGATAAGCATGGGGTCCCTATTGGATAGTTGCTCAACAAAGTCTGGCTTTTGGCGAGGAATAAAGTGTATGCATGCCTATGTATCAATTGGTAGACATAGAGATGGAGTTTTGCCAACTAGGCTCAGGCTTAGCACTTAAAAGTATATGCCACAAGTCAAGAATTGGAATTTACATTTTGCGTACCTTTGACTTGTGAGCCTCCCCCACACTTGTTTTTGTACCTATTTTTGATTTTTCTTTTTGTGCAAGGACAAAAACAAGTGGAGACACAACCACAATAATATACAAACAAATCTTTATTGATTATATAGGAAATTTGAATACAAAAATGGGGCGCACACTTAGGGAGAATTACAAAATGATTGGAAGGGAAATGCTGAAAATTAAACTAGTGGCGCCTAATTATTTGATAAAGGGGTAGAACACCTAAAGCGGGCTTCCGAAGGGCTTGTTCGCATTAGCGGCTTTAGCGACCCTAGCCAGCCTTAGTCTTGAAGCTGAGGCAGAAGGAGTCTAACTCTCTCCTAATTTCAGCGTTTTCTAAATCTGCCTCCTCTACCTCGAGGTCAAGGTCTTCACTAGCTTGTTTAGAGAGTTAACTCTAGCGTTCAGAGTTGCTAGCGAGGGAACCTTGGGCACCGAGCTACTCCCGGCCGTGCATAGCGATGGAGTACTATTAGAACAGCTCTCAAAGACATTGGGAGCCTTTCTAGGTGTAGCTCGTGGTACCCTCATAGGGCCTTCACTGCTCGAGCGACTTTCAAAAACATTCGGGGCCTTTCTAGGGGCCGACCGATGAAAACGGAGTGGAGCACTTGGAGAAGTCATTTGGAGCTGGTGTTGGCCTCTTCATGAGCCCCTTGCCCCCTGTCCTCCCGTAGGCATGTCGACACCGACAACCGTGTACGGATAGCTGCAGTCGGAGGTGTGGAAGGAGGATGTCTCCGTCGACAAGGAGTGGTTGCCTTCTGTTTCAGGCTCTTTCCTCTTGATGCCAAGGGTGCCCACGGTAGGGCGTGGTGGGCGCCCAAGGATGCTCTTGCGAGTTATGGATCTTTTGTGGACACCTGGCTTTGTCTCCTCCACTCGAAGAATAGAGTGGGGAGGGAGCGTGGCAGGAACGACGGAGGATGGTTCGACCGTCACTAGGGAAGGACAAGTCTCCATCGTTGATGGTACAAGGAGAGCGTGCAAGCGGCGTAAAGTGAGAGAGCATGGCTTGCCATTGCTGCTACTTGGAAGAAGAGGAATTGAGGAGAAGAGAAAAGCAAGAAGGAGAGGTGTGAAGAAATGAGAGGAGGAGTGTAGTATTTATAGGACAAACGCTCCTCTCTGGTTTGGCAGGTCATGATTCGGCAGAGCAAACGTGACCATGGCGATCCAGGAGAAAGAAGAAGGAGATGGCCGAAATCTCACGGCCGGAGGAGCCGGCCGGTGTGCGGCCGCACTATTGGGTCGCGCGCACCCTCCCCGTGGCCCCCCGGTCGCGGTTTAGGCTACATTCCTCATTCGGTTTGAAAAGTTTTGAATCGCTGTTTGCCGCGCGAGAAAAGTTGCCTTTCTTGCTGATCTAATTGGGATCCCCTCAATTTAAGGTTATAAATTTGAAAATAGTTTATGCTTTGATTTAAAAAAGAAATACTTTCCTTATATGCACAAGATCAGCATCAAACCTAGTGAGGGCATTATGGTAAATAGATAAAAAGATAACATGCCCTTGCTAGCCTTATAAATAAGCTAAATAAATGAAATAAAAGAAAACAACCAAATATATATTTTTTTTTTTGTATGTATGCTGATTATCAACGACTAATTTTCAAAGCATAAATCTATTCTATCAAGCTCTTGGGTAAGATCGGGCAATGGTTCAAAGAAAAGCTTAAGGCGTTGACCGTTTACCTTTTGTATCTCACCTACGTCATCTTGAATTGTGATTGCGCCATGTGGCGATGTGTTGATGACGGTGTGCGGTCCTTTCCATTTGCTTCGTAGCTTTCCTTCTCGAATAGCTTCACCCGGGAGTTGAATAGGAGTACTTTGTCGCCCGTGGTGAACTCCTTTGCCTTGATCGCTGATCATGCCATCTTTTAGTGCGCTCTTTGTAGAGCTTTGCACTATGGTGCGCTTTCTCTTGCCATTCTTCCGGTTCGGAGATTTGTTTCGACCGGTTTTTCCGACGAGTTTGGCGTCCATGTTCCATTTCTTGATGGCCCAATGAGCTCGATGTTCCAACTCAAGCGGTAAGTGGCAGGTTTTTGCCGTACACCGGTGGTAGGGTGACATGCCGATGGGAGCCTTATGCGGCTGTCCGATATGCCCAAAGGATATCGGGTAGGTTTTTCTTCCAGCTTTTCCCCATCTCATCGACCGTTTTCTACAGGATGTTCTTTATTTGTTTATTTGAGGTCTCGGCTTGCCCGCTGGTTTGCGGATGGTAAGGGGTAGCAATGTTGTGCTTGGCGCCAAGCTCCTTCAAGAATGACTTGAATGTCTTTTCCTTGAAATGAGATCCTCCGTCGCTTATCACCATTCGTGGTGTTCCGAAACGGGGGAAGATGATTTCATGGAACATCTTACGTGCATGCTTGCCGTCAGCAGCTCTGCAGGGCATTGCTTCTACCCACTTTGACACATAATCGCCACGGGATGTATTCGCGATCATGGGACTTTTGGAATGGCCCCATGTAGTCAATGCCCCACACATCAAATATTTCTACTTGAAGATTGTAGTGCAGGGGCATTGCATCACGAGCTGTGATGTTTCCCCGTATTACGGCGGTTGTAACATCTTCGATGAACTCTTTTGTGTCATCGTACATTGTCGGCCGAAGAATCTGCATTGCCAAATCTTGGCTTAGGGAGATGCATGACATTTTTCTATTATCCGCATTCCTTCCTCCCTTGGTACACATCTTCTCAACAAGCCGTCCCGCACACACCTCAATACGGATATGGGTCATCCCATAGGTGCCGTCGCTCTCGACTTGGAGCTTTCGTTTGTCCTCCCCAGGCGGTACATATCCTGCAACCATGTAATTTACAATGTTTGCATACCATGGGTTGACGTCCGACACCATGAGCAGCATGTCGTCGCGCGGTAGTCATTGATCGGGAGTTCCTGCATGTTAGTCACCTGCATACGCGACAAATGATCCACAACTGTATTTTGTACTCCTTTCTTATCTTTTATTTCTATGTCGAATTCTTGAAGTAGAAGAATCCAGCGGATCAAACGAGGTTTCGCATCCTTCTTGGTGAGAAGGTACTTAAGGGCAGCATGGTGCGTATAGACAATTATTTTCGCGCCCACTAAGTATGAGCGAAACTTCTCAATAGCAAAGACTACTGCCAGGAGCTCTTTCTCTGTAGTGGCGTAATTAAGCTGGGCTCCTGTTAGTGTCTTGCTAGCATATGCGATAGCATGCTGCTTTTTGTCCCTGGTTTGGCCTAAGACCGCATCAACGGCATAATCGCTAGCATCGCACATGATTTGAGCGGCAATGACCAATCCGGGGTTGGATGATCGGAGCCGAGATGAGTGCTTTCTTAAGGGTTTCGAAAGCGTGCATGCACTCATCTGTGAAGTCGAAAGGTACATCCTTGGCTAAAAGGTTCGTGAGGGGTCTAGAGATTTGTGAGAAATCTTTTATGAATCTCCTATAAAACCCCGCATGGCCTAGGAAGTCTGTGGATCCCTTTGGCGTTCCTTTGGGGGTGGTAGCTTTTGATAACGTCTATCTTAGCTTTATCTACCTCTACCCCCTCTCGGACACGAGGTGCACGAGAACGATGCCTTCAGGACCATAAAGTGACATTTCTCCCAGTTAAGTACTAGGTCCTTCTCCTGGCATCGCTGCAAGACCCTGTCTAGGTTCTTCAGACAACTTTCAAAAGTCTTACCATAGACGAAAAAGTCGTCCATGAAGACTTCCATGATCTCTTTGATCATGTGCGAGAAGATAGACATCATGCAACCGAAAAGAAGCGAGGTGCATTACATGTACCCCAAATGACATTCTACGATAGGCATAGGTTCCATATGGGCATGTGAGCGTGGTCTTGCTTTTGGTCATCGGGGTGGATCGGGATACGGTGGTAAACGAGTACCCGTCAAGGAAACAAAAAGAAAGAATGTTTCGCTAGCGGCTCCAACATTTCATCGATAAAGGGCGGCGGAAAGTGATCTTTCTTTGTTGCCTTGTTGAGCTTTCTATAGTCAATGCACATTCTCCACCCTGTGACTTGTCTTTGTGGAATGAGCTCGTTTTTAGCGTTCTCAACGACCGTCATTCCTCCCTTTTTAGGGACCACTTGGACTGGGCTAACCCAATCGCTGTGTGGTACGGGATAGATAATCCCGGCGTGAAGAAGTTTGAGAACTTCCTTCTTCATGACTTCACGCATGGCATTATTGAACCTACGTTGGGGTTCGCATGATGGGGTACTGGCAGGGTCAATCGGTATGCGATGTGTGCATAGCGTCGGGCTTACCCCTTTTAGATCTTGTAGGGAATACCCGAAGACCGATCTGTGTTTTTCTAAGACGGCTATGAGCTGGTTAGTCTCCTGGTCACTAAGTTTATCGCTTATAATGACTGGAGCTTGTGAATCGCCGTTTAGGAAGACATAGCGTAGGCCTGGGGGCAGGGGTTTAAGCTCAACTGGAGGCCGAGTTAGCTCTTCCTCTTTGGGAAGTTCTATGGTTTCCCCTGAGTCGTCCTCTTCTTCAATGAAGAATTGGGCGTTCTCGGGGTTCTCATATAGCATAACTCCCATAACCTCCTCGGGCGTGTCATACTCAAGGAAGGAGTGCATTACCGAGTTTTTGGCTCGAGTGGCGAGATAGAAAACTTTTTCTTCGAGTTTGACATCTAAATCCCCGGATGTTGGTAGATCAAGAATCTTTTTCAAGGGATGCCCGATTAGGATGTCAAAATCTTGGATATCAAAAATATGAAAGTCCAGAGACATTTTGACATTCCTATGTTGAAGAACTTGGTCATGTATGACCTCGCTGCACTGCAGGATGGTTCGTGGTGCTATGCTCAAGGTCCGTGCTATGGGGGTCCTAATGGCTTCCTTGTCACAGGTTTGTGCAAAGGATTTGGACATTATGTTAATGCCCACAGCTGGATTGTACATGACCTCCACAATGTCCCCTTGAAATCTACAACGAATTGGTTTAGAGGGGCGACTTATCCGAATTTCTTTGAAAGAAGGTGTTGACACCAGATTTTGGTCAAGGAAGACTCAGCCCAGAAATCATGGCGACTGCTGACTTGAAGGAAAGAGCATTCGGCAAAGCTGATGTCAAGCATTTGGCAAGCAGTCGAATATTCATGGCATTCGGCAACCAGGCGTGAAAGGACTGCATTCGGCTACATGCATGGCAAGGATATATACGTGAGTCGCACAAGTGCTAGCTGGTCATGCATGTACGAAGATGTGATAGCGTGTCAGTTAAACAAGCTATATTTAGCCACGTCCATGGAAGGGGGAACCAACTAAAGTATATGGCGTATGTGCAAGGAGAAGATATGAAGGGCTACGACAAGTCTTCAGATTTGGAATATTATATTCTGTCAATTAGCCATATCCATATACGCTGCGGAGATGTACACGTGAAGATTATTTGATGCTTTGAAGATGAAGGCTCACGTGGACGGCTCACGCCAGAGGATTTGAAGCCTGCGCGAGATGCAACAAGGCCGGCCCGGGCGTGACATAATACGTAATCGCCAAGATATCTCAGGCTTTCAACGAAACAGAAAAATAGCGTCGGCCAAGGAAGCTTTATCAGCGAGGACTTTAAATAAAGGAAAAATAGAGTCCATGTATCTTAGCCTAGATATTTTCTTTTAACGCAAGTCTTGTATGCGTCCTTTGCCCGGGTATAAATAGAAACCCACGGCAACTGTAAAATCATCTACAATCAATACAATCAACCGGCCCCATGCCAACTTCGAGTCCTTGTGTCGTGTCGTCGAATTCTTCGAGAGGAACCATCGATCCGTCGACCTCCGTAAGTCCCGACAACCCTGTTTACTTGATGGAATGGCGTGCGGCTGGCGTTTGCTTAGTAGCAAGTAGTCTCGTTTATCTCGATGGGATGGCCGTGCGGCTGGCGTCTACTTGATGACGGGGAAGTCTTTGTTTGTGTTTTAGTTTGTCTCGACGAGTTGGCGTGCGGCTGGCGCTTGCTTGATGACTTAGCATGAACATGATAGTTATCGGCTCTATTAGATTTGGCAAGATCTAGTAGATTCATTAAGTTACCACGTGTTTGCATGCTCTTTTATGTTTATTTTTATATAGTTGTAACACTTTTATTGCCCAATCTAGATTGATTTTGGCCTCGGCTTCACGTTATCATAGATCTATCCTGTGCTTTCAATGCTTTATCCTGTCATGATGTTTTAGATCTTATGTTTAAATCATATATCCATGATAGCCGAGTTTATATCAATTTAGATTGTCACATGTTGCGGGTTCAAGTACGTTAGATGAAGATAGGCCTTGACAGGATCGGGTACCGTGCGGCAGATGCAGGTCTTTGGGTTACAATAGAGCTAGTCATCCGGTGGACTAGAATTCGGTTTAATCTGATAGGTTTTATTTAGGTTTACGTGTTTGTTCCTTCTTCATGGACCCCGATTCGGTAACTTTGCCGAATACGGTTACGCTTTAACGAGTAGTGAGTGTTTATAAATCTATTTGGGTGATGAATGCTTTTAGCTTCTCATAACTAGACCGTATCATGCGGTGGATTAGTCTAGTTATTAGGAGTGGTGTAGATTTTAATTAAGTTGTATCATGCGGTGGATTGACTTAATTGAGTTTATGCTAGACGGGTTTAAGAAAGCTAGACGTGCGGCAGACTAGTTGGATTAGGCCTATGCATTTATTATTTAGATTAAATTTATTTATATGAGCTACCTTTCTTTTATATTTTGGTATTGATCAAGCTTGTTTTCGGTTAAACTCCATGCTGTATTTAATATATTTTATATAGCTGATGCATCTTGATCTTTACTATCTTTTTTGTGACTATATATCTGTTTCGGCAATCTGCAACATTCTATTTGACATCTTGTATAATTGCCGATTTATTCTTTTGCTAAATACATGTTTATCGGGGAATCGGTTATTTTGCCGATTGCTATGACATTTGGCTCATGGGGCCGCCAAGTTTTCTCTCCTTGTCAATTGCAGGTCAAATTGATGGCACGTCACCGGATCAAAACTCCCGGGCTCTCAAGTTAAGCTAGCTACTTCGGCTTGTCAGTGTGTGCGGCACAGGAACAGATTTTGTGTCAACACACTTTTTTGGCACGCCGGTGGGGACACAATCGTTTTTGATCGGAAGTCGGATCCTCTCACTCATTATTTTCAGATCACGATGAAGTGCCATACAACTTATGTTTCACCAACAAGGTTCGGCCAAGACGAGACATGCACAATATTTTTCTATAATTGGCCGATGATCTTTCAAGGGATCAGCCTGATGGCTCACACATCAAACACAAGGTGGGATAATACAAGAAGAAGTGCAGATCGTCCTTTGGCGGAATGTGTAAGAAGGTCATTCAGAAAGCGTCATTGCCAAAGGTACTGGAACATGAACAATCAGATAGATCGTTCTCCTTGTTGGGATCGATTGGCTGATTCGGTTAATTGGTCAAGACTCAGAAAGCATCAGGCTACCTAAGATCACCACAATGCTAAGGTTCGACATGACTAGTCAAACTCGACATGGTGCAGCGGCGTTTGATACAGCCGATGGAAATTGTGATGAGAGATTTGCAATACTATATATATTGTCCATCGGCTCCGACAAGATTAGATATTCGATGAAGATGGTTCTCTGCTTGGTGATTATTCTGCGACCAGAGAGCCTGGAAGCCAAGTGGATAGGCACCATGGAGACTAATTGCCAGATAAAGCATGCTGGAATTCTCGAAAAAAAATAGAAAAGGGCAATCCTTCCACACGTGTCACCTGCATGGAGCAAGGTATGGCATATGGCAACACGGTGATGCCTTGGTTGAAGAGCTCAAGATCAAAAATTGTTTTGCTACAGTACTCCACCGCTCAAAAGACCTGCAAGTTGTCAGAAGTTGCATAACAGGGAGCAATGATCAGACACCAACTATTAGTTTGCCTATCAGGCTATCTCCAGTAATTGCTCAGACATAACATGATATGACAGAACAAGAGCATATTTGTTTGATACAGCCGATGGGAATAGATTGGATGATCAGTCACGAATACAAGCAAATACATGCAGGCTGGCCTGGGGGGCCACTACTGGTTCAGATACAGCAATCGCCAGCTGAAGTATCTCCATAGCACTTGAGCTCGGTTGTAAACGCACGATCGGCTTGCAGCCGATGCGTCCCTAATCAACCAGACTCGTTGGTGAAAGAAAAGATTGAAAGTGTTGTAAAACACACGGACTCTTTCTTAGAAGGAAAGGAGAAGGATGAATCCTAATCCTAGTCCGTTTGTATGTGGGCTCTTACCGAAACTCTCCGGCCTTGGCTGGACTATATATATGTGGGAGCTCAATGTTGTTATAACGAAGATTTCAGATGAATAAAGAATAGTCTCCCTATCTTGTGTCTACTTGTTCTACTTCTTTCATCTACTACGTGATCATGAGAGACGGAGAGGGGAAGGTCCTAACCGTTGACGACGCGTTTCACAACACCTTATCCGGCACGACAAGCTCTTCGTCGACATCGTCGTTGAAGCCGCCGCCCGATCGCCGACACCGGCGCTCGTGCGAAGCCCCCCGCAAGAACTACTTCAACGGCGTCGACATCCCCGGCGTTGTTAGCGGAACGGATCTGCTACCTGCGCCGCTACAAATCTGCCTTTGCATCGACTCATCGTCCACGCCCGGCAGGTCCCCACGGCCTAGCCGAACTGTCCTTGTGGCAGCCTTCGCTTCTTCTCGAATTCAACAACAAAGGTACGAAGTACAGTGTCGCAGATTGCTTAGGCTCGTCATTTGAGCCGTTGTATATACTATATGCATGTTGAACCATACATGAAGTACCTACTATATACTTGAAGTAAAATTCACGAGTTTGCATCTATGGTTATAGAATAATAATAAAAAAGTCTTTCCTCCGATCATGTCATGCATGCGGGAGTATGTTTGCCCGTTCTGCGGAGTTTGGATGCACACAGCAATACGGCGGGAGCGCCGCCAGGGCACATGAGTCTTTGTTTTGCCATTGGCATCGATGCGCATCTTGCACACGCGTGCTTGTGCCTTTGCAAGTCAGCTGGCATGCTCTGCGTGCGGCGCTTGGACTAGTTCTCCCGGTAAACATCGTGGGCCCGTGCGCCACCATACCTCCACCATTATATTTGCAAAATTAGGCATGAAGCCAACATTAAATGCATCTTGAAGGAGCATGAAGTGTCCTGTGGTGACCCGTACGATATCCTATGGTGACCCGTAGTCAAATCGTAGGAAGCCGATCCAAAGGCGTGGTACGCTCCGGTGAAAGGTTTGCACGAACCATATTATGCAGTTGCATCACGGTTTGCTCGCAGCAACCGTTTTTTCTCACATATACCCATGGCCTGCATGCCACTTAGCTGCGTGCTTGCATTCGCTAGCTAACATTGTCCACATGCATTGTATGTTCATCGGATCTCCGCTAACGTGCAGCTCGCAAGCCATCATCATGGCGGGCAGTCCGTGTCGAGGCTTAGCCGCTTAGGCCCAGCAGGTTTTTAGGGTATGTATACTGAAAAAGGATGAATTGGGCTATATGTAAAGAAAATGTGTCGAGGAAAATTCAGATACAATCTATAAAAATCCCAGAAAATTAGAAAGGATTTTTTAGATTTTTATTATTCTACATCTACTCCTGTAGAGTCAATCCTGTAATTTCTGGGAATTATAGATTTTTTTGGGGTATCTTTGAATCCATCCCTCGAGAAATTCAATTTTTTAATGTAATTTTGTGAATAATTAACCATAGATCCTCTGTTTATGCATATTTGTTGTTTTTCTTATATACCGCATATATAAGATTTTGTATGCATTGTTTTGCCTAGCTTTATCTTTTGGAATTGAATAGTAGAATAATTTTGACATTTTTCTACACTATGATTTTAATCTGAAAAATGCTCGAATGCTTTTAAGAATATTTTGAGTAACCATCCACTATCTTTTTGCACCTTTTGCTACTTGTTTACATGTAGTAAACTTATATGCACATGGTTCAAGTTATAATAATATGTGTGCCTTAAAAGAAGAAGCAATATCCACGAGTTACTCGAATAGTAAATTATTTGTTACGGTCATTATTTAATCCATGTAGGATATTTTGCTACCATTGAAGTGTAGTAAACTCAGTATATATATTTCTGAATTACTCTTTGAATGAGTATATGGCCGATAGAAGTAACAAATGCATTGTGGGACTCATTGCATGAGTAAAATCCCAATATTATGATTACGGAATATCATATTGCATTGAAAGTCAAATTTTGAAGCTTGTATGCTTAACACGCTCTATAAACAATAGCTCGAAGCTTTATAAATATCTAGAAGACAAGATGGTAAATAAGATTATATCAATCTACATTCTTGAAGAAGTATCTCTTGTGTATAGAATATCAAAGAGCAATGTAATACTTGAAGTATTTGAATTTACCATCGGGAATTACTCAAATGAAAATTGGGTTGAATTTTTTAGAGCAGTTTTATGAACCAGGGATATTATTAAGTTACAATAATTTTGAATATGTGGCTTGCATATGTTACACCCCTTGAAGGCTTGTGACGGTATATCATAACTCTTGAATATAAAGCATGAAGCTATCGCTTGTCAAGTATAGAAGTTTGACATGCGAAAATGGATATTATTTGGAACACATAAAGTTTCTCTTGAAGAAGAACTTAAATCATGTGCTTATTATCTTTGAAGTTTATACACGTTAGTATTAATAGTATTGATGGTGGTGCATTAAGTTTTAATTCCCGTTGAATTAAGTGGTTAATGGTTAATTTGTTAGCTTGAAGACTAATATGAAACGTTTAATATTCTTAGTTGCAATTACTTGAAGTAATATGTGTGAACTTCTCATGGAATAAATTAGATTTATATGTTTTCACATATAAACAATTGCCTGTTGCCTATCAAAATAAATTTTGCATTCATTTTATCCACAAAGAAGCCTTAATTAGCCACAAAGGTTATAGTTCTTTTGTGCATCACTACCATTGGTAGATGGAAAACTGAATTTTCTAAAAGCACATGAATAGTTGGACTATACTAGCATTTTAATTGATCTTGGAAGGATCGATTTAGCCAAGAAAATGTATATGTCTTAGCAAACATGAGAACTAGAAGTTGTTCTCTACCCCGAAGTCCTATGGTGTACACGAATGGTACATTGGATATGTGAAGTTCATGTCATAATCAATGAATACTAGAAGTATTATTTGAATTCTATGGAAGCATTAGAATTGATTATTCATAGATAATGCTTGAAGCAAGTTACTACTTGAAGTAATTATGGCATGAAAAGGGGGAGTAATTTTGGATAAAGGCATAAGAAAATGTGGATAATATATTTTTAATAGGCATAGCCGTCCTAAATCAATATTTAAGTGTGTGTATCGGGACTTGAAGTTTACGCGTCCCTTCCGCCGAAGTTAACTTTCTCTACCGCACTAATTGCAAGTAAGCTTGTAGCTTTGCAATTTGTTGTTATCTATTATGTTAGACTGAATTTTAACGTTCTACATTACACTGCATGTGTATCTCATTGAGCTACAACTATCTCCACTCTTGCATGAATATTAGCATAGCATAATCTGCTATAGTTATAGCTAGTAGCTATCTTTGTGCTTCCCTCATAATCAAATTGGCTAGCTAGCATGCTATGTCTATATGGTTCCCGTTGAACTAAGGAATGCTTTGCTTTCGATGCATTGCATGCATAAGCAATAGATTGATCTAGAGCCGAAGCGGCCTAAGATCGAGGGGAGTGAGTTTATGAAATTTTCTCAATGGAGACTAACCCATTTGATGGGATGAATTATCGTGGAACTAAGATAGTGGATAACACAATTATGATGATTTGGGATTTATGAAGAAAAGGCATTAAGGGATTTTTGCATTGATGGCAATTAGAAAATTCTAGAAGAAATTCCATGTGAACTTGTATGTTACGTATCTATATTTTTGTAGTATATGGTCCATATTTTTAATTGTATGAGTACTTGGATCAATTTATTAGGCTAAATAATAAAGAAGCTAGAGAATGAAATAGTTTTTCTAAACTATGTTTTGTGCATACCGTGGGGAGAACATCCCCGAGTTTATAGGAATGATGAACATTCTTAAGTGAACTTTAAGTATTCTAGCTCACGCATAATGAATAATAACCCCTATGTTTAAATATGTGCGTGAATATTTCCCATAAAACCTAATCATAGCATACATAAATGGGCCTCCACTTGTAGTTGGAGATATATGAATTTGAATTGTTTTAAGCCCATGATAGGGGATATCTATTGAAGTATGCTATTAGAAGATCTAATATTGGCAATAGGGGAGAGAAAGCCTATTTTGAATGCCAAATATTATTTTCAGAGAAGAAAAATGATCTAGAAAAACTATCACGCACTAAGTCAACTAATAGTTTGACTAATGCTCTTGTGAAAGCATGAAGCGGAGCATATGCCAGATATTTTTAGAAATGAGAGGAGTAACTTGAAGTTATAAACTAGAAGTTGTATTTACTAGTAGTAAACTATGTATACTATCAAGCTAAATCTCTGAGGGGGACTTTGTGGGGTTCTAGTTTAGTATATACTTGTTAAATAGAAATGAAATGGAACTCCTCCATTCTCATGAAGAGAACGCCTCATGAAGAAGGTTGAGCACCTCATGAAGAGGATCATCATGAAGATGAAATCCAACATACTAAGCGCGCGCATCATTAGTGTTGGATATGTAGAACAATATACCATCTCTTGTTTGGGAAATGACAGAGATAAAATATTCTCACATTGTGAGAGTATTGGGAGAAGAGAAAATAGTTGTCGACAACACTACCTCTTTAATTGCGAATGTTTCTCTTGTGAGAACCCGGATCCGGAAAATAAAGTCCATGGCAAAATCGCTTGTAGCGATTATATCGGGTCAATGAAGAAAGCAATTGAGGTTGAATCTCCTATTAAGAAGAAATGAATGTTCTGCTATATCTCTGGCAAATGAAACAAATGAATATTGAATATGCAGATTAATAAGTGGATTATGAAAATCCATATAATTCTCGAAGAATATAAATCGTTAATTTGTAGAAATCTCATACTAAGTATTAAAGTCTAAGGTATATATATGTTCATTAATGAATATTTAAGTCTCAAGAAGAGCATGTCCTAGAAGGATTACAATCATTGAATGATTTTATAGTGAATAACGCTATACAATTGTGTACATCACTCATCTCTCATGCAGTAGAGAATGTATATCGTAGAAAAAAGAATTATTAATTCACTAAGAATGAAAGTACATCCTTGAAGGAATTAATCCATGAAGGATTTACCAGTCAATTCTTAAATAAGCACCATTCATCCCTGAAGAGAATATAGACCCGAGAGAAAGAAAATGAGGAATCTTAAATACCGTGAAGGTGTCATCAAAAACACTTAGAAAGTGTATGAAAAGCTAGCATGAAGTTAATGATATCCTCTAAGAATACCATAAAAGGTATGAGAATAATGGTGGTTTTGGCAATTGAATTATCCCCTAAATGCCAAATGCAAGGCTGGATTTGTACAATTAAAATCTCGAAGATTTATAGAATACAATTTGAAAATCCACTAAGGATTAATTATAAGTATCTAAACTCTAGCATAAGATTGATACACTATCTAGAAGATATTGAATATTAATTTATTTCCCCATAATCCTACAAAAAAGGATTTATTACCCCGAAGGATAATATTTTGTTTTGCACAATTAATAGGTGGTCATTATGCATGAAGCATATTGCTCTTGTTTATACCCATATAATTCATAGAAGAATTATGAGCCAACTTTTTTGAAAGTTATAGTATTATGGTACCGCATACCATTAGTTTGCACACGTTTATGAAAAGTGTGGTTTGAATCATGAAGTTTAAAGTTTGGCTTTATGAGGGGAGCATATTTTATTGAATCTGCCTTTAAGGTAAACCACTAGAATTACAAAGATCAAGTAGATCATATATGCTAAAACACAGAAGTTTATGCATAAATTATGAAGATCAATACCTATTCATGAAGAATAGTATATCCCGAAGAATATATGACCAAGAAGGTTAAATGTTGTACTCTTTTTTCCCTACGTGAGTTTTTACTAGAAGGTTTCTCACACAAGGTTTTTAATGAGACAACATGTGCAATGCAATTAACTAATGTGATGTACTCTTTTCTCCAAGAACCGTTTTTTCCCACTGGGTTTTCGGATGGAGTTTTTGATGAGGCATATGCATATCATGGTAATCGCCCAAGGGGAGTGTTGTAAAACACACGGACTCTTTCTTAGAAAGGAAAGGAGAAGGATGAATCCTAATCCTAGTCCGTTTGTATGTGGGCTCTTACCGAAACTCTCCGGCCTTGGCTGGACTATATATATGTGGGAGCTCAATGTTGTAATAACGAAGATTCAGATGAATAAAGAATAGTCTCCCTATCTTGTGTCTACTTGTTCTACTTCTTTCATCTACTACGTGATCATGAGAGACGGAGAGGGGAAGGTCCTAACCGTTGACGACAGCGTTTCACAACAGAAAGAACACTTGAGGACAAACTTTTAATGCACGACAGCCATTGAAGCAGAAGGTCCAGGGAGTTAAGTCCAATTACTGCACGTACTAAGAAGTAAGCAGGCCTCCATCGTCGATTAAAGGATTATTGTAATATATTTGGAAAGGGACAGAAGTACGGAGTCTAGGTGCTACTCAGTCCTCATGCAGACGCGTCGTGACCGGAGGATTGCAATACATATCTGATTTCTCAAAGAACCTCGTGCCTGACTGATTACTATATTTGGCAGATGAAACGGACTACAACTCAAATACGATAGCCGAATAACATGTGCGGACAAGAAGACGTTCATGCCATACGTTGCTCAGCAACCCCCACAATATTCAGGGAGAGACGTTCGGCAAGACATGGCGTTCGGCAAGCGTCCAGTGCAGTCAGCAACTCGGGGATTCGGTAAACAGCTATGCGGTCGGCAACTCTGGGGCATTCGGGAAACTTGCTAAATGAAGGAGATTTTCCCGGTGACGAGATTAGTTGGGACTCGAACAACTTGAAGCCAAAATCAACTATCTTGGATGGAATCGGGAATTCTGATCTCAATGTCGACATCCATTGTTTGGGATATTCCCGTATCTGACCAACTGCTGATTACGTTTATCCCTGATCGGCTAATGCAGAAATCCGAGTCGATGGGTAATAAAAAAGAGTGGATCGGATACTGCAGAAGGTTTTTGGAAAATGTTACATTCCAAATTGGCAGTTGATATATTGAGATCACTAGATACATAAAAAGGGAATTAAGTTCATTCAATGCGTGCATTAGGTCAATGTAGACAGCCGATATTATTAATGAAGAAATGCATCGGCTATAAAAATGTCATCAGGCTACCAACGAGGTGTATGACAGTGAAGGCGTTGGTAAGATCGACAAATCAAAGAAGAGATCATCAACCTGACCTGATCGGTTTGTCGTAATAACAAGCACAAGAATGATTATTGAGATAATATGCTCGGCGTCTCAAGCTCCTATATGCATGGGGGGCCTAAACCGCTGCATATATGCTTAAGCGCCGCCGAGCTCATCTTTGTCTTCTACGGTGTCAGGTTCCTCACGGTGATACTCTTCGGGCTTACCTGTGAGCTGTTGAATGATGCCCACCTGAGCATTAATTCCGGATCATTGACAAGGAGATAGGAGAGGACAGGACCAAGATTGTGCTCAAGGACTTGGTACAGCGACAGACCATTGGAGTGTTAGCTGTCAGGATATTGTGGTAATGCATCGGCTAGTATATTTGAAGTATGCATACAGATGCAACAAATTTTCAAGCATGGGTCCTTTATACGCGTGTGAGACAAGGTTCAAGAATCCAAGGTAAGAGTGCTAGTTAATGCAAATTCGGTTACAAGCATGAGGAGTCCGTGGAAAGCCATCAGAAGTGAGTTTAGAAGTTTTCTGGATGAGACAACTTGTGCAACCTGCTTGTTTCTATAGCTGGTGCTGCTTACAGTTTGCTTTTGAAACTCAACCTCGATTCAGAAGTTTGCATTGTCTACATGGCGAGAGACAAGGGCCAAGAATCCAGGGGAAAAGAAAATCTGCTTACAAGCGTCCTCACGACAATGAGAGAAGCCAGCTATCAAATAGCAAGCAATGCTGTAAACAGGGACACATACCAGCTCAGTGTTGGAAGATCGAGGCATCAACAAAAGGCCGGTGTTAGCATTTATTATTATTTGGTCATGGACCAGGGCATCAAGACCAACGGTTAGCACGTTGAATCAATCGGCCGTAAGCATCAGAACATAAAGTAATCAGTGATGAAAAATAGCAGTCGGTTTCCTAAAGGATTATTAAAAGCCAGAGTACTATTTTCAAATTTGGAAAAAGGCATCTGCTTTGGCTTGCTCGTACCTGTCAGCGTGTACCCGCAACTATCATGCTATAATCAACTTGTTACTGGAGCTAGGCACCGAGGCAGGGCATCGAGATGAATAAGTTCGGCGTCAGCTACACGACCAGCCCGGGGGCCTGAGCCAGAACTTGCTGCGCGCACGCACCTGCACACCTCTGAGCTAGCCTGCACACTGCTAAGTAGAAAGCCGACGAGGCAGATTTATCAGCTCTTGTCAATGTGACTTTGCTTTTTCCTAAGGCAGACAAAGCGTCAGTCTGGTGACAGAAGGAAAGTCATCACGAAAGGTTACAAAGAGAGCCAGTAACCTGACAGCCGACAAGGAATCTTCTGCAGGATTTTGCCATCAACATTATCAAAACTGATAGAAGTTTAATTATCAGGGAGGCGATTGATTATAACAACAAAGCAAATACTTATGGTCGGGCAAACGTCGATCTGGGAAAACACATCAACTGTCAGTCCAAAAATTCAGATGTAGATGTGCAATACGATCTTATTTGTCTGAAGAAGATCCTAACCGGTTATGAGAAAGGTTAGTTACAAGCCGGAAGCATATGCAGAGATCCACTTGAAATATATTAATTCATCGGCAATATTCGGCAAGTTCGCATAAGACAGTCGGGACCTGCAGCCATTCGACAACAATGCGGCCATTCGGGAACTGCAGCCATTCAGCAGCCAACAAGATGGCAAAGATGTTTGTTGGCTAATTGTCAGAAGAATACGAGCAGCAGTGAGAAACTAGTATCAAGCTACATACAGTCTGAGTCTCACGATGCAACGGCCGATTCCAAAATAGTAAAAGTCATCAACATTTTTATCAGCCCGGAATGAAGAGGTATACGAGCAAATGTGAGGCACCGATGGCAGAGAAGATCCTTGAGATGAACACGCTCGACATCTCAAGCCCATGCGTTAGCTATGCCTCGGGGACCTGGATTCGACACACACGTTGCAGAACATCGAGCGATCCACCATGAAGAGAGATGAGATGAATGGCTTCTTCTACCTCCATCTTCAACGGTGGTATGTGCAACTCTACCCTTATTTGTCCAACAGTTTTTAAGGTTTGAAATAAAATACTAAGAATGCATAACTGTTGAATGAAATTAAATCTTTAGAGTAATTCCACTATATATGTGATATAAATGTTTTGGTTCATCCATTGTTGAAATGATAAATAGATGCTCTGTTTTATGTTTCACCCATGTCTAGTTTATAACTTTGATCTCTTTAAGATTTGGGTTTAGTGGCTATAATATCTGTCCTAAAATCTTTGAAATTTGTGGGTTGCATAAAGTTTGAGCTTTGTCTGAAGTGATCATGAAATCTGAATGGAAATAGAATTTGCTATGACATTGTTCTAAGAGATACTTGAGATCCGGAGAATTTTGTAAAATAATAAAATAAAATTTGCTTGATGTCATATTGAGCTTTGTCGAACTGTTGTAACCACTAGTGAGATTAAGTCATATTCCCAAGATCAAGAATCACATACACGTTACAAATAATAAATTCTTTCATGAGGCATGGACATTCTCTCTTTGATTAGAATAAAATATGAGGCTATTCTAAAAATATATACAGAAAAAACGACGGACACGTGTCCGCCAAGATTAAAACAATGGGTACTCCGATGCCGCCCTAAAAAAAAAAATGACGGTCACGTGATCGCGAATAAAATGATAAGATGGCGAAGGCCCAATAGCCTCATAATTTTAAAATGATTAGAGAGAATGACATGTACAAGGAAAATAAAAATACAAAAATATTCACTTGCACTTCTTGATCTAAGTATATGACTTATATCTCCTTATGGTTCAGTTTTTGACTTTGCAATATTATGTGATACAATTTTATACAATAAAAATAAATAAATAAAAAAAACTCCGGAAGGAAAGTGATCAAGGGATGAAAGATAAGCAATTCTGTGGCTGTTCTGTTTTGCATTTGCTTGAAAACTTAGCACAAACTAAAAGCCCCACGGTTGAGGAGATAGATGGGTGAGTAGAGTGCCATTTTATTCAAATTTAAAAGAGATCTTGGCTATAAACCTGATACTCTTGAGATGTGATCGGCATTGCAGCATCACTTGATCAACAGAAAATGGGTAGGATTATAACATTTATACGCATATGCTTTTACTACTGACCTATTTCCACATGTATTGGAGAATTATTGCTTTACAGGGCTTACATGCGGAAGTGTGGAAATATGATGAGAGCTGTCATTCCAAGTTAGTATGTTCCAAGGGAAAAAGAGACTCATTGGCAACAATAGTGCATCAAGGGAAGACGACTGGATCAAAATAAGTTCAAGCATGAAAATTCATACTCCGAACTTGGGGGCCTATGTTGACACCAGATTTTGGTCAAGGAAGACTCAGCCCAGAAATCATGGCGACTGCTGACTTGAAGGAAAGAGCATTCGGCAAAGCTGATGTCAAGCATTTGGCAAGCAGTCGAATATTCATGGCATTCGGCAACCAGGCGTGAAAGGACTGCATTCGGCTACATGCATGGCAAGGATATATACGTGAGTCGCACAAGTGCTAGCTGGTCATGCATGTACGAAGATGTGATAGCGTGTCAGTTAAACAAGCTATATTTAGCCACGTCCATGGAAGCGGGAACCAACTAAAGTATATGGCGTATGTGCAAGGAGAAGATATGAAGGGCTACGACAAGTCTTCAGATTTGGAATATTATATTCTGTCAATTAGCCATATCCATATACGCTGCGCACTACTACACAATGCTTCTGTAGGGGGGCTCGTGAGGCTCTATAGGGCGGTTCCGCGAACCGCCCCTAACTTCCCGCCTTAGTAGAATTACAGTAGGGGCGGCTCGTGATACAACCGCCCCTACTGTATGAGCCGCCCCTACTGATGAATTTCAGAAAACGCAGCGTTTTCAAAATTCAAAAAAAAATACTAAAAACATTTTTATTTAATTAGGGAGGCCCCACCGGTCAGCCACACATCATCCCATGTCTCCATCTTTTTTCAGAGTTTTTCGCAATTGTTGCGGTTATGGGTTTCGAACTCAGGACCTCGCCGCGGAGAGTCTCCACCACTGCGCTACACATGTCTTTGCGTCTATATACCATTCCGCTGCACTCCACATATTATACAAACCGAGTGTAAATTGACTATTTGAGGCCCTAAATGGATTCAAACTAAAAAGTCGTCAACTACAAAGTTTCATAACTTTTCGAGATCTACATTTCATATGTACAAAGTTTTTTCATCCGAGGTCGTTTACGAAATTTGAATTTCAAATTTGAGACATTTCAACATAACTTTTGAATGCCTAGATGATTTCAAAAAAAAAAAAAAAGTCAACTACAAAATTTCATAACTTTTCGAGATCTACATTTCATATGTACAAAGTTTTTCCATCCGAGGTCGTTTACGAATTTTCGAATTTCAAATTTGAGACATTCGAAACACGACTTTTGCATGACTAGATGATTTCAAAATAAAAGTCGTCAACTACAAAGTTTCATAACTTTTCGAGATCTACATTTCATATGTACAAAGTTTTTTCATCCGAGGTCGTTTACTTTAAATTTGAATTTCAAATTTGAGACATTTCAACACAACTTTTGAATGCCTAGATGATTTCAAAAAAAAAAAAAAGTCGTCAACTACAAAATTTCATAACTTTTCGAGATCTACATTTCATATGTACAAAGTTTTTCCATCCGAGGTCGTTTACGAATTTCGAATTTCAAATTTGAGACATTCGAACATGACTTTTGCATGACTAGATGATTTCAAAATAAAAAGTCGCCAACTACAAAGTTTCATAACATCCGAGGTCGTTTACAAATTTTTAATTTTTAGTGTCAAGTTTGAAAATTCGGGATCCGACCGTAGGGCGCTCAATATAGAGCCACCCCTACCGCGGACTACATTAGGGCGGGTGGTGATTGAACCGCCCCTAATAATAGTAGGGCGCTCTATATTGGAGGCGCCCTACAGTAGTCACTATAGGGGCGGCTCGTATGGTGGAGTCGCTATAGGGGCGACTCGAAAAATGAACCGCCCTAATGCAAAAAGGGGGCGTTCTTATAGTAAGTTTTTTGTAGTAGTGGCGAGATGTACACGTGAAGATTATTTGATGCTTGAAGATGAAGGCTCACGTGGACGGCTCACGCCAGAGGATTTGAAGCCTGCGCGAGATGCAACAAGGCCGGCCCGGGCGTGACATAATACGTAATCGCCAAGATATCTCAGGCTTTCAACGAAACAGAAAAATAGCGTCGGCCAAGGAAGCTTTATCAGCGAGGACTTTAAATAAAGGAAAATAGAGTCCATGTATCTTAGCCTAGATATTTTCTTTTTAACGCAAGTCTTGTATGCGTCCTTTGCCCGGTATAAATAGAAACCCACGGCAACTGTAAAATCATCTACAATCAATACAATCAACCGCCCCGTGCCAACTTCGAGTCCTTGTGTCGTGTCGCCGAAGTTCTTCGAGAGGAACCATCGATCCGCCGACCCGTAAGTCCCGACAACCCTGTTTACTTCGATGGAATGGCCGCGGCGGCTGGCGTTTGCTTAGTAGCAGGTAGTCTCGTTTATCTCGATGGGATGGCCGTGCGGCCGGGCGTCTACTTGATGACGGGAAGTCTTTGTTTGTGTTTTAGTTTGTCTCGACGGAGTGGCCGCGGCGGCCGGGCGCTTGCTTGATGACTTAGCATGAACATGATAGTTATCGGCTCTATTAGATTTGGCAAGATCTAGTAGATTCATTAAGTTACCACGTGTTTGCATGCTCTTTTTATGTTTATTTTATATAGTTGTAACACTTTTATTGCCCAATCTAGATTGATTTTGCCTCGGCTTCACGTTATCATAGATCTATCCTATGCTTTCAATGCTTTATCCCTGTCATGATGTTTAGATCTTATGTTTAAATCATATATCCATGATAGCCGAGTTTATATCAATCTAGATTGTCACATGTTGCGGGTTCAAGTACGTTAGATGAAGATAGGCCTTGGACGGGATCGGGTACCGTGCGCGCGATGCGTGTCTTTGGGTTACTCTAGAGCTAGTCATCCGGTGGACTAGAATTCGGTTTAATCTGATAGGTTTTATTTAGGTTTACGTGTTTGTTCCTTCTTCATGGACCCGATTCGGTAACTTTGCCGAATACTGATTACGCTTTTTAACGAGTAGTGAGTGTTTATAAATCTATTTGGGTGATGAATGCTTTTAGCTTCTCATAACTAGACCGTATCATGCGTGTGGATTAGTCTAGTTATTAGAGTGGTGTAGATTTTAATTAAGTTGTATCATGCGGTGGATTGACTTAATTGAGTTTATGCTAGACGGGTTTAAGAAAGCTAGGCGTGCGCGCGTAACTAGTTGGATTAGGCCTATGCATTTATTATTTAGATTAAATTTATTTATATGAGCTACCTTTCTTTTATATTTTGGTATTGATCAAGCTTGTTTTCGGTTAAACTCCATGCTGTATTTAATATATTTTATATAGCTGATGCATCTTGATCTTTACTATCTTTTTTGTGACTATATATCTGTTTTCGCAATCTGCAACATTCTATTTGACATCATGTATAATTGCCGATTTATTCTTTTGCTAAATACATGTTTATGGGGAATCGGTTATTTTGCCGATTGCTATGACATTTGGCCTCATGGGGCCGCCAAGTTTCTCTCCTTGTCAATTGCAGGTCAAATTGATCGGGCACGCCACCGGATCAAAACTCCCGGGCTCTCAAGTTAAGCTAGCTACTTCGGCTTGTCGATTGTGCGCACAGAACAGATTTTGTGTCAACGAAGGTCCTTCCTCTTGCAACCATTCCATGCTCATTATAGCTATCAACTCCTTAATAGACTCACGGAGAAAAAGTTCATCCGTGGGTGGTTTAGGGTCAATCTGGGACAGGTGGTGTCTTCCATTGTTCGTACCTCGAAGTGTCACCGAATTGTTCAAGAAGATCAACCTCGTGGAACGGGAGATCTGTTCTTGCGATCTCTTTAGGTTCTGGTTCAGGCGAGGGTCTCTCTATAGGTTTAGCGGGTTCGGCATCAGCCGAAGAGACTTCCTCGAGTTTCTGCTTGGGTTCTACACGGATGGTTTCTAACGGGGGAGTATTCTCAAGAATACAGTTTAGGATAGCTTCCCCCTCTTCTGGTGTTCTATGGGAGAACGACCCTCCGGCAGACGCATCAAGCAGCAGGGTAGATGCTTTGTCCAATCCTAGCCAAAAATGCTGTAAAAGCACATGGTTTTGGATGGATGTGTCCGGGACGGATCGTAAGCGTGGTAAACCGGTCCCGAGGCTGCACCTAGGGTCTCACCTTCTATTTGTCGGAAGTTGAGTACTTCTTGTCGCAAGGCCGCAATTCTGGATAAAGGGTAGAACGCTATGCAGAATCTGCTTCGCAATTCTTCCCATTCTCCATTTACCAGCCCTACGTTATGGGCGTACCATTGAGTCGCTCTCTCGGAGAGAGAACGGAAACAACTTCCACCTCGTGTCGTGTGTCATGCCCGCTATCGTTAGGCATCCACGAGCCGCTCAAACCCCCTTAGGTGATGGTATGGGTTTTCATATTCGAGCCCGAAAAGGCTCGGGCCCGAACCATGGCTATAAAGCTAGGGCGGAGCTCAAATTCTGAAGTTGTGATTGGCTTCGCAGATTGGCGTGGTTCTAAGAGCTCGCCCTTCGGAGCGGAAAAGGTTTGTAGGGTAGAGTGCTCCATAGGAACTATTTTTGGTATTTTTGTTTATAGGATACTACCGGGCACACAGTCGACTAGGCTCGAAATACAACCACGACAACCGTCCCGGCAACGGCGCCAGAAATGCGTGTTGGTGTTTCTTAACGCACACAGAAAAAGTCCACAAGCGCACGGAAATACCGTTGTAGCACTTCAGCCGGTGGTAAGCAGGGTATCGTATTTTACTCAAGGACGGTCACGCAGAGGGCTATCTGGCCTGTGTCTACCTAAGGCAAGGGTTTGTTTCTAAGAGTAGCGAGGTATCTTTATAGGCTAAGTTTTTCGGGCGCAGGGATTTCGAGTACGTTGTCTACTCACCGGGCACGGCCACGCCCCAAACCGGGCAAGGTCCGCAATTAGCGCTAACCCACACCCGAACGTGGGGGGATTTCTCAGAGGACGGTCAAGGCTTGTCACGACCCGGCCGCCTACCCCCTCAACCATGGGATGCTTCGTAAATGATAGGTGAACGCAAGTCCAAACACCACGTTTGCACTATTGGTCACAGCTCTTGATGTTGGCCAAGGTTGCCCGGTCAAAGAGTTCCTTCACCAAGAACTAATGCTCTAACGAGACACCCACCGATCCGCAAAGTCGACAAATGCCAGAGATAATATGCTTGAAAATTAAATAGTCGCAAGATAATCACAAGACTTCTTACCAAAGTGTAAGTAGCTTGTAGAAGTACAAGCGGGGCGGGTACCGACAAGTCCGGCACTCCAACCTCCTAGGGGCCCCGGGACACCGAGAGGCGGACCAGCAGAACCCCGAGTAGAAGGAACAAAGTTTCCTTCTAGCTTTTCCCTCTCTCACTCTCTAGAATATAGAAGAAGAAGAAGAACTAATTCTACTCTCTTGCACAAGTGGGCTGGTTTCTCCTTGGAATTCCTATTGAGAGAGGTGAGAGGGGGGGTCTATTTATACATGAGGGAGAGGGGCCTAAGTGCTAAAACACCTAAAACCGACCTAAGGATACTTGCCAAATGTGTCAAACCGACCATCCAACGTCGGCAACATAACGATGGAAGGTAGGGAACCGCCACACCGGCTGGGCCTGAACCGCCAGCGGTGGTGCGGTCGCACCTTTTTGCGCGCTACAAGACTCTTTGGCCCAGCCTCGCCCATGCTTTGGTGGGCTGGGCTTTGTTGCTCGAAAAGTGTGTTGGCGGTCCTAGCTCGGCCTATTTTGGATGTTTTGGCCCGAAACTCCTTTGGGCTTGCTTTTGCTTCTTTGGGCCTTTTTTTCTATTTATTGCATTTTATTCCTTTTCTTTATATTTTTGGCCCAAAGTACTTGAAATTGAATTTGTACCTGCAAGTCCAAATAAACACCAAAACTATGGAATATGTTAGTTTGAAAACCCTATTTCTAGGTTGTTTTGGTGTAGGTTGACGGTATTTGATGTGTAGTTGTTTACCGTCAACGGTGGGCAGCAGCCTAACTCTTCATTTGTTGGTGCCTTTGGGTTCACCGTGTGGCTGGAATCCACCGCACACAACCTCCCAAAGACCGGGTGAAGAGCTTCCACTTGGCATAGTTAGTCCCATCAAATTTGGGCAACTTCCCCGCGGGCACATTGATGAATGACTTCTTGTCGCGGTTAGTCAAATAAGAAGAATAGTTAAAGGATATCGCAGCAAATTTGTTGTTGTTGACGCTGTCCTCATCCTTGTTTCCCTTCTTCTTCCTCTTGGACATGTAGGAGATATCATCATCTCCATCTTTGGAGCTGCTAGAGAGCTCACTTGACTCCGCTTCCTCTTCTTGTCTTTTCTTCTCTTGTGCTGCCCTCTTGATCCTTCGGGCTTCGCGAATAATTCTTCGCTCTTCTTTTCTTTGAAGCTTTTCAGCGAGCTTTGTGCTTGCTTGTTCTTCTTCAAGCTTCTTCTTTCTTTCTTTTTTGGCTCGTCTTGCATCCTTGGCGGTCTTCTTCTCTTTTCTTAACCTTCTTTCCTCAAGCCTCACCGGATCGGTGATGCTTGCGTCAGAGGCAGAGAGAGAGGGGTCGCTGCTGGACATCGTTGGCCTGGCGACCACGTGCACGGTTTCGGAACCGTCACCTTCTTGAGCCGAACCTCCTCTAGAACCCATACCTCACGCCGGTGAAGCGTATAACGAGGTAAACCAGGCTCGATATCACTTGTAGGATCGATGGAAGCCTAGAGGGGGGGGTGAATAGGTCGACACCTAAAAAATCGACTTGTAAAAAATACTTCCGATTCTTTGTACTGCTGGTAACCGCCGTATGCGTAGGGTTGGCACCGCCACGCCTAGCGTATAAAAATGAGACAGCAGAGCCAAACTGTGAAAGGATACTTGAAGATCGAGGTTCCTCCTTGTTCCTGCACACAAGTACTTCACAGAGAGCAAGCCAAAGTGCTCTGGAACACAGCAACAAAGTAGATCGGGACGAAACCCTATCTCACAAGAATAGATATGCAAGAATGTAGAGAGCATATTTGAGACAGCGATTTATCCCGTGGTTCACCGTCGCCACAAAGGCTGGGTTACGTCCACGTTGTTGAGGTTGCCACACAAGGCTTAGCTTGCCCACCGACTTGCTTTTTCCCTCGTTCACAAGTCTAGGGAGTTAACCCTAGAAGAGTGGGGTAATGTATTGATTTTGTGTGAGGTTACAAACCTCCCAAGGCTGCCACACGAGTTGGCAATCTCAAGGGCGACGCCTAGCCGTCTAGGAGCAAGCTCCAAGAGTACTCCCTAGAGTTCCGGCTTGACGTGGACCAAATGCTCTTTTTCCAAGATGGGGATGTTGTAGATCCGGTCTCCAATTGCAGTTTTGTTGCCTTTTCCCCTCAAGATTTGATGGTGGAATCGAAATCTTAGGTTGGGGGAAGGAGGAGGAACAATGGAGGAAGGGGAGAGAGCAAGAAGGTCTGTTTCTGGCTGCTTTCGCGAGGTAGGAGATGAAGTGAGCCAGGTGACCATTGGGGAAGGGGTAGGATGGGTATTTATACTCAGCCTAGCCCCTAACGGTCGGGATTAAGTGGCAATCGCCGCACTTAACACGCGGCACTACCGCTGGGGCGTGGCACCGCCGCGCCAGATGCGCAAAGATCTTGCCACGCCAACCCGAAAACGGCAAGGTATAATGAAGAGTTGGAAAGGTTGCTGTTCAGGCTTGGAGTTGAGTTTTGTGGTCGGATTGGATGACTTTGAGCATTTTGTCCACATCTTGCCAAGAGTCCTAGAATCCCTCTTGATAGTACGGCTTTTCCTAAACTCAAGATTCAAAACATAAATGAATTTAAACGCCTTGGTCCAGAAAACACCATCCTCTTGCTCATGGGACTCCTTTGGACCTGTACATCAACTCCTTATTTTATTTCCTACATGTCATCTTCATAAATCTCATTAGTTCCCTAATTCGGTGGTCATCAATGCCAAAACCCACTTAGAGCTTGATTGCACTTACAACAAGGCACTGGAAGCTCTGCCCGTGGCGACTACATCAAGTACCCCGATAGGGCAGCGTCCCATCTACCGTCTTCGAGAAGGTGCCTCTCACCAAAGCCGTCAAGGAGGATCACTTCACCGCGAAGATGCCGAAGCTACGCCCAAGCTCGAGCTTCACCCTTCCGGGGCGGCCCGGGTCGATTAGATCATGGCAAGGGTGGCTTTGGGGCGGTGTTCACCGTCGCCTTGAGCCGAACCACCACCACAAGGTCTTTATTCATCATACTCTGCATTTTGATTCTGCTGAGGCTATCCATAGTGATGAGTCTGGTGATGCTACTCATGGTGATTGGTCTTATTATCCATACTATCCTGTATACCCACCACCACCACCACCATTACCACCACCACCCCATGACTTTAAGATCCACAAATTTGATGGCACCAATCCTAAGTTGTGGGTTAAACGTTGTGAAACTTACTTTGATATCTGTCAAACTGATGCTAGTCATTGGGTGCGTTTAGCCTCTATGAGATTGACTGGTCCAGCTGCCTTATGGTGGCAAACACTGCCAAACCAACCCAATGATATGCCCCGGGAATCCTTTGTGTCATTAGTATGCACCAAGTTTGACAAAAATGAGCATAATCATCTCCTCGCACACTTTTTTTCCACATAAAACATACTACCACTATCACCGAGTATGTTGAAGAGTTTTCAAACATTGTTCATCATCTACTAGCCTGTGACCCAACCTTTTCACCCAGTGTCATTGTAAACCGTTTTATTGATGGGCTAAAGAAGAATCTTAGAGCTGCTGTTATCATGCATCAACCTGTCGACCTGGATACTGCTAGCAACTTGGCTCTTTTACAGGAGGACGCACTGGAGGATGAACCTATCAAGAGAATTGATTATGCTGCAGCTTTCAAGAAGAAGCATGAAGACAAGGGCAAATTTCATGCTGATAGCCCCAAATTCAGTACCAAGTCTTATGATGACAGGAAGACCCCTCCTACTGCTTCTGCCAAAACTGCTGATGAAAAGATTCAGGCCCTGAAGAATTATAGAAGAGCAAAGGGCTTATGTTTCAAGTGTGGAGAGAAGTGGGCACCCCAACATAAGTGCCCCTGCATCTATATCCTTACATGCTATGGAACAAATGTAGAGCTGTTTCAATGAAGGAGAAGAACCTGAACTTTTGTCTCCTGAAATTCAGACTGAATCTGATGAAGATGAGCTCTGTGCTATCTCTTTCCACGCCAGTAATGGCACTCAAGGTATTCGACAATCGAGGCTCGAGAGGTCACCCTATTTGGCAAGGAGTTTTATATGTTGGTGGATTACGGTAGTACCACCAGTTTTATCGCTGATCAATTTCTCATTGGGCCTAGACCAACTTTGTACATCTCATCGATCCCGTGAAGGTCACAGTTGCTAATGGAGAATCTCTGACTTGCAACTCAGAGTTACCTCATCAAATGTGGGCTATTCAAGGACACACTTTCCACACCACCTTTAAGGTCTTACCACTACATGGGTATGATGCGGTCTTTGGGTATGGATTGGTTAGCAAATTACGGTCCAATGAATGTTCGGCAGCATAGATGGATTGAAAAACACATGAAGGGCAATTAATCGATTACATGGTGTCACACCAGATGCAGTTATGGGGAAATCTATCAATTCAGTACAGTTGCAGGCTATGGCAAAACTAGATTCTATATTGTACATGGTACAACTTCAACCAAGTACAAATGACAGTGATCACTCTAGTGCTATTCCATCTGATCTGCAGAGCATTCTTGACAGATATGCAAATGTTTTTCAGCCACCAACTGAACTGCCACCACACAGGTCAGGTGATCATACCATTCCATTGATTGAAGGGGCTCAACTGTTTTGCCTGAGGCCTTATAGATATAACCCTACACAGAAAATAGAGATGGAAACTCAGATTAAAGAAATGTTGCAAATAGGATGGATCCAAGTCAGTACAAGCCCATATTCCTCACCTGTTTTGTTAGTAAAGAAAAAGACAGGAGACTGGCGCCTCTGTGTTGATTATCGAAAGCTTAATGCTTTGACCACTAAGAACAAGTACCCATTACCACTGATTGAAGATCTGTTAGATGAATTGCATGGAGCCAGCTGGTTCACATCCTTGGATTTGTGTTTTGGGTTTCACCAAATCAGAGTAGCCCAAGGAGAGGAATTCAAAACAGCATTCCAAACACATAATGGCCACTATGAATATAGAGTTATGCCATATGGGGTCACAGGGGGACCAGCCACTTTTCAAACAGTGATGAATGCTATTCTAACCCACCTGTTGAGAAAATGTGTAGTGGTATTTATAGATGACATCCTCATCTATAGTAAAACATGAAATTTGAACATTTAGAACATGTGGCCATGGTGTTGGATATTCTACAACAACACAATTTCCATGTCAAATTGTCCAAATGTGCATTTGCCAAGCAACAGTTGAACTATCTCGGCCATACGGTCTGTGAGAAAGGGGTAGCTACTGACCCGCTAAGATTGCAATCATTAAAGAATGGCCACAACCACAAAATGTCAAGGATGTGAGGAGTTTCTTGGGGATGGTGGGTTATTACGAAGGTTTGTTCCTCGGTTTGGTATTATCGGCAAACCTCTAACAGAATTATTGAAGAAAGGACAACTATTCTTGTGGACTTCGCTAGAGAGTCGATTTCAAGCTCTTAAACATGCACTGCAAACAGCCCCAGTCCTAGCTATGCCTAACTTCAACCTACCATTCACAGTGGAGACTGATGCATCAGCAAAAGGCATTGGTGCTGTGTTACAATAGCAAGGACACCCTATAGCCTATGTGAGTAGAGCACTGGGAATTAAAAAGCACAAGGGTTATCCACCTATGAGAAAGAATACCTGGCTATCATTATGGCAATTGATCATTGGCGCCACTATTTATAGTCCTCCACCTTCACCATCTTAATCGTCAACAGAGTCTTGTTCACTTACGGAACGTAGACTTACTACACCATGGCAACACAAAAGCTTTGACAAAGCTCATGGGTCTATCATACACTATTGTATACAAGAAAGGAATTGAGAATAAGGTAGCAGATGCCTTGTCTAGAGTACAGCCAGCACCAACATATGAAATCTCAGCTATCTCTGTCATTAAACCATCATGGATGCAATCTATCTAAGACAGCTACCATTCCAATGAATCAACAGCTAAATTACTCACAGAACTGTCTGTGCAGTCACCTCAAGGCCACTACTCACTGCATGAAGGCCTCATCAGATTCAAAGGTAGAGTTTGGGTAGGCTCAATTCCTCTCTACAATCCAAAATCATAGCTTCTCGCATAATAGTGCTATAGGAGGTCATTCAGGATATGAAGTGACTTATCACAGAATTAAGCAACTTTTTGCTTGGCCCAAAATGAAAGCTTCAGTTCAACAATTTGTGGCCCAATGTTCTATATGTCAATAGGCTAAAACTGAGAGAGTTGCATATCCGGGATTGTTAGCTCCTCTACCCTTGCCTGATGGTGCCTGGCAGATGATTACCATGGATTTCATTGAAGGGTTACCCAGGTCAGCTAACTTCAATTGTATTCTTGTAGTGGTGGATAAATTCTCCAAATATGCTCATTTCATACCACTATCTCACCCATTCACTGCTATGCAAGTAGTTAAGCTATTCATGGATAATGTGTTCAAACTACATGGCCTTCCCCATCGCTATAGTCACTAAGGGATAAAATCTTCACTAGCCAAGTGTGGCAAGGACTTTTCTCTAAGCTGGGAGTAGAACTCCGCATGAGCAGTGCTTACAATCCACAAACTGATGGCCAAACTGAAAGAGTCAACCAATGCCTGGAAACCTACCTAAGGTGTTTTCTTCATTCTTGCCCTTCCAAATGGGAACAATGGCTCAGTATGGCTGAATACTGGTATAATACATCCTACCATTCTTCTCTGGGGTATAGTCCTTTTGTGGTTCTTTATGGACATGAACCTCATCACTTTGGCATAGATATCACTCAGACATGCCCTATCAAAGACTTGGACACATGGCTACAGAGCCGAGATCTTATGCAGGGTCTTGTCAGGCAGCATCTTGTTCGAGCACAAAACAAAATGAAAAAGCAGGGGTGATAAACACCACACCCCACGTAACATTTCAGTTGGGAGATTCAGTCTATCTAAAAGCACAACCTTATGTGCAAACATCTCTGGCTCACCGTTCTTCCAACAAACTGGCTTTCAGATTCTTTGGACCCTTCAAGATAATAGCAAAGATTGGTCCCTCTGCATACAGACTCCAGCTTCCTGATGATTGCAAGATCCACCCTGTTTTCATGTCTCTCATTTGAAGCAAGTTGTTCCTGCTAGTGCTGTGGTCAGTCCTACTTTACCCTCGATCGCCGACAATGACTTGCGAGGTTCTGTCATGGTGCTGGACCGTCGTCTCGGCAAGCACAATGATGAAGTAATTCCACAAGTTCTCGTGCTGTGGTCTTCTTTACCACGGAACTAGCCACTGGGAAGACGAAGAACCACTTCGGCAAGAGTTTCCCCGGGCTCCAGGCTTGGGGTCAAGCCGGCACACAAGGAGGGGAGGATGTCACCGCCGGCATACCGCGGATCGAAGATGACGACGTTATCGCTAATGAAGATGAAGGCGCCACGGCCCGTGAGGACGGGACGGCCCAAGAAGAAGAATTCGAGGCGTCGGCCCGAGTGGATCAATTGACGACCTGCGTGGCCCAATCGAGGCAGCTCATGGATCCTTCTTGTACAAGGGGTTGAACAACGGAAAAGGGGACTTGGTCATTATTGTGAACCGAGCGTGTAGGCTCGCGGGCGCGCGAACTCCGGTGTGCTCGCCGTGATTCCGAGACCTTGTTCTACATATCTTGTATCCGGATTCGTTTAGCTACTCAATATACATCGGTCCGGTAACAGATGACCCTTTGGACCCACCAGCAGGTCAACCAATCATGCCCTAAGTGAATGGAGAATGCGATATTGCGTTTCTGTGTGTTCGGAACTTTGTTTTAAATATTTGGTTCAACATCAACATGTCCATTTCAAGATAAGTATGTTATTATAAATGTATCCAGTACGTAGTCCAAACTAACTTGTAAATAAAGATAAAAAGTCATCCATTCCAAATTATAAGATAGTTTAGTATTTGGGGTAAAATACATATTGGTTTTGGAGTAAAATACATTAGCGGTTAAGCTTGGTTTAAACTTGGGAGGCGAAGTCAATTAGGCCAAAACTTTTATTTTTCCTATTTCTAGGTCCTCAAACTTGTCATAAGCTCCAATACAGATCCAAACGGGTTTGGACCCGCTCCATACGCCGACATGGCATGATGGCTAGACACTATTGTGCATTGGACATGTTTGCATTGGTCCAATACCTAATCTCGAACAATGGTGTTATTTTTTGAAAAGGCGACAAAGCTTTGCGCGATTTCTATTAGGCGACAGCCCAGTTTTTTAAATGGAAATCGAGCTAGAAAAACCATACAACTGTGGGAAGTGCCATACTCAACCTACACAACTATAGAGCAACTATTCCAACTCACGCCACCACTTGCGATTGGTCAACGTCCACTCACCGCTTGATGCCCGCAAAAATGCACAAAGCCCAATCAACTCTACTTGCACTACTCAACCTGAATCGGCTGATAACTTGGTCGAAAAACCCGACCCAACTACACATGCACAATGAACAAGCAGGAACACAAAATAAAGCAAAGAAAAACAAGGAAAACGAACACCTCCATCGAAGCCACCGGAAGCACGAATAGGACCAAGCGAAGGGACAAGGCAAAGTAGAGCGGAGTTGGAGAGCCTCACGACGCCTTCAAGAAGGACACGACGCCGAAGGTGCCAACATTGCAAGCCTACAAGGGAAGGTTTTCACTTCCAAATCCAAACAATGGACAGGAGGAGAGGTGCAAGAAGGTCGACGCCTCCAACGAGGAAGCGACATCCGCAGACGCCGCCCGGCCAAGCTTTCGCCATGACCTCTCACCCCCATGCCACCGCCCACTAGGGGAGCTGCAACCACCATCCAGCCCAAAGAGGAGCGAAGCGAAGCAGGCCGAAGAGGAAGCCCACCACCGGAGCAAAGCCGAACAAGTATGACAAGGGGGAGGGGAGATGACGGGGAGAAAAAGGGGCCAAGGGAATGGAGGTAGAAGCCCTAACCACCCAGCCCACCAACCCCAAGCCCCAGGTCACACCAATCCTCCCCGCGCTTCTCCGCCGCCAAACTCACAAATCCAACCGCTGGACCGAGGCATCCGGACACAATGGTGTTATCTAGATCCCAAAAATTCTAACGTTGCATATCGAGGTCTCCAAACATGTTAAACAGGTCACGTGAGCTAGGTACCTAAATTTTTCAAAATAGTGTCGTCTAGGCCACTAACTTCCAAATATGCACATCTAAAGTCCCACGCACGAGGTCCAAAATTAAAAAAAAAAATGCGATAAGCCTCCTCTGTGCTTTCAGCTCTGAACTTTCTGTGCTTTGGTTGCTAATTCTTTGTTCAAAGCTGAAACCACTATACACCACTACTCTCAACCAGTTACCAACAATTACCAGTCATATGTGTGGTTATGGTTTTGTTCGGGTCGTCTTCTGGTTCGCCAATGGATACAGACATTGGATCCTATAATAGGAATTTTCTATTCCACAAAACTAAAGAAGACATGTCCTTTACAATCTAAGAGACTGACATTGGGGACATATTTCTCACGAGTTGCTTGACCAAACTCTCTCATTAGTCTCTCAGGCCAGCAAAGGGAGATGGGTGGGTCCGTTATTCGGTCAAGGAAAAAATCGAAACACAAGGACCCAGTCCGAGCCTGAGTTGGTCATTAATTTCTCTAGATGGCTTTGTTCCATCCGTTGACTTGACTTGGCGACGACTTGGCATATACAAGTCCAGGTCTAGAACTCCTTGAGTCTCCACCCAAACAACCAGAGCGCGATTATATATTGGAAAGCCTCTGAATCCATGCATCCTTCGTTTCCTTTCCTTCGACACTTCAGCAGCAACCACAATTTGCTGCTCGTGTTGTGCGAGCTCAGATAGCTCAGCTCGCTCCATGGAGCGCCCTTCTGCTTCAGCTTGCAGGTCAGTCGTCATACTCGTACTACTGCTACACATCCTGCACCTTCACTGCGAGATTTTCGGTAGCGAGAAATGCATAATTGGTACCCATTGTTCGTTTATGTTTTTCCTCTCTTCTTCCTAGATAAGCGGCCGTACGTTAATTGTGTCATCACTTGTCACTGTCGATAAACACCAAGCACTGGAAGATTTGGGACGATTCCAATAAGGTATGTGTTGGTCTTTCCATGGCTTTGTAGCTTCTATATATATAGCTAGGATGTTGATTTATCAAGGATTTACCATATAAGGCGTATACCATCTCAGTAAAAGACATGAATTTCAGCTAGCTTCCTGTCTCAACTGAGATGCCCAGCCAGCAGGTTCTGGAAACTCTTCAAACTCTGGTCATGGGTGTTATTTAGCTATTTAGGCTGAAAACATCATAGTTATTCCTGTCACTTTGTTTTTTTTTTCGACAAGTGATTCCTGTCACTTGTTTTTGAAAAATGCTTGCCAAGTTGTCCTTTGAGCACTAAGCTGTTCAAAACGATAAGCACTTGATAAAGGTGAGTTCTCCCTCCACTTTTGAATACTCTTGTGAGTTGTGAAACTCTGACAAGGAATGTTAATTCAGATATATGTATACATGCTGAAAGCCCTATGCCATGATAATCTGCTTTTGTATTTTTTTTTTCGAGAATTATGCATTCATAATACTACAACCGTGCTATGCTTACTAACTATATAATATTCTTCGTATCACAATAACGAATCTAATGGTGTGAAAATGTTCTGAAGGTGAGCTGTCCAAAGCGACTATCATTCAAAATTTTGTCTTCTCCTATAATTTCAGTAAACGTTTCATTGTGGAATCTTATGGTGAAATAGAGTTTCGAAGACCGATCTTACAAGATTATCAAGCAATCAAAAAAAAATGATTTCACAATTCACTGAAAAAATCCTAAAATTTTGAGCATTTCAATGGGTATATTTAGTAATTAGTACAGACAAAAAAAGGCCTAATTCTCACTGGACCCGGATTTTTTTTTTTAGAATCGCCGGACCAGGAATTCGTGCCAAAGCCCAGCTTACTAAAGTCAGTCGGGCCAGTCCAGGACGCAGGCCGGGCTCTTTATCAATTACTCATTCTAGGCTGGGAGAGCCAGATTTGGCCCAGTTAATATTTGGGCTGTTTAGATTGGCCTCTAGGTAATCTTGTCTGCATGTCTGCAACTCTCTTTACGTTTGATTTCGAGCTAGGGTTATTCCACGGAAATTTCCATCTTTCTGCAAGGAAACTGATTGAATCTCACTTAACGCGCAGTTCGCAATTGCAACCTATTTGCAAGAGGGAAGATGCTTTTTGGTCGCGTACTTGCGTGCCAAAACTGCCGGTGCCTGATCGTCAAAGATAGTAGAAGAATAAAACTGAAGATAAACAAGGTTAGCAGTAATAAAAACCAAAAACCACTAAAACGATTCATAAAAAACAACTAAAAAAAGGGCACAAAGTTGTGTATGACCATCAGTTCAAGAAAAGGATTGAGCTCAGTTATATTGCATATTTACATTTTACATGCATGGCGCGTATAGGCGCGTTGCCGCGGTGCTGTGGACCTGCGTTGAACGGAAGAAGAGGAGAGGAGCAAGAGTAGATAGGCTAGTAGCTAGCGCCGCGTGAACCGCAGTCGTCCAGTACATCCAGGAGTACAAAATTTTCAGCCCGATGATCCACAGCGCCAAAGGCCACAAAGTACCATGCGGCGAAATGGGCTACAAGGGCGAGAGCCTCGGCCGAAGAGAATGTACAAGGCTGCGCCACCATTGCCGTGAGTGCTACAGCCACGCGGCGGAGGCGCCACGGCCAGAGGATCTGATTCCTCGTCCGCCCACCCACGACGGTGCCCACCGCCGTTGGCTTCCTCCTCGTAGCCTTTGGCGGCGGCGGCGGGGGCGAGGACCGCGACTGAACGCGCTCTGGCGCCGTTTCGCCTTCCATCGTCGTCGATGGATATCTGCTTTGTTCCGTTCTCTTCTTTCCCAGTCTTGAGGCGAGAGGGAAGTAGGGGACTGGAGTGCCTCTAACTCCAATCACCGACTCGATCACACCGCATCGGCGATACCATTTTTTCTATATATACAGCCTCAAATATCGAGGATATGGTGTTTTAAAAAAAACATACGTAGGAACGAAGGTTCCTAGAAACCACAAGGAAGCACCAGTAAGCGCTACTTCTTGGAAACTTCTAAAAGCTTTTCTTCTTTTTTTTTTTTTGAGAATTTAAAAGCTTTTCTTCTTGATCGATCCACTTTTCTTCGTATAAACCATATATATGGGGCCTAGTCGGTGACCAGGACTAGTCACTAGTTACTAGTTAGCCCATAACACGAATATATCGAAGATCCAGTGTACTCATAAAAAACATTATGGGTTTCGCAAAAAAAAACATTATGGGATTCGTGCTAGCCAAACTTTTTTAATCCGGTTTTATATAAAATATTTAATAATATATAATTTTAAAAATATATCAAGTTATTTATTTATCTAGTGATGATAATTATGCATCATAAATATTAATACATTCTTATAAATATTGAGCCAAAATTTAAAATATTTGATTTGTCAGGAAGCGAGAATAACATTTTTTATGATGTGGAGGGATCGAGCACCTAGTGTGCCTGATAACATCTATGCTTAACAAGTACTAGTCCATCAAATTTGAACTTATTAATATAACCAAGTACTAACAAAAAAAATCATGATACAACTCAACGTAACTTCATGCGTGAGTGAATCTGACCAATTTATAATTTATAAAATTGTATGTAAACATCTCTGTGACTATATCCCTGTCCCTAAATAAATAAATTACTAGATTTGTCTTAATTTAAAAAAACTAAACTTTGACCAAATTTTAGAAAAAAAGAGTCATCAAAGATTTATGGTGTCACATAAATATTGTCAAATATATACCATAGAATACATTTTCATAATATGTTCGTGTTGTTGTTACTCTTTTTCGATAAAGTTAAGTTTGATTGGCACGAATTCTAGGAATTGATCTATTTAGAGATGGAAGGAATATATATACTTGTTCTATAAAGACATTATTTTCTGAAATCAATTTGATCTGTCCAGAGTAACATGTATGTATATTATTGTGAAACATATTGATTTTTGGAAACTAAACGTTTTATGGTGTTCTAAATATATGGAGATGCAATTTCTGAGACCAAGACATCGAATCGGAATTAAAACTTGCACTTTACTCCACAACTAGAAACATACATGGTGATCCCCAGTTAGCTTTAGTTTGTTATACATGCATGCATGCATGCATTCATGCATGGTCCATCTCGGCAACAGAAGTCACTTTCAGTTGTTTTGCAGGTCAGGACCCTTTTCACATCGTCAATGGCGGCCTACAGTTATGTACTTGTTACATGAGGTGGCAAGGCGGTGCGGCCCTGCCCACTGCTCGCTGGTCACTGTGCCGGTCAAAGTTACGGTTGCAACATGAATGTACGTACAGACAGACATTTCTCTCTTCACTATTTTTAGAAACGACTGAAAATAGCTAGGAGCCACGTCTTTCCACTAGTGTTGCATGTTGAATTTGCATGTTGCAGGTTGAGCATCCGTGTCCTCCGAGGACGACGACGACATGCATGGGCTGTTCATCGATCTCTCCGGCGCGCTCCATGTGCCGGCCGCCGGCCGGAGAGCAAAATGCGGTGCTGTGTACGTCGTGTGTAACTGTGTGTAGATGCGCAACAAACTGCCCGATGCCCGCGCGGTCGATCACTCACGCGGTCCTTCGTGCCCAAGCTTTGGACTATTGGAGTGGTAGGACCGCCTGACTAGAAGACGGTGTCCAAGCCAAGTGGATAAGCATCAGAAAGAGCTCGGGTTTCATGGAAATTACCACTCGTCTGCGACGAAACCAATTTCACGCGTCGTTGCCTACGCGGTCTGGACGCTGATTGCAATCGATTATGTTGACGGAGCTAGATTTTATCTTTTGATGCAGTAATCGCCGAAACAGATCCCTTAAACTGGAATGAGATGAAAGTCGCCGGAGGAAAATTAAATGGAACAAAAATTGAATTGCCCTTGGCTGCTTCTGTATAGAATAGGATGATGTCTGTTGCTCGAGCACATCTCGGAAGAATTTGAAGAGCTGGATCTAATGGCGATGACGGCGTGAGCTAGGATGCTCTGCATCTAGTAATCGTTGGATCTAATGGCCACGACGACCTTAAGGAGATGAAGATCGATGCCTGGAGCAAAACGACGATTGAAACGGTAATAATCGATGCTGGATCCGATGTAGTGCTCTGCCAGTTTGCCATAAATATCAATTCAAAAGAAATTAGTAGTACTACTGTACTATAGATATTTGTTTTATCAATTTGTGCAAGGACAAGATGAACAAGATACTCGATATATAGTCAGCTACACCAGATAACTCTGATCAAACTATCAAAGCAAGGATTAATAAAGAAGTCATTTTATTAACCTGTGCAGGGAAAAAAAATAGATACAATGATATACCGGCAACATAGCTCTAGACGTACAAGAGGAGGCCGAGGAGCTCGATAACCCCCAAAGGCCAGAGCTACACTATGCTGCCGATTGCATCCGCCACTGCACGAACGTAAGGCGGCAAGCCGCGGCATGCATGCGTACACATGCAGGCGCCAGAGATCTGCCGCACGGGCGCGCGGGCGAACATAGACACACAAAGATACAGCCGGCTGCACGTCATCAGTTCAGGAACGAAAGGAAGAGCAGCCCCTTCCCTATGATCCAGAGGACAAAAGCCGTGAAGATCCAAGGAGCGGCCGAAGGCGGGCGGCACGGCGAGGAGAGCCTCCGCGACGAGAAGGCACGCGGACATGGCCATCATCAGTATGGCGAGAGCGCGGAGGCTCACTCGGCGGCGGCGAGGTCGCCTCTGCCCTCGGCGGTGCCGCCCGTTCAGGTCGCCGGAGATCGGCGGCGGTGGGGAGGTGGGGCGGGCGCCTTCTCCTCCTCGCCTCAAGCTGCTGCTGGGCGCCCGTTTGGCGTCGCTCGCGCCTTCCATGGGCGTTCGGACGGAGGGAGGATCGCCCGGTATGGTTCGAGTTCCGCAGTGTGGCAGGGGCTGGCAGCCCGCCGCCCGGTGAGGCGGCTTGGAGTGGGGTGATGTTAATTTCACGGCCCACAGGCCACAGCCACAATCGAGGTAGGGCAGCAGCATTATGTTAACCGAGGCGTAGAGTCGCAGAACTTATCGGGGAGCGGTATTGTCTCGGCGCCCAGAGGCGCACTTCGAGGAGGTGTGCGGCGGCCGTCGGTGTTCCGGCGAGCTCGTCCCGTTTCCTGTTCCCATCCCCGTCAACCTCGTCCCCACATCGCGGCGAGCTCGCCCTCGCCGTCGTCTCGGTGATCTGTCCCCCGCTCCTGTGTCCTCGTCCCCGTAGTGCCGATACCCCGACGCAGCGGCAGACCTAGGGTTGCGACCCCAGCGTCGGCAGCGAGGGTGATTGCGTCTCCCGCAGCGCCAGGCGGTGTGGGTGACTGGGTCTCTGCGCCAGAGTCCTGTGCGGAACTTCGTCGGCCCTCGTCAACAACTTCGCAACTTCGCCCGTCCTCACAGCAGATTTCAAGATCAGAGAAGACGTTCTCGGCGGAATCAATTTCGGTGCAAGACGCGCCCGAACTCGCTACGCGAGCTGTGCGGGACTCGGACACGCAACAAGTTTTCGAGTTCCACTCGGATATGACGTACAAGCAAAAATCGATTTCCAAATCAAGGAAGCAAGCAAGGCCAGCATATACACATCGGAGTTGCGGTCCAAAGTGTTCGTGCAGTTTTATTTGGCACAAGCTTTGGTTGTTAAACGTGAAATATTTTAGGTGCCCACAAATATTTGATTCTAATTGATCAATAAAAATACAATTCAATGGAATTGTCCCCTAGAGACAAAAAGAAGGCTAAGAAAAACGGCAGAGGGAAACAAGAAGGATCAAGAATCGGCGGTCTCGGCGGAGGGAGGTCCGCCGGGAGCAATGAGTTGTGCGAGCTGGAACTGTCGCGGCTTGGGCAATGCCGCGACAGTCAAGGACTTTCAGCGATTTGGCGAAGAAGTTTGCCCCGACTGTGCTATGTGTTCTTGAGACTCAAGTGCACCGTGCACGGGTAGAAGGCCTTAAAAATACTCTTGGTTTTGATTATGCATTTGCTGTGAGTAGTTCAGGGCGTAGTGGAGGCCTTGGCATTTTTTGGAATAAAGAAACCAGAGTGGAAATTTTACCCTACTCCTCGGTATCACATAGACACAATTATTACGCTGAGTGGGGGTGATCCCCTGGAGACTCACTTGTGTTTATGGTGAGGCAGTGCGAGTGCGCCACAAGACATGGGATATGTTAAAGTTCATCCGGGCGGCGTCACCACTTGCCATGGATGTGCATCGGTGATTTCAATGAAGTTCTTCCGCGATCGAGCATGAAGGGACGCAGAGAGAAGTGGAGCCAAATCTTGGGGTTCCGTGAGGCGGTCGACGTGTGTGGCCTCTCGACCTTGGTTTCGAAGGACGTCGGTGGACGTACGAGAAGCGGGTGGCGGGAGGTGCCTACTGCCGCGTGCGGCTGGACCGCGCGCTGGCTTGTGCGGACTGGTGTACTCGCTTCCCGCTAGCATCAGTCCACCATCTTACCTCGGCGGCATCGGATCATGGCCCCATCGAACTCAGATGGGCGGAGAAGGTGAAGACGAGGCCACCGAACAAGCGATTCAGGTATGAACTTATGTGGGAGACTCATGCGAGGTTTCCACGATACTCTATCGAGCTTGGAAGGATCACCACGGCAAATAAACCGGAAGGGCTTCTCAATAAGATATCTCATATATCCAAGCATCTTGGTTCTTGGGAGAGGGCGACCTTTGGTAGTGTTAAAGGAAAGCGAAGGTTTTGCATGAAGATCTGGAAAGGCTTCGTTCGGATCCGCCTGAGTTGAGCCCATCTCATGAGGAGATCAAAATTGCCGATAAGATTGTTGAGCTCAATTACCGTGGAGGAGATTATGTGGAAGCAACGTTCGCGTATCGCTGGCTCACGGAGGAGATAGGAACACCGGTTCTTCCATCTGCGTGCCTCGCAGCGAAAAAAAGAGAAACAAGATTTCCAAGCTGAAATTGGCGGGCCGGCAGTTTCACGAGAAGATGACTCGGTAATAATGTCGCAATGACAACCGAATTTTACAAGACTCTCTACAAGACGGAGGGGACAAGCCACACCGTCGACTTCCGCCACGGTGCCGATGAAGGTGACAGAGGAGATGAATGAGCTGTTCTTTGAAACCGATTGAGCACGGGGGAGGTGAAAGGCGGTATTTGTTCCAAATGTTCCCAACCAAGGCCCCGGGGCACGATGGACTTCAAAGACATTTTTTCCAGCGGCATTGGGACCTCTGGTGATGAGGTGGCGGCGGTGGTTATTCGGGTGCTGCGTGGAGAGGATGATCCGGCCACCCTGAATGCCACCAACATTGTCCTTATTCAGAAAGTTGATGATCTGAAGAATTGGGACAATTTCGACCATCGGCTTATGCAATGTACTTTATAAAATTGCATCGAAGACATTGGCCAACAGGCTCCGGACCATCTTAGATGAAGTGATATCAGAGGAGCAGTCGGCTTTTGTACCGGGAAGGTTGATTACCGACAATATAATTACGACCTATGAGTGTTTGCATTATATGAAAAGAAATGGGCCACGTCGGACCGCTTCATTACCTTTGAAACTGGATATGAGGAAAGCATATGACAGGCTGGAGTGGGATTACCCGGAAAGGATTATGATTAAATTAGGCTTTCAGGCTTTTTGTGGGTGAATATGATAATGAGGCCGGTCAAATCTGTCTCGTTCTCGGTTATTTTGAATGGCAATAAATTGGAATCTTTTAAACCATCCGTAGGTGTTCGTCAAGGGGATCCTATTTCTCCCTACTTGTTCCTTTTTGGCGGCCAGAGGGCCTTTCGTGCCTTCTAAAAAACCGATCTCGATCATCGGATCTCGGTGGTATTAAAGTGGCTCCGCCCGGCTCCGGCGGTGAGTCACTTACTCTTTGCGCATGACTGCTTTGCTTTTTAGGGCCAACAAGGAGAATCACGGAAACTACGATGAATACCTTTGGATTTATATTGTCGTGCATCGGACAGCAAGTTAATCTCGATAAATCGTCAATCCATTTTGCCAAGGGTTGCGGGGAGGCGGTCAGTGGAGATAAAGGAAATCCTTCAAGTTTCCAACGGAACCGAATGAGCGCTATTTGGGCATGCCAACCGATGTTGGGCAATCGACAATTGGAGCCTTTTCTTACCTCAAGGATAGGGTATGGAAAAGAGTGCAGGGGTGGATGGAGAAGTGCCTCTCGGCCGGAGGTAAGGAAGTTCTAATCAAATCCGTCGCTCAGGCAATTCCAACGTATTCAATGGCATGCTTTCGGCTTCGCGAGGATATGCAAGCATATAGGCGGAATACTCCGTGATTTACGGTGGGTTCCACATTTGGGAAACGGAGGGCGTGTTGGAGTCGCGTGGGGCGACATGGTGATGCGAAGTGCTTCGGAGGGGGCTTGGTTTCAGGAATACGAGAGATGTTTAACCTAGCAATGCAGCACGTCAAGCATGGCGGTTTGCTGATGAATCGATTCCTTGGCGCTAGGGTCCTCAAGGCGTGTATTTCCCCTACCTCGATATACTACATGCGAAGTAGGTTCGCCATCGCCATCCGCAGTGTGGGAAGCGATGGTGGGCGGGATTGAGTACTTCGTCAAGGTCTCATCCGCCGGATAGGCTCGGGGACTTCGACGGAAATTTGGGAGTCTCCTTGGCTCCCGAGAGATGGCATGATGCGACCCTTGAAACCGGTGAAAGCAAATGCGCCGGTGTGGGTTTCGAACTTATTGATCAGACAACCAGGTGTTGGAATCGTCCATTACTGCGGGAGTTTTTCTCTCGGCTTGATTGGGAAATTATCGAAAATATACCATTGAGCTCGAGGCCTCTCGATGACTTTTGGGCCTGGCATTCTGTGAGATGGGGAAGTTTTCGGTCCGCTCGGCTTACCGTATGCTCATCGAGGTCAAAGGAGACGGCGGCTTAGCGGGGCAATTGTCCGGGTCGCCGGATCTGGCTTCGGGAGAAGGAGTGGAAGTAATCTATGGAAGACCAAAGGTGCCCTCAAAGGTCCATTTGTTCTGTGGCGACTTGCAAGACACTCTATCGGCGGTGAAGTCGGCATCGGAGAAAAATATGGCGCCCTAATGCGGTATGCACTTTGTGCGGTGGGTTTGATTCATGGAGACATTCACTCTTGGAGTGCAATCTTGCCAAATGCGTTTGGGCTGCGGAGCAGAAGAAATCACCGAGTTCTTATGCGATTGAAACCAGGATGCTAGAGCATGGCTTGCGGAGGTGTTCGGGGGTCTCAAGCATGAAGAACTTACCAAAGTTGTGGTTCGACTTTGGGCTATTTGAATGCGCTCGAAGGCAGGCTGTTCATGAAGATAAATTCGAATCATTTGTCGACACATTGCTTTGTGGAAGCGATTTATTGATGACCTGAAGATGGCTACACCACGAAGCTAGCAAAGCGCGGTACATAAACCAACTACCGCGCTGGATTGCACCGCCCGGGGGCTCTCATAAGATCAATGTTGATGCTGCGATTTCAAAGAACTTGAGAATAGCCTCGGTGGCAGCGGTGGCGTGATGAGGCGGGGGGAAATTTGTAGGAGCATCGGCGGTTGTCGAAGGCTATGCGGGGCGGAGGCGGCGGAGGTCCTCGCATGCGGGAGGGTTTGCGCTGGCTAGCGATCTTGATTTACGGAACCTGAGGATAGCAAGTGACTGCGCTAATGCAGTTAGAAGCATCAAGGAGAAGGAACCGGAGTTTATGGCCCTGTGGTTCAGGATATCAAGCACAGCATGGGCAATTTTGCAAAGGTGGAATTTGTTCCGAAGGCAGAAATGCAAATTATGATGCCCTTTGTTTAGCTAGGAGTTATGTTAATTCCTCGGTCGGTCGATATGTTTGGTTTATTGAGCTTCGGATGGAGTTTGTAATTCTTACGATATGATATAATAAAGGAGGTGTTTTCACTCAAAAAAAAAAAAAAAAAAGCAGCATTATGTTATGTACAGTAGGTGTAGTAGTGAACAAGTTGATCACGCCATAACGAAGTTTCAAGAAGGTCAGCTCCCTCCACCGCGTTGGGGCCTATATATTTATGAGTATATTTGTTTGCGTATGAAATTTCAAGAATATATATAGGTGGAGTATACTACATGGTTATTAGGACACACATATATATCGCGTCATATTTATTTCGTCATTCGCTTGACGTCACGAGTCCACCGGCGACGTACGTCGATCGACGAGGAAGCTTCCTCCGCACAGCACGCACACGTCGCGCGGCGGCGGCGTTGTACGTACGCGTTCAGTCTTGCGCGCGCGCTGTCACGCTGCCTGTGCGCAGGACACGGAAAAGTACGTACCGACATTTTGTACGAATATAAAATCCATCCTTGGATAGCGACACGTACGAAATATAACCTACGGTGAGTACCTTGCTAGTAGTATTGTGACCTGTACATGATACTCAGCATCGCCGCAGCCAATTCGGACCATATCAGGATCAGGATCAGATACTCCGTATTCAAGTACAGTACGTATGTGACAGTCAGCAGATGTCGCTGCAAGTAGCTAGCGTGCATGACCATGCGAGCAACGAACCTTTTTCTCCGTGCTGCGTCTGGAAACAAGAACATTCGTGTCGATGTCGGCCAAAAATATGTCATTGATTGCGGCTTTGAAAAAAAAAGACACAAGTTGTTGACGAATAAGCTGAAGAATTTTAGGCACAAGAATGTTGAAAATTTCCGATATATATAAAAGCCGTGCCGTCCATCATCGGCCGGGCGACGTGGGGACGACGACGCTCGATCCATGGCGTGTACATGTTATATCATGTCCTTGACGATCTGCGCCTACACGTATACGTCTCTCGACATTTAGGGCGGGAAAAACTATACGCCTATCAGGATCCTTTCGGCTTGAGTATTCACTTAGTCACTTTACATTTTCTTTTGTATTCACTGTACAGAATTTTAAAGGGAATATTTAGGATCCTAAATAAATTTAAATGAAAAGGGCTTCAACAGAACCCGGCCTGTTATGGACATTATCGAGTAGTACAACTTCGGTTTCAAACGTATTTTCATCCAAGATTGAATGAAAAGAAAATAAAATAAAATTCAAAATATGAGCAATTCAATCATACTTTTAATAAATGATTTTAGATGAAAAGGTTGTGCTGTTATGCATGTATGGCTGGGTGAATCCCACCTGAAGGCTGTAAACGCTTATATGGTACTTTCTGTGCAATGACAGGACATTGCCCTATAATTAAAAAAAAGAAAAAAAAAAGTTGTTTGTCTAAAAGTTGTCTATATCTTCAAAATCTATAGCTTTGGGTTTTTGTCGTTTCTCGATCCGAGGCCGTTTGAAAAAAAAGATTTGATTTTCCAAATGCGAGAATTTTAAAGTGAATTTTTTGGACCATAGATTATTTCAAATGAAAAAGGCTTATCAACAACAATGTTTTAGATTTTTCAAGATTTATAACTTTGATTTTTTGTCATTTCTCTGTCTGGGCGTGGTTATAATATTAATGGATTTACATTTAGATGCCATTAGCTTTTAGCTCCATTACACAAGGCGATGCCCTACTTCAAAATTTGTTGCATGTGTTGATCATTTCTCCGTCGACTGAGGTCATAGTAATGGATTTACATTTAGATGCCATTAGCTTTAGCTCCATTACACAAGGCAAAGCCATAGCTCAAATTTTGTTGCATGCGTTGATCATTTCTCCGTCTGAGGTTACAGTAACGGATTTACATTTAGATGCAATTAGCTTTTAGCTCCATTACACAAGGCGATGCCCTACCTCAAAATTTGTTGCATGTGAATCATGTTATGAAGTTATCTTTATGTAGTAATACCTCTGTCTTATAAAAAGAGTTGTTCTAAACTCATACATGGCTACCAAGGTGGAAACCAAAGAACAAAAATGGCTCTATATATAGAGAAATTCAAGTTTGGGGTGTCGGGCTCTTAGGAAGCGAGCTTCGACTAGGATTTGGGGCCGTGCCATCTTAACGCAGGTGCCCGCTCTGCCTCGAGGCCAGTCAATCCGGCCACTTTGCCTTAAACCCACCACAACTCAATGTCAGCTTGGTCCACATTGAAGAAGCCAGATCCAGAGGTGTCACGCCCCACTTTTAATGGGACTTTTAATCTCGCGTATTGGCGCCAGGATCACGCTACCAATACGTTTACCGAGTCACGATAATGGAAATCAGTTATAGATGAACTATTCCGAGCATATATTGACATAGGATAGAAGGACTTACGGCGGTGTTGAAGACACCACTACGGATTATATTGATCGGAGTAGCCAAGCGTGAAGCAATGGGTTTATCTGCAGGACGGGTTTGCTAGGGTGCTAGACCGTCTAGGCACGACTCCATGTTCCACAGGCAGCTTGAGTGCGGATGGAATTTACGGGCTTCTCGTCTTTCTCCTAAACGACGTCTTGTAAACTCCTACGTCGTGGGTCTCCTACTTCGACAGCGACCTTACCTTCCGGATATGCGATATACGTAAAAGCAGAGGGGTGAGTACAAAGGTACTCGGCAAGTCCAAAACGAGGGGGGTGGTTTGGTGTATTAAGGATTTGGGCCCTAGCGAGTCTCTAAAACTGCTCTTGCTAGTTCGGGATTATCTCATCGGTCATCACCTTCACATGTTCACAAAGGTTAGTTAAAGCTAATCATAAATGTTCTTTCCTAGCATTCGCCCATTCCAAGGGCGTGGCTATTGAATAGATTTATATAAACTCTGCGAGAGGTTGTACAATTTCCCCACACGATGGATCAGCTCCTTCCATGATCGGTGGTTAGAAAAGATCCAACGAGACCTCGTACCCGCCTCGGATGCCTCCTAGGTTTTGGTATATCTTCTACCAAAGGTTTCGAGGGGGTTGGAAATGGGAAGGTCACTCGGCATCCCATTAGCACTCAGCAATTCGGATGATCACTCAAAGACCCGTCAACTTAATAATTAGGTATACGATAACATTGCGCCAAAAGTTTTTCGTGGAGGATCACAAAGCAACCACGCCAACCGGACCATGGGGCCACTCTCCCCATGTCCGCTCCCGATAGCCCATACGCCTACCACCGGCCACCTAGGCATACAATATACCTCAACCTAACGGGGTGTGAGATCAAGTCGCCCCATTCCGACGCGTGGCTGTACGTGATATCTCACTAGGTAGAAGGTCTATGAACCGGTCCTTAGGGAGGCGAAGTATCTCTCCATGAGGGAATCCCCTCACGGCAATTCCGTAGTAACCCATCTCACAATGAATTACTATCACCCACCTCTTTTGTTGGTTAGGGTTCATTAGGCGATCTTAGGTTATGCTTGATTACAACGTATGACCGTAGATAACGTGGATGATTACGTCATCCGGCTTAGCTCCATAGCTCCGTTATCAGGCTCATACGACTATATACTACTCGTTATTATCGGTGATGCATCATGTCTATCATCATCATCATCATCTTATTAAGGTCATGATTAGGGGGGTAAGGAGACTTGCCACAGGATGTTCTTCTTGATCGGTAATCGGGCGTCGAACGTCTCTAACGTACTCAGGGAGAAACCTCTAATCCGAGCGTCGAAAACTACCTCGGCGTGAGCGGTAAAACCTAGCTTGAACTATGGCACACAAAACAAACATAGAACATTATGGTGGTAATAGGTTAGTTGCATAGATCTAGAATTTAGATAAATTATGGAAGTTGTTTCACGCGAAACGGAATTAAAATGCATGAGTTATGGATTTTTATAATATTAATCCCTAATTTATTAATTAGGGTAATATTATAATATAATTTTATCATGTAAATAATTTGGAACTAATTACATGATAAAATTCCATAAATCGAATAATGAATTTACAAATTTTCTGGGAATTTTTTCTGATACGGGAAATAGGCTTTCTAGCTCTCAGGTAATAATTGGACGGGTATACCTAGCATTTAACTATGTGTACCCGAATCGTATGGGTGCTCTATGTATATGACAGGTGGGGCCCTTTGTGCCGCGTGGGTGCGAGTGGCGCCTGCAGACCTTGGGTCCCGCCTACGTGGCCCTGGACGGCGGCAGACGACGACGCCACGCGGCGTGCGTGCCTCACCGGCCCTTCCCTAGCGCCGTGGACGGTGGGGAACGGAGCCATCACGCGGACAGCGCCGCGTCCCCCGAGTCCTTCCGTCGCGGCGGTCGTTCACGGGTATCGCCGGAGATGGTCGGCATTTATCACCGCCGCCGCTGAAAGCTCCTGACGCCTCGCGTCACCCCGAATCTATTGGTAGGGATGAGGGTGAAGGGGGTAGGGTTTTTCCACGATGACGGCGTGCGTGGATATGATCGGGCGCGGTGGCGCCCGGGGATGGCTTCTACAGCACCGGGGCAAAGGAAACATAGGAGAACCGATAGGAGGGACCTCGAGTAAGCCATTGACTCACCAATTTGAGCAATCGCGACGAAATCGACGGCGGTGTCGAGACCTAGCCGGTGGCGGTGGTGCCCGATTTGGGGGTAATGCAAACCAAGACCGAGAGAGGATGGGAGAGGAAGCAGAGAGAAGCAATGCGTGTTCCAGCACCCACGGCAAAGCTTGTGAGGGGTGGTGCGAGCTCGATCGTGCCTTGGCCCGTCGCTTATTTATAGGCGCGCCCGGTGGACGCCGTCGCGAGATGTTTTGCGCGCCCGCCGATCTTTCGACATCTCATCCTCAGGCGCGGCGACCGGCAGGAACTAGCTGTCCCGACGCTGTCAGATATGCGGGCCCCTCTTGCTCAGCCTGTGCCGGGCTGGCCGAGGTGTCCCATCGCCGGGCGCTTGGCGCCGAGCCCGGTCATGGCTGCCACTGCTCGCCGCGATGAATGCCGGGAGGGGGATGTCGTTCGTTGCGCCGCGTGGCGTCCTCGCCCGGGGTTGAGCTGGCGATGCGCCTCGCCGGTGAGTCGCCCCCGTCCGGTCTACTCAAGACGTATGGGGTTGCCAGCCACTAAGACGGCATGCTCGCGAGCACGGCGTTCGGCGCCGCTGTTGGCGTTGACGCTCGCTGCTGTGCTCGTGGCATCATCTGGATGACCTCGTCGGGGTTAGTGGCCTCGCTGTGGCTCGGTCTTCGTCACCAGCTCCGGCGGGCATGCGCTGGCGGCGCTGTTGGCGTTGACGCCGGCTACTGTACTCATGGACGGAAACGGGTGGCCGTGCGCTGGCTCCTCTGGGAAGATGAACGTGCGACTGTGCTCTCATCTCCTTCAGCAGGGCAACTCGGTACGGCGGAGAAACAGGCGGGGCCCGTCGGCGTGTCCGTGCGTGCTCGGGGAGGAAGACGACTCTGTCGTCTATGCTTGCCAGCGAGTAGAGGGGAGACGGGGCGGGCTCGGCCTTTGGGCTCATCAAGCTGGGCTCGGCTGCCCGATCCCGATGCTGGGCCGGCCTGCTCGTGCACATAGGGAAGAAAGAGGGAGAGGCCTGTTGGGCTGGAAAGGATGGAGGAGGGAATGAGCCCGTGATTCATTTTTCTGAATCTGATTTCCTTCCCATTTCTTTTCTCCATTTCTTTCTCTCTTTTATTTCTTTTCCTCCCTATGCTATATTTCATGTACACTAGTAGTTCTCCCATTTGCATTTATGCTAATGTATATATTTCTTAGGGTCCTTTATTGAACACTAATAAATATATACCCTTGTTTGGAAGAAATACACAATAGCATACATGCTTTATAATTCCCCTATTATTCTCCTTCTCATTTCCATGCATACTCATATCCATGTATATGGTTGTACCTTCCAATTGTATTTATTCAAGTATATATATGTTATTTAGAATTTATCATTATAGGCACTCACATATATACTTGTTGAAAGGACATACACATAGATACATGCATTAGTATACTTGCCCCTAATATTTCCCTTTTATTTCCTAGGGCCTACCGATGGGTTTGGTGCTTACATATATTCCAGGAATTTATCTAGAGATGCTGGGAATATATGTCTCCCCACACATGTAGTCTAGGGTTTGTAGATTTATTCCCAGAAAATGTAATTCATGTTCATGCATAGATATACTTCCATAATTCAAAGTCTAGATCGAGAACACGTACCTTGGCCACCATAAGCTCTGCAAGCAAGCAACACAAAGGAACCTAATTTCTATATGATGGATTTTGAATGCAGGGGTTTTCGAAAAACAGGGGTTTGGTTTTGCGGAAAGTAAATCAAGTTTTAGTTTATTTCGAAAAGTTCAAATTTTTAATGAATTTTAAAATGATGCAAAAACACGGGTGTTACAAGAGGAGTCTCCAACGTAAAGCCCTCTCTGGTGGAGGAGAAGAGCAGCGGTGCCGGCACAGGAGAAAGGGAGGGAAGGCTAGACATGGCGAGAATAGGAAGGAGGGCGTTTATCTTGAAGTAGGACAAGAGGAGGGTCTGCGTCTGCCTAGCTGAAGGAGAAGAGGATAGGGGCTGACCGAGGATTGAACTAAGAGATAGATTGTGGGACCCACACTAGAACAAATTTTTTTTACAAGATTTGAAGGGTAGATCGATATTTTCTTTGGTACATAAGGAGGTAGTAGGACCTAAATACCTACAACGCTTGAGACAAGACAACTATTAACTAGTTTGCACATTCTCTTTTTGAGATTGTTATTATATGTGTGAACCTGCAAACTATCCAACATAAAACCATTGCAACACTATTGTTGAAAAAATCCAAATGCAATGTATACCAAACACAACTAGAATTATTAAGAACCATTACCAAATAAACCATCTGTCTGAAACATACGAGCAAAGCGACGACCAAAAGAGCCAGAACAAAAATCTAAAGATTTCCAGTGTATATAAAATCTATATGCGTGTGCCTATATGTCCTGGAATTATTACAATCACACAAAATTGTCTCACACATGCAGGTATCGAATTAAAAAATAATAAGCTGAAATTGTAAGGCAAAACAGCCATATATATATAGGTAGCATGAAGGACAGTATTGTTATTGGGTTCAACATTCAACGACAATGACGACTGACACGCTCTTACGTCATCTTCTTCATGGCGAGGAATAGAAGGCCAGTGCCACACAGGAATAATCCGAACATAGCAAGCTCTGGAGGGATTAACTTCGGGGCAACATGGATGTGGTTGGTCATAACGATCACCGAACCTGCAATGAGCCAATAAGGGAGCCTCCAGTTTTGAGGCCTAGCTTTATCTTCTTAGCAGCAACGGCGCCACCGCCTCCTTGATCCTACATATATACACAAACGGTGTGCGAAAAAAACAAACATATGTCATACTCATAAGTCATTACAATGTTCTCATGACTCACGACATGGAAGACCTCAAGGGTGGGTGTTTGCCCATGTGCATCCATATCTTTGTATTGGTGGATGCATGTACGTGTACTTGAGGAAGAAATCAACATTCACTATATATACTCTACCATAACATATATGTACACATATAGGAAGAGGAAGGGAAGCATATAGGATGATATATATGTAGTTCAATACGAAAAAAATTTAATATGGCAATTTGTCATGGAAAGGATGTAAGATGATCATGTTTTCATTAGTTCTACAAAGAGTGATCTGGTGTTTGTGTTTTTGCAGAGTGTGCATACCGCACACGAACCACATCAAGGCAGGGTGTGCTTTAGGATCACTTACAAAGAGAGAGATACGGGGAAAAAAAATAGAAGACTATCACGTAAAATAGAACCTAGAAATACAATTATTCTGATTCCCAAAAAATAAATGTTACTACCACAGGATTTCTTAACCACGACGATCATTTTGGATTAACCATGGAAGTTTTTCCAACCGCCTCGGAGAAAAGGCCATGGTTAATGGTGGCCTTAATAACCAAGGTGATTGCAACCTACCATGGTTATTCCAAAATTGCCTATTACACACGTTCACAGGAATTAAAAGATCATCAAATTCAGACAATACTGTGGTTGAAATTAGTGAACTTGGTTTGGGATGAATCCTAGTCCTAGGAGAAAAGATACATGGAATGGACTTCGGCTTGACAATCCATCCATACAGTTCCCTTACAAACAATACTTATTAACTTGTTGTATCCAATAAAAAAAATACTTAACTTGCTGTAGATACAAGAGTGGAGACTGGAGAGTGCTTTTTTCTTAGGTGATAGTGTTGTGCAATACTTACCGGATTGATGCGTCCATCCACTATAATCAGCGGATCTTGTTCTTTGCCTCCGGCTTTCTCCTGAACTGGAGGAACAGCATCCATCATGCTGTCCTCAATCACCTGCTTCTCCAAGTCTTTCATGCCCTCCTTCGCCTGCATGCGTGCGCGCAAAAATAAATAGAACAGAAATTGATCGGGTAAATAAAAGGGAAAAACTCATAAGGCATGTACGTGTATGTAGTTATAAGATGCTCACCATCGTGCTGTCGATGAGGGCTTCCTGATGAATCGGCGCTTCTGATTTCTGAATCACGTGCGTAGGTGTACTTCTGCGACTTCTCTCTGGCCTGGTCTCTCCTATCTTGATTCGTGCTCTCACTCAGCCGATCTCTGGTTTGTTAAGAAGCAGACGCAAATTAGGAAGCAGATCGAGATCTAGGGTCCAGAGGAAGAGAAAGGGAGGAAAGGGGAGACACAGGAAGAGGAAAAGCGGGGGCAATAAGATTGATTCACCAGATCGATCGAATCACGTAGCTAGCACGGACGAGAGCTTGATGCCAGACGATGAGGGGATTTATGTGTTAGCGAGCACGCTGTTAGAACTTAGAAGCTACCGTAGCTAGTAGTAGTAGCTTTGCCATGCTAAGACCACAGCCACAGGAGAACATGGCGGCTAGGCCACTGGACCTCTGGGGCGGCCGGTGGCACGGCTGCTGTCTGCTGCGCGCTTGCGCGGGCACATACGGGAACAAGAAGTAGGCTGGCGCTGGCGGCGTGCCGGCCTGTGATGCCATCCGCACGCGGTTGCGACGCGGATCGGTGGCGTTGCGTCGTGTTGGTCTGGTCAACGGACACATAGGTATATATATATGTGAGTCAAGTGTTGACTTGGCATCAGCATCACCAGCTTAATTTACGTACTCATATATATTTCATTAATTTTTTCTAAGAAACAAGAGGTGCACTGTACACTGTGCTGAAAATGGAACAAAAATCCAAAATAGTCGTTGACTCATTTACCCAACTATCTTATCCTTATCGTCCCGGAGCTTACATATATGTTCTAGAAGAACAAGAGGCACGTAGTCAAAAGTCAAAGTACGTCCAAAAAGCAAGAAGAAGAAACAGAAAAGCAGCACGACCAAGCAATAAAACAATATCATTGCCGTCTTTCAGAGAAAAAGGATGCATGGATTTGTATTATATGAGAAAATCAGAACTTCCCTAACTGAGAGACAATTTATAGCGCTCACAAAATTAGCATGCATGGACCAAATAATAATAACAACAAAGAGGGATTTTTTTATTCTAATTAAATATGATAATATAAGTGGAGAACTGGGAGTGCACATGACCCTAGCATGTGGGAGGAGCTTGGAACAGCTTATTAAGCTAGGTCAAAGGGGTCATGCATGGCCCCCCTCTTCAATCTTGAACTAAGCTTACTTCAGAAAGCACTTCATCTTCATTTGATTTTGGTTAACAAATAAATTTGAACACCTTATCTTCAGTTGATTTTGGTTAACAAATAAATTTGAGGCAACATGGCAGGAGAGTACATGCATATATAACGATCCTAGGAACAACTGGGGCTCGAAGCAACTAGCCATTAATTGGCCATAGATATAACTAGGGACCTCTGCTCCCACTCCCACTCCTACTCCAGACTCCACTGCATCATAGGCACAGCAACCTGTGATGTTGGAGTAGACCAGTTACAATATCCGCACCACTAGTTTGCAACATATAGTCCCTGGTGGCGCACTCTTGTTCATCCATTAACGTCCAATAAAAAATTCAGCAAGGATGATGTGTTGGCCTTATTTAATAATTTGTCAGTCGCCAAAATATATGTGCAGTACATCCTTTGCAAGATTTTGTCTTCGATGCAAGAATTTTATTCACATGGTCTTCGATCTTGCATCACACACTAGTAAACACATGTCCAATATATATGACATCACTATCTGATTTGTGTCAAATTTAAATATAACAGAGTGCATACAACTTGTTCTAAAAAAAATGTATCTCAAGATCAAACTCATTTTCCAGTGCATACAACTTGTTAAAAAAAATGATGTATTTCAAGATCAAGCTCTTTTCCAATGAAGTTCATTACTAAGAGTTGGAGGGTGTAAGTAGCATGCTTCATTGAGTTGCAACTTGCAATAACATAACATTTGGTATATATAAGATAAAACACAAATTTCTTTAGGGGGTGTTTAGTTCCCCTTTCGTCCCAAAAATTTTGGGGCTTTTGGTCCATCATTTTGCATAATGAAACTAAACACTATGCAAAACTTTTGACAAAAAAAGTGGTCATTCTATATTTTGGATTTTGGTCTCAAGAGGCCAAAAAAAGCCCAAAAAGCTTCCAACCCCGACCAGCACCATGAAAAAATTGGCATTTTGGATGGAACTAAACACACCCATAAAAAATTGGCATTTTGTCTTAGTTGGAGCAAGTGGGCAATGCCCCGCTACTCGCTTGGTGGGAGCAATGGCGTCGGAGATGGCATGGTGACAAGAGGAAGGGCTGTGACACCCTATTCACCATGGTGGCATGGGAGATTTGGAAAGAAAGGAATGCATGATGCTTCATAACGCCGCATCCACCAAGACCGAGCTCTTGGTCACCATCAAGCACTCCACCGATCTTTGATTGAGGCTGGGAAGTGCAAGCTTAGTTGTCTGCTTTGTGGGTAATTGGTGTAAGGGATGAAATGAGGGGTCAAGCTGGCACACAAGGAGGGGAGGATGTCACCGTCGGCATACCGGTGATCGAAGATGACGACGTTACTGCTAATGAAGATGAAGGCGTCACGAAGCCCAGGAGGACGGGACGGCCCAAGAAGAAGAATCCGAGGAACGTCGGCCCAGAGTGGATCAATTGACGGCCCTGCGTGGCCCAATCGGAGGCAGCTCATGGCTCCTTCTTGTACAAGGGGTTGAACAACGGAAAAGGGGACTTGGTCATTATTGTGAACCGAGCCGTGTAGGCTGCGGCGGCGGCGGAACTCCGGTGTGCTTGCCGTGATTCCGAGACCTTGTTCTACATATCTTGTATCTGGATTCGTTTAGCTACTCAATATACATCGGTCTGGTAACAGATGACCCTTTGGACCCCACCAGCAGGTCAACCAATCATGCCCTAAGTGAATGGAGAATGCGATATTGCGTTTCTGTGTGTTCGGAACTTTGTTTTAAATATTTGGTCCAACATCAACATGTCCATTTCAAGATAAGTATGTTATTATAAATGTATCCAGTACGTAGTCCAAACTAACTTGTAAATAAAGATAAAAGTCATCCATTCCAAATTATAAGATAGTTTAGTATTTGGAGTAAAATACATATTGGTTTTTGGAGTAAAATACATTAGCGGTTAAGCTTGGTTTAAACTTGGGAGGCGAAGTCAATTAGGCCAAAACTTTTATTTTTCCTATTTCTAGGTCCTCAAACTTGTCATAAGCTCCAATACAGATCCAAACGGGTTTGGACCCGCTCCATACGCCGACATGGCATGATGGCTAGACACTATTGTGCATCGGACATGTTTGCATTGGTCCAATACCTAATCTCGAACAATGGTGTTATTTTTTCGAAAGGACGACAAAGCTTTGCCGCGATTTCTATTAGACGACAGCCTAGTTTTTTAAATGGAAATCGAGCTAGAAAAACCATACAACTGTGGGAAGTGCCATACTCAACCTATACAACTATAGAGCAACTATTCCAACTCACGCCACCACTTGCGATTGGTCAACGTCCACTCACTGCTTGATGCTCCGGCAAAAATGCACAAAGCCCACTCAACTCTACTTGCACTACTCAACTGAATTGGCTGATAACTTGGTCGAAAAAACCGACCCAACTACACATGCACAATGAACAAGCAGGAACACAAAATAAAGCAAAGAAAAACAAGGAAAACGAACACCTCCATCGAAGCCACCGGAAGCACGAATAGGACCAAGCAGAAGGGACAAGGCAGTAGAGCGGAGTTGGAGAGCCTCACGTCGCCTTCAAGAAGGACACGACGCCGAAGGTGCCAACATTGCAAGCCTACAAGGGAAGGTTTTCACTTCCAAATCCAAACAATGGACAGGAGGAGAGGTGCAAGAAGGTCGACGCCTCCAACGAGGAAGCGACATCCGCAGACGCCGCCGTCCAAGCTTTCGCCATGACCTCTCACCCCCATGCCACCGCCCACTAGGGGGAGCTGCAACCACCATCCAGCCCAAAGAGGAGCCGAACGAAGCAGGCCGAAGAGGAAGCCCACCACCGGAGCAAAGCCGAACAAGTATGACAAGGGGGAGGGGAGATGACGGGGGAGAAAAGGGGGCCAAGGGAATGGAGGTAGAAGCCCTAACCACCCAGCCCACCAACCCCAAGCCCCAGGTCACACCAATCCTCCCCACGCTTCTCCCGCCGCCAAACTCACAAATCCAACCGCTGGACCGAGGCATCCGGACACAATGGTGTTATCTAGATCCCAAAATTCTAACGTTGCATATCGAGGTCTCCAAACATGTTAAACAGGTCACGTGAGCTAGGTACCTAAATTTTCAAAATAGTGTCGTCTAGGCCACTAACTTCCAAATATGCACATCTAAAGTCCCACGCACGAGGTCCAAATTATTAAAAAAAAAAAATGCGATAAGCCTCCTCTGTGCTTTCAGCTCTGAACTTTCTGTGCTTTGGTTGCTAATTCTTTGTTCAAAGCTGAAACCACTATACACCACTACTCTCAACCAGTTACCAACAATTACCAGTCATATGTGTGGTTATGGTTTTGTTCGGGTCGTCTTCTGGTTCGCCAATGGATACAGACATTGGATCCTATAATAGGAATTTTCTATTCCACAAAACTAAAGAAGACATGTCCTTTACAATCTAAGAGACTGACATTGGGGACATATTTCTCACGAGTTGCTTGACCAAACTCTCTCATTAGTCTCTCAGGCCAGCAAAGGGAGATGGGTGGGTCCGTTATTCGGTCAAGGAAAAAATCGAAACACAAGGACCCAGTCCGAGCATGAGTTGGTCATTAATTTCTCTAGATGGCTTTGTTCCATCCGTTGACTTGACTTGGCGACGACTTGGCATATACAAGTCCAGGTCTAGAACTCCTTGAGTCTCTCCACCCAAACAACCAGAGCGCGATTATATATTGGAAAGCCTCTGAATCCATGCATCCTTCGTTTCCTTTCCTTCGACACTTCAGCAGCAACCACAATTTGCTGCTCGTGTTGTGCGAGCTCAGATAGCTCAGCTCGCTCCATGGAGCGCCCTTCTGCTTCAGCTTGCAGGTCAGTCGTCATACTCGTACTACTGCTACACATCCTTCACCTTCACTGCAAGATTTTTGGTAGCGAGAAATGCATAATTGGTACCCATTGTTCGTTTATGTTTTTCCTCTCTTCTTCCTAGATAAGCGGCCGTACGTTAATTGTGTCATCACTTGTCACTGTCGATAAACACCAAGCACTGGAAGATTTGGGACGATTCCAATAAGGTATGTGTTGGTCTTTCCATGGCTTTGTAGCTTCTATATATATAGCTAGGATGTTGATTTATCAAGGATTTACCATATAAGGCGTATACCATCTCAGTAAAAGACATGAATTTCAGCTAGCTTCCTGTCTCAACTGAGATGCCCAGCCAGCAGGTTCTGGAAACTCTTCAAACTCTGGTCATGGGTGTTATTTAGCTATTTAGGCTGAAAACATCATAGTTATTCCTGTCACTTTGTTTTTTTTTCGACAAGTGATTCCTGTCACTTGTTTTTGAAAAATGCTTGCCAAGTTGTCCTTTGAGCACTAAGCTGTTCAAAACGATAAGCACTTGATAAAGGTGAGTTCTCCCTCCACTTTTGAATACTCTTGTGAGTTGTGAAACTCTGACAAGGAATGTTAATTCAGATATATGTATACATGCTGAAAGCCCTATGCCATGATAATCTGCTTTTGTATTTTTTTTTCGAGAATTATGCATTCATAATACTACAACCGTGCTATGCTTACTAACTATATAATATTCTTCGTATCACAATAACGAATCTAATGGTGTGAAAATGTTCTGAAGGTGAGCTGTCCAAAGCGACTATCATTCAAAATTTTGTCTTCTCCTATAATTTCAGTAAACGTTTCATTGTGGAATCTTATGGTGAAATAGAGTTTCGAAGACCGATCTTACAAGATTATCAAGCAATCAAAAAAAATGATTTCACAATTCACTGAAAAAATCCTAAAATTTTGAGCATTTCAATGGGTATATTTAGTAATTAGTACAGACAAAAAAAGGCCTAATTCTCACTGGACTTTTTTTTTTTTTTTAGAATCGCCGGACCAGGAATTCGTGCCAAAGCCCAGCTTACTAAAGTCAGTCGGGCCAGTCCAGGACGCAGGCCGGGCTCTTTTATCAATTACTCATTCTAGGCTGGGAGAGCCAGATTTGGCCCAGTTAATATTTGGGCTGTTTAGATTGGCCTCTAGGTAATCTTGTCTGCAGCGAGGTGGCTTGTAGTCCAATGGTAGGGACGGTCGGTGGGGCTACCCACCAGGGGTTCAAATCACGTGTGCGCACCTTTCCCGGGATTTTCCCAGGATTTCGGCGTTATGCATTAAGTGGTAGCGGCGTTCCGTCGGCGACGAGGCGCCAATGGTGACTTCGAGAATCTCGGATCTGCCGGTGCTCGGTCCTTCGGAGGTGCTCATAGGGGGTAGGGTTTGCGTCGCGTGTGTTCATAGGGGTGAGTGTGCGTGCGTGTTGTGAGCGTCTGCGTTGTACTGTGTCATTCTAAAAAAAAAAAAAAAGGTAATCTTGTCTGCATGTCTGCAACTCTCTTTACGTTTGATTTCGAGCTAGGGTTATTCCACGGAAATTTCCATCTTTCTGCAAGGAAACTGATTGAATCTCACTTAACGCGCAGTTCGCAATTGCAACCTATTTGCAAGAGGGAAGATGCTTTTTGGTCGCGTACTTGCGTGCCAAAACTGCCGGTGCCTGATCGTCAAAGATAGTAGAAGAATAAAATTGAAGATAAACAAGGTTAGCAGTAATAAAAACCAAAAACCACTAAAACGATTCATAAAAAAACAACTAAAAGGGGCACAAAGTTGTGTATGACCATCAGTTCAAGAAAAGGATTGAGCTCAGTTATATTGCATATTTACATTTTACATGCATGGCGCGTATAGGCGCGTTGCCGCGGTGCTGTGGACCTGCGTTGAACCGGAAGAAGAGGAGAGGAGCAAGAGTAGATAGGCTAGTAGCTAGCGCGTGAACCGCAGTCGTCAGTACATCCAGGAGTACAAAATTTTCAGCCCGATGATCCACAGCGCAAAGGCCACAAAGTACCATGCGGCCGAAATGGGCGGCGCGGCGAGAGCCTCGGCGAAGAGAATGTACAAGGCTGCCGCCACCATTGCCGTGAGTGCTACAGCCACGCGACGGAGGCGCCACGGCCAGAGGATCTGATTCCTCGTCCGCCCACCACGACGGTGCCCACCGCCGTTGGCTTCCTCCTCGTAGCCTGGCGGCGGCGGCGGGGCCGGAGGACCGCAACCTGAACGCGCTCTGGCGCCGTTCTCGCCTTCCATCGTCGTCGATGGATATCTGCTTTGTTCCGTTCTCTTCTTTCCCTGTCTTGAGGCGAGAGGGAAGTAGGGGACTGGAGTGCCTCTAACTCCAGTCACCGACTTGATCACACCGCATCGACGATACCATTTTTCTATATATACAGCCTCAAATATCGAGGATATGGTGTTTTAAAAAAAACATACGTAGGAACGAAGGTTCCTAGAAACCACAAGGAAGCACCAGTAAGCGCTACTTCTTGGAAACTTCTAAAAGCTTTTCTTCTTGATCGATCCACTTTTCTTCGTATAAACCATATATATGGGGCCTAGTCGGTGACCAGGACTAGTCACTAGTTACTAGTTAGCCCATAACACGAATATATCGAAGATCCAGTGTACTCATAAAAACATTATGGGTTTCGCAAAAAAAAAAAAAAAACATTATGGGATTCGTGCTAGCCAAACTTTTTTTAATCTGGTTTATATAAAATATTTAATAATATATAATTTTAAAAATATATCAAGTTATTTATTTATCTAGTGATGATAATTATGCATCATAAATATTAATACATTCTTATAACATTATGGGATCTCCGATAATTATGCATCATAAATATTAATACATTCTCAACATAGTGAGATTGCAACAATGTAATCCCACTCTCTTCCTTAATTAGCTTGATGTTTTGAATTACATCAGCCTCTCCTAGATCTTTCATGTCAAAACTCTTAGACAAGAAAGACTTGACTTCATTGATCACATCAATGTTGGAACCAAAAATAAGATATCACCAACATATAAGCACAAAATAACAGATTGGCCCCCACCATGTCGATAATACACACACCTATCAGCCTCATTAACAACATAACCGGCACTAGTTAACGTAGTGTCAAACTTCTCATGCCATTGTTTAGGTGCTTGTTTCAAGCCATACAAAGATTTCAATAGCTTGCTCACCTTTTGCTCTTCACCTTTTACTACAAATCCATCAGGCTGATCCATGTAAATCTCCTCATCCAACTCTCCATTGAGGAAAGCTGTCTTCACGTCCATTTGATGAACGATAAGACCATATGAGGCAGCCAAGGAAAGTAGTACTCGAATAGTGGTCATTCTAGCAACAGGTGAGTAAGTATCAAAGAAATCCTCGCCCTCCTTTTTTGAGTATAACCCTTTGCCACAAGCCGAGCCTTGTACTTGTCAATAGTACCATCAGGTCTAAGCTTCTTCTTGAACACCCACTTACATCCAATTGGTTTATAACCGAATGGTAGATCAGATAGCTCCCAAGTTCCATTAGAAAGAATCGAGTCCATCTCACTACGAACAGCTTCTTTCCAATCATCTACGTCTGGAGATGCATATGCCTCTGAGATAGAGGTGGGAGTATCATCCACAAGGTACACAATGAAATCATCACCAAAAGATTTTACAATCCTTTGTCTCTTGTTCCTCACAGGAACTTCATTGTCATCCTTCTCAAGTGGTTGTTCAAATGACTCAACAGGGTACTCGATAGGTATAGTATCATCAGGAGCTAATTCAGTAGAAAATCTAACATTACTACGCATATATTTCAAAGGAAATATATTCTCAAAAAAAATGTAGCATCACGAGATTCAAAGATAGTATCTACAAGCATCATCAATTAACGTCATGAAATATCTCTTTCCACTTTTAGTCAACACACCATTCATCTCACATAGATCAGAATGTATGAGTTCTAAAGGTGCCAAGTGTCTCTCCTCCATTTGTCTTGTGAGGCTTTTCGAGGTTGCTTAGATTGCACACAATTATGGCACTTAGAACCTTTGGCAATAGTGAAATCTGGAATTAACTTCAAGCTAGATAAATGTGACATCAAACCAAAGTTCACATGACATAAACGAGAATGCCAAACACTTAAACTATCATTTATTGTGCCACAAATATGATTCATCGACTTATTATGTTCTTCTAAAGATAGTGTTGTCTCCCCGGAATCTTCTCTTTTCTCTAGAGATATTTCCCCGAGGCGATCCAACAAGTAACCGAGAACATCTTAGCCTCTAGCCAGAGCATGGCCTTAACTCGCCACCTCTTTATATGTGCACTAGAAAACTTTTCTAGTCTCAAAGACGTCAGTGAAAACAGCCATAGTAAAATCAAGAAAAAGCCAGCCCGAAGGTTTTGTTGATCCTAAGAATGCTAGAAAAATATGCAAGCTTAAGAAATCCATTTATGGGTTGAAGCAGCATCTCGGAGTTGGAACATTCGTTTTGATGAAGAGGTCAAAGCTCTTGGCTTTCATCGAGAATGAAGAAGAACCTTGTGTATACAAGAAGGAAAGTGGGGGATTTGTTGTATTTCTAATCTTGTATGTGGATGACATCTTTGTTGATTGGGAATGACATTCCAATGTTGCAATCCGTGAAGACTTCACCGAATAATATATTTTCTATGAAGGATTTGGGAGAAGCATCATACATTTTGGGCATAAAGATCTATAGAGATAGATTAAAAAGGCTAATAGGATTATGCCAAGATACGTACATTGACAAGGTGTTGAAACAGTTCAACATGGAGCAGTCCAAGAAAGGGTTCCTGCCTATGTCACATGGTATGCGTTTTAGCAAGAAACAGCGTCCTTCGACTGCTGATGAGCGAGAGCGCATGAGTAAGGTTCCATACGCCTCCGCAGTTGGTTCCATCATGTATGCCATGATATGTACACGCCCGGATGTCTCATACGCTCTAAGTGTTGTGAGCGAGATACCAAGGCGATCGGGTGAGAGTCTTTGGACACTTGTTAAGAATATTCTTAAGTACTTGAGAAGGACTAAAGATATGTTCCTAATCTATGGAGGTAAGGAGGAGCTCGTTGTAAATTGTTACACCGATGCTAGCTTCAAACCCGACACGAGATGATTCACAATCTCAATCAGGATATTTGTTCACAATAAATGGTGGTCTTTGTAAGTTGGAAAAGTTCCAAACAGGACACGGTGACCGATTCTACAGTAGAAGCCGAGTACATAGCAGCTTTCTGAAGCTGCAAAGGAAGGTGTTTGGATGAGGAAGTTCCTCATTGAGCTTGGTGTGTTCGAATGCAAGCGGCCCATTGAACCTTCATTGTGACAATAGTGGCGCGATTGCACAAGGCTAAGGAGCCGAGGGATCACCATAAGAACAAACACATATCTGCGGAAATTTCACCTCATTCGAGAGTTCATCAAATGTGGTGAAATCAAGATATGCAAGATACATACGGATTTGAATGTTGCGAGATCCCTTGACAAAGGCTCTTCCACGGACCCTAAGCATGAGGCGCACATGAGAGATATGGGTATTAGATACCTTAAAGATTAACTGTAGTGCAAGTGGGAGATTGTTGGGAATATGCCCTAGAGATAATCATGGAGATGATTGTATCACCTGTATCCATGATATATTACGTGTTCATGAATATCCATTAAAGACAACTTGTATCGATTGGCAATTATGTGAATTGTTTTGTGAGACTCTTTACTTGTATGGTTATTCAATAATTGTCCCTGATCGGAGTTCATGTGAGAACACACATGAATATTAGATCAGCACATGTATTAGTTGATGACTATGTTTCACAGGTCATAGACATGGAGATGTCAAACTAATAGTGTGGGCACATGTATGACATGGGGCTGGATTGACCCGACATGAGATGTTATTATTATCTCTTTACACATCATTTACGTTATGTCCTTAGACCTGAGATTGTCGTATGTACTCAAGATGTGAAATGACCTACTTAGGGACTATCAAATGTTACTCCGTAATTGGGTAGCTATAAAGGTGGTCTTCGGGTTTGTCAGGAAACATGCTATGAGACATAGTCAATCAAGATGGAATTGCCCCTCTCCATGAGAGAGAGAGATATAACTGGACCACTCGAATGATTGGATCAAGAAATGCATGGCCGTGCTTGGGTTAAGTGTTAACTCACGAGTTGGACCAGATATCGTGTGGCAAGGGAATAACGAGTATATGGTTTGTGTGGTTCGTGCGATATGATCATTGTGTACACATGGGAGTTGGCACGTCTTGCTAGAGGCATTTGTCGACTATTGGTCGAGTAGGAGTACTCGGGCCATGTCTATGTGTGCGTGAGCCCATAGGGTCGCACGCTTAAAGGAAAGGAGGCCCAATTTGGATTTGATCCAAATTGGACGAGGCTTGGGGTTTTTCTAATACGACTCCAACTCAGGAGCTTGTTAGGGACGCCTATATAATGAGAGGTGGGCGCGGGGCTGCAGATGAAAATCCAAGCCACGCCACTTTGGCCGCCGCCGCCGCCCACGCTCTCGCCTCTTGCATCTCGCGGACCTAGCAGTCCGGAGGCGCATCGCTTCCTCCCCATGCGTGTGGGATACCTCGGAGGTGCTGCATCCGGAGCACAAGGGACGAACCGCCACGAGGGAGGACGGACGTGACGGACGACCACGCAACCGCACGGCAATCGCTTTGCTGCGACGCGTACATCTCGTCGAGAGTCGACGCTTCCGCTGCACCTGCGCGTCTAGAGGTAATCCTGTGATCTATAACTAGCAGTAGATTCTTGGTTTATGGGTAGAAAAGTTTTGATCAGACCATATGAGGCAGCCAAGGATAGTAGTGTTCGAATAGTGGTCATTCTAGCAACAGGTGAGTAAGTATCAAAGAAATCCTCGCCCTCCTTTTGAGTATAACCCTTTGCCACAAGCCGAGCCTTGTACTTGTCAATAGTACCATCAGGTCTAAGCTTCTTCTTGAACACCCACTTACATCCAATTGGTTTATAACCAAATGGTAGATCAGATAGCTCCCAAGTTCCATTAGAAAGAATCGAGTCCATCTCATTATGAACAGCTTCTTTCTAATCATCTACATCTGGGGATGCATATGCCTCTGAGATAGAGGTGGGAGTATCATCCACAAGGTACACAATGAAATCATCACCAAAAGATTTTGCAATCCTTTGTCTCTTGTTTCTCACAGGAACTTCATTGTCATCCTTCTCAAGTGGTTGTTCAAATGACTCAACAGGGTATTCGATAGGTATAGTATCATCAGGAGCTAATTCAGTAGAAAATCTAACATTGCTACGCATATCTTTCAAAGGAAATATATTCTCAAAAAATATAGCATCACGAGATTCAAAGATAGTATCTACAAGCATATCAGAAACTTCAGATCTTACTACTAAAAATCGATAGGCAATGCTGTTGTGAGCATATCCAAGAAAGATACAATCTACCGTCTTTGGTCCAAGCTTACGCTTCTTATTAATTTTGATTTGTCAGGAAGCGAGAATAACATTTTTATGATGTGGAGGGATCGAGCACCTAGTGTGCCTGATAACATCTATGCTTAACAAGTACTAGTCCATCCAAATTTGAACTTATTAATATAACCAAGTACTAACAAAAAAAATCATGATACAACTCAACGTAACTTCATGCGTGAGTGAATCTGACCAATTTATAATTTATAAAATTGTATGTAAACATCTCTGTGACTATATCCCCTGTCCCTAAATAAATAAATTACTAGATTTGTCTTAATTTAAAAAAAAAACTAAACTTTGACCAAATTTTAGAAAAAAAGAGTCATCAAAGATTTATGGTGTCACATAAATATTGTCAAATATATACCATAGAATACATTTTCATAATATGTTCGTGTTGTTGTTACTCTTTTCGATAAAGTTAAGTTTGATTGGCACGAATTCTAGGAATTGATCTATTTAGAGATGGAAGGAATATATATACTTGTTCTATAAAGACATTATTTTCTGAAATCCAATTTGATCTGTCCAGAGTAACATGTATGTATATTATTGTGAAACATATTGATTTTTGGAAACTAAACGTTTTATGGTGTTCTAAATATATGGAGATGCAATTTCTGAGACCAAGACATCGAATCGGAATTAAAACTTGCACTTTACTCCACAACTAGAAACATACATGGTGATCCCCAGTTAGCTTTAGTTTGTTATACATGCATGCATGCATGCATTCATGCATGGTCCATCTCGGCAACAGAAGTCACTTTCAGTTGTTTTGCAGGTCAGGACCCTTTTTCACATCGTCAATGGCGGCCTACAGTTATGTACTTGTTACATGAGGTGGCAAGGCGGTGCGGCCCTGCCCACTGCCCGCTGGTCACTGTGCCGGTCAAAGTTACGGTTGCAACATGAATGTACGTACAGACAGACATTTCTCTCTTCACTATTTTTAGAAACGACTGAAAATAGCTAGGAGCCACGTCTTTCCACTAGTGTTGCATGTTGAATTTGCATGTTGCAGGTTGAGCATCCGTGTCCTCCGAGGACGACGACGACATGCATGGGCTGTTCATCGATCTCTCCGGCGCGCTCCATGTGCCGGCCGCCGGCCGGAGAGCAAAATGCGGTGCTGTGTACGTCGTGTGTAACTGTGTGTAGATGCGCAACAAACTGCCCGATGCCCGCGCGGTCGATCACTCACGCGGTCCTTCGTGCCCAAGCTTTGGACTATTGGAGTGGTAGGACCGCCTGACTAGAAGACGGTGTCCAAGCCAAGTGGATAAGCATCAGAAAGAGCTCGGGTTTCATGGAAATTACCACTCGTCTGCGACGAAACCAATTTCACGCGTCGTTGCCTACGCGGTCTGGACGCTGATTGCAATCGATTATGTTGACGGAGCTAGATTTTATCTTTTGATGCAGTAATCGCCGAAACAGATCCCTTAAACTGGAATGAGATGAAAGTCGCCGGAGGAAAATTAAATGGAACAAAAAATTGGAATTGCCCTTGGCTGCTTCTGTATAGAATAGGATGATGTCTGTTGCTCGAGCACATCTCGGAAGAATTTGAAGAGCTGGATCTAATGGCGATGACGGCGTGAGCTAGGATGCTCTGCATCTAGTAATCGTTGGATCTAATGGCCACGACGACCTTAAGGAGATGAAGATCGATGCCTGGAGCAAAACGACGATTGAAACGGTAATAATCGATGCTGGATCCGATGTAGTGCTCTGCCAGTTTGCCATAAATATCAATTCAAAAGAAATTAGTAGTACTACTGTACTATAGATATTTGTTTTATCAATTTGTGCAAGGACAAGATGAACAAGATACTCGATATATAGTCAGCTACACCAGATAACTCTGATCAAACTATCAAAGCAAGGATTAATAAAGAAGTCATTTTATTAACCTGTGCAGGGAAAAAATAGATACAATGATATACCGGCAACATAGCTCTAGACGTACAAGAGGAGGCCGAGGAGCTCGATAACCCCCAAAGGCCAGAGCTACACTATGCTGCCGATTGCATCCGCCACTGCACGAACGTAAGGCGGCAAGCCGCGGCATGCATGCGTACACATGCAGGCGCCAGAGATCTGCCGCACGGGCGCGCGGGCGAACATAGACACACAAAGATACAGCCGGCTGCACGTCATCAGTTCAGGAACGAAAGGAAGAGCAGCCCCTTCCCTATGATCCAGAGGACAAAAGCCGTGAAGATCCAAGGAGCGGCCGAAGGCGGCGGCACGGCGAGGAGAGCCTCCGCGACGAGAAGGCACGCGGACATGGCCATCATCAGTATGGCGAGAGCGCGGAGGCTCACTCGGCGGCGGCGAGGCCGCCTCTGCCCTCGGCGGTGCCCGCCGTTCAGGTCGCCGGAGATCGGCGGCGGTGGGGGAGGTGGGGCGGGCGCCTTCTCCTCCTCGCCTCGAGCTGCTGCTGGACGCCGTTTGGCGTCGCTCGCGCCTTCCATGGACGTTCGACGGAGGGAGGATCGCCGGTATGGTTCGAGTTCTGGCAGTGTGGCGGGGCTGGCAGCCCGCCGCCGGTGAGGCGGCTTGGAGTGGGGTGATGTTAATTTCACGGCCCACAGGCCACAGCCACAATCGAGGTAGGGCAGCAGCATTATGTTATGTACAGTAGGTGTAGTAGTGAACAAGTTGATCACGCCATAACGAAGTTTCCAAGAAGGTCAGCTCCCTCCACCGCGTTGGGGCCTATATATTTATGAGTATATTTGTTTGCGTATGAAATTTCAAGAATATATATAGGTGGAGTATACTACATGGTTATTAGGACACACATATATATCGCGTCATATTTATTTCGTCATTCGCTTGACGTCACGAGTCCACCGGCGACGTACGTCGATCGACGAGGAAGCTTCCTCCGCACAGCACGCACACGTCGCGCGGCGGCGGCGTTGTACGTACGCGTTCAGTCTTGCGCGCGCGCTGTCACGCTGCCTGTGCGCAGGACACGGAAAAGTACGTACCGACATTTTGTACGAATATAAAATCCATCCTTGGATAGCGACACGTACGAAATATAACCTACGGTTGAGTACCTTGCTAGTAGTATTGTGACCTGTACATGATACTCAGCATCGCCGCAGCCAATTCGGACCATATCAGGATCAGGATCAGGATCAGATACTCCGTATTCAAGTACAGTACGTACGTGACAGTCAGCAGATGTCGCTGCAAGTAGCTAGCGTGCATGACCATGCGAGCAACGAACCTTTTTTCTCCGTGCTGCGTCTGGGGAAACAAGAACATTCGTGTCGATGTCGGCCAAAAATATGTCATTGATTGCGGCTTTGAAAAAGACACAAGTTGTTGACGAATAAGCTGAAGAATTTTAGGCACAAGAATGTTGAAAATTTCCGATATTATATAAAAGCCGTGCGGTCCATCATCGGCCGGGCGACGTGGGGACGACGACGCTCGATCCATGGCGTGTACATGTTATATCATGTCCTTTTTTTTTTTTGATAAAGTATACCTGTATTAATTAAAGGAAAAGTAATACAAGTACACCGTATAAGGATACGGATGAAAGCTACTCCGCCTATAATCTATAAGAACCCCAGCAAATAAGAAAATTACAAACTGGTCCTTAGACCCATCCGTAGCGAACACCGGCCCATAACCGTCTCCGTCGAAGACCGCCGCCACCAGCCGCCGCCGCCAAACCTGAAGCACCAAAAGCCGGAGGAAACCGCCCGGCGTTGAGGTGGACTGCGAGAAGACGCCGATCTCGCAAAGGCGAAGAAGTCGTTGAACGCCCATCCGTCGGGATCACTATCGAGGTTGAAACGGCGATGGTGGAGCCGGCGATAGCATCCTCCATCACGGTGAAGCCGAATCCGGTCGAACCACCAATCTTCCAGAAGACCCGCAGCCACCACCGCATCCACGATAGTAGGGGCCGGGAGCCTCCACGCACCAAGGCGCAAAGACCTCGCCCAACCGAACACTCCTAAACAAGATCCAAGAGCGGACCTTACCTCCACACCCTCGTCGCCGGCGCCGGAGACGAACACCGCCGAGACGGGGAAGAGAGCGAGAGGACATTATTCCTGGATGACGCCGCCGCCGCCGCCTCAACGCCATCATCGGAAACCCTAACATAGACCTAACCCTAACCCTAGCTCCGGGGACACACCACCAACTCGGGGAAACACGGCCACGCCCATCGCCGGGCGTGGAGGCCAGCTCCCCTCACCCACCAGCGTCGAGGAGGGACGCCGACGGGGAGGGAGCCGGCAGCGAAAGGGACTAATAGAGAAAAAGTCTCAAAAAGTCTTATATCATGTCCTTGACGATCTGCGCCTATACGTATCGTCTCTCGACATTTTGGGGGGAAAAAACTATACGCCTATCAGGATCCTTTCGGCTTGAGTATTCACTTAGTCACTTTACATTTTCTTTTGTATTCACTGTACAGAATTTTAAAGGGAATATTTAGGATCCTAAATAAATTTAAATGAAAAGGGCTTCAACAGAACCCGGCCTGTTATGGACATTATCGAGTAGTACAACTTCGGTTTCAAACGTATTTTCATCCAAGATTGAATGAAAAGAAAATAAAATAAAATTCAAAATATGAGCAATTCAATCATACTTTTAATAAATGATTTTAGATGAAAAGGTTGTGCTGTTATGCATGTATGGCTGGGTGAATCCCACCTGAAGGCTGTAAACGCTTATATGGTACTTTCTGTGCAATGACAGGACATTGCCCTATAATTCTAAAAAAAAGATGAAAAAGTTGTTTGTCTAAAAGTTGTCTATATCTTCAAAATCTATAGCTTTGGGTTTTTGTCGTTTCTCGATCCGAGGCCGTTTGAAAAAAAAGATTTGATTTTCCAAATGCGAGAATTTTAAAGTGAATTTTTGGACCATAGATTATTTCAAATGAAAAAGGCTTATCAACAACAATGTTTTAGATTTTTCAAGATTTATAACTTTGATTTTTTGTCATTTCTCTGTCTGGGCGTGGTTATAATATTAATGGATTTACATTTAGATGCCATTAGCTTTTAGCTCCATTACACAAGGCGATGCCCTACTTCAAAATTTGTTGCATGTGTTGATCATTTCTCCGTCGACTGAGGTCATAGTAATGGATTTACATTTAGATGCCATTAGCTTTAGCTCCATTACACAAGGCAAAGCCATAGCTCAAATTTTGTTGCATGCGTTGATCATTTCTCCGTCTGAGGTTACAGTAACGGATTTACATTTAGATGCAATTAGCTTTTAGCTCCATTACACAAGGCGATGCCCTACCTCAAAATTTGTTGCATGTGAATCATGTTATGAAGTTATCTTTATGTAGTAATACCTCTGTCTTATAAAAAGAGTTGTTCTAAACTCATACATGGCTACCAAGGTGGAAACCAAAGAACAAAAATGGCTCTATATATAGAGAAATTCAAGTTTGGGGTGTCGGGCTCTTAGGAAGCGAGCCGACTAGGATTTGGGGCCGTGCCATCTTAACGCAGGTGCCCGCTCGCCTCGAGGCCGATCAATCCGGCCACTTTGCCTTAAACCCACCACAACTCAATGTCGGCTTGGTCCACATTGAAGAAGCCAGATCGAGGTGTCACGCCCCACTTTTAATGGGACTTTTAATCTCGTATTGGCGCCGGGATCACGCTACCAATACGTTTACCGAGTCACGATAATGGAAATCAGTTATAGATGAACTATTCGAGCATATATTGACATAGGATAGAAGGACTTACAGCGGTGTTGAAGACACCACTCTGGATTATATTGATCAGAGTAGCCAACTGTGAAGCAGTGGTTTATCTGTGACGGGTTTGCTAGGGTGCTAGACCGTCTAGGCACGACTCCATGTTCCACAGGCAGCTTGAGTGCGGATGGAATTTCTGGGCTTCTACGTCTTTCTCCTAAACGACGTCTTATAAACTCCTACGTCGTGGGTCTCCTACTTCGACAGCGACCTTACCTTCGGATATGCCGATATCTGTAAAAACAGAGGGGTGAGTACAAAGGTACTCAGCAAGTCCAAACCAGGGGTGGTTTGGTGTATTAAGGGTTTGGGCCCTAGCAGAGTCTCTAAAACTGCTCTTGCTAGTTCCCGGGATTATCTCATCTGGTCATCACCTTCACATGTTCACAAAGGTTAGTTAAAGCTAATCATAAATGTTCTTTCCTAGCATTCGCCCATTCCAAGGACGTGGCTATTCGAATAGATTTATATAAACTCTGCAGAGGTTGTACAATTTCCCCACACGATGGATCAGCTCCTTCCATGATCGGTGGTTAGAAAAGATCCAACGAGACCTCGTACCCGCTCGGATGCCTCCTAGGTTTCGGTATATCTTCTACCAAAGGTTTCTCGGGGGTTGGAAATGGGAAGGTCACTCAGCATCCCATTAGCACTCAGCAATTCGGATGATCACTTTCAAGACCCGTCAACTTAATAATTAGGTATACGATAACATTGCGCCAAAAGTTTTTCGTGGAGGATCACAAAGCAACCACGCCAACCGGACCATGGGGCCACTCTCCCCATGTCTGCTCCCGATAGCTCTTCTGCCTACCACCGGCCACCTAGGCATACAATATACCTCAACCTAACGGGGTGTGAGATCAAGTCGCCCCTATTCCGACGCGTGGCTGTACGTGATATCTCACTAGGTAGAAGGTCTATGAACCGGTCCTTAGGGAGGCGAGTATCTCTCCGCAGGAATCCCCTCACGGCAATTCCCATAGTAACCCATCTCACAATGAATTACTATCACCCACCTCTTTTGTTGGTTAGGGTTCATTAGGCGATCTTATGTTATACTTGATTACAACGTATGACCGTAGATAACGTGGATGATTACGTCATCCGGCTTAGCTCCATAGCTCCGTTATCAGGCTCATACGACTATATACTACTCAGATTATCCTCGGTGATGCATCATGTCTATCATCATCATCATCATCTTATTAAGGTCATGATTAGGGGGTAAGGACTTGCACAGGATGTTCTTCTTGATCGGCACTGGCGTCGAACGTCTCTAACGTACTCCGGGAGAAACCTCTAATCCGAACGTCGAAAACTACCTCGCGTGAGCGGTAAAACCTAGCTTGAACTATGGCACACAAAACAAACATAGAACATTATGGTGGTAATAGGTTAGTTGCATAGATCTAGAATTTAGATAAATTATGGAAGTTGTTTCACGCAAAACGGAATTAAAATGCATGAGTTATGGATTTTTATAATATTAATCCCTAATTTATTAATTAGGGTAATATTATAATATAATTTTATCATGTAAATAATTTGGAACTAATTACATGATAAAATTCCATAAATCGAATAATGAATTTACAAATTTTTTCTGGGAATTTTTACGTCACGGGAAATAGGCTTTCTAGCTCTCTGTGTACATCGCGGGTATACCTAGCATTTAACTATGTGTACCCTTAACTGTATGGGTGCTCTATGTATATGACAGGTGGGGCCCTTTTGTGCCACGTGGGTGCCAGAGTGGCGCTGCAGACCTTGGGTCCTGCCTACGTGGCCTGGTGACGGCGGTAGACAGCGACGCCACGCGTCTGTGCCTCACTGGCCCTTCCCTAGCGCCGTGACGGTGGGGAACGGAGCCGTACGCGGACAGGGCCGCGTCCCCGGAGTCCTTCCGTCGCGGCGGTCGTTCACCGGGGTATCGCCGGAGATGGCCGGCATTTATCAGCTGCTCGCCGCTGAAAGCTCCTCGGACGCCTCGCGTCACCCCGAATCTGCTGGTAGGGATGAGGGTGAAGGGGGTAGGGTTTTTCCACGATGACGGCGTGCGTGGGCGGCGCATCGGCGGCGGTGGCGCCAGGGGATGGCTTCTACAGCACCAGGGCAAAGGAAACATAGGAGAACCGATAGGAGGGACCTCGAGTAAGCCATTGGACTCACCAATTTGAGCAATCGGCGACGAAATCGACGGCGGTGTCGAGACCTAGCCGCCGGCGGCGGTGGTGCCCGATTTGGGGGTAATGCGAACTGCGCACTGGAGAGAGGATGGGAGAGGAAGCAGAGAGAAGCAACGCGTGTTCCAGAGCACGGCAAAGCTTGTGAGGGGTGGTGCGAGCTCGATCGTGCCTTGGCCGTCGCTATTTATAGGCGCGCCGGGTGGACGTCGCCGGCGAGATGTTTTGGTGCGCCGCCCGATCTTTCTCGACATCTCATCCTCGCGGCGCGGGCGACTCGGGCAGGGAACTAGCTGTCCCGGACGCGTCGCATATGCGTGGCCCCTCTTGCTCCAGCTGTGCCGGCTGGCCGAGGTGTCCCATCGCCGGCGCGTTGGCGCTCGAGCCCGGTCATGGCTGCCGCTGTTCGTCAGCATGAATGCCAGGAGGGGATGTCGTTCGCTTGCGCCGCGTGGCGTCCTCGTCGGGGTTGAGCGGGCGATGCGCCTCGTCGGTGAGCTGGCCCATACCGGTCTACTCGCGACAGGCGGGGTTGCATACCACGGAAGGCGGCATGCTCGCGGCACGGCGTTCGCGGCGCCTGTTGGCGTTGACGCCATTGCTTTGTCTCGTGGCATCATCTGGATGACCTCGTCGGGGTTAGTGGCCTCGCCGTGGCTCGGTCTTCGTCACCAGCTCCGGCGGGCATCTATTGGCGGCGCTGTTGGCGTTGACGCCGGCTCTTCGTACTCATGGACGGAAACGGGTGGCCGCGGCGGCTCCTCGGGGAAGATGAACGTGCGATGCGTGCTCTCATCTCCTTCGCCAGGCAACTCGGTGCGGCGGAGAAACGGCGGGGCCCGTCGGGCGTGTCCGTGCGTGCTCGGGGAGGAAGACGACTCCGTCGTCTATGCTTGCCCGGCGAGTAGAGGGGAGACGGGGCGGGCTCGGCCTTTGGGCTCATCAAGCTGGGCTCGGCTGCCCGATCCCGATCTTTGGGCCGGCCTGCTTCGTGCACATAGGGAAGAAAGAGGGAGAGGCCTGTTGGGCTGGAAAGGATGGAGGAGGGAATGAGCCCGTGATTCATTTTTCTGAATCTGATTTCCTTCCCATTTCTTTTCTCCATTTCTTTCTCTCTTTTATTTCTTTTCCTCCCTATGCTATATTTCATGTACACTAGTAGTTCTCCCATTTGCATTTATGCTAATGTATATATTTCTTAGGGTCCTTTATTGAACACTAATAAATATATACCCTTGTTTGGAAGAAATACACAATAGCATACATGCTTTATAATTCCCCTATTATTCTCCTTCTCATTTCCATGCATACTCATATCCATGTATATGGTTGTACCTTCCAATTGTATTTATTCAAGTATATATATGTTATTTAGAATTTATCATTATAGGCACTCACATATATACTTGTTGAAAGGACATACACATAGATACATGCATTAGTATACTTGCCCCTAATATTTCCCTTTTTTTTCCTAGGGCCTACCGATGGGTTTGGTGCTTACATATATTCAGGAATTTATCTAGAGATGCTGGGAATATATGTCTCCCCACACATGTAGTCTAGGGTTTGTAGATTTATTCCCGAGAAAATGTAATTCATGTTCATGCATAGATATACTTCCATAATTCAAAGTCTAGATCGAGAACACATTACCTTGGCCACCATAAGCTCTGCAAGCAAGCAACAACACAAAGGAACCTAATTTCTATATGATGGATTTTGAATGCAGGGTTTTCGAAAACAGGGGTTTGGTTTTGCGGAAAGTAAATCAAGTTTTTAGTTTATTTCGAAAAGTTCAAATTTTTAATGAATTTTAAAATGATGCAAAAACACGGGTGTTACAAGAGGAGTCTCCAACGTAAAGCCCCTCTGGTGGAGGAGAAGAGCAGCGGTGCCGGCACAGGAGAAAGGGAGGGAAGGCTAGACATGGCGAGAATAGGAAGGAGGGCATTTATCTTGAAGTAGGTGGACAAGAGGAGGGTCTGCATCTGCCTAGCTGAAGGAGAAGAGGATAGGGGCTGACCGAGGATTGAACTAAGAGATAGATTGTGGGACCCACACTAGAACAAATTTTTTTACAAGATTTGAAGGGTAGATCGATATTTTCTTTGGTACATAAGGAGGTAGTAGGACCAAAATACCTACAACGCTTGAGACAAGACAACTATTAACTAGTTTGCACATTCTCTTTTTTGAGATTGTTATTATATGTGTGAACCTGCAAACTATCCAACATAAAACCATTGCAACACTATTGTTGAAAAAATCCAAATGCAATGTATACCAAACACAACTAAATTATTAAGAACCATTACCAAATAAACCATCTGTCTGAAACATACGAGCAAAGCGACGACCAAAAGAGCCAGAACAAAAATCTAAAGATTTCCAGTGTATATAAAATCTATATGCGTGTGCCTATATGTCCTGGAATTATTACAATCACACAAAATTGTCTCACACATGCAGGCATCGAATTAAAAATAATAAGCTGAAATTGTAAGGCAAAACAGCCATATATATATAGGTAGCATGAAGGACAGTATTATTATTGGGTTCAACATTCAACGACAATGACGACTGACACGCTCTTACGTCATCTTCTTCATGGCGAGGAATAGAAGGCCAGTGCCACACAGGAATAATCCGAACATAGCAAGCTCTGGAGGGATTAACTTCGGGGCAACATGGATGTGGTTGGTCATAACGATCACCGAACCTGCAATGAGCCAATAAGGGAGCCTCCAGTTTTTGAGGCCTAGCTTTATCTTCTTAGCAGCAACGGCGCCACCGCCTCCTTGATCCTACATATATACACAAACGGTGTGCGAAAAAAACAAACATATGTCATACTCATAAGTCATTACAATGTTCTCATGACTCACGACATGGAAGACCTCAAGGGTGGGTGTTTGCCCATGTGCATCCATATCTTTGTATTGGTGGATGCATGTACGTGTACTTGAGGAAGAAATCAACATTCACTATATATACTCTACCATAACATATATGTACACATATAGGAAGAGGAAGGGAAGCATATAGGATGATATATATGTAGTTCAATACGAAAAATTTAATATGGCAATTTGTCATGGAAAGGATGTAAGATGATCATGTTTTCATTAGTTCTACAAAGAGTGATCTGGTGTTTGTGTTTTTGCAGAGTGTGCATACCGCACACGAACCACATCAAGGCAAGGTGTGCTTTAGGATCACTTACAAATAGAGAGATACGGGGAAAAAATAGAAGACTATCACGTAAAATAGAACCTAGAAATACAATTATTCTGATTCCAAAAAATAAATGTTACTACCACAGGATTTCTTAACCACGACGATCATTTTGGATTAACCATGGAAGTTTTTCCAACCGCCTCGGAGAAAAAGGCCATGGTTAATGGTGGCCTTAATAACCGAGGTGATTGCAACCTACCATGGTTATTCCAAAATTGCCTATTACACACGTTCACAGGAATTAAAAGATCATCAAATTCAGACAATACTGTGGTTGAAATTAGTGAACTTGGTTTGGGATGAATCCTAGTCCTAGGAGAAAAGATACATGGAATGGACTTCGGCTTGACAATCCATCCATACAGTTCCCTTACAAACAATACTTATTAACTTGTTGTATCCAATAAAAAAATACTTAACTTGCTGTAGATACAAGAGTGGAGACTGGAGAGTGCTTTTTTCTTAGGTGATAGTGTTGCGCAATACTTACCAGATTGATGCGTCCATCCACTATAATCAGCGGATCTTGTTCTTTGCCTCCGGCTTTCTCCTGAACTGGAGGAACAGCATCCATCATGCTGTCCTCAATCACCTGCTTCTCCAAGTCTTTCATGCCCTCCTTCGCCTGCATGCGTGCGGCGCAAAAATAAATAGAACAGAAATTGATCGGGTAAATAAAAGGGAAAAACTCATAAGGCATGTACGTGTATGTAGTTATAAGATGCTCACACCATCGTGCTGTCGATGAGGGCTTCCTGATGAATCGGCGCTTCTGATTTCTGAATCACGTGCGTAGGTGTACTTCTGCGACTTCTCTCTGGCCTGGTCTCTCCTATCTTGATTCGTGCAGTACATCCTTTGCAAGATTTTGTCTTCGATGCAAGAATTTTATTCACATGGTCTTCGATCTTGCATCACACACTAGTAAACACATGTCCAATATATATGACATCACTATCTGATTTGTGTCAAATTTAAATATAACAGAGTGCATACAACTTGTTCTAAAAAAATGTATCTCAAGATCAAACTCATTTTCCAGTGCATACAACTTGTTAAAAAAATGATGTATTTCAAGATCAAGCTCTTTTCCAATGAAGTTCATTACTAAGAGTTGGAGGGTGTAAGTAGCATGCTTCATTGAGTTGCAACTTGCAATAACATAACATTTGGTATATATAAGATAAAACACAAATTTCTTTAGGGGGTGTTTAGTTCCCCTTTCGTCCCAAAAATTTTGGGGCTTTGGTCCATCATTTTACATAATGAAACTAAACACTATGCAAAACTTTTGACAAAAAAGTGGTCATTCTATATTTTGGATTTTGGTCTCAAGAGACCAAAAAAAGCCCAAAAGCTTCCAACCCCGACCAGCACCATGAAAAAAATTGGCATTTTGGATGGAACTAAACACACCCATAAAAAATTGGCATTTTGTCTTAGTTGGAGCAAGTGGGCAATGCCCCGCTACTCGCTTGGTGGGAGCAATGGCGTCGGAGATGGCATGGTGACAAGAGGAAGGGCTGTGACACCCTATTCACCATGGTGGCATGGGAGATTTGGAAAGAAAGGAATGCATGATGCTTCCGCAACGCCGCATCCACCAAGACCGAGCTCTTGGTCACCATCAAGCACTCCACCGATCTTTGATTGAGGCTGGGGAGTGCAAGCTTAGTTGTCTGCTTTGTGGGTAAATGGTTTAAGGGATGAAATGAGGGGAGGCCGCGCATTATCGTAAAACTAATGCCTCCCCAACGCGCACCACTTGCGTGATTTAAAAAACTATTCTCCTTAAATTCAATGATCTGCAAATATTTTGTGTATTCAAGAAAAAAAATGTCATTTTGCATTTTATCAATCCAAAGTACTTGACATTTTTGTGTATTTTTGCATGGGGACTAAACACACCCTTAGAACAGATAAAAGAATCTCCCTATCGTTATAATTAACTTTGGTCAAACATTAAGTCAATCCTTTTATGGATGGAGGGAGTACCAATAAATAATGATAATCTATAGATATATCTTTAAGCCTGGTGAAAGCAACAACAGTAAACCCGTTTCCCTCCTAGACTCAGTTTACCGTAGATTCTACAAGACGACCCGTTAACACACCGCCCACTCCAAGCGAACCACGTAGTACTCCGCACGGTGCCTACGGTAGAACTTTCCAGGTCCTTCCCCTCCCTGGGCCCTGTATACCAATAAAAAAAGATCTAATCATCGATGGAACAGGGAATTCTATGACCCGCCGCCTTCTCCTTCAGCTACCGCCGGCAGCCTTCTCCTCCGTCGACGCCCGTCGCACCGCCTCGCAGCGTCCTCGACCGATGCCAGGGCAAGAGTGCGAGCAAGCCCCGGGCGTGGTTGCCTCCTGGCACCTCGCGGTGCAGCCTGCAGGCCATCCCCGCAGGTGGCCGCGCAAACCACATCCATAGCCAGCGTCTCCCCACAGCCCGCCCCTGCCGAAGTCACGGGGCATGGCCTCTGCCATTTACTTTAGTAATCAGCAAGTTTTTTTTTCTTCTTCATCCAAGCAAATAAGCCCACTAATCTTAATCTTGACATTTTCCATGTCTTCATGTAGTGCTTTGTCCTGAGATTAAAATTTATTAGTCAATTCTACAATTTAGATGAGTTATTAATTTTAAGATGGCTATTTGCTCTATCCGATTTGGTTCTTAGCTGTTTTTTTCTCTCTTTTTTAAAGAACATATCTGTACTTGCTCAGTTCATGAAGTACACGGTGCATGTACTCATATCAGGGTAGATTTTCTGTTCACACTCCATACTCTATAGTATCAACTATATTCTAATCTCTAATCCAACTTTTGTTATCGCAAGCTAAGTTCATAGCGTCAGGCATCCTAATTTAGGACGTTGACACGTAGTTTCATCTGTTCACACACTGTCTAAGACCTCAGTTAAGTGTAATATACATGTATAAACCACGAATATTTTATCTTCATAGTTTCCCTTGACAGTTATGTATCAACCCGCGTTCGCACGGGGCTCTGGCTAGTTTTTAATAACTTGCATGCTTCCAAGATTATATTTTGGTAGCAGATCACACTACCGGACACACCGCCTCTACCGAGTGCTGGAAATTCCACCGAGAGCCCGGCGCCAGCTTCGGTAGAGGCTGCCTGTACCGACGGTGGCCATCGGTGGAAAAAGCTCGGTGGAGCTCCCTCTACCGAGAGGCCACCCCTCGGTGACCCGGGCCTCTCGGTGGAGGTTGCGTTCACCGAGAGCCAGCCGCCCCCAGCCCTCCGATTGGATCATGAATGTGATATATGTGATAAATGAGCTGTATCAGTGTATGGATGTGATAATTGACTTGCTTGTTCTGTTTGTTAAGGTGGAAATGCAAAAATATAAATATTTTAAAAAAAAAGTCACTTCACCGAGCGCAACCCTCGGTGAATCTGGGAAATTTGGGTTCCGCCACCCTAGTTTCCCGGATACACCGAGAGCCCCGCTCAGCTCTCGGTGAAGGCCGACTACTATAACCGTACCGAGCTCCATGATAGGCTCTCGGTAGAGATGGGTCTAAATGATGATCTAATTAATCTCTTAATATTAATATCTACCGAGAGCTGAGGGGTGGCTCGGTGAAGCGGACGTCGGCGGAGGCCGCCCGATGTCGGCGTGTGCTGAGCTTTGGCGAGGGGGCTCGGTGGACTTGGCGTCGGCAGAGGTCGACGCCCGTCGGCAGAGGTCGACGCCCGTCGACAGAGAGGTCGACGCCCGTCGGACGTCCGCTTAGGTTTGGCGAGGAGCCAAGGCCTTCGGGAGATGTTCTACCGAGCGGCGATGGCTGAGCTCTGGCACGTCGTCACCGTTCGCCGTTTCTCCGAGGGGTATCTACCGAAAACTCCTCTCGGTGGAGCCTCTACCGAGTGCTTTCATGTCTTCACTGATTGTTCCCGGCACTCGGCAGAGGCTCAGCCTCCAGTAGTGTCGCATTGCAACCAGCTAAACTGCCAAGTACTGACCTAAGTGTACTGAGTTTACTGCAAACTAAACCTAAAAAAGGTCCTTCTCAAACTTGGTATTCTGCAATAAATTCAACTTAATTTCACACGAGATGCCCAATAATATGGTCAAAATGTAACATGCATAGTATTACTATGTATTGACTAGCTAGCTAGGTTCAGCATGTGGTGGCAACTTATTACACTTCACTTTAGCACTTAGTTGCATGGTGGAACCTTAGATGCATGCTGAGAAATGTTTATGAGCAACTTACGTTCAGCATAATTGTTCCCTATTGCAAGAGAAAGAGTAAGTAGTTCAGCTTGATGTAATCACATCAATTGCCTAGTAAAACTGTTGCACAAATCCATTTGTTCCAGGTCTGCGGAAACTGGTCTATTTATCATAAGGTTCTATCAGGGGAAAAAATAGAGAGTTACAACTTACAGATAATCGTTATTCTTGTATACATGCTGCTCCATGCATGCACTGCACCTCTTTGAAGTTTGAATGCAGCACCTTGTCTATATATGATTCCCCATCATCTGCACAAAAGAGTTCTTGTTTTAACAGATGCATGAAAACTCACTACACTGTCGTCAGCAGTACTGGAATAATCAGAAGGACTGCAATTTAATCACGTAGAAAAATCTGGACCATTGCGTTAATTTTATATAAATTTTATAACATTGTTCAACGTGTTACAATTGCAAATTAATTACTCATTCGCCATTCCTCTCCTATACTGATCGAGTATCCATGAGCTTATTGACTGAGTCTGTTGACGATAAAATCGGTAACACACCAAAACAAGAGCTAGATCGCTCTACGTAGGGCAAGCCGAAAATCGGGGATCGGCAAGCGCCTAGGGATGTCCACACCTGGACCGTTTGCCTCCAACGATGAGCGCGATACGCAAGACACGTCGTCGGAGGAGCCTCGTCGGGAGCGCGGTACGCAAGACACGCCGGCGAAGTCTCTTGAAACCCGAAACCCCACACGCCCGGGACGGACCCCGTGAGGGCGTGCGGCAGCTATGGGCTGCCCTAGCCGGCCTGACCGCTCTAGGGCGTTGTTGTCGTCGATCTTCCGTTCATGGCATCGGCGGCGAAGAAGGAGGGAGGATGACCTACAAGCAAGACGGTAGTAGATGTGTTTTTGTCGATTGGATGTAGATGGGATCAAATCGGCCATGAACCCCTTCATTATATAGGGGAGGGTGGTCTTATCCTTTTAGGAAGGCGTCCTAGGACGTTTCCAATCACCAAAAATCGCACCAAACAAGTTTGGAAACAAACCGATTTGGATACGATTCGGATCAGCCCGAAATCGGGCTGACCGGACGCTGCTACGATAGCACCGACGCACCGGTCAATGCGCGCCGCAGAGAGGGTCTGCAGGCGCGACCCGACCGGACGCGCTGACGGACGCTGACTGGACGCCGTCGCGCCCGGTCGGTGTCCCGGCCGCCTGCTTCTACAGGCGCGACCGACCGGACGACCGACCGGACCGCTGGACCGACGCGCCCGATGAGTCCGGTCGAGTGAGTCCGGTCACCTTCCGTAAAGCCGTTTTCGATCCTCCTCGAGAATTTGGCTAAGTCACGGAAATTTGCGGTGACTTGGACCTCCAAAATATGGCTAAGTCTGGAATTTTGCGGTGGTTTAGCCTATGCCATTTTTGGGTGTCAACAGAGTCACCAAAATGGAGGTCTCAGTGTAGTATATAGATAATCCGAAATCCATGGGGCAGCATTTCATTCACAGGGGAACTGATATTACAACAACACCAACAAGAACTAATTACACGCTGGTAGATCATTTGAATTATTCCCAAATTTGTGCTCGGGATTGGCTGCGGGGTTGCTGTTGATGAGCACGCAGCAGCCCCAGACGAGGAAGATGCCCGCGGCCTGCAGGCTGCGGTCCCTGAAGTCGACGAGGTGCTGCAGGGGGCGGCGCCCGACGCCTCCTCCTCCTTCTTCCTCAGCCGCGGCTTGGGCTTGGACTTGCTGGAGACGACCGTGGTCTTGGTGATCGTTCAGCTGCTGAATGGCGCCCAGCAGGCCGCCGCCGGCGGCGGCGGGGCGGGGCTTCCTCGCCGCGAATCTCGTGCTTCTCCATGGATCTGGCTCGCTCGTGGATTTGTGTGGGTGGCGGGTGATTAGGGTTCCCCAAACCGCGCTCCTTGGTGTCTCTTTTTTGTAATCTCTCTTTTTTCTTTTCTTTTTGGAGTGGGGGCTGGCGGCACATGGTGTTGTTGCTGCTTATTTTAGAGACTGACTACTGGGGCCGGGGACGGTGTACGTGAAGACTGAAGTGTGAATGTGATCGGTTTCTTCGGCTGGAAGATTACTTGTTTTCTTTTTTTGGGCGGCTGGAGAGCCCTGGAGGTACAATTATTTTTATTGTTTTTTTATATATAATAAAAAGGTGGAGGTGTGTTAACAGAGGTTTAACCTTGATGGGTCTAATAACAATTACATGGGCGCCTAGTTTCTCACTCTCAGATGCGTCTGCTTCTTAATATGTGCCTCTTTAACCTTTCGTTAAAAAAAAAGATGGATCCATTACCATCCCATGGTAATTATAATGGCTACAACATGACCCACTAGCCAGTATATACAACCCCCACGGCCCCACCCAACGTTGATACAGATTCACATCATCTGAGCATGGCAGCACTTCCATTGGTAGCATAGGGTTGAGGTACTTTTTAGAATTGGGACTAAAAAAAATAAGTCCATTTCAGTCTATAAAACCAAACAGCAGGTACCTTTTTTACACTTCTTACTAAAGGTCTCTACAAGCTCTTCTTGAGAGTTTTTTTTTTCTAAAAGTCATTGGGACTTAAAAAAAGTCATAGAACTAACCAAACAGGGCCTCAGCAATTCTACACTTCTACTATAAAAAAGCGGTTCTACAGTGTTAGGACTTAGGAATCATTTATTTTTGACCAAAGTCGTGCAGAACGAGCGTTGTTGTTCAAATCCTGACGCCCATAATAATTGAAAAGATAAATGATTATCGCCACATCTTAGAGAAAAAAGGGTCTATATCACCCATATATACTGCTTGAGGCAAAAGCAAAATTTGGGCAGCAAATATGGGCAGCAGGGAATCTTCATATATGCGCGGCAAGCAGCATCAGTCTTATATGCTCATACAAATCGCGCAGCTGCTGTAAAGGACATGAACATATTAAGTTCCAAATCCGTTGACAAGTACAGTTAAGATCCAAATCGATGGCATAAACGAAAGGAATTGTATTGTAGAGAGAGAGAGAGAGAGAGAGAGAGAGAGAGACGACGTACATGAACGCTTGGCTGCATGCCGAGAAGGAGAACGATGTGTATACCGCGCCGCCAGCCCGGCGCCGGCGGTGAGCAAGCATGGTTATTAGCGCGCCTCGGCGGCAACCCGGCGAGTTGACCTGAGGAGAGGTAGCATATGGCGCGCGCAGCCAGGGCCATAGGAGATGAATGGTGGAGCTAGTAGCAAGTAGTATGTACGCACTGCACTGGTAGCGCTGATGACAGATAGATATGGACGTGCACTCTGCAGTCTGCGCTAGGAACGAAGTAGTTTGATTGGTCACCGGGTGTTGTGTGTCTCCTGCTGGTAGCTACACCACTCAGCTGCGCGGATCTAGTCATCGGACAACAAGTGGTCCTTGTATTTTATTTATTGTTTCGATTTGAACTCCCCAACTACTAGCATATATACTCTACGTATACTATACTAATATTCAGCTGCGCGGAGTATACCAGAATAAGCTGCTGTGAACATTGACTCGGTTCCCAATAGAGTTGCAGCTTTTTTGCAGAGAAAATGTAAATAACTTTCTTCCTAGAAAATATTCAGCTAGTATGCCAAATGCCATGTCGTTTCTTTTACTGGGCACGGGCAGCACCGTACCGTACCCCGGGCGCGCGAGCCTAATTAGCTTTGTTGGGCCGGAGAAGCTAAGACGAATGCAATTGACGGGCTGAAATGAAATGCGGAGGGCATCGATCTCAGCATCTACTGGGATTTTTTTTTTTTTTTTTTTGACAAGAAGCATCTACTGGGATTGAACTGGATTGAATTACCAAACTGTCCATACTTGCTGTAACAGCGACCAATGTCTCAAAACATATTAGCAAAACAACCAAAAATTAAAAGAGCCATGATGAGCTCTGGGGTTCAACAGTCGAAAACGTATCTTGGAATTTTTATTTCAGTCTGATCGAAACACACCTTTTTTCAATCATGCATATGAATTTAACTGCTGAAACAGTGAAACCGTTCGAGAATCATCGTATTGAGAGCCTCGCCGCAGTCTGGAGATACGCCGGGGATCCGTTCACACCACGGCCGACGGGCCGATTTCTCCATTGCCAACATCGGATCGATGCGTTGAGTGATTCATGTTGAGTTTTCTCAAAATGGCTCTGCCCCCTCTCGTGCTCCCTCCCACCAACCCCCTCCTCCCATGGCGCCGCCTGAGGTGACCCGATGTTAGGTCTCTCGGACCTGAGCTTTGACTCAGGTCTTGCTTTCTCCAAAGACCGTGCTTGATCGGTTCGGGTGCACGATGAGCCCCAAGATTCCAGAGCAATCCACGGCAAAGTGCTTCAAGTTGGTGGCTAGCTTTGGCCGTTCTTCGCTTCGTCTAAACAATGACTCGGTTAGTCTCATCCTCCAATCCTGTCTGGGTGGGGCTGCTAAAGATTTTTGTGTCCAGAATCTCTCGGTTGGATGTTTAGTTTCCTAGTTTCATGCAAAGAAGTTGGTTTTATGATCTATAATTTGAAATCCCACTCTTGCAAAGCTTTTTCGATCTTCTTCCACCTTTGGAGTGGGGGTGGACCAAATTGATTAAAGAATATGATCTTTGGTTGCATGAACTAGAATCTGAATGGACCCATATTGGATCCAATGGAAAAGCCCTGAAAACATATGCTGATGTCTTGAAATCAAATCCCACAAAAAAGAAGCATGTTTTCAAAAGACGAAACTTCCCTGATAATTATCATCAAAATTATTTGCTTAATGCCAGTGTTTCCTCGGCTTCTAAGTATATCAAGAATTCTGTCTTCAAGAGGTTGTCCTTCCCAGATAATTATCAGGAACAATTTCTTTCTACTCCCTTAGTCGGGATAGATATTCTAGTAAAAATGACCATGTTACTCACTCCAATCCCCAGCTCTTGCTGCTTTTTCCAAATCGAAGTTCCTCTCTCCAGCCAAGAAAAATTAAAAAAAAATTTGGATTCCTAAATCTTCGCCTAGCTCTAATGACAGTTTCAATGTCATTATGAACTATAATCATGGCTCCATTTCAAATTCAAATCTGGGCGCTGTTGTGGGATAAGCCCATGGGCCTCACTCCCTTAAGGCCAACCCGCCAGAGATGGAAACCGGCTCCCCGCTATGTGGGCTGGGCCGTTGCAGTAGATGTTTGGATCCTGGTCATCTAAGGAAATCTTGCACAAGGCAAGTAAGGTGCCGTATCTGCTACAATTACGACCATGTCTCTCGCTCCTGCTTTAGGAAATGGCAATTTCAACGGCGTTTTGTGCCGGTCCACCGTGTGGAAGGTGAAGAGGCAGCGACTGTGTCTATAAATACCCAAATCCGATCATCAGTCCCTCCTCTTGGCGACTCCGGCCACCATCACACCCTCGCCTCCTCCTCAGACTGAAACCTTGCAAAAACCCTCCTCGAGCCCGGCAGCGGCGGACATGGCGAACTGGGAGATCGATCCCCGCCACTTCGTCCCAGAGGGCTTCACCCTGGTACCACATCCGGCTCGCCCTCCGCTCCATCATGAGGTGTTCGTGACTGGCTGCTACACGCAAATCAATGAAGATCTTGCCATCGTCAAGCTCGAGCCGGGCGTGCACAAGGAGGACTTCGCACCGATGGCCGCCGCTCTCAAGGAATTCTTCCTCCAGCACGGCACTCGTGTCACAGAGGTACTGCCCTGTCCTCTTGGGGAAGCATATGTTAGATTTGTGACACCGCTTGAGAGGGAACGGTTTATTGGTCCAAGATTTCCTTTTGGTGGGTACAACATGCATCTGGTAAAACACGATGAAGCAGAGAATGCTTGCACTTTTGATTTAGATAGGGAAGTGTGGGTGATGCTTATTGGTTTCAACTCAGATTTGAAGAATAGTGCTGTTATTGCTAAGGCTGTGTCAGTGTTTGGGATTATGGTTGACTGGTTTGGACTGCATGACTGTTGATGCTCACTAACTCATATTTTTATGCATCAACAATTCATGGAAAAGGACTAAAATATAATTAGATAACCTTATTAGGGGTTTCTACTAATGATTTCCATGAGTTTTGGTAAAGTTGTGATTTGCGGGGACTTAACAGAAAAAAAAGAGGTAAATGACGTGGCATACGACCGACGTAACGCAACGCAATCCAACTCCAAAAAACAAGTCTAGAAGGCTCCGGATTACTCCCGACGTGAACCAAACTTGACACCGAAGAAAACATCATCTAGAAGACTCCGAAGCCACGACGCATCGCGGGGCCCAGAGTGGAGCCCACCTCGGGGCCGATCGGCCCAATAATGGGGCCGATCGGCCCTCGGGCCGCCAAGTTGCCCCTCGTTTCCGTAACGTTCCTCCACCGCCTCTAAGACGTAATCTAATCCGGTCGTTTGATGTCGGGTTTGATCCGAGGGCGTCGTTAAGCACGAAGATTAGTACCACATTGCCCGCTGAAGCTGAAGAGACATAAGAAGACCCATATATATAGACCCCTAGGCCCCCCCTGTCTCAATCAACTGACCAAGCCTCAAGTCATCATCAAGAAGGAGATCAAGAAGAAGCCAAGACAAGAGTAGAAGAGGAGACACCAAGAGATAGGATAGCTAATTCATAGCTCTAAATCTAGAGCCTAGTTTAGATAGAAAGTCGAGTTTAGAGAAGAGAGAGCATCTGCTCGGTTCTGGATCTGTAAGTTACACTATGGATCAATATTATTATTGTTCTCATACACCTTTGTGCTATTTCATTACTATGTATGCAATTAGTCTACTTATACTTTATTCTAGTCATAGCATATTTGATATGATCATTATTCATGATAATTCAACGCGCTTATTCGTGAGAGCTCCTAGTATATTACAGCTGTGTGCTAGGTAGTAGAGAGTATGTAAGCATGGTGCTTAGATATAATTTACTTGCATGGATTCACCTTATATGCCGGGTCGTGTGGTAGATCGTAGTGGTGACAAAGACTATTGAGTCCTTTGCAATCCATCCCCGTGTATAAGACTAGTCGATAATGGTTCTTGGGATTATCTTGTTTCGTTCTGATTTTCTTAAGTAATCTTCGGGTGCACATTCTTATTTATAGTTTTGATATATATATGATCTTATGCTATGCCTGTCTAAACATTTTGTAGATTCTTTGTATGCTACCTAAGAACTGTCCCTTTGTCATAAATCCAATCCTAATCTTACTAGGAATTAATCTTATGCTATGCTCACCACGTGCACCTCTACCGTCTCAATACCTTATCATTATTAATATTATTATTGGCTCACCTTGTTTAAGTATATGCTAAATACTACAAAATCTCATTAGTATTCTATCACTTTGTCTTTAATCATTTGAACGCCTATCATATCTTCCTCGTGGATTCGATATTTAAAACCCTTCTGGGTGAAATGCTCACTTTGGACATCCGTGCGCTTATGATCTATTTCTCTCGTAAGCTAACAAATACCAACAAGCATTTCCGGCGCCGTTGTCGGGGAAGATTTTGATAGCTACTCTTTTGATTATTGATAGATGAATATTAAGTGTGGATTTTGCTACTTAGCACCTCTCGCTTAAAACAGATTTACCCGTGTATTGTCTATTAGTCTATCTTATGCGGTGGTAATTGATTAAAACTTCCGAAGCGACCTACGGTAAGAGAATCCAAAGTGTACCCGAGCTTCATGAACCATTAACATTGAACCCCGCCCAAGTCGTCGTCACAAGAATTCAAATCACATCTTCAAGTGACGGATAAAGAAGCTGCACAACTCACAAATTCTATTTGTGAGTAAAAGGTAAGTATGATCAAACGTGAGAAGGTCTTTAAACTTTTGAGTAGTCTCACCATGATCATACCCCTTTATCTCTATAATACTTTTATGCTACCTACGTTTTGCTATAGTATGCTTAAGTTTTGGAATATCTTCATACACCTTAAACATGATGCTTAGTTTAATTTATTTTCATGGCTCAAGTTAAACATGGTGTTTAGTTTGATTCCTCAAAACCGCAAGGTGTGTTGATTTCGTTTCTAAAGGCTTTTAAATTAAACGTGGTGTTTAGATTAAATTGCCTTCTTAAATTAAGTTGGACATTATGTCTAGGTTGATTTTTGGACTGATAGTATACTTTAGTAGATTCTCGGTTATCTTTGTTAGACTAACCCCCGCAGAAAATTATCAAATCCAATTTGGGAAAAGAAATTAGCTTACGCAAGGTATGTGACGAACTCCAACAACTCTGCGCAAAAGAAGACTCAACTCACTCCTTATAAAAGGACGAACTGTAAGTGCCTAAATACTCAAATTTGTCTTTTTTGTCGCAAGTTACCTTTGCCTTAACCACGCTTTAGTGCAGCCGCTTCATAAAAAGAAATATATATATATATAGTAAAAACAAAAACAAATATATATAATCGTGCTAAGTTTTTAAAGAACCATCATTATGTTAGCACAAATAAATCATATGGACAATAACCCTTTTTTCAATATCATTGCTATCCTTTGGGGTATATGTCCACTAACTGCTGCGAGGGAAAGAATGCGTGGTGGGCACGTTCATGGACCTACCTCACTACCACTTCCACTACAAAACGGAGGAGTACCAAGTCGGGAGGTCGATGAGAAGCAGGATCAAACGTCAAAGACTTGCTTGCTCTCATCACCTACACCGTAGGAACGCACTCCAATCAATGACGGCCAAGACAAAGAGAAGTCACAATAATGCCCCAAGACCATGGAGGACAAGGTTGTCACCAAGCGCCAAGTGACACAGAGTTCGAGCTTGGGGAGGAAGACCAATTCCACTAGAAGATGACCCGACAAGGCTCTCCCTCCTCTCAGACTCCCACCGTTCCGACACAAAAAAAAATGAAGGGAAGATGATATGAGGAAAAGAGGACAAGACGCTCAACTACCACACATGCCACGAGAAAACCACCATGAGGTGTTACGACATTGCCATGATCCTACAATAAAGGTAACATCTTAAGGTAAGTGTCCTAATCAATAAAGCTTTACTCTAATCATGGCATGCTTACTAAGGAGTTAAATATGTTAGCTCACAACCTTACTTATATTAATCTGAATAGCTCAACATGTTAGCTCTTAGTTGTTCTTACCCCTATCTCTCTAGTTTTATTTTCTCTACCCTTTAGTTTGCTATGTTATAAATGCCACATTCATACCCGGTCGCCCCGATCTTATCACCTTTGTCACGAATAAATGAAACACATTATGCTACCATGGTTATATGTGCTCAAGGTTAGAGTAGAATGAATACAATTTTGGTTCTGTTGGTGTTTTCCCACCAGCAGAGCCCATGCACTTGATCTCTACCTTGACTTTGTGAGCAGGACACACTTTGCGCCAATTGAGGAGGAGTTGCCACTTCTCCAAATCTCTACTAGTTAATGGCCTGCCTACAACATGCACAATAAGCAAGGAACATGGGTGATGCCATCCTCGGGAGCACAATCCTAAGAGACGCAACTTCAAGATCAGACGAAGTACTCAATAAGCAAACCTAAGAAGAATAAGACGCGGAGAAATCACAAGTTGGATACGGGACTGACAGACAAGGAAGACATTAAGAAGATTCAAGAAAAGTCCACCCAGCCCCACCAACCAAGCACGCCGAACCAGCCACTCGCAAAGGTCTCCACCGAAGAAACAAGCTTGGAGGAAGAAAGAAGACACACCTACCAAGGGAGACAACAAGAGTACACCTTTGGAAGACCTACCACCACCCGCATCAGCGATTGATCGACACCGCCGGCTACCTCATCTATGCCACTCATCGAGATCATCAAAGGCACCGCACCAGACACAACATCCCGACGAGATTCCATAGATGACAACACGCCACAAGAGTAAGTACTGAAACTCTCGCCCGAGAGGTAACTCGGTATTTATCCGCATATTTAATTTTTCGCATAGCATATTTCAATTAGCATGTTTCCTTTAAGCATATTTATTCTAAAAATCTGCATTAGAAAATCATAAAATTATGTTTGCTGCATTTGCATTAGTTCCTTAAAAGCCCCATGCAAGCACTCCTTGCCGTGGCGGCAAAAAAATAAAAAATACAAAAATATGTGAGCACATGAAGGCTCACAACATAATCCTAGAATTTGTTCCTTTCGGGTATGTGCGAAATTAATATTTGCGGGGAGAACATTTAAGGAAAACCCAGAGATGAACAAGTTTCAAGGGCGAATAAAAAAGACTACTTCAAAATCCAAATTTTGGGGAGAGCACCCTCGCCGCTATCACGATAAGTATTATTATCCTATCTATTTTAAATATTAGCTAGCTAGTATATTTGCTTAGAGTAATGAGTCTTAAATAAAAGTATTAGTGTTAAGAGTCCAATAAATGTTAGATGCTTATGAAGTTAGCTCTCTTTCTTTAATTATGATCTTGATGATATATGCTAAGGAAATGATGAATAGTTGCTCGCCATAATTCTTCTTAAAAGTACTTACATTTCAGACTTAGATTCTCCTAGAGCTTTAAATGCTTAATTTGCTCTAAACCCAACACTGTGGGAAGCACATGCTTAATCTGAGTCTTAGCATTAAAAGATAAAGATACATGAAAAGTTGAGTCATTGCTTATCATATTCCTAGAGATACCTGATTCCCTGGTTTTTATCTTTGAAAATTATAAAACATTACATGATGAGATCCTTAGTTATGACCCTTAAGAGTCTATCATCCGCATCAAGATCATCCCACTCCACCAAATACGCTGCTTCTAACCCGGAAGTACGCATCCCCATACTCCATCAAGCCGTTAGCCATAATTATAAAAATAAATTCTAGCAATTTTGGATATGTCTCTCTCAACGTTTTTTATTAGATTAAGGCTACATTCGAAAAAAAAAAAAAGAAGGAAAAGAAAAGAAAGAAAAGAAAAATAAATTTAGAGAGAAAAGTGAGACGAGAGAGGGAGAGTAACGGACAAAAGTCATACTAGGCGAGAAGGGCCTACCTCCCTAATAATAAAAATATATTTAGAGATGAATAATGGACACGTGTCCGAGGGTGAGTAGGGCCCACATCTCTAAGGAGAGAGAGAAAAATGGACAAAAGTCGGGGGCAAAGCCCACCTCTCCAAGAATGGACAGCCCTGTGTCTTAGCAATTTTTAGAAAGAGAGATATAGTCCAAGATGCTTGAAAAAAAAAAAATACTAGAAAAGGCTAAAGGCTAATTACTACCTTTCATCCTCATCCATTCGTCACTATCATCCCACTATGTATGTTCCACCACATGTATCTCCACTAAATACCATCTACTTAAGAGGGTCATACATAGGATCTCTCGAAGTTTCTTTTGAAAAAAATATTGCAAAACCCCGGGATGATAGTTGATCAAAGAACTTGAGACATGGTACTTAACTTGATTGTTTTGTCTTGCTTATGATTCATGAAAAGGCTACGCCCCATGGTAAACAGGTATGAGAGAGCAATCTGGTTAAGAGAAGAATTTATTTCCGATAAACACGGTGCTTCCGAGGTATGAAAGTTTAAGTAGCAACTCCCGATCCTACTATAGCATATAGCTTTGCTAGGGACTAGCAAGAGGTAAGCTTTGGGGAGTTTGTTGATGCTCACTAACTCATATTTTTATGCATCAACAATTCATGGAAAAGGACTAAAATATAATTAGATAACCTTATTAGGGGTTTCTACTAATGATTTCCATGAGTTTTGGTAAAGTTGTGATTTGCGGGGACTTAACGTAAAAACAGCGAGAAATGACGTGGCATACGACCGACGAACGCAACGCAATCCAACTCCAAAACAAGTCTAGAAGGCTCCGGATTACTCCCGACGTGAACCAAACTTGACACCGAAGAAAACATCATCTAGAAGACTCCGGAAGCCACGACGCATCGCGGGGGCCCGAGTGGAGCCCACCGGGCCGATCGCCCAATAATGGGGCCGATCGGCCTGCGCGGGCCGCCAAGTTGCCCCCTGTTTCCGTAACGTTCCTCCACCGCCTCTAAGACGCAATCTAATCCGGTCGCTTGATGTCGGTTTGATCCGAGGGCGTCGTTAAGCACCTAAGATTAGTACCACATTGCTGCTGAAGCTGAAGAGACATAAGAAGACCCATATATATAGACCCCCTAGGCCCCCTCGTCTCAATCAATCTGACTGAAGCCTCAAGTCATCATCAAGAAGGAGATCAAGAAGAAGCCAAGACAGGAGTAGAAGAGGAGACACCAAGAGATAGGATAGCTAATTCATAGCTCTAAATCTAGAGCCTAGTTTAGATAGAAAGTCGAGTTTAGAGAAGAGAGAGCATCCGCTCCGGTTCGATCCGTAAGTTACACTATGGATCAATATTATTATTGTTCTCATACACCTTTGTGCTATTTCATTACTATGTATGCAATTAGTCTACTTATACTTTATTCTAGTCATAGCATATTTGATATGATCATTATTCATGATAATTCAACGCGCTTATTCGTAGAGCTCCTAGTATATTACAAATTGTGTGCTAGGTAGTAGAGAGTATGTAAGCATGGTGCTTAGATATAATTTACTTGCGGATTCACCTTATATGTCGGGTCGTGTGGTAGATCGTAGTGGTGACAAAGACTATTGAGTCCTTTGCAATCCATCCCCGTGTATAAGACTAGTCGATAATGGTTCTTGGGATTATCTTGTTTCGTTCTCGATTTTCTTAAGTAATCTTCGGGTGCACATTCTTATTTATGGTTTTGATATATATATGATCTTATGCTATGCCTGTCTAAACATTTTGTAGATTCTTTGTATGCTACCTAAGAACTGTCCCTTTGTCATAAATCCAATCCTAATCTTACTAGGAATTAATCTTATGCTATGCTCACCACGTGCACCTCTACCGTCTCAATACCTTATCATTATTAATATTATTATTGGCTCACCTTGTTTAAGTATATGCTAAATACTACAAAAATCTCATTAGTATTCTATCACTTGTCTTTAATCATTTGAACCGCCTATCATATCTTCCTCGTGGATTCGATATTCAAAACCCTTCCCGGTGAAATGCTCACTTGGACATCCGTGCGCTTGCGGATCTATTTCTCTCGTAAGCTAACAAATATCAACAATGACCCCGCCAAGGTAGTAGTCAAAGTATATCCGAATGATGAGGGCAAAATTCCGGATTTCAAAAGATCAATGCGGGCATTGCACCAAGATCACACTCGTGGACTTCCCCATGCTACATCCTGAAGAGGTGCAACATCTCGCCCCACCGTAAGAGGAGGGCTTTGTGACCATGGGACCCCCTCGGGACCCTGCGGCCCCCCTCCATTTGGATGTTCCCTGGGCCAACCGACAATTCAAGCAATAGAGTTGAAACACCTTTTTCAGGTAACCCTGGTACTGGCCTTTTGTTTGGTGGAGAAGGCTCCAGTCATTGGATGACTGAAACTGCACCCATTCTGGAAAACTTTACTGAACCCCTGGCTACTGATAGTGCTCTGGCTCCAGATGTGGTTTCAATTCCCTCTCTGAATGTCAATCCAATCTTGCCTTCAGCTGGAATTAACTCACTGATGCTTATGCCTGTTAGTGCATCTACTGCCATTTTTTATCCTGAAACTATAGGAAGAGATGTGGCCAGACAGGGGTTCCTCAAAGCTGTTGAAAATGCTGAAAAGATGAAGTCTGTCATTGGTGGATCTTCGAACTCTTCTGATCCTATGGTAGTGGTGCTGCCCTCCCTGTTAAAGCAGCAGGTATACCCCCCTCTTACCAGTAACCTTGTCTCTATTTCTTTGAAAAACCTGAATCATTTTCTATCAGAGCATGATTTCTTTATCCCTACATACTTCTCTGACACTCGTCTACTCCTACGTCTTGCTTGGATCTTTAATCGACAGTTTGGGGATGAAGCTCTGGATAAACTTGCTCTAACATATCACTACTGGAAATATGATCATCAATGATGATTCTCTCGTGACGCTGAACATTTTGGTCACAGAAGGATGCGTCTTCTATGACGAAATGTCCATTTTCGTCATTTTTGTAGGGGGACGAAGTTCTGACTTGAATAGTAATGACGATAGAGCTTAAAAGGTCACAGAACACTTAAAGGCGTTGGTCATAGATGATGTCTTGCTATGTCGACTGAACATGTCTGTTATTAGACTGGTTCCCCCTGACGACGTGGGATTGCTTCCCGCTTAAGTTTTTGGCACCAAAGTTATCTTTTTTGGGCGCCACAGTAATTTTTTTGGGGTTGCCGGGATTAACTGGGCCTGTCCCTCATTTTGGCCCGAAACAAATTTTTCTTGAGTCAAAGCCTGGTCGATAGCTAGGCCAGCGGCCCACAACCGAACACTGGGCACAACCGGTTTATTCCATTTATTCGATGGGAAAAAAAAATTTGCGCACGCGCGCCTTCGAACCCGCAACCACAGGATGGACAGGCAGGAGTGTTACCACTGGAGTAAGTTGCCTTAATTGTTGAAGTTGAGTGTTTTATTGTTTTGTACGTTTGAAACATGATATGGTGAGAACCGGTCATCCTAAAACAGCAACAAGATATACCCCTTAATTAGATGGATCGGTGGCCCACTAAACACGTTGGCGCATACGTCGACCTAAAACAATCGCGACGACAAGGCGGCGGCTGAGGTTGATCGATCGCGACGACAAGGCCTCCCACGGGCTCATCTCGACGACGACGCGCAGCGGCATTGGCGTCCCCGACCTCGATAATGACGACGAGGAGCGCCTGGGACGCGTAGGATCGAGGCCGGGCACAGCATCATCGCGGAAGATCGGGGGACTCATACGCACGTCGTAGTGAGGGCACACACAGGGACACGTACTTACGGAGGTACATCATCGACCCGTGCCAAGGACGCGTACGTACCGAAGGTACATCATCATCGATTTTTGTACGTATTATGCATGCGTTGGATTTGGTTTTCATTTTTTTATCCTTTCATGACCACAGATGGATAGAAGTTGGGTTTTTGGGAAACAATTCACAACTGCATACGTGCGGAAAGGAGTTGAAGGGTTCATGGAATTTGTTAGTCGAGATACCCCAAGACGCACACATTCGTTGTCCCCGCAGAATTGTGTCGAATCGAAAGTGATTCATCCTCGACCGAAGTAGAAAACCATATACACGTTTATGGCATGTCACCTACATACACCAATTGGATTCGTCACGGGGAGGCGGCAGATAATGAAGTTGAGGGAATAGAGCAGGAGGTGGAAGGAGGACATGATCATGACTTTGGGGTTCCAATGAATGTGGACGATGATGTTAATGATGATGGTCATGGAGTACCAGAGATGTTAGGAGAACTATATGCAGCGACAGAGGCAGATGGAGAGAAGCCAAGGTTTGCAAAGGTTCTTGAAGATGCGAAGAAGGCGCTGAGCCCTGGTTCTAAACATTCAAAATTTTCTTTTATGGTGAGGATGTTGTATATGAAGTCTCGTTATCGAATCTGCAATACAGCATTTACCACAATGATGACGGTGATTTCAGATTCATACCCTGAGAGTGATTTGCCAAAATCATATGATGAGGCGAGGAAGTATCTTAATGAATTGGGGCTAGGATATGAAAGCATCCATGTGTGCAAGAACAATTGTGTGTTGTTTCGGGACTCGAAAACATCCAAGTATGCTAAGTTGAATGCGTGCCCAATCTGCAAGGAGTCTAGATGGAAAGATGAAACTGGGAAGAAGCAGGTTCCACATAAGGTTTTGAGGCATTTTCCACTCTTGCCAAGGTTGAAAAGAATTTTTCATGCAAAACAGACTTCTGAGGAAACACAATGGCACAAGAAAGTGAGGAAGCCGGTCGACAATGTGATGAGCCATCCAGCTGATGGGGAAGCATGGCAGGATTTTGACAAGACGTTTCCAGATTTTGCACGAGATCCGAGGAACTTGAGGCTTGCTTTAGCTACAGATGGCTTCAATCCATTTGGCAACATGAGTTCCCAAGACAAAGTATGTGGCCGCCGACACCACTCGAATCTCCCACCATGGGAATGCGTGAATCCAGCAAACCGCTTTATGGGATTACTCATCCCGGGTCCAAAATGTCCGGGGAAAGGATTTTGATGTGTTCCTTGAGCCCGTAATTGAAGAACTTCTCGAGCTATGGAAGGGTGTCGAGACGCACGATGCATGTACTCATAAGAAGTTCACCCTTCGTGCTGTTGTTCTCTGGTGTATACATGATTATCTAGCCTTGTCCACCTTATCTGGCCGAACAACAAAAGGATATTATGCATGTATTCATTGTGACAAGAACCCGTTGTCTCGGAGCATAAGGGGTAAGATTTGCTATATTGGACACCGTTGCTATCTCGCAAACACACATGAGTGGCGGAAAAGCTTGGCTTTCGATGGTAGGATTGAAAAAGAGATAAGCCGTGCAAGTTCACCGTGAAGGAGGTCCCGAGCAGCTAGAAAAGGTGAAAGATGTCAGGCCAGGTAAGTCCGACATTACTGGAAATAAAAGAAAGTGGAGAGACGGTCCAAAGATTTATAGCCACAAATCTAGGTTGTGGAGATTGCCATATTGGAAACATTTGAAGCTTCCACATAATCTTGATGTGATGCACATAGAGAAAAATGTATGTGAAAATATTCTTTGCACACTACTTCATATACTAGGTAAGACCAAGGACACACATAATGCAAGGCTAGATTTGTATGATATGGGCATAAGACCAGAACTGCACTTGCAACCAAATGCTAACGCAGCCTGCAAGGCTCCACCTACTCCATATGTGCTTGGGAAGGATCAGAAAGTGCAGTTTTGCAAGTTCCTCAGAGATATCAAGTTCCCTGATGGATATGCGGCTAACCTAGCAAGATACATAAGTGATGATGGTTCAAGGGTGGTCGGAAAGATGAAAACACATTCTTGTCACATACTCCTACAAAGAATCATACCCGCTGGCCTTAGAGGTCTGGTGAGGAAGGATGTATATGAAGCAATTGCAGAGCTGGGGGCATTCTTCAGGGAACTATGCAGTAGAAATCTAAGGAAAGATGTTGTGAAACAGCTGAAACAAGAAATTCCATTGATCCTATGCAAGCTTGAGAAAATCTTTCCACCAACCTTCTTTGATGTCATGGTGCACTTGTGTGTCCATCTTCCTGATGAGGCATTGCTTAGAGGACCTGTTCAGTATGGATGGATGTACCCAATAGAAAGGCGACTAGGCACGCTGAAGAATTTTGTAAGGAATAGGGCTAGGCCGGAAGGATCAATTGCTGAGGCATATATGGCAAGTTTACACGTTGACCTTTTGTTCTAGGTACATGGAGGATATTGAGACTAGGTTTAACAAGGATGATGATAGTGGTACGGAGATGCCGCTATGCATGACGCCTCAGTTTTTAAGCATGGTGCTACTCTTGTTGGAGCTGTTACAACCCAAAGTGCATTGATGATGCTTTGTCATGAAAAAGTTAATTTTGTATGTGCTAAATAATGCCGTGAAGCTGAGGAATATATGGGGTAAGTATCGATTACTTGTTTGAGATTCAGTTTATTCTTCATTTATAATAAATCTGTTGTTGTAATGAGTAGAGTTTGGCATGCAGATTGTACAAGGCCGAGCTCCTGCAGCAAGGTGCATGTCCAAAGACTCTTGATGGAATGGTAGAACAAGGATTTGCAAAATGGTTTAAGACCCATGTAAGTCACTACGAATTTTTTTTATATGCTTAATAAATTCATTAGTATGAATCTTTAATTGGTGACTTGATTACTCTCAACAGATTGAGAACAAGCGCAAGGAGGATCCACAATCGTTAGCGAAGGTCCGTGGGCGTTGTCAAGTGGCCCACCCAAGTGAGTTAAGATCAAGTGTGGCTTGCAAGATTAATGGAGTCGCACAAAGACGGTGGATCGTGAAAAGTTCTTGCAAACACAAAATAGTGGTGTACCGACTGAAAGTTCACATGGAGGAAAAAAAAAACAGATTTTTATGGTGTCCTTAAAGAGGTAATTGAGTTGCAATATATCTCGAATGAACAAGTTCGTCGGACTGTTGTGTTGTTTCGATGCGATTGGTTCAACCAAGTAGGCAAGACTGTGGGCCTTCGAGATGACAAACATTTCAAATCCATCAATGTTCAATCATTTTGGTACAAGAATGATCCTTTCATCTTAGCGAGCAATCGAAAAAGGTCTTTTACCTACAAGACACATCTCCACAAGGTAAAGATTGGCGAGTTGTGCAGTAAATTCGAACATAGGAATGTATATGATGTGGTGAGATAGATGAGAGCAAGTCATGAGGTGCACCGGGATGACTATGGATCGACATCGAGCATGCAAAGGTGCAAGAAGGTGATGTCAATGAGGTCTTTGCCCAATGTTGAAGGTGGAGAAGCAACTATAATAGAAGGAAATTTAGATGAACTTATAAGAAACAAGAAGCAGGTGGACTTTAATATTCAACATAGTGATGATGAGGAGGAAGATGATACAAGATCGCAAAGAATGTAGTGATGGTGGCGATGATAACAATGATGACATGGACGATGAAGATTTCTAGGATCGATAGTAAATCGAGTCTTTTTATTTATTTGAGTTCAAATTATATCATCACAGATATTTATATTATTTAAGTTGAGATTATTTTGCATCACAGATTTGTTTTTGTCATCTTTCACGATTTTTTGAAATATTGATGTAGTACACACAGATTCTTTCACATATCTCACATTTGTGTTTGTCATCTTTCCCAGCTTGTGTATGTCATTTGTATATAGTACACATTTGTGTAAGTCATCGTCCTGAGATTTTTTGGAAACTTTGATATAGCACACCTGATTTATAGTACACAAAATTGTAGTTCAGTTTATTTGGCATCACATAATTGTAGTTCATGTAATTTGGCATCACGTAATTGTAGGTCAGTTTATTTGGCATCACAGAATTGTAGTTCGGGTAATTTGGCATCACGTAATTGTAGTTCGGGTAATTTGGCATCACGTAATTGTAGTTCAGTTTATTTGGAATTAGAGAATTGTAGTTCAGTTTTTGCAACACGTAATTGTAGTTTAGTTCTTTCCAACATGTAATTGTTAAAGTCATCATAGATACAAAATTGTCATCACGGATCTTTGGCATCACAGAATTGTAGTTTATTTTTTTCCAACACGTAATTGTTAAAGTCATCACAGATACAAAATTGTCATCACGATTTTTTTCCATCACAGACGTGATTAGACAGGATTCATAGATAGAAATATCATAACAACATATATTTCACATGACACCATATATATGTCATCCCGCCAAGGTTCAAAAGTCATCACTAGATGTTCCTTGCCGCCACCCACTACTTCTACCACAATGTTCCACCTGCCAAGGTTCAAAAGTGCCCTAGGTGGCATAACTAAGCATTCTACTAAATATTCAACCACTTGCCAAGGTTCCACATGACACCAGCTATATATATATATATATATATATATATATATATATATATATATATATATATATATATATATATATATATATATGCTTCGCTCCAAGCATTCTACTATATGTACATATATATGCTTTTGCTCCACCACCTCATTACTTGGTCACCGCTTCACCCGAGTTTTGAGCTTCGGATCACCTTGTCTTTCTTCGCCAAACCGCACGTAGTGCTTTCATCTCATCCTTTAATGCCGCACACCGATCGCAACGCCGCAAACATGGAAAAAACATTTCGTCAGTTTTTCAAAGCTGTGCAAGTCAATATCAATGGTCCAACACAATGGAGATTCTCACATCCTTCTCTACTGAGTCACAAATTGTCGGCGTAGGAGCTGCAGGACATGTTCTTCTCCTCCTCCCGCCTTCTCTTTCCGGACTAACTCCTTTTCCAGATTTTCCACATGGGTCTCCAACGTGCTCACTCTACGCAGAGCTGAAATTTCATACAATGCAGCAAGTCAGGAAGCAACAAATAAAAAATGTCATCAAAATTCTAAGTTAGAGATAAGCATGACATAATAAAATTCAGTTTCAAGGAGAATAATGAAGATGTAATTATAGTCTTGTACTCGATTTTGTCTCTCAATTCATTTATCCTCAATCTAGGAGCAATAAGGTGCTGCTTGGTTTTATGAGATGTCAAATTGGTTTTTTGCAAAAATTATGGTCCATCCTAAACCAAAATAGTAGTGGAGGAATAGGGGTTGCCTTCACTTTTTAATACCAAATCAAAATAGTTAATCACACACACGTAAAAGTATCAGGATCTGGAGGCTGTTAAGCCAATCCAATCACCGCCAAAAAGAAAGAAAATGACTAGTGATGCTGTTAAGGCAATCCAATCACCGCCAAAAAAAAAAAAATGAAAATGAACATGAACATACACCTGTATTCAGAGTGGGATTATGGTAGTGCTACACCTGTTCCTTTCCCTGAATTTCTACACTTGATGAATTTGCAACCATTTTTTTGTAAAGAATATCTAGGCATGAAGAAAACCCGCAAGAAAAGTGATTCTATACTGGACTGTACTCTCTAGCTGCAATGAAGTGTACACTGTGACTTTGCATCACACAGCTTAGTGAGAGAACATGATAACTAGTGAAGAGAACATCGATGGTGTGATCACAATGGTACTACTACAAAGTGGTTTTCATAGTCAAGCATATATGGTGGTAATACTGCAAATTCTTGTCTGAGCAGTTCAGTAGGTTTAGTGAGGAGGAAAGGGAGTGGAGTTTCATATGCATCAGTAGTATAATCCTACCCTAATCATACCCTAAGCACACCCTAATCATACCCTTATCGTACCCAAATCTTACCTCGCCAAAGACCGTTGGAAGCGCTGGGAATCTGGCCGGGGTCGATTTAACCCTAGTCTGGCACGTGCGGCGGCGGCGCCCGTCCGCCTTCCTCTTCATTGCCTTGCCGGCGTCCCCGTCGACCTGTCCATGTGGCACGGCGCCGGGCGTGGGAGTGCGAGGCGAGGCGGCGGCGGCGTGGCAGGGCGGGAAAGCGGGGGCGGCGGCGGTCTTGGAGGCAACGGCAAGTGGCAAAGGCGAGGCGAGGCGGCGATGGAGTACTAAATCAGAATGCGGGGGGATTAGGATTTAGGAGGGATTAGTAGGGTTTAGCGCAATGGTAAGTAACGAGTTAAATAGAATGGCGCTCACTTTATGTTGAACATCACTCGATAGCCCAATGGTAAACACCGTTCGTTGTCACAGAACCTCCCGGGTTCGAACCACTCGGGAGGCACTTTTTTTTAAAATTCTCAGCATTTTTATCCTTTTTAGCGCAATGGTAGGTAGTAGGCTCAGTTAAATAGAATGCCGCTCAACTTATGTTGAACGTCACTCGATAGCCCAATGGTAAGCTCGCTCATTGTCAACAACACCTCCCATGTTCGAACCTCTCGGAAGGCAATTTTTTTTAAAATCTCACCATTTTTATGCTTTTTTTTTAACTTATTGCCATTATAAAAAATGGTTGTTTACAAAAAGTTTTATAATTTTTTACCTCTCTTTTTCTAAACTTAGCACTTCTTCCAACTATGCTTGACATTTTTTAGACCGAAGTTTTCCATTTTTTGTAATTATTTCTTCGTTTACTACATACTAAATGATATAAAAACCCTATGGTACCTAGAAAATTCCAAAAACTTGCAAGGACACTCAATTTTGGTTAACAATGGTGTGAAAAAAATCAAATTATTTTGAGGAAGTTGATGATGCCCATCATCATATACAAGTCACCCATCACTCACACATGTCCATATCAAATGTGAGAGATGATGAACCTTGTGAGAGATGTATACTTGCTCGAAATCATTTCAATTTTTTTTTGGAGGTGTCAATGGAGGTCTACAATTATGATGTGTGCATTTTTCAAATTTTTGGACCAATTTTTCATATTATTGTAATTATTTGTTCGTTTACTAAAGAATAAATGTTATAAAACCATATGGTAACTATAAAAATCCAAAAACTTGCACAGGCACTTCATTTTTGGTTAACAATGGTGTGAAAAAAAAATTCAAATGATTCTGTTTAAGTTTGTGATGCCCATCATCATACACTCACTCATCACTCACACATGTCCAGTATCACTTTATGAGAGATGTGGAACCTTGTGAGAGATGTATGTTACCACATTCTCAAAATCATTTGAAACTTTTTTGGGGGGGTGTCAATGGAGGTCTACATGATGATGTGTGTGCATTTTTCAAATTTTTAGACCAAGTTTTCCATTTATTGTAATTATTTGTTCTTTTACTAAAGAATAAATGTTATAAAACCTTATGGTAGCTAAAAAAATCCAAAAACTTGCACAGGCACTTCATTTTGGTTAACAATGGTGTGAAAAAAATTCAAATGATTTTGAAAAAGTTTGTGATGCATATGCTCAAAAGGCATTCCTCTCTCGAGAGATGTTCGTGTCACTTAGTGAGAGGCACTCATCCGTTTCTTTGGACGTGTAGTACGACATTCTCAAAATCTTGTGAAACTTTTTTGGGGTGTTCATGGAGCTCAACAAATATGGCGTGTGCATCCGCACAATTTTTAGACCAAGTTTTCCATTTACTGTAGTTATTTCTTATTTTACTCGCGAATAAATGTAAAAATACCATATGGTACCTAGAAAAATCTGAAAACTGGCAAGGACACTTGATTTTGCTTCTTAATGTTGTGAAAAAAATTTGAACTATTTCCAAGAAAGTTTGTGATGCATATCCTAACAAATTTGTACTACCTCTTTATACTAAAAAACTAATAACAAATTATCCAATTTTATTTGACTCGCATTTCAATTGGTTAAAAAAAGCGCCAAAAGTGGCGCCATCCCAAAACAAAGAAAAAAGGCAAAAGCGGCCTATTCCCAAAAACACTTTGCAATTTATCCTTCAGCCCCCGGTCAAACCCCCTCCCCTCCTCCTCTCTTTTCGGCCCCCTCTTTCTCCCCCATTTCTCCAACCCTAGCCGCGAGGGGCAAAACCGCCCGTCGAGGAGCTCCTTCGTCGACCACGCCCGCCGACTGTACCTCATCGCCTACCTCACGACCGACCACGCCGCCGACCCGACTTCCGCATTCGCGCCTTTGTTCGCAGGCGTAGGCGCGTGCTTGGCGGCGCGCATAAAGAAGCAGCGAAGGTGGGGAGGTGGGGGAAGGAGGAGATCAGCGGTTGCGCGCCCCAGGAGGGAGGCGGCGCCGTGGCCGGCCGGCCATGGAGGCGTGGGCGGGAGAGGAGGAAAGGGGATCGGGGATACGGATTGGGTGGATTTGGGTGGTTTGTGGGTCGGGACGACGGTGAAGCACGGGAATGGTCTTTGTGGTGGGGTGGACGGAGGACGGGGCGGCCGCCGTGGTGGCGGCCGAGCCTGGAGGATGGGTGCTATCGTGGGATGGGGAGAGAGGAGGCGGCCGCCGTGGTGGCGGCCGATTTGGAGGATGGTCTTTGCCGCGGGATGAGGGAGAGACGGCGGGCCGACGTGGTGGCGGCGGAGCCTGGAGGACTCGTCCGGGAAGGCGGCGGCCTTGGCGGCACCGTGCTAAGCCCGCCACCGGGTGGATTGGGTGGAGTAGAGGATCCATGCACAGGGCTACTCATCGGCATCGTCATTTCGCTCGCCCCAATCACCGTTCTCGTGCCTTTCTCTTACTCTCTACTAACCCTAACTCATTCTGGTTGCACCAGGTCTTGATCCTCTTTTGGCGACGTCGATGGTGGCAACAAGGGGGCAAAGAAGTAAGCAAACTTCACAAGAAGAAGAAGGTACAAGCCACATCCTCTTTAAAGTGTCCCGGCGTCCCAATGCATCTTTTTTCTTTTTTATTGCCTTTTTCTTGTAATTGTTTGAAGTTGCTTGTCACCCGGCATTCCCACGATAATTTTATTATAGCAGTAATACATAGCCACAATGTTACACCCATTACAAATCAAAATAGGATAACTACATGATGATGGCGCTTAAGCGCCGGCGGCTAAATTATGAGCGTAAGAGTTTTGCTCTCTATCTATTTTTCCGTATCTTTGAAAACATCTTGGAGTCCTAGGTTAAAAAGATCTAGTTTCCGATCTGGGCATTCCTCTCATTATTGGGTTGTGGCAAGAGGCGGCCTAGATAGTTTGTTATGCGTATTGAAACAGACTTTGTCATATGTGAACCAACTGTTTTATGATCCTTGATGTGTTGGACATTCACTATTTGTTCTCTAGACCTTTGTTAAATAATTCATTTTAGATGCATGCTTAAAACTGAACTGACCTCTTCTCTTTCTCAGCTAAAAACTTTACCCTATCACCTCTTACCTATTTCCTCTATTTATCTTGCAAGTACCACAACCTCCAATAACCAATTATGAGAGACTCCGGGATAAATGTGTGGCGGAGAATAATGAGAAGCTGCAAGCAATGGGACTGAAGAAAATAGCTACTGAATTTAATAACTCTTTACCGCCACCGACAAAGGGAAAAAATCGGGAAACAAGAACACAAGTAGTTGATTCGAGGAAACATCCGAGTATCTCCTTGAAGAAGATGATCAGGGAGATAGTGATGATGATGACTCTGAATCTGTTGAGCAGCCACAACCAATACCAATGAAGGTAGTGGATGGGAATTGATTGCACTGCATTTAGGTCTGATCTACAATTAGTGATGCTGCTTTTAGATTCATCTTTCTTATTTCATACCTCTAATTTTGTTATTTAACATATGGTATTGCTTACTATTTATCATTGCTTCATTTTGTTATGAACAGGTTCCAGGAGGAGGTAGGAAGAAAACCCTTGTTTCAAAGAAGAGTAGGAATACTAAGATGGCTCCGGTAGGTAGAGGCAAGAGAGTGAGGGCATCCGAAGAAGCAAAGGAGCAGCCCCGCCAGCCCCACTAAGAGCTTCAAAAAGGCTTCAAACTCAAGACAAAGGTGGAGACAATAATGAGCATCCTGAAGCTGCTGATTCTGCCATACCAGCCCAAGTACAGGAAAACAATTCCTCTGCTGCTCATGACACTGCCCAAGCAGACTCAATAGGTGTTGGCCATGACAGTGCAGCAGCAGGGGAAGATAGTGGACTTGGTGGCACTGATAGTAGAGATGTTGATGATGACAATGTAACTGCAGAGGAAGGCAAGTTATAGTTTTTGTTGTAATTTCAATTAGCATACATCTTTTGCTGATCTTGCATGAAACTAAACCATTAATTCATACAATCTGAGTTTTGTAGGTCTTGCAAATATGAGCACCAAGGAAACCTAGGTGTCCAACTAAGGGAAAACAATTTGGACAAGATGACTAAAGCAATGCGAAGGAGGTTGCCCATACAAGTTCAAGAAGGCAACAAAAGGCCACATGATCCTGTCCAAGCTGCCAAGTTTTCATCAGAAGCTGGCGTCATCATTCGAGAAAAGATGCCTATCCTTATTCATTGGAAGGAATACAAGAAAGACACTAAGAAGTACTACGACACCTTTGTGGGAGAGCTCTCTGTAAGTGCATTATTGTTTGTATGTTCAAATATTGCAGTGCTTAAACTGAATTGACTATCTAACTATGGATTCACATGTACCTAGGGCCGCTTGGCCGTCAAAAAAACACACAAGCCAACAGCAGCAGCTTGCACCGATGTGATGCGCACTATCATAAAAAACCAGCGTTACAGGCTAAAAAAACAATACTTCAATGGTGTACCTGCTAATGAGATCAGGACAACTTCTCCTGTGGATTTCATGACTGATGAAGAGTGGAGGGAACTAGTTGCAAAGTGGTCTGATCCAAAGAACATGGTATGTTCTCTTTTCATATACCCTTCTTTCTCTAATAGTTCGCAAATGATCTCATATTCAACATTGTATGGTTTGATTTTGGAATCTTGTTATTATTGTAGGCAACATGTGAAAAGAACAAGCTGAACCACATGCAGGTCCAGTACCATCAGGCTACAGGTTCTCGCTCATATGTGGCACATCTACATGCATATGTAAGTGTAAATTCCCCTCTTCTACCTGAACATTTCAATCAGCTTCTCATATTCAATGTCTTTGTCCTTGTATATCCAAAATAGAAGCAGCAGAGAACGAGGGAAGAACCCAGCTTAGAAGAGGATGATGAATTAGATGCGGTGGAGGCCTTCAAGACCTGCCATACCAGCTCCAAAAATGGCCTGAGTGACCAAGCAAAAAAAGCTCTTGTAAGATCATTTTCTTTGCCTTCACACTGGTCTCCTTAGAATTTTCTACAGTTCTGGTTTGTTCAGTCTGGGGCATTTTTTTTATATTTGGGGATATTTTCTTTGTCAAGGAAAAAGAGAGCATTGTGTGCTGAAATGCTGATGTTTGAGATTGTACAAACATGATAATCTAAGATATTTTGAATCTTATCCCCTATAGGTTTGTAGCAAATGCCGATTACAATTATCCGATGTGCTCTCTATCCGCCAAGTTGGGTTGGTGCTACACATTTGGAATCATTGCTAACCAAATAACCGACTACATGTCCATAGATGCTAGAACACTACAATATCTATCCTTTTGCCATGATTTGTGCAGCAATGAATTTATGTCATGTTCAGTTTTTTTGGTCATATCCAGAGATGTTTTAACTGAACTATGCATGTGCCCTATGCAATTTCATGGTTTCAAAACTATCACTATGCAATATGCATGTCCGAGAGATATTTTGATTATAAATTGTTCGAGAGAATAAAACTATGGATATGATAGTCCTTTTTATTTGCTATAATCTTGAAGTTATATTCTATAGCAGTTTTAGACAAAACTCATGTAACTGTTTTCTGCCCAAGTTTTTTCAGACTCAAATGGAAGCTATGAGCGAGGACCTTAAGGATGCAGGTTATACAACACGAGAAAGTGTGACTGTCTTTGTCCTTGTGCTCCCCAAGGGCAGCTCTGAACAATTCCTCAAGTGTGTTGGCCTCACAACACCGACATCGTCCAAGTCAACATCACCAAATGAAAATGAGCTTCGGGAACAACTTGCGGCTGAAGCAAAAGCTGATGTTCAAGGTGAAGTTGACGAGCTCAAGAAGAAAAGTGCAGAAGCTGAAGAAAGGATGGAGAGGCAACAAAAAGAGCTGGAGGAGTACAAGAAGCTGGTAGAGAGGAACACCTAGGAGTTGGAGGAGAACAAGGTGCTTCTCGGGGGCTTCTAAAGATCTATGCTCCTTCTTCGACATGAAGTGTGCTGCTGAGTTTGTCATGGTTTATTTTGGCTACCCAGAAACTTAAGTTGCATGTGCCTGGCAACTTTTTAGTATTTGTTCTGTGAACTAAGTTGTATGCTCTAGTGGTGGTGCTGTGCACTGAGTTGTACTGAATACTGTTTTTTTATTTTTGAACATGGAATTATGTGGTCATGCTACTATCAATTGCAATTACATCTTTTACTTGATTTTTGTGTGACCAAATTATGCTATATTTGTTGACGATTCTGACATTTCATCTATGACCAAAAAATGTGAGTTATTGTTGACGATTTTGTAACCACAATCAGTGACCAAATTTCTGAAGCCACGTGGCAGATGGTAACTGGTCCACGTGGGGCTACGAAAACAAGCGACAAAGTTGTTACCGCCAATCGCCATGTCACACGCCACGCCAATCGCCACATCAGGCACAAACGCCGTTAACGGCGCCGTGAACTCGCCTGCAAGACGGACTCTTCTGACGAAAATAGGGGCATAGCCATGACCAACGCCATTGGTCATAGAAGGAGACCAATTCTATGACCGCAAACGTTTGGTCATGGATGGGAAGAACTTCTGTGACTAAAATTACCACTTCGTCACACATTACCAAATGTGACGCGACCTCAGTGACGATATCAATTTCGTCAAAAATTCATCAAAGATTTCAGTGCATGACCAATTTAGCATCTTCAGTGACGAAGGATGAAGGTCATCAATGAGCACATCCCTAGTAGTGTATCTGGACGAGGTGGTGGAGAAATTTGAGGCTGATGGAGGAAGCAATGATGTTCAGATGGAAGATGTTGAGGAAAATGAGGACAAATACAGCTCTGATTCTGAACTGGAGATCATAGTAAACACCCCCGATGTGTTCAAGACACCAAAGAAGAAGTGGGCGGGTCAAGGTCAAAGAAAAGTTGGAAGATGATTTCGTGAGGGCGCCCAAGAGGATCTTCGAGAAGAATAAAGGCTTCAAAAATACAGAGAGTGCCAAGAAGCATATTGAAGGAGTCTCTGGATCCACGAGCTCGATCAAGAAGTCATTCTCCAAGAAAAAAAAAGACCCCAAAGAAAAAAGGTGATCCCCGCTGTAGTTGAAGAAGTTGTCCCCCCTAGCTATGATTCCACCTCTCCCCCTTACCTAACAAGGGAAGTCCTTGGGGGATTGGTGAAGGCTTTCTTCAGATCTGACCGACCTGTGTCGCCGCTTGCTCTCCGGGTCGCCGACGACCTTGATGAATAGTCAAAGCGAAGAAGGTGTCGATGCACTTGTTTTCATAACAATGGCAGTTTTACATCCCCAAAACTCTATGTTTATCCCACGAGCATGTTACGGTTAAATAAGTCTCGATCTTGTAAAAGTTGCGGTACTTTATTTACCCTGTCAGTGTCTCTTTGTGAAACCTCGTTATGTCAGAGTCGGTTGTTTGATGAATTTATGTTAAGCTGCGGGTTTGAAGTATATCAAATGTTATTTTGTCTCATATATCGGTGTTATTAACTGTCTTTTATCTATCGGTGATACTCTTTAAAAGTATTGTAGCCTTGTCTACAGATACTACTGATTTGCCCTTTGGTATTAACTGTACGGGTTCAATAAGAGTCTATCTTCGTAGCACTTGTTTCTCTAAGGATCTCCCTATCCACCGTTCGACATCAGTTATCCTCTTTAATCTGGTTTTAAGAACTAGTGCTAGTTTAGGCCTGACATCTAGTATAGCGGGCCTTGGGTTACCCTCAAATTTGTTGGTTAAATGGATTTAAACACCAATACAAGAAACATCAAAATTCTGCGGAATATTAGAGGGCTTAACTCACAGGAAAAATGGGATGCAATCGAGACAAAATCCAAGAAAGTGCTTGCCATGTTCTTTGTCTTTAGGAAACAAAAAGGGACACTTTTGATCCTTTCTATATTAGAAAATTTTGTCTAAGAAATTTGGACAAATTTGCTCACTTTCCTTCCCTAAGAGCATCTGGAGGACTTTTAACTGTCTGGAATAGTAACATTCTAGATAGTGATGTCATTGAAACAAACTCATACTCTATCTCTGTTAAGTTTTCCTGCAGGCTGGATAATTCGACATTCTGTGTCAGCAATGTGTATGGCCCATCCCAGCCTCCTCTGAAACTAGCTTTCATTACTTGGCTAGTGAACTTTGACACTGCAGGTCTTGATTCGGTTACTTGGTGGTGATTTCAACTTGATCAGAGGTCCTGAAAACAGGAATAAACCTGGAGGTGACATCAATGAAATGAACATGTTTAATGAACTAATTTCTGACCTTGATCTCTCTGAAGTGCCTTTCAGTGGAAGAGCTTATACTTGGAGCAATATGCAGCAGGACCCTCTGCTTGAAAACTTAGACTGGGTATTCACCTCTGCAACTTGGGTCACCTCCTTCCCTGCAACCAAGGTACAACCTTTATCAAAACCTACCTCAGATCATATACCTTATGTTGTACACATTGGTATTACAATCCCAAAATCAAATATATTCAGATTTGAGAATTTTTGGTTGGATCATCCTGGTTTCTTTGAAACAGTTGATCATTGTTGGAACAACTCACCTCATTATGGTAGTGCTGTCAAATACCTAGCTGCAAAACTGAAACAGTCGGTCGGGGCTTAGCAGGTGGAGCAAATCCCTATCCAACCTCAGCAAACTAATTTTTAATAGCAGGTGGGTGCTTCAACTCATGGATGGCCTTGAAGAACAAAGGCCTCTTTCAAGGATAGAATCTGCTTTCAGATCACTGGTCAAATCATACCTAGCAAATCTATTAGAATCAAAAAGAAAGTTTTGGAAACAAAGGAACACTGTTAGATGGGTCAAATTTAGAGATGAAAATACTCATTTTTTTCATCTGGCGGGCAACCATTTCCCACAAAAAAAACTTTATTGTGTCACTCATGGACAGTCAAGGGAATCATGTGTCGATCATGAATAGAAAGCAAACCTTCTATGGAGCTCTTTTAGAGACAGGATGGGGGTATCTGAATATGTTGGATTATCCTGTAATCTTGCTGAGCTTTTAAACCAAAGAGACCTGATAAGTATAGATGAAGCAATCAGCAACTCAGAAATAGAGATGGTAATCAAAGACCTCCCAAATAATCATGCTCCGAGCCCCGATGGATTCAATGGATCATTCATCAAAAAATGTTGGAATATTATACAACAGGATTACATAAGATTGATTCAGATTTCGTAGTCACAATTGTAACCTGAGAAGCATCAACTCATCCTTTATAACCCTGATACCCAAAAAGGATAATCCTGAAACAGTAAATAACTACAGACCTATCTCTCTAACAAACTACTCTATGAAGTGCATCACCAAGATACTGTCCACAAGATTACAATCTATAATAATGGATCTCATTCATGTAAACCAATATGGTTTCATCAAGGGAAGGACAATTCAAGATTGCTTGGCATGGGCCTTTCAGTTCCTTCACCTCTGCCACTAGTTAAGAAAAGAGATTGTCATCCTAAAATTGGACTTTGAGAAAGCCTTTGACAAAATTGAACATCAGTTTATCCTAGAGGTTCTCAAGTACAAAGGTTTCTCAACAAAATGGATTGAATGGGTAAGAAATATCCTCTCAAGTGGTACCTCATCGGTGATCTGAATGGTATCCCCTGGTAAGAGCTTCAATTGTAAAAGAGGAGTGAGACAGGGGGGACCCCCTATCACCTCTACTTTTTGTTCTTGCTGCAGATTTGCTACAAACCTTGGTCAACAAAGCTTGGCAAGATGGAGTTATTGATCACCCTCTAGCTAACAACTTCCCGATGACTATCCAATTGTCCAAGATATCTTCGATGACATAATTGTTGGTGCTACTGCGATGAAAAAACTCTGACGAGCAATCTAAAAGAGATCCTAGGAGTTTTTTTCAAAATTTTCTAGCCCCGCATATCAACTACTGAGTAAATCAAATTTAGTTCCAATAAATGTCTGCGCAGCACAAGAGCCTCAATGTTGGCCAATATTTTGGGTTGCCAAGTGGGTGGCATGCCCTTCACCTATTTGGGGCTGCCACTAGGGACTACCAAACCAACAAGTTAATGATTTCACCCCTCTAATTAGTCGAATGGAAAGAAGGTTGTCTTGTGTCAGCAAGCTCCTCTCCTATGATGGCAGATTAATCCTGGTCAACTCAGTTTTTCAGCACTCCCAACATTCTACATGTCTTTGCCTCAAACTACCGCCTCAAGTGGTCAAACCGGTGACCATTTCGGGAAGAATTGCTTGTGGGGAAAAAGGTGAGGCAGATTTGAGAGGAAGATGCCTAGTTGCATGGGAAGAAGCATGCAAATAAAAAGATCAGGGAGGTCTAGGCATTATTGATATTGAGCAGCAGAATGATGCATTATTGATGAAACATCTTGATAAATTTTACAACAATGCAAACATCCCTTGGGTCAAATTAACTTGGAGAAGTTTCTACTCAAATGGTGAGAATCCTCCTCATGCTAGAACTCCAACCGGCTCCTTCCGGTGGAAGGTGTTGGTATTTTATAAGCCCACAGAAATATTTATAATTTGTATAATCCGCAAGTTTAACGGATACCGGTGAGCACTTCACCCGGGAGAGGGTTTTAAATATCGAATCCACAGGGAGAATGGAGCGAGGCTAGTGAGACTAAACTAAAAATCCCTGAGTAGATAATGAGGACTGGAGATTGGTTAAAGGTTGAGAAGACGTCTAAAGTTGTTTGGTTTATACCCTTATAAGAATTGAAGATATCTCTTTGGGGACGTCACTCATAAGGAAGACACGGGCAAAATGTGTGCTCCTATGGCAACAGTAGTCCTACTAGGCCTATCCAACGGGAGGTGGAATACAAAGGACTAACGCAGCTATAAGTCACCTACGTTAACTACCACACTCCGGAAGGTAAGGGGCATTCACGAGCTATCTAGTCCAAACACCACGCTTGCACTAGGGGTAGCAACTTCAAATCAAGAGTGACAAGAAATGAAGTACTCTAATAAAAGAGTCGCAAACCAAAAGATGATATAAACAAGATAACTTACTCAAATATAAGGTTGATCCACTGTATAAATCTTAGGATCAAGTACCACGAAGGCCTTGAATCCTAGAGGTACAAGTGTAGAGGAGTTACCGACAGATCCGGCACTTCCTCTTCTTCTTCCTCCACCCACTCTTTAAATCTCAAACAAGACTTAGATCTAGCTGCACTCCAGGAGGAACTAAAGATCTAGTCTCTCAACTTGCTAACTATCTCACTCAACTTGATCTAAGCTATTCTTCTAATTAGAGAGGTAGGGTTTATGCTGTAGATCAGAGGCTGAGTCTTGATGAATAATGAATTCATGCCCTAGCCAAGGGGCAGGGGGTCTCTTTATATAGCCCTAGGCGATGAATGAGGGCCCTTGGATCAAACCGACCTTGAACAACGGCGTGGATTCAACCTTAAGGTCGGTTACAAACCGACATAGGAAGCTGAGGCTGACAGGTGGGTCCCACTCCGGCGGTTTGGAGCTATTCCTGGCGATCGCCAGGGGTGGATGACACCCTAGGCCCACCTTCTAGGAGGTATCTTACGGTATCTTTCGGAATGTTTTAGTCCACTTTTTGGATTGGTTTACTTCACAGTCAAGTCTCTTCATCATATGGCAAGTATTTGTTGGACTTTTACCCGCTTTTATCTGTTAAGTCCCTGAAAATATATAAATCACCAAAACTCATGGAATTATGTCAGTAAAGCCCCTAGTCTATGTGGATATTCTTTTTATACCCTTAATTCAGGTTTATTTATGTTATAATTATATAGCTTAAGAGGTGTCAACAGAAGGATGTACTTAAGCTTTTTCCCAAATTTAAGGAATTAACAACTTGTTCTCCTCAAAAGGCAACTTAGCTCAATTCTGGTCGATTCTTGGTTGGACCAACCCTTGAAAGATAAGTACCCCCAACTTTTTTTTCTTTCACCAGAAACCCAACCGCTCCATTCAGTTTTACCTGAATCATAATTTTGAAAGGATTTTCTCCCCAACTTTATCCCAATTGGCTAGACAACAGCTACTGGATGAGGTAACTTCTATCATCCAAACTTTGGATTTTGATGTGAACTCAAGTGATACCTAGGTGTACAATTGGGGAAACTCTACTTACAAAGCAGTAAAAAGGCATACAAACTTCTAAGAGAAACTGATATTGTCTCACCCATTTTTAAATGGATTTGGGCTGGTAGCAATCTTGGGAACCAACATTCTGGTTGCTAGTAAGAGACAGATTAAATACTCGTAATATGTTAAAAAAGGAAGACCATGTTCCTGCCATCATATAGCTGTGTCCTATGCAATTTAGACACTGAGGAAACATATTTGCATCTCTTTTTTCAATGCCCTTTTAGCAAGGATTGCTGGAATTCTCTGGGTATTAATTGGGACTATAATCTGAACCCAATTGAGATGTTTCTAAAAGCCAAAGTGGATTTCAACAATATTATCTTCAGAGAGATTGTCATTTGTGCGTGCTGGTCCATTTGGAAAACTAGGGGAATTCCCCGCGCGTTGCCGTGGGTATGAAGTAGGGAATATAAATGTAGAATCCAGATGTGTCTAGCTAACATGAATATCATATTTCTTGTGCTAGCAAACTTTAATTGCAAAACGCTTTGCATGTCAAGAGAAATAGATAGTGGGGATGACAACGGTGAACTGTTAAGGTGGACGCTTTGCATGACTTAGTGAGTTTTATTCTTATAGGAGTATTAGAAGGATTCCCAGACGTTACCGTGGATATGAGGAGGAATATAAATGGGTTAGATTATGAATGTCTCGTCTGTTGCCACAGGATTTGCATACATTAGACATTTGTTTAAATATACATTTTGTCATATGTAAAATTCGAAAAGAATATATATAGAAGATACAAAATCATATGTAAGTAATGACAAATGACAAAACATGAATGAAGTATTACCACTGGAGAATGACAAAACATGAATGAAGTAATGACAAATGACAAAACATGAATGAAAAGCAAAGTTATTAGACGAAAAGGATAAAATTAGAGCAGAAGGCGAAGGAACTGGACAACGCCACCATTGGAGATTTGTATCCACCGTACAGGCGCTGGTGGTGGCCTGTTGCCCTGACGCCCAATGGCCCTCAAATCACCACTGCATGCATGTCCAGCATTGGTCGAAGACCTTCTTCAACGACCCCAAGCCGCCATGGGAGAGGCACTATGTCAGCCATGTGTAAGCGTCAGCCTGAGGACGCACGCGTGAGACAAAGAGGCGACAGTGGAATTCAGTCAGCGGAACATATATCTATACCTACTAATAAAGAGAGGAAATTTCTTGACCACCAAAATTTGGGTCTGCCTTCGGTGTCCGCGCGTATTGTTCACGCGCCTAGCGCCGAGTCCGCAAACGTCTCCGCGTGCCTCCGCTTACGAGTCCGCAGCAAACCATACGACGCCACTACACCTTGCCGACACAGCCCGCTTACGAGGGAGGGATTGTGTCTGGTGGTGGCCTTTACAGTTTACTTGCTGGGCTGTACTTCGTTGGGCCACGACAGGAACGTGCACGTACTAGATGGAGATGCTGCCATATACGGAGTATTTGTTTATTTTGTCTTGTTGATTGGCCATATATGAACGTCTTATGTACAGCTGGACTGGACACAACAGCCCCAACGAGCAGCAACCCAGGTATGGCCATGGGTATTTTGTACGCGATAATTTTTTCAATCCAATTACTATGCACACGGTCTTATTACAGAGTACTATTTAATTTATATGTAATATTATTAAAAGAGAAAAAAAAAACTAAAGACAAAAGCCATAATTGGTAAAGTATTCCATGCATAACTTGAACTTATCACCATGCTCATATGAGCTACAATAGCACACGTCCAAACAAAATATAAAAAAAATCGGTTTCAAAAAATGTTTGCAGTTTACACATCCAATACAAATGTACTCATTTACATTTATTTTTCCATCCCATTATTTTCACGTACACAACATATTTAAGAAAAGAATTAATAAATAGTAAAATTCATATTTTTCTGTTAGAGAAAATGACAGAAAAAGGAAAAAAATTACCCGTAGCAACGCACGGGCATATTTCCTAGTTATAATAAAACGTATGGAAGCAGCATGTGGCGCAGGTATCAGGTATGGATGCAAGGCTGCGTGCCACGATCATGCCACGATCACCAACCTTCCCGTCGACAATTTCGCGGCGGCGCAGCATGTTGTTGTCGGGGTACTTCTCGTCTTCTCGACGGACAAACTGCGCGGAGTCACATCACGCGCACGAGCACGTCGTCAGCACCACCGCGCGTCGCGTTGGGAACGAAACAACAACAATGATAATAGTTTCAACAGCGAGCGAATTGCGGTGGATGGATTCATGTTGATGGCGAGCGCAATCCACAGGTCGGACGGAGAGCCTGCCTAGCATTGCGAATCCCAGAAGAGAGAGAGAATAGATCTATCTGTACGCCTACGCGCGCGGTGCAGGCGGATGGAGGACGGACGACACGCCTGCGGAGGATCACGGCACAGCGGCAGCGTAGAACGGACGACGACGACGTGTACGTACCGGAATATGTCCTAGAAGCAGTCGAGCCCCGGCACGGCGGGAGGCGACGCGCTGTTGTCACCGGCCGCGCAACGATACGTCGTCCCCGCCGACGGCTCCACCTCCACGAGGTGCTTCATCGATCCCGCCACCATCTCTCTCGATCCCTGTACGTGCTCTCGCGCTCGGCCTCTCTCTCCTCCCACGCCGCATGTGCCCCTCTCCGGTCTTCGTCAGCCTTGCGTGCGTACGTGAGCGCAAGAGACGAGACGGAGCGGCGCGGCGAATTTATCACACGGCGAACTGGACGGGCGTCCGGGCTGGTGATGTGGACGGGGTGGACCGGTGCCCACTGGTCATGTCGCTACGCTGGTGTGCCGGCCGCCGCGCTCGCTGGCCCGCGCTCGCTGGCCAGCCGCAATCACGTCCGCTTGCCCGTGCTCGCTCCTCGACTGCTGCATGTGGCCTGCTGGCCCGCCGACGCATGGGTTCTTCGGCATGGTGAGGCTGGGACCTGGGCGTATATAGATGAGCAGACGATGACAGTTTCTCATGCGCCTTAATGAGCCATTGGATTCGTGGGGAGGGGAAGAGGTAGCGTTGAAGACGACCGAATCACAGGTAGCAGACAGGAACGACGACGGTAGGGGTCGTGAGCGGGTAAGGGGAGGGGTCCCGAGCGCTATACTTCAATTACCAATGACCTGAACCAATCAGAAGGCTGAGAACTCCAAAATAATCCCTAGTGGGGGATATCCTTATAGGTGTAGTAGACAAGGAATGGTGTGATTTTTCAGAATGGTCGAATTGACTTAGGTGATTGGAAAAGATTGTTCCTGCAGGAATTCAGCCTTGTCTGTATTAAGGCCAAACCTGCAAGATCCATTCGTCTACAATCTTGGAGAGATAGCTTTGTATAGGTCTCCTTTTTCTTTTTCTTTTGGGCCTAAAAGCCTTGTAATCTCTTAAAAGCTCTGTACAACGATTCTTTCATTTAATTAAAAAAAAAAAGAGGTCGGGGGCTCCCCGATCGATTCGGTCAAAAAAGAATCATCGTATTCAGCTAGCGCAATCACGACACAGCCGCTCAACAGCACGGGGGCACGTGGTGCCATGTTGACCGCGTTCCAATCTTTTTTTTTTTTTTGAAAAGAGCTATTTTATAACTCGGCTTATAAGAAAGCCCGAACGAGAGTAACAGGTTTGCTGGGGATACCAGCTTACAAGACCGCATAGCCAGCACATGACAGAAAACAAACAAACATAGTAACAGGTTCGTTGACAAAGACTATATTTCGACTATGTCTGTAGAAGTCAACGTCCTTGGTGAGAACGAAGTGATCCATTGTCTGATCCTTTCCATTGCTTGATCAACCCGCCTCTTGTCCACTTCTTTAAGCAGCACCGACCATTTCTGTAAGAATGAAAGAGCAAGGTATACAATGTCAATTGGGTTTTGGGGAAGGTCTTTTCAATGGCCATTTTATTCCTGGTAGTCCACAAACTCCAGGCAAAGGCCGAAAAACAAACATCATGAGTCCGGACCGCGTTCCAATCTCGAGGTGATGAGACACGCGTGAACAAGCTAGACCTATCTTGCTCACATCATCTGCTTAACATGCATGGTGTGGCATAAAGGAAGCAGAGATGGCACACAGGAACACAAGATACAACCATGGCCGCTACCATGGCATCAGGTGGTACTTTGGGGCCGCTTGGATATATCAGAACACGATCACGGAACCTGCGACGATATATGATTCCATATACGAATGCGCGATCGAGAGCTGCCATTTCTTCAGGCCAGGGTTTTATTTTGGCAACATCTCAACGAAGGCCGGACCCTTCAGCTAGCCTGCATATATATGCAAAAGGTGGGCCAAATTAAACCAGAAACATGTCGATTGTCGAACATACTCATAATCTCTCAGTACCATGCATGCATGGTGCATATATATCAATACTCCATATGTAGGAAGGGCAAACATGCAATGAAGTTTGAGCTTATATGTATAAGAAAGGGAAAGCTAAATCACAGACACTCAAACCATTATATGAACAACTTCAAGTATCAGAAAGTATATATATATTAACCTGTGCCGATTCATTCAAAAACGTACGTAATGTCTAATCATGCAGTATGAAGCTGTAGACCTTCAAGTATCTAGATCACCCAAATAACATGTGGTTTTTATTCAAGTCCCAAACCATGCATAAACAGATAAGCTGTCCTTTTAGGAAGAACTTGTTATTATCCAACTTTCACATGCATGCAAAAGCTAGCTTAGGAAGTCTCGATCACCCTCCGCACAGAAACGCAAGGGTTTTTGCTAAGCGTGAATCAAGTTCTTTACCACTTTTTTGCACAAATAATAAAACAGAAGCAGCGGCCGGGTTACAGCGGGTGCAAAAAGTTTAGCAGATTTGTTAGCAAGAGAATATAGGGCTTTCAGTTTTGTTCCTACCTCTTTTTGTTTCTTATGTACTCTTTCTAACAGCAACTCCAAGAGACTTTTCATTATCCTTCCTATAATTCTTAGGAATAGAGATTTTGGTGAAAATATAGCCTCGCCAACAACTAATTTAATTGGTTATCCAAACATAACCATCCTTTAATGCTGATTTCTCGCTAGCCAATAAAGATGGACAGCGAGGATAACTTTCTAGAGCATGGACAAGATATAGAAAAGATGTTGGAGAGTGGAAAGGTATATAGAAAGCAATTTTGTTATTCAATAGCTCTCTAAATGATGATTTAGAGTGGGTGTTTTTTAAAAGTCTCTTGGAGATCCTCTAATAGCTTTGTACCTTTCTCTCCTATATTAGTGAAATAGACACATTCTCATGCCTGCTCATTCAAAAGAAAAGGCTAGTTAGCTTATAGTGCAGCTATATAATCATGGAAATATACAACTTTATACAGTAACTTTCCTTCTATCATATAAAAATTGGCTTTTTCTAATTTACTTTTATAGTAAGATCATATCCTACTGTTCTGCTGCAAAGTAATGAATGTCAAGCTTTTTAATTAGCAATGTCATGATTTTAAAATTAGAATGCTCAAGAGATCATTCTAAACTAAAAGTAAGTATTTTTCACTAACACATAATGAAAAGCATGATGAAATAAACTCTAGTTAATCACATCAGGCTGCCTGAATAATATTTGATTATGCGCAACAGTGGTTGATAATACGTGGTACTACTATGTCTTTCTGAAGAGAATGTTAATTAGAACTAAAAAAGTCCTAAGTTCATTCTTTGACCATAAATTTGACTCCTATAATACATCATCAACTATAACAAAACAAATATGTATCAAAATATCCATGGAATATGAATGTATCAATACAACTTTTGTACATTAAATACACATAATTGACTTTCTTCAATCCTACTATGCCTGAACAGATGCGTATAATATTTAATTCCATGCAACCACTACCAAGATGGTGGACTTCTCCTAGTGTTTAGTGTTTTGAAGTAGTAATAAAACAAGTCATAGTATATAGGAATCTCATTAGGAGACATTTAGTAGGGAACGTTTATACTAAATTTTGAATGCAAAAACACTAGGAGAAACCCACTTTACTTGGAGAAGTTTTAAATTCTGGTTGTGAACAGTGTACCCAATTTTTAATATTTGGAATCAGGGGTTTATATATATGACATTTGTGAACTTATTTGCTTTCAACTTTGCAACAACATATATACCCTTCTTCTGACCACTTGAAAAAGATTGATTGCACAATAATAAACATGGTCAAGTTCATCACTTTTTTCATCCTCGGACCCTCGCTGTATATGTTTATTCCTCTTCATTGTCTCGCCCAACTGGGCAAGAATGGCCAAAACGAGGAGGTTTGAAAAAATGTGGCAATATTTCTCTTTTTTATTTCAATAGGCTATCTCAAGTTGACACAAAAACTCATAAGCACAAGGGGTTGGAGTTCTTTAAGTCTACTTATCACACCCGCCTGTATGTAGACTTATATATATCCCAACATCTAGCACTGAAAGCCTCACCATATTTATTTGAGATTTATTTCACTTCTGTGCCAAATTTCTCTGCCTAAAAGGAAATGGAGAAATCATCTCTGCCATAGTATAGATTTTAACTCTATATGATCATGCTAAGGAAGGATATTATATTTTAAAACATGTTTGTGCACATTATTAATTGACATCTCTGACCAGAATGGCACCGTACCTCAGGAATTAATTTGCTACTCCGTACACATGGATCAGGGTGCCATGCCAATGAGTATAGCGTGAATCCAAGATTATGGGTTTATTTTATTTTTAAAATTATTATATCCTTAACTACTTTAGGAAAATAACCTACATATGTGACCGGGTATGACATGCACCTGCGATGATCGATAGAGAGGCAGTTTGTTGTGAGGCTATGATCACTTGATCATCAGTGACTTTGTTTTGCTGCCCTATAGCCCGGCCTGCAGCCCTCTACGTCTCATTGAATCCAGTATGCACCCTGTCTGTGCCACCATCTGCACCACAGCATGCAAGTATTTGCTTTAGGGACATAAAAACAAGAAATCAAACCGATCTCTTTGTTGCAATGAGAAAGAAATATATATCAAAAAAGGACAGATCGACATTGATAATTTAGAGAAAACAGACAGTTATTTTGTATACCAATCACAGCTTAACTACTACTCGTTCCCCAGTTCTCTCTCAGCTGCTCAGGAGTCAGGATTCAGGACATATTCAGATCTGATCAAAAATGTAAGATATGAGTGCACCATGAAGGTCAAATGAAGTCACAATTTGGGCATTATATTATTCACAGGGATATTGGAGTTCCAACAAACCAATAGGAGAACTTAGTTGATTGCAAAATTTTGGCCACTCTCGGAAACTGACAGCATGCATGTCCTATATGCATGCATGTATCATGTCTCGTACACAACATAGAAAAAGCACATACACAGAGTCTCACAGTACTCTTACACTTCGTGAGCCCAAGCGATATAAGTCTTAGAACTATTAACACACAACAGAACGAGAGGAGCCCGGCTGGAATACACACTCATCGTCAGCTACTGCCTACGCTGGAAGAATCCCCTGAGCTTTTCCTCGACGCGAGCCGCAGCGCGGCCGAGCCGGTCAGATCCGCTGAGCGTGAGGAACCCCAGGGCCGCGCCGATGGTGAAAAGCCCATATCCAGCCAGGACGTGCTCTGGATTGTCAGCGAGGTTGAACGCGGTCCCGTGGAGCACCACGGAGGCTCCACAGGCGAAGAAGAACGCCGAAGCCTGGATGCGCCGGTTCTTGAGCTCCAACAGCTCCCGCACGGTGGCGACCAAGCCTCCCCCTGCTGGGCCCGGCGGCGGCGGGGCGGCGGGTTCCTCGCGGATCGCAAAGCGCCGTCGCCGCCGTCTCCATCTCTTCAATCAAGCTGGATCTCGGCGGTGGAGGCGGCGTTGGATCAGGATGGATTCGCCTCGGGTGGGCCAGGTTTAGGGTTTCGATTCCTCACACGCTGTGAGTCTCGACGCCGAGTACACTGCTTCTTGTAGAGGAGTGAGGCCATCCGCTTCGGGGCGCACAACCGCGGCGAGAACGCGGACCCTTGGCCCGCACGGCATGTTTGCGGGCTTGGGCTTCTTTACAGTTGAGCATGTCGTGGGCCTCAGATCCTACAGGGGCCTTCATCTTTTTTCTTGTTTGAGATGTTCACGGGCTTTGTAGGTGTGCTCTCACTTTTCAGCTTTGAAAGCCTCCGTCCAATCTCTGTAGCCTCCGCACCTACCGTTGACCAAGATGAGTAGATCTGCATCTTGTGCAAGCATGGCAAGGAAAACAAAACTTCTGATTTATGCACGCGGTATTTGTGATGATATGCGCCTTAATCTGTCTATACCTATATATGCTTGTCCTTCTTCATCCTTTTTTTATGAGATTAATTGAAATATCAATTCCTGAACAACTGTATAAATGGATCCTAGATATACGGCATGCACCAAAGCATCAGTATTATCTGCATATTTTCGGACCGAAGCATCATGCAAAGCTGAATAAATAGCACCGTGCCGATGGCACCGCCAGATAGACGTAGCTTAATTCTAGAGGACCTCTTTTGTGCATCTTTTCATGGATAGAAGAAGTAGGTACCAGGCATATATGCATGTCATCATGCACAGAGGAGACACATCTTGCATAGACTAGGTCACTAGGCAAAGATGAAATAAAAGGTAGCAAAGCGTGTGAAAACAGTGAAAAGTATGCTGTGCAACACAATGGATAAGTTTCAAATCAACAAACAAAAATGAAGAGCGCGACGTACATGCATGGGGCTGCCGCCTGCCGGGCATGAGCACGATACAGATCATATAGCCGGCCGGCGGCCGCGGGCAGCGGCGGTGGCACGACGGCCGCTCATGCCGCCGGCCGGGCGCCTTGACCTGACGCTTGACGGGGATCGGCGGAGCCAGAGGTAGGTAGGAGAAGCATGGTGATGGGTATGAATGGTAGCCCGCAGAGCTCATTTGTATCAGTAGATTAGGAAACACATGGACCAGAGTTTAAATATCATCTAGTCGCCGTCGATAGCAGGAGTGGCTGCTAGAAAAAATGAATTTCGCATGCATAGACCAATCATGTTGCAGATCTCGCTCTCGCAAGTGACCAAGCACAGCAACAAGTGGACAAGGAGGTGTTACTCCAGAACAAGAACGCTGCTGTGGAATACTGTAGTACGATGCAGGGAAGGCCACAGTCCAACGCAAAAAACAGTCTCGTGTTGTGACTGGCCAGCCAATAGGGAGCCAGTGTCTCACGCTCCAACGCTTGATGGGCTCTAATTTTACACAGACCTTTTCTCTCCTGCTAACACGCGAACGGGCTCAACTGGCCTGGAGTAATTGGGCCAGCGAAACTGAAGCTTATGTCTAAATTATTGGGCCCAGCATATACATGTGGTACAGCCCGTTACGTTTAATATGAACACCCACAGGAATTTGATCATATGATTCTAAAAAAAAAAAAGAAATTTGATCATATCACTCAGTTTACAATTTTAACCAAATGCTAATAACACTTATTATAGAGTATAACATTACATTACACGGCGAACATAATATATGCTTCGGAAGAGAAGCAATCTGGGAGAGGCAGGGCATCAAATGGAGGAAACAAAGAAAAAACGCGTATGTAGATCCTTATTGAGCATTACCGACATATAATAAAGCACGCTAAAACGTACCATCACAGCTCACTGTCCAGTAGTGCCCATGCCCGCAACGTGGTAAAGCTAGCTAGTCCCATGGGATGAAGCAGCGCCAGAGTACCGCACCGGCGTTGGCGATGGCAGCGGCGACCAAACGATCAGCTCCTGGGAACCGACCTGCCAATGGCACCAACGAAAGGACGCACACGCCGAGCAGCCAGATGACGAGAAAGAGGAAGGCCCACGCGGAGTCAGCATCGGGGTCGCACACGGTTGAGACGGCGGCGGCTGCTCCTAGCACCATCAGCGTGCGTGCGGCATCGAGGACGAGGAGGCGGTACTGCTGCTGCTGGTGGTGGCCTGCTTGTGCTTGGACGTCGTCGTTGGCGTGCACAGGGTGATGAGGCAGCTGTCCCTGCTGGTTGGCCATTGTTGCGGCCTGCAGGCCTCTTGCGCCTGGGCGGCTGGGAGCTGTGAAGAGGGCTGTGGTACGGTGGTGTGGATCCTTGGATGTACTGCGTGCCGCCTGCCGGTACGTACGGTGGCGGTAGCGGCTTTTATAATGTGATGAAGGATAGCGCTCTGTTGGCGTTTTTCTTCGTATATAAACGAATTCATACAAAATTACGAAAAGCAATTATGTGAGGTCATCCAGCTCCTCCGATTGCTATTTGTATGCATTTGTCTACTTATTTTATTTGTATCTAGAAACCAACTTGTTTGGATTGACCAAACAGCTACGATTGCAGTTCCAATCCGTCCTCGTCCGCGGCAGATGATGTACGATTGCACTGCCAATCCGTCCTCGTCCGCGGCAGATGATGATGTCCTCGGGCGTTTGAAAACGATGTCCTCCAATAAGACAGCACTACAGCAGGCCTTGCCGCCATTATTCTGAAACACAGCAATTGTAATGTCAACACCCTCCCCCGACCCCTCCGCGTGAATGAATATTGTATGATGGCAGGAATATATTGTATGATGGCAGTGAATGAATATTGTATGATGGCTTGCGGGTGGGCTGCGTCCGGTCCGGAACCATCCTAACCTAAGGCTAAAACCCAACCTAGGCTGTTGATAATCTAAAAAAAAAAAAGGTTCACTCATCACCCATCCCGACATCATCTGTAATGTCAACACCCTTCCCCCCCCCCCCCCACACACACCCCCAAAGTTCTTTCCCATAAATTTAGATTTATGTTTTTCTATAATAAATTGAAATAAACTTTGTATCAAAGTCTTGGCAAAAAAAAATTGTATTAAAACATATCATATTATATATTCTAAATCTACTCACGCGGATCGAGTCCAACAAAATTCTATTTTTCATTTTGTGATTTTTCTTAATTTACTATGATTTTTTAAAGATTTAGCGAAAAAACAAAATCATCGTCACAACAAACCACTTTCCAAAACTGCTCGTGGGTTACGGTTTTTGGCTAGTTTTAGAAAGTTCAGGGGTAGAAATTCGGTTTTATAGTTTACTAGCAAAATATGCCCGTGCGTTGCACCGAAAGTACGTGTATGATATCGGTGCTAATAGCATATGTGTCTGATACTCGTGCTAATTGTAAATGTGTCTCATACGAGGGAGTATGCAATAGGGCATATTATTGTGCAATCACTTAAAAAGAGAGTGTTGGAAGTAGATATAGACACCGACGAGGGTGGCCAGACCAAAATTTTGTCGATAGTGTCAGCTATGTTGAATAGGATATGATTGGATATTGATAGGATAGGATTTGCCTTTTTGTTATTAGATTAGAGATGTTGATTAGTACTCCATTTGTTTCCAAGTTTCTATTTGGATTCGGATTCAGATTTGAATATAATATAGTGTCAGCTATGTCGGATCGCATATGCAAATTGAGTATCAGATACAAGTGCCGGTGAACACGGATGGCACGGCACGATTATAAGCAAGAGACTTACGTTGAACACAAGCGCAAGTGCGTGCTTGCATTGGCGTGGCCCCATGGCATTCGGTTGGGTGGCAGGCCGGCAGCAATGCAATCCTACCCAAAGCTCCCAACCAACAAATCCAACCGCGTTATATGCCCTGCTACCCATGGATCGATTCGGAGACGACGGACGGATACGGCACCTGCACATTCGGACCAGAGCAGCACTTGGCATCGTGGGCGCCTGGGTTCGATGGACACACCAGAACGGACCAGTCCAGTCCATTCTCCAGCCTGCGGTCCACACCAAAACGGACCAGCACCCGGCCCATACATCGAACGCAGCCAAGCAGAGCAGTGCCAGCCCAGCAAGCAATGCGGCAAGCAGGAACCGTGTGCGCCGCGGTGGATTGGGGCGGGGCGTGGCCATAGCCCATGGGCCAGGCTGACAACGCTGCCCAGCAGAATACGGAAGACAGAAAAAAGTGGCAGAAAAGGTGGGCAGAAAAAAGAGGTGAAAAAAAAGGTGGTACTGAAATTTTCTCTCTTTATTAGTAGGTATAGATATAGATTTAGGGGTGAAATAGTCCACCCTTAATAGTTGAGAGGGTTATATAGACTTTTTCAAGATTTAAATAATTTTTTATTTTCATGAATATGAGTATTTTTAATAAAACATGTATTTATTTTTTTAGAAAAAGGAATTTTTAATCCGGCCTCTGCAAGAGTTTTGCACACAACCAATTCTTATTACAAAACCACTCTCTTCTAATTTTAAGCTCCCAAAAAGCAATTGTGATTGAGCGCTAAGCACTAAGCACTAAGCCTTTTCAGGCGACGGCCATCCATGCTTGGCGAAAATTTCCATAGCCACAGTCTCTAACATACGGCATGCCCACTTTAGATAAGGTTTGTCGTTCCTCTTCGCAAGGGGTTCCAAAACGGGTCCAATAAGTTGCCCCGAAAACAACCCGCAAATAAGAGTATAGTCGTTTCTTATCAAAAATCACTTCATTTCTAAATAGCTAAATAGACCATAAGATTGCACTTGCCCCCATACAAATAAGAGCGCAAGTGTTGGTCTCTTTGAACTTCCCACAACCTAAATAAGTTGGGTATATTTTTTGGTGGTTCAAGATTAAAAGCCACTTGGCATATTCTCCAAACAAATTTAGCCACATGACAATCAAAGAACAAATGCTTTGGATAGTTTCCTTGTTATCACAAAAACAACATCTATCATCTCCTTTCCATTTTCTTTTTTAAATTTTCTTTGGTTAATATTACCCCTTTTATCAAGAACAAAATAAATATCTTGATTTTAAGTGGTAACTTTAATTTCCATAACAACTTGTTTAGAGGCATAGAAATTTGATTAATTGAATGTTTATACATTGATGCACTTTGTGAAAAATCCTTGTCTTGTAAGACTCCACTTAATTGAATCTTGTTGATCATCCAACTGCACAAATGCAATTTTAGACACTAACTCATTCCATTTAAGTAGCTTTTCCCCCACTAGAGATCTTCTAAAAGAAATGTTAAGGGGTGTGCAAGCGAAAGCATTGGCTACCGATATATGTTTTTTTCCTCGTAATATTGTATAAAGCGGGTATTGCTCTTTGAGAGTGTAATTTCAAGCCACTTGTCCTCCCAAAATCTGGTTTGACTACCATTGTGAATGTTAAAAAATAGAGATCAAGAAACCGGTCTTTTACCTCCATAAGGCGACCCGAGAAGTGTGAATCTCCCGGTTTCAAAGTGGACTTCACCAATGGTTTTATTTTTAAATATTTCTTCCTAAGAAGGTCCTACCAAACACCATCTTCATTAACAAGTTTGTACAACCATTTGCTAAGTAGGCAATCATTCTGAACTTTAAGATTCATGATACCAAGACCTCCTTGATCTTTTGGTAAACAAAGGATTTCCCATTTAAGTAACTTGTACTTTTCTTATGGTTGTCGCTTTGCGAAAAAAGGTTGACCTGTAGAAATCTAATTTCTTAAGAATGCCTTTAGGCACTTCAAAAAAAGACATCATAAACATGGCCAAGCTACTCAAAGACCGAGTTTATCAAAACTAACCGACCACCATAAGATAAAAGTTTACCTTTCCAACTACTCAACTTTTTTTTTGAAAACGATCTTCAACCATTTTCCAATCTTTATTATTGAGCCTTTTGTGATTCATTGGTATACCCAAGTATCTAAAAGGAAGATTACCCATTCCACATCCAAAGATTTGTGAATATTGATCTATGTGCTCCTTTGCCTCCCCATAGCAAAAAAAGTTCGCTCTTGTGGAAGTTAATTTTCAAACCAGGAGAGTTGCTCAAAGGCACATAAAATGGTTTTCATGTTCTTAGCTTGCTCTAAATCATGCTCCATGAAAAGTATAGTGTCATCGACATATTGCAAAATCGAGAGGCCACCATCTACCAAATGGGGAATGAGGCCTTGAATTTGACCATCCTCTTTGGCTCTAGTGATGAATATGGCTAACATATCCGCAACTAGATTAAAGAGAATAGGTGAAAGAGGATCACCTTGCCGTAACCCTTTTACGGTTTGAAAATAACGTCCAACATTATTGTTTACTTTAACAGCAACACTACCACCGGAGACAAATTGTTGGACCCATCGGCACCACAAAGGCGCGAATCCTTTCATCCTTAGTGTTTGTTGAAGAAAAGTCCATTTCACTTTGTCATATGCTTTCTCGAAATCAACTTTAAAGATTACCCCATTTAGTTTCTTCCTATGCAATTCATGGATTGTTTTCGTGTAAAATTGTTACTCCCTCTAATATATATCGACCGGAAGGAAAGCTGTTTTTGCGAGGGTTGTATTACCTTTTGAGCCACAAAATTTATTCTATTTGTTGCTACCTTTGTGAAAATTTTGAAGCTCACATTTAAAAAGACAAATGGGTGCAGTATTGCTGAATCCTCGATTGCCTCTTGGCATTTTGGTAATAGTGTTATAATTCGAAGTTGAGAGAGAAAAAAGCGACAAATCTTCTTTATGAAAGTCATGGAACATGGCCATCAAATCAGCCTTTATAACTTCCCAAAAAACTTGATAGAATTCAATAGGAAAACCATCTGGTCCGGGTGCTTTATTGTGTTCCATTTTAAAGATAGTCGCTTTGACCTCTCGCTTCATAAATTCAGCGGTAAGAATATCGTTCTCAAAATCTAAAACCTGAGGGATGTCAACAATTCTACTCTCTAACATAGTAAAATTGTTTTCCTCGGGAGGGCCAAATAGATTTTGGTAGTAGGAGGTTATGTGTTCTTTTAACTCTGTCTCGTCTTTTATAATATTATTGTTTCCTTCCAGCTGAAAAATTTTACTCTTTCTATACTTACCATTTGCAACAAGATGGAAATATTTTGTATTGTTATCACCCTCTAATAAATCTTTAGTTTTGGCCCTTTGAAACCAGGCTATCTCTTCTTCTCTCAACAAATGAGAGATTCTATCTCTTAGACAACGAAGCATATCTAACTCGTTTGGAGATAGAAACGTAACATTCTGCCTTCTTATCTAAAGAATCAATCATGGATTTAATATCCTCTTTTTTTTGCTTATTTTTTCCTCTAATGTGTCTTCCCCACCCTCTTAGATATTGGCGTATCCGCCTAATCTTGAATTGCCATCTCTGTAAAGAATTTGCACCCCTATTTTCATTATTCCACACTTCACTTACTTGTTCAAAGAAACCCTTCGTAAGTAACCAACATAATTCAAATTGAAAGGAATGTTGGTTGCCTTGAGAAGTAGGATTTCCGCAATCCAAAAGTAGAGGTGTGTGATCTGAAATATCTCTAGTTAGAGCTTGCACCACCGCTAAAGGGAATTTTTGTTCCCAGTCGATTGCTTACTAAAACTCTGTCCAAGCCTTTCAAATGTCGGCGTATCAAGAGAGTTAGCCCATGTGAAACGTCGGCCGAGAGTTCTAAATCTCTCAGGTTAAGACTGTCGATGCAAGCATTGAAAAGAAACGGCCATCTATCATTGTATCTATTATTATTTTTTTAGGAAGGTCTCCTAATAATATTGAAATCTCCACCTAAGAGGGTTGGTTTATCTTCACTACTACTAATTTGGACCATCTCAGTTAGGAACGCTTCTTTAAACTCATCTTGTGCTGCTCCATAAGCAGCGATGAGAACCCATTCAAAGCCATCTTCTTTGTTTCGGACAGTGAATTTAATGTGAAAATCTCCTAGGGTTATGGTCCCGATATCCAAAACCTGAAGATTAATCCCAAGCAAAATTCCACCAGACTGTCCTCTAGGTGAAGTCCAATGCCAGAAAAATCTCTACCACCACAAAAGTGGTTCAAGTCAGAAGTAGTAAAATCATCTCTACGAGTTTCTAAAACTGCTATGAAATCAAGCTGGTGATCACACGAAGTATCAAAAAGAAATTTATATTTAGCCAAGTCCCTAAGACCTCTGCTGTTCCAGAACAAACCTTTCATATTGACCTTCGTGTTTTAAAATTATTGACATGACGAAACTTTGTTTTCTTTTTCTGTGAGGATTTTTTCTTTTTGGAGATTGTATGCCATTCACCTCCAATATGATTGGCATCCTCATCTACAAGTTCGTCTATTATACCACTGCACAAGTGGCCAAGCGTAATATTTTCTATCTCATTGTCTTCTACCTCATCAGAACTATCTAAGCAATTAACCTGTGCATTACTATCTATCTGGTTTGCATTAATTCTATCAAGCTCTCCACATTTAATACCAGAAATTGAATTAAATATGTCATTCTCATTTGATCCAAGAGAGATCCCAATATTATTAAGATTCGAAGAAATAGCATTATCGGGAATGGATAAAATTGAATTATTGAAATTGTTACCATTTTTTGCTGCAATCTCCAGGTTCTTCATGGCCACCAGGCGTTCGGCTCTCTCCAACGAGTCTTCATCTGCCGTGGCTTCCCTTCTTTTGCTCCATCTAATTGGGTGTGTGTTGACTCCCTCTTTGAGGGAGTTGTTGGGAGTCTTGTATTTACCTCTGCTTCATCCTCTCGCATCACCTGAGAAGCTATTTCACCCAGTATAACCTCAACTACATTATCCATGATACACTCTGCTTTCTTCCTGTACCACTCCTCTGATGGTAAATCAACACTTTCAATAACATTAACCTGATCGCCCACGTGCTCAGACTGCTCGAGCACTTCTACATTATTCAACCCATTTAGAGTAGATGGGCTGGTTGCAAGGGTCTTAGTATCTGAACCAACAATAGGCTCGAAATGCCTATCCAAGGTAGTGGACAGATGCATGACGCTTTGCTCTGTAACTTGCTTGTTACTGTTAGGCTGCTGATTAAACCCACCTTGAGAAGAGTTATGCTGAATTGTGGAAGCAGAGGAATTTCCACCTAGAGTATCTTTTGAATTTTTGCTCATCTCCTTCTCTTCTTCACTTAGAGGATCATCATCTTTATCCATTGGATCTTTATCTTGGTCTGCACTAGAATGTGCTCCGGATCCCTCTCCTTCCTCCACAATGAAATAAATGGTGTGCAAATGTTTTCCAAACACCACCTGAAGGACATCTGGGATTTTTTTGGGCTCAAGAACTGCCACTTCAATGCGAGCTAAATCCCCAGCTCTAGTAGCAATCATGTCTACCATCTGGGTTGCACCAATCAGAGTCCCGACTGCCCACAAAATAAGGTAATTTTTCCTCAGTATTTATTTGGGAATCAAAATCCAATCTAGCATCCAGACAGTTTTATGAAGTGATTCTAATACATCACTCAAAGCGTTTTTTGGAAAGGATCTGGATTCGATACGTTTTTCTGAGAATCTGGACCCCACCAAGCACATAAACGTGTATCGGTTTTCGTATAACAAAAAATGACTTCAATAATGGGAAAATATCGTTTTTAGAGGCGGAAAAAAATATCGTTTGCGCGCGTGTTTATTTTGATGGGCTTTTTTTTATGAGCAAAGGATGAGCTTTCATTGACACAGGCCTTTTTCTCTTGCTAATGCTGCACCAGGCCTCACCAATCGTGGTTTGGTTGCGACGGCAAAATTGAGGCGTTAAGATTGGCCCATAGGGGAATTCGGGGTCTGGAACTAGGAAGGCCCGTCAAAGATACGCTTTGCTCCGTGCTCCTGCTTAGGGATGAAAATGAAAATGATAATTTCCGATTTTTCGAAGTCGTTTTCGAGTTTTTTCGATTTTCATGTCTAAATGGAAATGGAGGTGGAAACCCAAAAAATGAAAATGATAATGGTAAAAATAAATGGAAACGAAAGTGAAAACAATTTTGACCTCTTCCGATCGTTTCGAAGATTCCCGTATTTAAGCGGTAACTTACCGTTGGTAATTCTTGAATCGAAGGCACACACAAGCAACCTGCACATAAAGTAATTTTTTTTGAAAACTAACTATATGGCAAGGATTGCACACATATAGGAACAACCTCTACTGAAGAAACAACTCTAATAATTCATGTTTTTATCACTATGCTATGTCAAGTAAACTTAGAACATTATCGTTTATTTGTATCATTGTCAAGAATTATGGTGATGTTATGAAGTTATATGGCTCTTCTCATTTCCTACAATTTGTTGTGTTTATCATTTTGAAGATACCGTTATCATTGTCGTGGTCGAATATCACGGGATATGCCACGACAGTTTCTGATAAAATCGTATGGCTCGTGTGGGACTTCGATGGCCTAGATCAAGGGACACAAGATTTATCTTGGTTCGGGGCAATCGGGCCCCTAGTCCATCTCGGTCGGAGTCACTATGTGGCCGAGCTCAAACCTTCGTATCGGGGAGAATACAAGCATGTCGAGAGAGGGAGGCCGGCTCCCAAGTCTCGTGAGTGTGTATGTTCGTAGGAGAATGCGATGGGAAGAAGATCGATCCCTTCTCCCGGTGGCCAAGGCTCCCATTTTATAGTCGTAAGGGGAGGATACAGGTGCCACTAGGGGAGGGCTAAAGGTGTCAGAATGCAAAATAGAGGGGGTAAAGTGTAAAAGTAGTCCGGGACGCAGGGCATGCTCGGTTGTCGGGCACGCGTGCTCAGAGCCCGTCCGTCACCTCCGTAGCGTAGGGTCGCGGCGCGCCCGGCAGAACGGGGCCCTACACACCTTTAAACGAGCGGACCGGGAGAGCTCGGCGAAGGGGTCGTTTTGTCCGTGGGGGTTGTCCGTGAGCGGTTGTCCGTGGTTGTTGTTGTGTGATGCGGCCTGATGGGCGGGTCGCCGCGCCGCGTCATCGCCGGATTCATCTACAAGCGAGCGCAGGCGCAGAGAGTAGGTGCGGCACCCGATCACGCCTAGTCGTAGCTTGCCACGGCACGCCCGACTCCCCTTCCCCCGTGCTTTCGCTCAGATGGGAATCGGGATGGATCGTGGATCCCAACGCCTTGCGAGCTCGCGGGCCTAGCCGGCGTCCGAGCTCGAGAGGTCACAGAGAGGCGGGGACCGGCGGCGCCGCCTGCTCCGAGGCCCGAGGGGTCGCGGCGAGTCGGAGGCCGGGCGTGACGGGCCGCTCCGGTTTCGAGGTCGTCTGGTCGGAGTCGGGCGTCTGAGCCGCTCGAGCTCAGAGGTTACAAGTCGGAGTCCGGGCGTACCGTCGAGTGGTTGCGTGGGTGCGCCGAGCTCGTCGCGATCGCGGCTTCCGTGGCCGTGCGAGGCGGAGTTTATCTGTACGGCATTCGAGCTCGTCGAGGTGGAGCTCGAGCTCCGGCTCCGAGCCTGTACCTCCAGCGTGCCGAGTTTGCGTCGAGGCCAATCGGGCCGAGTGTCGCTCGGGCTTTTGCCGCGATTAGTCGCGTGTTTAGGGTACCCACGATATAGGTATCCCACAATCATAATTTTCGACCCGTTATCGTTGTATTTTCCGACCGACAATATCGTTTTCGAAATTCCCGAAATACCGGTGCCGTATTCTTTTCCGACAATATCGTATCGATTTCGTTTTCGAGAAAAAAAAATGAAAATGAAAGTGATTTGGCCTCCTTCCGATCGTTTCCGACTGTTTTTCATCCCTACTCCTGCTTTCATGGATGGAGAGGACAGAGGACAAAATATACACACTGCAATGGATATCCTATTGGTCAACATAAAAAATCACACGAAAGCTTGAGAAATAAAGGAGCTCGAAAGCCGAACCATGGGATCAGGTCATGTATGCAACTGCCTGGAGACGGCTTTGGCGATGGCAGCTCCGGGCGATGGCAGCTCCGAGCAACTCATAAGTTTGTGGAAACCGACCTGTCACTGCAGGGCCGTCCCATGGAGTGTAGGCCCATGGAGTGCAGGGTGAGCGACGGCTGCCGGCCTCCAAATCACACAGGCCTCCAAAATACACTTCATTACCTTGCCTTACCTATATACTTATGTATATACTCTCTAGTTGGCCCAATAACAATAGCAAGGTGATACACACGCGCACAAACGAGACGGTGCCTGACTGGGCCTCACCTAGACTGGACTTATTGGGCCGGCAAAACAGAGACATGACAAAATTGTTGGGCCCAGCATATACTATAGTGGTACAGCCCGTTTGGCACTGGGCATAGCAATTTGAACACCCACGCTACAAGTTTAACCAAACATTATACTAACATTAAAAAAACATGAACTTTGCATCCCTCTCTCGAACTCTCTCGCACACCAACAGTTGAGAGAGGCGAACGGGGGCGCTCCGGTCTCCACCGGCGGAGTCAGCAGTCTTCCCCGCCTCCGGTGGCCTTTGGGCCTCGGGGAGGTTGTGGAGACTGTTGTGCTCTCGCCGGTTGGAGGGGTAGGTCCTAGTAGTGCTAGGGTTAGGTTTCCGATGGCGGCGGCGACGGTGGCGCCTTGACGGAATAAGGTCCTCCCTCACTCTTCCCCGTCTCGGCGACGCTTTGCTCCGGCGTCGGCGACGAGTGCGTGGAGGTGGGGTCCGGCTGTGCCGGCCTCTCTGAGTCGTCCGCAGTCTCCGGCGACTCCGTCGCTTCGGTGGTGACGGTGTCGGTGGCAGCCTTCGTCAAGGATACATGGACATTCGTGGGAGACGCGGTTCGTTGGAGAGTGGATCGAGCTCGAGTTCCCGCGGCTTGCGTCGTCGGCGAGTTTCGATCCATGGTCGGAGGAGCTCGGGCGTGTCCCCGGCCGATGTTCGTTCATCGTTGTCTTCATCCTGGCTTCTGTCTTTGGGTGGCTTCGCGGCTCTTCTCAAAGCTTCTTAGCGATGGGGTTCCTCCAGATCTGGGGCAGCCAGAGCGTCTTCTTCTTTGTCGGCGGCGACCGGCGACGAATCGACGGCGGCGGTCGACGGTGGAAGTTTCTGGCGATGTCGAGTTTCACAGGGTCCAGGGGGCTTATTTGCTTTTTTTGTTTTTGCTAGGGACCTTTGTGTAAGTCGGGTGGGACAGCTGTCCATGTATCCTTTGTGTACGTATCTGTGTTTGTACTCGTATTTGTACGTTTTCCTTATCCAGTAATACAGGTACGTATTATCAAAAAAAAAACATTAAAAAAACATGTATAATAGCACTTATATAGCGTATTAAATTACATGGCAAATAAAATCATACGTGCTTCGGAAGAGAGTGACCTGGCAGAGACAGGGCACTAATTAAGTGGAAAAAAGAAAATATAACTATGCACGTAGATCTGGCGTACATATGTAGTTCCTTGACCACCATAATGAAGCACGCTAAAACGGACGTGTACCACCACCGCCTGCTCGATCACTAGTCACTGCCATGCGCGCAGCATGCATATATAGAGCTACTTCCATGGGATGAAGAAGCGCCTAAGTACTGCGCCGGCGCCGGCTATGGCGCCTGGCGGCGCCGACCAAACGAACAGCTTCTGGGAACCGACCTGCCAATGGCACTAAGGAAAGGAGGCAGACGCCGAGCAGCCAGGTGACGAAAGCCAGGAAGAAGACCCACGCGGCGTCAGCGTCGGGGTTGCAGTCGCACACGGTTGAGGTTGAGATGGCGGCGGCTGCTCCTAGCACCATCAGCGCGCGTGCGGCGTCCAGGAGGTGCTGCTGCTGCTGGTGGCCTGCTTCGACGTCGGCGTGCACCGGGCGATTAGGCAGCAGGTCTCCCTGGTTCGCCATTCGTGCGAGGCCTGCGCGGGCGCCTCTCGCGCAGGGCGGCTGGGACTGACGAGGCCGGGTTGTGGTGTCCTGGCCTGGGTGATGGCTCTCGAGCTCTGGATCCGTGGATGTGTGCAGATGCGACTTTTATAATGGGAAGGATGGTGCCGTGAACTGTTCATCCATGACGGCAATAAGCCAACAGCACCGATCGAGTAACAATCATGTGGGTCCCGCTGGGAAACGATTGTCCGCGTCAGCAGACGAACGCTCTGCTCAAACGACGATGCCGTCCGACGGGAGACAGCAGACCGCGGCGCATTTCGCATTTGCCTTGCCACACGCTCGCTCGTGCTTCCAGTGCTTCCAGCTTGCGGTCTCGCTCGTGCTTCCAGCTTTGCGGTCTTGCCCAGAATATGTAGGCTCAGTGGCTCACCTTTTTTAACCACACACACCTTATCACCTCTGCCCCCTCCCCCCGGGCGCCTCACCTTTTCTCGAATACCAGCTGCCAGGGCTCCACTCACGTTATCTAAAGCCCGCGTCCTCCCTTTAATCTACCTCCACTGACGATGACGGAGTGAATTTCTCCTCATTTCGCAGTCCTCCAGTCTTATCTTCTTTTTTTTGCACTGTAAACGTAACATAGATTCTTAAGCGATATGTTCCTGTATACCTACTTTGCAATCGTTACTGCATATCAAATCTTCCTTCAATCTCATATGTTTCCTTCTCTCTGTTTTTCACTGTCGTAAGAGTTGTTTTTCTATTGAGCAACTGGTTTTAAAATTGTGTCTAAGTCTTTCTGATGCACCTTACATTTTTTATTAGCTTGCTCTATTTTCATATCTGTCTAACTTATTGTCTTAATCAGTTCTTCTTCCTATACTTCAAAACAACTGACTAACCACCCCTTCTTCAACATTCCGAAGCCCACTTATCTCACAAAATGCATTTACACATGCGGTCTTTTTGTTTATAGAGGCAATTAGAAAATCCCCACCCCTAAAAATGAATCTATTTTTGGAGGCAGTCCTTTAAAATGTCCGTCTCAGCAAATCACCAGTCTCAAATATATAATGAGAAACGAACCCCTAAGGCACCAACTCTCCTCTCTCTCTCATGTGGTGCACCCTTTGCACCCTGCTCTCCTCTCTCCCTCACCATCTCTTGCACATCCCGACGACGATCCCCATCCATGTGATGCTAAGCGCTGCCTCCACAACAGTGATCCCCGGCCAAGCGGCGCCTGCGCCCCCCTGGCGACACCCCTCCCCGGTGCGCTCATGTGGCCGTGCCATGTCCCTACCACGGCTCGGGAGGCCAGAACCGGCGGCAGCTCCCTCTCTCTCTCTCTCCTTTCCCGGTGGCGACCGTGGCAAGGAGGAGGCCAACTATGCCTAGACCTAGCGAGGAGGAGCACCGAGATCTAGTGAGGAAGAGGGTGGCCACACCTGTGTTCCACGAGGAGGAGGCGCTCCAAGATCTAGTGGGCCCTCCTTCGATGTGTCCCACTTCTCCCTCCTCTCTAGGCGGCGATGACAAGGAGGAGGTCGGCCGCTGCTAGATCCAGCGCGGTGGATGGCCGACCACGGCTAGATCTGGTGAGGAGGAGGTGCTCCCAGATCTAGCAAGCCCTACTTTGACGCATCCCTCTTCTCCTCCCTCTCCATGTGGCGGAGGCAAGGAGGAGGTCGGCCGCAGCCAGATCTAGCGAGGTGGAGTGTAACACCCTAAAATTTGCATCTTTTTGAAATAGAGCTAAAATGATTTATTTATGTATTTTTGTGCTCATAAGAATATAAGAAATAATAATTTTTGTCAGATTAAAATTTTACTATAAGGCCTAGAAACATGGTTGTGCATACATGCCGGTGCATATTCATTTTGTGATGACTGGATTTTCTTGAAAACAGAAAAGAATTTCAAATTTGTTTGAAAAGCTATTTGAAATTTTCTTTAGTTAAAAAGGAAAAGGGTTTCTTTTATCTCCCTCTCCTCTCTTTATTTCTAGCGCAAGTGGCCTGTTAGCATCAGCATGGCCTGCGTGGCTATTTCTTTTTCTCTGGCCCGATCATTTTTCTTTTCTTGGGCCGCAGGTTATTGGCCAAATTGTGCATCACCGTTGCCTCCTTTCTTTCCTCTCTGGTTCACTCACGTCTTGGACCCTCTGGTCAGCGTCGTTTTCCATCTTCATGTTCGTCATCGAACCGGACTCGAGCTACACTCTGAACGCCGGCCTGCATCCTTGTTTTTCCAGCCGAGAGGCATCCTTGGGCCGTAGTGCCTCGACCCAGCCTGGTGATGTTCACGCGAGTGCAGCACCACGCCGCTTGCCTCCTTGGCTTGTTGACGTTCGTCGCTCCTGCGAGTTCGAGTCGTAGTCGAACCCGACATCTGAGCGTGGCACCAAATTCCACGACCTGATCCAACTTGGAGGCAGCATAGTGCAGCAACGCTGCTTTTCCTTGTCCCCTGCTCCAAGCTGTCAGCATCCTTCTTCGTGAGTCGTAACCGAGCCGAACTGTATCAACAAAACCGGCCACGTTTCCCTCGCGTGCCGACGCTATCCGCGTGCACAGCGCAGCGCCGTCATCCCCTTCCTCGAGTCGTGCTCGGATTGGACTCGTCCAACTCCGTGCGACACCGCAGCACGCACGCGCTAGTGCAGCTCGCTGCCTCCCCTCTCAGTTTCGCTGGCAGGAGGACCCCGCCTCTTCTATGGCTGATGCCGTGTCCCCATGAGTCAGCGCCGTCCTCACCTCGATCGTGTTCGACACGGACACTGCTGAAGTCGTCTGGCCGCTCGTCTTGGGCTGCTAGCCCTGGCCCAGTAACCAGCTTGGGAGCAGCAACGCTGCCTTCTCCTCTTTCTCCTTTGGCTCGCTGACGCTGAGACCCCATCTTGTCAGCGTCTTCTACGTACCTCCGATTCGTAGCCGAGCCGGACTCAAGCCTGATGAAATCTGGCTGTATCCTCGTGACCCAAACTTTAACCCAGCAGTGCAGCGCCGCTTCTCATCTCCCTGCACTCGCGGTCTACCGGACCCGTTGGACAGGGCGATCTCCCTCCCCTGCTCGTAGTCGAGACGGACTCGACTAAGCCGCGCACGCAACGTCCTATATAAACTGCGCGTCCGTCCGCGGCACCTTTCTTTTCCCATCTACTCGCAGCATTCGAGCCAACAACAACCGGAGCCCTAGCCGCCATTGAAGGTTACGCCGTCGAAGCTCTGTTCGTCGAATTTGCTGCCTCGTCACCACTTTCGCGCGCCTTCCTTGAGCTCGTGTTCGTGTTTCTGCCAACCTCAATCTGTTGTTCCGTCGCCTTCATCAGCTCGGTAAGCTTGATTCCGAGCCACATAAGGTCTTGCGAAGTCGTCGTGTTGATTCTACCTTCAAATTTGCTTTGTTGTGCTCATCTTGGAGACCGGTACAAGCAGCGTCGCCGTTGCACGGTGTCCTCAAGCCATATCCGTCTTCCCTGACGAACTGCACGTCCTCGCCGTGCCTTCATCGCCATCATTGAGAAATCCCGAGGTGAGCTCTCCTCATCCACGTATATCTTCTTGTGTTCTGTGAACAGAATACTACGAATTGATCTAGAACAGGAAGAACAGATACTTCTAGGTCTGGTAGCTACAATATCATAACAACTGAATTCAGATACAAGTAAGATTCGAAATGGAAAAGGAAAGCAGCATTCTGTTCGATGCTCATCTCTCTCTTTCTCACAGTACTTATACCAGTCTACACTGTCCACTCTGGGCCTGTAATCTTCTTGTTGGGCCGGGGATGACGGGCCGGCCTTCCCGTAGTGTCTTCGGTGTGGTCAGCTGGGCGGTCGATGCTGACAATCTCCCCTTCTTTGCTGCCGGCATGTCCCTAGGCCGGCGCTTTCGGAAAACGCTGGCGCAGTGGTTCCAGCGCTTCCCAGGTGGCTAGTGATGGAGGCATATGTGACCATTGTACCAGCACCTCTTCAACTGGGGAAGAACCAGTACTCCAAATGAGTATCCAGAACTTGCAAGGGAACCTGGTACTCCACCAATGCATCAGGAAGGGAGTCAGAAACAATGTGATTACCGTGAGAAGCCTTAAGCTGGGGGACATGGAACACCGGGTGAATAGCAGAAGACTGTAACGCCAAAGCGATAAGCCACTGCACCAATTTTAGCCAACACCTTGAATGGTCCGAAGAAGTTTAAAGGCGAAGCTTCGGGTTTGCACGGCGAGCCAATGAAGATTGTATGTAGGGCTGGAGTTTCGGATAAACCCGGGCCACCGACATGAAAGGATCGCTCGCACCCGATGCTTGTCGGCTTGGCGCTTCATCCTGGTTTGAGCTCGCCCAAGTGTTGCTGAATTGCTGTCAACATGACCGAGCGATCCTCCAACCATTGATTCAAATCTGTTATTGAGTAGCGGATGGAGGTGTGATTCCCAGTAGACGTGGTGGAGAACCATACAGCACCTCGAAAGGAGAACGGCCCAATGAAGAGTGGGGCGACGAGTTGTACCAAAACTCAGCCTGGGAGATCCATGGGACCACTTTGAGGGGACAGGTGTGTGCAAACAAGCGCAAATACGTCTCGAGACGGTTGGTTGACACGCCTGTCTCGACCATCCGCTTGAGGGTGATGCGCCGTGCCCATGTACGGTGAGGTTTCAGCCGTAGAAAAGAATGCCTTCCGGAAGGAACTTGTGAATATCCCGCCACGATCCGAAATAATGACTTTGGGCATTCCATGCAGGCGATAGACCTGATCCATGAACAACTTGGCAATCGTGGGCTGCTATAAATGGATGCTTGATGGGCAAAAAGTGTGCATACTTGGACAGTTTATCAACAACCACGAGGAGAGCATTAGCGGAGCCAGACGGTGGTAGACCCTCGACAAAATCCATGCTAATTACCTCCCATGTAGCTGTGGGAATTGGCAGGGGTTGGAGCAAGCCGGGATAGGCTGAGCGATCAGGCTTAGCACGCTGACAGGTATCACATGAGCGGACGAACTCCTGAGTTGCAGAATACATACCCGGCCAGTAAAACAGCTAACGAAGCTTTTGATATGTGACTGGTATACCCGAGTGACCCCCGAGCGGACTCGAATGCAGAGCTGCCAATACTTTCTGTTGCAGAGATGCATTATGTTCCAACCAAATGCGACCTTTATAACGGATAATGCCATTGAGCAGGGAGAATGGAGGAACAGCATCAGGTTTTAGAGCCAACTGAGCAAGAAGTTCCTGAGCACGAGGAAAATCAGCGTAAGAATCCACCACTTCTGTTAGCCACTGTGGTGTTGGTGAGGATAGAGCCATGGAACAGTCCTCGATGTCACGCCGGGACAATGCATCTGCCACAGTGTTGTCTGACCCTTTCTTGTACACAATACGGTAGTTGAGGCCCAACAATTTAGTAAAGACCTTTTGCTGCCAAACTATGTTGAGGCGCTGCACATTGAGATGCACCAGACTCTGGTGGTCAGTGTGTAGAAAGAACTCACCCTGCACAAGGTAATGGTGCCAGTGCTGGACAGCTAACAGGATTGCCAAATATTCTTTTTCGTATGCCGAAAGACCTCGGTTGCGTGGGCAAAGAGTCTTGCTGATGAACGCTATGGGATGCCCATCTTGATGTAGCACAGCACCAATACCGATGCCGCCGCATCGGTGTCAATATGGAAGGGTCGAGAGAAATCCGGAAGCACTAACACTGGGGCTGTACTCGGCGCTTGCCGCAAGCTATGAAAGGCTTCCTGTTGAACTGCGGTCCAGAAAATGGAGTGTCCTTCTTCAACAACTCGGTCAATGGTTGTGCAATAATGCCAAAGTTACGCACAAACTTGCGGTAATATCCCGCTAATCCCGTAGAAAGCCCGCAGGGCGTGAACTGATTTTGGTGTAGGCGGTGAGGATGGACTGTTCGGCTAGGCTTCGCCTAGGCGGCGCCTAGGCTCGCTTAAGCTCTAGGCGATGGCCCTCCGCCCGCCTAGGGGGTAGGCTTGTACCTAGGCTCGCCCATCCGTTCTTGATGAAAGGCGGCCCGATCCACCATGGCGTGGACGCGTGGGGGTGGCGCGGAGGTCGAGCGACGATGGGAGCATGAGGCGGGGGTGTGTGCGGCGGCGCGGAGGAGGCAGCTGACGGAGACCCGCGGTTGCGGAAGAGGCCCGAATGGCGGGGGTAGAGGAGGCGGCGGCGATGCGGGGGCGGCGGGGGCGAACGAGGGAGGGAAGGCATCCGGGAGAGGATAAGGTGGGAGGTGGGCTGTTGAATAGTTGGGCTGCTTTGATGGGCTTCCTTTTAGACTAAAGTCCCACTAGTCCCTTGTTTTTCTTTTGTTTTAGAGGTATATATGATGTATATGACAAGGTATATGTATGTAGATGGCACCGCCTAGCAAAACGCCTAGGATCGCCTAGGCTCTGCTTACTCCTAACTAGGCTCTAGGCTGTAGGTCACCGCCTAGATTCCGCCTAGCGCCTAGCCAAACATGGGGATGGACTGCACTTTTGAAGGATCGGTGGCAACACCATGCGGACAAAACATGCCCGAGATAAGCCATAGATTGTTGGGCGAAGACACACTTGGAGAGCTTCAATTTCCACTGATCATGACGCAGCCAAATCAATACTTGCCTCAAATGATCTTTGTGCTCCTCCAATGACTTACTGTAGATGAGAATATCGTCAAAGAAGACGATAACGAATTTCCGTAATCCTGGTGCTAAGGTACAATTCATAGCACCTTGAAAGGTGCCCGGAGCCCCTGTCAAACCAAAAGCCATAGCTCTGAACTCATAATGCCCGGTATGTGTTTGGAACGCTGTTTTATGCTCATCCCCTGCATCATCAAAATCGATGGAAGCCCGCCGGAGATCCAAATTTTAGAGAACCGGCCCGAGCACCATGTAGCTCATCCAACAACCGGTCAATAACTGGCACAGGATACTTGGACTTCACTGTAATGGAGTTGAGCTTACGGAAATCCACACAAAAACGATATGTCTTGTCTTTCTTACGCACCAACAACACGAGGGGAGGAGAAGGAGCCGCTTTGGTCTGAATAAGTCCTTGCTGGAGCATCTCGGTGACTTGGCGTTCAATCTCATCCTTCAAGGCTGGTGGGTAGCGGTAAGGGCGATATAGAACGGCCCGAAAGCATCCGCAACAAGGGAATGGCATGGTTACACTGATGTCGGAGGCAGAGAAGTCGGCTGCTGAAAGAGATCACTGAATTCATCCAAGACTGCCTGTAATGAAGAAGGAATAGGCTCATCCGAAACAACAGCAGGTTCCTGTTCTATGGAGCAAACCTGCAGCAATAGTTGAGTAGGGGATTCATCTTGCACACCCTGCAGTACCACCATTTGCCCTTCATAAGGAATCATAAACCGCTTCTCGTGCCAATCCACCGCATTGACTGAATGATTCCACCCAATCCATTCCAATTATCATATCAAATGCCGTCGGGGGTAACACTCGAGATCGAGACAAAGGTGACATTCCCAATGGACCAAGGCACATCCAAAGAAAGCTGCAGAACTAGTAAGCCGGCCACCACCCGCAATACGCACCGCACAAGAAGCGTAACCGACAAAGAACGGGAAAGCCACGCCATCGACTCACTCGGAAATGAAGTTGAACTGCCCGAGTCCAGAAGCATAGATAGCTGCACATCATGAATATGTCCAATGAATCGGACAGTCTTAGGAGCAAGTGAACCATTTACCGGCGCCTGGAGAAATGGCCGGGAATGCTTGAGCCTCGTGTTCGCTTTTGGTGGTGGTGAAGGTGGTGTTGGAGGAGAATCATCATCATGCACCCGATTCCACGCTCTTGCACCATATGGAGTTGAACTTGAGGTGCGCACTTGTGTTCACGACCCCACTTCTTCGCCGCAAGTGTAACAGAGTCCCATGGCTCGACGGTAGGCCTTGATGGCGTGAGCTTGGCATGAGCAGCCGTGGGCCACGGAGGATTCGCCTTGAGGAGCCGGGTACCGCGGCTTGTCTTGGCGTGGTGGCGGTGGAACCGGGAGTGGTAACGTCGTCTTGGCGGCGAACTTGCTCGAAGAACTCCAATCGGAGCGGGCGGGTGCGCGAACCGCCCGACGACATTGGCCACCTCTTCCTGTACCAAAGCCATAGAAATAGCAAAGCATCAAGCTTTGTGGTTTTGTAACAAGTATAATTGCTTTGAGTTCGGGTCGGAGACCATCAATGAATCTCTGAGTATAAAACAGGGGGTCTGTGGAGGCATTATAGGCTTTCAGTTGGTCGAGGAGCTTGGTGAAACGATCAACGTAGTCTTGTACAGAGGAGGTTTGTTTGATTTGGAAGAGTTGGCGAATTAGAGACTCATGTTGGTCTCTATCGAACCGGGTATGTAGGGATTGGCAGAATGCAGTCCAGGACGCACAAGCTGGGGTGTTATCGATGGATTCAAACCAACACGCGGCAGCACCTTCAACATACATAGATGCTACACTGACCCACATAGCTGGATCGACAAAATGCGTTCATGGTGAAATACTTTTCACAGTTGGAACGCCATAAGAGTGGGTTTTCGCCGTTGAACTTGTTGAAGGGAAGTTTGGGTAAGCGGCCAGGGTGTGGAGGAGATGTGTAATTGGGCGGGGGTTGAAAATTGTGCTGGTATTGGAATTGGTTAGGTGATGGGTTTGGGGTATGCTGGTGGTTGAATGGAGGTCTAGGAGGGATAGTAAGTGGTGGTAATGGTGGGGGTGGCGGTGGTGGTGGTGGTCGGACGGTCGTGTGGATTGGGGGACGATTGAGGGAAGTAAACGGAGGGGGATGGTCGGAGGTCGTACCCGTGACCGGGATATTGGTCCAGGCCACGGCGGACCCAGACCCAACATCCCGGTGGTGATGTGCAGAGCCGAGCCCCTCGGGCGATGTGACAGCGCCGGATGAAGAGCCGATGTGGAAGTACGGCGTGATGTCCAGCGCCCGGGTTCTCACGAGATCCGCGACACCTCCGTCCGCGAGACTCTCAACGATGCCCCCTCCGCTGGGCCGCCAGAGGCCCAGATCCGCGGGCCGCTCCTCCAAGGCGGTGACGCGGGCCGCCGCGGCTTCGGCGTTGATCTCGTCGGGTTCGGATCCCCTCGAGGTTGGTGACTCGAGAGGCGACGTCAGAGATGAAGGCGGCGTAGGTCGACTCGAGCGAATCGAAGCGCCTGTCGACGGCGGCGGCTTGCTCGGCACGGGCGGTGTCGAGGTTGGAGAAGCGAAGTCGTCCACTCCGGGCGTCTTTGGTCGAATCGGCGATTGAGGTCGGTCTTCGTCGCCAGCGGATCTCGCCGGCAGCAATCGGAAATTGGGATCCATGGCACCGGGCGGCGGCGGAATCGGGTGAAGTGTTCGTGGTGGATTTGGTGGGGTTCCGGCCAAATTCGGGACGGAACCGTAGAGCCGGGTCGCTCGATACCATTCAGAACGTATACTACGAATTGATCTAGAGCGGGAAGAACGGATACTTTTAGGTCCGGTAGCTACAATATCATAACAACTGAATTCAGATACAAGTAAGATTCGAAATGGAAAAGGAAAGCAAGATTACGTTCGATGCTCATCTCTCTCTTTCTCCGCATTACTTATACCCGTCTACACTATCCACTCTCGGGCTGTAATCTTCTTGTTGGGCCGGGGATGACGGGCCGCCTTCCCGTAGTGTCTTCGGTGTGGTCATTTGGGCGGTCGATCTTCGACATGTTCCTTCTCCGATCAAACAGGACACTCTTTGCATCGTGCATGATCTGCGTGTGCTCTAGCTCATCCGATTAGCTTGCCGACATCATTATTAGCTTGATGACGTCACATGATCGTTTTCTTGCCATTGCCCTTCGTAAAAACATATCTAGAAATCCCATGCTAATACACATATACTTACGTATCTTACGCTCCATTGATAAATCAATTCCACTATATCTTTCATGTTTATCTCGGCAATGATCTCATTTGAAGTTGCCATGTTTCTTTTCCTTTCCATCAAAAATCAGTTTACATTTAATTTATTATTTTATTCATGTGAAACTTGTAAAATTCGTATCATCGCCGTTCTAGCTCAGTTTTCAATTGATCTTTACGTCGATGTGATCGTAGAGACGTGTAGAATAGGTTTACAAGCTTTTTAAACTTGTTTTCCACTGTTGGTGTACTTGTTCTAATTATAGTCTTGTTTGCTATGCATGATTGGATCCATATGGTTGTGTGTTGTTGATTGGAATCAAGTAGACGTGAGCTTGACGCGGTGACCTGGAATACTTTGAGGATCAAGAAGGATTTCTCTTGGAGCTTTGGACTTGAAGAAGGAGCGATATTAAGGCAAGTATAGTTTTGGGATATGTTAGCTTTAAACTATGATCATATGACTTGAATGATGTTTATGCAATGAATGTTAATCATGACTATTAGCAACATGTGGACTTATCTGTATTAGCGTCTCTGGAAAACAAGACAACCGTGAGGGCTACATGGCTCGTTTTAGCTCAGCACCCAGGACCTTTTCTAGCTTGTTAGCGGTTACCGAAGGCGTTAGGGTAAAACAGACTATGGATCCCCGGTGTAGGGTTGTATCACATGGGACTGCCGCAGACTGAGGATCCCTGGGACTGGTTGAATCACTCGGACTGACAGAAGATACCTAGCGGCCCTAACTTGTTAGAAGAACCTGTGAAAGACTTCATAGTGAACCCTGCCGACCGTCCTAGGAAGAGGGTTAAGGGGTCGATGGGCCTCGGGCGAAAGGGCAATTCACGGCTCACAGTGAAAGTGTACACCTCTGCGCAGAGTAAAACTGGTATATCAGCCGTGCTCACGGTCATAAGCGGCCTTGGAACCTTTGCATTAAAGATGATGACCTATGTTTGTTAACGGTTCATAATTTATCGTTTATGCTCTACATTATATGTTATATTGATCATGGGTTTTTGGGTAGATATTGCCTAGCTATATTTGCAGAGTTCGACATGGACTCACTCTTGCTATTTCCCCACACCTCAGGAGAAGTTTAGGCTTGTGGTCAACCAGTCAGTCGGTCCCTGTGAAGTGGAGTCTACACCTGGAGATTGGAGTCGTCTTTCCGTTGTCTGCTAGCTGAGGTTGTATTCTTTTATACTATGTACGTTATATCAAAGCATTGTTTTAATGATACTACACTTCATTTGTAGCTATATGTGAGATTTGACTTCCAAAGCTCACATATGGTGTACATTCGGTTTTCTCCTTAAAACCGGGTGTTACATGGAGGGCCGTCCACGCCTAGATCTGGTGAGGAGGAGGTGTTCCCAGATTAGGCAGGCCCTACTATGACGCATCCCTCTTCTCCCTCCTCTCCAAGCGGTGGCGACGGAAAGGAGGAGGTTGTCCACGGTTAGATCCGATGAGGAGGAGGGCCGGCCACACCTAGATCCGGCGAGGAGGGGCTCCCAGATCTAGCGTGCCCTCCTTCAACGCATGTGGCTAGGTTCATAGGCGGTAGGTGGTCGAGCCGCTGCTCCGTGCATCCCGTCGGCTCCCTCTTGACGACCGGGCGCCCAGATCTTTTCCGATGGACACGGAGGTGGTGGCGGATAACACAGCGGCACGGATGGAAAGAACACGAATGCCGCAGATGTGGCAAGACTCGATGGTCGTGGGCTCGATTATCGTATGTGTCCCCCCCCCCCCCCTCGCCGCAAAACCTATCTCCCTCCCCTCCCTATAGCTCCACCGACCCTCTCTCTTCTCGAGCATGAAGCACATACTTCTTCGAGCGAGTTGCAAACCCCGATGACATTTGCATGGCACGGGAGGGCCCTCCCGGTGGCAACAACCCTAGATCCACGCTCCTCGTGGAGGCGAAGGACCCTCCCTAACGGTAGGGGCTCCCGATCTATGCTCCTCGTGGGCGGAGGTCCATCCACAACTATTGCTGAAGTTTGATGCATCCAACTTCATGTTGTTGCCAATGCTACCTACTTTGTTGTGCCTTTGCAAAAAGCCATCTAGCGTCCCTCTAGTTGACTATTTGTGTGAATCTTTTCTACCTCAGGCCCTCAATTCGCCTCGGTCAGGACTCACCCGCATTGGAATTGGGAAAAAAACACGTCTCCGACGCCCAACTACCTAGCCTTCCATTGATAGTGGTTGGTGCTAAAATCAGTATGTGTCTTTCTCAATCGACTTTCCTTTGTTGTTGTGGAAATTGATTCTATCTATATGCATATGACTTTTTCCTTTCTAGGAGTCTTCTGCATTTGGAATTTTTCGTTTGTTGCCATAGAAGTAGATCTTTTAGGTAACATCACGAATTGAGGTAGGATAAGTTGTCTGATTTTGTATGTCTAGAATGGCCCCTCTATAGTCATTCAGGGAAAACCACTTTCTTCATTGTTGCAGACTTGAAGTCATGTCACCTAGGTAAAGATTCATGGTGCTTTTATTTGTGTTTGAATTTTAGAATTAACAATAGGAATGTCATTGATGTTGTTTGATAAAAGATAAATGAAGAGGTTGTTAACTCATATATTGCTTTGTAATGCACTTAACTAGCCATTAGGTGTGTGTTGAATAGTGGTGGTCAATATCTTACTTTGCTAAGACTAAAAGTGGGGTGATGTTGTTGTTAGCTATTTGTGTTTAAAGTATGCGGAGACGCGGCGTGCATCTTTTTAGTGGGAATTACCCCATTCAACCATGTTGAAATTGTGTCATATACTTCCTTCGCATATAGAAGGTAATCCGGTAACCTCCAATATTTTTGTAAATACAAAACAATTATGGCCATACAAGATAATTCTATTTTCTTTGTAATTAAGTTATATCACTATAGGGTTTGACCTCCATAGTAGCTAGTCATGTACGGTTTAAGTGAGTCTCGTTCAGGGTACTATATATGAAATTGTCAACAAGTTGTTTGTTTGTGAGGATTAAGGCTTTTAGTTTCACAAGAAATATGCTTTTGATAAGGAGTTCAGTGTGTGATGTTGAGTGGTACAATTCCAACCAATAAATTATCTTGAGGAAATTTGTTTGGAGTTCAAAAGCTTTTGTGAACATGAAGCAAAGAACATGAAGGAAGCCACGAAATAGAAGTCGTGTTGGTTGTAAAAAAATGATCACTACACAAGGGGGAAGACATCATGGCAGTGGCATGTGAAGGATTTTGTCGATGAACCCAACCATCTTTTGTCCAAAAAAGATTTTGATTCACTATCGCGTCCACATAGAAGAATTATGGACGAGGAGAAAACATACAACATAGAGATGGGAATTTCTGGGATTTGAAAAACCATTTACCATGAAGAAAAGCCATGTCAACTGACCAATAGTTTTCAGTCATAACAAGTGAACACACTGAAAAATCCAGAGTCCATTCACTTGCTACATTATGAGTCAAGATAAGGAATCAGGGAAGACAAATAATTGCCTTGTTATCCTGTCAAATTTACTATAGGAATCAAGAAATCTATAGAGGGCCTGTAGAAGGACACACATATATATAGTCATCTTACGCCTAGGAAATCTTCTTGAATAAGTTTGATAAGCTGGCAAAAAAATATAACTGCAGCAAAAAATTTATGCCAAAACTTACTACTAATGGACCATTCAAAGACTTGTGGAAGGTATGGAATATGTATAGCACTAGGCATAGGTAGAAAATAAACCATGGTGAGCACCAAGAATGCAACTTTCATAATACCACTAGTCTTTGACTAGCATTGTCTTTCTTCGAAGAGGCATTCCCACCCCCTTTTCTTTATCAATAAAAACGAAGCATAACATTGACGAACTTCCTTTTTATTGATCAAAGAATTGAAAAAGCCGTCTTCAAAGAAGCATAACTCTCATCAAAGATTGGTGCCTATGAAGTTGTATTGTTGTCCTCACCAAGGCTTATTTTCTACATATGATTTAGAGATATTAGTGATATACATTTTCCATAAGTTCAACAAGTCTCTGAATGGTCCATTGGTTGTAAGTTGTCATAATTTCTTTTTGTTGTAGTTACAAGTTTTTTTTTGTGGCCCTACCAAATTTCTTCAAGAATATAATTCTCCACAGCTGAGATGGCTGTCTACCTTGTTGCACATCCTTTATTGGTTTCTTGATTACTATAGCAAATTTGATCAGGTAATAGGAGAATTAGATTGCTTTTCATGTTTCCTTATCTTTGGGCATCTTAATTTGGTTAGTAAGTGAATGAACTCTGAATTATACTATGTTCGCTTGTTGTGACTGAAAGCATTGGTCATTATGTGATTACTTTTATCCATGATTTGGTTCTTCCTATAATCCAAGAAAATTCTATAATTTTTTGCTTCCACATCCCAGAAATTTCGGTCTCTATGTTGTTCCGTTCTTGTTCTACTCATCGGTTAACTCTTTTGTGTGAATGCAATTAATAAGCAAATTCTCTTTTGGTCATAGGATGCACATCCAACCGATCATTTTGCCTTTACACACCCAACACGTATGGCAATAGATAAACAAGTTCCACGGCTTCCTCTTCTTATTCTCTTTATTCATGTGCTTCGCTTTGCGGAAATCTCGCCGATGGCGAACAAATTTCCTCAAACTATTCTCTTTGTTGGCATTGTCCTACTCAACATAGTTTTTTTCGACATGCTGAAGCACACAGTTGCATCCAAAGGTGTGATGAAATCGGGGATTGCTTCTCCCATGTTTCACAGGTGTTAGAAACGACGGCCATGCAGTTCTTTGTTTTGGATGGCCAAATAATACTACGATTGATTTCTGAGTGGGTTTGGTTATATGTGTTCCTCAGGTTATATGTAAAAATTGGTTTGATTCTTAGTTACAAAGAGATGAAGACGGATCAAGACCTAGTTCCATGCTGCGAACAGTTAGCCGAGGACGGCGCTTGCGTTGGCGATGCTGCGCCGGCCAACGCATCAGCTTGCGAGACTGCTCCTAGCACTAGCGACGGCGAGCATCCAGCCATCCAGGTGACGAGAAGCCGAGCAAGACTGAGACTGAGCACCTCCCCGGTTGGCCATTGCTAATTGGTGTGTTACGCTCCAATATTGATGGTTCTGGTTGCCTTTCTTTTTGAGGGTGTCTATACCAAACTCAGGTGGTTTACCCCTTTTTTTTCACTCAAGCAAATTATTAGATCAAACCACCTAAATTTTGGCAAAATAAAATTTGGGTGGCAAGAACCCCATCCCCACATGAATTTTGGCTGGCAAAAAAAAAAAAAAAAAAATACCAAACCCCCAACCAAAAACAAAAACAAAACCCCCAAAATCAAGACCAAACCGGGCAAAAAAAGAATAAAACAAAAACAAAAACAAAACAAAAAATCAAAACAAAAAAAACAAAAAAAAAAACTGGACGCCGTCACCGGCCCGCGAGCTACCGCTCCAGATCCAGGAACTCGCCGAGTGACGTCGGCGGCCGCCGCCAGCCGTCGCCGTGGTCCCGCACAGCTGCCACCCGCTCCCGCCCAGGCTGCTGCTGCCGCGGCCTTGCCTGCGCCGACGGCGGCGGCTCCGACGTCGCCGTCGCCACACGCCCACGCCCACGCCGCCGCTCCTCGCCTCCTCCATGTCCAACGGCGCCGCAGCCGCGCTGCGCTCCTCTTTGAGCCATCGTATCCTCGCCTGCTGCTACCGGCATCCTCGCTGCCGCCACCCGCCGCTCGCCGAACGCCGATACGCCCATCAGTGTCCCCAGCGTCGTGCTCCGGTCCGGGAAGAAGGATCCCGTCGACTGCATGCCGGCTCCACAAGACACCATGGCAAGAAGTGGCCGGAATGCGTTTGACCGTCGACCCAAGAAGAAGAAGCTGGACAGGGTGACAGAACCAGCGGGGCACAGCAAAACAATCCAGCGGCCCACATCGGTCAAACAGAGGACGGACGATACAAAATTTAGGTGGAAAAACACGAGTTACCACATGAGTATCGTTTAGCTGTCCTCTTTTTTTAGCAACATTCTGGTTGGCCTTTTGTTTTTGAGATTATTCTTGTTGGCTAAATAGGATGAGACTTAATTAACACAGGCCTTCTATCAAAAAAAAAAAATTAACACAGGCCTGCTCTCCTTGTAACGCCTAACTGGGCCTCACCTAGACTGGACTGACTCGGCCGCCAAAACAGTGACTTATGACTAAATTGTTGGGCCGGCCTAGCATATACTATAGTGGTACAGCCCGTTTAGCACTGGGCATAGCAATTTGAACACTCACGCTACAAGTTTAACCAAACAATATTTTTTTTGAGCCAAGTTTGACCAAACAACATTAACATAAAAAACATGTATAATAGCACTTATATAGCGTATAAGTGGATGTTTTCCTGCGCGTGTAGGCTGTAGTGAAGTCCTATTACATGGAGAATAAAATCGTACATGCTTCGGAAGAGAGCGACCCTGGCAGAGACAGTCAGACAGGGCACTAATTATGTGGAAAAAATAAAATATAACTATGCACGTTGATCCGGCGTATATATGTAGTTCCTTAACCACCATAATGAAGCACGCTAAAACGGGTAGGGCTTTGCTGGCACCCGGACGTACCACCACCGCCTGCTCGATCACTAGTCACTGACTCACTGCCCATGCGCGCAGCATGCATATATAGAGCTAGTTCCATGGGATGAACAAGCGCATAAGGACTGCGCCGGCGGCGGCTATTGCGGCGCCGACCAAACGATCAGCTTCTGGGAACCGACCTGCCAATGGCACCAAGGAAAGGAGGCAGACGCCGAGCAGCCAGGTGACGAAAGCCAGGAAGAAGACCCACGCGGCGTCAGCGTCGGGGTTGCAGTCGCACGCGCTTGAGGTTGAGATGGCGGCGGCTGCTCCTAGCAGCATCAGGGCTCGTGCGGCGTCAAGGAGGTGGTGCTGCTGTGCTTGGGCGTCGGCGTGCACCGGTTGATTTGGCAGCAGCTCTCCTTGGTTCGCCATCCGTGCGCCTCTCGCTCGGGACGGAGGGACTGATGAGGGGTGTGGTGGCCTGGCAGGTGGATCCGTGGATGCGTGCAGGATGCTGCTTTTATAGTGGCGCTGTGTAGTGGATTTGTCATGTATTGGTGTGATGTCATGTGTGCAACATCAGCTCCGAGTAGCAATCACGTGGGTCCTGCACTCCTCTATCTTGCGGCTACGAGCAATCGCCGACTTTGGGCCAACTCCCTCCCAATTGGTAATTTCTTTTCAAAAAAACATCCTCCCAACAAGACATTCCTAGCGAGAATTCCATAGTACATTGGAGTTTGAGAATTGGGACTCATGACTCCATCTCGATCTCTACTTTTCTCGTCCACCATCTCTCCTCAGTGACTGAACTTTCCGTTAACGACAGGCCGATCTCTTCCGGATTCGTATTCTCCAACCTCCCTTTATGACCTGGCGAATTCTTCCTCCATTTTCTAGTCCTCCAATCTCTGATGGCTGTTCTTGAGAAAGGCGGAGCAGACCTGTCAACGTCAGACAAAAGAAGCCACACAGCGACGCGGATACAAACTGTTGACATCAGCTGGGCAGTCGAGTGACTCCAACCCCAAGCTCCCAATCGGCGACCCATATCTAAAAACTCAGTTGCGGGTGCACTGACTGACACGCTGAAAGCGAGGGCAATCAATTGTTTTCTCTGCATTTTTCAAGTGGCCGTTTGCCGCCGCCGCTCGGCCCTATCTACCGGGAGTCCGGGCCGCATCATGGAAGCGTTAAAGCGGAAAAAGACGCCACCAGGACTTTTGTTTGTTGCTCAGCCTAATCTGAAGGATACCATCGGGCTCTATTTGTGAATCTATACCTATACCTACTAATAAAAAGAAAAATTTCCGTCGTCCACCCAAATTTCGTCCAGCCTTCTAGAAACTACTGTCTACCGAGTCCAACACATGTACGTACGTCTCGCCGTCAAAGGCTCTGTTCCAGTGTTCCTTCCTCCTGCCTCCTTTTTTCAAGCCTAATTTTTAAAAAGGTAAAAATAATAAAAACTTTGGGCGGAGGACCCTAGCCATTCGAGTTCCATGGTCTGCACGCACGCATGTGGCGGTGACTCTCTCCCTCAGATGGCAAGCTAAGCTCAGATCATAATTTTTATAAAATTCCAAAAACCAGCAGCCAATCTGGTATCTGCATCTGATGAGATGTGGAATTATTCTAAAATTTCTACCTGACAAGCCATGGGCGCATGGGGCTCCCCTAATCCGAACTGTGTTTTTTTTTTTTTAAAGATCCGGTTACCCGAATATATATTAACTACGTGGATTTCCCGTGTGCGTGGGTATGAAGGAGAAATTTATGAGTTCAAATATTATTATCACCCTCCTATTCTTTTTTTTCTTTTTTTTTTTTTTTTTCATACTCTTTTTTTTTTTTTTTTACTTTACTCTATATACCAACTATCATTAGTGGCGCCTAAATGTAGTTTTATCGAAATATATCCATATGAGATCTTGTTTTCAAAGATTTCTTACAAGGAATTCAATGGTGTAATCGAAATTTAATTTGGTTTTTTGGTTTGTGTCATAATATTTTTTAGTTAGTTCAAACAAAGTGGAGCCCGCCGCTGGATATGTCATGGTCTTAGTGGGGCTACTTGAGGTGCCTGCTTGTATGTCGAGACAACTCCTTAGTGGGGTTCTCTATATAGGTATAGTAGATAAGAGAGAAAGAAACTTTATAACATATGCAAGATCCAAACCGCCTACATCGGACGGCGCAACCACCTACAGGAGGGATTGAAAATTGAAGCTAATTACTCGGATTTTTGTAGGCGGATATTTTCATTCATGGAGGTGGTCACGATCTGTCTCACAAAATGCATTTACAGATGTTGTCTATTTATTTATAGAGGCAATTAGAAAATACTGCCTCCAAAATGGATTATGTAGGCGAACGCCTTAGGAGATCCACATCCATAAATCTATTTTTGGAGACAGGACCTTTAAATGCCCGTCTCAGCAAATCAGGCCCAGCCCACAAAAATTATCTAGACTCACATTAGCCCACCACCAGTCTCAAATATATAATAAGAAATGAAACCCTAATGCACCAACTCTCTCTCTCTCTCTCTCTCTCTCCCCACATGTGTTGCACCCTGTGTGGCCTGCTCCCCTCTCTCCCTCACCATCCCTTGCTCGTCGGCGGCGACCCCCTTCCCTGCGATGCTCATAGAGCCCACCCCAACGGTGACCCCACGCCAAAAGCGCCCGCGCCCCCTACGCCCGACACCCTTCCCGATCTTTGCTCATGCGTCGTGGCGGTGGCCCTACTGGCGGGCTCGGGAGGCCGAACCGGCAACAACTCCCTCTACTCTCCCCTTTCCCGATGGCGGCCGTGGCAAGGAGGGCGCCTACATCTAGCGAGGATGATGGTGGCCACACCTAGGTCCCACGAGGAGGAGGTGCTCCCAGATCTAGCGGGCCCTCCTTGAACGCGTCCCTCCTCTCCAGGCGGTGTCAACAAGGAGGAGGTCAGCCGCGGCCAGATCCGACGAGGTGGAGGGTCGGCCATGCCTAGATCTGGCAAGGAGGTGGTGCTCCCAGATCTGGCATTCTCTACTCCGATGCATCTCCCTTCTCCCTCGTTTCCATGTGGCGGCGGCGACAAGGAGGTGCTTGGCCACCGTTAGATCAGGTGAGGAGGAGGTCCGGCCACACCTAGATCTGGCGAGAAGGAGGGGCTCCCAAACCTGGTGTGCCCTCCTTCGGCGCATGTGGCAAGGTTCATACGTGGCAGGTGCCTGAGGGAACACCACGTGCGTCCTATGAGCTCCCTTCTCTGATGGCCAGCGTCCAGGTCTTATACGATGGACGCAGAGGTGGTGGCAGATCCGGCTGATGAATGGAAATAACGCGAATGCGACACATGTGGGCTTGACCCCAGCGATGCAGATGTAGCTTGATTGTACGTGTCTCCCTCCCGTCCCTCCCTATAGCTCCAAAGGTTGTCTCTCCTTCCCTCTCTCTCTTCTCGAACATGAAGCACATACTTCTTCTAGTGAGTTGCAAAACCTCAATGATATTTGCACGGCACAAAGGGCCCTCCCGCGTGGCAACAACCCTAGATCTACGCTCCTCGTGGAGTGAAGGTCCCTCCCTGGTGGTAGCGGCTCCCGGTCTATGCTCTTCGTTTAGCGGAGGTCCATCCACAACTGTTGTTGAAGTTTAGATGCACCCACCTTCAAGTTGTTGCGGTGCTACCTACTTTGTTGTGCACTGCAGAAGCCATCTGGCGTCCCTCCAATTGACTATTTGTGTGAACCTTTTCTACCTCATCCCCTCAAGTCGCCTTAGTCAGGACACCCGTATTGGAGTTGGGCAAGAAACACCACTCCAACTGCCCCTACTACCGAGCCTTCCATCGATAGTGGTTGGTGCTAAAATCGGTATGTGTCTTTCTCAATCGACTTTCCTTTTGGTTGTTGTGCAAATCGATCCTATCTATATGCATATGAGTTTTCCTTTCTAGGTGTATTCTGCATTTGGAATTTTTCACCTGCTACCATAGAAGTAGATCTTCTGGGTAACATCATTGAGGTAGGATGTGTTGTCTCATGTTGTATGTCTAGAATGGCCTCTCTATAGTCATTCATGGAAACCCACTTCTTCATTGTAGCAGACTTTAAGTCATGCCACCTAGGTAAAGATTCATGGTGCTTTTATTTGAGTTTAAGTTTTAGAATTAAATACAGGAATATCATTGATGTTGTTTGATAAAACATAAATGAAGAGGTTGTTAACCCTTGTATTGCTTCGTATTGCACTTAACTAGCCATTAGGTGTGTGTTGAATAGTACGTGGTGGTCAATATCTTACTTTGCTAAGACTAAAATGTTGTTCCTTTTCTTGTTCTATTCATCGGTTAACTCTTTTGTGTGAATGCAATTAATAAGCAAATTCTCTTGTGGTCATAGGATGCAATGCACATCCAACAGATCAATTTGCCTTTACACACCCAACACGGCAATACATACGCAAGTTCCATGCCTTCCTCTTCTTAATTCTCTGTATTCATCTTGTGCTACGCTTTGCGGAATCTCGCCGATTGCGAACAAATTTCCTAACTAATCTCTTTGTTGGCATTGTCCTGCTCAACATATAGTTTTTCGACATGTGCGCTGGACCCTTTCTCAAGAGCATATTTGTTATGAAACTGAAAGCCTTATTCATTGTCACTAACAAACATCTTCCGGAGGACGAGAGCACCAACGACAACATGGTAGATGGAGGCCAGCAGCTGCTGGAGAGATAGATGGAGGCCAACAGTGGAGGTACGCTACAAGTTAATAACTGAACAACTCTTCATCCATGGCGAACACGTACACGGTACAATATAGATATGCTTGGGCGGTACACAGCGAGATGGCTAGGATGGAGGTACTTCAGTACTTGAAACAAAGAAATAGAAAGAGTATGGAGACCAGACCATCCTTCCATGGCCAGCAGATAGAAGCACACCAGAGACCGTACGTATTCTGCTTTGCATTCAGGTGCTCAGTACGCATGCACGTGAGATAATAGTGCATGGGGCTAGTTTCCGTGGGGTGAGCAGGAAGCCAAGGAAGGCGCTAGAGTTGGCAATGGGAGCGCCGGCCAACAAATCAGCTTGGGGGAACCTGCCTGCCACTGGCACCAATGGAAGGAGGCAGACGCCGATCGAGCATCCAGGTGACGAAGCCGAACAAGACCTGCGCGGCGTCACCGTCAGCGTCGGGGCTGCCCATGGCCGAGACGGCATGAGCGCACGCGCGGTGTCCAGGAGATGCACTGGCAGGCTGGCACGTCGGCGTTCCCTGCACTTGCACCGGGAGATTGAGCACGTCTCCCGAGTTAGCCATTGCCTATTGGTGCGTCATGCTCCAATGTTGATGGTTCTGATCAGCAAATTAGGATGGGCCTTAATTAACACAGGCCTGCTCTCCTGGTAATGCCTGACTGGGCCTCACCTGGACTGGACTGATAATTGGACTGGCTGAGGCTTATGTCTAGCAAAGGTCACCACAATTTCATCACTCTCCTCTCAAAAAAAATACTGTTTGATTGTGTTGTAAAGCACACGGACTCTTTCCTAGAAGGAAAGGAGAAGGATAAATCCTAATCCTAGTCCGTTTGTATGTGGGCTCTTACCAAAACTCTCCGGCCTTGGCTGGAATATAGAAAGAGGAGAAGGAGGAATCCTAATCCTAGTCCGTTTATTGTGTGGGCGATTTCCATACTCTAGGACTTATTCGGACTATATATACGTGGAAGATCCTCCATTGTAAGTAACGAAGATTTAGATGAATAATAAAGAATAGCCTCCCTACATCTTGTGTCTACTTGTTCTACTTTCATCTACTATGTTGATTGTGAGAGACGGAGAGGGAAAGGTCCTAACCGCCCGATGACAAGTTTCACAACACGTTATCGGCCGCGAAAAGCTCTTCGTCGACATCGCCGTTGAAGCTGCCGCCGATCTTCGGCACCGACGCTCGTGCCGGCGTCTCGCCCGCGACTACGCCGGCGATGTCGACATCCCCGGCGTTGTTAGCGGAATGGATCTGCTACCTCTGCCGCTACAAATCTGCCTTTGCATCGACTCATCGTCACGCCCGGCAGGTCCCACGGCCTAGCCGAACTGTCCTACGCGACAGGCTTCGTTTCACTTGGAATTCAAGAACCAAAGGTACGAAAGAATCACATCTCGCAAATCGTTGGTGCTGGGCATCGAGCTGGTTCATATATTCTATATGCACATAGAATTATATATGTAGCGCATATACTCGAAGTACATACGTCCAATAATCGAATCTACGTGAGTTATTATTGGCTTGCATGGCACAATCTATGAGAATTTTTCTGTGAACCGCGATTGCATCTTGGGTTGAATATATAATATTGGGCACGGGTGGATTAAAAAGGAAAGAAAATTGTCAGCTTGGAAGACCGACGGAGCATAGGGTGCATCACCGGCACGAAGTCTGACTAATCCTAAATTGAACGGCATGAAGACCGAACTCATGTGAATCTAGGATTAATCCCCCAAGATTAAATAAAGGGAGCATGTCAACAACGTACGATATTTTTCGTGAACTCCTAGCTAGCAGCTTGGATTATATATACGCATCTGGTACAATATTGTTGCACTACACAAGCACCGTCCGTACATGGAGCTTTTCATTGTACACCAACAAAATCAGTACCAACAAGCAGTCGGTAGCTCGCTGCACGAGCGCCTTCGCACATGCACACGCAGTGCATGACACCGCTGCCTCCTCGACCAACACGGCCTGAATGTCGGCAAGTCGCTGAACGACATCTCCCCTCCCAAGCATCGCAGCTCACATGCAGCCTCCAACGCACCCGTAACCAACATGGACGTGCACATGACAAAACGCACATCAATGCATACTCGCTTGTCGCGACATAAAGCCGATCACGCATGATTGCCATGTTTATCATCCATGACATAGCCTGAATGCGTCACTTGTTGGTGGTCATGATATATATACAGCAGTCATCAATTTGTAGCCTGAATGCGTCACTTGTTGGTGGTCATGATATATATACAGCAGTCATCAATTTGATTGGGCTTGCAATTTGAATCGATGTAGGCCGTCATTGCCATGCATATTGGCTCGAAGCCAAGTTGTATTCACGATCCATTGTCTATTTGTCTTCGGCTTGGAAGTTCGTAGCAGTCTGCAAGCTGCTACTGCATAATGCCTCACAGATTTGATTTATTTGGCAAATACATGCATTTTTATGCTCGTTTTGAATACATTTATTTATCACACAACACTACTAGAAACATGGTAGAAGATATATGGGCTCTCTAAATCTGTAGAACCTTAGACTAAATTATCACCATTAAGAGGCTCATATTTGTTTTTCCTAGCATATGATTTTTTGGGATGAATGAATGCTTGGTATACATTCGAAAATTTTACATATACCATAATCTGAAAAATGTTAGTACGTTTCTAAGAATATTTGAGTAACCATCCACTTTGTCTTTTTGCACCTTACTAGTCGTTTACATGTAGTAAACTTATATGCACATGATCCAAGTTACGGTATTTTGCATGCCTTAAAAGAAGAAACAATATCCTAAAATTACTCCGAAAGTAAAAGTATTTGTTACGGTCATTATTAAATCCATGTAGGATATTTTGCTACCATTGAAGTGTAGTAAACTCAGTATATATATATTTTGAATTACTCTCTAGAATGAGTATATGGCCGATAGAAGTAACAAATGCATTGTGGGACTCATTGCATGAGTAAAATCCCAAATTATGATTATAGACTATCATATTGCATTGAAAGTCAAATTTTGAAGCTTGTATGCTTAACATTTTGCTCTATAAACAATAGCTTGAAGCTTTGTAAATGTCTAGAAGACAAGATGGTAAATAAAATTTTATCAAACTATATTCTAGAAGAAATATCTCTTGTGTATAGAATATCAAAGAGCTATGAAATACTTGAAGTATTTGAATTTACCATCAGAAATTACTCAAATGAAAATTGAGTTGGAATTTTTAGATGCCTTTTTATGAACCAGGATATTATTAAATTACAATAATTTTGAATATGTGGCTTGCATATGTTACACCCCTTGAAGGCTTGTGACGGTATATCATAACTTTTGAATATAAAAGCATGAAGCTACCCCTTGTCAATTACGACATGCAAGAATGTATATTATTTGGAACATATAAAGTTTCTCTTAAAGAAGAACTTAAATCATGTGCTTATATATTTATTATCTTTAAATTTCATATCCTGAAGTATTGATAATAGTGGTGGTGGTGGTGCATTAAATTTTTAATTCCCGTTGAATTAAGTGATTAATGGTTAATTTATTGGCTTGAAGACTAATATCAAATGTTTAATATTCTTAGTTGCAATTACTTGAAGTAATATGTCCGAACTTCTTATGGAATAAATTAGATTTATATGTTTTCACATATAAACAAATTGCCTATTGCCTATCAAAATAAATCTTGTATTATTTTTATCCACAAAGAAGCCTCGATTAACCATGAAGGTTATAGTTTTTTGTGCATCAATACCATGTAGGTAGATGGGAAACTGAATTTTCTAAGAATGCACATGAACAATTGGACTATACTAGCATTTTAATTGATCTTGGAAGGATCGATTTAGCCAAGAAATTATATATGTCTTAGCAAACATGAGAACTAGAAGTTATAAACTACCCCGAGTCCTATGGTGTACAACGAATAGTATATTGGATATGTGAATTTCATGTCATAATCAGTGAATACTAGAAGTATTATTTGGATTCTATGGAAGCATTAGAATTGATTATTCATAGATAATGCTTGAAGCAAGTTACTACTTGAAGTAATTATAGCATGAAAAGGGGAGTAATTTTGGATAAAGGCATAAGAAAATGTGGATAATATATTTTTAATAGGCATAGCCATCCTAAATCAATATTTAAGTGTGTGTATCGGGACTTGAAGTTTTGCCCGCGTCCCTTCCGGCCGAGTTAACTTTCTCTACTGCACTAATTGCAAGTAAGCTTGTAGCTTTGCAATTTGTTGTTATCTATTCTGTTAGATTGAATTCTAACGTTCCACATTACACCTGCATGTGTATCTCATTGAGCTGCAACTATCTCCACTCTTGCATGAATATTAGCATAGCATAATGCTATAGTTGTAGCTAGTAGCTATTTTTTGCGCTCCCCTCATAATCAAATTAGCTAGCTAGCATGCTATGTCTATATGGTTCTCGTTGAACTAAGGAATGCTTTGCTTTCGATGCATTGCATGCATAAGCATGCAATAGAATGATCTAGGGCCAAACAGCCTAAGATCAGGGGGAGTGAGTCTATGAAATTTTCTCAATGGAGTCTAACCCATTTGATGGGATGAATTATTGTGGAACTAAGGTAGTGGATAACACAATTATGATGATTTAGGATTTATGAAGAAAAGGCATTAAGGGATTTTTACATTGATGGCAATTAGAAAATTCTAGAAGAAATTCCATGTGAACTTGTATGTTGCGTATCTATACTTTTCGTAGTACATGGTCCATATTTTTAATTGTATGAGTACTTGGATCAATTTATTAGGCTAAATAATAAAGAAGCTAGAGAATGAAATAGTTTTTCTAAACTATGTTTTGTGCATACCAGGGGAGAACATCCCCTGAGTTCATAGGAATGATGAACATTCTTAAGTGCACTTTAAGTACTAGCTCTTTGCATAATGAATAATAACCCCCATGTTTAAATATGTGCGTGAATATTTCCCATAAAACCTAATCATAGCATACATAAATGGGCCTCCACTTGTAGTTGGAGATATATGAATTTGAATTGTTTTTAGCCCATGATAGGGGATATCTTTTGAAGTATGCTATTAAAGATCTAATATTGGCATTAGGGGGGAGAAAGCCTATTTCGAATGCCAAATATTATTTTCGTGAGAAGAAAAATTATCTAGAAAATTTCCTTGAAGCTTGAAGCGGGAATACTATCACGCACTAAGTCAACTAATAGTTTGACTAATGCTCTTGTGAAAGCATGAAGCGGAGCATATGTCGAGATATTTTAATAAATGAGAGGAGTAACTTGAAGTTATAAACTAGAAGTTGTATTTACTAGTAGTAAACTATGTATACTATCAAACTAAATCTATGGGGACACTTTGTGGGTTCTAGTTTAGTATATACTTGTTGAATAGAAATAAAATGAAACTCCTCCATTCTCATGAAGAGAACACCTCATGAAGAAGGTTGAGCACCTCATGAAGAGGATCATCATGAAGATGAAATCCAACATACTAAGCGCGCATCATTAGTGTTGGATATGTAGAACAATATACCATCTCTTGTTTGGGAAATAACAGAGATAAAATATTCTCACATTGTGAGAGTATTGGGAGAAAGAGAAAATAGTTGTCGACAACACTACCTCTTTAATTGCGAATGTTTCTCTTGTGAGAACCCGGATCCGGAAAATAAAGTCCATGGCAAAATCACTTGTAGCGATTATATCGGGCCAATGAAGAAAGCAATTGAGGTTGAATCTTCTATTAAGAAGAAATGAATGTTTACGCTATATCTCGGCAAATGAAATAAATGAATATTGAATATGCAAGTTAATAAGTGGATTATGAAAATCCATATAATTTTCGAAGAATATAAATCGCAACTTGTAGAAATCTCATACTAAGTATTGAAGTCTAAGGTACATATATTCTGAATGAATATTCAAGTCTCAAGAAGAGCATGTCCTAGAAGGATTACAATCATTGAATGATTTTATAGTGAATAACTCAATGTTATTGTGTATATCATTCATCTCTCATGCAAGAGAGAATATATCTCATAGAAGAGAATTAATAATTCACTAAGAATGAAAGAATATTCTTGAAGGAATTAATCCATGAAGGATTTACAGTCAATTCTTGAATGAACACCATGCATCCCCTGAAGTGAATATAGACCCAGAGAGAGAAAGAATGAGGAATTCTAAACACCATAAAGGTGTCATACAAACACTTAGAAAGTGTAATGCTAGCAATGAATCTATCATCCTCTAAATGCAATAGAAAGAATAATGGTGACTTTGGTATTTAAATTATCCCCTAAATGCCAAAATGCAAGATTGGATTTATTATTGAGTGGTACTATAAAATCTTGAAGATTTGTAGAATATACCATTTCAAAATCCACTAAGGAAGAACTATAAAGTATTCAAGCTTGTATAAGTTTGATACACTATCTAGAAGATGTTGAATATGAACTTATTTTTCCCCCGTAATCCTCTGAAAGGATTTATTATCTTGAAGGATAAAGTTTATTTGTTTTGCATAACAAGTGGTTCTTTTTGCATGAAGCATATTGCTCTTTGTTATACCCATATAATTCATGGAAGAATTATAAGCCATACTTTTGAGTCAAATTCGGATGATGGCTTTGTGAGGGGAGTAATTTTATTAAATTTACCTCGAAGGTAAGCGAAACCATTAGAATTATAAAGATCATGTTTACTAAGACATTAAAGTTTATGCATAGATTATGAAGATCAAATTCTATTCTTTTGCATGAAGCATATTGCTCTTTTGTTATACCCATATAATTCATGGAAGAATTATAAGCCATACTTTTGAGTCAAATTCAGATGATGGCTTTTGTGAGGGGAGTAATTTTTATTAAATTTACCTCGAAGGTAATTGAAACCATTAGAATTATAAAGATCATGTTTACTAAGACATTAAAGTTTATGCATAGATTATAAAGATCAAATTCTATTCACGAAGAATAGAGTATCCCAAGAATATATGACCAAGAAGGTTAAATGTTGTACTCATTTTTCCTATGTGAGTTTTTACTAGAAGGTTTCTCACACAAGGTTTTTAATGAGACAACATGTGCAATGCAATTAACGAATGTGATGTACTCTTTTCTCCAAGAACTGTTTTCCCACTTTGGGTTTTCGGATGGAGTTTTTGATGAGGCATATGCATATCGTGGTAATCGCCCAAGGGGGAGTGTTGTAAAACACACGGACTCTTTCCTAGAAGGAAAGGAGAAGGATAAATCCTAATCCTAGTCCGTTTGTATGTGGGCTCTTACCAAAACTCTCTGGCCTTGGCTGGAATATAGAAAGAGGAGAAGGAGGAATCCTAATCCTAGTCCGTTTATTGTGTGGGCGATTTTCATACTCTAGGACTTATTCGGACTATATATACGTGGAAGATCCTCCATTGTAAGTAACGAAGATTTAGATGAATAATAAAGAATAGCCTCCCTACATCTTGTGTCTACTTGTTCTACTTTCATCTACTATGTTGATTGTGAGAGACGGAGAGGGAAAGGTCCTAACTTCTGATGACAAGTTTCACAACAGATTGTACTAAAAAAGGCTGTTTGATCACTCACGCTACAAGTTTAGCCAGATCCTTTTTTAAAAAAAAAAACCGACATAGGAGAGGTGCAGTATATTAAAATGAAGAGAAAAATATATACAAGAAATCTGCAACATAACCAAATACTTTTTTTAAAGCGAACATAACCAAATACAAACAACACATCATAGAGTACCATTACATAACATGGCGGGCATAACAGTACATGCTTGGGGAGCGAACGATCCACAGGATAGACAGGGGTATACTAAGAGAAACAAAGACAGGATAAATATGTAGAACCTTTTTTTTTATGAAACTATGTAGATCCTTATTGACCACCATGCATAATAAAGCACGCTAAGGCTATCTCCAACAACGAACCCAGATGCAAAAATACCGGGCGAAACGGTGTTTTGCCTTCTAAAAACACCCTCCAACAGCAGAGGCAAACAGAGGTGGCATTTTTGCGCCGTCGTCAAGGGAGCAGCAAATACGCATCATCCTCGGCGAGCATGCAAATCTCTCGACGCTCCTACCACGCTTCCGCTCCTCCACCTCGGCGTTCCTCCCCACCTCGGCGGGGCTTGGCGGAGCTGGGTGTTCAGCGGATGGAGGCCTCTTATCGGGACGCGTACTCCGCCCCAACCGCCCTGCCACGAGAACGGGCCGCCGCAGCGCCGGCGGGCGCCTCCTCGCCCAGCGCCGGCGCCGTCGCGAGGCGGCCGCCGCGCCGGCGGACGGCCGGGCCTCCGCCTCGCCGGGTCGTCGTCGCGAGGGCGAGCCCCAGCGTGGCGGCGGTGGGCGCGCATTTCCGCCCAGGCGCGCCATCACGAGGACATGCCGCACTCGCCCCGGCGCCGCCGTCGCGAGGGCGAGCCGTGCCACGGCGCGCCGGGCCGCGGCGACTCCGCCCGGCGTCGCGTCGCGGGGCGCGGCCGCATCGCGATGGTGGCTAGCTGGTGCACTCGCGCCCGAGGGCCGCCTGGGGAGACCGTGCCGGCGGCTCGATCGATCGCGTGGCGCGTGCCGGGCGCCAGAGGCGTCGGTCCAAGATGCCCGTCTTGGCGCGCGGCGGCGTGCGGTGCGTGCCATGCCATGACCCCGCCCTGTGCGCGGCGCATGCATGCATCCATGTGAGCCCGAGCCTCCGTCGTCGCGAGGGACGGGCCACGCCGTGCACCGCCGGAGAGCCGCGCCTCCGGCCGCCACCGGAGAGGGACGCGACGCCGCCGTGCTCACGCCGACGGTTGGATGGATCGGCGCCGGGATTCGGACTTAGCGGGGAGATGGGGATGAGGATCGCCGCGGAGGTCCATGGCGGCCCCCGGCGGCGGCGGCCGCGAAGGACCCCGGTCCTGGGGCGGGACCACGGCGGTCGCTGGCGAGACCGGTCCGTGGCGAGGTCCACAGGGGCGGCGGTGAGGAGTCGCCGGGCGGGGAGCAGCCACGGCGCCGCGGTGAGTAGCGGGCCGCGTCGTGGGTCGCGGCCCGGCGGTACCGGGCGTGGACAAGGCAAGGAGACGAGGAGATTGTTGAACCTTGTAATCGTGTCAGGACTTACGTGCATTAGGTGCATTAGTCGGTTGAAAGCATGTTTGGTTTAGCGTAGATTCAGGGATCGAAGTAGACTACACGTTGGTGCCTTGACCGCATCTGTTTCAGTTATCCACCCGCCATGGCCGCGCAAGACCGAAGCATGTCCCATGGGCGTCCGCAAATGACGGGCTTTTGGGGTCGTGGAACCTGGCGGGGTTGGGGGGCTTCAAGCCCGTGTTAAAAACCAGATCAATGCATCGAAAAGACTGCGCCATTGCAGTTGAAACACTTCTCTCTCTCGCGTTCTCTCGCTGTCTCGCCACGCATAGGGTTTTAGTGAGCGCGGTCACCACCTACCGGTGCCGCGCCGTCGCCGGAGCTCCTCGCCGGAGCCTCGGTCCCAACAATCTGGTATCAAAGCCCAATAACCCGCAACAAATCTCGGTAGGATCACACGGAGACATAGGAGCCCGCTACAAGTTGGGGCCCCTGTTGACACCAAAATTTGGTAAAGGCCGAATGACAAGTGGGACCAGTACGAGATACTAGCAGGATTATTCGGCTGGCTAGTTGAGATCGCGTGACGATATCTGCAGGACCATTCGGCAAGGCAATGGGCGACTGGAGCAAGCTATCTGGAAGAAGGCCCATGATGCGGGTGTCCCGCCAACTCCGAACGGGCTTAGAGCCCAAGTTATCTTTAGTTAGGGTTTTATTATCGTAATCATAGTAGATTAGAACTCTTATCGCGTCCGGGGTATAAATATGGACCCTCAACCATTGTAATTAACATTCTCACAATCAATACAACAAACCGGCCATCGTGCCACGGCCCCGTGCCACCCTTCGAGTCCAAGTCGTGTCGTCGATCTACTGCACGAGGGCCAATCGATCCGTCGACCTCGGTAAGTACCGGCAACCTTGCACCATGTCTAGTATCATGCGGTGGATTTAGATGTGATGCAAGTAGTCTTGTTTCTATGCTTAGTATCATGCGGTGGATTTAAGCGTAGACAAGAGGGTTCTTTGTTAGATCATGAGTACCGTGAGGCAGGCTAAGATCTAGCTTGGGGCTAGTTATCGGCTTCGGTAGATTGGCAAGATCTAACGAATTCATTAAGTTATCCATGTGTTGCAATGAGTCTATTATTGTTTATTTATTGTTTTGCAACCATAAATCTTGCCCTATTTAGATTGATGCAAATTTCGACTTTCATCTTTTATAGATTTACCCGTTCCTTGGCGTTTTCGTGATCATCTAAGCTGTTCGGGATAGATCTATTGCACTTAAGATCTAACTCGCATGGCAAGATATCATGTAAACACCGAAGAAGGGGTAAATCGCGTGCTTATTAACAGCGGGCTTAGATTCAATCTAAGTAGTTACATGTTGCGGGTTCGTGCACGTTAGATGTAGCTTATGCTTAACGGGGTTGAGTCTTTGGTAGATAAGGTGGTGCAGATCTTTGTGGGCCTTTGTCTATGTTTTTACGTGATCACGTGTCCTTCTTCATGGACCCGATTCGGCAAGCTTGCGAACACGATCATATGTTTACATTTAGCTCATGCGTTGTGAGTTTGTCTTCCCGAGTCTAACTTTACGATTGTATCATGCGGTGGATTGCTGTATCACTGATTCTACCCATAAACCATTCTCACATGGTATCTTTTACTGTTTACGTATGCTATGCTTTAATGAGTAACGAGTATTTATAGATCTATGTAGATTGTGCATGCTTTTAGCCTCTTATGATTAGATTGTATCATGCGGTGGATAGATCTAGTTGTGAAGGGTGGTGTAGATGTTAACAAGCCGTATCAATGCGGTGGATTAGCTTGTTAAGATTTATGCTTGACGGGTTAGGAAGGCTAGACATGCGGTGGACTAGTTGGATTAATCTATGCATGTATGGTTTAGGTAGATTCATATCTATGAGTTGCCTGTTTTGATATCATGTTGACAGTAAGATCGATCTAATGCTCTATGCTTTATCATGATATATCTTGATGATCAGTTTTTACTTGTTCAAACATGTCTTGTGAGGTTCATTCGGTAGCGATACATTTACATGCTTTCATTTATGCTTGCCGAATGAATCTATAAACCTGTTGGCAGACAGCTTTCATAGCTGTATGTCATCGTAAGTGGCTTCAGGGCCGTACATAAGGAACTGTCTTGGTCACACCGAGGCACGTTCTGCTCTCATGGTTTCATCCCTTGTCAATTACAGTCAAATTGACGGCACGCCTCGGAGTAGACCGTCCGCTCTCCCGGTCATACGCCGGCGTTCGGCTTGTCGGTGTGGTCGGGCGCAGACGGCGTTTTGTGTCAACACATCTTTGCACGCCGGTGGGACACACAAGGTTGAAATCAAGATGCCTGAAGACGACGGTTCCTCAGAGGAAAAGAGAGTCACTCTGGAAGATCTGAATCCGGAGTGGAATGCTGAAGTACGCGCTCTGCGTGATGACTTTGCTGTGAAGTGCCTTCAATCGTTTTCAAAGAACAGAGGCGGCAAGGTCATCAAGAAAGTTGATCCGCCAAAGATTTGGGTTCCGGGTCGACTGGTCCCGATGAAGAAGCAGCTCTCAAGATAATGCAACGTGAGATCGGTGGAGCAGTTAATAGTGCTATGGGCAACCACAATGATGCCTTCCTCAACACGTTCCATATCATCATGAAAGGTGCCTTCGGTTCTGAAGCCGATCAATTCATGGAAGAAGCTCTCGGCCCAGTTCGTGGACCGGTATACTTCAATCTACCCTGTCAAAACGTAAGAAGAAGGTGAGAAGACGTAAGAAGAGGATGAAGATGAGGAGGAATCAGAGGAAGAGACACCCAAGACGCCCAAGACCAAGCCCAAATCTAGTTCCAAATCCAAACGTCAAGAGCCCAAGACTCGGACCACCTATGGGGAGATGGCGTTTGGCACACCTGGGAATCCTCCATCGGGCAATCATTCAATATCACCGTTGAATAAACGGATGCAGAGGAGTTTCTTCGGTCCAGGTTTCACAGAATACACTGACATGTCTACTCTCAATGAGTTGCCAAATCCTGGATACACACCTTTGTCGGGGAAAAGCTCATGTACCTCGGGGTGGGAATGGACCCGGTTTCTTACTCAGATGGCTGATTTCATGCAAGATGAGTTCGGGATCAAGCCCAAGAATCGGCCTCATGGGTATCGCTCTCCATATCCAGAGTGGTACAATAAGGTAGCTCTGCCTCCAAGGATGAAACCTCCAACTGACTTGACCAAGTTCTCCGGTCAGGATGATACAAGCACTACAGAGCATATCAGTCGCTATCTGGTGCAGTTGGGAGAGCTAGTTACAGAAGAAGCCTGGAGGATCCGCTACTTTCTGTCTTCACTGACAGGACCAGCTTTCATGTGGTTCACTACACTACCGCCCAATTCCATTGGCACGTGGGCGGAACTGGAACAGAAATTCCATGCATACTTCTATAATGGTTCCAGTGAGAAGGAGTTGGTCGATCTGATGGGCATGACACAGAAGTGCAATGAGACGCCCCAAGACTTCGTACGCAGGTTTAGGGAGACAAAGAACTTCTGCTATTCTTTGACTCTTCCCGATAACCAACTGTCGCCTGTAGCTATTCGGTGCATGCACCCGAATGTCAGAGAAAAGCTAGCCGGCATGGAATTCGATGACCTTGGTTAGTTAGCATGCCACATAAACCTCATGAGTGACCAGTTCCAGAGCATCAAGAAGGATAGCCGCTATAGAAAAGGTGATGTAGCTAGTCTGACTCTCCTCGAGGAAGATGATGATTCTGATGAAGATGGTAGTGAAGAAGTGGCTGCGGCTGAACTGGTTTGGGGAAAAGAGCCTACTAAGATTAAGCAGCGCTGGTTGAAGTAGACCAAAGGGACTTACGACTTTGATGTCTCCAAGTCCGATAGGCTCTTCGAGTTGCTGATCAAGGAAGGACGCATCAAGTTACCGGAGGATCATCCAATGCTGCGTCCAGGAGGGGTGAAAGATAAGAAGTACTGTAGTTACCACAATGCCAACTCCCACTCCATCAATGACTGCCGAATGTTCAGGCAGTGTATTCAGAGGGCGATACAGAAAGGCCACTTGAAGTTTGACAACAACATGAAGATTGACAAGCGGCCTTTTCCTCGAACATGATCTCTTTCTCACGAACATGGTTGATCTTTGCCAAAGCAAGGGTAAAGTGAAGGTATTAACCTTTGAGAATGCTAAACAGAATGGATCAGTGGATCCTCGTAGTCAGATCACCGAGGAAGAGTATCAGAGTAGAAAGGTTCGGTTCCCAGATAGCCGTACCGAAAGGGGTGAGAATTCAAAGCCCAGGGTCACTTCGCGTATATTGCTCAACAAGTGGCAGAGACAGCAAGAGAAGCAGTACTGTAAGGACCAACAGTTTGCTGAAGAACGGCAAAGGTATGAGGAAGAGATGTATCACCGTGAACAAGAGGATTACATGAAAGAGTAAGAGGAGTCTCACTGGGACTGCCCTTTCTTTAGGCATTGCTGGAATGAAGGCTTAAAGTTGCCTGTCAAGAACAACTGTCCCGAATGCAGTGAAAGATACTTAGAATACAGGCAGGCAAGGGCCAACCGCCGTCCCTATCCATGAAAGATCGGGGCATGCTCCCTGGAGGATGATCGGCGCTTAAAAATAAAGGTTATTTCGCAAGTATCACACCGGCAAGAGAGTTGCTGACCAAGCGTGGGTGGACTATGAAGAGTATGATGAGAAAGAAGTCCCTCGGAGTACACATGGCGGAAAGGGCAGTGGTGTCCTCCGGATTGAGGAAAAGTCGAAAAAGGAGAGTCCGGCGCCGAGAAACAAGGGAGCTTAAAAAGCGGCGACGAAAAGAAGAGGGTCCGGGCGGCCAAAGAAGAAAGTTGATGAACCCGGATCATCGGCTGATGTGAACATGGTATTTTATTTGCCAGGAGAGTTTGTGGCTCCCATCAATCAAGAAGTGCAGGATTCTGATGATGAAGATGCTTATTCTGATGAGGATGCCTACTCCAATTTTGACAACAAGGAAGTGATTGACCTCTTGGGTCAGTTGGCCTTGAAAGGGCAGGCGTGTGTTTGATAAGCCCAGGGCCCATAATCATTTGAAACCTTTATACCTAAAGGGTCGTGTCAACGGGAAACCTCGACCAAGATATTTGTGGATGGAGGTGCGGCTATCAACGTCATGCCCTACACAACTTTCGTAAAGTTGGGAATGACCGAGCAAAATTTGCGTAAGACCCGACATGATACTTAGGGATTTCGCCGGCAACCCCCGGACACCCATGGAGCAAAGTGCACGTGGATTTATCCATCGGTTCAAGACTTTGATCACAACCTTCTTTGTCATAGATAGCAAGGGATCTTACAACCTACTGCTTGGGAGAGATTGGATCCACGCCAATTGTTGTGTGCCATCTACAATGCATCAAGTGTTGATCCAGTGGGACGGAGATGAGATTGAGATAGTTGGAGCTGACGACTCTATGAGTGTCGCTGCTACGGATACTTGCTTCTGGGAGTATGATGGTGTAGAATTCTTTACAGGAAGGAACTGGGAACACGGAGGCCCCCTGTTAATGCTTATGGACGAGACCACCGACCGATCGGAAGCGGTCGGTTCTCATAGCAATTTTTAATAGGGAACCCGATCGATGGTACCAAAGGGAAACTCGGGCATGGTTTCAAGTCAGCCAATAAGTTAGAAGAGGTGGACATTGGTGATGGTGATAAACCAAGGCCAACATACATTAGTGCAAACCTGGACCTAGGGTTTAGAGCAAAGTTGATAGATCTCCTCAAAGAATTTAAAGATTGTTTTGCATGGGATTATTCGGAGATGCCTGGCTTGGATCGTTCTATCGTTGAGCATCGGCTACCTATTAAACCCGGATACCGTCCTTTCAAACAGCATCCTAGAAAAATATTCAAGGAAGAAGTTTTGGCTGATGTAAAGAAAGAAGTCGAAAGATTGTTGGAAGCTGACTTCATTCGGCCATGTAGGTATGCGGATTGGATCTCAAACATTGTCCCCGTCTACAAGAAAAATGGAAAAATGAGGGTCTGCATAGATTTTAGAGATTTGAACAAAGCTACACCCATGGATAGTTACCCGATGCTAGTTGCTGATTTGCTAGTAGATGCTACCGCGGATTTGAAGTCATCGGCTTCATGGACGGGAATGCTGGGTATAACCAAATCTTTATGGCCATAGAAGATATTTCCAAGACAAACTTTCGGATGCCCAGGTCATATTGGTTCATTTGAATGGATAGTCATGATGTTCGGTTGAAGAATGCCGGTGCAACTTATCGAGGGCAATGAACTACGTGTTTCACGAGTTGATCGGCAAGATAGTAGAAATTTACATCGATGATGTGGTGGTCAAGTCTAGAAACTATGAGAAACATCTAGCCGACTTGAGGAAAGCATTGGAATGCACAAGGAAACATGGTCTCAAGATGAACCCAAACAAGTGTGCTTTCGAGTCCCCGGCCGGAGAGTTTCGGGGTTTTTTAGTCCACAAGAATGGGATTGAAGTCGGAAGAAGAGCATGGAAGCCATAGACAAAATTGCTCCCGACCGATCTTACAGAGTTACAATCATTCCGGATCGGCCAATTTCGTGAGAAGATTTATATCCAATCCGGGAAGAGTACCGCCATTCTCTCCATTACTGAAGCTCAAGAAAAGTCGAAGTTCGTATGGGTGACGTCTGACAAAAGGCCTTAGATGAAATTAAGGAATACATGAAGGAGCCACCGGTGCTAGTTCCTCCAAGGCTCGGCGGGGGCTTTTAAGTTGTGCGTGGCGGCCGACGCCTAACAATAGGATCAGCTCTTATACAAGAAGAAGATGGGAAAGAGAGAGTGGTAGCTTATCTTAGCCGAAAGTTGTTAGATCCCGAAACACGTTATTCGGCTATAGAGAGATTATGCTTATGTGTTTACTTCTCGTGCACAAAGTTTCGGCACTATTTGTTGCATGCCGAATGTACAATTGTATCAAAATTCGATGTAATCAAACACATGCTGTCAATGCCAATTTTGAATGGTAGGATTGGCAAATGGATTCTAGCTTTGTCCGAGTTTGAGCTCAAGAAATGCGAATCGGCTAAAAGCTGTCAAAGGTCAAATTATGGCTGATTTTGTTACTCGTTTCGTGGTTCATCCGTCCCTATAGTTGACGTAGTACCTTGGGCATTGTTCTTTGATGGAGCATCTTGCAGTAAAGGCGGTGGTGTTGGAATCCTGTTGATTTCACCCAAAGGGGCAATCTTTGAGTTTGCCATCCCTATTGAGTCTCTTATTTACCAACAATCAGGCCGAGTATGAGGCGTTGCTTCGTGGACTGAAAATTCTTGTTGAAATAGAAGCTGCTGCGGTCGAAATTTTCGCGATTCAGAACTAGTAATCAAACGGTGACCGGGAGTACAAATGCGAGAATGACATATTAAGGAATTATTATGAGGAATGTCAAAGACTCTTGAAGTTGTTTTCGAGTAGTAGATCTCCGACACATCCCAAGAGAACACAATGAAGAAGCAAATAAGTTGGCCCAAAGTGCTTGAGGATATCGGGAAAATCGGGAGGTTTTTGCCATTGCGATCCACGCTTTTCGGCAATAATCGCTAGCGATGACCGGAGGACCGAAATCATTAATTATTTGAGAAACCCGTCGCGAGAAGGTCTCCCGAAAGCTCGGGTATAAGGCTCTTAAGTTTGTACTCCTTGATGATCAATTATATTACAAATCAATAGATGGGATACTACTCAAGTGCTTGGATCCGGAAGAAGCCAAAAAGATGATGTTCGAAGTACATGAAGGGTTGTGTGGTGCCCATCAGTCTGCTCACCGAATGAAGTGGGTTATTAGGAGAACCAGATATTTCTGGCCGACTATGTTGGAAGATTGTTTCAAGTATTATAAAGGATGTCCGGATTGCCGGAGATTCGGGGAATATCCAAAGGGCACCGGCGTGTGTGTTAAACCCCATTGTTAAGCCGTGGCCATTCAGAGGTTGGGGCATAGACTTGATTGGCCAAATCTATCCTGCGTCTAGCAAAGGCCATCAGTTCGTGCTATTGGCTACAGATTACTTCACTAAGTGGGCTGAAGCCATTCCTTTCAAGAAAGTCACATATGAGAATATGGTGAACTTTGTCAAGGAGCATATAGTTTATAGATTTGGAATTCCCGAGACCATCACGACCGACCAAGGAACCCGGTTTATTTCCTCGGAGTTACGTGATTTTTGTGGAAATGGGAATCACATTGCTTAATTCCTCTCCTTATTATGCTCAAGCCAATGGCCAAGCGAAGCTTTGAATAAAATTATGATCAAAATCATTCGGAAGAAGATTATCGACAGGCCTAAGAAATGGCATTTGGCTCTTGATAAAGCTCTATGGGCTTATCGAATGGCTCATCACGGGTCTACTCAAACTTCCCCTTATGAGTTGGTATATGGTCACCATCTTTGTGTTACCCAGGAAGTGGATTCGGGTCAAGACGAGTTATGTTGCGTAAAAGATTTGGAGAGTCAAGACTATAAGAGTTTGATGATGGATGACTTAGAAGACTTACACCAGATTCGTCTCGGGGCATTGGAAAATATTGAGAAGAATAAAATGCGCGTTGCTAAGTATTATAACAAGAAGGTCAGAGTCAAACAATTTGCAGAGGGAGACTTAGTTTGGAAGGCCGTACTACCACTTGGAGCTAAAGATCATGCATTTGGCAAGTGGTCTCCAACCGAGAAGGACCTTTCCGGTAATAAAATGTGTGCCGGGCAATGCTTATTTCTTGAAGACGTTATTGGGAGAAGAATTTTATTCCGCGATCAATGGGAGGTTCCTTAAGAAATTCTTTTCTAGTGTGGAAGTTGGGCGCCGGGTGGTAAAAACTTCAAGATAGCCGATGAAGTAGACACCGCCTTTAGCCTAAAAATGGAGCTAAATTGAAATGTTGCCTTCAGTACTAGGGTTAACATGTAGGATGGATTACATCAAATCCAAACGGCCGAACGTTGCAAAGCCGATACGGTTTGTATCGCCTATAGCACTAAAAACTTAAGACGTTCGGGCCTGGTTTAATTGTTACACCTTTAACCATCTGAAGAGATAAAGACATGACAAATGAAAACAAAAGCTGAACAAGTGTTCGGGTACTTCATTTAGGGAGAAAATCAAAGGAGTTCAGATGGGAACACAACTTGATAGCGGCAATAGTTGGATTCTTAGCGAAGTCATCTTGATAGCGTGCTATAACTACTAAGGTACAATGGGGCAATTGCGTGCCGATATAATTAAGCCGGATCGAAGCCCCTCGGTTCTTCGCCCGCTTCGCAGGATGGTTGGGCCTTCAAGCGTGCGATCTCGGCCCGAGTCCGGCCACTTCATCTACGAGGGTAAGAGTCGCTCCTTGTCAGCCTTCAGTTGGGTGTTCTCCTCTATCAGACGATGCTTGTCAATGGATAGAGCTGTCATGAAAAGATTGGTTCAAACACCAGAAGATAAGAACCGAAGGAGTGACAGGCAGGGTTTTTTGGACATACCAGCAAGAGTAGCGGAGATTGCCTTCATCTGTATCTCATGGTCAGCTTTCTTAGCTCTAACTTGTTGACGTAAGGCCTTGTATTTGTGAAGGATGCGGCTCTTTTCTTCGCCAAATCTGACGAAACCAACGCCGGGGACTTCTTCTTCTCCTTCCTCGGGCGTCCCGAATAACGGAGAATGAGTGGAGTTGTTTGATGCTACGGATGATGTGGTGTCCGAGGACGACGAAGAAGAAATTGAGCCGGGATTGGTCTCGAATCTCAATGAATGAACGAAAGGTTGGGGTCGATTGAAATTCAAGAAAATGCACGGTAATCATCGGAGATGAGGAGCAAATTTACCCCGAAATGTAGGCGTCACCGATGGAGTCTCGGGTGCATCCGCATGACGCTTTTCATGATTGTCACCACCGCCGCCATTCTTTTGCCGAGCTCGCAACGAGGGGTTTTTCCGCTCTTCAAGGAAGAAGATGAGAGGGCAAGAAAGTGGGAACAGTTTAATATGATGTGATGGCTGCTGAAGTGGGGGCATTTACTTTGGAAGCACCGACACGATTAAATGGGCTGGCCGGCAAATGGGCCGCATAATCGCAAAGAATTGAAGCCCATCGTGTTAGTATGAGGAGAAACTTTCGAAGTCGTGACGCATCCGAGAGGTACTTTTCGGAGTGATTTCTAGTAACAAATAGAGATAGACCGAAAATTTCTCTTTATTAATAAGAAGGGGATGCTACATGAAGATTACATGGAAAACTACAATAGTCTAAAAGACTATTGTAGACAACTTTTAGATGCTTGAAGGCAGTTTGCAACTTCCTTGCACGCTCATGCCCTGGAGGGTGTGCCTCTGCGTTGACCATCCCGCGGCGGCGTTAATCAGGCGGTGAAATTCCTTTCTTGACATTCGGAGAAGAACATTTTGATCGGGGGAAAATCATCGAGCGAGGAGCCGCCGGGATGATTGAAAAGATTAAAGAACTTACGGTTAAGGTTTTCCGTCGGGATCTCTCCGACCTTGTGGCATTTGTCTAGGAGGCTGTTTATCTCTTCCAGATCCTTGAGGGCTTCTTTGTGTGATGTTTGCTCTTCCTCAAGCTGCTAGCGCAGCTTTTAAAATCTCTAGTTGAGGATCACTGCTAGTCGATGGCTTTTTCAGAGGATGAGAGATCAAAGCTTCGGGATTGTTCTCAGCGGGACGCTTGTTGCCTGCGCTTGCCATGGATTCAAAAGTTGAGGGAAGAAGGAGGAAGAATGCAGATGAATTTTGTGAGTACTACCGATAGATCTATGCCAATATATATGCAAGGGAAGATGTCGTAAACTCCGAGTAGTTGGTTCGGGGAAGGCGGCCAATGAATTGTCAATAAAGCCCCGGGAAGATGGAAAGGCGGATATTGTTCACACGGAAGGAAGATTCGGGTCAATTCCAAAATATAAAATCCTTTTTATCCCGGAATTGAGGGGGGCATATGTTGACACCAAAATTTGGTAAAGGCCGAATGACAAGTGGGACCAAGACTGAGATACTAGCGGGATTATTCGGTCGGGCTAGTTGAGATCGCGTGACGATATCTGCTATAAAATCCTTTTTCTCCCGGAATTGAGGGGGCATATGTTGACACCAAAATTTGGTAAAGGCCGAATGACAAGTGGGACCGATGACGAGATACTAGCGGGATTATTCGGTGGCTAGTTGAGATCAGCGTGACGATATCTGCAGGACCATTCGGCAAGGCAATGGGCGACTGGAGCAAGCTATCTGGAAGAAGGCCCATGATGCGGGTGTCACGCCAACTCCGAACTGGCTTAGAGCCCAAGTTATCTTTAGTTAGGGTTTTATTATCGTAATCGTAGTAGATTAGAACTCTTATCGCGTCCGGGGTATAAATATGGACCCTCTAACCGTTGTAATTAACATTCTCACAATCAATACAACAAACCGGCCATCGTGTTACGGCTCCGTGCCACTCTTCGAGTCCAAGTCGCGGTCGTCGATCTATTGCGACGAGGGCCAATCGATCCGTCGACCCTCGGTTAGTGCAAGCAACCTTGCACCATGTCTAGTATCATGCGGTGGATTTAGATGTGATGCAAGTAGTCTTGTTTCTATGCTTAGTATCATGCGGTGGATTTAAGCGTAGACAAGAGGGTTCTTTGTTAGATCATGAGTACCGTGAGGCAGGCTAAGATCTAGCTTGGGGCTAGTTATCGGCTTCGGTATATTGGCAAGATCTAACAAATTCATTAAGTTATCCATGTGTTGCAATGAGTCTATTATTGTTTATTTATTGTTTTGCAACCATAAATCTTGCCCTATTTAGATTGATGCGGCTTGGCTTTCATCTTTTATAGATTTACCCGTTCGTTGGAGTTTTCGTGATCATCTAAGCTGTTCGGGATAGATCTATTGCACTTAAGATCTAACTCGCATGGCAAGATATCATGTAAACACCGAAGAAGGGGTAAATCGCGCGTTTTATTAACAACCGGGCTTAGATTCAATCTAAGTAGTTACATGTTGCGGGTTCGTGCACGTTAGATGTAGCTTACGCTTAACGGGGTTGAGTGCTGGTAGATAAGGCTGGTGCAGATCTTTGTGGGCCTTTGTCTATGTTTTTACGTGATCACGTGTCCTTCTTCATGGACCCCGATTCGGCAAGCTTGCCGAACACGGTCATATGTTTACATGTAGCTCATGCGGTGTGAGTTTGTCTTCCCAGAGTCTAACTTTACAGTGTATCATGCGGTGGATTGCTGTATCACCTGATTCTACCCATAAACCATTCTCACATGGTGTCTTTTACTGTTTACGTATGCTATGCTTTAATGAGTAACGAGATTGTGCATGCTTTTAGCCTCTTATGATTAGATTGTATCATGCGGTGGATAGATCTAGTTGTGAAGGGTGGTGTAGATGTTAACAAGCCGTATCAATGCGGTGGATTAGCTTGTTAAGGTTTATGCTTGACGGGTTAGGAAGGCTAGACATGCGGTGGACTAGTTGGATTAATCTATGCATGTATGGTTTAGGTAGATTCATATCTATGAGTTGCCTGTTTTGATATCATGTTGTTGAGAAGATCGATCTAATGCTCTATGCTTTATCATGATATATCTTGATGATCAGTTTTACTTGTTCAAACATGTCTTGTGAGGTTCATTCGTAGCGATACATTTACATGCTTTCATTTATGCTTGCCGAATGAATCTATAAACTGTTGGCGAGCGGCTTTCATAGCTGTATGTCGTCGTAAGTGGCCGAGGGCCGTACATAAGGAACTGTCTTAGTCACACCATGCACGTTCGCTGCTCTCATGGTTTCATCCCTTGTCAATTACAGGTCAAATTGACTGGCACGCCCGGAGTAGACCGTCCACTCTCCCGGTCATAAGCCGGCGTTAGGCTTGTCGGTGTGGTCGGGCGCAGACGGCGCGTTTTTGTGTCAACGAGGCCGGACCGATGTGTGACTATGGGGGAGATTGTTGGGGTTAGTCCCACATCGGTAATTGATGGTGGGGAGCACAACATATAAGGCGTGGCAATCCTCACCTATAAGGCTAGTCTTTTGGGTTGAGTTAGGCCCAAACCTTGATATGTGTGCTCTATGGGGGCGGAGGGGCCACTCGCGCCAGCGTATAGCTTGGGCGGGCGGACCGAAGCCGAGTCCAGTCTCGGTTCCAACAGAGATTTGGGTCTAGTGTTGCGTAGGCTGTTGGAGAGAGATGGTTTTGCCTCACGGGAGATTTTTCTGTGCGCCGCACAAACTTGCTATGCCTATCGTGCATCCGTTGGAGATGACCTAAAACGTAAGACCACCATTGCCCATGCGCGCGCATGCATGATGGAGGTATAGTTAATTCCATGGGATGAAGAAGCGCCTCGGGGCGGCGCCGGGCGGCGATAATAGCGCCCGGTTAAACGATCAACTTGGGGAACTGGCCTGCCAATAGCACCAACGAAAGGAGGCACACGCCCGAGCAGCCAGCGAGCAAACCGATGAAGATCCACGCGGCGTCAGCGTCGAGGTTACCTACTGGACAAGGTTGAAAAGGTTGAGGCGGGCGGCTGCTCCTAGCAAAGCATCGGGCGCGGCGGCGTCCGGGAGGTGGTGCTGCTGGTGGTTGCGTCGACGCTCGGCGTGCTTGGACGGCGTCGGCGTGGTAACGGGTGATTAGGCAGCAGCTCTCCCTGGTTTGCCATTCGTGCTCGCCGGAGGCGCTTTCGCGTCGCTGCGTGGGTGAAGAAGACAGATGAGGGTGGGGTATGTGGTGGATGGATCCGTAGATGCATGTGTGCTGCCGGTGCCGGATGCGGCTTTTTTATAACGTGTGAAGGATCGTCTTATAATCTTTCCATATCGAAGGAGTAGCAAACTAGGCAGGCATGGTGTGTGACGAAGTTAGTATACAATGTCTCAAGACTAGTTCTCTTGTTTTCCTGTGGAGCTTTCGATTCCTTAGCACAGGATACTGACAAATCCTTTAGAAACAATAAACGGGGACGTTCGTGCTGATGAGGCAATCAGATTCACATTCCATGGAATAAAAAATATATCACGCCAGCATTGTAGTCCTTGGGTTGGCGCTGATTCTTTTTGTTGTGAAACTTGTCATCAGCGGTTAGGACCTTCCCTCTCCGTCTCTCGCAATCTCACATAGTAGATGAAAGTAGAACAAGTAGACACAAGATAGGGAGACTATTCTTTATTCATCCGAATCTTCGTATTTACAACATAGAGCTCCCACATATATATAGTCCAGCCAAGTCCGGAGAGTTTTGGTAAGAGCCCACATACAAACGGATTAGGATTAAGATTCATCCTTCTCCTTTCCTTCTAGGAAAGAGTCCGTGTGTTTTACAACACTCCCCTTTGGCGATTACCACGATATGCATATGTCTCGTCAAAAACTCTATCCGAAAACCCAGTGGGAAAAACGGTTCTTGGAGAAAAGAGTACATCACATTCGTTAATTGGATTGCACATGTTGTCTCATTAAAAACCTTGTGTGAGAAACCTTCAAGTAAAAACTCACATAGGAAAAAAAAGAGTACAACATTTAACCTTCTTGGTCTATATTCTTGGGATATTCAATTTTTTCATCAATAAAATACTTGATATTTTTAGCAAATAAGATCTAATTGATCTTTGTAATCTAGTGGTTTACCTTAAAAGGCAGATTCAATAAAATATGCTCCTCCTCATAAAGCCAAACTTTGAACTTCATTGTTCAAAACACACTTTTTCATAAACGTGTGCAAACTAATGGTATGCGCAGTACCATAATACTATATATTTCAAAAGTTGGCTCATAATTCTTCTATGAATTATATGAGTATAAACAAGAGCAATATGCTTCATGCATAATAACCACCTATTAGTTGTGCAAAAACAAAATATTATCCTTGTAGTAATAAATCCTTTCAGAGGATTATGGGAAAATAAATTAATATTCAAAATCTTCTAGATAGTGTATCAAACTTATACTAGAGTTTAGATACTCATATTAATCCTTAGTGGATTTTTAAATTGTATGTCTACTAATCTTCGAGATTTGATTGTACTAAATCCAGTCTTGTATTTGGCATTTAGGGGATAATTCAATTGCCAAAACCATCATTATTCTTATACCTTCTATGGTATATAGAGGATATCATTACTACATTGCTAGTTTTTCATACACTTTCTAAGTGTTTCGATGACACCTTCATGGTGTTTAATATTCCTCATTTTTTTTTCTCTCGGGTCTATATTCACTTGAGGGATGCATGGTGTTCATTCAAGAATTGACTGGTAAATCCTTCATGGATTAATTCCTTCAAGGATATACTTTCATTCTTAGTGAATTATTAATTCTCTTCTATGAAATATATTCTCTACTACATGAAAGATGAGTGATATACACAATAACATTGAGTTATTCACTATAAAATCATTCAATGATTGTAATCCTTCTAGGACATGCTCTTCTTGAGACTTGAATATTCATTCAGAATATATGTACCTTAGACTTCAATACTTAGTATGAGATTTCTACAAGTTGCGATTTATATTCTTGGGGAATTATATGGATTTTCATAATCCACTTATTAACCGCATATTCAATATTCATTTGTTTCATTTGCCGGAGATGTAGTAGAACATTCATTTCTTCTTAATAGGAGATTCAACCTCAATTGCTTTCTTCATTGACCCGATGTAATCGCTACAAGCGATTTTGCCATGGACTTTATTTTTTCCGGATCCAGGGTTCTCACAAGAGAAACATTCGCAATTAAAGAGGTAGTGTTGTCGACAACTATTTTCTCTTCTCCTAATACTCTCACAATGTGAGAATATTTTATCTCTGTCATTTCTCAAACAAGAGATGGTATATTGTTCTACATATCCAACACTAATGATGCGCGCTTAATATGTTGGATTTCATCTTCATGATGATCCTCTTCATGAGGTGCTCAACCTTCTTCATGAGGTGTTCTCTTCATAAGAATGGAGGAGTTTCATTTTATTTCTATTCAACAAGTATACACAAAACTAGAACCCACAAAGGCCCCCGTAGATTTTAGCTTGATAGTATGCAATATTTAGTTTACTATTCATAAACAAAACTTCGGGTTATAACTTCAAGTTACTCCTCTCACTAGTAGATATGCCCATGCGTTGCAACGGGAGAAAAAAATCTATGAAACATCCATGAAAAATAATAACGTGAGTGGTTCATTTTATGATTTTTTTTTATGATCACTGTCACACCCACAACATAAGTTAATTCTAATAATAAATAAAAATGTCTTATATTAAACCCTGTATCAAATTAAAATATGATTGACACTTTTCTTCTTCCATTACAAAGCGAGATAATTCATTAGATATTAGTATATCATAACTTATGTATTCCATCTATCGATGTGTTTCTATGACTCATATAGACATGTATAGCTTTTTTAATGCATCATCCCTTAATGTTTTGTCGATGTGTAAATAATTATTCTATCTCGCCAATGATTATGACAGGAGACCTCTCTTGATTTTTCGCAGGGCAGCCCTCATTAGGAATTACATAAATACATTTATATTTCATTAGACAATAATCTACCGAAGATTCTAGTTCACGAAATAATTAGTTATCACCGACTAATCCATGTTTTTAGAAAACTAAGTTTGTTTTGTGAACCGAGTTTTTTTTCATTTTGGAATTTGATCCTATTCAGACTCGCTATGGAAATCGGGAATTTTGGCTGTGTGAAGGGGTCCAAAGCAGAATTCAGATCTTGTGTGGTCCAAAGTAGAATTCGGATCGCAGATTGGTTTTGTGGACGTTGGGCAATTCCGTGTGGATCTCATATGGGCGGCGTTTAGGGGCAGCAGTCTAGCTGTTCTTCTCGGACATGGAGGAAGGGATTTGAACGCTGAACTGCATGGTGCGCTGCGTGCAGTCCTCGGGCCTGTTGATTGGATTAGATCATTAAAAGTTATTTTTCCACAAATGTTTGCATTTTTTACTAATAATAAAGATGTTTTGAATCTTTCTCTGAATGGACTATTAATAGATATAGATTTTTCTCTATACTTTTCTCTCCCCATCCATCCCACCCACGCGGGACACCACCGGAGCAGAGCCCACTCATCCTACCATGGACCTTATCTTTCGGCCTCTTCATGTTCGGGAGATCGATTCTGGGACGGCCTCGGCGCGGGATGCTAGCTAGGGCGGTAGTAGAAGGGCCGGACACGGTCCTGGCCGAAGGAAGAGCCGAGCGGAAGAAAAACGTGACGTAAAACCGAGCGGATAGGGCGGACAGATTTCACGGCAGATTGGCAGTAAATTTTCTCTTTTTATTATTAGGTATAGATTTATAAAAATATCGGCATATGCTCCGCTTCATGCTTTCACAAGAGCATTAGTCAAACTATTAGTTGACTTAGTGCGTGATAGTATTCCTGCTTCAAGCTTCAAGAAAATTTTCTAGATCATTTTTTTTCTCTGGAAATAATATTTGGCATTCAAAATAGGCTTTCTCTCCCCTAATGCCAATATTAGATCTTTAATAGCATACTTCAATAGATATCCCTATCATGGGCTTAAAACAATTCAAATTCATATATCTCCAACTACAAGTGGATGCCCATTTATGTATGCTATGATTAGGTTTTATGGGAAATATTCACGCACATTTTTAAACATGGGGGCTATTATTCATTATGCAGTGAGCTAGAATACTTAAAGTGCACTTAAGAATGTTCATTATTCCTATGAACTCAGGGATGTTCTCCCCCGGTATGCACAAAACATAGTTTAGAAAAACTATTTCATTATCTAGTTTCTTTATTATTTAGCCTAATAAATTAATCCAAGTACTCATACAATTAAAAATATGGACCATATACTACGAAAAAAAATATAGATACGCAACATACAAGTTCACATGGAATTTTCTTCTAGAATTTTCTAATTGTCATTAATGCAAAAATCCCTTAATGCCTTTTCTTCATAAATCCCAAATCATCATAATTGTGTTATCCACTACCTTAGTTTCATAATAATTCATCCCATCAAATGGGTTAGTCTCCATTGAGAAAATTTCATAAACTCACTCCCCCGATCTTAGGCTGCCGCCCTAGATCAATCTATTGCTTATGCATAGAATGCATCGAAAGCAAAGCATTTCTTAGTTCAACGGGAACCATATAGACATAGCATGCTAGCTAGCCAATTTGATTATGAGGGAAGCACAAAGATATCTACTAGCCACAATTATAGCTGCTATGCTAATATTCATGCAAGAGTGGAGATACTTGTAGCTTAATGAGATACATATGCAGTTGTAATGTGAAACGTTAGAATTCAGTCTAACATAATAGATAACAACAAAATGGAAAGCTGCAAGCTTACTTGCAATTAGTGCAAAGAGAGAAAGTTAACTCGGCCGGAAGGGACGCGGGCGTAACTTCAAGTCCCGATACATGCACTTTAAAATTGATTTAGGATGGCTATGCCTATTAAATATATATTATCTACATTTTCTTATGCCTTTATCCAAAATTACTTCCCCTTTTCATGCCATAACTACCTCAAGTAGTAATTGCTTCAAGTATTATCTATGAATATCAATTCTAATGCATCCATAGAATCCAAATCATACTTCTAGTATTCAATGGTTATGACATGAAATTCACATATGCAATGTACTATTCATTGTACACCATAGGACTCGGGGTAGAATAAAACTTCTAGTTCTCAAGATAAAAATTAAATACTTAGGATTATACAATTTCTTGGCTAAATCGATCCTTCCAAGATCAATTAATATGCTTGTATAGTCCAATTGTTCATGTGCTTTTAGAAAATTCAGTTTCATATCTACCTACATGGTAGTGATGCACAAAGAACTATAACCTTCAAAGTTAATTGAGCTGAGGCTTCTTTGTGGATAAAATTGATGCAAAATTTATTTTGATAGGCAATAGGCAATTGTTTATATGTGAAAACATATAAATCTAATTTATTCCATGAAAAGTTCACACATATTACTTCAAGTAATTGCAACTAAGAATATTAAATGTTTCATATTAGTCTTCAAGCTAACAAATTAACCATTAACCACTTAATTCAACGGGAATTAATAATTTAATGCACCACCACCACTACTATCAATACTTGAGGATATGGAATTTTAAAGATAACAAATATATAGGCACATGATTTAAGTTCTTCTTCAAGAGAAACTTTATATGTTCCAAATAATATACATTCTTGCATGTCGTAATCGACAAGGGGCAGACTTCATGCTTTTTTTATATTCAATAGTTATGATATGTAGTCACACGCCTTCAAGAAGTGTAACATATGCAAGCCATATATTCAAAATTATTGCAACTTAATAATATCCTAGTTCATAAAGTCTGTCTAAAAATTCCAACTCAATTTTCATTTGAGTAATTTCGATGGTAAATTCAAATACTTCAAGTATTTCATAGCTCTTTGATATTCTATACATAAGAGATATTTCTTCTAGAATATAGTTTGATAAAATTTTATTTACCATCTTGTCTTCTAGACATTTACAAAGCTTCAAGCTATTGTTTATAGAGCAAGCATTAAGCATACATGCTTCAAAATTTGACTTTCAATGCAATATGATAGTCTATAATCATAATTTGGGATTTTACTCATGCAATGAGTCCCACAATGCATTTGTTACTTCTATCGGCCATATACTCATTCTAGAGAGTAATTCGGAAATATATATACTCAGTTTACTACACTTCAATGGCGTAAAATATCCTACATGGATTTAATAATGACCGTAACAAATACTTTTACTTTCTGAGTAATTTCAGGATATTGTTTCTTCTTTTTAAGGCATGTATATTAACATAACTTGGATCATGTGCATATAAGTTTACTACATGTAAACAAGTAGCAAGGTGCAAAAGGTAGCGGATGGTTATTCAAAATATTCTTAGAAGCGCCCTAACATTTTTTTAGGATTATGGTATATGCAAAATTTTCAGAATGTATACCAAGCATTCATACATCCCAAAAAATCATATGCTAGGAAAAAAAAAATATGAGGCTCTCAAGGGTGACAAGTCTAAGGTCTGTAGAATTTAGAGAGCTCATATACCATATATACCATGTTTCTAGTGTAATCATTCAAGATTTTATACTTATTGTTACATGGCATATAATTATGATGTGCGATATTATAAATAAATGCATTCAAAAGAGCATGATAAAAAAAAATATATCGACACATATATATATATAGATTCATGAATATAAAATGGATACCGCAAGTGTATATAAATAAGCGCACACATAATTTTCTACTAGAAAAATATGAGTTTTTCATGTGCAAACAATATTCAAAATTCCGTATTATTTAGTCTAATCCCCCTCGTGTACAGGATTAAAAGCACACGATCGGTATCCTTAGGACGATCAATTGGATGTCCATGCCATGGCCGCAAGCCTAGCGGGATGATGGCGCAAAAACCCATGAGTATGGACAGGCCGTCTTTGCTCAATGATGAAACCGTAGTGTGCCGAGAGCCAATAATCTCAAGACAGCCGCATGCGGGCGGGGCGACTAGTACTATTGCGGGGAAAAAGACTAACAAAAACCATAGCGTGTTGGCCTGCAGGGGCAACGCCCACGATGGAAAGTGTCAAGCTACATTCGGGAACTTTCTTGCGAGAGGATAGCATCGGCTTCTAGATGGTACACATATGTACATGTATGTACTGACGAGATTAATCTTCTTTGTTAATCCGTTTATGTATAATTCAGATTTTTTTTTCGTTCACATATTTGTTCCATATTTCGTGTCTTCGAGACTACAAGAGGCCAATAATTTAATTGGCGTTTTGCCTACTAGGCATTGGCCGGTGGTGACAATTGTAGCATATACTACCTGTATTGCATCCTTTCCGCCAACAGTAACCAATAAATATATATGAACAAATAACCAAAATATGTACCATATAAATCAACAAGTATTTTGATCTATTAGCTTCTAGCTAATATAGATCGTTTCAATTATGTGTTGGTTGCTCAGATGTAGTTCTTTGCTGTAGGAAGTCAACAGCGTGTTGACGAGGCCGGAGTACTTCTAGGAAGGTAGCAACATGCTGGTCGTTGATGGCCTGCTTATAGAAAAGTGATTGTTTGCGTAATGCGGTCTTAGCTGCCGTGCACTACGATGCAAGTTCGTGTGCTTGTACTTGCGCTTGTAAAAATACATGTACTCGCATGTACAGATTGCCTTGTCAGGCCGACGCAACAACGACCTCAATCGGGATGATGGTCTCGCATGCCATGTTACGAATTGGCTTCTTGCCTGTTTCTACTCGTCCGGATGACAATAGGGGTGGATCAATCCGAATTCAACTCGATCAAATATTTGCTTTCATGGTCAAGATCGCGACAGCAAGATGCAGCCTTACTAATCGGCGATAGTTTGCAAGCACGTAGAACCAAATTTGCAACTAATGTCGGATCCGCACTTACTGGTCAAATATAAGCAATGTAAAAGAAAACGAGTAGACGGCCTTGACTGCGCAGGTCGTGTGGCCTCGGCTTTCTTTGTGCAAAAGCGTGAGGGCGTCGTTTTCCTAGTAATTTCTGCAGAACGATTTGCAGCTTACACTACGGGTGCGGATGGCAAGCAAGCTAGCCCCAGAACATGCACGTATGTGATTGAAAAACAACTAATGTGCATGTACATATATTAGATGTGTATGTACTTCATTACACATGCATGTACGAGTATATAAATTGGCTCGATAAGGAGCACAAGCAATCTGCGAGATGCGATTCGATCTTTCGTACCTTTTGTTCTTGAATTCGAGGAAAAACGAAGGCTGTCACATAGGACAGTTCGGCTAGGCCGGGACTGCCGGCGTGACGATGAGTCGATGCAAAGGCAGATTTGTAGCAAAAGTGAGGTAGCGAGGATCCGTTCCGCTAACAACGTCGGGGATGTCGACGTCGTCGGCGTAGTTGCGGCGAGGCGCCGGCACGAGCGCCGGTGCCGAAGATCGGCGGCGGCTTCAACGGCGATGTCGATGAAGAGCTTGTCGTGGCCGATTACGTGTTGTGAAACTTGTCATCAGCGGTTAGGACCTTCCCCTCTCCGTCTCTCGCAATCTCACGTAGTAGATGAAAGTAGAACAAGTAGACACAAGATAGGGAGACTATTCTTTATTCATCTGAATCTTCGTATTTACAACATAGAGCTCCCACATATATATAGTCCAGCCAAGGCCGGAGAGTTTTGGTAAGAGCCCACATACAAACGGACTAGGATTAAGATTCATCCTTCTCCTTTCCTTCTAGAAAAGAGTCCGTGTGTTTTACAACACTTTTCAAGCTAGCTAAAAATATGACGACCGTTGCTCCCTCCCCCCCTCCTGTTCCTGTGGAGCTTTCGTTTCCTTAGCACGCGTCCGGTTCAGGATACTGACAAATCCTTTAGAAACAATAAACGGGACGTTCGTGCTGACGAGGCAGTCAGATTCACATTCCATGGAATAAAAAATATATCACGCCAGCATTGTAGTCGTTGGGTTGACGCTGATTCTTTTCAAGCTAGCTAAAAACATGCTGCCAAATAGAGACATTCATTTAAAAATAAGGGTAGAAATACACAACAAGACAACCTATAACTTGAGCACAAATTATTAGAACAAAATGGCATAAGCTGCCAACTAGAAAAGCAAGTCATAATAAAACCCACCTTATGAGCCGGGAAATATGGCTGGCTAAAAATTGGGGACATTTTTTACTAAAAAGGAAAGACTAGGGAACCAAAATAAGACAAGTTGTACCCTGGGGTGCAAAATATCACAAAAAAGCATTACATAAGGTGCTAGGAGGGTAAGTTATTATATAACTAATTAATATATAGGATTTAGGAATGCATTCAAATCTTAAAAGACTGAAAACTAAAGCAAAAGAATATTTAAAATTTTCACTAAAGACTAAGAGTAATAAAAAAATGATTGAAAACTAAAATAAAAAATGAAAAAAAACATAGCCCATTTAGCTAAAACTAAGATAATAAAACTGAAAAAGGAATACACATTGGAAAACTTGTAACTGTACACATTGGAAAACTTGTAACTGAATTGACAGACAGGATCAAAAAAAAATTGAATTGACAGACAAAAAGTAAGAATACAAAAAACAAATAAAAAATAAAAATGTCGCAAAAAAAGAAAAAGAAAAAGAAACACGGCTTGGCAGGCCGCGTGCCAAGCAGGAGCACACGACCCCGTGCGCTGTGATTTCTGAGCCCACAGAAAACACGAAAGCCCCAAAAAAATTCGATCGCCGTGATTGATCAGTAGGCTTTAGGGATGGGCTTTAATTTATACAGGCCTATTCTCCTTTCTTGTTTTTTTGAACAGAAACAGGCCTCTTCTCGTAATTGCGTCAGCAAAACCGAGGCCTATGTTCAAATGGGGCCTGCTGGACTGGAGAAAAAAGCACCAGCGCCCGGCCCGAACATATATTCTGTATAATACAGCCCATTTAATTTAATATTAATAACACGCACAGGGTGGGTACAGCAATTTGATCACTCACGCGGAATCATGCTACAAGATTGACCAAATAAACCCAGGGTACATACTTTGCTTCGGAAGGAAAACGAAAAAAAAAAGAAAAATAAATAGCAATGGATGTCTAGATCCTTATTTTGTAATAAAGCACACTAGAACGAACGTACCACACCACCACCTCTTCACTTGCGCGCAACATAATGAAATAAAGCTAGTTCCATGGGATAAAGAAGCGGCAGACGACGGCGCCGGTGTTGGCAATGGCAGCGCCGGCCAAGCGATCAGCTTAATTATGGGAACCGACCTGCCACTGGCACCAACGAGAGGAGGCACACGCCGAGCACAGGTGACGAAACCGAGGAAGAAGACCCACGCGGCGTCATCGGCGTCGGGGTTGCAGTTGGACACGGTCAAGACGGCGGCGGCTGCTCCTGGCAGCATCAGCGCGCGTGCGGCGTCGACGAGGTGGTGGTACTGCTGGTGGCCTGCTTGGACGTTGGCGTGCACCAGGTGATCAGGCAGCTCTCCCTGTCCCTGGTTTGCCATGCCCGAAACAGAGGAACGCGCAGCTCTACGTGCGTCTCGGAGGGAGAGTGGGACGTCCCGGGAGCCGAGCACTGCCGCTGCGCGAATGTCGAAACGTGCAGGCCAGAGCGCTGTACGTCTCCGGCGCGGAGGCGACGGTAGTGACAAAGAGAAGCGAGTAATTTATGCGAGGTTGGCGAGAGGAAGGGCCGCCGGTGCTGCAATGCAAGAAGATAGGAGACGAGCTGGGCTTCGGCGCGGGTGCCCACGCACGGCCGGCCGCACGGGCTGCGAGTTTTGGTCGCCATTTCGACCGATTTTTGGAACACTCCTGTCGGCTGTCGCTGCATTTTTGGCAGGCCAACGACCTAAAAAAAATAATCGATCAAAAAAAAAAAAAAACTACCTAAAAATTCAGCTTCAGCGTTCAACAGCAGCAGGCTCGGCTGGTTCGTCTCTCTCTTTCTTTTTACTCCCAACAACAATCCCGATGTGATTAAAAAAATGAACATGAGGCAATTGCTCAACCTATCGAATTATTTTATCCGTTTCAAAACTAACAAATCATGCTCGTCAGGCTCGGGGTACGATCGTCTAGCAAGGGGTAAAATCAACATTTTTCCTCTGACTTAAACAACCATTAAGTTCCAAAACTAACGGAAAGGACATATAACAAACTAAAGATAACTTTGGAGTTATAAGAAACTAAACATAACTTTCGGGCCAATTAGGTAACTTCAAAAATAAAAAGAGCCAAGAAAGAAAACAAAACTTTTTTTAAGGCCAAGGAAATAATTCTCTCTTTAGTGATTGAGATAGTCCAATTTACCTCCTTTAACTAGAAGATTGGGTGTTTGAGATCCTCAAGCTATTGAAACCAATTTACCTCCCTATCTATACCTATTAATAAAGAGAGAAAATTTCTTGACCATATTTTTCCGTCTGCCCCTATATATGGGCCTTAATTGGCCTAAAGCCCACTGGTCATGTCATGTCCGCTTGCAATCAACCACCTGCTGCTGAACCCGCCTGCGCAGACAAGGAAAAAAAGCCCACAAGCGATCAACTAATATCTAACAAAGCTGCGGTCGCGGGTCCAGCCCAATCACGGCCCACTGCTGCTAATCCGCCGGAGCAGGAAAAGGAAAAGCCAAAAAAAAAAAAAAAAATCAATCCCGTGGTTCGAAATTTGCTCTACAGCTTTACCACCACACCGCTAGAACACAAGTGATGTTTATTAAACCTTACTTTATTTATCTCTACATCTTCGGAAAAAGATCATTACAATTGGCAAGGAAAAAATACAAAGAAAAATACTATGAAAAAGGTATTTGCATATATATCTGGCAAAGGGTATTCGCATATAGATCTGGCAATTTATTTAGCCCCAATGCCTTCAAACTACGTAAAAACATCATTATGGTTGGCAAGACAAAAAAATGTGTTCACCCAAAATTTCTGTCCGATCGAGCCCGGCACAAGGCAAAACAAGTTCAACAGAGCCTAGCCGTGAGCCCAAACTGTCTTGATCCATTTGTTTGTTATCTTTTGCAAGTATATTTTTGTATGTTTTGTTTGTTGTAATAGTCCCATATGGCTTATGAAAGGTGCTGATCGTGACCTCAAATGTGTAACCTCAATTGTGGTGTCACCATGAGGAAATCCGCAGGAAGGAATCATCAAATTATATGACTTGCAATGGATTAGATTGGACCGATCATTTGGCAAACACCTCTATCCACCGGCGACATGGCTGCAGCGACGGGATCAAGATGCACCTCTGTCCACCGGCGAACGACATGGTTGTGTCACGACCAGAAGGTGGTGGCAAGTGGTAGCGGCGATGGGCGTAAGATAAATTGTATAGATAACAACACAACAATTTATGCATCCCGTTGCTACGCACAGGCATATTTGCTAGTGAAATAGAAAGAGTACTTTTTTTTGTGGCCAACAAATAGAAAGAGTGAGTACTTGAAACAACGTCGGCCTGCCCATAATAATTATCTCCCTGATTCGTCTTTGCACGCTCCAACGTTGATGGGCTTCTTTTGATTTACACAGGCCTGTACTTTTGAAGCCTGACCGGGCCTTAGGCCCTCCACAATGGTGGAGTGGTGCTTTAAAAAAAATGGGTCCCATGTCCTAGTTTTTGGTGTGGCTCCACGAAGAACGAAGGCCACAGCGTGACAAACCAAGCATCACTGACATTACCGGGCAAAGCGAGTCAAAAGAAAAAAAAACCTAAAAGAACCGAAAAGGCATCCTCTCTCATCTGCTGCAAGTGGCCAAGAGTATTTTATGTTGTGAAACTTGTCATTAGCGGTTAGGACCTTTCCCTCTCCGTCTCTCACAATCAACACAGTAGATGAGAAGTAGAACAAATAGACACAAGGTAGGGAGACTATTCTTTATTCATCTGAATATTGGTGATTACAACATAGAGCTCCCACGTATATATAGTCCTGCCAAGGCCTAAGAGTTTTGGTAAGAGCCCACATACAAACGGACTAGGATTAGGATTCATCCTTCTCCTTTCCTTCTAGGATAGAGTCCGCGTGTTTTACAACATTCCCCCTTGGGCGATTACCACGATATGCATATGCCTCATCAAAAACTCCATCCGAAAACCCAGTGGGAAAAAACGGTTCTTGAAGAAAAGAGTACATCACATTCGTTAATTGCATTGCACATGTTGTCTCATTAAAAACCTTGTGTGAGAAACCTTCGAGTAAAAACTCACATAGGAAAAAAGAGTACAACATTTAACCTTCTTGGTCTATATTCTTCAAGATATTCAATTCTTCATGAATAAAATACTTCAGTATTTTAGCAAATAAGATCTACTTGATCTTGTAATTCTAGTGGTTTACCTTAACGGCGATTCAATAAAATATGCTCCCCTCATAAAGCCAAACTTTGAACTTCATTGTTCAAAACACACTTTTTCATAAGCGTGTGTAAACTAATGGTATGCAGTACCACAATACTATATCTTTCAAAAGTTGGGTCATAATTCTTCTATGAATTATATGGGTATAAACAAGAGCAATATGCTTCATGCATAATAACCACCTATTAATTGTGCAAAACAAAATATTATCCTTCAAGGTAATAAATCCTTTCAGAGGATTATAGGGAAATAAATAAATATTCAAAATCTTCTAGATAGTGTATCAAACTTATACTAGAGTTTGGATACTCATATTAATCCTTAGTGGATTTTCAAATTGTATGTCTACTAATCTTCGAGATTTGATTGTACTAAATCCAGTCTTGTATTTGGCATTTAGGAGATAATTCAATTACCAAAAACCACCATTATTCTTATACCTTCTATGGTATATAGAGGATATCATTACTACATTGCTAGATTTTCATACACTTTCTAAAGCGTTTCGATGACACCTTCATGGTGTTTAAGATTCCTCGTTTCTTTCTCTGGTGCATTCACTGAGGGGATGAATGGTGTTTATTCGTAATTGACTGGTAAATCCTTCATGGATTAATTTCTTCGAGGAATATACTTTTATTATTAGTGAATTATTAATTTTCTTCTATGAGATATATTCTCTACTACATGAGAGATGAGTGATATACATAATAACATTGAGTTATTCACTATAAAATCATTCAATGATTGTAATCCTTCTAGGACATGCTCTTCTTGAGACTTGAATATTCATTCGGGGAATATATGTACCTTAGACTTCAATACTTAGTATGAGATTCCTACGAGTTGCGATTTATATTCTTCGAGAATTATATGGATTTTCATAATCCACTTATTAACTGCATATTCAATATTCATTTGCCGGAGACGTAGTAGAACATTCATTTCTTCTTAGTAGGAGATTCAACCTCAATTGCTTTCTTCATTGACCCGATATAATCGCTACAAGCGATTTTGCCATGGACTTTATTTTTCGGATCAGGGTTCTCATAAGAGAAACATTTACAATTATAGAGGTAGCGTTGTCGACAACTATTATTTTCTCCTAGTACTCTCACTATGTGAGAATATTCTATCTCTGTCATTTCCCAAACAAGAGATGGTATGTTGTTCTCGCATACCCAACAACGATGAGGTGCGCGCTTAGTGTGTTGGATTTCATCTTCATGATGATCCTCTTCATGAGGTGCTTAACCTTCTTTATGAGGTGTTCTCTTCATGAGAATGGAGGAGTTCCATTTCATTTCTATTTAACAAGTATACACTAAACTAGAATCCCACAGGCGTCCCCATAGATTTAGCTTGATAGTATACATAGTTTACTACTAGTAAACACAACTTCTAGTTTATAACTTCAAGTTACTCCTCTCATTTCAAAAATATCGGCATATGCCCCTTCGAAAGCTTTACAAGGGCATTCGTCAAACTATTGTATGACTTAGTGCGTGGTGCTATTCTGCTTCAAGCTTCAAGGAATATTCTCTTAAGATCATTTTCCTTCTATGGAAATAATATTTGGCATTCAAAATATAGGATTTCTCCCCTAATGCCAATATTAGATCTTTAATAGCATACTTCAAAAGATATCCCCTATCATGGGCTTAAAACAATTCAAATTCATATATCTCCAACTACAAGTGGAGGCCCATTATGTATGCTATGATTAAATTTTATGGGAAATATTCACGCACATATTTCAACATGGGGGTTATTATTCATTATGCAGTGAGCTAGAATAAATTGCATTTAAGAATGTTCGACATTCCAATAAACTCAGGGATGTTCTCCCCCTGATTTGCACATGTCATAGTTTACGAAAACTATTTACCTAGCTTCTTAATTATATAGCCAAAAACATTGATCCAAGTACTCATACAAAAAAATGGATCATATACTTCAAACGTATAAAATATGCAACATTCAAATTCATATAGAATTCCTTCTAGATTTTTCTAATTGCCATTAATACAAAATTCCCTTTATGCCTTTTCTTCATAAATCATAAATCATCATAATTGTGTTATCCACTACCTTAGTTCCACAATAATTCATCCCATCAAATGGGTTAGACTCCATTGAGAAAATTTTATAGACTCACTCCCCCTGATCTTAGGCTGTTTGGCCCTAGATCAATCTATTGCTTATGCATGCAATGCATCCAAAGCAAAGCATTCCTTAGTTCAACGGGAACCATATGGACATAGCATGCTAGCTAGCTAATTTGATTATGAGGGGAGCGCAAAAAAATAGCAACTAGCTACAACTATAGCGGTTATGCTATGCTAATATTCATGCAAGAGTGGAGATAGTTGCAGCTCAATGAGATACACATGCAGGTGTAATGTGGAACGTTAGAATTCAGTCTAACATAATAGATAACAACAAATTGCAAAGCTACAAGCTTACTTACAATTAGTGCAGTAGAGAAAGTTAACTCGGTAGGAAGGGGACGCGGGCGTAACTTCAAGTCGATACACACACTTAAATATTGATTTAGGGACGGCTATGCCTATTAAAAATATATTATCCACATTTTCTTATGCCTTTATCTAAAATTACTCTCCCTTTTCATGCCATAATTACTTCAAGTAGTAACTTGCTTCAAGCATTATCTATGAATAATCAATTCTAATGCTTCCATAGAATCCAAATAATACTTCTAGTATTCATTGATTATGACATGAACTTCACATATTCAATGTACTATTCGGTGTACACCATAGGACTCGGGGGTAGAATATAACTTCTAGTTCTCATGTTTGCTAAGATATATACAATTTCTTGTCTAAATCGATCCTTCCAAGATCAATTAAAGCTGCTAGTATAGTCCAATTGTTCATGTGCATTTTTAGAAAATTCAGTTTCCCATCTACCTACATGGTATTGATGCACAAAAAACTATAACCTTCATGGTTAAGCGAGGCTTCTTTGTGGATAAAAATAATATAAGATTTATTTTGATAGGCAATAGGTAATTTGTTTATATGTGAAAACATATAAATCTAATTTATTCCATGAGAAGTTCGGACATATTACTTCAAGTAATTGCAACTAAGAATATTAAACATTTCATATTAGTCTTCAAGCTAACAAATTAACCATTAACCACTTAATTCAACGAGAATTAAAAATTTAATGCACCACCACTACTATTATCAATACTTGAGGATATGAAATTTAAAGATAATAAATATATATAAGCACATGATTTAAGTTCTTCTTCAAGACAAACTTTATATGTTTCAAATAATATGCATTCTTGCATGTCGTAATTGACAAGGGGTAGCTACATGCTTTTATATTCAAGAGTTATGATATACCGTCACAAGCCTTCGAGGGGTGTAACATATGCAAGCCACATATTCAAAATTATTGTAAGTTAATAATATCACGGTTCATAAAAGCTGTCTAAAAATTCCAACTCAATTTTCATTTGAGTAATTTCGATGGTAAATTCAAATACTTCAAGTATTTCATAGCTCTTTGATATTCTATACACAAGAGATATTTCTTCTAGAATATAGTTTGATAAAATTTTATTTACCATCTTATCTTCTAGACATTTACAAAGCTTCAAGCTATTGTTTATAGAGCGTTAAGCATACAAGCTTCAAAATTTGACTTTCAATGCAATATGATAGTCTATAATCATAATTTGGGATTTTACTCATGCAATGAGTCCCACAATGCATTTGTTACTTCTATCGGCCATATACTCATTCTAGAGAGTAATTCGAAAATATATATCTGAGTTTACTACACTTCAATGGTAGCAAAATATCCTACACGGATTTAATAATGACCGTAACAAATACTTTTACTTTGAGTAATTTCAGGATATTGTTTCTTCTTTTAAGGCATGCAAAATACCGTAACTTGGATCATGTGCATATAAGTTTACTACATGTAAACGACTAGCAAGGTGCAAAAAGACAGTGGATGGTTACTCAAATATTCTTAGAAACGTCCTAACATTTTTCAGGATTATGGTATATGCAAAATTTTTAGAATGTATACCAAGCATTCATTCATCCCAAAAAAATCATATGCTAGGAAAAATAAATATGAGACTCTCAAATAATTAGTCTAAGGTCTGCAGGATTTAGAGAGCTCATGAACCTTTACCATGTTTCTAGTATAATCATTCAAGATTTATCCTTGCAATTACATGGTATATAAATCATGGTTGCGCTTAGCAATTTTCAAATTAAATTCTACTTGTTACTTACAGAAACATAAAGCTAGGCAAAGCATCCATTAAACTTCAGATTTAATATGTACATGCATGCTCTTATACATGCGGGTATAAGAAACATAGTAAGCTTGATGGTCTAGGGCTAATTATCTTGTAAACTTCTTGTTTACTTAAAAAGGTTGTTTGCAAAACACCATAAATGTGCATTTTTCGAGAAAATATAAGATTTATACGCAATAAAATGGAACCTATATACATAGAATGCGAGGATCCGTTTTACGGATTTTCTTGAATTTTTAAATGCGACCCAATATTCATATTAGGCTAATTCGGCACATTTTTTTTCGTACACGGTCGGAGTCCATGCAATAATTTTTATTGTTGTTCCTCGGGCTCATAATTCGCTTGAATACGGCTCTATTCTTGCTAACCACCTAGCACGTTGCCTTTCCGGCTTGCTTGCCGTGCGGCTAGTTGGTAGGCGGAACATAGCTGCTAATAAGCGACGCGTGCTATAGCCTCGATTGGATTCGGTCCCAAGATGAGCGATCCACGCCTAAGTGGCGTACAAAAGCGTGTAGGAGGAACAAAGTAGTTGTACACAAGGAGTTCATGCCATACTGCCAAGGCGGTGGCGTGCCGGGGGCTTCGGCCGGGATGGCGGGCCTTGCACGTCGCTTGGTGGATTCGAGTACAAAACATGGATTTGTGTGCGGACATGTAAATCCAAACAACTCCTTCTGCAAGGTTGGTGTTGTTGCGCACAAATACGGGCAAGGTGCATTAACATGGATCCGTGGACTGTGACATGCAATGCAAGCCAGTAACTAGATGTTACGGTGCCTTAGTCTTCTTCTTCTTTTAATTAACCCTAGATGCAATACAACATGGGTGCGTGCCATGCAAAAGATAGGCGGATGCTACGGTATCCATGATTCGACACTGCAAGTGTATATGTGCCAGTATATGCACTACATATATAATTCTATTTGCACGAGAAAATACGGACCACCTCGATGATCCGAACAAACACAAACCCAATCTGCGAGATGCGATTTTTTTCGTACCTTTGTTCTTGAATTCGAGGAGAATCGAAAGCCTGTCGCGTGGGACAGTTCGGCTAGGCGAGGGGACTGCCGGGCGTGACGATGAGTCGATGCGGTGCAGATTTGTAGCCGCGAGAGGTAGCGGATCCGTTCCGCTAACAAGCGTCGGGGATGTCGGCGTCGTCGAAGTAGTCATGGCGAGGCGTCGGCACGTGCATCGGTGCCGAAGATCGGCGGCAGCTTCAACGGCGATGTCGACGAAGAGCTTTTCGTCGGCCGATAGCGTGTTGTGAAACTTGTCATTAGCGGTTAGGACCTTTCCCTCTCCGTCTCTCACAATCAACACATGTAGATGAGAAGTAGAACAAATAGACACAAGGTAGGGAGACTATTCTTTATTCATCGAATATTGGTGATTACAACATAGAGCTCCCACGTATATATAGTCCTGCCAAGGCCTAAGAGTTTTGGTAAGAGCCCACATACAAACGGACTAGGATTAGGATTCATCCTTCTCCTTTCCTTCTAGGATAGAGTCCGCGTGTTTTACAACATTTTATTCATTTGGCCAAGAATAGGAACCGGAAGTAGGAACCAGAGCAAGTACTTGCTCCGCTCCATGCTTTCTTGGAACCACTCGAAACTAGCACTACTTGTTCCAGTGGGGTGGAGTAGCTCCCAGATTTCTCTCTCTTGTTTTAGGCGTCACTTTGGCAATACATTATGGAGGGCCTTATGTAGCCCGCCCCACACACACACACCAAAAAAAGGGAGAATTAAGAATTTGGTGCTGAAAAAAGTTTATCTATCCGGCCTCTTTTTTTTTTTTTTTTGTTTGAATTTGGGAATCTAGCCTCAAAACAAAACTTTGTTAGGAACCCGTCCTTCCGTCAGTTTTTGAAATTCATAACTAGAGTTTGGTAACTTAAATTTTGGTGAACCAAATTTTGTTGTGCTCCTTGAGATGTCTAGTTTTTATTAAAAATATAAAATTGGACATGTTTTTGTAGAATTATTTATTTTAACATCAACATATTAAAACTAAATAATTCTACAAAACATGGTCATTTCATGGGGTGATGAGGTTTTACTTAATTTAGTATTTGGGGCTCATAGGTAACTTTCAAGAAAAAAAAGAACTATCAAAGGTGCACTTTTTTGGGGGGGGGGGCAGGGAGGGGGGCTCATAGGTAATTTCCTCAAAAAAAAAATACTAATAACACTCATGAAAAATAAATACAAATAACACTCATATATAGAGTATTATATTACATTAGACGGCGAACATAATACAAGCTTCGGAAGAGAACGAGCCGGGATAGATAGGGTGTACCAAGGGAAACAAAGAAAAATAAATTTATAGATCCGGCGTATGTAGATCCTTATTGACCATGCAATATAATAAAGCACATTAATCACCAAACCGTACCCCACCTGTTGCTCACTGCCCGGTGCCCATGCATGCACACGAGACGAGCTAGTTCCATGGGGTGAAGAGGTGCCTGAGGACGGCGCCGGCTTTGGCGATGGCAGCGCCGGCCAAACGATCAGCTTGTGGGAACCGACCTGCCACTGGCACCAAAGAAAGGAGGCACACGCCGAGCAGCCAGCAGGTGGCGAAAGCGATGAAGACCCACGCTGCGTCAGCGTCGTGGTTGCCTAAGGTTGAGCCGGCGGCGGCTGCTCCTAGCAGCATCAGCGCTCGAGCGGCGTCGAGGAGGTGGCGGTTCTGCTGGTTGTCACGGCGGCCTTCTTGTGCTTGGACGTCTTGTGCTTGGACGTCAGCGTGCACCGGGTGATCAGGCAGCACTTCTCCCTGGTTCGCCATTCGTGCCGCCTCTCGCGCTGGACGTTGTGGCTCGGAATTGAATGAGTGATGAGCTAGGGCGTGGTGGGCGTGGATTGTCCGTGGATGTGTGGTTGCGGCTTTTATAATTGGAGAAGGAGACGAAGGCACCAGCGTGCTCCGAGTAGAACTGTAGAAATGAAGTGGTCCTCCACGACAGCGAAGATGCAAACGAAGGCAAAGGATGCAAATAGACAGCGACGTCGCGGGATTGGGGAAACGAAGGCAAAGGATGCAAATACACAGCGACGTCGTGGGATTGGGGAAACGAAGGCAAAGGATGCAAATACACAGCGACGTCGTGGGATTGGGGAAACGAAGGCAAAGGATGCAAATAGACAGCGACGTCGTGGGATTGGCCGATTGGGGAAACAAAGGCAAAGGATGCAAATAGACAGCGACGTCGCGGGATGGGGGAAACGAAGGCAAAGGATGCAAACAGACAGCGACGTCGTGGGATGAAAGATGACAGCCACGTCGTCCGCGACCGCAGATCACTTGGGCGACGTCGTTCGACGAGACAGCAGAGTAGCAGACCGCGGCGCATTTTTGCATAAAAGACCTGATCCCATCCCACCCACACACATCGCCGGCCTCCGCTATGTTCCAGCTGCGAAAATTCGTCGATTCGCGCCAGTCAACACCCTCAGCTCCGCGGGCATTCCGTCCCCAAGACCACAGTGTGTGTAAAGGTCCAAAGAAAGCTAAGAGTCGGAATAAGACATATTGCCTAGCGGGAATTCCACTAACATTTTTAGCGGTTCCCCCACCCAAGTGACTCAACTAGTCAACTTTCCCCCGTTCCGCAGCCCTCTCTCTGCCAGATAATCAACTTTTCTCTGTCCTCCACAAATCTCTCTCTGTTAAAACGATAGCCCGAGGATTCAGATTGGTACTATCCAATCGTCTATCCATTGATGACCGGCGAATTGTTCCCCATTTCGTAGTCCTCCAATCTCTGAAGGCTGTTCTTCAGAAAGCGTGCACATCTCCATCTTTTATTTCCTGTTTTCCCCTACAGCGCAAACACGACGTTTCCGTATACCTACTTTGCAATCGTTACTAAATTCTTTTCTCTCACTGTAAAGATTTTTTTACTGATCAACTGGTTTCAAAATTGTCTAAACCATTCCAATTCACCTTACTTGAATTTTTGTTTGTCTCTATTCCTATAGTTTTTATATCCCAATGCTAGCACCCGTGAAGAAGGTATTCACCAAGTGTGAGGCTACTATTTGTTCAGTTTCTAGCACTACTATAGGTTTTTTTACGGTTGCGGTTTTTTTTTTTGCGTTGCGGTTATTGTAAACGCAACCGAGATAAGGTTACGGTTAATCGTTTGATTAACCGTTGCGGTTATTGTCTCCCATAGCAGTTAATACCATTAATCGTTGCGGTTTTTAACAATAACGCTAGCGGTTACTGAGGATTAACCGTTGTGGTTATTTAACAAAAAAACCGCAGCGGTTAACTCCATTAGCCATTACGGTTTTCCTTAAATAACGCAATGGTTAATGGTTTTAACCATTGCGGTTTTCATTAAATAAACACAACGGTTAATAATTTCAGAATAATAAAAAAAATAAATCAAAAAATATTATAAAATTATAAATAATGGAACACCATAGAATACAATAATAAAAATAAGAGAATTTAGACAAATCTTGAAGATGCATGCATCACATTTAGACATTCAAATCGCATGTTTCGATCGAACACTGATTATATGTACACCACATATGAGTTTCATATAAGTTACAAACACACCTCGAGATCACGATTCTAAAGTTTAAGTTACAAATATCTAGAGAGTCAACATCTAAAGGGGCCACCCACGAATAGTCGACTATGTTCAACTTATTCCTCCGGTCGTAGTTGCCATAAGTTGTCGTCTCAAAGCATACGGGCTCGTCTCATCGAAGAAGTTCCCTTCAGGTAGCATAATGTCGTTAATGAAGGCCCTACAGATCTCCTCGACAAATTTCTTGAACTTTGGTTCCCTTCAGGTAGCATAATGTCTCATCGAAGAAGTTCCCTTCAGGTAGCATAATGCCCGATGAAACCATCTTGTACCAAGTGCGACATCACATCGTCATCCTTAAGTAAGAACATGTGCTTGCATTTATGGCACGGGCATACCATTTTTTCCTGACCGTGACTTATTCGATGCTTCTGCGCAATGGGCATAAACTTTTTTTCACATCATCTAAGAAAGAAATTCTAAACCTCGACTCGTACATCCAATCCCTGTCCATGACTGACGGGCGACCGACGCCAGAGAACAAAAAAAAGAGAGAAAAGTAACTTAAGTCATCACCAAAAGGGTATAAGAGTAGATTTCAACTAAATGAGCACCTTAATTATGAATTAATTAAGTCATGGCAATTGAAAGACTAGGGAGAATAAGAAGTGAAAAACACCAAAAAGAGAGAGAGATTGAGGGAGAGATTGAATCTAGATCTCAAGTCATGCCAAGAGGGAGAGATTGAGGCATAATTGGTGAGGGAGAGTAAAATTACCCCTCTTGCGGTGCCAAACTTCAACAAATCCAAGGGCAAAACCTCCCCCTCCCCAAAAATGGCATTTTTAGGGTTTTGAGTCTCAAAACCCTAAAAAATGGAGGAGACCCGCGGGGAAGAAGAGGGGTGGTGGCCTATTTATAGCCAGGGACTTAACCCGTTGCGGTTTTTAACAATAACCGCAGCGGTTATCGATAACCACAATGGTTAATCGATTAACCATTTGCGGTTATGTAACAAAAACCGCAATGGTTAATGGGGATTAACCGTTGCGGTTATTGTAAAACCGCAAGCGGTTAATCGATAACCGTTGCGATTTTGCCACGGCGAGGGGCTGATCGCCACCGATTAATGGTGGCGGTTTTTATAATAACCGCAGCGGTAAATAAAATGCAAGTGTTACGGTTAATCAGTTTTGTAGTAGTGTAGAAAGTGTTTTCAATTGATGGGAAAAAATCTACATAGATAGAACCAGAAGTTGTTTTTACTGAAAACAACTATTTTCATGTAGTTTTCGCAACACCTTGGATCTCCTTTTGGCTTTGTTTTTCCAAATATGTACAAGTAGACAAACACTTGATAAAACAAAAACAGAGAGAGGACAACGTATAGGTTTTATAGTTGTTTCAATCAAAGCGGCTTAAACTTTTTGAAAATACGGAGTACATAGTTCACAACATTTAAATTTGAACCAAACAATGAAATTACTTTCCTTCTTCTGTTTCCTTATAATTTCTTTAAAGTTTTGCACGATTTCTTATGGGCGAGTAGTGAATAGTTCTAATAATCTTTGCCTTTGCTCGTACAAATGAAAGGTTATGGCAGCTAAGCACTTGCTTTACTACAAGAGCGGGCGCATGACCTAGCCTAGAATGTCACAAAGACGACGTCGGCTTCACGGCGCCAGAGAGCTTGCTTATTGGGGACACTTTATTCGTACATGATCGCGGTGGGTACAGGCCTCCTTCACATCCGCTTGTGAGGAGGGTTCTCTTCGTCTCCTCCTCCTTGATAGCGAAATGGTTCGGATGAAAATCCAAGAAAAACACCATTGTCATTTGCAAGTCGATGAATAGAAAGAAGATTTTTGTTTGTTTTGTGGAACATGCAAGATATTGTTTAGATGAATGGTGCTATTAGGGGTGTGCAAAAACCGTGACCGATGTGGGAGATCTCCATACTGTCTCGTTGGCGGCGTTGACTGTCGAGCCGGTGTACTTTGTCATGCACGGTCGGGGCGCTCCAGATCGCCCGTGATGTGGTCGGTCGCGCCCGATCTCCATGTACCAATTGTTGTCGACACCGTAGGAAGTCGTCGCCAGAGGCTACCGGCTTTTGAGGCCCTGAAAAGTAGCATCGAACCTTTTGAAGCATCGGACGATGGGGTGACCTTTGCCACATAGCTGGGAGATGGCCTTGGCTGGAATTTGCTTCACGGGTGACGGTCACCACCACGGCCGCCATTCTTGCCCACGACCACCACCGCCGCGGACAAAGCCACCACGCCCACCTTAATAGTTGAAGTTCCCCTGGCCACCACAGCGACCTCCTTTCGTAGCGAGGTTGGCCGAGGATTGGAAGCTCCCTTTAGTTGCACCACCCTTGATCTCCAGGCGTTGCTTGAAGCTCGTGGTGGTGAACAACTTCGCCCGCGCCGATCGGCTCCATACGAGCCGTGATAGCAGAAACAAAAGGTTGTACTCAATGTCCAACCCGGTCGGGATGTACGAAATCAACTCATCATCTTCTAATTGTTTGCCAGCAGATGCCATCTCATCTGCTAGCCCCTTCATCTTGTTGAAATACCTACTGATGGTGGACGAGCCCTTCGAAGCCGTAGCCGGCACACCATTGCAGTGCGATGATGCGGCTGCGTGATTGAGAGGCAAACATCGCCTCAATGGTCGCCCCATGCCTTGGCGGCCATCTTCTCTAATTGATCGCCCAAGGATCTCCTTGGACATGTTGGTGCGAGGTAGTTGAGCACTGGCCATCCTTGGCGAACCAGGTCTCATACTCGGGATTGATGACCGGCGGCTCCTTGGAGTCAACGTCGTCCCGGTGGCACATATTGTTGTGCGGTGGTGCAGCGTCGGGGTGGATGTAGCGACTAAGGTGAGTGCCATGCGGGGCCGGCGTGACTGGTGTAAGTGCAATCAAGCCCTAAGTGGGTTTTGGCGTTGATGACCACCGAATTAGGAATCTAATGAGATTCTTTAAGATGACATGCAGGAAATGAGTTAAGGTGATGATGGACAGGTTGGAGGCGTTTATATTTGACAAGTGGAGGACCCCCAATTCGCCAAGGCTTACTCATTTTATATTTTGAATATTGAGTTTAGGAAAGCCGCACTATTAAGAGGGACTCTAGCACATATGGTCAACTGTCGAATCAAATGCTCAAATCCTACCAAACCACTCACCACTCAGCCATAGAACAGTAGTCCAAACCTCAGATCCTTTTCGATTGTTGCATTGTAGCCGCGGCGATCTTGCGCTTGTTCGACAAGTTATGCGGGGAGGTATAAATAGATCTTTTTGCCCTCACAACGGTCACTGCTTCTTCCCCAATCGTTATTTCCGACAGAAGCACCCAAAAGCTCTTTCTCTCTCTCCTTCATTGCTCCACCTTCACTCCCCAAGTGAGATCTTCAATCCCACCATCAAATCTTGAGGGAAAAGAGGAGGAAAAGTGCAATTGGAGACCGGATCTACAAGTTCCCCATCTTGAAAGAGCATTTGGTTCGCGTTTGGCCGGTGTGCTAGAGTTTGTTACTCTTGGAGCTTGCTCCTAGCCGGCTAGGCGTCACCCTAGAGCAAGCCAACTCGTGTGGCTGCCTAGGGGAGGTTTGTAACCTCGTTCTAAATCAAGAAAATCACCCCACATCTCTAGGGTTTGGTCCCTAGACTTGTGAACGAGGGAAAAGGCTAGCCTTTGTGGTGAGCCAAGCCTTGTGTGGCAACCTCAACAACGTGGAGTAGGCCAGCCTTGATGGCAACGCCGAACCACGGGATAAATCGCTTGTCACCTTGTCCCTTTACTTTCTTGCATAACTTGTGTTCTAGGGTTTGAACCCTTTTGTGGTGAAAGTTGCCTCTGCGAGGTTATTTTACATTAGCCAATGTGTTTTCTGAGGTTGTCCGCACGAGGCGAGATATACTCATTAGTGTTACATTTACGTATTCGGTTCAGCTCGTGGTTCGGTTTACGTCGGCTTGGCGCGTGCCGCGCTACTACTATCGACATCTGCTCGAGTTGAGTTTTTTGCGAAGAATTTTTAATAAGTCACGCCTATTCACCGCCCCTCTAGGCGCCCGGAGATCCTACAAGCGGTATCGGAGCGGGGGTGCCGTATACGCTTCACCGCATGAAGTATGGACGTAGCCGGAGGCTCGAAGAATGGAGGCAAGGTCGCCACTCCTCCGAAGGGCACCGAAGCTGGCAGTAGCAGTGACCTCTCACCTGCTCCAGCCAGCGATGGTACTCTCATTGGTGGCACCACCGACCCCGAGAGGCTAGAGGCAAGGAAGAGAAGAAAAGAGAAGAAAGCCGCCAAGGATGCGAAGAAGGCGGAACGTGAACTAAACAAGAAGCTCGATGAAGAAGCAAGTGTGAAGCTTGCTAAAAAGCTCCAACGAAAGGAAGAAAGAAGAATCATACGAGAAGCAAGAGCTGCGAAGAGGGCAGCAAGAGAAAAGAAGAAACAAGAGGAGGAAGCGGAGTCAAGTGAGCTATCAAGTAGCTCCGACGATGGTGACAATGATGCCTCCTACATCTCCAAGAAGAAGAAGAAGGGAAACAAGGATGAGGGCAGCGTGAACAACAACATATTCAAGGCCATATCCTTTAACTACTCTTCTTATTTGACTAACCGTGAAAAGAAGTCTTTCATCAATGTGCCTGCGGGGAAGTTGCCCAAATTTGATGGGACCAACTATGCCAAGTGGAAGCACTTGATGAGAGCCTATCTTGGAGCGCTTCACCCCAGTCTTTGGGAGGTTGTGTGCAGTGGATTCCAGCCACCGATGAACCCCAAGATGCCAACGAATGAAGAGATAGCGGCTGCCCACATCAACGGTCAAGCCACAAGCATTCTCCTAAGTGCTCTAGAAGGAAATGAGTACAATAGGGTGACGAATGTGAATGATGCCAAGAAGATTTGGGACACCTTAGTGCTTGCACATGAAGGTGTGGACAAAGTGAGAAAAGCCAAGATTGACATGTTGAAGGCCAAGCTCAACCGGTTCATGATACATGATGGAGAAGGGGCCCAAGAAATGTTTGATAGGTTGATGGTCTTGGTGGGGCAGATTAGAGGCTTTGGAGATGAGGACCTTGATGATCATGCCGTGGTGAAAGTGATGCTAGAAGCCTACACTCCAAGGAATGAAATAGTGGTAACCTTGATTAGAGATAAGAAGAAGTTTGAGCACTTCACTCCAAATGATGTGCTTGAAAGGTTGCTCACTTATGACATGCTTAGAGAGGAAGCAAATGAGAGGAAAAAGCTTGGAGAGTTATAAGCTAAGCTTGAAAGCATCAAGATCAAAAGATATTGCACTCAAGGCCACCAAGTCAAGCAAGCCAAGCACCTCAAACAAAGTCAAGGGCAGCAAGCAAGCATCTTCAAGCCAAGCCAAAGAAATGAAGAAAATGCAAGAGAACATTGATGCAGCCTCTTCCTCAAGTGATGATGAAGATGATGAGGCTGATTTCAAGAAGATAGATGACATGGCCCTATTCATGAAGAAGTATGGGAAGGGGATGAAGGCCAATGGCTTCAAGATGGTGCAAAGAAAGTTCCCAAACAAGAAGAAGAGAACTTGCTTCAATGGTGGCAGCACCGAGCACTTCATTGCCGATTGTCCTCATGAGAACAAGAACAACAAATACAAGAAGGACAATGGCAAGGACAAGAAGCAAGACTACAAGAAGAAGGGAAGGAATATGGGAGAAGCTCACATCGGCCATGAGTGGGATTCAACCAAAGAGTCAAGTGAAGAGGAAGTACACATGCAACATTTGCTATGCAAGAGCCATCCTCCACACCGAAGCTCTTCAACAACATGACCGATGATGAGGAAGATGATGAGAATGACTCCACTCATGTTTGTCTCATGGCAAAACATGAGAAGGTACAATCAAACCTTCTCCCTCCCTTGGTGATGAATCTAGTGATCTTAGTGAAAGCTCTAGTGATAGTGATTCTAGTGATGATGAGGAATATGCAAAACTCACCAAAAACCTAGATCCTAAAACTAGAGTCTTTCTTGCTCAACTAATGGCGGATTTAGAGAGTACCCAAGCCGAGTTAGCAACTAGAGATGAACAACTTGACAAGCTTGAAAGGTTGTATGTTGCTAATAAGGAAGCTCTTGTAGAGAAGGGAAGTGAGGTGGAAACCTTGCAAAAGGACCATGCTCTCACAAAGAAGGCTATGGTTGCCCTAAATGGGAATTATTGTGACTTGCAAGCCAAGTACAAAGAGCTTGAAGCTCAATATAGCATTCTTTGGGAGAGCAACTCACATTCCTCCTCGACAAAGGATACCTCTACTCCCTCCACTAGTCAAGGTTGTGTTAAATGCTTTAATGTTGATTTGAATGCCTATACCACTAACCCTGCAAAGTTGAAAGACATGGAGAAAGAGATCACTAGACTCAACACCTTGGTTGGTAAGAGGTGTCAAGTTGACAAGAAAAACAGTGAGTGGCAAAGTGAATCAACCTAAGAAGCCACAATACATTGATGGAAGAAACCCAAAGATCAAAGATGGACTTGGACACAAGCATGGAAACAAAACCAATGGCCGGAAGATAATAAATGGAATTGAATGTGTTCAGTTCTTGACCAGAGGGCTAGTAGACACAGAGAAGTCTGCAAAGAGCGTGCCACAAAGGCCGAGCCGAGCAGCACAGCCATTGTACCGCGACAGTGCCGCGATGAAGCGCGGCAGTGCCACGCCTCCATCTAAAGGGAGGACTGTCTACAACTTCTCTGCTCAGAACAAGGTCAAGAAGCAGGTCCAGAGGCCAAAAGTTGAGGTCCAGAAACCAAAGAATACAGTTTGGGCTGTTCCAAAGAGACATACTTACCAATCAAAGGGTCAAAGTGCAAGCTCAAGTTCAAGTTCTCAGTTTCAGCTGAAATAGGACACCAAGGGGGAGGTGTTTGCCAAGTACATTAGCACTGAAAGGAACATATTTCATAACACCTCTATTTGGGTTCCTAAAGCTCTTGTGACTAACTTGAAAGGTCCCAAGCTTGAGGGACCTAAACTTGTGAACTAAACTTGTTTTGCAGGCATACTCCTCCGGTGGGTCAAGTTGGGTGCTTGACGCGGCTGTACAAATCATATGACCGGAGAAAGGAGTATGTTTTCATCATACTCTCCTACGATGACAGAACATCAGTTTTGGAGACAACTCAAAGGGGAGTGTGATGGGTCTTGGTAAAATTGCTATAACCGTGCATCATGATATTTCAGATGTCTTGCATGTAGACTCCGTGGAATACAACTTGTTGTCGGTCTCATAATTGTGTGGGAAAGGCTACAATTGTCTCTTCACGGATGTCGGTGTAGAAGTCTTTAGTAGGGAGGATTCCTCTATTGTCTTCACAGGCAAACTCAAGAATAAGCTCTACTTAGTTGATTTCAACAAAAGTGAGACTAAGCTTGAGACTTGTCTTATGGCAAAATCTAGCATGGGCTGGTTATGGCATCGCTGACTAGCACATGTTGGGATGAGGAACTTGGCCAAACTACAAAAGGACAACCACATCATTGGACTAACAAATGTTGATTTTGACAAAGACAGGATTTGTAGCTCTTGCCAAGCCAGAAAGCAAGTAGGCGCACCTCACCCACCAAAGAGCATCATGACCACTACTCAACCATTGGAGTTGATACACATGGATTTCTTTGGACCGGTGGCCTACCTTAGCATCAGGAGTAACAAATATGGACTTGTTATTGTTGATGATTACTCCCGCTTCACTTGGGTTTTCTTTGTCTTTGATAAGTACCGTGTACAAGAGAAGGTGAAAACTTTCATTAGAAGAGCACAAAGAGAATTTGGTCTCCAAGTCAAGAAAGTGAGAAGTGACAATGGGACCGAATTCAAGAACACATAAGTGGAAGAGTGTCTTGATGAAGAGGGCATCAAACATGAGTTTTCAGCCGCATACACCCCTCAACAAAATGGTGTAGTAGAGAGGAAGAATAGAACACTCATAGAGATGGCAAGGACAATGCTTGATGAGTACAAGACTTCGGACATCTTTTGGTGTGAAGCCATCAACACCGCTTGTCATGCCATCAACCGCCTCTACTTGCACAAGAAACTCAAGAAGACGTCATATGAGCTCTTAACCGGTAACAAACCGAAAAGTGTCATACTTTAGGGTGTTTGGGTGCAAGTGCTTCATTTTGAACAAGAAGCCCCAAACCTCTAAGCCTCTAAGTTTGCACCTAAAGTTGATAAAGGTTTTCTTCTTGGTTACGGATCAAATGAGCATGCCTATCGTGTTTTCAACAAAAAGGAAAAAGTCTACATCACCCCTCAACTATGGGTGGTAGACTACATAACCCCTCAACCTATGAAACGGTCTATATCACTTATGAACTTTCCAAAACTGGTCAAATTACCCCCCTAAAGCAGTTTTCAAAAATCATAGTAAATCATAAAAAATCATAAAATGGAAAATCAAATTGTGTTAGACTCTAAATGAGTAGATCTACACAATGAATATATAATATGGTATGCTTTAGTACATTTTTACAGCTATGAGGAAAAATAGAAATTTAAAGCTGTAGCAAAAAAAAAATGAACTAACGCATACCATATTATATGTTCATTGTGTAGATCTACTCATTCGAGTCTAACACAATTTGATTTTTCATTTTACGATTTTTACGTGATTTACTATGATTTTTCAAAAACTGCTTTTGGGGGGTAATTTGACCGTTTTTGAAAGTTCGTGAGGGTGATATAGACCATTTCATAGGTTGGGGTTATGTAGTCTACCACCCATAGTTGAGGGGGTGATGTAGACTTTTTCCTTCAACAAAACCACCGGTAGAGTTGAAATCACAATAGATGTGACATTTGATGAATCTAATGGCTCTCAAGTAGAGCAAATTGATCAAAGTGTTGTAGGTAAGGAGGATCCACCTTGTGAGGCAATCAAGCAATTGGCTATCGGCGACATAAGGCCACAAGAAAGTCAAGCTAACAAAGGAGAGGATCCACCAATTTGCTGCTGCCGCACAACATTCATTCGGCCGACGTGCTCGACGATCAAGTGCAGCACACACCTCTTGGAAGTATCCAATAGCGAAGGATTACATCGGGTAAGGCGATCTTTGCGCTTACTACCTCGGCGGCGGTGATCCAACCCCCATCATCACTGTTCAGCCACTTGATCTTGCTCCAATACTTGAAGCTGATGATGACTATGACGAAGATCAAGAAGATGATACAAATGGCGTTGACCACCCACGACTTCGACAAACCATTCAATGGGATCATCCCGTTGATAACATCCTTGGGAGTCTTCGATAGGGAGTTACCACTCGATCCCATCTAACTACCTTTTGTGAACATTACTCGTTTGTTTCATCTTTGGAACCAGAAAAGGTAGATGATGCTCTCAAGGATCCGGATTGGGTACTAGCCATGCAAGAAGAGCTCAACAACTTCGAAAAGAAACGAAGTGTGGGAGTTGGTGGAAAGACCCAAGACCAACGTCATTGGCACCAAGTGGGTCTTCTGCAATAAGCAAGATGAGAATGGTTTGGTGACAAGAAACAAGGCAAGGCTGGTCGCCAAAGGCTTCACTCAAGTCGAGGGCTTGGACTTTGATGAGACCTATGCACCGGTGGCAAGACTAGAAGCAATTCGCATTCTTCTAGCCTTTGCTGCCCACCATGACTTCAAGCTGTTCCAAATGGACGTGAAGAGTGCATTCCTCAATGGTCCCTTGCAAGAGGAAGCCTATGTGGAGCAGCCACCAGGGTTTTGAAGATCCCAAGCGTCCCAACCATGTCTACAAGCTCAGTAAAAGGGGGCTCTATGGGCTTAAGCAAGCACTAAGAGCATGGTATGAATGCCTTAAGGAATTCTTGCTCAAACAAGGTTTTGAAATAGGCAAAGCGGATCCTACTCTCTTTACACATAAAGTTGGTAGTGATATCTTTGTGTGCCAAATATATGTCGATGACATAATATTTGGTAGTACTAACAATGTGTATGTTGAGTAATTTAGTAGGACAATGACCAAGAGATTTGAGATGTCCATGATGGGTGAGCTGAAGTTCTTCCTCGGTTTTCAAGTCAAGCAATTGAAGGAAGGGACATTCATTAGCCAAACCAAGTACACCCATGACATGCTAAAGAAGTTTGAGATGAACAAGGCAAAGCCAATTAATACTCCAATGCCTAGCAATGGACATCTTGATCTTGATGAGAAGGGTCCAGCCATGGACATGAAGGTATATCGCTCCATGATCGGCTCCCTTCTCTACCTCTGTGCATCTAGGCCTGATATTATGCTTAGCGTGTGCATGTGTGCTAGATTTCAAGCAAACCCAAAAGAATGTCACTATGTGGCAGTTAAGAGAATCTTGAGATATCTAGTGCTCACTCCTAACCTTGGCTTGTGGTATCCCAAGAGCTCCAAGTTCAATCTACTTGGCTATTCAGATTCTGACTATGCCGGTTGCAAAGTAGATCGAAAAAGCACTTTGGGGACATGTCAATTCCTTGGACGGTCTCTAGTGTCTTGGAGTTCTAAGAAACAAAATTGCGTAGCCCTTTCCACCGCCGAGGGCGAGTATGTTGCAGCCGACGCTTGTTGTGCTCAACTACTTTGGATGAAGCAAACCTTAAAAGATTTCGGATGTCAATACTCAAAAATCCCACTTTTGTGTGACAATGAAAGTGCCATAAAACTTGCAAATAATCCCGTAGCCCACTCAAGAACCAAGCACATTGACATCCATCATCACTTCTTGAGAGACCACGAGCTAAAAGGGGATATCGCAATTCGCCATGTGAGGACCGGAAAGCAACTAGCCGATATCTTCACAAAGCCTCTCGACGAGTCAAGGTTTTGTGCTTTGCGTAGTGAGCTAAATATACTAGATTCTCAGAATTTGGTCTGAAAGCTAGCACACAATGTTTGAATCCTAGCATGAGTAGGAAAAGTTTTCAAAAGTTTACATCATGTGTTTCAAAACTACTTGTGAAAAGTAACCCTATGCTCATGACCATGGCTCGTTTGATGTTTGATCTTGGCCATGACATAGGGGGAGGTTCTTTGTGCAATGTCGAGACAAAAGAGAGTTGTATTTGTGGCACAAAATTTTATCCTTTGGTCAAGGCGTGGCGGTGCCGCGCTCAGGATTTTCACGAAAAATCCGCCCGTGACTTGTCCGACCGTCTGGGCCCGTTTTAACCTTATCTACTCAATTTGGCCCATGGTCCACTCTCTTTCTCACCTACCCCCGCCGCGCCCACCCCGTGCTTCTCTCTCTTTCACGCACGCGGAGAAACAGCGCGCCGCCGCTGCCTCGTCCTCGCCACGCCTATGCAAGCCCGCCGCCGCCGGCGGTGCAGCGTCGCCGCCGCCCCGCTGTCCTCCGCTCATGGCGGTCGGCCGGGGGACCTTGGCCAGCCCCCACTTCTTTTCTTCCCTCTCCAATCCGCGTGGAGCAAGGTACAACCCTAACCGAAGTTGATTCAAGCCCGATCTATGCAATATGATGGTTCTAGCCATGGATTTCGGTTTATTGTAGTTACTTGATATATCTAGAAGTGATATTGTGGGTTAGATTGAATTGATTTGATAGTTCTTAGTTCAAGTGAAAAGGGGGAGGTTGCGGTTCACTTTGAACCTCAAGAACTTCACTTGTTCTAAAACTGATTCCAATAGTTTGTGCCCTTTTTCAAGTGAGAGCGTGAACTATCGAATGGACTAAATCGAACCTTAAATTACAACTTCTCGATTCAAAGAGTAATTTCTCAATAAATTCTTGGCTAAGTACATCATATTTTGTTAGACTGCTGCTTTGAGAATGTGATAGATAGAAGGTATATGTGCCTATTGAAGCTAGATAGTGCAAGAAGCTGAACATTGTTTCTCTGTCGAACGAGTAGCTTGCTGGTTACCTGGCCCGTATGCGGCGGCAAAGGTCGGCCGGGTATCGCTGTCTTTGTCCGACAAATGAATCAATTCTCAGATTCTTTCACTATCTAGAGTCACTAGCCATGTATATCAATATTTGTCATAAACTTTATCTCATAGCAACTTATATCATTGCATAGATGGACGGAGGACGTGACACAAGGGGCAAGAGGAAGGCAGTTGAGAGGTCATGCTCTCGCATAGGCAGGCGAGAGGTGACCATGGCAGTTCTAGTAGTAGGCAGCCCACCGGAGAGGATATCATAGAGCAGGCTGGTCACACCATTGTGGCGTAAGGATTGCGGGGCACTCGGACCACCTCACAGAGTTTGATAGCAGCTATATGCAGCCATTTGAGGGTGAGTTTGTCATTGCTAGGCGATCAACCATTTTAATCACCGTGACAGATGACATGACTCGGTGAGAAGCTTGTGACTGCTGAGAGGAGAAAAAATCCATTTGAGATTCCCAAGCAGCAAGGAGTTGATCCTAGATTACGGAATGAGTTCCACTCGATTTCTACCTCACAGCCATCTTCAACTACCCAAAGAACAAGATCATTCAGATGCAGTACATTGACTTTGAAGCCATGGCAGCCAAGAATGAGGTATCCTTCAATGCAGCTATTGAGACATGTAGCAACTTCGATCTCACTGACATCATGTCATTCTCCTATGATTTGGAATAGGGAGTTGCTTAGTCGATTTCATGCCACTTACTTCTTGGACTAGGACAATGATGTGATGCATTGGATGACTGACAAGACTCACTACCGCATTGGGTTCAGGACTTTCTGTCAGATTCTAGGGTTCAAGGAGGTTCACAGGACATTTGACAAGATCCATGCCAATCAGCCTTTAGAGGTAGCTGAGATGAGAGGACTGTGGAGGAATGAGAACAACACCTCGTTCAGCAGGAGTGAGCTAAAGAACAAATATTATGTGCTGAACAACTTGATCAGGGTCGCCATTGATCCAAAGGATGGTGCTGCTTCAGATGTTAATGCTTATACTAGGAATGTGCCTGAGAAGATCCACTCTGGCAGGAGGTTCAATGTTCCTAGGTTCATATAGATGCAGCTGTTCTTTGCCATGAACAATGGTAGGAGGCATCTGCCTTATGCTCCCTATCTGATGTTCATGATTGAGATGGTAACAGGGAAGATCTTTCCCAAGGATGAGCACCACACCAGGTACAACATTGAGAAGGCAATGCCCAATGCAAAGAAGGAAGGAAGCCGAGGCGGCCCGACAATCTGTGGGAGGCACATCCAGGGGTAGAGAGGACTTACCTGGATCTTCTTGCCAGAGGACTCACCACAGGAGCAGTGGGTTCAAGGGAAAGCTGAAGAACATGATGAAGGCTATTTTTGGACATTGCTCATATGCTTCACAGATGGCCTATGATACTAGGATGGAGGTGCGTGAGACACTTCACAGCACTCATGAGCGTGAGGGTTTGCCACCCTTACCACCTGTGGTGCCTCCACCCCAGTTTGAGGTGCCCCAGTTTTCTAGTGACAGCTACTCTGGTGGACACTCCGAGGACTTGTCCAGTTGGTGGGACTAGGGTATTGGTGGCTTTTCAAAAGCCATTACCAGCGGCGGTACCAGTACCAAGAGGAGCCACGACCTACAAAGACCACGCCGCTCAGGACGTTTCACTACCACTACTCATGGTGGAGGACGTGCACGTGTGGAGTTCGATGAGGAGGAGTCCGTTTAGCGGCAAAGGGGATCACCCATTGACGGGATGAGCTTGAAGGATAGCGATGAGGAGTGATGATTTTCGTCTTTTCTCCGCTTTTTGGTATTTGATGCCAAAGGGGGAGAAAATTAGAGGGGTCAACTTTTTCGACGACGCCTCTTTGCTGTGTTGGTCTTCATGCAGATCCTATGAGAGTCGTTTTTAGCTAGTTTGAGAGGTTGAGAGACCGGAAAAACTATTTTATGTAATAAGTTCCACTTATTTGACTCTATTTGTATCGGATTTGCATCTCGTGTGTTTGAACCGCTTAGCATGTCAGGTTATGTCGGTTTAATGCTTTTATATATTGTGTTCTGCTGTGAAAATTTCATGTTGATCCGACTGGACAAGTGTGCACGGCAGTGCCGCTGCGTTCAATTGCGGCGATCGAGGTTCTATGTGCTTTAAAGCGTCATGTTGCATTTCTCTACATGATTATTCTGTGACATTGGTTTTTGCACACCCACAAAGGCATGGATGTAGGGGAGGCCCTAACCACACCTAAAATGTGAATGTTGACTTTTTTTCATGTCAAACTTGGAATTCAAATCCAACTCACATATTTGGGGAGGCTCCTACATCCATATCTCGAAAAATCTTCTTATATTATGTATCTTTTGTAAGCTCTAATTGGGTTGTCATCAATCACCAAAAAGGGAGAGATTGTAAGTGCAATCAAGCCCTAAGTGGGTTTTGGTGTTGATGACCACCGAATTAGGGATCTAATGAGATTCTTCAAGATGACATGCAGGAAATGAGTTAAGGTGATGATGGACAAGGTTAGAGGCGTTTATATTTGACAAGTGGAGGACCCCCAATTCGCCAAGGCTTACTCATTTTATATTTTGAATATTAAGTTTAGGAAAGCCACACTATTAAGAGGGACTCTAGCACATATGGTCAACCTGGTCGAATCAAATGCTCAAATCCTACCAAACCACTCACCACTCAGCCACGTAACAGATAGTCCAAACCTCGATCCTTTCGACCGTGTAGCGCGATCTTTGCACTTGTTCCGAACCGTTATGCGGGGAGGTATAAATAAATCTTTTCGCCCTCACAATGGTCTTTGCTTCTTCCCCAATCGTTATTTCCGACAAAAGCACCCAAAAGCTCTTTCTCTCTCTCCTCCATTGCTCCACCTTCACTCCCCAAGTGAGATCCTACACTGGGCTTTCCACGACGTGTAGTTGGCGCGAGTAAGCTTCTCGGTCACCGGAAGGAAAGTGGCGAGAGATTGAATGGCAAAGGCAGCAGAAGAGGATGGATCTAGCGCCATAACTAAGTTACGCGGAGGAAGAAAGCTCGATTACCATGTGAAAGTAGGTTAACGAGGGTTACCCTATCTTGGGGTCTCGGTTGCATGTTATATAGGATGGTGTGGATACGGGATCACCAAAGAACTCTACCGAGTTGGTCGCAGGGGTTCTATCCTAACCTGCGGCCGTGACAACTCAAAGAAGGCAATAGGAGCATAGCTACGGTGACTTCTGTTGTAACTTGGATAGAGCACTAGTCAGATTCCTTGTAAAAGTTGTGGATGTCCGGATCCTCAACGGACCATCCACTTTGTATCCGACTAGGAGCGTAGCGAGCTCTTTGGTCCCTTACAACTATAAAAGGCGACCAAAGAGCACCTCGTAGGGAAGAAGAGGAACAAGAACGCGATCGCAGATACGCGACTTATACTCACGAACACAACCGATCCTCGATTGACCCCATCAATCAAAAACAGGCTCACGCTGACTGGACGTAGAGGTCTTTACTCGATCCTTGATCGAGGGCCCGAACCAATATAAAAACCCGCTTTTTCAATGTCGGGCCGCGCAACAAACCGGGCTCTAGGTTCTTCGAGGCCCAAACAAACCGTCCGGTTCACCCCGTGGCGGCGTGCTCTCGGTCGTAAAACATCGGCAATTGGGCGCGCGGGTAGTAGGCTCGTCGGAATTCAAGACGAGAGTCCGGGCGGACCATGACACAACGAGCTCACCGGAGGGATCAACAATCATCTTCGGTCCATGGATTTGCGAGATCAACGGCGACGGTGACATGATTCGAAGCCACCTACTCGATGAAACCAAGGCGAGGAACCAAAACTTCGCCGAAGCTCGAGCAACCGACGCTCACCGGCCGTTTCAAGACGGAGACTGGAAGCGAGGCCAACTCGGAAGGGAAACCCAACACCGAAGTTATCGTTAACTACGAAACCAATTTGGGGAAGGACGGTGACTTCGGTGGGTCGAGGAGGACTTCGCCTAACCGAAACCGACTCGAAGAAGGGCTCGATTCATGACACGGGATTGATTCCGACAAGGGTTGTCCGTACCACTCCAACTTCAACTCGATCGGCGGCGACTTCGAGGCAGCTCGGATCACGGATCGGGCTACCTTTTCAATTCCCAACGGGACTACACAACTCGGCGTACACTCATACAAGACGCATCGGAGGACTCTTCAAGAGAAAGCTAGAGATCCCTTTGAAGGGCGCGCGCAACGAGGACTCATCCTCACAAGAACGCCGAGGAGTGCATCATCCACCCGGCCAAGAACTCTCAATCGGGCTAAACGTCAAGACGGAAAGAAACTCGGGGAGGACCCTAGCCGGAAGGAGTGGAGACCGAAGACCATGCCTGCCCAAGAAATCATGATGGCGGAAGAGCTCGATCTTCGCTTAAACTGCGGCCGAGATGCCCCCGACGTTAGATCCACCGACGAAGGCCTATCAAATATCTCGGTGGATGAAAGAACCCAAGAAGACGAAGGAGAAGACCAACGTCAAACAAGGATGAAGAAGAACAAGCTGAAGAACGGACGCCGAATGGGAGTCAACCAACGTAAAGAAGCCCGGATCAAATATCAAGCCCGATTTGCAAGAACACAACGAGAATGAAGTCCGAAAGGGAAGCCGAAGACAGGCGCAACACCACCTGCGAAAGGATCAGAGAGCTAGCCGAGCGGCTCAGGACATCATCAAACCTAAACGACAAAGAGAAGCTCATCAAGGTGGCACTCGGAAGGCGACCAACAAGAGAGCCCCGCGTCGTCACATTCAAGAATGAACAACTCTCAAGGGAGTTGGGCCAATGTCTTCGAGAGGCCGAGCATGCCGGAGAACAACTCTAAGAACTCCGTGCCGCCACGGAGGGACGATGAGGGAAGCCGGAGACCCCGAGGAAGAGCCTCGCCCCAAGACCAAGCCGACATGAAGAAGTCGCAGAGTCAAGCTATCGACCTGAAGAAGCGGAACCACGGGCGTAAGAACCCGGGAAAGACACGAAGAAAGAACTGCGGGAGGCTATGACAGATTCCCATGCTTCGCGGAGAGGCTACAGGAAGTCAAACTGCCACCAAAGTTCAAACCATCCAATCACTCCAAATACGATGGGAAAACAGAGCCCAGGCAATGGCTCAGAGTTTATTCGCAATCTATCAAACTGGCAGGAGGGGACGACGACGCGAAGGCCATCTTCTTCCCCATGGCGCTAGAAGCCATGCCTCTACAATGGTTCGACAAGATAGAAAAAGGCTCTATAAGATACTAGGAAGACTTGCAGAAAGTGTTTTGCAACAACTTCGCAGGCATCATCACCCATCCTATTACGCAAGCGAAGCTGAAAGGACTCAAGCAGAGGCAAGGAGAAACCCTAAGACACTTCTATCGAAGATTCAGAGAGATGAGGGCCCAAGTGCACGATATCACCGAAAGAGAAGTGATAGACGCCTTCGGCAACGGGATCTACTCCAAGTGGCAATTCTCCGACTTCTACAAAGACAACCCAAAGACGAACGAACAGTTCAAGGACATTTGTTGAGAAGAAGATCGGGCTGAGGAAAGAACCCGGGAACATTTTCCCGGAAAGAAGAAACCCGTAAGGCCGAAGAAAGATCATAACAACTCTCGCCAGAACAAGAAGAGAGGGCCGGACAACACCATCGCTATGGCGGAGAAGCCAAAGAAGCCCTACAAACGAAGTTCAACAACAACAACATTGCAAGAAGCAACGTGAAGCTAGAAGACCTACCTTGTATATTTCACCCTGGAGCACAGCACACACTCGGAAGCTGCACGATATTCCAGGACAAATACAAGGGAGGAAACGACTCTACTCCGAAAAGGGAGAACCAAGAAAACGAGGGAGAACCCGATGACGACCCCAAAGCTGGAGATTTTCGAGAAAGCAACAAGATCTCTAAACGTCATATTCTCTCGAGTCCCCGGATCAAAGAGCAAGAGACAAGACAAGCTAGCACTCCGATCAATCATGGCTGCAGAACCCGTAATGCCACGGTACCTCAATTGGTCTCAATACCCCATACAATTCATAAGGGAGGATCAATGGACAAGCGTAGGCAATGCTTGGATCTGTATCCCTTGGTACTAGAAACCACAATAGCCGGAGTAACTTGTCACCAAGGTACCGACGACGGAGGAGGAGCGGGGCTGAACATCATATTCTCAGAAACACTGGACAAGATGGGACTAGATCTCTCCGGGCTCATCGCCCCGTCCAGCACACCCTTCTACAGGATCGTTCCTGGATGCGCAGCTATCCCGATTGGACCAGTCACCTTCAGATCTTCGACCAACTACGTAGCGTAGTACATCAAGTTCGAAGTAGCGGACCTTGAGTCACCATACCACGCGATAATGGGAAGACATGCAATCGCAAAGTTCATGGCTATACCTCACTACCCGTATCTACTACTCAAGATGCCGGCACCATTTGGGGTTCTTTCAATCAAAGGAGACCTCAAGAAGGCATTCGAATGTGACGTCCAAGCCACATCGAAATTGCAAACAAGACTGGAGACCTCTTACAGAAGAAAGAAGTCGACAAAATGGTGGAAGATACAAATCCAGAAGAACTCGAGATCCCTGCAAGAAACAAGCGATCTCAAAGCACCCCTGAAGAAGCCGACGTCAAGCACATCGACTTGCAAAATGGTGATCCATCCAAGACGGCGATCATCAGCGCACACCTATCTCCAAAATAGGAATACGCGCTCACCAGCTTTCTGAGGGAACACAAGGACATTTTCGCCTGAAAACCTCTGCGGATATGCCCGGTGTCCCAAAGGAGCTGGCTGAGCATAGAATCGACATCAATGAAGGGTCCAAACCCATCAGACAAAGACTGAGGATGTTCTTACCAGAGAAGAAAGAAGCCATCAAGAAGGAAATCGCAAAACTACTTAAAAGCGGGGTTCATCAGAGAAATCCTACATCCAGATTGGCTAGCAAATCCAGGCTCGGTCCGAAGAAGAACACTTCAGAATGGCGCATGTGTGTCGACTACACAGACCTGAACAAGCATTGTCCGAAAGATCCCTTTGGGCTACCAAGAATCGACCAGATAGTAGACTCCATAGCAGGATCAGCTCTACTATCGTTTCTGGACCGCTACTCCGGGTATCATCAAATAGCGCTAAAGAAAGAAGATCAGAGCAAGACCTCTTTTATCACCCCGTTCGGCGCCTACTGCTAGAAAACAATGTCCTTCGGACTAAAAAACGCCGGAGCAACGTATCAAAGAGCTATATCTGAGACTTGTTTGGGAGAGCAGATTGGCAAGAACGCTGAGGCATACGTTGACGACATGGTGGTAAAAACGAAAGAACCCGACACTCTGATACAAGACTTGGAAGAGACTTTCAAAAACCTCAAGAAGTGGAAGTGGAAGCTCAAACCAACCAAATACGTTTTTGGCGTACCTTTGGGACAAGCGCTAGGTTTCTTGGTCGAGAACAGAGGCATAGAAGCCGCACCAAGCAAATCAAGGCCATCACAGAGATGAAACAACCCGGGCGTAAAAAGACATCTAGAAACTCACAGGATGCATGGTAGCACTGAACAGATTTATATCCAAACTTGGAGAGAAAGGACTACCCTTCTTCAAGCTAATCAAAGCCAAGGGAAAGTTTGAATGGACTGCAGAAGCTGACAAGGCATTTGAAGAACTCAAATAGTACTTTACAACAGCTCCAGTTCTAACTCCTCCAAAGGATCAAGAAGATCTCATGCTATACATCTCAGCAACCAACACGGTGGTCACAGAAGCAATCATTGTGGAAAGAGAAAGCTCGAACACACCAACAAAGTGCAAAGGCCGGTGTACTCACGTGAGCGAAGTCCTTTCGTAATCCAAGGCTCGTTACCCTCACGTATAGAAACTACTCTATTTTATACTGATCACCTCAAGGAAGCTACGGCACTACTTTGATAGCCACAGGATCACAGTGGTTACAGACTCTCCACTCGGAGACATCCTACGGAACAGAGATGCAACAGGGCACATATCGAAATGGGCAGTAGAACTCGGATCCCCGAACTGAGTTCACTCCTCTAAAAGCTTATCAAGTCTCAAACACTTCCGGACTTCATAGCGCAATGGACAGAACTCTAACAACCCATACCCGAAGACATCAAGAAACATTAGAATATGTACTTAGATGGATCATTGAAGCTCGAGGGGGCGGTGCATTTGGAATCCTCGTTTCATATCTCCGTAAGGAAGACAACTCAAGTATGTGCTACAAATCATGTGGTAAGCTACCAACAATGAAGCCGAGTACAAAGCACTCATCCATGGCCTCAAAGTAGCAAGAACTCTGGGCATCAAGAGACTACAAGTCTACGGTGACTCCGTAGTTGTCATCAATCAAGTCAACAAAAATTGGGACTGCACTAAGGATAACATGGGCCTCTACTGCGTAGAAGTACGCAAACTAGAAAAGAACTTCTAAGGCCTAGAAATCTTGCACGTCCTCCAAGATTCAAACGTGGCAGCAGATGCCCTAGCCAAGCTCGGATCAGATAGGGCGCAAGTTCCACCGGGAGTATTCGTCGAAGAACTCTTGAAACCATCCATCAAAGAGGTCCCAGAGGATAACACAATAGAGCCCTCGGCTCTAGTAAGTGATGATTATATCTCCGGCAAAGAAGACAATTTCTGGATCGAAGATATCGTCAACTTCATCAAAAATAAGACGCTACCCCAAGACAAAGTTGAAGCCACAAGGATCTTGAGAAGAAGCAAGAACTATGTGCTCATCGGGGATAAGCTATACAAAAGAGCAGCATCATCAGGAGTACTACTCAGATGCATCAGCTCTGAAGAAGGAAAAGAAATCCTCCAAGAAATCCATTCTAGATGCTGCGGCAACCACGCGGCGTCAAGAACTCTCGTCGGAAAAGCATTCAGAACTGGATACTTCTGGCCAACAGCACTCAAAGATGCAGAAGAACTCGTCAAGAAGTGCAAAGGATGCCAGATGTTTGCAAGACAAGCTCATGTACCAGCTCACAACCTGATCTGCATACCTCCATCATGGCCTTTTTCGTGCTGGGGACTCGATCAAGTCGGACCACTCAAAAGAGCTAAAGGAGGATTCGAATACATCTTTGTCACCATAGACAAATTCACCAAGTGGATAGAATACAAGCCACTGGTCACATACAGCTCCACAAAGGCAGTCGAGTTCATACAAGAAATCATGCACAGATTCGGAGTACCCAACAGGATCATCACAGACCTCGGATCACCCTTCACAGCGGCTGAATTCGAAGATTGGGCTCAAGATTGCGGCATACGCGTCGACTACGCATCTGTTGCACATCCTCAAGCTAACGGGCAAGTGGAAAGGGCCAACGGGCTAATCCTCGCCAGGCTGAAACCAAGACTGTATGAAGATCTCAAAGACTACGGAGCCAAGTGGATCGATGAACTCCCAAAAGTCGTTTGGGGCCTGAGAACTCAAATCAGAGCAACAACAGGTTACTCTCCTTTCTTCCTAACCTACGGATCGAAGCGGTCATGCCCGGCGGACCTAATCTAGAACTCCCCAAGAATCGAACAATTGAAGAAGGAGAAGGAGAGCAAACAAGAAGACTTGAGATTGACGTGCGTGAACAAGTCAGAGTAGATGCTACCCTTCGTAACGCCCGGATATCCGCAAGGACTAAGAAGGCACTATGGCAAAAGCACTCGACCAAGGAAACTCAACCCAGGAGACCATGTCCTCAAAAGAAACCAGAAGACAGAAGGCAAACACAAGTTGCTGAGTCCCTGGGAAGGACCTTACCTAGTCAAAAGAGTACTGGGACCCGGAACCTACGAGCTGATGACACTTGAAGGAGGAGAAATCAGAAACTCCTGGCATATAAGCCAGCTCGAAGGTTCTACCCATAAAGAAAGAGCTCAAGGCCACCACGGATCAAGAGAAAATGCAACAAAGCAAACAACTCTATGACGAAACTTCAAAGAAGAAGAAGGCGGCCGAAAGAAGCTCGCACCATCCAACAAAAGGAAAGGTCTACAAAAACAATAGCTCCCTATCGCTTCAAACAAAAGAAGTCGATGAGTGCGAAGCTACCGACCAAAGAGGTCACAAAAACAGCCACCTGGCACTTCAAGAAAAGAAGTCGACCATGAGAGGCTACCCCCCGACCACCAGAACGGAGGTCACAACTCAAGGATGGAACCAACGCGATGTCCTAGCTCGGAATAGAGTCCACTCCTTAAATCCTAATGGGAGATCGATAAACTGCTTCTCTATGAAAACAGAGTCGGCACGTTAGGTCGCAGAGGCCATCGAGGGTCTAGAAAGCGCCACTATGTCCAATGAATGTGGACGGCCTTTCGAATCGGGCGTGAACGGTGTAGTGTTGTGAAATAGAAACCCATCGTCTCACATTACGCTCTCAGAACGCAGAGCAGCCCAAACCAGGCAAGATGGCTTATAGTGTTGTGAAATAGAAACCCAACCATCTTGACCTTCAACCCGCAGTGCACTTAAATGGGCCCGGGTTGAGAACCTTACATGGGGCGTCATGCGCTAGTCCCCCGGACAGCATGGGAGCTCCCTAGCCCAACAAGCGGCAACCCAGAGTTTAGCAACTCTTCTCGGAGCTAGCCTCCACCAAACATAATCTAGCTAAGTCTAAAAAAGACTACCAAAGGAAGAACTCCAATGGCTCAGAGCAAGCCTCCATCACTCTTCGACAAGTCTAGAAAAGACAAGTCGGGCGATAAGGGAAACAACCCGAATCGCATCTGGAGCAAAGCCTCCAATCTACTATGGCACGTCTACAAGAAAGAAGACAAGCCAGCGACAAGGGAAACAACCGAAGCGCACTCGGAGCAAGCCTCCAAGACAACTTCGACAAGTCTACAAAAGACAAGTCGAGCGATAAGGGAAACAATCCGAATCGCATGATCCGAGCAAAGCCTCCAATCTACTATGACAAGTCTTCAAAAAAGGCAAGTCAAGCGTCAAGGGAAACAACCCGACACGCATACGAGGAGCAAGCCTCCAAACTACTACCGACAAGTCTACAAAAAAGACAAGTCGAGCACCGTAAGCGAACAACTCGATGCACAAAAAGAGCCAGCCTCTACATCATCTTCAGCAGCGTCCAAGAAGAAGACAAGCTGAAGAGCCAGAAAGAAGAACACTGGCAATCAGGAGCAAGCCTCTACTACATCTCAGCCAAGTCCAAAATCAAGACAATTTTGGAATACTAGGAAAACAACTCCAATAACAAGAGCGAGGACTCCTATCTACTCGGCGGAATCTACAAGAGAAGAAGATGAAGCCGAAGCCTAAAAGAAGAATTCTGAAGGCACGAACCTACTATGCAAAGCTCTACTCAAGTAATCCTGAGGATAAGTAGCAACCAGATCTCCAGAAGAGAACAACCCTGAAGATCACAAAAGATAGAAAGCGGGGCGATTCATAAGAAAAACCCGCAGCAGGGGCGTTTTAAGTAATAGAAACCCACGACAAGGAGTTTTCGCAATTGCCACCCATCCTGGCGTTGCCTGCGTCTTTGTAACAGACAAGTGCCATCATTGGTTTTGGGATAGGTCTGCACCTCTATTCCATCTCTTTTACAAGCTATCATTTGCTAGAGTGCCTGATTTGCAACAACTAAGCGTACTCAATGCTTCAACACTGCAGGGGTTCTCGAGAAATGGTGGCAGAACAGTCATAGCATTAGACATTAGGAAAGATCAATCCAGAGTGAGAGTGTTGTGCTTTTTTTTCCTTGACTAATGATCCAGATCTTGGAACAAGCAACTTGAGAAATGTTGTACACATATGGAATATATGCAAGACGTAGGTACGTACTGATCAGAAATTTTGTTCGATTACTGCCTCTTTGCACCCATCCTGAATTTGCGGCTACTGCCATTGTGGCTACTGCCATTGCTTCTTTTTCTCTTAGAAAACTGAAATTGTTTCTATTCCAGCTTTGCATGTAGTTTGATTTATAAATGCAGGCCAATGCTTCAACTTTCAGAATGTATTTGTGTTGCAGCTGGTACATCGGTCATCTTATGACAGATGCAGATGGTGTCACTTCCAACATGCATTAGGATGAAGGAAGCTGTTAGTTTCATGTGATACAATTGATGCTGAAAATGATGCACCTCATTGCCCCTTTGTACTGTGAGCTCTGTCTTCAGATGTATATAAACCAAAAAAGAAGTGATCGAAGGCTGGAATCTCTCTCTCACCATTCAAATATAAAGCCATGCATTACTAAACTTGGTAACACTTATTTTCTCTCGATACAGTGAAATACTTATTTATGTTGCATCTATTCCGTTACACCCCTTCTATGATTTATATGGTGCTCTCCATGACTGTGCCCTCTAATTTCGAAATAGTTGCCATCCACGAGCATCAACAATTGCCCTCTAATTTTGTGCACAGAATTGTAGGCAGCTTCATTGGTTCCGATTGTTATGCTGCATATTTCTTCGAGTCCAAGCGTGGTAATTGTTGAGTTGTTCCCTCTCCAAATCAGTTTCCTCCGGAAAACATATACCATCGAATATTTTTCTGATTCCGTCTCATGATAGATTATGTTTTCCTAACAAAATAATTGCCATCGTTTCTTTTAAGTTATAGAGACACTGCTTCACACGGTTAATTCTAAGTACTATCATTTGCTCAAAAGTTATTAGAATCAGCAAAGCTCCAAATAATCCATCAATAACAATATCTGAAATCTATACTATACTCGCTATTAATACAATTAACCATTGCAGATTGTTCTCAACATCAGCCATGAAGAATGAAACAGGAGGAATTATGTCAGCTGCCAAGGACTCACTCAAATAAATAATTATGAGTCCTTTTTTTAAATTACCATAAGATGCATTGTGTGATCTTAATAATTTTTGGTTATACTCGGTTCAGATACTTCAGTTCAAATAGCTTGGTACTTTGGTCTTAATACATTGGTATTTCAACTTTCTATAATAAGCTCATATCCCTATCGTGCAGAGATGATACCATGAAATTTCTTCTTATGATCATTGTATTTTTCTTAATTCCCGTAGCAACGCACGGGTGAGGTGCCCCCTAGTACCATTCTGAACATAAATCCAGTGATGCAACTATTTGTACGCTACTGCATGTAGGTCAAATCGTCCAAAGTCTGAAATTTTCCAAAGAAAAAAAACCCTCTTATATATGTACTGCTTGTTGAACAAATACTCAAAAAAACAGAGTACATTTATGTTTATATATGAAATAATAGCTCTCTCATCAATGAGAAAGCAAAATCTAGAAGACAAGAATTCAACCCGGAACCGACCCAAAAACAGTGAAATAATATATATGGTGACACAATAATTTGATAGTAACTTGTCAAGTTTGTGCAAATTGGTTCAACAACTTGTAATATGCTCAATCTACTACAGTAACTTGTCGGTGGGTGTGGTCTGGTCCAACAAGTTGTAAAATGTTCAATTTATTACAATAACTTGTCGAATGGGTGCAAATTGGTCCAAAATCATGTAAAATAATCAATTTAGCACAACAATTTTATAGGTGGGTGCTTATTAGGTAAAACATTTGTGCAAAATGCTCAATTTAGCGTACAACCTTAGCAAAATGGTGCACCTAGTCCAAAATTACAAATGAATGACAGCGTATTAAACAAATCAGATAGCATTTAAATTTTCTTACAACCAATATTTTTTTTTGTCAATGAAGTTGCTAGTCGTGAATCAACTATGTATTTTACTTATTTATTCACTAGTTAAAATGGAATCAAATTTTAGATTTACAACATTAGATTACCGAGAGACTAAACCGGTACATGAGACTTTAAAAATATTTATGAAAAACTTCTAAAAAGTATTAATTGTTAGTACATATTATCATATTTGACTTTTACCTAAATAGAAATGCATATAATCAAACTTGAAATCAATATTAAATATGAAATTAAAAAATTTCCTAATTAGAACTTAATCTTTATATAAAAATAGTTAACAAAAACATGACAATGATTTTCTAAACACCGAAGGTTCTACTCCTTACCAAATATGTTAACATCACCATAAGAATATCAATTGCCAAATAATGCACAATAACTTGTTCGGCGTGAATATACTCTTGTCCATATTAGAAACTATATTTTTGTGATAACATTTGGACTGCATCGATTTGGACACTAAGTTAAGCATTTTACAAGTTTTTGGACTAGTTCGCACCCAACAATCAAGTTATTGTATTAGATTGACCATTTTTATAACTTGTTGTACCAATCCGCACCCACCTGTCAAGTTACTGTACTAGATTGAGCATATTACAAGTTATTGGATTAATCTGCACCCATCTGACAAGTTATTGTATGATGGGACGCAATTTGACGTTTGCACAATATGGCACTGAGTAGTGAGTCTTCTAATAATAATCGCTGCACTGCTCTGCGACCGATCGGCTGCCCTTCTTCCAGCAGCTGCAGCTACAAAGTACTAGTAAACTATACATAGGAGCAGCAGCAGACGCTGCATAAGAAAGAAGGCAACAACTGCTGGAAGAAGGCCAGCCGATCGGTTGCCCTCCCATTTTTTACGTGGCGGGCGTCCTGTTTGTTCGTCACGGTTAATCCACACGATTAACCATGCGAGCTTTTTATTTACCGTAACAGACATGTTTGCCCGCCACGAAAAATGGAGAGGCCCGATAACTATCTTCGGTATAAATATCGACACTTAGGGTCCGGGTGCCACTCGCCCACTACTCACCTCACCCACAGCCGCATCTCTCACCCACCACACTCCCGGCCCGGCACCTCTCACCCACTCGCCCATTCCTTTCCCTCTCGAGGCGCGCCTCTTCCTCGATCCTATCCATCACCCTTCCTCCTCCCGGATCCGGCGGGTGGGCGGGTCTCCCCTCGCTCTAAGTGGATCCCGGTGGCACGCGTGAGGGCAGCAATGGTGGCGCTCGCGTGGTGGTCGGCGGCGACGTCTGGAAGCGACGGTGGCAGGGCTCGCATGGGGTTGGCGGCGGCGCCCGGCCTTAGGGCCCGATCCTCGATGCTGGATCGAGACGGTGGCGCCCTACATGGCGCAACCCTAGATGCGGCGGCGAAGGTGCGGCGGAGGGCGGATGCATCCTCGGGGGCGTCCTCCGGCGGCGGATCGGGGACGGCGGCACCGTCAAGGAAACCCTAGATGCGGCCCGAGGAAGGAGCACCAGCCTCGAGGGCAGCGGCGGCGGTGGCGGATCCCGGATGTCGGCGGTCGAGGTGTGGTTCGGCGGTGGATCGAGTCGCGGGCGGCGATGGTAGCAGGTGCGGATGGCGGCGGATCAAGTGCGGTTCCAGCGGCGGCGATTCTAGGCTCGATGTCGGGACCGTATGGGCCGTCATCATTGGGCTCAGTTTTTCAATTAACCGTGGTGGGCATATGGCGCCCTCCACGGTTATTCTTCCATTAACCGTGACCCCATCACGGTGACGGGCGCCCATGACTCCATTGTTCATCTCTGCTAGCCGCCAACCCTCATATTTCATATTTCGTCTTCCTATTTCTATTTATGACACTTTCATGGTGTGGTGACTCAAAAAACAACAATTGTAGTTGACACTTGTTTTTTGGTCTATGATGGAAGACTAGGTCTCTCCTCTCTGAAACCAGGACTTTGTTGGGCCGATGAAGCTGATGCGAATGTGAATTGGTGTGGGCCTAAATGAGGTAGCATAGGATGGATTGTCCGTTATTTGATGGCAGCTTGGCAAATTTAGTTGGGCTTTTTGTTTACACAGGCCTTATCCACTGCTATTGCCGACCGCAAATCTGGAATAGTTAGGCCGGTGAAACTCAGTAGTCAGGTTTTTGTGTAATTAGGGTCTGCTTGAGTCTGCACGCGCCGACCGCAAATCTTTATTACTGGGTGGTTGTTTGGCGCGGCGCGGTTCGTTATCCATTCGACAGTGTCCAGTTGTAGCCAATCGTCCCCCCAAAAAAAAAAAAAGTTGTAGCAAATCGTTGGCGTACTTGTAGTTGTGCCGAAAAGATTATGTTGACAAGTTGTTAATTGTTACACTTTTCCTATACGTCTGTCGCCTGAAATCTGTGGTCTCGTTCAGGCGACTGGCGTCGCCAGCGGAGACGATGTGGCGATGGCGGCGGAGCGCCGCCAGTTTTCCGTTGTCGGGTTAGTGCGGCTGTCGGGTCCAGTCCAAAAGCGTTGTGCGCGCCCGTTAACACCACTCCATCCAGCAACCCCCGTTCCTCTCCCCAGACTCCTCTCTCTCTCCCAGTGACCCATTCCCCGATCTGACCACTCTCCAATGTCTCCTCCGGCCCTGGTAGCCGCCCGTGCATGGAGCACCGGCTGCGGCGGCGCTGGCGCTGGCTCGCCCCTTCTCCTTCCCTTCAAAACCACAGCAACCCCCAATGGCGGAGAGAAACGGGGTCAGCATCTGTAGGCCTTGGATTCGTGTGGATTTAGGGTTCGTGATGGCGGTGTTCCTTGATTTTGTCTAGGGTTCATATAGCATTCATGGAGGGATTATGGCGCTGACGCATCCCCTTCTCCTTCAATTCAGCACCACAGTCGGCCCCAGTGGAGGAGCGGTGCACGCGTGGCAGTCGTCCCTCGGCGGCGGCTCGCTGGCGGCCATCCCATTTCAGTATCCTCATGCTGGTGCGTGACTCCTCCCTGCTGTTCCTCTCTATATCTGTGTTCCTCATTTGTTGGTTGATGTATCGATTTGCTCGATTCGTAAATCTCCTAGCATGAAGAGGCCATAGGGTTAGAGATTGGTGGTGATTTTGTTTTAATGTTGGATGAGCAAGCGAGCGTCGGCTGACCAGAGCCCCCACCCCATCGATCTGTCTCACTTCTGTTGGTGCCTCCTATCTGCAGCTTGGTCATGCTCTGCTGCTGCTTGCTCGACATGTGCTTCTGAAACTAAGTTGTCGTCAGGGATGGGGATGACACATCCAGATCGATCCTGGACTAGTTAAGCCAGCATGGGATTTTCTAGTCTTCATGTGCATGTGTGCTTGAGTCCTGAAACATTAGCAATCAGATTTGTATTTGTATTTGTCTTAGTTTCTCCAAATCTGGTGCATTCAGGTGATTTCCGATTAGATTAATTTTGCCAAATCATAGTTTCACCAAACAAGGACATCTCCAATCATGTGCGAGACGTGCGTGTTGACCCCACTGAATGACAACGATTTCTTCATGCCATCCAAAAGAAAACAAATACACTGCCTCTACTCATTTGTGCCTTGTTATTTGGTTTAATTAGTCAGTTTAATTTGATCATGTGCTGCAGTTATATGCCTTAACATCTGTGAAAAAGAGATAAAGGGTGTTGTGAGCTTTTGGACATACATGCGATATTTTCTCTTGTGCGCCGTGCACGCTCGTACTGAGCAGTACGTACTGATCCAATCCGCGCTATAATGGCCAGCCAGTCTTTTTGGATTTCAATCTATGAGTGATCAAGCTGCCTTAGTTTTGTTTTTTTGTCTGCAAAGTATGTAATTGGTAAAGTCGTTAGTTGTCTTTTGCTGCCAAAAGTCTAGACCATTTAACACCTGAAGGTATATATGAAACCAGCATAGGATCATGCTCGGAAAGAGGTAGCAGATCTGTCAAACTTGCAATGACCTCCTTGCAAATAATCACACACAGACGAAAAAAAATATCTGTGGGATGATCGTTGTACAAGAATTTTGCAGTTACTTGTGGTCTGCAGCCTGCTTGGTCTTGGTACATCGAGAGTCCTGCTATATCTCACAGAGTTTATAGATGGAACACCAGGCTTTTCAAAAAGTACACCAAGATGGATATTAGTACAAGATTGACATGTATCGGAATTATTTCAACACAAGGTCAGTCATTGCCTGGTCTAGTTGATTCAACGGATAAGCAGTTGTTCCCTAATTTTCATCGCATATCGGTATCCCCTGTGCACTGTATTTTTTTTCTATTAGTTTTCTATATGTGCTATATGGGATCAACTGTTTGGCAACAAAACTTCTGTGAGCTGATTACATGTTCCCAAATGCAAGATGCTGATGTCTAATCTGTTTAAGTAACAAAAATAAAAGTTACTTTCATGAATTGATTTTATTTCTATCACATATAGCATATAACATTGTTAAGATGAAGTATACATCTGTTGCTCTGTTCCTGTTATGTGCAAACATGTTCAAATCTGTTGGACCTGACTATAGTCTTTTTATTCTTGTGCCAGTTCAGCTAGTTTGCTCAAATGTAAGTAGTAACTAGCAGGCAATAGGCATTTAGGTCTATTTACCAACAAATAGTACTATTTATGATATCAGGCTTCAGAGTGAGTTTGTCCTCTTGTCTTTGTCACTAGTGAAACTAAAAATAGTTTGACTTAATCAAGTAAGTTTAGCTTGAACCACCAGATGGATATGTGTTTATCTGTTTGGTGACTTGAATTAATTTTTAACCAAGCTAAAATTCCATAGTAATATGGTCCCATGTTCAAAATGGTTTGAAGACTTGTTATATCTTTTGTCCTTTTCATCTGTTACACAAGATAGTTCTAGGGCGTAATCTTGGGAAAGACATGGTTGCACATTTTAGAGTGCATACTCGCATCTTCTCAAGATAATTATGTTCCTGCTACTTAACATTTTTTGTGTTATACTTTCCTTTTGTCCTACACTTCAGTTGTACTATAGCAGGCTCCTTATTCATGAGCTGCATTTAGTATTTATAGAGAAGTATATTTCTGTTGCTTCGATGATTATTGCACACATTTTATGCTAAAATTGCTGGTTTTGTTCATTGCAATTTGCATGGTTGCTATGTGTAATTTTTGGTACTGAGAATAAAAAAAGCCATTTGTCATTGGAACAGGGATCGCTTTTGTCTAGAAGCATTTGAAGCGGCTGAAGTGGCTGCAGTTGCTCATTGGGGGTAAGTCTTGGCTTTTGTTTACTGATGTGCATGTATGGCTATATGGCTATACTTAAAGTCCACATGCTACATATTTTTCCATGATTCTTTTCTTTGATTCCGATAGAATCATAGAACATGGTCGCTTCTGGTATGATATATCATGATGTGCATGAGCACTAATTGTCCAGTTTGCTATCGATTCCTTGTTTCTGTGTTCCTTTGTTAGAATGATCCGTAAATAGAAAGGATAGTTTGCCAAATTCAGACTTTACAGCTCCTGCTTCTCATTGGAGTATGTGGGCTGTTCTCATCACCTTTGCTGCAACGTTCTTAAATGCTTGTTAAATAAGTAAAAATTGCATTATCAAGAAATACTAGTTGCACTATTTCAAATGTGCAATTTGTTATTTGGAATTCTGTATTTTTTTTCCTGTAATTCTGATTTGAAGCTGCTACTGTTGTTGTTGTTCCCCACCTAGAGAAATGTCCACATGAAGTGTTTTGAAGTCTTCTTTAGCCGGAGGTCTTGCAAGTGTGCTCTCTACCTCTCTATTGCATCCTATTGATCCAATGAAGGTACATTCTTAAATGCTAGTGTGTTGTCATTCTGCAGGTCCTCCCCCTCTCTCTCTAATTGTGCTTGCATGAAGACAAAAGTTTGAGAGCTGTCTTTTGTTTTCACTTTTCCTATACCATAGGCGGTGAAACCCTGACTTCTTCCCCGTCGTCATCTTCCTCTGCTCTCGGTGGCTCCTCCACCCTATCCCCTCCCCTCCCGATTCTTGAACGCGAGCATCTCCTCCCCCTCCTCTGTGATTTGTCCTTCCTATAGAAAGCTCTGTGATCTCTGTGAGGGAAGAGGGTGGCCGCCGTGGGCAGACCAAGATTCTATGGTCTGTGACTTGTAATCTGTGCTAGTAAGCATTATGGTTTTCCGCCTCTCCTCCTCTAGGGTTCTGATGAGCATCTCCTCCTCCTCTGTTATTTGTCCTTCCTATAGAAAGATCTGTGGACTCTGTGGGTAAAGAGGGTGGTCGCACGGGTTGTAATCTGTGCTAGTAAGCATTATGATTTTCCGCCTCTCCTCCTCCTCTGTTATTTGTCCTTCCTATAGAAAGATCCGTGGACTCTGTGGGGAAAAAGGGGGTGGCAGGGCGGGAGACCAAGATTACGTGGTCTGTGACTTGTAATCTGTGCTAGTAAGCATTATGATTTTTCGCCTCTCCTCCTCTAGGGTTCTGATGAGCATCTCCTCCTCCTCTGTTATTTGTCCTTCCTATAGAAAGATCTGTGGACTCTGTGGGGAAAGAGGGTGGCCGCTGTGGGCGCTAGGGTTCGCCGGAGCTCCGGTGAGCTAGGGCCAATAGCTCTGTTATTTGTCCTTCCTATAGATTGCTCTATCCCTTGTTAATCTGTTATTCTCCAAACAATTTCTATTAATATGTGATCTGTGTAGGGATAGGCTAAGACTTTGTGGTCTATGACTTATAATAGAACTGTAGCCCTTTGTTCTAGCATGTATGAAAAAGCTTCCACCTGGCAGCCAAGCCCAAGAACTGCAGCCCCAAACTCTTCATGTGCCCAAGTCTTTGTACCATGTCTTTATATGGAAGAACTGTGGTTTTCTCAATTCTGGCCTTTGGATGCAGGTTGTGACGTAGGTTTTGAAAGGGGCATTACTCAGGGTCAGAGCATCTCGTACACAACCCTTCGACTTGAGGTACTTGTTGCTATCCACCTTTGTTCGAACCTCAATACTTCCATGTTATCTATTTCTTACATTGGAGGTACTCCTTTTTTTGATGATCAGGTGTGCAGAAAAAATTGTGACTTCATTAAAGTAGTGCTTGTTGTCTTCCAAGGTACCTCAAATATTGGAAATGTGCAATGGGGACCCATATCCTCTTGAGATGAGAGGAGAACTAGATGACACAACAGCTTTCACCAACTTGAAGAAGTGAGTCTCGGATTCCAGAGGATACCATTTCTTCATTTCATAGTTGGATTCACTCTTACTTATGAATTGTGCAGGTGGGGTGGTATAGCCTCTACCTTTTGGAAGAGTACTCAGCCCTACAGAAAGTTTCATCCATGAACTAGATGAGAAGGTATTGATCTCATTGCTACATTTTTATCATTCCTTTTTATTTCTCAGATCTATCACTTATAAATAATCAGTTTCCATGAGAAATGCTAGATCAACAGTACATTTTGTTGACCTGTGCCTGCCCACAGCAAGTTCTTATCCTTGTCCTTCCATAAAAATATTGTCTCTTGTGATTCTGTCCTAACTCACCTTTTTGTGATTCTTGTCAATTTTGATTTGTTTCTTGTGATCTGTGTCAACCCATCTGTGTCAACCCATGTTTCTTCTGGGTGAAACAAAGCAATGAGGAGGGAGGGAAGGAGAGAGAAACCTGACATTGCAATTTTGTTTTTAGGCAATGCAATCAGTGTATTTTAATATATCATTTAAACCATAAGTTGAATGGACATTACTATCAAGTGTCATGGGCTATTTTTCAGTGCTGTGTTTGGTTTCCAAAATTTGTTACATCCCAAGGATCTAAAACACAGAATATGTCAAGTTATAGTGGAGGATCACTATTGAATACTTGCTTTTGTTTGGGGTGGCATAAGTGCCTGCTTCTCATAACTATTTTGTTACAAGGATTCTTCTATCTTGTTAAAGTGTTTCGTTTGTGATAAATCAAATAGTAGATCTGCATACTACAGGGTAGTTGCCTCTACTAATCATCTGCCATTGACTAGGGACTTTTCTGTGTGTGTTAGTGTCTGCGACTCAGGGTATGTGTGTTTGTGTGCCTTTGTGCCTTTTTCTGCAATAGTGTGGATCTGAAATGCTCCTGTACAATATATGAAGACAAGATAGCAGAATAATATATGCAACTTGCAACCTGCTTTATTTGTTTGTTTAGTTTTTCAGGGTCTATGGCTCTATTCATTAATCAACTTAATTATCTGAAGAACAGTACACTTTCAGTTGTGTCTTATGATCTTGTACATGTGTGTTTAATGAGATGGTTGTGACCTGTAAGCACATGATCATTGAGTAAACTTATAACCATCTATCCTAGCCACTCACCTTGTCCTTTTCCATTGAAAACCATGAGCTAGAAAATGCATGCCGCTAGCATTCACTGTTAGTGTATCAATAAGATTCAGGCAATTAGCATCGTGTTTTGAATTTTATTTATGCCAGAAACATCATTCTTTGTTTTCCCATACACTGATTTATCATCAAGTAATGACGTCATGAATAAAGTGCCAGATTGTAGTAGAAATTTGTGCAGTCAATTACATTCCTTCTGCTTCTGTAACATTATACTTGCTCTAATGCCATGATGCATTACTTCAACAGGTTTATGTCAAATACAGTGGTCTTTTCCGCATCTCAAGAGAAGCATATCCATATGAGGACACTGCCCAGCTTCTTTCTCGTGTGATGTTTCTATGGAGCCAATCGAATAATGTGGGGAAGGTGAATCCGCATACCCATTGATAGTTTCAATTGGTCATAGACTCTAACAGTGCTCAGAAGTTAACTAATACCATGCTCTGAAGTTTTGAATCAGCAAATTTGTCAAAAACACAAGTGTTGACTTACCACAGAAACCCCAGCAGCAATTACATACTCATAACTGAAAGGGGAAAAAAATATGGTATGGAATACACTAGTCGTATAATCCCTTCACATTGAGGAAATACACACTTCCGTGGATTGATTTTGCCCTGAACTCTTATGCAGTGACTTCCCTATGTGGTTCCTGAATGTGGCTACAAAGGAGCAAAGGATGCAGTATCTCATGTTGCAGGCAAGATATCTGTTTCACCATCAGATTTGGAATGGATCCTGGGGAAAACAGTGAGCCAGCTATTCCAAGGTGCATGGGTTGCTCCATGAGGGAGCTGTCATGATCAGTGTATTCTCTGTAACTAATTGGAAGAGTTTGATTTTCCTTATTAGTAGACTCGACGGTCTATTCCGACATAGAATAGAGATAAAAGCAAGTAAAAAAATATTTATGAAAATACAAAAAATTTGATGAAAAAAAGGGGGGGACAGGAGGCAAGATCAAATATCTATGGGGCACCCTTACTTCACTTTTCTTTTTTTGCATTTCTCAGTAAAAAGAGATCAGTGCAGTATAGAATTTTTTTTCACTACTTCCATTCATGTTCAAAAGGCCAACCGCAAGAACAAGGCCAGCTGAATGCGAGTTCAATTACGAGGAGATGGGCAAGCCAAGCCTGCTAGTAGCCAGTATGAAAAACATTGATTGAAACCACTTGATGATGAACGAGAAGTAGCTCGATCCGGCTACTTTATCCCCAACTTTGATTTCACGTTTCTGTAAAATATATACACGAACCATTATGTCAAAGGGTCCCTGTGGATCCATTTCACATCGATAACGCGCCCTCTTCCACCTATAGGTAGTTTGAGAGAAGTTTGTTTTGAAGTGGATACCTCAAGACCAAAAATAGCCCGTAATAATCCAGCTTCCGCGATATACGACGATTCGCTCGCTATCCGAGGCGTTAATTTACCTACTAAAATATCGCCGTTTCTACCCGGGATCCCAACCTCACAACTCCATTTCTGTCCAAATTGCGGAGTAAATGTTCTTCTAGATGTGGTGTAGCTATTTATGAGATCAGTGTCTGCTTTGTGTTTGTATGATTTGAGCAGCAGGCAGTTCAAAAGGTTGACCTATTTGGAAATCTCCGGATCTATGCTTGTTTTCAACTCCCGAAGCATTTCATCGCTTGCTACGCCCTTCCTCGTCTCTGGGTGCCTAGGGCGTAAGCTACCGCAAAATGAATGAAGGAAAAAGGCCTCGGGATCGATAATAATCCGTTTGATCTGTTTTACCGAGAAGGTCTATGGTTCAAATCCGTATAGCCCTAATATATATGTATTTTTTTTCCATTTTAGGATGGATATCTTATGTTTCCTTTAGTAAATCCTGTATGTACTTTAGTGTTCCTAATCCCTCACTAACTTTTGATGGATTGCCTTATGAACCGTGGATTTTTTTGTTTTGGTATCTCTGGAATATGAGTGTGTGACTTGTTAGAATTGATCCTATTGAGAGCTCTCGTATTGAAGCAAGTGCCAATCCGTTCTTAGCTTAGTTAAGGCAAACAAACCCCATTAGTAGTGGCAGAGCGGAGCATATGAGCAGATCCAAGTATCCCTGAAAGTAGGCTTTCAATCAAACAAGGGAAGCTCATCTATGGATTGAACACCTAGTGCGAGCGAGGCTTTCTTTATAGTAGCGCCTTTTCCTAACTAGCTTTTCTTACCCATTTACAAGTCTTTAGTATCATCTATTCAATTTCTCTTTTTTACCAATTTCCTCCTTCCTGTGGATTTTCCATCGATTTGATAGCACCATTCTAGGTACTAGAAGCTCGCTCTTTACCCGATCATTCAAACATTTTGTGGGCGGCGCGCCTGCTCTATTGTTGCGTAGCAATAGAAGCCTGCTCATGCTGCCATGTCTAATGTTTTTTTACCAGGGGATTGTTTAGCCAATGAAGGATTTCGCGTCACAGAATGAATCGAAGAACTAAGAACGTTTCCAATACCGACAGCAGCTCCCGTTCTTCCTTTCAGGAAGGGAGGATTAGGGAAGTCCTATTGATTACTGCTTTCTCCAGACCGCCGGGAAAAGCATGAAAAAAAGGCTCGGCTCAGCTTCTACTTAAAAAGTGTTTTAAGCAGGTTTCCCTTTCACCAAAGAGAGCAAACAGTTCTGTAAGTGGCAGATCAAAGCCAGAAGTAAAGTGCCTGGTTGTCTTAGTCTGAAGGATGAGAACCCACTATGTAGCATTTAGTAGTTATTACCTTTGCAATTGCGGTTCGAATCTATCCGATCTTTATCTTTTTGCTCAAAGAACGAATAAAACCCCTTGTTGAAGCCCTTTATGATAAGCTTCCCTGGATCTGGGAAGTATGTAGACGACAAGAAGGAACTAGCCTTATTTGCCACTTTCAACCAGCCTCGCGTTCTTCAATTAATACCACGTAACCGAGCAATCAAGCGTACAATTCAAACTAGAAAACAACAGCTCGAATACGAAGATTTATAAGCGCCTTTCTTCTTAGGTATCAATTTAAATAGTAAAAGAATATGAGTTTGCAGTATGCTGGGGGAAGATTAACTCTAAGAGGTCTCAGCTTAACGGATGTGAAGATAATAAGAATGAATTCGAAAAGGTACGCTTGGGAAAATCAAAACAAGCTTATGAAAACCCCGTGTTTTTGTCCATTTTCCCCTCTTCCCTTGGGAGACTGCCCTATTGTGGTTGTGCGAAACCACCTCCAAAAAGAAGATGGATCCTTCATTCTCCTGCAGATCTTGATAAGCTGCCCGGAGAATAGAAAGATTATCACCCGCGTTAATATGTGAAAGATAGGAACGAACCGCCTCCTCTAAAATGTAGGGCTCGAGGGGAAGTACGGTTGCGCTCCTATTATAGACGGAAATGAAATCGAGGATAAACCTCGAACTCAGGGTAGTTGACTTTTTCATACCTAAGAACAATAGCATCAGTCGAGCTAGCAGGGATGATCCCTAGTCTGTCATTATTGTTACGCCGACCACCAGGCCGTGAGGCTTTCCCCGAGGATGTTTTCTATTTACATTCCGTCTCTTAGAAAGAGCCGCTAAACGGTCGGACCAGACAGGTGCAGGTAGCTTGACATTTCACCTCATGTACGGTTCTGTAGAGGGACAGCAAGGATGACTTATCTGTCGACTTTTCCACTATCAACCCCAAAAAACCCAACTCTGCCTTACGTAAAGATCCACCCTACAATATGGGGCCAAAAAGCCAAAAAAATAAGTGATTCGTTTTTAGCCCTTATAAAAAGAAAACGGATTCTTGAACCTCTTTCACGCTCATGTCACGTCGAGGGAACTCTCTGCCTGGCTTGGCTTTGTTAGCTTCGTTCTCCTTACCATAAAGTCTATTTATTATTGGATCCGACCTGTGAGAAACCAATCGGAGTTCCTACATTGGTACTACTAGTTGAGCCTATATGAGCATACGTTGGATACGGTGCAGTTATATAAGCTAAGAAAGAGAAAACCCAACCTAACGTATAAAGAAAGAATATTTATCGGTAATGCTCAGGAAGAAAGAAGGGGTCATTTTTTTGTTTTTTATTCCACCCTTATGTACCCTTCTTTGCATTTTTTCTAAAGCCTGTTCAACCTCATATCACCTAGAACAAGTCATGGACTTCTTCAATGATCTCGAAAAAAGATTTTGAGTTCTGTATGGCTTTTTTTTCTCTTCACTCGGACCAATCCACCTAGTCGACTTCTTGTATTTTTTGTGAGTTGTGTATCGACGCAGCATCAAAAAGAAAGTCTGAATTTTCCACGGAAGCCGATATGTAGTGGAGAAAGAAGAGTAGCCCCCCAGGTCATCAATTAGTAATAGAGTAATCCTAGTAGTAGTCCTCTTGCCTAGCGGAGTCAGCCCTTAAAGGGAAGACCAAAGATTGGACATCGTTGTCTAAGCGTGCTTCGGTAGATCCTTTTTTTCTGTGCCAGGAACCAGATTTGAACTGGTGACACGAGGATTTTCAGTCCTCTACTCTACCAACTGAGCTATCCTGACCCTTTCTTGTGCATCATCTTAGTAAAGTATTGGCCAAACGGTACTTCGAACTTGGAACGAGCATGAAGAGATTAACGAGACTTCTTTCACAGAAATTTTGTAAAAAAAAAATCTATACCCTCCCATGGAAGGGTGGTTTTGATTTTTAGGCTAGTTGAGTAGTTTTTATAAAGGTTTTATTTGTTTATTACTCTAAACTAAATCAATGATTTGCAGGATACTTTAGTAAACCTACGGTGCTGGTAAGGTCGGGACCGTGGTCGTCCGTCTCCGCTTTGCCGGCCGATAAGATCACTGAGATTGACCAGCCAGCTGGGTAGGTACTAGAAAATCTGTGAATTCTAAGAAGGAGTATGCAGACAAGCAAAGAGTCAGTTCGCACCCTAGCCAGACAGAGGTTACTAGAAAAGAGATTGAATCTTGGACGACCCTAAATGGGAATGACATGTATGCATTTCGATTAGGATCTATTCTACGGTTATGACTACAAGGATCATTATTTGTGAGGACGTAAATGTGCCAGACTGTTGTAACCTCATCTTAACTTCCTATTCGATATATAGGATTTACCGCCAACAAAAGCACCTTCCTTTTAGATTGGATTCCGTGCTTGCTTTCCCTCGCTCTACCCAGCCACATATTCGTTCCCCATCCCAAGGGCCTGAGGCAGGTTCGGAATAATAGCAACATGAAAGGGAACCCAGGGACCATATTCTTCTCCAATCTGAGTTTTGCTCAAGTCTCGAGCTAGAGCAGGCATACGAAGGTTATCAATTAGACTTACCGGCCGCCCGTTCCATTCCACTAGGTGCCTTTTAGGATTAGGATTCGGAACGTTTCCGTAGAGGATTTCGCAGTGCCTGATACTAAGGTCATATACGCAGCAGTTGGATCCGAGGAGCCCTCCTCATTAGGTATTAAATTTGTATGTTTTGCCAAATCTGAATTCATCAAAAAGTAACTCATTAGCTGAAAAGCACTTGCTGACGCGTCTTGGGTAATTGGTGTTTTTAAACTTCTTTTTTAAGGATGGACAGGAGGAAAACACCCACTTACGACTGATGAATTTAAGGATGCAAAGCTCCCTATGCCTACTGTTCTCAATATGGCACCAGCCTAGCCTACTGTTCTGAGATCAATAGCAGCCTAGCCAACCCCAAATCTTACTTGTTCTGAGCTTCGAGGCCCCCGGGCGCCGAGCTGAGCGATGCCGCACCAGGAGGGACGAGCCGGAAAACCAAGCTCAATGACAGCCATACCTGCCCACCAATCCTCGGAGGTCAGCGACACCACCTTGGTCACCCCTGGACGCCTCCACCTCGATGAGCATGGGATCAAAATCCCGAATCGGGCTGTCCAGGCCGCGGGACACAGCAAGGTCAGGCGAGCAGCACCTGTGATGCGGAAGTTGTGAGGCAACCTGAGCGGTCGACGGAGGCGGCGACTGCTGGACACGAGGAGGCGGCATAGTGGTAGAGTCCAACTGCCCCTCGGAGCCAGCCAAGGACTGGGCACGCCCTGCAGCATCGCAACCCTCGGTGGCGTCCTGCGCTGCCACCTCCTGGGTTAGAGGGTCGCAAGGCGCACACCCAAGCTTGCATGCCCATGCGGTGTCCGCCCCTCCTTGCACGAAGGCAGCGTGATGGCGGCGACATTTAGCGGCGATGTGGCCCGCGTGCGAGGCAGTTGAAGCAACGTCCAGCTAGCTCCGGCGGGACCGGACGGCGTGACTTGGGTGCCGCAACCCTCGGATGGCGGCGCCACCGTGTCGATGACCCACGACAGTCCGAAAACCGTCGGCGTCGACCTCGGGCACCGATGGCCTCAGCGGGCCAAGCCGCCGAACACCGAAATCCTCGCGGCCTCTTTGCGGGCGAAGTCGATCTTTGTGTCCGAACCTTTGCGGCGCGGTCGACCCCCGCCGGGCCTCGAAGGTCACCACGGCGGCAGCTCCTAGCGTCGCGGCCGCAGCCTCGAAGCGGCGGGCGTTGCCCGAAGAGCCTGGCGGCGACATCAAGGAGCGAAGGCGCGGAGCGGGGAGAGTCGTCGTCGGAGGTGCCGGCGGCGTCGGTCTAAGCGCCTAGCCTTTGAGCGTCCACTCGAGGCTGCCTCGAGGGGTTGAAGGGGGCAGCGTGAGGAGAGAGGGATGACGACCAACAATGGGAGAGCGGCGACATCTTCACCGCGCGCGCGGGGCGCAAGTGGCGGCGACGCCGGCCACAGGAGCCGATCGCCCACACCACCTTTGTCCTCGCCCCGTCGGAGATGTCCTCAACGGCGCCCTCCTCCTCTGGCTGCAACTGGCGTCGTGGGCGCCCACCGAGGGGCCCAGGTGCAGGAAGTGACGATGTCTGTGTGCGCGTCGGTCGCCGGGCGACGGATCGGAGGCTGGCAGCGGGACGGGAGGGAGGCTCGGACCGGGGCGTCCCCCCCCCGAGAAGGGGGGCGAGAGCCCGTAGCGCGGCTGCGGCGGCTGCCGCGCGGCCGGCGGCGGTGGCGGCGCGCCCGTCCGCGCGCGCGTCCCCCGGGCCTGGGAGGGGAGGAGAGAAGACGAGCAAACATGGAGCCCGCCGGATGTCTGCACACCGGCGCGGATGGGGCTCGACGGAGGAGCAGCCGCCCGAGATGGAAGAGCGACGGAGGTGGAGGCGCCGGCCCCTCGCGGCCGCCCCGTCGCGGGGACCCCTCGGCCGGGTATGCCCCGGACGCGGGACGGCGCCCATCGAAGCGGCGGCAAGGCGCGGCGGGCCCCCCAAGCCCGACGGAAGGGCGGCGACCGGCCGACTTCCCTCGGCGGCCCCCAAGCGGCGTCGGAGGCTGGGAGGGAGAGGCGGGGAGGTCCGCCCGGCGGCGCGGAGGGAGGGGCCCGGGGACGCGCCGTGGGGGAAGACCGGCGGTGTCACCATCGCCCCGCGTCCGGAGCTCGGCGGCGGGCGGCGTCGATCCGCCATACCCGGGAGGCGCGAGACGAGACTGCCCTCCATACGTGAGCGCGACGCAGGGGTCCTGGATCTGGTGTTGGTGGAGGAGGGGGGGCTAGGAGGAGAGGTGCACGGCCGGCGGACCACCGGCGGTGGCGGGGGTGTCGGGCGTCGCCCCCCATCGCCCCCAACGGTCGGGTAGACCGGCGACCCCAGTGTGCACTGCATCTGAATACTCATGAATATGCAGTTGCCAGGTCTTAACCAAATCAGTCGTTGGAGTTGGTGCCGTCACGACGAAACCCTTTCTCGTTTTCTGCTCGTTTTTTTGTTCTCGCATTGAGCCCTTTTCGAGCCTTTTGGCTGCCCTATCGCCGCCGAACGGATTAGTCGGTTGCTTTGGTCGGTACGGATGCTCGAGTAGAATATATATACATACTATGTGGCTATACTATGCATGCATGGGATATGCGACTCTTCAAAGTTTCGTAATGCCAGTTGACTCCAGGTTTAATTTGTTTATTTATTTGATGATCGCGGAAAAGAGGAAATAATCCTGCAGTCCTCGTCAGACTGTACGTACAGCGTACTGCGTTCGTCTGCACGAGGTGATTTGGCGATCCCTTTTTCCTGTGTGGGATCGCTTCATCAGCTGATTTATTGAGAGGGACAAGGATGCGTTTATGCGATTCTAGTTTTAGGTGGTACTGCTGCCATTCGAGAGCAAAATATAGGTAGAAGAATTTTTTCTACCTAAAGAGAGACTTAGGTAGTAATGTTGGAGATGCTCTTAGTAAGCAAATGTATAGCAAATAATTGCCATGTTTTACACAGTACATTAGTATATTTCAAAGTAGATTAAAACTTAACACGTGAAATTAACTAATTTTCGGTCGATACAAACAAAATAATATTATTTTCAATGTTTATTTTTATATGAATTTAATATGACGTATCCTAATGTAGCCAACCAAACAAACCCTTGTGCTCAATCTGATTATAACAAAGCGCTAGTGCATTGCACGTTTTAAGCCTATATCCCTGTTCAGGCTGCTGGTACTGATGCCGCGACTTGCGGCTTGCGCCATGGGTTGAGATCTACAGTGATACCTTGGTATTTTTGAAATCCTCAACTTTTGGTAGAGATATGATATATGTAGGTATGCATATTGTCATATTGAATCTATGTAATATCTATGTAATAACGTATCAGAAACATTTTATTGCAGACGTCCGGAACTCGAACGTTCGGACGAACGTGGCAAGCTGGGCCTGTAGACCAGGGCCCATAAGCCTGCTGCCATCAACAATATTTTTCACCTACCCGCAGACACCTCCCTCTTCGCTGCCCTGCTCTGCTTCGTCCTTCTCGGCGGCTACTCCTTTCTCGGGCACAGGGCCCTCTTCTCTCCCAGCGCTCTGTCTCCGGTGGCGGCGGTCGTGGATCCACCGGATCCGACGGGGGCGGCCATGGATCTACTGCCAGGTAGGTCTCCATGTCCCCGCCCCCCCTCCTCCAACTGCCCCCACACATCTCTCTTGTTCCTTCTGCTCTCGAGGTCTCCATGGCTTTGCACCCGATCTGTGCTCCTGCTCAAAATGTTTCAATAGTTGATTTTCATTGTTTTTTCACATGTTTCAGTTGTATGTGTCCAGATGTTTCATTTTGTTTTTCTGGATGTTTCAGAAGTAAATATTGGTCTATGTTTTGAAACACATGTTTCAAGTGTTTCATTGGTTTGAGAATTATGTTAAAAATGTGTTCCTCCGGATGTTTTGAAGTTGACTTTCAGTGTTTTGCAAATGTTACAATGGCTCCATACGAATGTTTGAATAGCATGTTCTCAGGTGTTTCAAATCATTTAACTGAATGTTTCAAGAGCAAGTTTTCAGGTGTTTCATTTGTTCTCATATTGGTCTATGTTTTGAAACACACGTTTCAAGTGTTTCATTGGTTTGAGACTCATATTCATGTTGCACATGATTTATATGGTTGTGTCACAGGTACAACGGATCTCGGTTGGAGCTCGAGATCTCTCATGGCCATGGTCGAGGCCGTTCCTTCCTCCACGCTGCTCCATGGCTGGGGTCGAGCTTGAGGTCTCCCATGGCCATTGGACGAGAGATCGTTCCTTTCCTCCACGCTGCTCCATGCTGGGCCGGGTCGAGGCCGTCCCTTCCTCCACGCTGCTCCATGGTGCGCGCTGGTTACCGAGGAGTTTTTCATCGTTGCGACACGGGCGGTGGGCAGGGGGGCCCTCGGTAGGCGCAGACGTCCGCGAGCGGAGGCGTCGCAGCAGGTAGTTGGCTTAGTGGGCCGTAGTGCGGGCAGGCCCCCGGCAGGGTCGATGCAGATGCGGGGAGGGCATCCGGACGGGTCGGGGGCGCAATCGTGCCCGTAAATGTATATTTTGGTGTTAATTGGCTTTTTTTCGAGTTGAAACTCAGCCCACCGCTACCTTTCGCGGCCTCCTACCAGGCCATGCACAAGGGCAAAGGGCGCACCGCGCAAGGCCCAATGGCCGTGGCCCACTAAGCCACGGGGCGCACGCCCGTGTTCAGCGAGCGGCGATGGCAGGGACGGGGGCCCAGGGTCGGCGCTCCACTCCCGGTCCGGCGGCGGCGACGGCGGCGTCGGGGCAGGTGCGGGGAGACGCGGCGGCGGCGGGCTCGTGGCGGCAGCAGCCAGCCGCCTTCCTCTCGCGGTGCTGCCGCCAAGAAGTCCCAACGCTGCAACAGCGTGCCAAGCCGACCGAGATGCCATGCCATTCGATCGCACCATGGAAAGAGGAGATTGCCACTATAGTTGAGGTTATTTACCCGCTATTGCCATCAGTACACTCCCTCCCCGTTCCGTTTCCCTTCCCCTTCTCCTTCCGCTTCCACATTCCTTCCTCCCGGTCCACGACGACGCGCATCCCGTCCGCGCGTCCCGTGCTCTCGCTTCTTCTCAGAGGCGACTAGGGTTTGCAGGCTGCCGAGAGGGTGCTACGCTACAGATATGATATGGACGTGCAGTCTGCACTAGGAACGAAGTAGTTTGATTGGTCACCGGGTGTGGTGTGTCTAGCTACACCACTCAGCTGCGCGGATCTAGTCATCGGACAACAAGTGGTCCTTGAATTTTATTTATTGTTTCGATTTGAACTCCCCAACTGCTAGCATACACAGAATAAGCTGCTGTGAACAATGACTCGGTTCCCAATAGAGTTGCAGCTTTTTTTGCAGAGAAAATGTAAATAAGGCCTCGTTTAGATGGCAAAAAACTTGCCAAAAAAACACTGTTACAACTCCTGTAGCACTGCTGTAGCACTTTCGTTTGTATTCGGTAAACATTGTCCAATCATGGACTAACTAGGCTTAAAAAATTCGTCTCGTGATGTACAATAAAACTATATAATTATTTATTTTTTTACCTATATTTCATACTCGAACATATGTCTTTTAATGTATTTAATGTGATGTGAGAAAGAGTGAAAAAAAACTGAAAAAAAAATCGTTAGAAATTTTAGCCATCTAAACAAGGCCTAACTTTCTGCCTAGCAAATTTTCTAGCTGGTATGCCAATATGTTAGTATATGTCGTTTCTACTTGGCGTGAGCCTTAAGCTTTGTTGGGCCGGGGAAGCTAAGACGGATGCAATTGATGACGGGCTAAATGAAATGGGGAGGGCATCGATCGGCCTCAAAATCTACATGGATTGAATTGAGAATTACCAAACTGTCCATACTTGCAGTAACAGCGAATAATGTCTCAAAACAACCAAATTAAGAGCGCCATGAGCGCTCTGGAGTTCAACAGTCGAACATATATATATCCTGTGGAATTATTATTACAGTCTGATCAAAACACGCCTTCTGTTCAATCATGCATACAGTATGAATTTAACTGCTGAAACCGTTCGAGCATCGTGCAGCACTCTCGAGGTGATGGGACATGCATGAACAACACCTGTCTTCCTCACATCATCTGCTTAACATGGTGGTAGAAATGAAGCAGAGATGGCACACAGGAACACATGACACAACCATGGCCGCTACCTCTCTGAAAGCATCATATCAGGTGGTACTTTGGGACCGCGTGGGGATCAGAACGATCATGGAACCTGCGACGATATGATTCCATATATGTATACGATCGAGAGCTGCCATCACTTCAGGCCAGGGTTTTACCTTGGCCACATCTCAACGAAGGCCGGACCCTTCAGCTAGCCTGCATATATATGCAAAAGGTGGGCCAAAAATTAAACCAGGAACATGTCGAACATACTCATAATCTCTCACTACCATGCATGCTTGGTGCATATATCAATATATGTAGGAAGCTGGGAAACATGCAATGGAGTTTGATCTTGTGTATATAGATGATGCCCTTCTTTTGAAAGAATGGGAAAGCTAAATCACAGACACTCAAACCATTATATGCACAATTTCAAGTATCAGAAAGTATATATATATAAAAACCTGTGCCGATTCATTCAAAAACGTAATGTCTAATAATGCAGTATGAACTTCTAGACCTTCAAGTATATAGATCACCCAAATAACACGTGGTTTTTATTCAAGTCCCAAACCATAAGCAGATAATCTGGCCTTTTAGGAAGAACTTGTTATCCATCTTTCACATGCAAGTAGCTTAGTAAGTCTCACCCCACCCCCACCCCCTATAATTTAGGAGATCTAGAAGCAAAACGCAAGGGTTTTTGCTAAGCGCGAATCAAGTCCTTTATCACTTTTTGCACAGATAATAAAACAGAAGCAGCGGCCGGGCCGGTTACAACGGGCGCAAAAAGTTTAGCAGATTTGTTAAGAGAATAGGCTTTCGGTTTTGTCCCTACCTCTTTTTTTGTTTCTTCTGTACTCTTGCTAACAGCAACTCCAAGAGACTTTCTATATCCTTCCTAATTGTTAGGAATAGAGATTTTGGTGGAAAAATATATACCCTCGGCAACAACTAATTTAATTGGTTATCCAAGCATATATCATCCTTTATTCCTGATTTCTCGCTATAGCCAATAAAGATGGACAGCGAGGAGAACTTTCTAGAGTGTGGACAAGATATAGAAAAGATGTTGGAGAGTGAAAAGGTATATAGAAAGCAATTTTTTATTCAAATAGCTCTCTAAATGATGATTTAGAGTGTGTGTTTTTTCTTAAAAAGTCTCTTGGAGATCCTCTAATAGCGTTGTACCTTTCTCTCCTATATCACTGAAATAGGCACATCCTCATGCCTGTTCATTCAAAAAAAAACACTAGTTAGCTTATAGTGCAGCTATATAATCATGGAAATATACAACTATACAACTTTATACAGTAATTTTCCTATAAAAATTGCCTTTTCTAGTTTACTTTTACAGTAAGATCATACCCTGCTGTTCTGCTCAAAAGTAATGAATGTCAAGCTTTTTTTAATTAGTAATGTCAAGCTTTTTTTAATTAGAATGCTCAACAAGAGGTCATTCTAAACTTAAAGTATTTGTCACTAAAACATAATGAAAAGCATAATAAACTAAACTTTGGTTAATCACATCAGGCTGCCTCAATAATATTTGATTATGTACAGTAGTGTTGACACGAAGTTAGGGCTTCGCACCAAACACACCACGAGGGCCTTGGACGCCCACGAAGGTTGCAAACAACCTAGTAGCAGCGAACACCGCAGCGTGATCAGCCACGAACGATCCGGAGATCGCTAGAGCCGATGTGGAGCTCGGTGAACGGCTGAAGAACCTTCGAACGTACCTCCGGGAAGACCCGTCGGGAAGCACGCACGCAAGGGTTGCGCTAGGGGCAGCGGATGCGCCTAGCACGCCGGCGGAGAACGCGGAGTTCGTCGTCGAACAGCAAGTATAGGGTTGGAAGAGACAAAATTAGGGTTTTGAGAGTTGTAATATGACGATTTGGGTAGATGGGATCAAATCGGCCATGAACCCCTTCATTATATAGGGGAGGGTGGTCTTATCCTTTTAGGAAGGCGTCCTAAGACGTTTCCAATCACCAGAAATCGCGACCAACAAGTTTGGAAACAAACCGAGTCGGTTACGATTCGGATCAGCCCGAAATCGGGCCGACCGGACGCACGCACAGTACCACCGGACGCGCCGGTCATGTGCGTCCGGTCGATTCGAAGAAGTCCTGGAACCGACCGAGCGTGCCCCGGCGACGGTCGCTCGGCCGACGACGCTGGCGTCAGTGGCCGGACGCACGGTGCGCGGCGTCCGGTCGATTCGAGAGTTCGAAATCGGCCACGCTTCGGCCGGACGCGCCCGGTCTTTGGCGACCGGTCGCTCCAGCGTCGGTGCGGCGTCCGGTCGCCTGCGGAGGTGCTGGCGACCTCCGTGCCTTGGCAGCGTCGATTTTGACTAAGTCTAAAAATTGGCGGTGACTTGGACCTCAAAAAATGACTAAGTCTGGAATTTTGCGGTGAGTTAGCTCTTCGAAATTTGGCTAAGTGCGGGATTTTACCATGCCTTAGTCAAGCCATTTTTGGGTGTCAACATATGCCCCCTGTTTTTCGGGTGAGAGATGCACGATCCACGAAAACAATATAAACCAAACAACACGAATGCCCATCGTATCGGTTGTACGGTGACTAAGGCGATATTGTATATCGGCCATTTTGTTCTAAGGGCGATGCATGCATCGGCCATTGCTTGAGAGCACTTAGGCATCTTGCCAAACACTAGGGAAATATTTTTCAAGTATCTCCCGTTAATCGCATTGCCTTTGCGTTTTCCATCATGAATATACTCAAGCTCATAGGAATTTCCGGATGTCACTTTGATCACTTTGAATGGACCTTCCCAATTGGGCGACCACTTGCCAAACTCATTACTCTTCGAGCCTATCGGTAATATAGTTTGCCAAACTAAATCACCGATTTGGAGCGATTTGCTCTTAACCTTCTTATTGTAGGCTCGGCAACCCGGGCTTTGTCCTTCTCAATCTCCTTTAAAGCTAACAACCTTTTGTCGGTTACCTCATCAATGTTGTCCATCATTAGATCGTGATACATAATAGGAGATAGATCATTTTGCTTAGCAAATCTATATGCATCCAAATTTACTTCAACAGGTAGTACCGATTCTTGGCCATAAACCAGCTCATAAGGGTAACCTTTGTAGCACCATGCCTAGAGATGCGGTGAGCCCATAGAGCTTCCGACAAGACTTCATGCCACTTCACGGGATTATCTTCTATCTTCTTTTGAATAAGCTTGATCAAAGTCTTATTAGTGGATTCAGCTTGTCCATTGGCTTGAGCATAATATGGAGATGATTTAAGCATCTTGATCTTATATGATTCGGCAAATGCTTTCACTTCTTTTGCCATAAATGACGTTCCTTGATCCGTAGTTAATGTTTGTGGAATGCCGAATCTATGAATGATATGCTCGGTGATGAACTCAATTACCTCCTTGTGTGTCATGTTCTTCAATGGAACTGCTTCCGACCATTTAGTGAAGTAGTCAGTAGCAACCAAGACGAACTTATGCCCCTTCGAAGATGGTGGATGAATCGCCCAATGAAATCAATCCCCAACCACGGAAAGGCCACGGTTTGATGATAGGATGCAACATAGCAGCCGGCACTAGCTGAATATTCCCAAACCGTTGACACTCTTCACATCCTTTGTAGTAGCGAAAAAGCAATCGGCCATCATAGTAGGCCAATAGAAACCAGCCCTTCTTAACAACCACTTCATCTTTGGAGCCGATTGATGCGCACCACAAATGCCTTCATGCACTTCTCCCATTGCCACTCTTGCCTGATCGGTTCCTAGACACTTTAGCAACAAATCTTCGGCAGTCCTCCTATAAAGTTCTCCATTGTGCAATGTGTACTTAAAGGCAAGCCGCCGAACATTCTTGTCAACCTTAGTGCTAGGATCCTGCAAGAATTTTATGAGAGGAGTCCTCCAATCTTCTAAATCGGTACTACCATTGTCCAAAACAGAAATAGACCGATTTAAAAGAATTCTACTTTGCTGCCCCAAATTGTAAGTGACATCAGTTTGTCCAATTGGCTTTGGTTGAACCGAATTTTCACTAGAATTTGAAGCAAGCAAACTTTCATGCATCGGTAAATGTTGTAAATGAAAATATTTATCTTTTACCTCAAAACCGATTGCATTTTGAGCAAGCAAATTTGCCCTAAGCACATACCTCTTATGCGCATGATCTCCTCCCTTTATGTAGCCCGAAGCTTGTTGAGCTAGCAAATTTCTTTGTATGATTTTCTTCTCTTGGAACATGCCGAATCTTGAATTCGGAAAATTTACCAATTAAATCAATACAAGTATTAAGGCGAACACGTAATGATCCATCCAAACATTGACATTCACCGGATACTTGCTGAACTACAAGTAATGAATCACCAAATGCTTCCACATGATCAACTCCCAAAGCATCTAACATGATCAACCCGAATAATAGAGCTTCATATTCGGTTTGGTTGTTAGTACATTTAAACTCTAATCGGCTTGACATAGGAATTTCAGCACCAAGAGGATTAACAAGAACAACACCAAGACCAGCACCATCTTTGCAAACCGATCCATCAAAATACAAACGCCATGGGGTAGTAGTGATGTATTCTACTTCATGATCAAGATTTATGCTATGCTCAACAATAAAATCAGCAAGAACTTGACCTTTTAATATTTTCAATGGTTCGAAAGTCAAGTCATATTCAATTAAAGAGTATGCCCATTTGCCCACCCTTCTAGAAAGGATTGGCCGAAACAACATATGTTTGATTACATCGGCACCGGCAAGCTACCACACATGTGCTTGACAAAAGATAGTGTCTCATTTTGGAACAAGCAAAATAGAGTGATAGACATAATTTTCGATATGGGCATACCTTGTCTCGGGATCAAGAAGACGGCGACTAAGATAGGCAACAACACATTCCTTTCCTTCGTCCTCTTGAGTAACAACGGCTCCAATCACCTTATCTTCGGCGGCGATGTACAATCGGAAAGATACCCCCTTCTAGGTGCGCGAAGAACGGCGGTGAAGACAGATATTCTTTCAACTTATCAAACGCATCTTGTTGGCTTGCCCCCAGGCAAAATCAGCTTCATACTTCAATTTGAGGATGGGGTGAAAGGAATAATCTTCCCAGGACAAGTTAGCAATGAATCTTCTCAAGTAGTTCACTTTGCCTAAGAATTTTTGCAAATCCTTCTTGCATTGAGGTGCTTGAACTGCCTTGATCTTTTCTATCCTTTTAGGATCAATCTCTATGCCTTTCTCATGAATAATAAATCCGAGAAACTTCCCGGTGATACTCCAAAGGCACACTTGAGTGGATTCATCTTCAAACCATAGAAGCGCATTCTCTCAAAAGCAAGACGCAAATCGGCTAAATGAGGATCATGTGAAGCCGATTTAATCACCACATCATCAATATACACTTCCATGATTACACCAATGAGATCATGAAAGATAAGATTCATAGCTCTTTGGTAGGTGGCGCTGCATTCTTGAGCCCAAAAGTCATGACAATCCACTCAAACAAACCGACAAATCCGGGACAGATAAAAGCAGTCTTGGAGGTATCTTCTTCAGCCATAAAGATTTGATTATAACCAGCATTACCGTCAAGAAAGCTAATAACTTTGTGCCCTGATGCATCATTAATTAACATGTCGGCGATAGGCATAGGATATTCATCTTTGGGAGTAGCTCTATTTAAATCTCTGAAGTCAATGCAAATTCTTATCTTCCCGGTATCTTTCTTCTCAACCGGAACAATATTAGAGACCCACTCCGCATACCTGCATGGGCGGATGAAATTTGCCTGGAGCAACCGATTGATTTCCTCCTTAATTCGGTCATGGATGGCTGAATTGAAGTTTCTTCGCGGTTGCTTGAATGGCCTGAAACCCCTTTTGATGGGAAGTCGATGCTCGACAAGATCTCGACTAAGCCCGGGCATCTCCGTGTAATCCCATGCAAAGCAATCAACATATTCCTTGAGAAGCACGATTAATTTAGATTTATAATCGGCATCCAAGTTAGCATTCACATAGGTCGGCCGTGGTAAAGTACCATCCCCAATATCAACTTGCTCTAAAGGGTCGGCCGACGTGAAACCTTGGCCCAACTTATTGAGCTCATCGAAGTCATCAATTGCCTCACAAAAATCGGTCTTTTCAGCCCGATAATGTTCTAGCCTCTTTTTCAACCATTGAAGTTTGTCTTCCATTGGGAAACTATTTATATAAGAATATTGAGCGATTATCCACGGCTTCAATGACACGGGTACAAATCCACGCTCATCATAAGCGACATACGATATATTTGGATAAATCTCTCCCGGAAAGACAAGCAAATCCGGATCCTTCGGGACGAAACATCGGTTGCGGCAACTTCAACCGAATTATCCGCATGAACAATCTCTATGGCATCTCCCACCCATTGGATGAGGAACGGGTGCAAGCTCGAAGGAACACAGGGGTTGGCATGAATCCAATCTCGACCGAGTATGAGATCATAGCTACCTTCCACATCGGCAATGAAGAATGCAAGTAGGCAATGTCTTGCTCCCAACGGTCGGCTCCAAATTGGCGATCCCCTTAGCAGGAATTGGCGCGGGCGCTCCCACACCGATGACGGTCATGTTGGTGCGGATTAGTTCCTCGTCCTTACCACCAAGCTTCTTGTATAGTGTATAGGGCATAAGATTGACAAGCGCACCACTATCCACTAGCATGTTGCGGATTTGGTTTTCCATTAATGTGTCCACTCACATGCAATGGCTTGAGATGCCTCCACGGGCACCACAGGCTTCTTGAATATAGCATCTTGAACACCAAAAGCCATCTCTGGCTCTTTGCTACTTCATCATCTCCTCCCTGCTCGATCACATAATAATAATCGAGAAAGAAATATTGTATTGATCTCTCCATGCTTTGGTGAAGGCTCATAATCTACCATCTCTTCATCATTTTCAGCAGAGCTTCAATGCCAACCAAGGTAGCAACAACGATAGCGAAATCCTCATTGTCACCTAGAAGACCATTAGAAACACTTTCGGTTCAACCGACTCAATAACCGGTAAATCCGAGGGTTGGGCATTAGCAGCCCCATCAACTAACATAGCTGAATTAGCACCTTGCTCGGTTTGGTTCGCCTGCCGATGTAGTGCAAGAAGATCAACATTTGGCTCAGGCGCTTCCTCTACAGGCTTGGGCGCCCCTTCTTGGACCACAATGGACTTGACCGATTTAGCAACCGGTTTAGTCATCTTCTTAGCGGCAGCAACCAACTCAGCTTCTTTTTTCTTGATCTCTTGAACAAGCTCTGGTAAAATGGACCCTTGTCCTTGAGCAGCAGCCATACGCTTGAGCATCTTTTGTCTTGCCCGTTGAAGTTTCCTCTTCTGAGTCTTGTCAAGATCCATAGGGCACCACTTGGGCTGCCGGTACCGAGGATCAACATGCTTCTTCTTCTTATCTTGAGATCCAGCAACTTCCTCCATGGTTTGATCTTCTTTTGGAGGCTCTTGTCCCTCAATTATAATCGGTTCATTGTCATTAAGAACAGGAGCTGACATTGATCCGAACATGATGGAAAGTGGAGAAATAGCAATTGGATCAGGCTGCACAACCACTTCTGGCTTCTCCTTCGGGACATATATCTGCTGCATTGGTGCCTTCCCCGAATTGGTAAGCTCCCTGGAGGTGAGCAACTCTTTCTTCTTTGTACCGCTAGAGCTCGATTGTATACCCAATCGGCTAAAGACAGTGGGTTTGGCGATGTTTGCAGCATCTACCTCCTTCATAGAAGCCGAAGGATAAGGAACAAATACTCCCTTCGGTCCCCATTGAGGTATCACAGGTGATGGTGGCATTGGTGCCACTGGTGGTCCCCAACGAGAGAATCTTGGACGAGTGACACGCGAAGAGGATGCACCGTTGGAAAGAGTCATAGCTATTTGCTTGCTCCTTTCTTCATCACGCTTAGGAGGTGTCAACTCTCTTTTTTTATTGGCCGATTTCTTGGAATCGGCCTTGTCTTGTTTGTACTTTGCCATGAGCTTTGTCGAATGTGTGCGAGGCTTGATGTGTTTCTTTTCCTTAGGCTCGTTGGTCTTCCACACTCCCACCTCTGGATTTTGTGGAACGAAGGATCTTAACACCAGGGCTTGATCGTCTTGGCCGATTGGGCTAACCGGCCTAGCTGGTCTTCCCTGTGCTGCAAGACCATCCAACCAAGCTTGACGTCGTAAAGCTTGCGCCGAGCTTGCCACAATGGTGATCTTAGTCTTGCCTTCTTCATCCCTTGCAGCCAATATTTGCCGTCCCGAATTGTTAGGAACAATCGGTACGGGCGTGGCTCACCGATGATCACGTTCTTCCCTTTTGCGCGAATGACTTGCTCGGGACGGATCAAAATTGTGGGAGCCTTGACCTCAAGCTTTTGGCTTCGGATGTCTTGTCATCGGGCTTACCGGCTTCAACCACCTTCACATGAACGGGAAAGGATTCTTGTCCAAGCGCATATCGGTAAGAGTTAATCGGCCCTCATTAAGCGCCCGATTGTACTGCCGACGGAAGTAATTGCAATCATTAGTGGCATGAGAAAAAGAATTATGATGTTTGCAAAAAGCCCTTTGTTTCAAGACATCTGCGGGAGGCATAGTATAATTAATCTTAATGATACCGATTTTTAACAATTCATCAAAAATTCGGTCACATTTAGACACATCGAAAGTAAACTTCATCTCCTCACCCCGATTCTTACTAATCGGTTTGAGAGAGGGGCAAGTTACTTGTTTATTCTCAGCTGGCCACCTAATTTCAGCAGCCAACACTTCTTTACTCTCATCATCCGATGAAGAATAACCATCGAGTGTGTGCACATTAGCACGATGAGAGCGATAGTTCTTTGTCACGAGAATCTTTAAGGCGCGATTCAACGAAAGCGGCCCTCTCGATTAAGCGATTCAAAGTATTAAATTCTTTGGAACTCAAGTTTTTCTTTAATGTTAGAGCGCAAGCCGACAAAAGCAAAATCAACTAGATCCCTTTCAGATATCTGAACATTAAAACAACGACTTCTAGTTTCCCTATATCTCTTAAAGAAATCTAGGACTAACTCATCACGCCCTTGTTTAATGCATGCAAGATGGGACAATCTAGTTTCTTGGACTCCACAATAAAAGTGAGCATGAAATTTCTCTTCTAAATCAGCCCAAGACATAATGGAACAAGCGGTAAAGATGAAAACCATGAAAAGCAGTATCAAGAAGAGATAAAGGAAAATTGCGAATCTTCATATGTTCCAAGGTACTAGCCGTTCCTAGTTGAGCAAGATACATGCTAACATGTTCCATAGTAGTTTTATTATCATTACCACTAAATTTCTGAAAATCAGGTACCTTCCAACCAACTGGTGCATTCATATAATCAAACGCGGAAGGGTACGGTTTTTGATAAGAGGTATTGATAGAATCAAGACGAATTCCCAGATTTTTCTCCATTGATTTAGAGAAATCATCTCTAAATTTAGCTAGAATAGCATCTACGCTATCGGGAACTCCTGTATTTCCTGCATTTGGAATTTGATTATACACATTATTCGGTGTTGATTGTGACATTGATTGTCCCCTTGGTAAAGGAACATTCATCCCCGAATTATGTGCGAGGATTGGGGTTAGGATTCGTAATGGAGGTTGCCCCTCTGCCGAATTTAGCATAGCGTTATGCACCCCCTGAATTCTGGATGCCTCATGATCGGTTCTTAATTGAGCGATCCATGATTGCCTGTGGATGTGCTAGCTCCACCCGATACCCGGTTCTAACGGCGAAGCCATAGGAGCGGTTGTGGTCGAGGAACATGTGGAACCAAATCCAAAGGCATACCATATTGATACTGAGTTGTTGTTTGGGGCGCAACAACTGATGGTGACATTAGATCAGATTGAGGTACAGCCCCCGATTGTGTGTTATCGGTGGAAGTCCCTTCTATGATTTGCAAGCGTTTATCTAATTTGCTAATGAGACCTTGCATCATATCAACTAAACCAGAATTCTGATCTACTATCATCTTAGCAACACCATCATGAGTAATAGCAACATCATCATATATAGGTTGTTGATCAACAGGGATTACCTCTTTTGATGATGGCTCTGGCGTAGGAGCAAGTGCAGTGTAGACAGGCTTTGTGTATTGACGTACACGATCTTGCCTATCCTTGTGACAACTCTTGAAGAAGGCCGTGCGGACGGCGTCGATTGCATCTTGGAGCTGCTTCTTCAAATCTGAGGGGAGCTCATCCGCGGATTCGGTCGCCGTATATTGGTTTCAAACTTCGGATGGCGATCCTTGTTCTTGCTAGCTTCATCACGGAGCCATGACGCTAGCCTCGAGCTGGAGTTGACGTCTAGTCTTCTTCCCCAGCGGAGTCGCCAAAAAGTATGTTGACACGAAGTTAGGGCTTCGCACCAAACACACCACGAGGGCCTTGGACGCCCACGAAGGTTGCAAACAACCTAGTAGCAGCGAACACCGCAGCGTGATCAGCCACGAACGATCCGGAGATCGCTAGAGCCGATGTGGAGCTCGGTGAGCGGGTGAAGAACCTTCGAGCGTACCTCGGGAAGACCCGTCGGGAAGCACGCACGCAAAGGGTTGCGCTAGGGGCAGCGGATGCGCCTAGCACGCGGAAGGAGAACGCTGGAGTTCGTCGTCGAACAGCAAGTATAGGGTTGGAAGAGACAAAATTAGGGTTTTGAGAGTTGTAATATGACGATTTGGGTAGATGGGATCAAATCGGCCATGAACCCCCTTCATTATATAGGGAGGGTGGTCTTATCCTTTTAGGAAGGCGCCCTAAGGCGTTTCCAATCACCGAAATCGCGACCAACAAGTTTGGAAACAAACCGAAGTCGGTTACGATTCGGATCGACCGAAATCGGGGCCGGCCGGACGCCGCGCCACAGTACCACCGGACGCGCCCGGTCATGTCGCGTCCGGTCGATTCCAGTAAGTCCCGGAACCGACCGCGCGTGCCCCGGCGGCCGTCGCTCGGCCGACGGGCGGCGTCAGTGGCCGGACGCACCGGTGCGCGGCGTCCGGTCGATTCGAAGAGTTCGGAAATCGGCCACGCTTTCGGCCGGACGCCGCCCGGTCTTTGGCGACCCGGTCGCTCGGCGTCGGTGCAGCGTCCGGCCGCCCTCTGGAGGTGCTCTGCTGACCTCCGTGCCTTGGCCGCGTCGATTTTGACTAAGTCTAAAAATTGGCGGTGACTTGGACCTCAAAAAATGACTAAGTCCGGAATTTTGCGGTGAGTTAGCTCTTGAAATTTGGCTAAGTCGGGATTTTACCATGCCTTAGTCCAAGCCATTTTGGGTGTCAACAAGTAGTGGTTGATATCTGGTACTACTATGTCTTTCTGAAGAGAACGTTTGAACTAAAAAAGTCTTAAGTTCATTCTTTGACCATCAATTTGTCTCCTATAATACTTCATCAACTATAACAAAATAAATGTGTATCAAAATATCTGTGGAATATATATGAATGTATCAATACAACTTTTGTACATTAAATACACTTAATTAACTCTCTTGAATCCTAATATGCTCGAACAAACGTGTGCCGTGCAAGTCTACCCAATTTTTAATATTTGGAATCGGGGGGGGGGGGTATATATATGACATTTAATATTAACTAATTTGTTTTCAATTTGCAACAGTGTACCGGCCCTTCATCTGAGCACTTCAAAAAGATTGATTGCACAATAATAAACACCATCATGTTCATCAATTTTGCATCCTCGGACCCTCGTGTATATGTTTATTTGTTTCATTTCCTCTCCCAGAATGGTCAAAAGGAGGAGGGTTTGAAAGGGGTGGGACCATGTCTCCTTTTTATTTCAATATGCTATCTCAAGTTGACACAAAAACCTTGTATTAAAACAAACCGGCAGTTCATATATAACTCTTAAGTACAAGGATTGGAGTTCTTTAAGTCTACTTTATTTTAGGCAAACTTTAAGTCGTCTATATGTAGACTTATATCTCCCAACATCTAGCACTGAAAGCATATATACTTCCAAATTCATTTGAGATTATTTCACTTTTGTGCCAAATTTCTCTGGCTAAAAAGAAATGGGGGAATCATCTCTACCACAGTATAGATTTTAACTCTATATATGATCATGCTAAGGAATGATATTATATTTTAAAACATGTTGATGCACATTATTTGACATCTTTGACTGGCACCTCAGGAATTTTATATACACATGGACCAGGGTGGTGCCATGCCAATGAGTACCGTGAATCCTAGATTATGGTTTTATTTTTTAAATTATGATATCCTCAACTACCTTTTAGGAAAATAACTTACATATGTGACCGGGTATGACATGCACCTGTGATGATGGAGATTGGAGAGGCAGTTTGTTGTGAGGCTATATATATGTGATCACTTGATGATCAGTGACTAGCCCTGCAGCCCTCTACGTCTCATTAAATCCAGTATGCACCTGTCTGTGCCACCATCTGCACCACAGCATGCAAGTATTTGCTTTAGGGACATAAAAACAAGAAATCAAACCCATCTCTTTGTTGCAAAAAGAAATATATATCAAAAAGGGACAGATATTGATAATTTACAGAAGACAGGCAGCATTACTTTGTATAACAATCACAGCTTAACTATTCGTTCCCCAGTTCTCTCTCAGCTCAAGAGTCAGGATTCAGGACATATTCTGATGTAATCAAAATGTAAGACATGAGTACGTGCACCATGAAGGTCAAATGAAGGCACAATTTGTGGGCATTATATTATTCACAGGCATATTATTGGATTTACAACAACCCATAGGAGAACTTAGTTAATTGCAAAAATTTGGCCACTCTCGGAAACTGACAGCATGTCCTATATGCATGCATGTATCATGTCTCAGTACGTACACAAACATACAAAAAGCACATATTCTCACAGTACACATACACTTCGTGAGCCCAAAGCGCTAGAACTATATATTAACACAACAGATCGAGGGGGCCGGGAATACACACTCATCGTGAGCTACTGCATGTCTGCATGCCTACTGGAAGAATCCCCTGAGCTTTTCCTCGACGCGACCCGCAGCGCGGCCGAGCCGGTCAGATCCGCTGAGCTTGAGGAACCCGAGGGGCGCGCCGACGGTGAACAGGCCGTACCCAGCCAGTACGTGCTCGGACTATCCGCGAGGTTGAACACGGTCCCGTGGAGCACCACGGAGCCTCCACAAGCGAAGAAGAACGCCGAAGCCTGGAGGCAGCGGTTCTTGAGCTCCAGCAGCTCCCAAAGACGGCGGCGGCGAAGCCTCCCCCTGCTGGGCCCCGGCCGCGGCGGGTTCTTCGCGGATCAGAAGCGGCGTCTTCGACTCCATCGCTGCAAAAACGAGCTAGATCTCGGCGGTGGAGGAGGCGGCGGCGGCGTTTGGGTCAGGATGGGTTCGCCTCGGGTGGGCTAGGGTTTGGGTTCCTCACACTTTGTGTGTGTCGTGACGCCGTTGCCTTCTCGGATACACTTCTCTTGTAGAGTGAGGACATGGCTTGAGAGGGCTACGACCGCGGCATGAACGCGGCAGGAGGCTTGGCCCGCACGGCTTGTTTGAGGGCTTGGGCTTCTTTACAGTTGGAGCATGTCATGGGCCTCAGATGTTACGCGGGCCTTCATCTTTGTTTTTTTTTTGGAGATGTTCACGGGCTTTGTAGGTGTGCTGTCACTTTTCAGCTTTGAAAGCCTCTCTCCATCTCTGTAGGCTCAGAACGACCGCACCTACCGTTGACCAAACTACCAAAGGGTACTGTAGATGAGTAGATCTGCATCTTATGCTATCATATGGCAAGGAAAACAAAATTTCTGATTTGTACACGTGGTAAGCGCGCCGTATTTGTGATGATTTGCACCTTAATAATCTGTCTACCTATATGCTTCTCCTTCTTCATCCTCTTTTTTTTTTAATGAAATTAATTGAAATATCAATTCCTGAAACAACTGTAAATATAGATCCTATATATACGACATGCATCAAACCATCAGTATATGCGTTCCGGAACGAAGCATCATGCAAATTAGAATAAGTAGCACCGTGCAGGCAGCACCAGATAGACGGAGCTTAATTCTAGAGGACCTCTTTTGTGCATCTTCTCATGGATAGAGGTACCAGGCATATGCATGTCATCATGCACAGAGGAGACACACCTTGCATATACTAGGCAAAGATGAAATAAAAGGTAGCAAAGCGTGTGAAAACAGTGAAAAGTATGCTGTGCAACACATTGGATGAGTTTCATGAAGGAATATGGGATCGCTACGCTAGCCAGAAAACAAAACTTTTCTACCCATAAACCAAAGATCTACTGCTAGTTATAGATCACGGGATTACCACTAGACGCGCAGGTGCAGCGGAAGCGTCGACTCTCGACGTAGATGTACGCGTCGCAGCAGTGCCGTGCAGTTGCGTGGTCGTCCGTCACGTCCGTCCTCCTCGTGCGGTTCGTCCTTGTGCTCCAGATGCAGCACCTCCGAGGTATCCCACACGTACAGGGAGGAAGCGATGCGCCTCCGGACTGCTAGGTCCGCGAGATGCAAGAGGCGAGAGCGTGGGCGGCGGCGGCTACCAAAGTCACGTGGCTTGGATTCCGTTTTCAGCCCCGCGCCCACCTCTCATTATATAGGCGTCCCTAACAGGCTCCCGAGTTGGAGTCACATTAGAAAAACCCTAAGCCTCGCCTAATTGGATCAAATCCGAATTGGGCCTCCTTCCCTTTAAGCGTGCGACCCTATGGGCTCACGCACACATAGATATGGCCCGAGTACTCCTACTCGACCAATAGTCGACAGCGGCCTCTAGCAAGACGTGCCAACTCCCATGTGTATGCAATGATCATATCAGACGAACCACACAAACCATATACTCGTTATTCCCATGCCACACGATATCTGGTCCAACTCGTGAGTTAACACTTAACCCAAGCACGGCCATGCATTTCTTGATCCAATCAATCGAGTGGTCCAGTTATATCTCTCTCTCATGGAGAGGGGCAATTCCATCTTGATTGACTATGTCTCACAGCATGTTTCCCGACAAACCCGAAGACCACCTTTATAGCTACCCAATTACGGAGTAACGTTTGATAGTCCCTAAGTAGGTCGTTTCACATCTTGAGTACATACGACAATCTCAGGTCTAAGGACATAACGTAAATGATGTGTAAAGAGATAATAATAACATCTCATGTCGGGTCAATCCAGCCCCATGTCATACATGTGCCCACACTATTAGTTTGACATCTCCATGTCTATGACTTGTGAAACATAGTCATCAACTAATACATGTGCTGATCTAATATTCATGTGTGTTCTCACATGAACTCCGATCAGGGACAATTATTGAATAACCAAACAAGTAAAAGAGTTTCACAAACAATTCACATAATTGCTGATCAATACAAGTTGTCTTTAATGGATATTCATGAACACATAATATATCATGGATACAATGAAAGAATATAAATCATCTCTATGATTAGCTCTATGGCATATTCCCAACAATCTCCCACTTGCACTAGAGTTAATCTTTAAGATATCTAATACCCATATCTCTCATGTGCGCCTCATGCTTAGAACGTGGAAGAGCCTTTGTCAAAGGATCTCGCAACATTCAAATCCGTATGTATCTTGCATATCTTGATTTCACCACGTTTGATGAACTCTCGAATGAGGTGAAATTTCCGCGAAGACGTGTTTGTTCTTATGGTGATCCTTCGGCTCCTTAGCCTGTGCAATCGCGCCACTATTGTCACAATGAAGGTTCAATGGGCGCTTGCATTGGGGAACACACCAAGCTCAATAAGGAACTTCCTCATCGGTCACCGTCTCTGTTTTGGAACTTTTCCAACTTACAAAGACCACCATTTATTGTGAACAAATATCCGATTGAGATTGTGAATCATCTGTGTCGGGTTTGGAAGCTAGCATCGGTGTAACAATTTACAACGAGCTCCTCCTCACCTCCATAGATTAGGAACATATCTTTAGTCCTTCTCAAGTACTTAAGAATATTCTTAACAAGTGTCCAAAGTGACTCTCACCCGGATCGGCTTGGTATCGCCGCTTTCATAACACTTAGAGCATATGAGACATCCGGGCGTGTACATATCATGGCATACATGATGGAACCAAGCTGGAGGCGTATGGAACCTTACTCATGCGCTCTCGCTCATCGGCAGTCGAAGGACGCCGCTTCTTGCTAAAACGCATACCATGTGACATAGGCGGGGAACCCTTTCTTGGACTGTTCCATGTTGAACCGTTTCAACACCTTGTCAATGTACGTATCTTGGCATAATCCTATTAGCCTCTTTGATCTATCTCTATAGATCTTTATGCCCAAAATGTATGATGCTTCTCCCAAATCCTTCATAGAAAATATATTATTCGAGTGAAGTCCTCACGGATTGCAACATTGGAATGTCATTCCCAATCAACAAAGTATGTCATCCACATACAAGATTAGAAATACAACAGCGCTCCTACTTTCCTTCTTGTATACACAAGGTTCTTCTTCATTCTGATGAAAGCCAAGAGCTTTGACCTCTTCATCAAAACGAATGTTCCAACTCCGAGATGCTTGCTTTAACCCATAAATGGATTTCTTAAGCTTGCATATTTTTCTAGCATTCTTAGGATCAACAAAACCTTCGGGATGTATCATATACACGCCCTCTTCCAAATTTCCATTTAGAAAGGCTGTTTTAACATCCATCTGCCATATCTCGTAATCGAAATGAGCAGCAATTGCTAGAATGATCCGGATAGATTTAAGCATCGCCATCGGGCGAGAATGTCTCGTCGTAGTCAACTCCTTGAACCTGCCGAAAACCCTTTGTGACAAGTCGAGCTTTATAGATGTGAACATTTCCGTCCATATTTCTTTTCTTTTTATAGATCCATTTGCACTCAATGGGTCTAACCCCATCAGGCGGATCAACCAAGTTCCAAACTTGATTGTCTCCCATGGAATCTATCTCGGATCTCATGGCATTTTGCCATTTCTCGAATCTGGGTCCATCATAGCTTCCGCATATGTCATAGGTTCGTCATCGTCTAACAATAACACATCCCCATGCAACTCACGAGTCTAGCTTGATCTTCGTGGTAGTGGCGGTGTTACCTTTGCCACAGGTATCTCAACTTGTTCTGCTACATTAGCATCACTCGTAGAGTCTTGACCTATTGGCTCATCCTGAACTTCTTCAAGATACACCCTTTGTCCACTCTTGTCTCTTTTGAGAAACTCTTTCTCTAAGAAAACACCGTTTCGAGCAACAAACACTTTGCCCTCTGATCGGTTGTAAAAGTAATAACCCAAAGTTTCCTTCGGGTATCCCACGAAAAAACACTTGTCCGACTTGGGTGTTAGTTTATCTGATTGAAGTCGTTTGACATAAACTTCACAACCCCAAATCTTTAGAAAAGACAAACTGGGACTCTTACCAGTCCACATCTCATATGGTGTCTTAACTATGGACTTAGATGGTACCCTATTTAATGTGAAAGCGGCTGTTTCTAGAGCATATCCCCAAAACGATAAAGGTAGGTCCGACTGGCTCATCATCGACCGAACCATGTCCAACAAAGTCCGATTACGTCGCCGGACACCGTTTCTCGAGGTGTGTTCCGGCTGGCGTAATTTGTCGGAACAATTCCGCAACTCTTGGATGATTGCTAAATTCATTGGCTCAAGTATTCACCTCCACGATCGGTCGCAAGGCCTTAATTTTCTTGCCACGTTGATTCTCTACTTCATTCGAAACTCTTTGAACTTTTCAAAAGTCTCGGACTTATGCTTCATTAAGTAGACATAGCCATATCTTTTGAAATCATCGAGTAAAAGTAATGAAGTATTGGAATCCGCCTCTGGTACGTCGTACTCATTGGTCCGCATACATCGGTATGTATTAGTTCCAACAAGTCGCTTTGCCCTCTCGGAAAAACCCTTGAAAGGCGCCTTGGTCATTTTGCCTAGAAGGCAAGCTTCACATGTCTCGTATGATTCAAAATCAAACGAAGTTAGAAGCCCATCGGTATGGAGCCTCTTCATGCGATTCTCACTTATATGACCCAAACGACAATGCCACATATAGGTAGGACTTAACTCATTAAGCCGAGGCCTTTTAGCACTTATATTACAGAGACGGGTGCATCATCAAGATTTAAAATAAATAACCCATTCACAATGGATGCGAAGCCACAAACATGCCATCTTTAGAGATCACACAACCATTGTTTTCACTCTTAAAGAATAACCATCCTTCATCAAACATGAAGGTGACACAATGTTTCGACTCAAGCTAGGAACAAAATAACAATTATTCAATTCCAAAATAAATCTCGATGGGAGGTGGAGTTGCATCGTCCCAACGCTCAAAGCAAAGCAACTCTTGCATTATTGCCCACGTGGAAGTCAACTTCTCCCTTTCCAACGCTTCTACTTCTTATAATTCTCGCATCGTATTGCAAATATGAGCAACCGATCCGGTATCAAATACCCAAGAATTGATATAAGAATCAGCGAGGAATATGTCTGTAACATAAACAACAAGTGTACAAGCAGCGGGAGTACCTTTACCACCGCTATCCTTCTTGGATGCTAAGTACGACTTGCAGTTTCTCAACCAGTGACCTTTCTTACCACAATGAAAACACAAAGAATCAGCAGTTGGTCCAGCCTGGGGCTCAGAAGGAGGCTTTGGCTTAGAGGTCTCACCCTTAGCCTTTTCCTTCTTCTTCTTCCAATAAGGATTGCCCCTTTTCTTAAAATTAGGCTTGTTTTGGACCGCCATCACATGGCTACTGCTAGCACCTTTCTTGATGTCAGCCTCTGCTGTCTTCAGCATGCCACACAGTTCAGTCAAGCCCTTCTCCGCCCCATGCATATGGTAGTTCGAGATGAAGTTTCCATAGCTAGGCGGCAGAGATGCAAGAATGAAATCAGTAGCCAACTCTGGGCCAATTGGGAAGCCTAGTTTCTCCAATCTCTGAGTGTAACCAACCATCTTGATTACGTGTGGCCCTACTGCTGCACCCTCTGCTAGCTTGCTCTCAACAAGCGCCTTTGAGACATTGAACCTTTCAGTTCTCGCTTGAGTTTGGAACATATCCTCAAGTGCCACGATCATATCGTGCGCTACATGATTGTTGTCGAACTGCATCTGCAGATCGGGTTCCATACAGGCAAGCATAAGGCAACTCACTTCAAGATCAGCATCACATGCTCTCTTGTAAGCGGTTTTCTCAGCAGCAGGTGCATTATCAGCAGGCTCTTCTGGTAAGGGGGTGTCTAGAACATCTTCCTTTTTCTCAGCCCTGAGAACAATTCTCAGGTTACGAATCCAATCCGCATAGTTTGTTCCATTCAACTTATCTTTCTCAAGAACCGAACGCAAAGTAAATGGTTGATTGTTAGGCGCCATTTATCTACAACAGGAATAATGCAAAATACTATGACAATGTATCCAAGATAGAGTAAAAACATATTAACATTTAATAGAATGTACTCCCGCTAAAATCAATATCCCTCAATTGAAACTTAGTGATTCAAGACCCACAACTAACAAGTCAACTAGTGAGCTTTAGCATCACCGCTAGAAGACATGGTAGATCGGTAAGCAACTCTTTGCTAATCATATCACATATGACTCTTGTTGTTGGGCAGCATCTCTATGCTAACGCCAACCTGCCATGCTCCATGATCCCTAACCGTTAGGATGATCTTGTTCAAGTAACCAAACCTTCTGCAGTAAGTATCTGATACGAACCTGCCTAGTCATGGAAAACCGGTGGTACCCTAATTTCATAGACCCACCATCGATTTTACAAGACTTGTGACAGTGCAAGGTTTGGGGGAGCATCAAAACTTAAAACATTTGCCGAGGGATCGTTCTACTTCACTATCGCATGTAGACAAAAACATAGTCGCGCGCGTGAAAGTAAAACACAATAAGAATGACATTAAATAGTTGTGACTTGGTATGGCCTTATATCACATTTGGGGATCTCCATCTCCAATCTCTGTTCATCATCATGATCTCCATCTCCATGATCCAAGTATGCCATCCTCACGTTGTGCAAGTCATGAATTAATTGCATACATGCATCTCATACACATACTATTTCCTAGAAGGAAAAGAGAAGGATGAATCCTAATCCTAGTCCGTTTGTATGTGGGCTCTTACCAAAGCTCTCCGGCCTTGGCTGAAATATAGAAAAAAGAGAAGGAGGAATCCTAATCCTAGTCAAACTCGGGCCGACGATCGGTGGAAGATCAAATCTAATCCTAGTCAAACTCGGGCCGACGATCGGTGAAAGATCAAATCTACCACCACCGCAACTCGCATCACATGCGCCCGACCAGGACATGACCTAGGTTCGATTCGATCAATCTTATTGATCTCTAACTCGCCATGACTGGGTTTACATGTATCACTTAACTCCGATGGCGGAATTCCGACCGGTAGGAGTAGATCGAATAAGACCAGTGCGGCAAGATCACGAACCGAGATCAAAGACTCATCTACAACCGCGCACATCACCATATGCACACATCCGAATCTATAACGACACAACATCGGCTCTGATACCACTGAAGGAATATGGGATCGCTACGCTAGCCAGAAAACAAAACTTTTCTACCCATAAACCAAAGATCTACTGCTAGTTATAGATCACGAGATTACCACTAGACGCGGAGGTGCGGAAGAAGCGTCGACTCGGCGTAGATATGCGGCGTCGCAGCCAGCGGTGCCGTGCGATTTGCGTGGTCGTCCGTCACGTCCGTCCTCCTCGTGCGGTTCGTCCTTGTGCTCCAGATGCAGCACCTCCGAGGTATCCCACACGTACAGGGAGGAAGCGATGCGCCTCCGGACTGCTAGGTCCGCGAGATGCAAGAGGCGAGAGCGTGGGCGGCGGCGGCTACCAAAGTCGCGTGGCTTGGATTCTCTTTTCAGCCCCGCGCCCACCTCTCATTATATAGGCGTCCCTAACAGGCTCCCGAGTTGGAGTCACACTAGAAAAACCCTAAGCCTCGCCTAATTGGATCAAATCCGAATTGGGCCTCCTTCCCTTTAAGCGTGCGACCCTATGGGCTCACGCACACATAGACATGGCCCGAGTACTCCTACTCGACCAATAGTCGACAGCGGCCTCTAGCAAGACGTGCCAACTCCCATGTGTACGCAATGATCATATCAGACGAACCACACAAACCATATACTCGTTATTCCCTTGCCACATGATATTCGGTCCAACTCGTGAGTTAACACTTAACCCAAGCACGGCCATGCATTTCTTGATCCAATCATTCGAAAGTGGTCAGTTATATCTCTCTCTCATGGAGAGGGGGTAATTCCATCTTGATTGACTATGTCTCACAGCATGTTTCCCGACAAACCCGAAGACCACCTTTATAGCTACCCAATTACGGAGTAACGTTTGATAGTCCCTAAGTAGGTCGTTTCACATCTTGAGTACATACGACAATCTCAGGTCTAAGGACATAACGTAAATGATGTGTAAAGAGATAATAATAACATCTCATGTCGGGTCAATCCAGCCCCATGTCATACATGTGCCCACACTATTAGTTTGACATCTCCATGTCTATGACTTGTGAAACATAGTCATCAACTAATACATGTGCTGATCTAATATTCATGTGTGTTCTCACATGAACTCCGATCAGGGACAATTATTGAATAACCAAACAAGTAAAAGAGTTTCACAAACAATTCATATAATTGCTGATCAATACAAGTTGTCTTTAATGGATATTCATGAACACATAATATATCATGGATACAATGAAAGAATACAAATCATCTCTATGATTAGCTCTAGGGCATATTCCCAATATTTCAAATCAACGAACAAAAAAGAAGAGCGACGTACATGCATGGGGCTGCCGCCTGCCGGGCATGAGCACAATACGGATCATAGCCGGCCGGCGGCGCGACGGCCGCTCATGCCGCCGGCCGGAGCCTTGACCTGAGGCTTGACGAGGGGATCGGCGGAGCTAGAGGTAGGTAGGAGAAGCATGGTGATGGGTATGAATGGTAGCCCGCAGAGCTCACTTGTATCAGTAGATTAGGAAACACATGGACCAGAGTTTAAATATCATCTAGTCGCCGTCGACAGCCGGCGTGGCTGCTAGAAAAAAATGAATTTCGCATGCATAGACCAATCATGTTGCAGATCTCGCTCTCGCAAGTGACCAAGCACACCAACAAGTGGGCACGGAGGTATTACTCCAGAACAAGAGCGCTGCTGTGGAATACTGTACGATGCAGGGAAGGCCAGTCCAACGCAAAAACAGTCTCGTGTTGTGACTGGCCAGCCAATTGGCAGCCAGTGTCTCACGCTCCAACGCTTGATGGGCTCTAATTTTACACAGACGTTTTCTCTCCTGCTAACACGCGAACGGGCTCAACTGGCCTGGAGTAATTGGGCCAGCGAAACTGAAGCTTATGTCTAAATTACTGGGCCCAGCATATACATGTGGTACAGCCCGTTACGTTTAATATGAACACCCACAGGAATTTGATCATATATGATTCTAAAAAAAAAAAAACAATTTGATCATATCACTCAGTTTACAATTTTAACCAAATACTAATCTCACAAAACGAAAGTTGGGTCCGTTTCTCGGGCTGTGGATCGGGCCACGTCGCCCGCTAGACCTCTGGCCGTCCGATCGACGAACCAGCAATATTGACCGTCGGATCAGCGTCTTAATGGGTCTCCCGTTAAGCCACAATCGGCCCGTCTTGAATGCTCCCCGAACGGCCGAACCCAACGACTCGCGCGGCCACCCCCTCGGTCCTCCCGCTCTTGAGCGGCGTACCCATCAATCCCGGCGTGGGTGGGGCCTCCCGGCGGCCTCGTCGGCGTCGACTCGGCGCAAACGGGATGCGGGCGCAGCGGGGCCCAGCCCTCCCGGCACGGCGAGGGCCTCAGCTGCCCCTGCGACCCGGCGGTGTGCTTGCGTGGTGGCTCCGGCCACCCCGGAGCGGCCGGCAAGCACTACCAAGGCAGGAAGCTCGAGCACTCCAGCCCCGGCGGCCCCTCCCACAGCGAACCCAGTGGACGAACAGAACGACGTCTCCCCACAAGCAACAGAGCAGCAGCAGCCCCTTACGGTGTCTTCTTAAATCTGGTACGGGCTCGACTTCACCTGAGTCAACTACTTTTTTTTTGTCAATCCTAGTGGGATGGCTACAATCAATTCTATCTGCACCTGCACCTTGACAAAATTGTTACCCAGCTATAGCATTTCCTGGTTCGATTCGTCTCATCCAGATATTAGCTCATCCTTGATACAATATTTTTTTAATTCACGTTTATTTTTTATATAAATTACAGCATATCAGATTTGGACGCTAGCCGGCGATGAATTATATAAATTACAGCATATCAGATTTGGATGCTAGCCGGCGATGAACTGGATATCGACGACTATACCACACAGGAGGTGTTCCACAAAATTCCCATGAGGTAAACAGCACATCCTTCTGTGTCCATGTATATACCATGAATCAATGCTTGTTGGCACTGTCTTTGTGATCTTGTTTGCAGTACTGGTTCTAGCCAGTCCTCTTTGTACTCACGGTGCGATAGCTATTAATGTGTGTGAAATGTCTTTGATACTTGTTATATTTTATTTAGCAATTATACTAATAGCTTGGTCACTGTCCTGGACTAGCTTGGTCACAAAGAGAATACCATGTTTCAGTTCTTAAATAGCTATTTGCTTTTCTATTCAGTTCAAGTACACTACTAAGAATGTGTTGATACATGACGTGTTGAATTGGTCATAGACACCCTAAAAATTGTCACAGATAGTTATCTGTGATGGCTCTAAAATTCATCACAGAATCCTCGTCATAATTCATCTTTGCTCAAAAATTCCGTCATAGACGCGCTAGATCGATGACGATTTGCCATCGTGAAGGATAGGTTTTTCATATGGTTCACAAGCTTGTTTAGTGATGAAAGTGGGCGTCATAAACATGTTCCATGTCATCACTACCATCTCGGCATGTCAAGGTGGAATCGACGTGGCAAGGATGGCCACATCAACTTGCTGATGGGCACGATGGGCCAAACCTTGTTTTTTTCTTTTTTTTATTTACAAGGAAAAAGTCCACTTTCCCTCCCCAACTATCACCAAAGTTCACTTTTCCTCCCTCAACTCAAAACCGGGCCAAATCGCCTCCCTCAACTTTCCAAACCATGCAAATTACCTCCCTCGAGCGGTTTCGAAGGCGGATTTGCTACAGTAACCACGGTTTGCTACAGTGACAGCGGGTTTGCTGTAGTAACAGTAACTTTGCCTTTTTTCTTTTTTTAAAAAAATCCGGTTGAATCTTTGAAAAATCATAGTAAATCATAGAAAAATCATAAAATAAAAATCTAATTTTGTTAGACTCCACATGATTAGATCTACACAATAAATATATAATATGATATGCTTTAGTATAAAGTTTTTTTGCTACGAAGGTTTTATCTTATTTATTTATTTATTTGGCTGAATCTTTGAAAAATCATAGTAAATCGTAGAAAAATCATAAAATAGAAAATTCAATTTTGTTAGACTCCACATGAGTAGATCTACACATTGAATATATAATATGGTATGCTTTAGTCCAACAAAATAATTATAGAAGTTGGCGCTACGAATTATTTCAATTAATTACACAAAAGCATAGATCTAAAGCTACAACAAAAATTTTGTACTAAAGCATACCATATTATATATTCACTGTGTAGACATACGCATGTGGAGTCTAACAAAATTAGATTTTCTATTTTATAAATTTTCTATGATTTACTATGATTTTTTAAAGATTTAGCCAAATAAATATAAAAGAAAAAGACAAAACATTCGTAGCAAAAACTTTGTAGTAAAGCATATCATATTATATAGTCACTGTGTAGATCTAATCATGTGGAGTCCAACAAAATTGAATTTTTATTTTATGATTTTTCTGTGATTTAATATGATTTTTCAAATATTCAACCAGAAAAGGCAAAGTTACCGTTTCGCAGCAAAAAACCGCTGGTACTGTAGCAAACCGCGGTTACTGTAGCAAATCGCCTTCAAAACCGCTTCGGGGGCGGTAATTTGCATGGTTTGGAAAGTTGAGGGGAGGCGATTTGACCCGGTTTTGAATTGAGGGAGGAAAAGTGAACTTTGGTGATAGTTGGGGAGGGAATGTGGACTTTTTCCTATTTACAAATACCAAGAAATCAGATGGGCTTAGCCTGCATGATGGCTGGGTTGGGATACAATCAGCCCATTCCGCCCATTATTCATTTTGGTACGTTCTCAGCCCAATATTCATTTTGGTTCGTTCTCACAGCCAAGCTGCGCCACAATTTAACAAGCCCAACTAACAACAAAGATAGTTAAATACAATAATACATTAATAGTAATGGACCTAATGGTTCACATTCGAATACAATCAGTTTTGTACAATGCTCAAACAAAGGATGCTACAAGTGTCGAAAAAAAAATTAACCACGGACTAAAATAAAAGTGCTCGTAGTAGTACTCCGGATCGAGATAGATACAATGAAATCCACAATCATTCAGGATTCAGGCCTTCCTTTCGCAACCGATTACCCTACCATCGAGGAACTGCAGAAGATAGAAGTTGTAAGCAACAAACAAAGCATACAAGCTTCGACATATACTATTAGGATGAAACAAAATTGAATAATTCTGAAGCAAGGGGCGTCTATATAAATTTGAGAGAGAGTAGCATATTACCTCTAATACCTCTAACAGCTTCCTTGACCCTGGCAATGAAGTCATCTTTGCTTGTCACCCCTCGAAGTGGCACCTTCGCAAGCTGCAAAGTATCAGAGACAGTAGCATTGACAAGCTAGCATGCTGAGAAACAGTTTACATACTGCATCATTGTACAGCAGGGAAACATTCAGTTTGTATCCTCTGTATATGTGTAGAGAATAAAATAGACAAGAGCTAACTTTTACGGTACAACATTCAGTTTTCAATACAACATTCAGTTTTTACTTTTTAGCAAGAATGTAAACTCAAATGCGTAGATATGCATCACGTGTGGTGAAGGAAAAAATCTAAGTATACATCAAGCTAACTATCCTGTGGTCTTGTATTATTTAAACATAATGCTGATACAGCCATATAAGTAAAGCGTAGCGTGATACAGGCATTTTAGCTTGACTGGACATTTCGACAAACACTTCAACTACAGGGTAGTAAGCTTGCAAAAATGAGGAAAAGCGTATAGCTTCAGCTGCAATCAGAGCACAGCGACGACTAGCGAACCATCCTGTAACCAAACCACAGTGTGCTACCAACATTTATTATTAAACCTTTAGAACCACAAATTAAGTCAGCACTGCATCACCTGCACGTAAAATAAATTGAAGGTGTCACCCACTCACTCAGCAGGGATCCCAACGGCTCGCCGCCGCACAGCATCAGAGCCGCCGCCGTCGGCTCGCCCATCACGGCAGCTGCTACAATGAAGAGCACCCAAAGAAGGAAAGGAAAAAAAAAAGTGGACAGAGTGAGCGCAGCGCCGTACCAGGTTGTATCCGCTCCTCTTCGTTTTGCCCAGCGCAGCGCCGCAAGGCGAGCTCGCACAAGCCGCCGCCACCTGTGCACGGGAAGCAGTCATACACACAGAGGGTTCAGTCGTCTGGATAAAAAATACAAGGCGTCGAACAACCAACTGAAGTGCGGCGGAAAGTACGTGGAAGGCTGTAGACATTACATTATAACTGAAGTGCCTGCTCCCATTGTTTCAGAAATCGGCTGCTTTGTCAATATTGATATCCAGCTGATACCTACAACATGAGAAAACAAAATAACCAATTGTCACCTCTATGATTATACAAATAAGAAAATCAAAAGTACCAATTGCCCATCTTCAGGCCTAGCAATGTAAATCAAAGAGTGTCTGCAGCTACCATCTTCCTTTGGTTCAAACAAATATTAAACTAATATGCATATAAAGATAGCAATCTTCCCTTACCCATCTTTAGATCATTACTCTAAGATGCAATGCTGCAAAAACTGCAGTACATGGATGGCAAGGAAAACCAATATTCAATCTGCAAGCTTGTACATGGAAGTAAATTACGCATCTGACCACTAAAAAAGTTCAATCTAATGTACTGGTTAGCCTCCCCAAACCGCTATTCAGTCAGTAAATGAGTACGATCTGACCAAAATCAGCTTAACCCATAATGAATCCGTGGATGCATCAACTGTTATCAAATCACAAAAAACTAAGCTACAGAAACTAAGCTACAGAGATCCACATGACAGAAACTGCAGACATAATAATCTCTAACAAATGGACCATTCGGAGATCAGAGATCAGCTAGAAGGGAAGGAGTCAATGTGTGATGCGGAACACAACTGGATGTTGGGGCTGTACCTTTCTTGGCCGGCCAGGACCTAGATTGGAGGAGATCTGCCACCTCCCTAGCCTCCGTAGATGGATCCAGATCTCTAACAAATTTGAGGAAGTTTAGACATAGGCGGAGCAGACGTGCTTCATAGTGGTGTCTGAGAACCTTTCACCGAACCCTATCCTCACAATTAGGTTTCTCATGAATGTGTGGCTCGTGCGCTTTGCAGTGTGCTATCGGCCTCAAACTTTTTTTTGAGGCGTCTACATGGCATGTGTGAAGGCACCGCCAAGTTTGAGAATTTTCTGTAATTGTTTGGTATTTTTCTCTAATTATTTTAATTACGCGCGACTTCTCCCGATAATTATACGTTGAACTACGACCACCCCCGAAAAGACACGAGACAGTGCCAAACTTTGCCGCAAGGTCACTTGTGCCCTAGGAGGCAAAACTTGTGGAGGCCGGTGTGGAATTATTGTGTTTTCAAAGTGTAATTCACCATATTTGGTCGCACACGACACGTAGAAAAATCTGATAAATCCAAAAATGGCTAAAAACCTAGGATTTTTGCGTGGGGCCATATTTTGGGTGTAAATGACCACAAAAAAATTTAGGAAGTTTGGAGTCAAGCGGAGCGAGGCGTGCTTCACGATGGTATACTCAACCTTTCACGAAACCCTATCCTCACACTAAGGTTTCTCATGAATGTGTAGCCCGTGCGCTTTGCAGTGTGCTATCGGCCTCAAACATTTTTTGAGACGTCTACATGGCATGTGTGAAGGCACCGCCAAGTTTGAGATTTTTTTGTAATTGTTTGGTACTTTTCTCTAATTATTTTAATTCTCGTGCGACTTCTCCCGATAATTAGACACGTGAACATGAACAATGTAAACTTCTGTCTATTGCGATATATGTATGTACATACACAAGAGCACGGCTACGTATATATGCACACATAATGATATTTATACAAATATGTGTGTGTATAAAATACAAGTATATGGAAAATGGAAAATACAATTCTAATTGGAGAATGAAGCTGGGCTCCGCCTGGCCTGCGTGCCGTCGGCCCATAGGCCTATCCTGTCCAACGCGTGGACGTGGGATTGAGCAGGGCCCCGCCTGGCAAGCCCGGTTTGGCCTGTTCGTGGCTTTGAGCGGAGCGCGTGCGTGCCTGGCCATTTTAGCTGCTGCAGCGTGGCAAGGCCGGTTTGGCCTGTTTGCTATTTTCTTCTTTTTTGTAACACAGATTATTAAAACAAAATAATCCTATAATAACACAAAAGCTCTCTAGTCCTGTTGGTTTGGCCCCAATTTTTCTGTGCCAAAGGTGCTAGGTTCGATGCCTACCTGCGACAATGTTTTTGCTAATTTCTTTCATTTTAATAAACAAATAATAAAGTGTTAAATACTACTCCCTCCATTCCAAATTATAAGTCACTTTGAAATGCATGCATTGCATACCAAAGTGACTTATAATTTAGGATGGAGGAGTACTAATAATTCAATATTGGCAAATACACATGCTTGTTCTAGTGGTTAGCTTGCTTGTTTTTTTTTTTACCACCGCTTGCTTGGTTTTGAATGAAAGGTTTCAGGTTCGATACCCATCGCCGCTGCCACAATGTTTTCAAATTTTTTTATGATTTCTCGCATATAAATAAATTGAATAGAGCAACTCAATATAGCATACTCCCAGATGGTTGTGCAAGTGGCTAGTGCATTTTTACTTTGTTCTAGAGGTCTCAAGTTCAATCCTTGTATATGCAAAACAATTTTCTTTTCAATTTTTTTAGTTTTTGTTCAATCCCCATATAAGCACAATTTTTTTTACCTTGGATGATAGAATTAAGATTTGGCGTATACTAGAGAGTAGCCCACGTAGAATAAATATACATCTTTTTAAAAAATTACAATAGACAACTAATCTACACAGTTTCACCTACAGCCCCATCGTCCATGTCACCATCCACAGTCCACGTCACCCTACAAGGTTTCTATGATGTTTCGTCTTAACCGTCATGGACCACTACTGGAGACAACTACATAGGCGATGACGATCATGATCATCATAGAGCAAGCACCTAATTTGCGAACCGTCATAGATTCAAAATTTGATGACAGTTTCAAAAACCATCACCGAGGGAAACCGTCATGTATCAACACATTCCTAGTAGTGGTAGCACCCCTTCCAATCTAAATAACCTTGCTTCCCCTAATGAACAATTATTGTCGATAGGATCTTGATTAGTGAGTTCTTTTAGTTTTTTTTTTTTGGTCTATTTTCCTTGACAGATGAAAGTAACTTGCTGGACACTCACCCCTTGCTTGAGGTTCAACTTCACATATGATTGTTGATTTGTAACTGCAATAATTCATGCTCAAAGCACAGTGTTAAGATAAAAGTCGGTGTGCTTGCTGGACACTCACCCCTTGCTTGAGGTTCAACTTCACATGATTGTTGATTTGTAACTGCAATAAGTCATGCTCAAAGCACAGTGTTAAGATAAAAGTCGGTGTGCAATCCTTAGTATTCATTCATGTTGTCAGGTAACTGAATACAAGGTAACTGTATTCATGTTAGCATCATAGGATGTGAGAAATCATTTTTATGTGTCCCTTTACAGCTAACTGAACAAAGTTATCTCTGCCATTATTTATGTATTTGAGCTAAGCCTCTCGTTGCTGCAGTGAACTGCTTTGCCTTCAAGGCATTTCGTCGAGTAGCTATTGGACGTCGGAGTACTGGCCGGGCTCGCCTGGGGCTGACCTTGAGCGTCGTGCCAGCATCTCGAGGCCTGTGATCCAAGCGCCGGGAGACCAGCTGCTCGCGTCGGTTCTCAAGACAGCTTCACTGTCCACCCGAACCGTCGCAAAATACTACTCTGTATTAGCTTTATTTACAAGAGTAAGAAATGAAGCAGACATTCTTGCTATTCAGGTGATCTGTTTTGTAATAGCAAATCGAGCTTCTGCTCCTTTAATAGCTCTACATATATAATACCTACAATCTACAATTGCAGCCGTTTCGATATTATTGGTTACCAAGGGGGAAAAAAGAGCGAACAATGGCCATGCGCGGCAAAGCCGCGCAGTTTTCTAGTAACACTTATTATAGAGTATAACATTACATTACACGGCGAACATAATAAATGCTTTGGAAGAGAAGCAATCTGGGAGAGGCAGGGCATCAAAGGGAGGAAACAAAGAAAAAACGTGTACGTAGATCCTTATTGAGCATTACCGACATATAATAAAGCACGCTAAAACGTACCACCGTACCACAGCCTGCTCGCTGCCCAGCAGTGCCAATGCCATAGCTAGTCCCATGGGATGAAGCAGCGCCAGAGGACGGCACCGGCGTTGGTGATGGCAGCGGCGACCAAACGATCAGCCTGTGGGAACCGACCTGCCAATAATGGCACCAAGGAAAGGAGGCACACGCCGAGCAGCCAGATGACGAAAAAGAGGAAGGCCCACGCGGCGTCAGCATCGGGGTTGCACACGGTTGAGACGGCGGTGGCTGCTCCTAGTGTTGAGATATTAGGCAATTTCCAGATTAATTCCACAATATAATTCATGATTAACTGATCAAACTCAGGTCACAGATCAAAGCAAAGGGTGTAACTAGCACACCAGATAGATTTGATCTCGAGAATACCTGATTGACGTTGAGGACAACGTAATGGAGAGGTTCCCGAAAGCGAAGCCGAGGTCCTCGTGTCATTTGTGTTGTCGCCGACCGGCGGCTGCTGAAGAAGTCGAAGAAGTTGTCTATGAAGATGACTGGGGACGGTCCTCCACGTGTCCCTCCCCGGTTGACGAGCCGTGATGAAGATTGGGAGCAGTCGCGCGAAGAGCGCTTCCCAAAAACCTTATTCGCCTTCTCCCGGTGCAGGATCGCAAAGACGACGGTTCGGAGACACCTTTCGCCCGGCCGCTAGTGCACGCAAGCAATCGGGCTGGAGTAGCTACGGCGGCGCAACAACAAGAAGAGGCGAAAACTCTATCTCAATTCTCTAGAGTTGAGAGGTTGTCTATTCAAGGGACACCTCTCTAAACCAAGATGAGATATATGATCTAATTTTGGCGTGGCCGGTAGGCTGCTTATATATCCCGAACATCGTGCCGCGATCACGATCGGTTTAGGACTCTCTACTCAGAGTCGATTCGGGACTCTCTGACTTGAAGACCAAGATTACCAAAAATAGAATGGGCCTTTGAGATCTCTCTAGGAATTTCGAATTTGTTATTGGGCCAAGCCCATCTAAATTCCAACAATCCCCACCGGATCTCAAATACCCATTTTGAGTTTTGCCAATTCTCGGCTCTTTGTTTAATATACCAAGTATTTTCGTGAAGTTGAACTTACGCCTAGGTCCTTAAGCTACACTTATTCACAACTTGAACAATGGACTACGCCTTGAATTGCAAGTTTTGTGCGAACAAGCTTTACTTAAAGCCACACTAATTGGGGCGCGATGTAGTCTTACCCCGTGGGTGGAGCATATACGTCATACTCCCGATCTCTTCATGAGCTTACTAGAGACCACCCAAGTCTCATAGATCTGCGACGTTTAACAGTCAAACTCATATAGGTATGTTCTTTCAAGAATGCTCGTAGGATCGCATCTTCGCTTATCAAAGCCAATAGAACATATTAAGGCATTAGCCAACCCGCCATACTGAGTGCCTCAACGTATTTGAGAGTTATTGCATCTTCACTTAGAGAGGGTTATAAATATACTCTCCTCGGTTTACCAATAGCTTGTTCTTCCCGGATCCTTAGTCACGGGATCTCCGATCAAAAAGGTTGGGTTACTACTACTGTAAACTCATATAGGTCTCATACCCATCTCCTCGATGCAATTTCTATCACATTACGTGATAGCCCTTTAGTAAAGGGATCTGTCAGGTTTTTATCTGTTTGGACATAAGCCACAGTTATTACTCCGGAGTTTCTCAACTTCGGCGGTCTTCAAACGTCTTTTAACGTGTCTTGTTGACTTCGCATTATCCTTAGCACTATTCACTTTAGTGATCACCGTTTGATTATCACAGTTCATAAGGATAGCGGTCATCGGTTTCTCTACCACCCGGCAAGTCGGACAAGAGTTCACGCAGCCACTCTGCCTCTGCAGATGCTGTATCCAAAGCATTAAGTTCTGCTTCCATGGTTGATTTAGTCAAAATAGTCTGTTTACAAGACCTCCATGATACTGCGCCACCTCCAAGAGTAAATACATACCCACTAGTAGCGTAGATTTGATCAATATCGGATATCCGGTTCGCATCACTATATCCCTCTAGCACGGTGGGTGCCCGAATAGTGTATGCCATAACTCATTGTACCTTTAAGATAGCACAAGACCCTCTCTAGTACATGCCAATGATCATCACCCGGGTTGGACATATACCTACTCAACTTGCTCACAAAGAAAAGAGATATACGGTCTAGTTGCGCTAGCTAAATACATGAGTGAACCAATTATCGAGAGTACTTCAACCGATCTTTTAGTACTCTTCTTATTTTTTCCGCAATGTCACACTAGGATCATAAGGTATTGGAGAAGGCTTTCTATCCATAAAACCAAAACGGTTCGGGACCTTCTCAACATAGTGAGATTGTAAAAATGTAATTCCACTCTCTTCCTTAATTAGCTTGATGTTTAGAATTACATCGGCCTCTCCTAGATCTTTCATGTCAAAACTCTTAGACAAGAAAGACTTGACTTCATTGATCACATCAATGTTGGAACCAAAAAAAAATAAGATATCATCAACATATAAGCATAATATAACAGATTCGCCCCCACCATGTCGATAATACACACACCTATCAGCTTCATTGACAACATAACCGGCACTAACTAACGTAGTGTCAAACTTCTCATGCCATTGTTTAGGTGCTTGTTTCAAGCCATACAAAGATTTCAATAGCTTGCTCACCTTTTGCTCTTCACCTTTTACTATAAATCCATCAGACTGATCCATGTAAATCTCCTCATCCAACTCTCCATACAGAAAAGCTGTCTTTACATCCATTTGATGAATGATCAGGCCATATGAGGCAGCCAAGGATAGTAGTGTTCGAATAGTGGTCATTCTAGCAACAGGTGAGTAAGTATCAAAGAAATCCTCGCCCTCCTTTTGAGTATAACCCTTTGCCACAAGCCGAGCCTTGTACTTATCTATAGTACCATCAGGTCTAAGCTTCTTCTTGAACACCCACTTACATCCAATTGGTTTATAACCGAATGGTAGATCAGATAGCTCCCAAGTTCCATTAGAAAGAATTGAGTTCATCTCACTATGAACGACTTCTTTCCAATCATCTACATCCGGGGATGCATATGCCTCACGAGATAGAGGTGGGAGTATCATCCACAAGGTACACAATGAAATCATCACCAAAAAGATTTTGCAATCCTTTGTCTCTTGTTCCTCGCAGGGAACTTCATTGTCATCCTTCTCAAGTGGTTGTTCAAATGACTCAACAGGTACTTTCGATAGGTACAGTATCATCGGGAGCTAATTCAAGTAGAAAATCTAACATTGCTACGCATATCTAAGAAAGATACAATCTATCGTCTTTGGTCTAAGCTTACGCTTCTTATTAATTGGAACATTGACTTTCGCCAAGCATCCCCACGTGCGCAAGTATGAAAGTGATGGTTTCCTACCAACCCACATCTCATATGGCGTTGTCTCTTTATTTCTGTTTGGAACTCTATTCAGGACGACTCGCGAGTCAATATAGCTTCCCCCACCATGCCTTAGATAAACCAAGAAGTGTCTAACATGGCGTTAACCAAGTCGATCGGCGTGTGATTTTTCCTCTCGGCAATCCCGTTGGATTCAAAGCGAATAGGGAGGCGTCCTCTCGTGAATAATACCATGTTCCGCACAAAACTCATCAAATATTATAGGAAAATATTCACCATCACGATCTGACCTTAGACGTTTAATCTTTCTCTCTAGTTGATTTTCAACTTCAGCCTTAAAGATTTTAAAGTAGTCTAATGCCTCATCTTTAGTTTTCAGCAAGTAAATATAGCAATATCTAGAAGCATCATCAATCAATGTTATAAAATATCTCTTTTCACCTTTAGTCAACACACCATTCATCTCACATAGATCAGAATGTATGAGGTCTAGAGGTGCCAAGTGTCTCTCCTCTGCGCCTTGTGAGACTTTCAAGGTTGCTTAGATTGCACACAACTATGACACTTAGAACCTTTGGCAATAGTGAAATCTGGAATTAACTTCAAGCTAGATAAATGTGACATCAAACCAAAGTTCACATGACATAAACGAGAATGCCAAACACTTGAACTATCATTTATTGTGCCACAAATATGATTCACTGACTTTTTATGTTCTTCTAAAGATAGTGTTGTCTCCCCTGGAATCTTCTCTTTTCTCTAGAGATATTTCCCCGAGGCGATCCAACAAGAACCCGAACATCTTAGCCTCTAGCTAGAGCATGGCCTTAACTCGCCACCTCTTTATATGTGCACTAGAAAACTTTTCTAGTCTCAAAGACGTCGATGAAACCAGCCATAGTTAAATCAAGAAAAAGCCTATTATAGGGTTTTTGGATTGTTGAGATATTAGGCAATTTCAGATTAATTCCACAATATAATTCATGATTAAGCGATCAAACTCAGGTCACGAGATCAAAGCAAAGGGTGTAACTAGCACACCGGATAGATTTGATCTCGAGAATACGATTGACGTTGAGGACAACGTAATGGAGAGGTTCCAGCGAAGCGGCCGAGGTCCTCCGTGTCATTTGTCGCCGTCGTCGACCCAATTTGCTGAAGAAGTCGAAGAAGTTGTCTATGAAGATGACGCTGGGGACGGTCCTCCACGTGTCCCTCCCGGTTGACGAGCCGTGATGAAGATTGGGAGCGATCGCGCGAAGAGCGCTTCCCAAAAACCTTATTCGCCTTCTCCCGCTGCGGGATCGCAAAGACGACGGTTCCGGAGACTGCTTTCGCCCGGTCGCTAGTGCACGCAAGCAATCGGGCTGGAGTAGCTACGGGCGGCGCAACAACAAGAAGAGGCGAAAACTCTATCTCAATTCTCTAGAGTTGAGAGGTTGTCTATTCAAGGGACACCTCTTCTTTAAACCAAGATGAGATATATGATCTAATTTTGGCGTGACCGGTAGACTGCTTATATATCCCGAACATCGTGTCGCGATCACGATCAGTTTAGGACTCTCTACTCAGAGTCAGTTCAGGACTCTACAGCTTGAAGACCAAGATTACCAAAAATAGAATGGGCCTTTGAGATCTCTCAGGAATTTCGAATTTGTTATTGGGCCAAGCCCATCTAAATTCTAACACCTAGCAGCATCAGCGCGTGGGCCATCGAGGGACGACGAGGCGGTACTGCTGCTGCTGGTGGTCTGCTTGTGCTTGGACGTCGGCGTGAACGGCCGTGTGAGTTATTCTCTTCTCTATCTACAAGTGTTTGCTGACCAAAACACACAGCCAGACTTCATCAGAGTATATGTGCGGGCCTGGGCTTTTTGCCTAAAGTATTAGGTGGGCTTCTCTGCAGTTAAGATGGGCCCTTCAAATATTTGGAAGACCAACCACAGGTTGACGTTGAAGATGGGCCTTTTGGGGATGGGTTTGCAGTGGTTTTATCGCTCCACGGGCACTGCACGGCTGCACATGACACGACACGACCCCAACCCAACCACTCCATGGAAGATGGGAAGACCAAACTAACACACCACAGCCACCATTTGAGGCGTTGACATTGAATTTAGATCTATCTCTGGATTCAGCAATTCTTTACGCTCGATCTATTACTGATTAATTAATCCTCAATCTGTTTCTTCTTCCTTTCGGATGAGATTCAAAGATCAATTTCTCGTCCAAGTGCTAGCTAGAAATCAGTTCGACTTTCATGTTCTACTTTGGAAAAGCACAACAAAGCTATATATACCCGCACCTCCCCGCCTCATGCATATATGTCCCCACTGCCAGATGAGGTAGGATCAGTTTCGAAAACTAAAACTATGCAACCCTTCTATCATAATCTAGTGGCCCTGTTTGGGACTGATCGAGGATTCCAAACGGTGTTCGATCATCTCAGCCGCGGCCTCTGAGCCGCTTCTACGATTTTGAGGATCGTAGTTCATTTGTCTGTGTTTTACGTGGGGCGCATCTGCCGAACGCGCGTTCGTCGCAGGGCGTTCGTCGGGATTATTCCGCGTCTCTTGCTCATAATCTACGTGATTGCGATCCCAAACACGCCCAGTAGCATATCCCAAAGCATGCTAGAAATCAACAAAGCAAATCGAAGGCAAATTTGGAAAGCAAAGAAAGATGTGCAAAATGGAAAAAGATACGAAAAACAACACGTGACGTCGAAACATAGAACGAGTTTCACCATTTGAATTGAAGAGTTGCTAGATCTGGAGGGACGTACATGGCTGCCGAGCAAGGGCACGATATGGCCGACGATCGACCAGCGTTCTCAGCGTGGCACGACGGCGAGCATGGTAGCGCGACCACGCCGCCCGCCTGCCGGAGAGTTGACCAGCCGCTTCCGGGCCTGCCTACCTAGAGGAGCATGCTGGCGCGGCCATGGATTATGGTGAGGTCCCTGTGCTACTCTGAGTTGGTTGGATATATTCACGGAACTACTACGCACCAGTTGCGTTAGACAAAAGAGAATTAAATTCCTCACCAATTAGCTTTGCAGATCTACTCAGCAAACAAACAATGACACAACTATTGGTCCTCGCATTTCTTTTTCACTCCAGCTGTCCAGCAGCTAGGATACAAAACAAAGGCGGCTTTGAATACGATGTACTAGGCCAGACGCCAGAGTTCCAGTCTGCCAGACGTCTTCAAACGCTACAATTGGTCAATAGTGAGTCGCCAGCCAACAGGGTTGCAGCGTCGGACGAAATCGTACACCAGCTGAGGGCTGCGTTACAGCGACGCCTGGGCATGCATCGGCCAAATTTTGTGAGGGCCTTCTTGGTGGTTTATATACATTTTTTTTGAGAATTGGTGGTTTATATACATGACCTGTCTACTGCTACACACCTGTCTACTGCTACACATGACATACCGCCATACCCGGGATGGGTCTCAGTCCCACCAAGTCACCAACTCATTGGGCCGGTGGACCTGAGATGGATGTGGAATGCCGCGGGCCAATTTTCGATAGAAATGATGGGCCCAGACTCGAAGAAAGAAGAAAAATAAAAACACTGCCCACAGTCCTAATTTTTGTTGTGCCTACTATTCAATTACATCCACATGGCTTTTTCTTCCCTATAGTTGGACGAATGTGGATATGGAGGATTACAGGCGGTGGCACGACATGAGGAAGTGGGGTGACAACACCGTGGGAGTCGGCGCAACAAAAAAAAGACGACAAGGGAGGGAGCAGCACAAAAAAAAAAAACTTTCTCGGAAAAAAAACACGTACGGTAGTGTGGGAGGAGGAAGTGGGGCAGTGGCACGGGAGGGAGTCAAGGCAGAAAAAATTGTGATGTAGGAGAAAACTTTTTTCTTTTGAAAAAAACTATAGAGTAGGGAGCTTCATACGCAACCATTAGAAATAGTGCAAAGAGAGGAGTTGGAGGCCTCCATAAAATTGAGATTTGAGTTGAGACCTCTGTTGCGATAGGTGTGATATTCATACTTCATTACCTCTCCCCGACCCCGAGCGCTTCTCTAGGGGGCGACTCGGGGGCGACCACCGCCGCCGCCGGAAGCCCCCTCCCTGCCCCCCCGGCCACCGTCGCCGCCCTTCGGGCGGCGGCGGGTGCCCCCCAAAAGCAGAGCCCGCCCGCGACTCTCCCCCACCCCCTTCCCCCCGCTCCCCCCTCGGCCCAACCCTAGCCGGTGGACCTTCTCGGGCGTCTTCGCGCGCCTGGCGGCGCCGGCCGGCGGATCCGCCCTCTGCGGCCGGATCTAGCCGTTGGCGCACCGTCCCCGGGGCGGCGGCCGGCCCCCGTGTCCTCCGCCCGGGCGGCGCTTGCGCGGGGCTCGGCGTCGGCCGCTCCTCTCTCGGGCCTCCTGGCACGATCTCCTCTGGCGGCGCCCCTCGTCCCCCCTCTGCGCCCCCACCCTCCCGCCCCTTCACTCTCCCGTCACCGGGGGTAGGCGGCCATGGCGCCAGCCGGGCGGCGCGGATGCAGGCCCTCTCGGATCTGGCGCCGGCGGCCACCCCTCCACCGTAGCGTGTGGGTGGCCACCCCGCTGGTCCTGCGGTGGGTGGCACGGCCGGATCGCCGGGCTCCTCGTGATCCGGCGTTCGCCGCCCGAACGGCGATTCGGGTCGGGCGGCACCCCTCGCGGCGGCGGCGGATGGTGGATCGGGTCCTCGGGCCATGGATCCGGCGCCCCCGTTGGTTGTACTGCGGCAACGGTGACGCCGCTTAAATTTCGGATTAATTTGGGACTGGATGGTGGTGTTTGCGGCGGTGGTGTACGGCGGTTGGGCGGCGTGGCGGGTGCTCTTGTCGCCCGCACCGTGGTGGTGTGGGCGACCTCATTGGCAAGCGCCGTCGACGCCTTGGTGGCGTGGTCGGCCACGACTCGTTCGTCCCTCGCTGGCTCGGACGCATGGAACTCGGCGAAAGCTCGGCCGACGGTGTCGGGCGGACGATGGCGACTCCTCTTGGCGTCGTACCCTTCTTGAAGGCATCGTCTTCGAGTACCTTACTCCTGTCATCGGCGCCTGTCGCCCCGGGTCGTCTTGCTCGCTTGCTGCACCTATCTGCACTTCACGCTCCTCCTCACTTGGGTTTGTCTAGCCGGTGGTTGCTGCAGCTTCTCTGGCGGATGCTTTGCCGCCTTGGTTCGTTGGCGGATGCTTTGCCGCCGGGTTTGTTGGCGGATGCTTTGCCGCCGTGGTTCGTTGGCGGATGCTTTGCCGCCGTGGTCGTCGGGCTCCTCTTGGGCAGTTGCCGAGTTGCCAAAAGCGAGCGGTTCGTTGGCGGATGCTTTGCCGCCGTGGTGTCGTTTGGCTCTGCTCGCCGCTAGCTACCCGGATGTTGTGGGGTTTCTCTTTGTTTTAGGTGCAGCTGATGGGGTTGTTAGCTGGAGGGTCCGCCCCATCCCTCCCCTTACGTTTCTTCTTTGTTTGTTTTGTGTCGGGGATGTTGTGGGTAACCAGAGGGTTACTCGCGTATCCCCTTGTATCCGGTTACCGGCCCTTCTTTGGCCTTTCCCTTAATGCAGTACGGGTGAAGTCCCGCTTTCGGAAAAAAAAAAGTTGAGACCTCTGTTGGTCTAAGGATTTTTTTCATCTAGCCTTGAAAAGTAAAGTGTTAGGGGCTTTGTTTAGAGTCCTTGTTAGAGATGCTCCTGTAGTGGTTCCTAACAAAACTTAAAAAAATTATTAGAACTTTTCAATATTTTCGTCCTTATTAACACCCAATCGTGTCCCATGATCTCGAATGTCAATTCAATTGGATTTGTTTGGGCAATAGAATGGCAATATGCCAGCCATCTCCTCTGTCCCTTATTAGTTTGAGTGAACCTTTCTTTAACAGTGGAATGAAAATGAATACCATTCACTATACAACAGATAAGGAATTAAGGAGGTATATAGGAAGCCGATAATTAATAATGGATAATAACCATCAAATATGTTCCACACAACAGAGCTTAATTCTGTACAATAACCAGCAAATGTTCCACACAACAGAGCTTAATTATGTACAATAACCAGCAAATGTTCCACACAAATATAGCAAACATTCAACTCGATTAAGCTAGGTTTCTGCTTTTCCAGTGACTTCGATCCAACCATCCATCCCTTCATCTGAATCAGAAAGCGTGCATTTGTCATCATCCTCCCCCAGGACCGTTCCTTGTATTTTTTGCTCTTCAACTTTAGACACCAAAGACTGCTCCCCAGCTCTCATGCATTGGACGGCAACATTAGTAAACTAGGGAAACCTCACCCGCGCGTTGCTGCGGGAATTAAGAAAATGCAATGATCATAAGGAAAATTTTCCATGATATCATCTCTTGATGATAAGGACATGAGCTTATTATGTAAAGTTGAAATACCCAGAAAAAACAATAATCCAACACAACAGGTAAAACACAAACACGTCTTCTAAATTGGGTAGCTCAGTATTACAAATTACAATTACATGAGCCAGTACGTCAACCCAGCAGTGTACTTCATTTGAATTTGCAAGCACTGCAATTGACGCTAAAGAACTGAAGAGCACCAGATCCGGTTGACTGACTGGCACAGCTCTAACTAACTCTACAACCTTACAACTGGGCAGAGATTAATCTAAGCTCCAGCTTCTCCTCCTAATAGATAATGTAAAGACACTCGGAATGCTTAGGACACCTGCCTCTGTTATTTGACAGGTTCAATTCATGTAAGCATGGACACAAAAATAGTCCATTATTTAGATAAGCTGCAAAGTACGTGATTCCTGGTGAATGCATTAAAAATTTAATACATTCATGGGGAATGACACAACTAATTTATTCGTGCATGCATCAGAGCTGCTGGCACATGTTTAAGAAAACCATGGTACGTAGAAGGAACAGACGGAGTGATAAAAAGAAGAAAAGAGGATTGTTATTTTTCACGAACTGCTGCAATGGGAACAGTTTTGCATAATAATGATGCAAATAGTCCTGCATACATCTGACATAAAAGACAATCTTAATTTTGCCTGCATACATGTCAAGCTAGCACTATAGTCCTGCATAATAATGATGCAAATAGTCTATGATGCTAGTTGATCTGTTATCTGTGCATGTGAGAGAAGCTAACCGTGATATATCTATGACAGGACAGAGACATGGTAGATATCTGTTGATATAAAAGTAATTTCATAACAAAATAGCCAAAGCCCTAGAATGACAAAAGCAGTTTGAAATCGCCTCTTGCAACCCACTGTCATGCTAGGATTGGATCCCAGCTAGCAAATCACAATTAGATTGAAAAAGCGCCTGCACTTTCTTCAGACCTGCTGCCCCTGCTCGTCTTCAGAAAGCAGAGAAGAAAGGAGGACCATAGAGCCCCATATGTTCATCTTGGTATCTTGGCTCTAAGTTTCTATGCAGAGCGATGTGTCCTGCAGCTGCAGGCTTATTACCTATCAGGACCTGCGGCAAATAGCACACATCAGTAGAAGTTCAAATGAATCAATAAATAGGTGTTTTATAGAACCTGCAGTTCACCTCGACATCGGTTGGAGCAATAGGCTGGATTGCGTCGGCAACCCATCTCGTGAATTAGCAACCAGCAATGGAGCTGGCTGAGCAACGGGCGAAGCCATGTGTCCGATGGACAGCATCATGGATAGGTCTCGACCCTAGATGAAGAACGGAGGTATTTCAGAAAGACAGGAGCGTTGCCTCAACACGACATAAAGAAACCAATCAAGAACCAACACGGATCGGAAGGGATTTGGGGAAATTGCAAGAGGAAAAAGAATGGAGGAGGAGGGGAACCGGGTGCTCACCAGGTCTACGCAGCCGCGACGGGGAGAAGGTGCCGAGCCGGCGGCGGCCGGCCCTATAGGCTGCGGTGCAGGAGCGGGCACAGCCGCGGGCAGAGACCTCGTGCGCCCGAGCCCGCGGCAGCGGCCCAGCTGCGGCAGGGGGCACCTGGCCAGATGCGGGAGGAATCGAGACGGGCGGCTGCCCGGTCGGGCATCGTGGTGGCCGCGTAGGTCGAGGTGTCCGGCCGCCGGTCGCTGGAGGTGCTCGAGGCCGCCGCTGCGCCACTTGGGCATCGGGAGATGGACGCGGACGCAGCAGCCGAGGACACCGCAGCTGGAGGGGACGACACCGCGCCGCGGCGGAGATCGGCAGCGGCTCAAGACCGACGGGCGGCGGTCTAGGTGCCAGCCCATGGCGGAGCAGCAGGATAGCGCGATTGGGGGGAGAAGGGGAGGCCGGGCTCCTCGACGGCGTCGAGCCCGCCCACGCGCGAGGGAGGGCCGCCGCCCGGCCCGTGCAAGCCACGCCGCGGTCGTGGGGTCGCTGACAGGCCGGCCCGCCGCCTGGCGCTCAGGCAAGCCGCGGCGTCGCCGGGTCGCGGACAGGCCGGCCTCGTCCCTGGCCCTCGACTCGATTTCCAGCGGCCGGCGGGCGACTCTCGAAGGCTTCCCGACGGCGGCGGATTCTCTCCCCTTGCGAGGCCGGACACCGCACCCGACGCATGGTCCCCGCCGGTGCATCTGTGCTTTATGGAGACAGGCGAGGGGGTGGCGGCGGAGGCGAGGGGTGGGGGTGGCCGGGTTGTGGGGAGGCGAGGGGCGCGGTGGGAGCCGTCGTGGGGGAGGACGCGCCGCCCGGCAGCAGGACGAAGGTGAAGAGGCCGCCGCCCACTAAGCGCTAACCTAGAAAGGCCCAGCCCACGCATGCCAGCAGCATCTCGCCCACGCCGCTAACCCGGGAAGGCCCATCCCACGCATAATAGCGTCTCGTCGGCATCGTTCATGGAGATCGGCATCGTTCACGGAGATTTCTTTTCTACGTTTCAGTTACTAATCAGTTACTACTGCCCTAAACCAATCACAGGGCTGAGAATTGCTTAAGGACTTCTAGTGGGTTGCTCCTATATAAGAGTTATAGATTACTCAGAATAGTGTCCGTGTCGCTTATTTGCTTCAGAATTGCAGCATGTGTCTTCTTTATTGCCTTGATCCTGTGAGCAATCTTAAATCGGGAAGTAAGCGACTTTGGTTTCATAGGAAAGCAATCAATGATGTCATACTTTTCACCATCAATGTCTATGGTCTTTATCTCAACTTTTAGGTGGGCTTCATGTAGTAAATCATCAATATCATCTGCAACATTTTGCAGTTTTGTTACCAAACTAATACGCCATGGGTCCCAGCCATCTATTCCATTCTCATAGACAACTCGTAGACAACTCGAAATGGCTTTTTGAATATCTTGAACGTCCAAGAGATCTTTTGTAACACCTTTTATAGAAGAAATCTCGCCTGTTATCACTGGAGCTATCTTACCGGCTCCAAACTTCAATACTCCAGCACCTATAGCAATGGAAACAGCTTGTACTGCAGTCATCTTTCAAAGACTTTCTGTTCCAGAAACCTGTGGTTGATTGCGAAACAAACAAACAAACTCAGTATATTGCAAGCCACAAATAAATTAACGTCGAAGGGATTAAATCAGCATTCCTTAATTTGTAGTGAAACTCGAGCATTTTTAAGAAATTAAAGAAGTCAAAGTTATTGGGAATTATTCGCTGGGCAATGTTCCACTGACTCACTGAGTCAGCAGTATCTCGTCATTGTTCACGGGTTAAAGTTGATACATCAAAACTAACATATTGACTTGCTAATTAAGGTGCCCCGCACTACCCCGTATGAGGTAAGACCTCAAATAAATCTTAGGCCTTGATTTTTGAGATGTGCAGGACTAAGAGTACTGAATTTTCCAATGCAATATCTGGGTCTACCACTGATGCTTGGAAGGCTGAAAATGGTGCACCTGCAATATATTCAAGACAGAGCCAAAGGAAGAGTGGCTGGATGGCAAGGAAGGCTGCTGAACGTCGCTAGCTGAAGAGAGTTAATTCGCTCTGTTGAGCTCCCTTCCTATCTAATTGCTCACGGTGGTTAAGGCGCCCAAGAAATTCGTGAAGGAACCTGACAAGCTATGGAGAAGGGTTCCTATATATGGGCGGGTGACAAGGAACTAATAGGTGGAAAATGCAAAGTTTCATGGGTTAAGGTATGCACGCCGACAATCAATGGGGGCCTTGGCATCATAGAGCTGGAGAGATTTAGGGCATGTACAACAGGTCTTTTTCGGCCCCGTCTCTAAGTTGTTGTTGTTTTTCACAAAACTACCTGCCAATGTTTAGAGACAGCAGCCTCATCTCTTCGTAAAAGGATTACCTGGGCTCGTGCTCCAATGTTTAGAGACGACTTTGTCTTGCGTTCTACAGGAGTTGTCGACTTGAAGCGCCTTTACCACAAATCCAGTGTGCGCGTGCATAGTTTAGAGATACTGTCTTGTCTGTGGGTTGTATGAATATGGGTTGTATGAACTGTCTTTATACATGTCTGTACTATAGATTCGAGGCCCATAGAGATGGACCCCATCTGTGGGTTGTACATGCTTGCCTTGAGGCTACGGTGGCTATGGTTCTCATGGGATGATAGGGATAGACATTGGAAAAGAACAGAAATCCCAGTGGACAAAAATGATGTATCGTTGTTCAATGTTGCGACAATAGTGGTGCTTGGGAATGGAGAAGGGCGATTTTCTGGATTTCCCACTGGCTGCGAGGAGCAGCCCCTGCAACTCTCTACTCGACCTTGTTCAAGCATAGCAAGAGGAAGAACATAACAATGAAGGAAGCATTGAATGATGAAAATTGGATCAGAGATGTGGATCACAACACGACACATCAGATAATTGAGGTTTCCATGTTGTGCTACAGCCGTTACAGAAAGACACTATCACCTGGATACACACCGCAGATGGCCAATATACAGCTAACTCTACTTATAAGACTCAGTTCATTGGAATGGCCAGATCGAAGATAGCTGAAAACACATGGAAGACAAGGACGCCTCCAAAATGTCATTTCTTCACTTGGTTGATGCTCCAAAAACAAGATCTGGATGGCTGCACGCCTACTGATGAAAGAATGGCCTAATGAATATTTCTTCCACTATGCATAAGAAACACGGAGACAGTTTCACACTTGTTTGAGGATTGCTTTGTTTCTCTAGGAGGGTTTGCGACAGTGGTGGGAAGGTGGATTCAGGCACCGACATTGAGGACGGAAAGCTGGCCACGCATCTGAAGACTTGGGCCAATGGTTCCTTGACATGGGCAACAATGTCGGATGGAAAAACTTCCTAAATAAAAACTTCCTAAATAAAAATTGTAGACCTTGAAAAGTTGAGAAACTTTGTAGTTGACAACTTTTTGATTTAAAATCGTTTAGGTCCTCAAAAACTGGTTTGAAAACAGGATTTGCCGAGTGCCTTAAAAGACACTCGGCAAAGAGCCTCTTTGCCGAGTGCCTAAAAAGACACTTGGCAAAGAGCCTCTTTGCCGAGTGTAAAAAAACACTTTCTAAAAACAGGTTTTTCAAACCAATTTTTGAGGCCCCAAACGAGCTTAAAAAAAAAGTTGTCAACTACAAAAATTTCATAACTTTTTGAGATCTACATTTTCATTTAGGAAGTTTTTCCATCTAAGGTCATTTGAAAAATTCAAATTTTAAATTTGAGAGCGCTTTAGACCTAGTTTTGCATGATAAGATGAATTGAAATCAAAAAGTTTTGTACTATAAAGATTCATATCTTTTGGAGACAATGAAAGGATATGACAAAATGTTAGTAACATTGTTCAGTAAATCTTATTAATCTCTCTTCTAGTTGTAGGAAACTATGAAAGGATATGAAAGAGATGTAAGTTTTGTGAACAACGTTATTGATGCTTTGTCAAATGAAGAAATGACCAAAATAAACTTGTAGAGCTTGAGAAGTTATGAAACATTGTAGTTGAAAACTTTTTTATTTAAACTCGTTTAGGGCCTCAAAAACTGATTTGAAAACATGCTTTGCCGAGTGCCAAAAAAAACACTCGGCAAAGAGCCTCTTTGCCGAATGCCCTTTTTGGCACTTCGGCAAAGAATTCTTTGCCGAAGTGTTTTTATTTGACACTCGGCAAAGAAGATCTTTGCCGAGTGTTTTTCTTTGCCGAAGTTTTTTTATTTGGCACTCGGCAAATAGGCTCTTTGCCGAAGTGCCCGACGTTTTGCTCTCGGCAAATATTTTTGCACTCGGCAAAGAAGCGATTCCTGTAGTGATTCAAGGCATAATGGTGCGTGATCGATGGTAATGCTCACTCTATGGGTGCTTTGGAAATAGTGAAACAAACGAGTTTTCAACAAGATCATTAGAACATCGGAACAAACCTTTAGTGCCATCCAGGACGAAGCAAGGATGTGGATACACGCGGGCATAGGCCTGGAAGAGGTGCTACCTCAGGAACTCATAGGGGTTTGTTGTTGCTGCACACAACCATGTAATTACTTGTAACGACCATTTTCCTTTGACCCTCCTACTATGTCCAAAAATCAGCATTGCTCGTTTGAAAGAAGACTACAAGACGTTTGCAACCGATGAGCTGAAACTCTAGGCTAGTGTACTTGCATGTTCGAAGCTTGATCATAGTGGGGGAGGATAAGAAGGGCAATAAGAAGAAGGGTCCGTTGTGCTATAAATGAAAGGGCTATTTGGATATGTTAATAGAGATTAACAAGCATTATTGGAAAAGGATGGAGGAACTGTAAGTGTGGAAATTGCCAATAAGAAGGATGACGTAAGTATTGATGCTGATGTTGTCAAGATATCAAGTGAAAAGTCTTGCGAAACATGGTCCGCCCTCCTATCTCTCCCTCCCCATCATCTACAGATCTTTGCTCCCTCCTAATGCAGCGCCACCATCGCCGCTAGATCCACCTGGCCCCATGATCGCTGGAGACGTCAAGTCGTCAACGAGAATCTTCTTCTTCATGCTCCATGTGTGACAATATCCACTAATGGTCCTCTTACCAGCGTGGTGACGCATGCCCCAGCCATCAACCCTCCCCAACTGACCTCCACTACCAATGCAACAGCGGCGTTACCACCCCCCGCTCACCATGAGCACCCATACCCAACCACCATCGCCTATCTAGCAACATCTCCCTGTCACCCTTCTAGATGTGCAGGCTCAAACCCCTCCTAATTAAACATGAAACCACCCCAAAACCCTTATTTCAAGTTCCAAGTAAAGCTTGCTAGACTTGGAGAAGGTCATCGGAGATAGAGGAGATCGTCGGAGAAGAAGAGTAATCTTCGAATTTGGATTCTTACTTCCTTCCAATCTATTATACTTATTTTCTTTTTTTGTTTTTTGGTTGATTCAAACAGTGAATTCATTTCCACTTTTGGGGCTCTCAGATTTAATTAAGCTAAATCCTAGAAGCCTCTCTGTTTAGCTTTTATAGGATATAAAAATAAAAATGGAGGGAAAGGAGATCCGATCACTACTACAGATTCACACATTACTGCCGCTAGCATCACTGCCGGATTCGACACCACCGGCAGTGATAAACATTTCAGGCGCGAAAAAATCAGAAAATCCATGAACTCAGCCAATACCGGCAATTAAGATTTACGTCGTTACCAGTTCTTATTATGTACTGATCTGGGGTAGTGGATGGAACCATGGAGATAAAGCCAAAATTCATTGCTCAACAACCGGTGATACCAATTGCTAAAAAAAACAATTGGTGACACCTGATCGAGGCATGAACATGCCTCATGCTCATGCCTCATGGGGCCTGTATATATACCAAAATTAAATGCAGGAAAAGAGATCCGCCGGATCCAAGGTGGTTAAAAACAGTAGAAGAGTACAGTAACATATACAAACTCTCTAAAACACCAAAGCAGCCCAAGCAGCAAGATGACCCTTGAGCTGATCACCAGGTGAAATCTTAAATATAAATTCGTATGTGTATGAGACTCGGAGAGAATAACCTAATAAAATCCAAAAAGAATTGTAAAATCCGTTGCTCGCCAGCCAAATTAATCAGGGGGAAACGAGGCCCATATACACGCAAGAAAAATAAAAACAGCAACTATAAGAATGCAACTTTAGGCGATTATAAGCGCCGCCAGTATAATTATCAGAAATTCAGAATAATTACCACGAGTAATTGCAGTGTTCCGACCAGCTGATTTCTCTTACTTCATCCCAAACGTGTGAGACAGTGTTCTCGGTGTTCAGGATGTATATGAACTCTTAACGAAGATAGTGTCTGCGGCCCCTCCCCGGCCTGCCCCTTGAAAAATGTAGATGCGTCTGAACTCTGAACTCTGAACGGGTACTTTGGTGGCTCCGTTCTTTATCTACACCTGCTTAACACTACCCAATGACAGCTATTTTGTTCAATGTAATATTAGAGAGAAAGTGACAGGAAACAGTTCTGGGGAAGAATAATGATGAAGGAAGGCACGGAGAAATAAACAATGTCTTGTACGTGGGCGCTGCCGGCGCGCTGCTCTATTTCGCTTGCGTCCAATTAAGAAATTCGTTACACGCCTATTCAACGTGTCCTTCTCCTCGCTGAGGCTGTAGATGGCGTAGTGAAGCATTGCTGTCTGCTGCCCTTCCCGGTGCGACGCATTTGGCGCCGGAGACCGGAGAGCCACCGGAGGACAGCATAACAGAGCATATGAGATTATGAGGTGGGCGTGTGGTGAACGCCTGAGCCAAATGTTATAGTTGAGTTGGAGGTCAGCGCACGTGTCATTATTGTCGTTGAGTTGGCCGTCAAGGGTCAAGGTATTTTTGGCTTGATTTTATTCTTTTTTGAAGGGAAGCTTCATTTTATTCTAGTCTGGCTAGTTAGATTGTACTCATTTTTTAATAATGGAAATAAGATTCGGCTTCATCTATCGACAGATAGAATCATACCAATTATTACAAACACTGAATAACCAGCCAGCCAAGTTTGAATAAACAGGAAATGAAATACGGTTCGATCTAAATGTGACCAATAAATCTTGAAGATAACCATCCTCTGGAGCTGAAAAACTGCAGCGCCCGATGTTTCAAGGTAATGACCAGCTTGGATTAGCTGGTCTCGCTGAATCTCAGACCGCTGTAGAGTCCACTGACGTAGCCAATATATTCCCCCGAATAGAACCTGCAAGAAAGATTTTGGTCTACATTTATCAAAAACCACTTCATTGCTTGTTATCCAAATTGCCCAAAATATTGCCGCCTTAGCTGCCTGTTAATACCAATGAATTTACTTTTCTGTTTGCAATTTTAGTCCATCTCTCAAAAAGGTCACCAATATTACTCGGGGTGATAAACCAAAAAGTAAATGCACTGCGCGCCTTAGAAATTTAGCGTGACCGCATTCAAAAAATAGGTGTTGAATTGTTTTCGAAAATGACGGAAACAACAGTTTTTGTTACCATTCCGATTCGTCTAATTAAATTATCTTTAGTTAGAATAACACCTTTTCTAGGTACCATAAGAAAATTTTAATTTTTATGGGTACTTTTATGCGCCCAAATATCCCGTGACACTCTAACACCACTGTTAATTAACGCAGCATACATGGACTTGACTGTAAAGCATCCGGATGCATTTAGTCCACAAACAAAAGTATCCCTTTGTCCTGTTAAATTAAATTCTTGTAGCGAAGCAACAATTCTATGCCAAGCGGCTAAGTTTGCACCGACTAAGTTCCTCCCGAAAGAGATATCTAATGGAGCGGTACTAAGTACTTGAGCCATCGAGTCTTGTTTTTCCGCACAATATTAAACATGGAAGGAAACTTATCTTTGAGGGGTTTATTTTTCAACTAGATATCAAACCAGAATCTAGTCCGAGACCCATCCTTAATGTTGAAGCGGCCAAAGTCCAAAAACCAATCTTTCACGTTCATTAAGCCTTTCCAAAAATGAGAGTATGTTGCCTTTTAACGCAACTTCCAATTGTCTTATTTTTAACATACTTATTTCTTATCAATTCTTGCCACATACCATCTTCATTAATTAATTTAAAGAGCCATTTTCTTAAAAGGCATTTGTTCTGAATTTTCAGATTTTGAATTCCTAAACCTCCTTGATATTTTGGTTGGCATAGAACCTCCCATCTTGCCAACCTATACTTTTTTTTTTTTGTGTTGGTCTTTTGCCGGTAGAAGCGTGATCTAAAAAGAGTCTATCTTTTTGCAAAGCACACCACATGGCAGCTCAAAGGACATCATAAACATCGGTAAGCTAGAAAGCACCGAGTTTATTAAAACCAGCTTATCTCCTACTGACAAAAGTTTCCCTTTCCAACCACTTAATTTTTTTTCTATCCTGTCCTCGATTATCTTTCGGTCTTTATTGTTTAATTTTCAAAAGTTCATGGGGAGTCCTGTGTATCTCGAAAGGATATGACCCAATGGCACATCCAAACAGCTACGAATAAAAGTCTTCCTGTTCTTTTGCTTTCCCAAAACAAAAAAGCTCACTCTTATGGAAATTGATCTTCAAGCCTGATAGTTGTTCAAAGGTGGTTAATAATAGTTTCATATTAACTTTCTTGTCAACATCGTGACTCATAAAGATTATTGTATCATCCGTATACTACAGGATAGACAAACCATCTTGGATAAGATGTGGGATTATTCCTTCTACCTGGCCTTGTTTAGCTCTGGCAATAAGTATGGCTAGCATGTCAACCACTATATTAAATAGTGTGGGCGACATAGGGTCACCTTGCCTTAATCCTTTCTTGGTTTGGAAATAGGAACCTAATTGATCATTGACCTTGATTCACATTTCCACTTTTCCGTGAAACTTCTCACCCATTAACACCATTTTTCCGAGAAGCCTTTCATTCTTAACGTTTGTTGTAAAAATTCCAATTAACTTTGTCATAAGCATTTTCAAAGTCTATCTTAAAAATAATTCCATCTTTCTTTTTTGAGTGGAGTTCGTGTATAGTTTCATGGAGAATTACTGCACCTTCCATAATGTTTCTTCTTGGTAAAAAAATGTTGTTTGAGTTGGGCTAATTATCTTCTGCGCTATGGTTGACAGTCTATTGGTTGCGACTTTAGTAAAGATTTTGAAAGATACATTCAAAAAACAGATTGGTGCGTATTGCTGAATTACTTTCGCATCTTTCTTTTGGGTAACAGAATTATGTTTCCAAAATTTAGGCGGTTTAGTGGTAAATTTCCCTCATAAAAATCAATAAAAGAGCCATCAAGTCATCTTTCAGCAAATTCCAGAAGACCTGGTAAAACTCGGAGGGAAACCATATGGTCTGGCGCCTTATTATGCTCCATCCGGAAAATTGCAGCCCTTACTTCCTCAAGTGAGAAAGGTTCTGTTAACTGCTCATTTTCTAGCGGGGACACCTGCGGTATATGCTCGGTTCTTGTCTCATCCAAACTAAATTGGGAGACAACCGAAGGCCCAAACATGTTCTTATAATAATTGTTGATATGCTCCTTTAACTGAGCATCACCGAAATTATATTGTTACCGTCCTCCAGCTGAAAAATACGAAGTCTTTGCGGTGCCTACCATTAGCAAGCAGGTGATAATATTTTGTATTCAAGTCTCTTTCTAAGAGATGTTTAACTTCTACTCTTTGGTACCATTTTAATTCTTCCTCTCTCAACAACTCGGCTAATCTCAGAACCCCCAGTTTTAAGAACAAAACCAGATGAAGCCATATGTGAGCCCCTCGAAGTCAAATCTCACATATAGTTTACAAATGAATGGTAATCAATTCACAATGCTTAAAATATAACGAGCATAGAATAAAAGTATAAACCTTAGCTAGCAAGCAGCGGAAAGACACTATGATCTTCTGGTGTAGACTCCACAGGGACCGACTGACTGGTTGATCACAAGCCTAACTTCCTCCTGAGGTGGGGTGAAATAGCAAGGGTGAGTCCATGTCGAACTCCGCAAGCATAGCCAGGGGTTATGAGGCTCGAAGTTTCGATTAATCATCTTAAGCTGCGGTTGCTTTTAGTGTTGGTCAAGTTTTAAGCTTAAGCATAAAGGAATCCCATTAACCCATTAATCACAAGTGTGAACAGATATCAACATCAATTTAATAGCAACATCATAATAAGCATGCAATTCTATTCATTAATGTCTCCAAGGCCGTTCATGACCGCGAACACGGCTGACATGTCAGTTTAATTAACTCTGCGCAGAGGTGTACACTTTCACTACGAGTCATGGTTTCCACCAGAGTAGGTTCGCGACTCCCTAACCAAGTGAAGACCATATAAGGTCGTTCAAAGACCCTCCTAAAAATATTGAATGGCCAACAGAGCTACAACCCCGTTTCTCGCTATTTTGGCAAACCACCAACAAAGTTAGGTAGACCCCTTGAACAACCAAAGTCAGAGCCATGTGACCCCCATAGCTGTACTGTATATCCCGGATGATCACGAATGAATAAGTCCTTATGGAGAGCTAAGAGCTTCATAAATAAACAACACAAGCTCTTTCGCCCTATGTACCATGGCATCATCAACTAATCATCTCGATTTAATCCATAAAGCAATAAATAAATAATGTGTGTTGGTTTAGCGCTAGCAATTTACTACCCAATGCAAAACCCATAGGAGACAAGGATCAAGTAATCAAGACTAGGTAAGTCCTTAGTGGTAAACAAGGAGGACACATGCATCATGAATTAATGTTTAAGGTGAATAGGACATCAAGGATGATCCCAAGCTATACTTGCCTTAAACAGAGATCCTTTCTTCAAGTCCAAGCTTCCAAAGAAATCCTCCTTTATCATCAACCTCTTCTAGATCAACGACAGAACGCTCATCGTCTACTTGATTCCAATCAGCAACACACAATCATCCGAGCATTCATACGCGAAGCAAACAAGAGCATTATAAGATAACGGTACACCAATCATTAGAAAACAGTTTGAAAAGCTTATAAAACTAAGCTACACGTCACTACGATCACATAGACGCGATGATCACCGAAATCGAGCTAAAAGCGGCGAGATATGAATTTTACAAGTTTACTAGTAATAAAATAATAAACTAAATAATAATTCGAAATTAAAAGTTCAAAAACCTGACTAACAGTGATACTAACATATAGATTACGAAATTACAAATCTAACGAAACTTGAACGGATTGATTTGGACTTAAAATGAGAAAGTTATGGACATTTGAAATAGGATGGCAAAACAAGATAGCGTCGGTAGACATGTCAAACTTGATTTTTCGAAATAAAATAATTAAATCTGATTTGGTTGCTGGATAGAAACTTTGCATGTGCATGACGTGAGTAGCATGAGCGTGCTTTCGGAAGCCAAAACAGGAACCAACACGAGGAGGGTAGCTACGTGGTGGCTTTCATGGTGTTCGTAGGTACATGTGTATTACCATGCATGGTATTCCTCTTGTATTTGTGGATTTATTTTTTCTAAAGAAAAACGGCCATAAAGAATGGATGACGTGATCGTAGCATCAGCAAGCTAAATATGGCATTAGCATGCAAGCTAGGATGGTGGCCATGGCCAACGATGGAGCTTGGCTGGAGCTTTTATGTACACGCCTCGGTTTTCGGTTTTGTGATGTAAGAACACGCAACCTGAACGGACGATTGATGAACTCACCTAGGACAACAATGAGGGCCGACGGTATGAGTGTGGCGTGAGTCTCGAGATGGTGGACGTGCTCCAGCTGCAAGGTTACGGCGACGTACGTCGGGTGATCAAAATAGATCAAAAGAGAAGTCAAAAACGATCTCGGAAAGTTCGAATAGGAAATCAAGGAGACCTCACCTAAGGCAAAACCGAGGGCTGGAACGGATCAGATTGCACAGAAGCCATGCGTTGACGTGACAACCTTCGATGATGCAATAGCCTCGTAGGAAGGTACATATTTATAGGAAGAAAAACTCTCCATGTTACATCAACTAGCAATATGGTGCTAATTGATGTTGTAGGCTCCACCTTACTAATGGGCCTAAATAATCATTAAGCCCATTGGTAAATAAATGCATAGGCCTAGTGAAAGAATGAGATAATTTATTATTTTCGAAATTAATTATTTTCATTGATAAAATAATTCTAGAAAAGTCCAGAATTATTATTTAAGCTGCGAAAAATGCTCTCAAAGCTCCGAAGATTTAGGAAAAATTCTCAGAGAGACAATATAGAACATGAGAAACCCAAACAAAGTATTTGGAACTCATGATAGAATAATTTGAATTCTTTTTTGAATCAAACCAAAAATCAAACAATACAAAATAAACAATGCTTCAGCATGAATGCACAACCATGTTTCTACTTCCTATGATAAATTTTAATTTAATGAAAAATATTCTTTTTCCTATATTCCATGTGCACAAATATACATAAATAAATTATTTTATTCTATTTTCAAAAGAGGCAAAATTTGGGGTGTTACAATCTCGTACTTAGCACATGTTTTAGATCCACTTCGGTTTGATTCAGGATTAAATTTTCAGCTTTTTATCTAACTCATCCAATTTATTCAACAGGGCTGCTTTTTTCTTTCTTGTACGCACCACTTACATTTTTTGCCCAACCACGAAGGTACTGTCGCAACCTTCTAATTTTAGTTTTCCACTTTTCAATAGGCGAGCCGAAACTAGAGTATTTTTGCCAAACATCGCACACCATGTCATAAAAATCCTCTCTCGGCAACCAACCCGGTTCAAACTTAAAGGCGAGGGTGATAAGTTGACGATGGATTATTTGTAGAAAAACAATGGTGTGTGGTTAGAAAATTCTCTGTTCAAAGCATGTACAAAGTGGTAAGCGGGAATTTGTTTTCAATGTGTAAGAACCCCTGTCTAACTTTTCAAACGTTTAATTTCTGTAAATTATTAGCCCACGTGAATTTTCTTCTTGTCAACTCTATTTCCCTTAAATTCAAAGAGTCTATAACAGCATTAAATAGGAAAGACCACTTATCATTGTTAGATTGTACTCATGCCTTGAATTAACAAAAGCTCGTGTTTGCTAAAAAAAACGGTCAAGGTGTGTTGTGTGAATTGTTGGGAAACAAATCCCTAACTCACACGGACTCTTTCCTAGAAGGAAAGGAGAAGGATGAATCCTAATCCTAGTCCGTTTGTATGTGGGCTCTTACCAAAACTCTAGTACTTATTCGGACTATATATACGTGGGAGATCCTCCATTGTAAAGAACCAATATTCAGATGAATAAAGAAGAGTCTCCCTATCTTGTGTCTATTTGTTCTACTTCTTTCATCTCTTTGCGTGATCATGAGAGACGGAGAGGGAAGGTCCTAACCGTGATGACAAGTTTCTCAATACGTTATCGGCCGCGACAAGCTCTTCGTCGACATCGCCGTTGAAGCCGCCGCCGATCTTCGACACCGCCGCTCGTGCCCGGCGTCCGCGCCGAACTTCGCCGGCGGCGTCGACATCCCCGGCGTTGTTAGCGGAACGGATCGCGCTACCTGCGCACGCTACGAATCTGCCAGACCGCGATCGACTCATCGTCACGCCGGCAGGTCCCCACGGCCTAGCCGAACTGTCCTAGCAACAGCCTTCGCTTCTTCTCGAATTCAAGAATCAAAGGTACGAGGAATCGCATCTCGCAGATTGTTTGTGCTCCTTATCGAGCCAATTTATATACTCGTACATGCATGTAGTACGTAAAATTGGTATATAGAGTATATATGAGAGTTGCGTATGGTTAATCAAGATTGTCCTGTAGCCAACAAACTTGACATCACGTTGATTGGCGGTGCATGAACGCACATGATTATGTGGCTGGCCGGTATGCTGCCATACATGGATGAACAGTGCATCCTTCATCGGATTTGCATATAGGGTTTGATCTACAAGAACAAAGCCAAGAAGGCAACGGCATGATCTTTGCATCACGTGGCATAGCGGTCACTACATGGAGATGTACATGCATCTTGTTGATCGTCCGTCTAGCGATTGATCTCGAATTTTTCAACATGCAAACATGCAGATTGCATCCGATGCACACACGTAGAACTTGTGGCCCATAGTGCTTGTTCTACACGTAGAACGTATTTTTTTTCCTACTAGATTAAATCCAGTAGATAAGTTTCTAGTAGATTATGATCTTTGCTAGATGCATAGTCAATCACATGATCTTGCTACTTACTAGTGGCGAATTTGATTAGTGGCGATAGGTAACCAAATGACTAACTAGCTCGCCACGTGGTTCCGCAACGCTCACGGCGAGCTTGGCACAACGCCACGACGAGCTTGGCACAATCGACCTGCTCTCCTCGAATCGAGCATTGGCACCACACGGGTGCGCCTACACGTGCCCACGGGCACTAGCTAGTCTCGCATTGGCTGATTGGTGGCGTGAGCAAGGCAACACGTGTTGAAATAATTAGGCAATTTCGGATTAATTCCAAAATATAAATCATGACAAATAGATGAACTAGATTAAACATGTTTAAATTACTAGCATGACAGATCAGTATATCGCATATACTAGCGGGGACGGATCATGATATCACGTAGTATGAACATAATAACTAGTGTAAACCCAACTTGTACACTAGATATGTTTATACGGGCCGACGTTGAGGACAACGTAATGAAGAGGTTCGAAAGTGGCGCCAAGGTCCTTCAGTCACCGTCATTTGTCGTCGATCGCGGTCGCTGAAGAAGTCGAAGAAGCTGTCGATGAAGACGGCGCTGGGACGATCCTTCGTGTGTCCTTCCGGAAGGCGAGCGTGGCGAAGATCGGGAGCGGTCAGCCAAGAAGAGCTTCCCAAAAACCTTATTCGCCTTCTCCGCCGCAGGATCGCAAAGGCGGCGGTTCAGGAGACTGCTTTCGCCCGGTCGCTAGTGCACGCTAGCAAACGGGCGGAGTAGCTACTGGCGGCGCAACAACAAGAAGAGGCAAAAACTCTATCTCAATTCTCTAGAGTTGAGAGGTTGTCCATTCAAGGGACTCCTCTCTAAACCAAGATGAGATGTCGAGATCTGATTTTGGCGTAGCCGGTAGAGGTCGCTTATATATCGAACATCGTGTCGCGATCACGATCGGTTTAGGACTCTCTACTTTCGAGTCGGTTCAGGTCTCGCAACTTGAAGGCCAAGATTACCAAAAATAGAATGGGCCTTTGAGATCTCTCTAGGAATTTCGAATTTGTTATTGGGCCAAGCCCATCTAAATTCCAACAATCCCCCACCGGATCTCAAATACCCATTTAGAGTTTTGCCAATTCTCGTTCTTTGTTTAATATACCGGTATTTCGGCGCAGAGGCTGTGAAGTTGAACTTCGCCTAGGTCCTTAAGCTACACTTATTCACAACTTGAACAATGGACTACGCCTTGAATTGCAAGTTTTGTGCGAACAAGCTTTACTTAATGCCACACTAGTACGGCCGCCGCGTAGCCTTACCCGTGGATAGAGCATATACGTCATACTCCCCTGGTCTCTTCATGAGCTTACTAGAGACCACCCAAGTCTCATAGGCTGCGGCGTTTAATGATCAAACTCATATAGGTATGTTCTTTCAAGAATGCTCAGTAGGATCGCATCTTCGCTTGTTAAAGCCAATAGAACATATTAAGGCATTAGCCAACACGCCATCTGATGCCTCAACGCATTTGAGAGTTATTGCATCTTCACTTAGAGAGGGTTATAAATATACTCTCCTCGGTTTACCAATAGCTTGTTCTTCCCAGATCCTTAGTCACGGGATCTCCGATCAAAAAGGTTGGGTTACTACTACTGTAAACTCATATGGGTCTCATACCCATCTCCCTCGATGCAATTTCTATCACATTTCGTGATAGCCCTTTTATAAAGGGATGCAAAGTTTTTTTTTGTGCGTGCGTATATAAGATACGAGTTATTACTCGGAGTTTCTCAACTTCCCCGACAGTCTTCAAGCGTCTTTTAACATGTCTTGTTGACTTTGAATTATCCTTAGCACTATTCACTTTAGTGATCACTGTTTGATTATCACAGTTCATAAGGATAGCCGATGCATTGGTTTCTCTACCAGGCAAGTCGGACAAGAGCTCGGGCGACCACTCGCCATAGAGATCTTGTATCCAAAGCGATGAAGTTACGCTTCCATGGTTGATTTAGTCAAAATAGTGCGTTTTACAAGACCTCCATGACACTGCGCCACCTCCAAGAGTAAATACATACCCACTAGTAGCGTAGATTTGATCAATATCAGATATCCAGTTCGCATCACTATATCCCTCTAGCACAACTGGGTGCCTGGAATAGTGTATGCCATAACTCATTATACCTTTATGATAGCACAAGACCCTCTCTAGTACATGCCAATGATCATTACCCGGGTTGGACATATACCTACTCAACTTGCTCACGGCAAAAGAGATATCGGTCTAGTTGCATTTGCTAGATACATGAGTGAACCAACAATCGAGAGTACTTCAACTGATCTTTAGTACTCTTCTTATTTTTTCCGCAATGTCACACTAGGATCATAAGGTGTTCGAGAAGGTTTTCTATCCATAAAACCAAAGCGGTTCGGGACCTTCTCAACATAGTGAGATTGCAACAATATAATCCCACTCTCTTCCATAATTAGCGATGATGTTTAGAATTACATCGGCCTCTCCTAGATCTTTCATGTCAAAAACTCTTAGACAAGAAAGACTTGACTTCATTGATCACATCAATGTTGGAACCAAAAATTAAGATATCATCAACATATATAAGCATAATATAGCAGATTAAGCCCCACCATGTCGATAATACACACACCTATCAGCTTCATTGACAACATAACCGGCACTAGTTAGCGTAGTGTCAAACTTCTCATGCCATTGTTTAGGTGCTTGTTTCAAGCCATACAAAGATTTCAATAGCTTGCACACCTTTTGCTCTTCACCTTTTACTACAAATCCATCGGTGATCCATGTAAATCTCCTCATCCAACTCTCCATACTGAGAAAAGTTGTCTTTACATCCATTTGATGAATGATCCGGACCATATGAGGCGACCAAGGAAAGTAGTACTCGAATAGTGGTCATTCTAGCAGCGGTGAGTAAGTATCAAAAGAAATCCTCGCCCTCCTTTTGAGTATAACCCTTTGCCACAAGCCGAGCCTTGTACTTGTCAATAGTACCATCAGGTCTAAGCTTCTTCTTGAACACCCACTTACATCCAATTAGTTTATAAATGAATGGTAGATTAGATAGCTCCCAAGTTCCATTAGAAAGAATCGAGTCCATCTCACTACTGACGACTTCTTTCCAAACATCTACATCCGGAGATGCATATGCCTCGATATATAGAGTGGGAGTATCATCCACAAGGTACACAATGAAATCATCATCAAAAGATTTTGCAATCCTTTGTCTCTTGTTCCTTACGGGAACTTCATTGTCATCCTTCTCAAGTGGTTGTTCAAATGACTCAACAAAGGGTATTCGATAGGTATAGTATCATCGGGGAGCTAATTCGAGTAGAAAATCTAACATTGCTACGCATATATTTCAAAGGAAATATATTCTCAAAAAAATGTAGCATCACGAGATTCAAAGATAGTATCTACAAGCATATCGAAACTTGAGATCTTACTACTAAAAATCGATAGGCAATTTGTTGTGAGCATTTCAAGAAAGATACAATCTACCGTCTTTTGGTCAAGCTTACGCTTCTTATTAATTGGAATATTGACTTTCGCCAAGCATCCCCACGTGCGCAAGTATGAAAGTGATGGTTTCCTACCAACCCACATCTCATATGGCGTTGTCTCTTTATTTACATTTGGAACTCTATTCGGGACATGACTCGCTAGTCAATATAGCTTCCCCCACCATGCCTTAGATAAACCAGCAGTGTCTAACATGGCGTTAACCAAGTCAGTCAGCGTTGCGGTTTTTCCTCTCGGCAATTCCGTTGGATTCGGGCGAATAGGGAGGCGTCCTCTCGTGAATAATACCATGTTCGCACAAAACTCATCAAATATTATAGGAAAATATTCACCACCACGATCGACCTTAGGCGTTTAATCTTTCTCTCTATTTGATTTTCAACTTCAGCCTTAAAGATTTTAAAGTAGTCTAATGCCTCATCTTTAGTTTTCAGCAAGTAAATATAGCAATATCTAGAAGCATCATCAATCAATGTCATGAAATATCTCTTTCCACCTTTAGTCAACACACCATTCATCTCGCATAGATCAGAATGTATGAGCTCTAGAGGTGCCAAGTGTCTCTCCTCCGCTGCCTTGTGAGGCTTTCGAGGTTGCTTAGATTGCACACAACAATGGCACTTAGAACCTTTGGCAATAGTGAAATCTGGAATTAACTTCAAGCTAGATAAATGTGACATCAAACCAAAGTTCACATGACATAAGCGAGAATGCCAAACACTTGAATTATCATTTATTGTGCCACAAATATGATTCAGCGACTTATTATGTTCTTCTAAAGATAGTGTTGTCTCCTGGAATCTTCTCTTTTTACGTAGAGATATTTCCGAGGCGATCCAACGGTAACCGAACATCTTAGCCTCTAGCGAGCATGGCCTTAACTCGCCACCTCTTTATATGTGCACTAGAAAACTTTTCTAGTCTCAAAGACGTCGAGTGAAAACAGCCATAGTTAAATCAAGAAAAAGCCTATTATAAGGTTTTTGGATTGTTGAAATAATTAGGCAATTTCTAGATTAATTCCAAAATATAAATCATGACAAATAGATGAACTAGATTAAACATGTTTAAATTACTAGCATGACGGTCAAGTATATCGCATATAGTAGCGGGGACGGATCATGATATCACGTAGTATGAACATAATAACTAGTGTAAACCCAACTTGTACACTAGATATGTTTATACGGGCCGACGTTGAGGACAACGTAATGAAGAGGTTCGAAAGTGGCGCCAAGGTCCTTCGAGTCCTTTGTCATTTGTCGTCGATCGCGTCGCTGAAGAAGTCGAAGAAAATTTGTCGATGAAGACGGGGGCGGGACGATCCTTCGTGTGTCCTTCCGGAAGACAAGCCGCGGCGAAGATCGGGAGCGATCGCAGCGAAGCGCTTCCCAAAAACCTTATTCGCCTTCTCGGCTGCGGGATCGCAAAGACGGCGGTTCCGGAGACCTGCTCGCCCGTCGCTAGTGCACGCTAGCAAAGCGGGCTGGAGTAGCTACGGCGGCGCAACAACAAGAAGAGGCAAAAACTCTATCTCAATTCTCTAGAGTTGAGAGGTTGTCCATTCAAGGGACTCCTCTCTAAACCAAGATGAGATGTCGATCTGATTTTGGCGTGGCGGTAGGCTGCTTATATATCGAACATCGTGTCACGATCCACGTCGGTTTAGGACTCTCTACTCGAGTCGGTTCAGGTCTCACGCAACTTGAAGACCAAGATTACCAAAAAATAGAATGGGCCTTTGAGATCTCTCTAGGAATTTCGAATTTGTTATTGGGCCAAGCCCATCTAAATTCCAACAATACGTTGCCACAAAGGGCTTCTGGCTTGTGACTGAAGCTGGTAAATGCAGCAGCCACTACACCGGCCATCGCCACAGCCTGTTGATATTTTAGCCAGTAGCTAAATGCAAGCATATCTCCATTTTTTTGTACTGCCTTGTTGTGCAGATCACCATGCTTTTACACGCTAGCACCACTTGCGTCCAGAAGATGCATTGATTACCATCTAGCTTCACGTGCATGCGAGTAAATTGGCACCCGTTGCAATGATTGTTGAATAGACTGGTTTCTTTTGCTTGCAATATTTATGTATGATATGTTTTCTATGGGTTATATAATCCCGAAGTATTATTCTAAGACCAATAAAAATACCATAGAAAAACACAGTGCTTGGAAAATTTTTGGAAAATAAATAAAGCATGTATGGCTATATAGAAGACCATTTTTCTCTCTCTCCCTCTGACGCTCTCTTTAACGCTTTGGTTTATTTACCCGAAGTAACCTGAAGAATAAACCATCGCATGAGACTTGTCGATATAGCAGACGCATGAATTTGGGATTCACTTGTAAATTTTCTCGAGGGGAGATTATACCTTGCCGTGGTTGGTATATTTTGCCAAACATGATAATATAGGCTTACATCATTATATTAGTTGGGATAACAAATGATCTGAAGTCAACATGTTGCCCCTGTCTCTCTGCTGTAGAACTAGCATGAGGTGTCATCCTAACCGAGGTTTGTTTCAAACCAACGTTTTTCTAATAGATAATACATTCCCCTAGGCAACTTGAAGTTGCTACAATAATACTAGAAGAATTAATATTCTCGAGTTTATTTTGTGTGAAAACATAACACTTCTTCTGATGAAGAAAACCATTTATCCTTTACTAATGAAGCCTCGAAGTGCATATCATGACTCAGCTTCAGTTTAGAGGTATCTATAGTCGCAGAAAGGACAGTGGGTATCATATAGGGGGAAATTGTTGTATTGTCTATCTACAAGTAAAATAAGCCGATTAATATGGGGGGAGTGACTACTCTGTGCATTAATATACTGGCCAGAAGTCCTTGTATATGCCACACCTCACTAAATTTATTAAGATCCTTTTCCAACTACCGTAAGATAGAAAAAGGGGTAAGCAAGATTTTGAATCCCACATCACGATGAGCTAGAAGCTAACTTGGCATTAACCATATAGGTTATATTATCTATCCTTGGCTCGAAAGGGCACATGGATTATGACCACAATGCTAATAGTGATGATATTTAGTTGTGCTATCAATTAAGAATCTATCCTAGAAGGATATTGGTCTTTGTTGCTCTCGCCAAGCGACCAACATAACATTTCCCGGATAAATAAAAAAATTCTTGGTCTTATCTATTCTATTAAAAGCTTCTCTCTTCATCTGAAAAATGAATTAATCCAAGCCATGCTTTATATAGAATACAAATATGTTGCGATAAATATAATGACTTAATTTTTTCTCTATGGTGCAGTAATTGAGTCACTTTTTGGGCAATAAAAATTTTGGACTATAAACTAACTCTACATCCAAGGCTTTTTGCTCTGCAACCATGGCTAAATGCCACATTCTTGCTCTCCTATGCACACCAAGCTACTTGGCGCTGAAAGCGCAATGCCACCATTAGTTGTCTTTTCTCATGCATATGACCTAGAAGGTCAATATACATAAATGGACAGATCGACCATCAATTGTATAACAATTGGTGAGCATTAGACCCTCGAAGGATTGTTTTGTCTAAGTTATGGGTTACGTCAAGTAACTAAAGGTGTTAAGTCCGGATGACTACATATGTTTTTGTTGAAACCAAGAACTTGCGAGCAATATTTTATACTTGAACGAAGTTATGGCCTATATACTCCTCCCTGTAGAAGGAATTAAATGCAATGCAGTATTCATGCAAGCGCATTAATAAAGTCCAAGCTCACTTTGCATATAAAAATAGTAATATACCCCCCGCGTAATATTTCCCAAATAAATCACCACTAAAGCATACATACACCACTTGAAGTTGGTGATTGGGGATTTTAGTATGCTATTAAATATCTTGGCATTAGGGGAGATGAATGCCCATTTAGTAGAATGCCTTGATATTTATGAATCAAAAACGACAAATCCAAACTAAACTAGTTGTTTAGTTATACTACGTTGTATAGCACGGAGTTATGCCGGATAACTGTATTGATGAGGAGCAACCAGATTGGTTAACAATAAATGAATGCTTCTACCCGAAGTAGATTTGGATATACGGGATAAATTTCATATCCATCGACATTGGCATTTTGATCAAATTATGTGGGGATGCCTCGCAAATAAGATCTAGTGGCCTATGTCACAAGCATATGCTCTTGTAGCAAGGTCACATTATATGTGATAAAACTCCTCTCATGCTCTTGTACGAGAAATCACCTTGTTGGTGAGTTACCTCCGCGATGAGGATCATCCCGGAGATGAAAATCCTAGCAATCTTGGCGCATACTATAATCTTTGGGAATACGGAACAACAATGGATCTATCATTTTGGGAAATAATGAAGATCATTATTAAGATGTTTAAAGTCGGAGATTATGTGTGAGACACAAGTTTACCTCTATAATTGCTAATGAGTCTCTTTATGAGAATCCGGATCGGAACAAAGTCCATGGCAAGAGTGCTTGAAGCTCTCATATCGGGTCAAATGAAATGTGCAATTGAGGTTGAACCAAAAAAATCGCTAAGTGGATATCTTGAACCCGATGTTCGAGATAATTATGGGTCATTATTGAAATAATATGTGGTGAAAAGCGATAGTTCAAAAGGTCATAATAGACCAACTCGACATAAGTTCTATAAAATATGTTCCAATATATAATGAATCGGCTAATGGCATGAATTAAATATGCAGTAATGGGATTACGAAAATCCATGGAAAGCAACATTAAAATCTCATTACCAATATTGTCTTTTATGTGATATAACCTCTCCATAAAGACAACAACTCCTTGGAGGATTTTTTCCCTGAAGGAATATGGTTATAAGTCCAAATGCACCAAAATATGTGAATTCCTTGAAAGGGATAAAGACCCATATATGACCCAAGTGAGATAATAAAAGGAGGAATCAAAAGCAACATAAAGTATACCATATAAGCACATGTGCATTCCATGAGCTTTTGCTATGCATGTATATGCTTGATAGATAGCATTATCCACCTGAAGATTTGGAATTGAAATATCCTCCGAAAAGTTATTTGATATATTTGGTGCTACTAGCAATATGCCCCATTCGCTAGTTTGTGGACAAGTGATGTCTTATTATGTATTAAAGATTCTTGAAGAATCTGTAGCCAATCTGAAGGAGTCACGACTATTATGAATAGAGAAAATTATCATATAAGGAATAATGATTATTAATCACATCTCGAAGGTGTGTCTTTGCAACTTTGCGTTGCACAAATATGCACTCTAATATATACATGACAATGCTCTTAGCATTATTCTTTATTCTTATTGTTCTTGAAGAGCGATTGAAACATATGTCATGAAGACTAACTATTGTGAAATCACATGTTGTAATCTCCCTTAGACTTTTCATGCCTATGTTTATTTGTAAATAACGACTAAATGTCGTGGCAATGGATGACCTCAATAAATGTTGTCATCGGGGGAGTATTTACATGATATTGATCGTGTAACTCATGAGACTTTGAAGATCTCAAATAATATACCTTGGTGGTGTTATTCTAAAGGGCGAGTTTGAAAGCTCTATTAAATTGAAGCCTCTATCATGGCGCCATTTAAGTATGGGTTTATTTATGTATAATTTTATCTCATGGGTTCGTATAACGTGATGTTAAGGTTATATGAAAGCGATCGACTATGCATGCAATATACTTGCTAAGTTTCTATGTGCATATGCTTCACGTAGAAGGCATTTTTGACATAGCGGGGTAGTTACGCAAGGTTAGGGGGAGAACTCACCTAGAGTATTAACCCTTGATCGAGATTATAGAGAATTCAAAATGATATGATCCGAAGGTCATAATTTGTCCTGATGACATCTGTTGTACTCTTTTTTTTTTCCTTAATGAGTTTTCCCGAAGTTTCTCATGTAAGGTTTTTAATGAGACAACAATGTGCAAATGCATTTAACGACAATAATGCACTCTTTCTCCATTTTTTCCCATTGGGTTTTGGAGTTTTAACGAGGCATATATTTGTCATGGTATTCGGTCAAGGGGAGTGTTAAGAATTCCTTTAATCCGAAGATTGTAAAATGTCGAAGACAGGTTGTTGTACTCTTTTTCCCATAAATGAGTTTTCGAAGTTTCTCATAATGGTTTTTAATGAGACAACAAGTGCAACACATCTAGCGGCACTATGTACTCTTTCTCCATATTTTTCCCATTGGGTTTTTAGGAGTTTTAATGAGGCATGAGTTGATCGCGGTATTCGCCCAAGGGGGAGTGTTGGGAAACAAATCCCTAACTCACACGGACTCTTTCCTAGAAGGAAAGGAGAAGGATGAATCATAATCCTAGTCCTTTTGTATGTGGGCTCTTACCAAAACTCTAGTACTTATTAGGACTATATATATCGTGGGAGATCCTCCATTGTAAAGAACCAATATTCAGATGAATAAAGAAGAGTCTCCCTATCTTGTGTCTATTTGTTCTACTTCTTTCATCTACTGCGTGATCATGAGAGACGGAGAGGGGAAGGTCCTAACCGCTGATGACAAGTTTCTCAACATGAATATAGTCGTCATCGTATATAAATATTTTCAGGATTGGGGGCTGGAGTAGCTTTTTTCTTTTTCTATAAACTCGGTCAAGACAATAACTGAAGCTAACGTACTCTTTCGGATTGGGGAGTAGATTTTAATTTACAGTCTTTTTCGGGGTAGGATTTCTTTATTTTGAGGATCTACATTATATATTTACACGTCTCAAAAACATGCGATGTCATCCATGCCTGCATGCATGACCAGATCAACAAGTAACGAAGTATGAAAGGGTACTCCATTCTTGTTGCCCCACAGCTCATGCCACGATCTGATAGAAGAGAGAGAGCGCGGCGAGCACGAGAGTGCCAAGGCCACAGCAGGAGAGCACCGTCGCCGCGAACTCCGTGCTCACCTTCGTTTTGTCCGCCCGGGCCGTGCCTGTCGTCACCACCCCCAAGCTCACCGCAGATACAAACGCCGACACCAGGAGGAAGGTGCACGACTTCAGCTGCTCCTTGCTCACGGTGCCGCCAAGCAGCCCGGCGAAGATCGCCAGAATGGCGCCGAAGGACAACGATGCGACCGCCACTGCTATGGCGTACATCGTGCCATGCGAGGCCTTGCCATCCTCCTCCGTGCGCCCGCCGAGCGTCTGCCACGGACGGAGCAGAATTCGACGAGCAGCCACGCGACAGCACCAGCGATGACCGGTAACATGGCGGCGACGAGGAGGCCGTGCAAGATAGTTTCAGCGATCACGAGAACAGCCGACACCAGCATGGCAACCATGACGATGTTTGCTGCAGTCAGTATCGCCCACTGCCATGTCGTTCCCAGCTGCTGGCGCAGGTGATTGTCGTTGCTGGAGCTGGACAACAGCCTGCACAGAAGCAATGCAAACATTCCGGCGACGCTTCCGCCGAGTAAGAGGTACACCGTGACTTTGATGTACGAATATGCTGCGCCGATGGTATCTGCCTTGTGGTAGATGGCAAGCAGAACGCCGACGAACCCGTAAACGACGTAGAGACCAGGGACAAAGTGAGTTGGGTTGCACGCTTCAGTTCCTTCTTTCGAGCTTTGTTCTGCTCTGGACTGATCTCCCCGCGGTTACCAGTGTCGTCGCGATAGAGAAAGTGAAAGCCGGCAACAAGGAATGATGGGAGCAATGCGAGAGGCAGGAAGTAGTGGGCCTTGGGTAGGAGAGAATAGGTGATGGATGTGCATGTCAAGCAGAGTGAACCTATGGCAATGCCGTAGAGGATCTTAGAAACCCTGAGCTGACTCTTGGGGATGAACTGTTCTGGCTTAACGGCTTTCAGCTTAAAGGTTTGGAACATGAGGCATATAGAAGATGTTAAGGCGATGAAAGCAGAAAATGCCGAGAGCTTAAGAGTCAGATTCAGCTTAGCAGTTGGTCCATGGAGGAAGAGTATGTCGGTAAGCGGGATCATGGAGAATGTGATGAGGAGCAATGACAACTTGAGGTCAAAATTCAGATTTGTCTCATTGGTAATGGTAGTGGTGCTGTCACTCACGCCATTGATCTGTACCTGATGACATAAAATTAATGGCATGAAATATAATTAGTTGCAAGTTATTATTTATTAAATCAACTAAACTCAAGTTATGCATTATCATGAAGTACAACTTATATTACTGGTTCATATTTGTGCTGATATTTCCTGCCAATTTATTCAGGGACTCAGTTGAGTAACATATATCGTGTATAATATATAGATCTGTTTCATCGAAGAAATGGTTTACATGAACTGCGTCTGCACAATCATGCTGCTTGGTGAAAAGGACCATATATAGAATAAAATAGATGTAAGAATTTGGAGCTTCTCAGTGGATGTTTATATAAAGAGAGAGTAGCAGAACTATCATGCACAAAAGAAATATTTCTCACAAAGAATAGCTACCAAACAAACAAAATTAAAAGAATCATGGGAAGCTCAGAATGTTTATTTTGTGCACAACTTCGATCGTTGCTATAATGATGGGAATGGGATATGATAGGTGACTTCAAACATGTACTGAAAAAAGATCGGGGACAGTTAGGACTCCATTGAGTTTGAGAAACTCCCTCTTATACAACGAATCTCATGAGTAGTAAGTTCGTTTTAAACTTAGGTAGGCCATGAAAAATCATAATTGACCGATGTTTTGTGTTTTGACAAAAAATTAAAGATTCAATCGCTACCTGGACTGGCAGAGTTGGTCCTACTTGAATCACCATTTCTGTCTGTGTGACTGTCACAAGAGCGACGAGTTCACTTTCCATGGCGGCATCCTGTGTACAAATAAATAAACACATTTAGATATAGAAAATAAAAGTAAAGTGACATAAATTGTGGTTAAACTACATAAATAATTTGCAAATGTTCAGGTAACGATCCAAATTTATCTTTGCAGGGTGTATGACGAGTTGACGATCGAAAGGATGTTAAGTCAACTAAATAGCAAAAGAAAATTCGTTGAAAAATGGTAGTATGATCAATGATGGACGCAAAATTAAGATCGATGAGGGGAGATTTCCGTACTGGAGGTGGTACTGGGACTGGGAGGACTGGATCTGAACCTTGACGCAGTTCCTTCTCTTCATCAACATCCGCTGACCGATCTGGTGGAGGAAAGGACCGTCCTTCCTTCACCATATCGTTCTTCCTTCGTCTACACAAGGATGAAAAAAAAAAGAAGTCGTTGTCAATATAATATATACTTCTTCCCTGTTCTCTTTCCAGGCCATGCAAAAGAAGCATGAAGAACACTATGCTTCAACTTCAAGCGAGAACGAGAGCAGTCCATATAGGATCGGACGGACCCGGTACCATCTTCAACCTCCGGATCGATCGCGCTCGTTTTCCCATCTCCGTATCGCACCGTCTAGCGTTTCCAGCGTTCCCCTGGCCTACCGCATACTCCGGCCGTCGCCGCCCGGCTTCTCAGCCGACAGATCCGCACCCACGCTGTTACAAGCTAAGCACAAACTTGTAACACCCTAAAAATTGTGTTTTTGAAAAATAGAGTAAAATGATTTAATTATGAATTTTTGTGCTCATGAAAATATAAGGAAATAATATTTTTCATTAAATTAAAATTTATCGTAGAAGTTTTAGTAACATTGTTCTTGCATTCATGCTGGTGCACGTTATTTATTGAATGAGTGGTTTTGTTTCAAAAGCTAAAAAGGTTTCAAAATCTCTTTTGAAAACGAATTTGAAATGGTTTTAGAAAAAAAGAAGATATTTCTTCTTTTCTCTCGTTTTTGGCTTGGCAGCCCTGTGCACCGGCCCTCTCCTTTGTTTCTGGACCAAGGTGACCTCCGTTCTTGGCCTTTTTAATTTGGACCGAAACCTTGGCCCATTCCTAGCAGCAGCAAGTGCGTAGGCGCTGCTGGTTCCTTCCCCTCTCTCGCTGTAAAACTTGGTCCTGCACGGCAGCACCTCCTTTTCCTACGTTCGTGGTCGATACGGACTCGAACCTGACGCGAGGCTCCGAACCAATCCCGCGAGCCGGGTGAATTCCTTCCCTGTTTCAGCGCGAGACATCCTATAAGTAGCAAGCTGTCGCCTATCCTGCGTTCTTTTCGCAAGCGGCGCATCAACCCGAGCCCAACAGCCGACGGGAACCTAAGTTTCCGCCGCCAGCGCGATTTCGTCGAAATCGTGGTTTCATTGTCGCTCGCCGACAACGTCCGCCAAGTTAAGGCGTGCGCCGTCCATGGAACTTCTCCGCTCGCAATTTTCGTCTTGGAAGAATCCGCCTGCCATGTCCTCGCGTGGCTGCATAATCTGCTGCTGGAGTACGTACGTCCACGTGAAACACCGTCGATCGGCGCTTCTTAGCCAGCGGATGCATTGATGGTGAGCACATCTACGCAAATCCACATCTTGCTCTCGCCTTGTTTATAGTTCCATATATACTGGTCACAATTCTTGATACGTGCTTTTGCCTTTGCCTTTGCCGGCACTCCCAAGCAAGCAGCTACGTCGTCGTTCCATGGTCTTAGCTGCTGAGCCGCGTCGTCGAACATCAGAGCGTCTCTGCTTTCTTCGAGCACACTCGAGCACCTTGGTGAGTCGTACCCCATCATCTCCTTTCTGATCTTGCCATGCAGACAGTAGCCATCTCCTATGTCTCGACGAGTATCCCTTGCAACGTGCCTTGATAGCTGTTGCAACTCCTAGCTGATCCGATGCATCCTTTTGCTAGCTAGTTTGATGACATCATTCTGACATCATGTATACAGTTTGTTGCCGTTTTCCTATACAAAAATAAATCTAGAAATACGCATATATATCCAATGATCCTAAGCCATGGATTGTATACATCCCTTCATCAAAATTTTGCTAAAGAGATCTTGAGCTCCCCAGTATCTACCTCGTAGTCCATCTAGCAACCAAAATCAGATTTAATTATTTTATTTCGAAAATCTAGTTTCTCTTATTTACAGAACTGCCATCAGATTTCAAAGTCTCATAACTTCTCTGTTTTAGATCGGTTTTCGATGATCTTTACGTCTATGCGATCGTAGCGACGTGTAGAATAGGTTTATAAGCTTTTAAACTTATTTTCCACTGTTGGTGTACTGTTCTAATTATAGTTTGTTTGCTATGCATGATTGTCTCCATACGCTTGTGTGTTGCTATTTGATATCAAATAGATGGTGGCGTTACGTTGATGTTTTGGAAGAAGTCAACCATCAAAAGGAGTTCATTGAAGCTTTTGAAGTGAAGAAACGATCAATATTTAAGGCAAGTATAGTTTTGGGATATGCTAGCTTTAAACCATGATCTTATGACTTGTTTAATGTTTATGCCTTTGAGCGTTAAATATGAATTGTTGACAACATGGTCTATAACTTATCTGTTTGTGATCATCCGGGATATACCGCATACAGCTGTGGGGGGCTACATGGCTCGGCTTTAGTTGATCAAAAGTCCATGTCTAATTGGTGGGGGGTTCTCGCAAGGCACAAAATGGGGAGTCTTGATTGGTTGTAGTGCGGCCTCTGTCATTTAATGTGTATAGGCTGCGCGTCATTGTGCCATTAGAAGGGGGGCTCTACCGTCACGGGGCTCGAAACCTAGTGGCCAACACCAGTTAGATACACTTTTGGGAGACTTTATATGGTTTTCGGGTGTTTAGACCTAATTAACCTACTCATTTGGAAAACATGACTCACGGTGAAAGTGTACACCTCTGCTAGTAGTATAAACTGTTATAACAGCCGTGTTCGCGGTCATGAACGGCCTTGGAGACATCTGAGAATAAGACTTTTGTTTGTTAAATTGTTCACGATTTATCGTTTTATGCTATTCATTATTTATGTTATAATGATCATGGGATATGGGTAAGATATTGCCTAGCTATATTTGCGGAGTTCGACATGGACTCACTCTTGCTATTTCCCCACACCCTCGGGAGAAGTTTAGGCTTGTGGTCAACCAGTCAGTCGGTCCCTCGTGGAGTATACACCAGAAGTTCAGAGTGCCTTTCCGTTGTCTTGCTAGCTGAGGTTATTTTCTTTTATGTTATGTACGTTATATTTTAAGCATTGTGAATTGATACTACCATTTATTTGTAGCTATATGTGAGATTTGACTTCGGGGCTCACATATGGTGTACATTCGGTTTGTCCTTAAAACCGGGGTTACAAAACTCCACCTTTTCTACTTCCCCGCCGCCGAAACCGCCAACCGGAGATTCTCCTCAGCTCACCGTACCGGCGGCGGCGCCACACCGCCGCGTCGCCCTACCGCCTCCTCCACCGGGCCTATGCCTATCTTCGTTACCAGGAACCTTCTAAGCCCGGAAGACATGAAATCCCCCACCAAAAGACATACATAAGGAGGGAGAGTAGGAGACTGCTTAAAGCTTTGGAGTTTTCACTTTTCAGTCGCCTGAAGCATAAGAAGCAAATCAAATTGAACCGAATCCAGAACTGGTCGAAGGCGGAGGCGCCGACCCCAGAGCACGGAAGAAAATACAGAGGTGCGGAGGTAAGGAACTCACAATTTTCTTTTGAAAAGCTAGCAGTTTGTAGCCAATTGGACAAGAAATCAAGAATCAGCGACGAGCGACGGCAGCAGGCGGCCGCAGCCCGCAGCTGGGAAGAAATTCTACGTAGAGAAATGTCACTCCGCTGTCCGCTCCCTGCTCCGCTCCTTTTTACGTACCTCCAGCTCCAGCTGAAGGGCGGAGGCAGAGCACGAATGGACGCCGTGTTCCTTACTTCCTTAACCTCGAAGGAGCGACGGTCGCGCCGGCTGCCAAGTCCTAATTGGCTGCTGCGAGAATCGAAGGAGATGACAGGCGGCTCCCTGCCCTGTGGCGTGTGACCCACGCAGAGGCACACAGCTAGTTGCAGGCCAGCAGACAGGGAGTGGTGATGTCCTGAAAAGTGTTGAACATATATAACGGGTTGAAAAAACCGTCCACACAGCGTCTAAAAAAAGTTCAACCAAAAGTACGAATACACAGTGAGTGATGAAAACTTTCAGTGGCCATATAAAATTAATATGTTGAAGGAGTAATAAAGTAACATCACCACTTGAATATTTGCGGGCTTCGATCAGGATATGATTAATTACTGATTACAGTTAACATGCTACTAGTAAACTGCAGCACTGTTCTGTCTGTCAAGCTACTAGTCAATGGTCAACCAGGTGTGGAAACAAGCTACCAATTGGACCAACAACTCCCATGTCCAACTTTTTTAGTAATGATGCTGGAACAAGACTTCCACACGTTTCGTCATGTCAATTCTGAAATAATTTTAGGCAGTTAAGGTAAATCATATGATATTTATTTGCCGATGAATTGAATTTGTAAAGGACGAAGGTGACGAGATCGACGAAACTCGGCATCAGTCGACCTGGAGCTCTACTGTGTACTACAATGTATACTTTTTTTTTTGAGCTGTAAACGAATGTAAACATTAACATTCATAAATAGCAAATGTGTAGAAACAACAAAGGAAAAGAATTACTTTTACGGTTTTACCATACATATCAGTAAAAAAGTCACAAGCTAGAAGAGCACAGCCATGACTGACCAGACAGTCCTGAGCACAGCCTGCAGGCTGGGGACGAGTAGTTCATCGTTGCTTCAGCGCCGTTTTCATGAAAGAAGTCCTCGGTCAATGTCTCAACGACAAACCGGCCATAAAAGAATAGCCGGCTGCATAAGGATCATTCTCCTACACGTACAGCAACAAGGTTACACATTTATACTAGAAGTATGCATAGAAATAGAAAACTAACTAATTGCCGCCACTACTGCAAAAATAAATTTACGAGACAAATGTAGAAAACGTATTTATCTAACCGTCTCTATAAACAACTATAAGAGGCAAAATATTTTGAAAGACGCTTGCAAATATGATTGCCTCTGAAAAGAATAGACTTACAGAGGAGGTGGGAGCTCTAAAGGCGATAGCATTGCAGTTATTTTCAAAAAAAAAAAATGAAATCATTTGAATTTTAAACGACCTTCAATGTTCACATAATTAATACCAAAGTTGTAGTGGTCGACCTGATCTACATGTTTTCGTTGATAAGTTTTTAATTTGAAATTTTTTTGTGTCCAAAGACTTGCTAAAATTCATATATTTTGAGATTCAATTTTTTGAAAATTTTAAGAATCTCGAATGAGGACATGCATGTCCTACACCAAAGTGGTAGTGCTTGACAAGATTTATATCTTTGTAGTTTAAACTTATTCATTTGTGTTTATTTAATAGTCAACGACATATCCAAATATCATGAAATATGTATAAAAATACATAATCCTATTTGTACTTATACTAGATAGTTTGTTTCCTAGCGGTAAGGTGTTAATGTTGAGTAGTAGGTTCTAGGATCAACAAGATAGTGTGTGGTGCCCAGTGGTTAGGTGTTATTGCTGAGCAGTAGGTTGTGGGATCAAATCTTCATAGTAACTTAAATTTTTAGCACTATGACTGCCTCTGTAGATGGTGATTAACAATAATGAAAAACATCTCTAGTTTATCTAAACATGAGGCATGCAGACAGTAAGATAGTTGGTGTTTTGGTTCTTCAGCACTAAACTAAACTGTATGCTCGATCAGTCACTTATGTGAGATAACAAAATAAAGTGATCCTATGCTCAGTGAGTCAATATGGTCCTTTCTATCTTTTTTTGTATTTAGTGAAATAATTTGAAAAAAAACCACTTTAATCATGGTGTAAACATATTTAAACTAAACATGTGTATTTCACTTTGATAATGTGCATGTTTGATTTCAGAGACATACCATCCTCCGTGCATTGCTGAGCGTCCAACTTGTCACATACACGCAAGCCATTGTCATCTCAAGTTGAAGCCCTTTTTTTGTGTATGATATGCTTGATCTTGCGAGAGTTGGAGGAGTTTTGTGGGTAACATGTCGATCAAACCGGGGTTTGAATTTCAAGTTTGTTTTTTCGACCCTTGCTTTACACCAGCAAAAGAAAGAAAAAATCAAGATCAAAAACCCTGGTTTGAAAATTACCAACTCAAAGTTAGCATGAAACAAAGCTAGGGGAGAAATTCTTAGCGACATGGTGAGTTGCAGTATACTATTTGTTGAAACGGTTGCAATACACCAGGAGTATTAACTTGCAATAGAGCACATGGAACAAAGCTATAACACCCAATTTCCTGATTTTTTTTTTGGGTCCCACGATGAAATTACAATAACATATATCTTTTGGTGAAAAAAAAAAAAACTTACTAGCAATATTTGGTGGAAGTCCTGCAAGTGCTCAACTTATTATATGGTAAACCAATACACAATGCAACCCTTGACTAACCTGCAATGAACACATCATGTGGTCAATATGCAAATTTCATAGACTCAATGACTATGTGGGCAAGACTCCGTAAGATAACGAATACTAAACTGAACCAATATGATTCATTTAATTTGTACTAACAACAATGAATTCGAATATAACTGGAACTTTTTGCAACCTTGATACAGAGACTCAACCAGTGGAGGGACTTCCCTTTGATTTTGTCCTTAATTAAGAAGTTTGTACCAGCCATTGAACCTAAACTGGTGACAAGGGTTTCATAACTTCATTGACCCCCGGACTTCAACAGTCTAACTAGTGTAACAGAGGAGAATTAAGTTGGTCATACAACCTTGATACCATATGTTTACAACATAATAAAAAGGCACTACCACAAGCCATGGTAGTATTGTTAACATCAAATAGACTAACTCTGATTTTAGAGATAAGACCAACAGTTTCAAGCCATATGAAGGCAGATTTGGGCGGCTACATTTTCATCTTCTTAATATAAAACCACCTAAATTCCTCATAGGTTTGTCAACTTTTCTTTTTTTATGTATATAATTTACAAGATGTTTCCAGTTTACAAAGCATTCCCCAGTAGCTGCTAAGGACTTCTTTACCGGTAGCACAAAGGCTTCCTTCTCTAGTACATCACTCTAAGCAGCGCCGTTTAAGCCGGCGATCTTTGTAAGTGTGCCGGGGCGCGGAGGCCAAAGCTTTTGGCTAATGTGTCTTGTTTGTAAGAACTCTATCTTCTCTTAATGCAAAAGCGTGCTACGACGGTTTCAAAAAAAAAAAAAAGATGTTTTCAGTTTATAACATCTTTTGCATCATGCATGGCTATGTGCATTACATATGATGCATCATCCTTGGATGCGATTTAATTGCTAATAAATTAACTCGGTATTCTCTAATATATATATCCAGCTTTCACACGAGATGCCACATAATGGCCTGGTCAAAATCTAACATGTATAGTATACTATTGACTACTAGCTAGGTTCAGCATAGGAGCAACTTATTATACTTCACTTTAGCACTTAATCCTAGTTGCATGCTGAATTATTAGCACTTAGTTGCATGTTACACTAATAGCAAGGTCAGTCATGTATGCAAACTCTTACTTGCATGCTAAACATGTTTATTAGCAACCACGCACGTATATGGCAAGAGAAAGAATAAGTAGTTCAGCTTGATGAAATCGCATTATTAATGGCATAATAATTTTCTCACATCTATTTGGATGATCAGATCCTTGTTGAATACAGCGGAAGCTGGATTACTTAACTACCAAAGGATCGATCAGGGAAAGAAATAGAGGTACAACTTACAGCTAATCATTCATATATATGCTGCTCCATGCATGCATCTCTCGCTGAAGTTTGAATGCAGAACCTTGTCTATGACCCCCATCATCTGCACCAAAAAGTGTTTGTTTTAGGGACATAACTAACATATCAGATACATAAAAAGTCACTTGACTACTGTCGTCAACAGTGGAATGATCAGGACTAAAATTAATCGCGTAGAAAAATCAGGACCAAATGCGGTGATTATATATATGATTTACAACATGGTTCATGTGTTACAATTGCAAATTAGTTACTCATTCGCTGTTCCTCTCCGTTGCAGTATACTGATCGACATTGATGAGAGCTTATTGGTTAAGCAATCAAAATGGAGGACACAGTGGTATGCAGATAGATACCAAAAGGGGAAAGTCGATGGGCAACACTTTATTTATTCACAGGGGAACTGGTATTACATACAACAAGAAATATTTACACACTTATCGATCACACTATGCCATAAATGGTACAGTATGTCACATGATCAACACCAGCCCAATGCCCAGACGGCCAAACACTAGAAATCAAACCAGAAATGAAGAGGAAACACACAGAAGCAGAAGCCCTATCCCCTCCCCCGTGCAGCTGCGCATGAGCGGATCTAGAAGAACAATCCCCTGAGATATCTCTCGGCACGCGCGGCGGCCTGTCCTGCACCGGCCCCGGCGAGCGTGAGGAGAGCGAGCCAGGCGCCGATTGTGAAGACGACGAAGCCCGCGAATTTGTCCTCGGGGTTGGCTGTGGGGTTGGTGACCACGGCGTTAATGAACACGCAGCAGCCCCAGACAAGGAAGAAGCTCGCGGCCTGCAGGCGACGATCCCCGAAATCGATGAGCTGCTGCAGGGCGGCGCCGACTCCTCCTCCTCCTCCTCCTTCCACAGCCGCGGCCTGGGCTTGGACTTGCTGGAGACGACCCTGGTCCTCGCGATCGTTCAGCTGCTGCATGGCGCCCAGCAGGCTGCCGTCAGCAGGGGCGGCCGGGGCGGGGGCGGGGGCGGGGGCGGGGGCTCCCTCGACGCGGAGCTCGTGCTTCTCCATGGATCTGGCTCGCTCGTGGATTTGTGTGAGTGATGGGTTCAGCAGGAAGGGGATTAGGGTTCGTTCCTTGGTGTGTTTTTTCTTACCTTTTCCTTTTTGGAAGTGGGGGTGGCGCACGTGGTGGTGTTTTCGCTCATTTTAGAGGCTCGGGTCGGGTCTGAACCTATGTCGTTTTCTTCGGCTAGAAGATTACTATTGTTTTGCTTTCTTTTTAGCGGCTAGAGGTATTATTAGCAAAGGTTTAACCTTGATGGGCCTGAACAATTACATGAGCGCCCAATTGTTTTTCGTTTAAAAGATCCATGGCAATCCGTATCCCTTGGGCCTGGCTCCATCTCCAAGCCTACGACATGAGCCCAATACGTCCCCCGGCCCACCCACACCGTTGTTGATAAAGAAGATTCACATCTCCACTAAAAAAAAAAAAAAAAAAAAAAAAAAAAAAAAATCACATCTGAACATGGCGCTTGGTATCATAGGCCATTTATATGGCCGGATTCAGCAATTCTACACTGCCAAAGTCGAATGTATTCTGCAGAACGAGCGTTGTTCAAATCCCGACGCCCACAATTAATTGAAAAAAGGGGGGGGTTTGCAGAGAGTTTAAAGGGCAAACTATGCGACCTCTATGACCCATACACGGTTTGAGGCAGGGAACCATATATTAAGCAAGGAAAAAAAAGGAGCTCCTTCAAATCATCTTCTACCTCTAGCATACGAGAGGAGCTCCTTCAAATCATCTTCTACCTCTAGCATACGAGAGGAGCTCCTTCAAATCGTCTTCTATCTCTAGCATACCACCGTACCAGATTCGTCGACAAGTAACAACTCACTTCCAAATTGTTGGCAAAAACGATTTGTAGAGAAGAGAACCACGTACTTGAATCCATGCCGACAAGGAGAACGATATATATACCGCCGCGGCCGGCGGCGGCGGCAGCGAGGAGCATGGTTAGCCCGCGCGGCGGCGACCGGGCGAGTTGACCTGAGCATATGCCGCGCGCGGCCATGGGAGACGAATGGTGTAACTTGCTGCTGGTATGCACTGCACTATAAGTAGCGCGCGATGATGACAGATATGATATGGACGTGCACTCTGCAGTCTGCACTATAGAGTAGTTTGATTGGTGATCGGGTGGTGTGTCTGCTACTGCAAGCTACTCTACACCACTCAGCTGCGCGGATCTAGTCATCGGACATCGGACAACAAGTGGTCCTTGAATTTTTATTGTTTCGATTTGAACTACTCTCCACCTGCTAGCATACAGAATAAGCTGCTGTGAACAATGACTCGGTTCCCAATAGGGTTGCAGCATTTTTTGCAGAGAAAATGTAAATAACTTTCTGCATAGAAAAATATTCTAGCTAGTATGCCAATATGCCATTGTCGTTACCGGGCACGGGCAGCACCGTACCGTACCCCGGGCGAGCCTAAGCTTTGTGTGAAGTTTTGTTGGGCCGGGGAAACTAAGACGGATGCAATTGACGGCCTGAAATGAAATGGGGATGGCATCGGTCTCAAAATCTACATGGATTGAATTGAATTGAGAATTACCAAACTGTCTGTCGTCCATACTTGCAGTAATAGCGACCAATGTCTCAAACAACCAAATTAAAAGAGCCATGAGCGCTCTGAAGTTCAGCAGTCGAACGTATATGTCCTGGAATTATTATTACAGTCTGATCGAAACACACCTTCTGTTCAATCATGCATATATGAATTTAACTGAAACCGTTAATTCGAGAATCATCATTCAGCTAGCGCAAACACGACACAACCGCTCGACAACACGGGGGCACGTGGTGCCATGACTTGACCGTGTTCCACTCTCGAGGTGATGAGGCATATATGCATGAACAAGACCTATCGTTGTTCACATCATCTGCTTAACATAGTGGCAGAAATTAATGAAGCAGAGATGGCATTGGCAAACAGGAACACACAAGACACAACCATGGCCGCTACCTCTCTGAAAGCATCATCAGGTGGTAATACTTTGGGCCGCGTGGAGATCAGAACGATCATGGAACCTGCGAAGATATGATTCCATATACGTATACAATCCGAAATCTGCCATTTCTTCAGGTCAGGGTTTTACCTTGGCCACATCTCAACAAAGGCCAGCCCCTTCAGGCTTGTAGTCCAATGGTAGAATGGTCCAGTGGGACGCTACCCACCAGGGTTCAAATCCTGGTGCTCACACCTTTTCTTGTGATTTTCCGGCGTTATGCATTAAGTGGTAAGCGACGTTCCCGTCGACGACGAGGCGCCTTCGGTGACTTCGAGAATCTCGGATCTGCCGGCTGCCCAGTCCTTCGGAGGTGCTCATAGGGGTAGGGTATGCGTGCGTATGTTCATAGGGGTGAGTGTGCGTGCGTGTTGTGGCGTCTGCGTTATACTTGTGTCATTCTCAAAAAAAAAAAAAAAAATTAAGCCTGCATATATATGCAAAAGGTGGACCAATTAAACCAGGAACATGTCGAACATACTCATAATCTGTCACTACCATGCATGCATGGTGCATATATGTCAATATATGTAGGAAGGAGAAACATATGCAATGGAGTTTGAGAGCTTGTGTATACAGATGGTGCCCTTCCTAGAAAGAAAGGGAAAGCTAAATCTCAGACACTCAAACCATTATATATTTATATGAACATGCATCTTCAAGTATCAGAAAGTATATATATAAACCTGGGCCGATTCATTCAAAAACGTAATGTCTAATCATATATGAACATGTAGACCTTCAAGTATCTAGATCACCCAAATAACACGTGGTTTTTATTCAAATCCAAACCATATGCTGGCCTTTTAGGAAGAACTTGTTATTATCCAACTTCCATGCATGCAAAAGCTAGATAAAGGAAGCCTCACCCTCCTTATAATTTGGTTGATCTAGAAGCATAGAAACGCAAGGGTTTTTGCTAAGCGCGAATGAAGTCCTTTATCACTTTTTTGGACAAATAAAACAGAAGCAGCGGCCGGCCAGGTTACATAAGGGGTGCAAAAAGTTTAGCGCATTTGTTAGCAAGAGGATAGGCTTTTCGGTTTTGTCTCTACCTCTTTTTGTTTCTTTTGAACTCTTTCTAACAGCAACTCGATCCAAGGAGACTCACTGTATCCTTCCTATTTATTAGGAATAGAGATTTTGGTGAAAAATATATACAGTCGCCAACAACTAATTTAATTGGTTATCCAAACATAACCATCCTTTATTGCTGATTTCTCGCTAGCCAATAAATATATGCAGCGAGGATAACTTTCTAGACCATGGACAGGATATAGATGTTGGAGAGTGGAAAGCTATATAGAAAGCATTTTTTTTTTTATTCAAATGGCTCTCTAAATGATGATTTAGAGTGTGCGTTTTTAAAAAGTCTCTTGGAGATCCACTAATAGCGTTGTACCTTTCTCTCCTATATCAGTGAAATAGGCACATTCTCGTGCCTGTTCATTCAAAATAAAAGGCTAGTTAGCTTATAGTGTAGCATATAATCATGGAAATATACAACAATACAACTGTAACATCCCAGATATTAAAAAGTAATAAAAATTTTAAATATGATCATCATCATGTGTCATTATCAAGTGTCATGGTAATAATGCATTTCACGTTTCAAATTATATATGTCACATATCATGGTTGTGTTGGAATTCAAGTTCAAATTCAATTTCTGGGTAAATTATTAAATGAATTTTTTTATGAATAAAATTGGTCCAATTTGTGCTCCATGGATATGTGTGAAGTTTGTTCTATGTAACTGTAAAATTGGTTGATTTGGTTGATCATAGTTTAGTCCTTAATTAAATTCCCAATGGTTGCTAGTTAACAATTTTGTTAACTCTAATTTGGATTTCAATATTCGAAAATTCAAAATTCTACTTTCAAAACTACTTAGAATTTGGGGATGGTCATTAAAAGCAAATTTGGAGATCTCGAGAAGTTGGACAACTTTCATTTTTGGTGTTTTTCAAGTTGCTACATGGATTTGGAAGTAATTTGAAGAAAATGGGGAAAAGGGTCACTGCTACAGTACCCGCGGAAATGGAGCTCGCTTGTTCACCGTCACCGTGGCACGGCTGGACTTTTCTAGTTCACCAACTCATCCCTTCCTGCACCTTCTCCATCATGCCACCTCTCCCTCCATGTGTTAGGCTTAGATTGATTGAAGTGGAGTAATTTGTTTTTGCCTCTCTACTCTAGCTCCTTCTCCTTTTCTCTCCCATTCTCTGCTCTCTTTTTGTTTCTCTGTGCCAGCAAGCAGAGCAGGGTCGAGCAGCAGCAGCAGCCGCCCCTTTTTTCCTTTTCTCTCTCTGCAGAGCAAGCAACAGTAGTAGCCATGGCCGGGCCAGGGCCGGCGCTGGCTGGCCGAGCAGCTGGCCGACCGCGGGCCGCAGCTGGCCGTGGCAGGCCAGGCCGCCCATCTCTTCTCCTCCTTGCGCCGGGAAGCACAGCAGCAGTAGCTCCATGAGCAGCACCGCCGCCCTCACGTGGCTGGACCGCCACAGACCATTTTGGGCCGAGCTGCGACCATAATCGGAACCGCCCAAGCGAGGTGATGCTTCCCCGCCTTTCCCTTGCCACCGATTAGCCCCCATCGCCGGAAACCGAAGCTCCCAGCTCCTCTGTTCTTGACCTCGCGCAGGGACCTTGCGCAGCAATTCGAAGGAAGCCAGGGGTTATCTGCGAAGTCATAGACTCAGGTGAATAGTGTTGCACAGTGTCATTTCTCTTTTTCTTTTTCAGGATATGTGCTGAATTTGTGAATTTCATAACTGATCATTGGTGCATGTTAAATTCATGAAAATTTTTGTGTAGCTTCCTTATGACGATATCTATGCAGGAAAAATATGAAACTTTGAGAATTGATAGTTTGGATATGATTAAAAATTACCTCTTTTAATTAAGAAATGCTTATTCCATGATTTTTGTAGGTTAAAATAAATATCCAATGATCATGACACTTCTTGTGTATCTGCTTTATGCTAGTATCAACCTTCACGGAAGGTTTGAGATTAATTTGATGATGTTTAAATATATCCTTAACTATAGTCTTTACTTACTAGTTAAAAATTATTAAATGATTAGCATAAATCCTAACAGGACTTGAAATGTGTTTTGGATTGGTTGATGACCATGAGACACATCCAACCCTGCTGTTTCATGGCAAGTTTATTGTCTTCTTGATATGTCCAAGATGAACTTGAGATGATAGCAAATAAAAATGCTTTCTAGTTAAATTTAGCCTTTCATCGGTAACTACCTTGCTTTCTAGTGCTTAGGTCAAATGAAGTTTCTTTGCCTTTGTCCTACTTGACTATGGTAATGTGTATGTGTTGCTCCTTGGTTAAGCATGATCAAGTTGGTAATTAAATAGCTAAAGTGTTCTATACTCATTCCTTGCTATTGCATAGGTTAATTAAGTCGTTATGTCTTTCATCCAAGCACTTTCATGCACCATGCGATGCACTCCATCATGTTAAGCAATACATCATGTATTACGTGTAGTAAACGAGAAAGAGAAAGGTTGGAAGCTGCAAGCACCAAGCGTGTGATGTTTTGTTCTCATCGGAGTTAAGGCAAGTGCATGACGAATCTTTGTTTGGGCTTTACGCCTATTGTTCGAGTACTTTTCTTTGCTTTCCAATGTTCAAATATTATATTTCTAGTTCAAGTTCAAGTTCAAGTTTCTTGTTCATAAGATTCAAGTTTCAAGTTTTCATTTACATTCAATTCAAGTGCGGTTTATCAGGAAGTGCAATTTGGTTCTTATATTCAAGTTGCACGTGAGTAAGTCTTTGGCCCCACTTGCTCGGCTTTACGGTAAATGCTAAGGAGTATTCAAGTGCTTTGTCCGTTTCGGACGGAAACTACTATTTATTTGGAGTTCAAATAAATTATTCATGAATTCTCAGGAGTTAATTGTTCTTCCAGTTCTGAATGTACTTGCTGAGTGTTTTCACTCACCCTTGTGTTTATTTGGTTTTTAGGTGCTAAACCATCACGACTTGCATGGGATGCGGGAGTAGCACCATCATCACAAGTATTCACTTTTTTCGTTTTTCAATGCGTAACCTTTTACATAGCAGTTGCTACGGTAAATATCTGTTTTAGTCCTAGTGAATATGTGTTGAGGGTAGCCCCGGTGGTGGTTTTTCTAGCCGAGGGCGTTACAACAACTTTATACAGTAATTTTCCTTCTGTCATTTAAAATTGCCTTTTCTAGTTTACTTTTACAGTAAGATCATAACCTACTGTTCTGCTAAAAAGTAATAATGAATGTCAAGCTTTTTAATTAGTAATGTCAACTTTTTAAATTAGAATGCTCAACGAGATCATTCTAAACTTAAAATATTTGTCACTAACACATAATTAATGAAAAACATGATAAACTAAACTCTAGTTAATCACATCAGGCTGCCTGAATAATGTTTGATTGTGCACAGTAGTGGTTGATACGTGGTGTACTACTATGTCTTTACGAACAGAATGTTTTGAACTAAAAAGTCTTAAGTTCATTCATTGACCATCAGTTTCTCTCCTATATAATGCTTCATCAACTATAACAAAGTAAATGTTATCGAAATATCTGTGGAATATGAATGTATCAATACAACTTTTATGCGTTAAATACACATAATTGACTTTCTTAAATCCTAATATGCTCGAAGCAGACGCGTGCAACATTAAATTCCATGCAAGTGTACACAATTTTTAATATTCCATTCCCACAAGAGAAAATACTATAATTCACAACGGGGTTGTTGTTATATATATGACATTTAATATCAACTTATTTTCAATTTTGCAGCGATTGTACCGGCCCTTCATCGACCATTTGAAAAAAGATTGTTTTGAAGAAACATTTGAAAAAAGATTGATTGCACAATAAAAAAAAAAACACCATCAAGTTCATCACTTTTGCATCCTCGGACCCTCACTGTATATGTTTATTTGTTTTCATTGCCTCTCCCAACTGCAAGAATGGCCAAAAGGAGGAGGGTTTGAAAGGGGTGGCACAATGTCTCCTTTTTTATTTCAATATGCTATCTCAAGTTGACACAAAAACCTTGTATTTAAACTAGCTGGCGGTTCATAACTCATAAGTACAAGGGATCGGAGTTCTTTAAGTCTACTTTTTTAGGCAAACTTTAAGTCGTCTATATGTAGACTTATATCTCCCAACATCTAGCACTGAAAGCATATATACTTCCAAATTCATTTGAGATTATTTCACTTTTTGTGCCAAATTTCTCTAGCTAAAAAGAAATGGGGGAATCATCTCTACCACAGTATAGATTTTAACTCTATATGATCATGCTAAGGAATGATATTATATTTTAAAACATATTGATGCACATTATTTGACATCTTTGACTGGCACCTCGGGAATTTTATATACACATGGACCAGGGGTGGTGCCATGCCAATGAGTAGAGTGAATCCTAGATTATGGTTTTATTTTTTTAAATTATGATATCCTCAACTACCTTTTAGGAAAATAACTTACATATGTGACGGGTATGACATGCACCTGTGATGATGGCACTGGGCGGGCAGAACTTAAGGACAGGGTATTCAAGTCAAAAAAAATTTGTGTTTTTGTCTAATTAAACAACAGATTGTACATGTATATGTATATATATTAATGATGTATATACATATTTGTTGTTTTTCACCAAATCTTGGGTATTCATTGGCATACCCAAGAATACCCCTACCGCCGCCAGTGGATGATGGAGATTGGAGAGGCAGTTTGTTGTGAGGCTATATATATGTGATCACTTGATGATCAGTGACTAGCCCTCTACGTCTCATTAAATCCAGTATGCACCTGTCTGTGCCACCATCTGCACCACAGCATGCAAGTATTTGCTTTAGGGACATAAAAACAAGAAATCAAACCCATATCTTTGTTGCAAAAAGAAAATATATATCAAAAAGGGACAGACATTGATAATTTACAGAAGACAGGCAGCATTACTTTGTATAACAATCACAGCTTAACTATTCGTTCCCCCAGTTCTCTCTCAGCTTAGGAGTCAGGATTCAGGACATATTCAGATCTTATCAAAATGTAAGACATGAGTGCACCATGAAGGTCAAATGAAGGCACAATTTGTGGGCATTATATTATTCACAGGCATATTATTGGATTTACGACAACCCAGAGGAGAACTTAGTTAATTGCAAAAATTTGGCCACTCTCGGAAACTGACAGCATGTCCTATATGCATGCATGTATCATGTCTCAGTACGTACACAAACATACAAAAAGCACATATTCTCACAGTACACATACACTTCGTGAGCCCAAAGCGCTAGAACTATATATTAACACAACAGATCGAGGGGGCGGGGAATACACACTCATCGTGAGCTACTGCATGTCTGCATGCCTACTGGAAGAAATCCCCTGAGCTTTTCCTCGACGCGACCCGCAGCGCGGCGAGGCCGGTCAGATCCGCTGAGCTTGAGGAACCCGAGGGCCGCGCCGACGGTGAACAGGCCGTACCCAGCCAGTACGTGCTCCGGACTATCCGCGAGGTTGAACACGGTCCCGTGGAGCACCACGGAGCCTCCACAAGCGAAGAAGAACGCCGAAGCCTGGAGGCAGCGGTTCTTGAGCTCCAGCAGCTCCAGCACGGCGGCGACGAAGCCTCCCCTGCTGGGCCCCCGGCCGCGGCGGGTTCTTCGCGGATCAGAAGCGGCGTCTTCGACTCCATCGCTTCAAACGAGCTAGATCTCGGCGGTGGAGGAGGCGGCGGCGGCGGCGGCGTTGGATCAGGATGGGCACGCCTCGGGTGGGCAGTGGGCTAGGGATAGGGTTTCGGCCTTTCGGTTCCTCAGACGCTGCGAGTCTGACGCTGGCTGGTATTGCTTCTCGGATACACTTGTAGAGGAGAGGAGTGAGGCCATCCGCTTCGGGGCTGCGATCGCGGACCCTTGGCCCGCACGGCATGTTTGCGGGCTTGGGCTTCTTTACAGTTGGAGCATATAGGGCCTCAGATGTTACGCGGGCTTTGTAGGTGTGCTCTCGCTTTTCAGGTTTGAAAGCCTCCGTCCAATCTCTGTAGCCTCCGCACACCTACCGTTGACCAAGATGAGTAGATCTGCATCTCGTGCAAGCATAGCAAAGGAAAACAAAATTTCTGATTTATGCACGCGGTATTTGTGATGATATGCGCCTTAATCTGTCTATATACCTATATGCTTGTCCTTCTTCATCCTCTTTTTTTATGAGATTAATTGAAATATCAATTCCTGAACAGCTGTATATATGGATCTTATATATACGGCATGCATCAAAGCATCAGTATCTGCATATTTTCGGACCGAAAGCAGCATCAAAGCAGAATAAATAGCACCGTGCAGATGGCACCGCCAGATAGACGGAGCTTAATTCTAGATGAACTCTTTCGTGCTTCTTCTCATAGATAGAGGTACCAGGCATATGCATGACATCATGCACGGAGGAGACACAGGTTGCATAGATTAGGCAAAGATGAAATTAAAGGTAACAAAGCGTGTAAAATCACTGAAGTTTTCACTGTGACAGCACAAACACAGTGGATAAGTTTCAAATCAACGAACAAAAAAGAAGAGCGACGTACATGCATGGGGCTTGCGGGCATGAGCACGAGACGGATTAGCCGGCTGGCCGCGGGCAGCGGCGGCCGCCGGCCGGCGTGTTGACCTGACGCTGGCGAGGGGATCGGCGGAGCTAGGTAGGAGAAGCATAGTGATGGGTATCAGGGTATGAATGGTAGCTAGCGCTCACTTATATTAGTAGATTAGAAATACATGGACCAGAGAGTTTAAATATCATCAAGTCGCCGTCCGCAGCAGGCGTGGCTGCTGGAAAATAATTTCGCATAGACCAATCATCTTGCAGATCTCGCTCGCTCGTGACCAAGCACAGCAACAAGTGGACACGTACGTGGAATAGTACGATGCAGGGAAGGCCAGTCCAACGCCAAAACAGTCTCGTGTTGTGACTGGCCAGCCAATAGGGAGGCGGTGTCTCACGCTCCAATCGTCTGGTTGGCGAATTAGGATGGGCTTAATTTACACACGCCTGAACGGGCTCAACCGGCCTGGAATAGGTCTAAGGTTTTGGGCCCATCATAGACTATTGTGTGGTACAGCCCGTTACGTTTAACATTAACAGCACAGCAATTTGATCATGTCACTCAGTCTAGAATTTTAACATTAACAGGGCACAGGGCACAGAATATTATAGATTATAGCATTACATTACACGGCGAAATAATATATAGATGCTTCGGAAGAGAGCAATCTGGGAGAGGCAGCAGGGCACCAATTAAAGGGGGGAGGAAACACAAAGAAAAAAAAAACGCGTATGTAGATCCTTATTGAGTATTACCTACATATAATAAAGCTGCTAGTCCCATGGGATGAAGAAGCGCCTGAGGACAGCCCAGGCGCTAGCGATGGCCGCGTCGGCGAAAAAATCAGCTTCTGGGAACCTACCTGTCAATGGCACCAAGGAAAGGAGGCAGACGCCAAGCAGCCAGGTGACGAAACCGAGGGAAGAAGACCCACGCGGGGTCATCAGCGTCGGGGTTGCTGTTGTACACGGTTGAGACGACGGCGGCTGCTCCTAGCAGCATCAGCAGGCGGGCGACGCCGAGGAGGTTGTCGCGGTGGCCAGCTTGTGCTTGGACGTCGGCGTGATTAGGCATCAGCAGCTCTCCTTGATTGGCCATTCGTGCTGGTGCTGGCCTGCGGATGGTGCAGCTTGGAGCCAGCTGGGATCGATGATCAGTGATCAGGTGTAGTGGTGGGGTGGATGTGTGCGCTGCTGGATGGATCCGTGGGTTTTATAGCCGGGGAAGGGGTGGGGTCGGGGAGGTGTCGCGAGAAGGGGCCGTGGGGAGGTATAATTTTTATTTTTCCCCAAAGGTGTTTAGGTGGTGTTATTCCTTTCCTTTGGTCATATGACTCCTATATATCCAATAAATAAATCGAATTGTTTGACTTCCCGCGGGTCTGACCGTCACGCTCCGGTTTGTTCTGACATGCCGCTTCCGCGGCGCGTGTGGATGCGTCGTCCATGTTTTGTCGTCCTTGTTCCACCTATCGACAAAATAAAAAGATGTCCGACGATTGAAAACGAGACGCCATCTTCCAGTAACCTGATTTTTTCTTCTTCCCTTCCGCAAGCCGGAATAGACGTAGTGGATCTGACATCCCGAATGTAGATGTGAGTGCGTGAGCCTAATTAAGTCCGGTTACTTGGATTGGGACTCATGTTTCAATCTCTCTCTAGTATACTGACTCAACTCTTCCTCGTTTCCTCTCAATATCTCTCCGTTGACGACAGGGCCAGCTCTTCCCGGTTTCGTATCCTCCAATCTCTTCCCAGTTTCGTATTACCCCAAGTTATACCTCTCCTTTTTTTTTTTTTTTTTTTTTTACATTGCGCGTGTGTTTTGTCCTCTGTCACACGAATTTTTTTGCGCCGTCGGATTTTGCTTCTGCTCCATCTGCACCCTTTGTCTTCTGCCGCCTCGCTTATCTGTCTCCCGTCTCTCCATTTTCTCTCTGACTTTTGGGTTCCCGCATGTCTGCTCTTTTGTTTTGGAAACGCGCCACTGTTCATTTCCTCTTCCCCGTTCATGTCGTCTCTCCCATTTCGGTCTGCCTGGCGGGATGGGCCGTGGGCATGGCCGGCGGCCGCACGGGTAGCTGCCCCTGGTTTTAGGCGTGTGACGGCCGGGCCAGTAGACTGGCGGCGCGGCTGCTCTGCAGCGGTTGGCGGTCGATTGGCCCTTGCAGATTGCGCTTGCACCGAAGGATGCGGGCGACTGCTAGGTTCGGCGTCGGCACTGTTGAGGGATGGTCGGACAGAGTGAGAAGAACAAGGTGGAGCCAGAGGCGGAGGGCCTCTCCATCGTCGATTTGTCGTCGACTCGTCGTACCGTCATCGGTGAGTTATCCTTCTAGTTTTTTAGATCCTGTTGCCGATAGCCTGTTGCCGATAGCCCGGCCTGAATGGGGGCGAGCGGGCGGCCATCCCAGGCCTCGGAATCGAAGGGCCCTCGATCTGTTGACCCAACGACCAATGTGCCCAAATGTTGTATGATGTATCCAATTCTATTACGTGGCTGATCTGCTCCTTCTATCTTGTTCTATCTTTTTTTTTTCTCTACTATATGATGTATCCAGTTCTATTAGGTGGATGTTAATCTTAGTACAGGTATAAGTTAAGTATCTATCCTATACCTCTTATTTTCGTAGACGTCGGCGTCCCCGTGCATAGACTCAGAACACTGTTCTTTCTACAGTAACACTCCACAGCTGTCCGATCCTGCCCCAAACCGTCTACGTACGTACGATCAGCCAACTAACCATCCTCCCAACAAAAAAAAAAAAAACGACCGCCACCCAGAAGGTTCCACTCAGCCTCCCGAGGCTTCCACTCCGGTGCTCACATCTCCCTCGCCGCGGATGCGAAGCCAGAGGCCGCCGTCCCTGCGTCCCCCACCCCGCCATGGCCGCGCAGTCGGTCATCGCGTCCAGGAGCTCCACGGCCCGTCCTCTCCGTCGGCGCCGGCACACTCGACGCCCGGCTCCGACGCCCTCGGCATCGGCAAACTCCGCGCTGTGCTCTGACTTTGCTTCTTCCTCTCCCCGTCAGTGGCTTTGCTCTGCGGCTCGCCCTCTTTTTCTACCCCGTCCAACGACGTCGGATTTGGTCGCTGTACTGTACGCCCTGCCATCGTCACATCGTCAGCAGAGGAGGCCACAGCGTACCAGCTGCACACCACCAGGCCCTGTGACTTCCTGCAGTACACGACGACCATCCAAATCGATGATACAGCCGCCGATGGCCCTGCTACACGCAGAGCCAATACAAAAAAAAAAGGAAGGCCGCCGCACCATGTGACCATGTGTTCCTCCAGTTCCTCTTATACTCACGAATGGCTTACTCATGGATGACGCACACCACATGCTCGATGATAGCTACGAACAATAATATTCTGGATTATATTGATTTTTGAATTCTCATGCCTCCTGCATACATATAGATCCAAAAACCTGCCTGGCCCACAAGCCAGAGAATGAAATGTTGGATTGACCTATTCTTCGTTTATAAAGTATGCCATTATCTTATTCTATTTTTCTTGGTACAAAACTAAATGTTGCATTTTATTTAATCAATAATTTTTTGACACAAGTATGTCATCTTCATCGCAGCGCAGACAATTGGACACGGCATCGTGTCCGTTGCCCTTTGGCAGCGGGTTTCTCTGCTAGTATATGTACATGTTTTGGTTGCTTTGAACCTCTTTTTTGTGTGGTTCACTGGTTACTTAGGTGATCTTCATGTAATTAGTAATTTTGTAACTTCTAGTTAACTTATTTAGGTGGCTTAGTTTGTTTTTTTTACATGTAACTGATATGCATTTTTCTGCCCAACAATTAGTTATTGTAGACTTCTTTGTCTGTTATAGTTTTTCATTAGGTGTAACTGGTATGCATTTTTAATGTAATTGGTCTGCATTAGGTCCAATTTAGTGTATTCCTTGGTCTCTTGATCTGTTTATTTGGCTTTTTGTTTTTGATATGTTTGATTTTTGGTTCCTAGAATCCCTTTTCTTCAAATATTTGTTACTTGGCATTCATATTATTATTTGGTATTTGGGGTTTTGGGTTTGGTTTTGGTGTCTGAATTTAAAAAGGTGATAAATGTGTCTGAATTGCTTTTGCATGGATTGTGAACAGAGCTGATCATGGAGGCAATGGATTTAGTCATGGAATATCTCCCTAGTTTGTCGATTTCTCATGCTCTATCTGTGTGCAATGTCTTTGTTCATTATCTAAGGTACTTCTATAGTCACCATTTTAACTTATTCAATGAATTTTTAGTCTTGTAGTTGATTTTATACCACAGTTATTGTTCTTGATTAGGTGTAATTTATAGTTGCCTGCCATCTTTGATCTTTTGTCTCAATGTTTTTGAGCAGTAGCTGATGTTCCATGTTTTTTTTCTATTTATATTTAAAGGGTTGTGTGTTCGTTGGAGATTGTGAAGCCAGTTTGCTAATGACCAAAACACCCCTGCTTATTCTCTTTATCCACTCACTAACGTGTGGGCCCCTCACGTCAGCTTCTCCTTCCACCTCCAGCCATCTTCCTCCAATCTTCCCTTCCTCCACCGTCCATCAATGGGGAGCCCCCGAGGGGGCCGTAGCAGCTGCTGCACGCCCATGCATCGGCGTGGGGCGACGGCTACTGCACTCTCGCGTGCCCCGCGTGTGTGGCTTCTCTTCCAACGCTCGCGTGCAGCCGCCCGCCGCCGCTGCCGTGCGTGTGGCTGGGCCACCACCTGCCATCGTAGCACGGGCTGCGTGAGCCCGTGGTCGCGCCCCGCTGCTGCGCCTCTCCAGCGGCTCGCCCTCGCCCTCGCCGGCCCCCAGGCCGCCGGGAATCAGCTGCGGTGGCACCACAGATGTGACAGACCCAACCTTTTTTGGCGATTGCGATTCCGACTGCCAGCACAAGTTACGGTTATATATCTATGCTAATTTTTGTGAGAAATTTTATTATACTGTATGCAGTTGACAAGATTTTGTTTCTACTTCTACCGGGAGACATCAACGAAGACAAATGAAGTTGCATGCATGGGCGCTCAAGCAAGCAGGACAGCGTGTACATGCACATGCACTCCTCGTGTTTAAGCAAAACTTTAGAAAAAGTATTCCTTGTCGTCCACCCCTTTGTCAGCTTTGAGTTCGCCGGATTTCAAATTCCTTGCTCAAGCACAACAGTTCGAGCGTCGAGCCATTGCCCTGTCGCCCACGGCCGCGTCTCGCCTGTGCCCTTTGTCCACACTTCAGGACGCGGCGCCGTAGCACGCCGCTGCACGCACACGCCACGCGCTTTCCATGAACGCGGTCTCAGGCTGTGCACTGCGCGAGGTGGAAGGAGAAGCTGACTGGGGGGCTCACACGTCGGTGAGTAGAGAAAGAGAAGAAGTCCATACGAAATATGTGTATGTATGTACAGCCTGACAGTGGGCCTATATGACCAAAATACGTAGATAATGGCAAGAATCCAGTAGAAGAAGAATTGCAGTGGCATGCTTCAAAATACCTAAATTGTAATGGTTTTTCTCCAACCTGGAAGAATTGCAATGGCTTGGATCAAAAAAAACCCATATATCTAAACGAGACATGATATGCATTCGTTAGCTTGCATGGCAAGGATGCGTTTGTTAGCTTACATGGCAGGGCACGTAAAGGCCCAAAACTCTGTTTGATATACGGATATACACCAGGGAATATGCCATTCGTTGAGATCCTTACGTTGGCTTGGCCACGGGGTTGACGCCTGACTCTGCCCCCTATATAAACAGCCGGTCATTCAACGGGCTGGGGAGCCATTCATTCGCACCCGCATTCCCTCACGCATCGACGCCCTGCACCTCGCACGCATCCACGCAAAGCAGCGCCGCTGCCTCTTCACGCCCACCTCAACGCCGGAGGAACCAGTCATCCGACACCATCACCACCGCACGTCGTCAAACTCCGGCAGCTTCGACATCCATGGCCGCGCACGCTCACGGTGAGATCTTGTATTTCGTTTAATTAATTGATCCTATGTTGCATGCATGGCCAGGAATATATGTAGATGCATCTCGCCGGGAGCCTACCTTTCATATCCGGCAAGAGCAGCAGCACGTTCGGATGCATGGCGGCAGTACACCGGCGACCAAAGCAACGACGACCTACGGGCAGCACGCACGGCAGCCCAGTGAGCCGGTGGCCATCTTCAAGTTGATGATGTTGAAATATTAGGCAATTTTCAGATTAATTCCATAAAATAAATCATGACGAACTGATCAACTAGATTAAGCATGTTTAATAAACTAGCATGATTCAAACTCATATCACAGATCATAGCATGATTCAACATCATATAGCATAACAAGCATAGCATGATCATAGCAGCGGGTGTAAGCACAACTAGCACACCAGATAGATTGGATAGTTTAGACATGACTAATACTGAGATTGGATCTTGGGAATACCTGGTTGGCATTGAGGACAACGTAATGGAGAGGTTCGAGGAGCGAAGCTGAGGTCCTCAGTCGCGATCGCTGTCGTCGATCGGCTGCTGAAGAAATCGAAGAAGTTGTCGATGAAGGCGGTCTTTGGGGACGGTCCTCCACGTGTCCTTCCGGAAGGCGAGCCGTGATGAAGATTGGAAGCGATCGCCGCGGCGCTTCCCAAAAACCTTATTCGCTTTCTCCCGGTGCAGGATCGCAAAGACGATGGTTTCAGATACCTGCTTGCCCGGTCGCTAGTGCACGCAAGCAATCGGGCTAGAGTAGCTACGGCGGCGCAACAACAAGAAGAGGCGAAAACTCTATCTCAATTCTCTAGAGTTGAGAGATTGTCCATTCAAGGGACACCTCTCTAAACCAAGATGAGATATGAGATCTTTTATTTTGGCGTGGCCGGTAGGCTGCTTATATCCCGAACATCGTGTCGCGATCACGATCAGGTTAGGACTTCTACTTAGAGTCAGTTCAGGACTCTGCAACTTGAAGGCCAAGATTACCAAAAACAGAATGGGCCTTTGAGATTTCTCTAGGAATTTCAGAATTTGTTATTGGGCCAAGCCCATCTAAATTCCAACAATCCCCCATCGGATCTCAAATACCCATTTAGAGTTTTTACCGGTTCTCATTCTTTGTTTAATATACCGAAGTATTTCGGCAGGAGGCGTGAAGTTGAACTTTCGTCTAGGTCCTTAAGCTACACTTATTCACAACTTGAACAATGGACTCGCCTTGAATTGCAAGTTTTGTGCGAACAAGCTTTACTTAAAGCCACACTAGTACTGGCTGCCCGGTAGCCTTACCCCGTGGGTGGAGCATATACGTCATACTCCCTGGTCTCTTCATGAGCTTACTAGAGACCACCCAAGTCTCATAGACTACGATGTTTGACAGTCAAACTCATATAGGTATGTTCTTTCAATAATGCTCTGTAGGATCGCATCTTCGCTTGTTAAAGCCAATAGAACATATTAAGGCATTAGCCAACCTGCCATACAGTGCCTCAACGCATTTGAGATTATTGCATCTTCACTTAGAGAGGGTTATAAATATACTCTCCTCAGTTTACCAATAGCTTGTTCTTCCCAGATCCTTAGTCACGGGATCTCCGATCAAAAATGTTGGGTTACTACTACTGTAAACTCATATGGGTCTCATACTCATCTCTCTCGATGCAATTTCTATCACATTTCGTGATAGCCCTTTTTGTAAAGGGTGCCGTCGGGGTTTCTATCTTTTTGGACATAAGCCCACGGTTGTTACTCGGAGTTTCTCGGCTTCACGACGGTCTTCAAATGTCTTTTAACGTGTCTTGTTGACTTTGCATTATCCTTAGCACTATTCACTTTAGTGATCCTTTGTTTGATTATCACAGTTCATAAGGATACCGGTCTTTGGTTTCTCTACCACCGGCAAGTCGGACAAGAGCTCACGCAGACCACTCCGCCTCTGCGAGATCTTTTTGTATCCAAAGCGGATATGTTACGCTTCCATGGTTGATTTAGTCAAAATAGTACGTTTACAAGACCTCGTGACAACTGCGCCACCTCCAAGAGTAAATACATACCCACTAGTAGCGTAGATTTGATCAATATCGAAATCCAGTTCGCATCACTATATCCCTCTAGCACGGTGGGTGCCCGAGAATAGTGAATTCCATAACTCATTGTACCCTTAAGATAGCGCAAGACCCTTTCAAGTGCATGCCAATGATCATCACCGGGTTGGACATGTACCTACTCAACTTGCTCACGACAAAAGAGATATCGGTCTAGTTGCGCTACCTAAATACATGAGTGAACCAATTATCGAGAGTATCTCAATTGATCTCTAGCAATTCTCTTATTCTTTCTCAATGTCATACTAGGATCATAAGGTGTTGGAGAAGGCTTACAGGTCCATAAAGCCAAAAGCGGCTCAAAAGCTTCTCAACATAGTAAGATTGTAACAATGTAATCCCCTCTCTTCCTTAATTAGCTTGATGTTTAGAATTACATCGGCCTCTCCTAGATCTTTCATGTCAAAACTCTTAGACAAAGAAAGACTTGACTTCATTGATCACATCAATGTTGAAACCAAAAATTAAGATATCATCAACATATAAGCACAAAATAACAGATTGGCTCCCACCATATCGATAATACACACACCTATCGGCCTCATTAACAGCAAAGCCCGCACTAGTTAAAGTGGAGTCAAACTTCTCATGCCATTATTTAGGTGCTTGTTTCAAGCCATACAAAGATTTCAATAACTTACACACTTTACGCTCTTCACCTTTTACTACAAATCCATCGGTGATCCATGTAAATCTCCTCATCCAACTCTCCATTGAGGAAAATTTGTCTTCACGTTCATTTGATGAGCGATAAGATCACATGAGGCAGCCAAGGAAAGTAGTACTCGAATAGTGGTCATTCTAGCAACGGGTGAATAAGTATCAAAAGAAATCCTCGCCTTCCTTACAGGTATAACCCATAGCCACAAGCCGAGCCTTGTACTTGTCAATAGTACCATCGGGTCTAAGCTTCTTCTTGAACACCCACTTGAAACCAATTGGTTTATAACCAAATGGTAGATCAGATAGCTCCCAAGTTCCATTAGAAAGAATCGAGTCCATCTCAATACGAACGACTTCTTTCCAATCATCTACATCACGGAGATGCATATGCCTCCGAGATAGAGGTGGGAGTATCATCCACAAGGTACACAATGAAATCATCACCAAAAGATTTTGCAATCCTTTGTCTCTTGTTCCTCACAGGAACTTCATTGTCATCCTTCTCAAGTGGTTGTTCAAATGACTCAACAGGGTACTCGATAGGTACGGTATCATCGGGAGCTAATTCGGTAGAAAATCTAACATTGCTCACGCGCATATCTTTCAAAAGGAAATATATTCTCAAAAATGTAGCATCACGAGTTTCAAAGATAGTATCAACATGCATATCGAAACTTTAGATTTTACTACTAAAAATCGATAGGCAATGCTGTTGTGAGCATATCCAAGAAAGATACAATCTACCGTCTTTGGTCCAAGTTTATGCTTCTTATTAATTGGAATATTGATTTTTGCCAAACATCCTCACGTGCATAAGTATGAAAGTGATGGTTTCCTACCAACCCATATCTCATATGGTGTTGTCTCTTTATTTACATTTAGAATTCTATTCGGACATGACTCGTAGTCAATATAGCTTCCACCCACCATGCCTTAGATAAACCAGCAGTGTCTAACATGGCGTTCACCAAGTCAGTCAGCGTGCAATTTTTCCTCTTGGCAATCCCGTTAGATTCGGGCGAATAGGGAGGCGTCCTCTTATGAATAATACCATGTTCGCATAAAACTCATCAAATATTATAGGAAAATATTCACCACCACGATCGACCTTAGGCGTTTAATCTTTCTCTCTAGTTGATTTTTAACTTCAGCCTTAAAAGATTTTTAAAGTAGTCTAATGCCTCATCTTTAGTTTTCAACAAGTAAATATAGCAATATCTAGAAGCATCATCAATTAACGTCATGAAATATCTCTTTCCACCTTTAGTCAACACACCATTCATCTCGCATAGATCCAGAATGTATGAGTTCTAGAGGTGTCAAGTGTCTCTCCTCCATTTGCCTTGTGAGGCTTTCGAGGTTGCTTAGATTGCACACAACTATGGCACTTAGAACCTTTGGCAATGGTGAAATCTGGAATTAACCGCCAAAGCTAGATAAATGTGACATCAAACCAAAGTTTACATGACATAAATGAGAATGCCAAACACTTGAACTATCATTTATTGTGCCACAAATATGATTCAGCGATTTATCACAAAAATACGCCAAACTTAGGCGGAACAAGCCGCCCTTGATCATAACCTTTACCAATAAACTGTCCATGCTTAAACATAACTACTTTATTAGACTCCATCACTACCTTAAACCCATCACTTAAAAGAAGGGAAACACTAACAAGGTTCTTGCGAATAGTAGGGACATGCTGCACGTTCTTAATTTGCACAATTTTCTTTGAAGTAAACTTGGATCTACCGTGCCAATGCCACAAAGCGAAGCATGTGACCCATTCCCCATTAGGACGAAAAGAACCTTGTAGCTCTTTATAAGAAGAAAACAAAGAAATGTCGGCACACACATGAATATTAGCTTTTTGTATCAACCCACCAACTTGGTGATTGAAACACCGATAGTACAATAGGAACATTCTTTGTACTCCTCATCGGCATTGCTAATAGTCACGATGTTGACATTCTTATTATTCCCATTGGAAAAGTGACTAAGCTGTCCACAAGTGAAGCAAAGCACCTCGTCATTATTTTCTTCTTCTCGAAGGTAGTTGTTAATTTGGCATTGGAAGATTTATTCCCTTTGTTCTTTATCATGTGGGTTTTTACGCACAAAACTAGTGCTAGAATGGCTCTTGTTCCCCTTCTCAATAGTATTCTTCACCCAAATATTATCCTCAACATCAAGAGATGCTATCGGGTTTACAAGCGATATTTTACGTCTCTTGTGTTTAAGAATTGTCCGAAGGTCTTCCATGAAGAAGACAACTTAGCAATATTGCATCCGGCTACAAATTCATCGGGTATGACATACTTAAGGAGTTCAAGTTCTCTTGCCATGTGTAGAACCTCATGCGCTTGCTTGACTATAGATCGGTTAGCAACCATCTTATAGTCATGAAAGCTCTCCATAATATACAACTTCGGATGTACCAATGGTTGCATTCGGTTGATCCCACAATGCCCTCTCATCTTGGAAGTGCAAGTTTGCATCTTCTAGATGACTAGCAAAGGCTTGTTTAGGATTGTTCCTCTAAAGATAGTGTTGTCTCCCTGGAATCTTCTCTTATCTCTAGAGATATTTCCACGAGGCGATCCAACGGTAACCGAGAACATCTTAGCCTCTAGCGAGCATGGCCTTAACTTCGCCATCTCTTAAAATGTGTACTAGAAAAATTTTTCTAGTCTCAAAGACGTCGATGAAAACAGACCATAGTTAAATCAAGAAAAAGCCTATAATAAGGTTTTGGATTGTTAAAATATTAGGCAATTTCGGATTAATTCCATAAAATAAATCATGACGGCCCGATCAACTAGATTAAGCATGTTTAATAAACTAGCATGATTCAAACTCATATCACAGATCATAGCATGATTCAAGCATCATATAGCATAACAAGCATAGCATGATCATAGCAGCGGGTGTAAGCACAACTAGCATACCGGATAGATTGGATAGTTTGGACATGACTAATCTTCGAGATTGGATCTTGGGAATACACGGTTGGCGTTGAGGACAACGTAATGGAGAGGTTCCCGAGGCGAAGGCGAGGTCCTCAGTCATTTGTCGTATGTCGTTGATCGGCGGCTTTGAAGAAGTTGTCGATGAAGGCGGTCTTTGGGACGGTCCTCCACGTGTCCTTTCGAAAGGCGAGCCGTGATGAAGATTGGAAGCGATCGGCGAAGAGTGCTTCCCAAAAACCTTATTCGCCTTCTCCGGTGCGAGGATTGCAAAGGCGATGGTTTCGGAGACCTGCTTGCCCGGTCGCTAGTGCCGCATAAAGCAATCGGGCTAGAGTAGCTACGGCGGTGCAACAACAAGAAGAGGCGAAAACTCTATCTCAATTCTCTAGAGTTGAGAGATTGTCCATTCAAGGGACACCTCTCTAAACCAATATGAGATATGAGATCTTTTTATTTTTGGCGTGGCGGTAGGCTGCTTATATCGAACATCGTGTCGAGATCACGATCAGGTTAGGACTCTCTACTTAGAGTCGATTCAGGACTCGCAACTTGAAGGCCAAGATTACCAAAAACAGAATAGGCCTTTGAGATTTCTCTAGGAATTTCAGAATTTGTTATTGGGCCAAGCCCATCTAAATTCAACAGATGATCTTCGTGTTTAGCGGCGTTCCGTCGGCGACGAGGCGCCTATGGTGACCGAGAATCTCTAGATCTGCCGGGCTGCCCAGTCCTTCGGGAGGTGCTCATAGGGGTAGGGTTTTGCGTCGCGTGTGTTCATAGGGGTGAGTGTGCGTGCGTGTTGTGGCGTCTGCGTTGTCTGTGTAATTCTAAAAAATCCATCTACGGCTATAGTTCACAGCGGCCCCGATGGCGACTACGGCAGCACACCGGCGGCCCTACGCATCGGCGGCGGCGACTCCGGCGGTCGTCAAGTTCACCTACGGACAGCATGCATGCCTGGCAGCACAGCAAGCCGGCGGTCCTCTCCATGATGGCGGCATCTACGGCGGTTGTTCACGATGTTCCCGACGACGACTCCGGCAGCGAGTTCAAGAGCAGCCCGGTAATTGGCAACAAGATAACAAGAACGGGCTCACAACGATCGATGATAGCCCAACAATCATCTTCATCTCGCCATGGCGTCCGGTGGTGAGCGCGACGCAACAAGCAGCAGCCCGGCCAGCGGCACATGGAAGGCGAGCATCTTCAACTCCAGCGCGGCGCAAGCAGGCCCCATGTGCATAGCATTCAAGCGATGCTGCCCCACAACAAGCGTGTCGTCCACCTCATCAACGTGCCTCCTATGATCGGCAAGCATCCCGGCGAGAGCACGACGACAGCAGGAAGCAAGCAGCAAGATCAGCGCGTCAACAACCAAGATGCCAGCAAAAGATCATAGCGGCCCGAGCGTTCGGCGTACGTGCTCAACAGCAGCCCGGCATGGAGGCAGATCGGCATCTATGATTGATAAGCAAGATGTGAACAAGATCTTACAACAGCCCGACGGCGATCGTTATGCATCACCGGTGGCCGGCGGCTCAACGTCGACATACATTCATCGACATGCAACGTGCACATGCAAGAGGCAACCGTGGTGTCATAGCTCTGTTGCAACTCGACGTACGACCCATGATCTGATGTACTTCGGCCCATCATCAGTTATTTTGGCGGCCCATGATTTAATGTACAATGCTTTTCCTACTATCGTGAGTTGAAGACACAAATCAATGACAAGAATATCAAATCAAGATTATCAGAATCTCAAGTCAAGATTAATCGGGCTGTTGAAAATCAAAGTCACTACTTGCTTGTCGATCATCGATACTTCGGCCCCTTATTACTCACTGTGGGTGTTCGGGTTTAAACCGACAATTCGGGTTCGGTTCGGTTCGGTTTAGAAAAGTTCGGTTTTCAAAAATTCAAAACCGATCGGTTTGTCAAAAAGCAGAAACCGACCCCATCGGTTTCGTTTTTTTTTCGGGTTTTCGGTTTTAAAACCGAAAAACCGAGGAACAAAAAACGCGCTTGAACCTGTTTCGAACCTTCTCCCGCCTTTCGCGGCCTCGGGCACCAGCGGTCCTTGGCGCCGCTTTCGCTTCGCCCAGCGCCGCCGCTCTGCTCCTGCTTTCGCCCGCGCCCGCTCCCGCTCCTGCTTTCGCCCGAGTCGGAGTCGCCCCGCGCCGCTCAGCGGCGGCGCCGAGTCGCCTGCGCGCCGCCCCGGCCGCGAGCTGCTTTCGGCTGCGCGCCCCGCCCGCTTGTCAGCTTCCCTTCCCGCCCGCCGGGCCCGGGGGTCGGCGCGCATCGCGTGGCCCCGCTGCGCTAGGGTTAGGGGACTCGGGGTCACGGGGTTGGGGAGGCGCGATGCGGGGAATGCGCTAGGGTTAGGGTGCCATGGTGGCGACCGGCGGGGTTGGGCGGTGTGGGTGTTGGGCTTTGGGCTGTCGCTGTCACCTTGGGCTGGAAAGCCTCAAATCGCTAAAGTTCGGTTTCTCTTGGTGTTCGGTTTGGCATTTGGACCTCGAAACCGGCGAACCCGAACACCTGCAATTTCCTAGGACTGAAAACGGGCCGAACCGAAAAACCGACATTTCGGGTCGGTTTCGGTTCGATTCGGTTCGGTTTCGTTTTTTCGGTTAAAAAGTGCCAGGGTGACTTATTACACATAAGCGTCATGGCGCAATGCGGCGGCGCAATTAAAACCATGGCGCAATGCATGGTCGATAAATGCCATGGCGCAATGCATGGCCGAACAAATAAAACCGTGGCGCAACACGCGGATATTGGCGTCGTGGCGCAATGCACGACCCATGCGGGCATGGTCTACTTGCGGCAAATTTTACCAAATGTTTACATTGGCTGAGCATCTGAAGCCTACACAAGGAGAAATCTCTCAAGTATTACATGAGCACAAGTCTCACACTCATCTACCATTTTTCCGCACCGCCAAGGCGGTGATCCATATGAAGTCATCTTTCTTCCCACGACCGGCGTTTCCTTTTCGCGACCGACGAGGTGGAAACATTTGTTCGCGCGACCGGCGAGGCGAACACCCTTGACTTCACTATGGGATCCGCATGGCGAGCGGATACCCTTTGCTAGAGGCCGGCGAGGCTCTAGCACCATTTCATTTTACTTGTGCTTATGCATATATTTTGGAGACAACTACGTATATATTTGGAGATGACAATGGCGGCCATCGGCATAGCTTAATCGGAGGTGTTCTGCGGTCCAACACCGTGGATGTAATTGCTTGGTGGCCTTTAGAGGCCTCGGGAACCGAAACTACGATCCTCGATTGTCGGATGGAGCTTCGGCGCAAATATATATATGTGGGAAATTGTACTTTGTAATTCTCCAAAGAATGAATAAAGTGATGTTTCCACGAATACGTGTTATTTGTGTTTATTGCACATTTAATTTATTTAGGTATACGAATGTATCTTGCTTGCGCTAGCGCTTAATTAGTACTAGGTACTACGATCCGTGATTCACGAGAGAGATCCGGCCTTAGTGATTTTTACGGCGAAACAATTTTTTCGAGTGTTTTTTGACCCGGGGGTTTGTTAGGTGGTTTGCTAGTTGGTTTGGGAGGTTTTTTTTTGGTATGAGGTTTGGGCGATGGCTTTGTAGGTGGTTTGGGAGGTGTTTTTGGAGTTGGTTTGGCGGGGTGTTTGGTATGTGGTTTCGGAGTTGTTTTTGGGGATTTTTGGAAGGTGGCTTTGGCTTTGGGGCTTTTGGGGGAATTTGGGAAGGTGGGTGGCTTTGCCTTTGGGATGGTGGTTTGGGCTTTGGGGCTTTTGGGGATTTTGGGAAGGTGGCTTTGGCTTTGGGATGGTGGTTTTTGGGCTTTAAGGCTTTGGGGCTTTTGGCGAATTTGGGAAGTTGGCTTTGGCTTTGAGATTGTGGTTTAGAATTTGGGGCTTTTGGGAAGGTGGGTTTGGCTTTGGGATGGTGGTTTAGGCTTTGAGACTTTTGGGGAATTTGGCATTGACTTTTTGCTAGTTAGTTCTTCTTTGCTAGAGTAGTCTCAGTTTAGTTCGGAGGAAGGTGTGTGGTGGTGAAAGGGGTGACGGTGTTGGTGTGATCTTCTTGGAGGGAAGCGGTGGACAACAGGTTCTTTGCTTTTTATCTCTTTTTCCTTTTAGTAAGCTTTCATGCTTTTTTTGATAAGTGAATTCAGGATCAGTTAAGCGAGTTAGGTCTAATGTCATTAGCTACTAGAAAAGCCTTTCTTGCTACCGCTATTTTTCTAGATGTTAGAAATGGTAGGTTTAATATTGTCGGGTACCAAAATAATGGGTACACCAACATTCTCTACAAAGGAGAAATATGGCGACCCATCCACCGGCTAGAATCGGCCCCAAGGCTACTAGTGGGCGAATACCTCCCGACAAACATCACGGACAATGACCCTGTTGACGATACGGGAAATCGACCACCCGGCTACGATCTACATGCTCGGAGGTATTAACAAACATGTAACAAGGCGGCCCCTGACGGCCCACAACAGCCCACGGCGACCATGATGGCCCACTCTCTCCACTTCTCCCAGACGCCCGAAACCTCCAACACCACGAGGGAATTTCCGCCTGCGTCCAAGACCTCGCGCCCCGCTGCGCCCTCGGGAGGAATCTCCACGAGAAACACTACAGACTACAGGCATCAGCATGGCGTCCACACGTCCACCACACGTCCTCATTCTTCACCAAAGAAGGAAACACCTGTACCCCTCAAGACCTGGGGCTCATCCCCTCTCTCAACATGCTTATATCCCTTACTACAAGCACTTCGGTCCAAGATAATACAAATCCTCTCCCCCTGCTGGACGTAGGGCCTTCTTTTGCCCGAACCAGGATAAATCTTGTGCCCATCTTGCATCACCATCCGGATTAGGGACGCGCAGCAAATAATTTTATCGCCGGGGTCCTTGAGACCCCCGGTTTTCGAGAACACCGACAAATATGCATCAAGTTTTCTTGGTGCTTAACTGATCCTGATGCCTTTTATTGTTGGATCCATATAGGTTCTTCATGATGACATCCGTCAAGCATTTAACCTTTGTTATTGTGTACTTTGTATGGACCAATACATGAAGCTGTCAATTGGGAATGCACCATGGCCCATTGGAGTCAGTATGGTTGGTATCCATGAGCTTTTTGATCTTTTTGTTTGGGCTTTGTGGAATGGAACCAGGTTTCGATCTCAAGAAGTTGGAGTGCATGGTGACCCCGAGGGCCGACAACGCCATCTTGTCCAAGGAGCAGGAAGACTAGGTTTGTCAGTCACGACAATCTTCTCCTATCATAGTACTCGGAATCTATGTAACTTACAACTGCATTTTGGGCCTCCGTAATCTTCTATCTTCTTTTGATTTGTAGGATTATGTTGTCCTGTTTCAGGCTTCTAAGTAAGCTTCTAGTCTTTTTATTCAAATTACTCTTGTTTTGATGCCATCTCTTTTTGTAGTACAAGTGAAATTTGTTGTACAACCAGTTTAACAGATCTAAATTTTTTTGTTTTTTGTGTTGCAGGTTTGTCAGAAGCTGGTCCATGTTAGAAAATAATAGTAATTGCATGTCTGTAGATTGGCGTGAGCAGTCCCCGTCCGTCTTTAATTCATGTGACAGGTGCTTATAAAATACATGAATTCTGCTTTGCCTGTTTTTCATGAGATTTTTGGCTTCCTGTCACACGTTTTTTGAAAACTCAGTCAATCAAAATTCATGTGACAGGAGCTTAGAAAATACATGAATTCTGTTTGCCCTTTATTTATGTGATTTTGACACCCAATTTGCACGTGTGATGAATCTACTTAAATCACACGTGTTCCGTTAGACAACCTCTTTGTGAATGTGGTTTATATTTAAATGGATCTTTATTATTATTTTTAACCTATTAAAGTTTGCTCAATGGACAGTCGGTTGCTATAAGTTCAATATTGCAATGGACCATCCGTTGCTAAAAGCTCGACTGGTTATCCGTTGCTAAAGCTTTATCATTAGATGGTCCGTGGCTAAAGGAGGGTCTGTCGTTGTATACATTTAACCACGGCTTCATTAGCATCTGCGGGGGTCCGTCATTGTATGTTTTAGCCATGGAACTGAAAGTTGTTGTACTCCCATATAGCAACGGACTGCAAATCGCTGATTAAGGGTTGTGGTGTAGTGCACGAGCAACTTCACTAGTAAAGCTGTTTTTTTTTTTAAAAAATGTTTAGTGTGTGAAACAATTTCTCATGGAAGATAATAAATAGGGAGCTAGGAGAAGTTAGTACTTTCAACTTGACTAGGCTTCTTGTGCCTATGTGAAAAGCTAAAAACAGCATTCAGGTAGAAATTGTTCAAAAGCACCTGTTTGATACGAGAATGAAGTTGTAAAATAGCTCTATGAAGTTGTTCTCTAATATGCTCTTATTATCTATTGTAATTAGAGTGGACTTTGACCAACCAAACCCAAAGTCAAGTAACATGGACTACTCTTGCCAACAGATATGTTATCGTTAAATTTTTGGTTTTGTACTGCTGTTGTGTTGGGAGTGACAATTATGTGAGCCGAGTCATATCATCCACGCTTCAATGATCGACAACACTCCGCCCTGTTCACGGCCGTGCCAGCCAGTGATACCTTTCTCTACCGGAACGCATCAGCCGACCACTGACCGGCCCGAGCAGGGTCTCCATTCACAAGTCGAAGCACATGGCCTCCAAAAGATGAACAAACTGGAGCAGATGCAAATAGACTCACAAAGAAAATATAATTTACATTCTTTTGAGGGTAGCATTTAATCTATTTATATACTCTTACGATCGTATACCAATCGAGCAATCTGATTGGCCCCTAAAACGCGGGTACTGTTCATGGAACAGTACATCAACGGTGACCAACGCATCCACCGTACAACCTCTCGAACCTTCTCATCCAGCCACGAACCCCGCAGTTCCCGACACGGGAATCCCACAGACCCGCTCCGCTCGCTCAGCCACGACAACCCCCTCCGCATCCTCGCATCCTCCTCGACCCAGCCGTCCGCGTCGCCACCATCGCCGTCCAGTCCAGCCACCGCCGCCGCCGCCGCCCCCCGACGAACGATGCCGCCGATCCTCCCCATCCGTACGAGTACGACCTCACCCTGTCCTCAGCTGCGTCCGCGACATCGGCAGCGCTCCACGACGTCCCATCGCGGACCTCGCCACCATCGCGAAGCTCCCCACCGCCCTCAGATGCCCAGCCTCGCCGTCAGCCTCCCTCCTACAGCAACCTAGCCTGTGCGGCGACCCCGACAGACGACAGCCACCAAGATTGAAAACTCCGCCACCATTGGCCCTGACCCTGCTATACGTAGCAGAGACACAAAGGGTAAGGCCACCGCATCCACCGGCAACCCACTGTCGTCTCCTATATGATATATGTTTGTCCAATTCCATCTTATACTCACGAATGCCTCACTCATGGAGGATGCACACAACAGCTTGGTGATTTGCCACTAAAAAACTTTTTGTTATTAGCCATACTAATAATGCTCATGTTTCTGCAGCAAAAATGAATGGGCATGGATCCCGTCTGTTGTACAGATCCTTCAAGTTTACATTTGTGTGCAGACGTGATGGGAGACCCTTTCCATCGAAGGCTTTTCAGTTGCCATCTAACTCTTGCAACTAAGCGCTCCTGTATTGTGCCAAATTTCATTACAGCATATAATCTCCAGTGTAGTACTAAAGAAAGAGTTTTTGTTTTACAGAAGTTGGTAATTATTTGGTTCTACTGTGCTGCATTGATCCAAAACGATATATAGTTAAATCCACTTTATTCTTCATTTTTACATCATTTGACATCTACAGATTAACTATTAGTTAGCTGATTTATTCAGCATGTGTGGTCATGGTTAACTCATACTTCCATGGTTTTGATCTAGAATGATACGTACAGGTCTGACTACAATAATTTTTACTGAGTTAGAAAATAGGTGTCTTCATCTTATTTTGAACTCCTAATTAATGATGCCCTGATGATTTATAAACGATTAAAAATGTCTGATCCAAGATAGTGTATCATTTGCTTGCATTTAAGGCTTATCAGATATGGTAAAATTGCCCTCTTCTTTAACTCAAACTCCTCAACACTCTTGCTTGCTGTATGATCTAATTTTAGAATCATTGTTTATGCATAATTCCAGATTTCCCTTTGAATTACATTTATCATTGATTTACCGGTGTACACTTATACCATGCATAATACTGTACCTCCTGTCATCATTCATGACGTACACTATTTCAACTAATGTTTTTGTCAGCTGAGCGATCAAACTGACATAGTATATGGTACTGCTTCCTCTAGCCCGCGCATTTGCGCGGGGGATCATGCTAGTTTACATTATTTTTCTCTTGAGGGTCTACATTATATATTTACATGTCTCAGTAACATGCATGCGATGCGATGTCATCATCCATGCCTGCATGCACGACCAGATCAACGAAGTATGAAAGGGTATTCCATTCTTGTTGCCCCCACACACGCAACTCATGCCACGATCTGATAGAAGAGAGAGAGAGGCGGCGAGCACGAGAGTGCCAAGGCCGCAGCAGGCGAGCACCGTCGCCGCGAACTCCGTGCTCACCTTCGTTTTGTCCTCCGGGCCGTGCCTGTCGTCAGCACACCCAAGCTCACCGCAGAGACAAACGCCCGACGCCAGGAGGAAGGTGCACGCCTTCAGCTGCTCCTTGCTCACGGTGCCGCCAAGCAGCCCAGCAAAGATCGCCAGAATGACGCCGAAGGACAACGACGCGACCGCCACTGCTATGGCGTACATCGTGCCACGCGCTGCCTTACCAGACGCTCCTCCGTGCGCCCCGAGCGCGTCTTCCACGGAGCAGAATTCGACGAAAGCAGCCACAGCGACAGCGCGGCGATGACCGGAAGGCGTGGCGGCGACGAGGAGGCGGTGCAAGATAGTTTCAGCGATCACGAGGACACACCAGCATGGCAACCATGACGATGTTTGCTGCAGTGAGTATCGCCTCTGCCATGTCGTTCCCAGCTGCTGGCGCCGGTGATTGTCGTCGTTGCTAGACAACAGCCTGCCGCGAAGCAATGCAAACATTCGCGACGCTTCCGCCCGAGCAAGAGGTACACCGTGACTTTGATGTCTGAATATGCTGCGCCCGATGATATCGCCTTGTGGTAGATGGCAAGCGAAACGCCGGCGAACCCCGTGAAGCGGCGTAGAGACCAGGGACAAGGTGAGTTGGGTTGCACGCTTCAGTTCCTTCTTTCGAGCTTTGTTCAGCTCGGACTGATCTCCTCGCGGTTACCGGCCAGTGTCGTCGCGATAGAGAAAGTGAAAGCCGCCAACAAGGAATGATGGGAGCAATGAGAGAGGCAGGAAGTAGTGGGCCTTGGGTAGGAGAGAATAAGTGATGGATGTGCATGTCAAGAAGAGTGAACCTATGGCAATGCCGATGAGGATCTTAGAAACCCTAAAAGCTGACTCTTGGGGATGAACTGTTACGGCTTGACGACGGCTTTCAGCTTAAAAGGTTTGGAACATGAGGCATATAGAAGATGTTAAGGCGATGAAAGCAAAAAATGCCGAGAGCTTAAGAGTCATATTCATCTTAGCGGTTGGTCCATGGAGGAAGAGTATGTCGGTAAAGCGGGATCATGGAGAATGTGATGAGGAGCAATGACAACTTGAGGTCAAAATTCAGATTTGTCTCATTGGTAATGGTAGTGGTGCTGTCACTCACGCCATTGATCCGTACTGATGACATAAAATTAATAGCATGAAATATCATTAGCTGCAAGTTTTATTTATTAAATCAATTAAACTCAACTTATGCAAAATAAGACGATATGATCGCGGGCGCTTGAGGATATGTTCCAAACTCAGCGAGAACCGAAAGGTTCAATGTCTCAAAGGTGCTTGTTGAGAGCAAGCTAGCGAGAGGGTGCAGCAAAGTAGGGCCACACGTAATCAAGATGGTTGGTTACACTCAGAGATTGGAGAAACTAGGCTTCCCAATTGGCCCGTGAGTTGGCTATCGATTTCATTCTTGCATCTCCGCCACCTAGCTATGGAAACTTCATCTCGAACTACCATATGCATGGGGCGGAGAAGGGCTTGGCGACTGCGGTGGCATGCTAAAGACGCCAGAGGCTGACATCAAGAAAGGTGCTAGCAGTAGCCATGTGATGGCGGTCCAAAACAAGCCTAATTTTAAGAAAAGGGGCAATCCTTATTGGAAGAAGAAGAAGGAAAAGGCTAAGGGTGAGACCTCTAAGCCAAAGCCTCTTCGAGCCCCGTGCTGGACCGACGGCTTGCGATTCTTTGTGTTTTCATTGTGGTAAGAAAGGTCCTTTGGTTGAGAAACCGCAAGTCGTACTTAGCATCCAAGAAGGATAGCGGTGGTAAAGGTACTCCCGCTGCTTGTACACTTGTTGTTTATGTTCTGAGACATATTCCTCGCTGATTCTTATATCAATTCTTGGGTATTTGATCTTTGGATCGGTTGCTCATATTTGCAATACGATGCGGGGAATGATAAGAAGTAGAAGCGTTGGAAAGGGGAGAAGTTGACTTCAGCGTGGGCAATAATGCAAGAGTTGCTGCTTTGAGCATTGGGGACGATGCAACTCCACCTCTCGTCGAGGATTTATTTTGGAATTGAATAATTGTTATTTTGTTCCTAGCTTGAGTCGAAACATTGTGTCACCTTCATGTTTGATGAAGGATGGTTATTCTTTTAAGAGTGAAAACAATGGTTGTGTGATCTCTAAAGATGGCATGTTTGTGGCTTACGCATCCATTGTGAATGGGTTATTTATTTTAAATCTTGATGATGCACATGCGTAATATAAGTGCTAAAAGGCCTCGGCTTAATGAGTTAAGTCCTACCTATATGTGGCATTGTCGTTTGGGTCATATAAGTGAGAATCGCATGAAGAGGCTCCATCTTGATGGGCTTCTAACTTCGTTTGATTTTGAATCATACGAGACATGTGAAGCTTGCCTTCTAGGCAAAATGACCAAGGCGCCTTTCAAGGGTTTTTCCTGAGAGGGCGGCGAGACTTGTTGGAACTAATACATCCGATGTATGCGGACCAATGAGTACACGGACCAAAAGGCGGATTCAATACTTCATTACTTTTCTCGATGATTTCAGTAGATATGGCTATGTCTACTTAATGAAGCATAAGTCCGAGACTTTTGAAAAGTTCAAAGAGTTTCGAGAATGAAGTAGAGAATCAACGTGGCAAGAAAATTAAGGCCTTGGCGATCGATCGTGGAGGTGAATACTTGAGCCACGAATTTAGCAATCATCCGAAGAGTTGCGGAATTGTTCCCGCGCTACGCCGCTGGAACACCTCGGAGAAATGGTGTGTCCGCGGCGGCGTAATCGGACTTTGTTGGACATGGTTGGTCGATGATGAGCGGTCGGACCTACCTTTATCGTTTTGGGGATATGCTCTAGAAACAGCCGCTTTCACATTAAATAGGGTACCATCTAAGTCCATAGTGAAGACACCATATGAGATGTGGGTGGTAAGAGTCGATTTGTCCTTTCTAAAGATTTAGGGTTGTGAAGTTTATGTCAAACGACTTCAATCGGATAAACTAACACCCAAGTCGGACAAGTGTTTTTAGGTGGGATACCCGAAGGAAACTTTGGGTTATTACTTTTTTACAACCGATCGAGAGGGCAAAGTGTTTGTTGCTTTAAAGCGGTGTTTTCTTAGAGAAAGAGTTTCCCAAAAAGAGACAAGAGTGGACAAAGGGTGTATCTTGAAGAAGTTCGGGATGAGCCAATAGGTCAAGACTCTACGAAAGTGATGCTAATGTAGCGAGAACAAGTTGAGATACTGCGTGGCAAAGGTAACACCGCCACTACCACGAAGATCGGCTAGACTCCGTGAGTTGCATGGGGATGTGTTATTGTTAGGCGATGACGAACCTATGACATATGCGGAAGCTATGATGGACCCAGATTCGGAGAAATGGCAAAATGCCATGATATCCGAGATAGATTCCATGGGAGACAATCAAGTTTGGAACTTGGTTGATCCGCCTAATGGGGTTAGACCCATTGAGTGCAAATGGATCTATAAAAAAAAAGAGATATGGCCGGAAATGTTCACGTCTATAAAGCTCGACTTGTCGCAAAGGGTTTTTCGGCAGGTTCAAAGAGTTGACTACGACGAGACATTTCGCCCGATGCTTGATGCTTAAATCTATCGAATCATTCTAGTAATTGCTGCTCATTTCGATTATGAGATATGGCGGATGGATGTTAAAACAGCCTTTCTAAATGGAAATTTGGAAGAGGGCGTGTATATGATACGCTCTGAAGGTTTTGTTGATCCTAAGAATGCTAGAAAAATATGCAAGCTTAAGAAATCCATTTATGGGTTGAAGCAAGCATCTCGGAGTTGGAACATTCGTTTTGATGAAGAGGTCAAAGCTCTTGGCTTTCATCGAATGAAGAAGAACCTTGTGTATACAAGAAGGAAAGTGGGAGTCTTTGTTTTGTATTTCTAATCTTGTATGTGGATGACATCTTGTTGATTGGGAATGACATCCCAATGTTGCAATCCGTGAAGACTTCACCGAATAATATATTTTCTATGAAGGATTTGGGAGAAGCATCATACATTTTGGGCATAAAGATCTATAGAGATAGATCAAAGAGGCTAATAAGATTATGCCAAGATACGTACATTGACAAGGTGTTGAAAGCGGTTCAACATGGAACAGTCAAGAAAGGGTTCCCTGCCTATGCCACATGGTATGCGTTTTAGCAAGAAGCGGCGTTGGCCCTTCGGCCGATGGCGAGAGCGCATGAGTAAGGTTCCATACGCCTCCACAGTTGGTTCCATCATGTATGCCATGATATGTACACGCCGGATGTTTCATATGCTCTAAGTGTTGCGGCGGATACCAAACCGATCTGGGTGAGAGTCACTTTGGACACTTGTTAAGAATATTCTTAAGTACTTGAGAAGGACTAAAGATATGTTCCTAATCTATGGAGGTGAGGAGGAGCTCGTTGTAAATTGTTACACCGATGCTAGCTTCCAAACCCGACACGAGATGATTCACAATCTCAATCGGGATATTTGTTCACAATAAATGGTGGTGCCGTAAGTTGGAAAAGTTCCAAACGAGAAGACGGTGACCGATTCTACGCCAGGTCGAAGTACATAGCAGCCACTGAAGTACGCAAAGGAAGGTGTTTGGATGAGGAAGTTCCTCATTGAGCTTGGTGTGTTCCCGAATGCAAGCGGCCCATTGAACCTTCATTGTGACAATAGTGGCACGCGATTGCACAGGCTAAGGAGCCGAGGGATCACCATAAGAACAAACACGTCTTTGCGGAAATTTCACCTCATTCGAGAGTTCATCAAACGTGGTGAAATCAAGATATGCAAGATACATACGGATTTGAATGTTGCGAGATCCTTTGACAAAGGCTCTTCCACACCCTAAGCATGAGGCGCACATGAGAGATATGGGTATTAGATATCTTAAAGATTAACTCTAGTGCAAGTGGGAGATTGTTGGGAATATGCCCTAGAGCTAATCATAGAGATGATTTGTATTCTTTCATTGTATCCATGATATATTATGTGTTCATGAATATCCATTAAAGACAACTTGTATTGATCGGCAATTATGTGAATTGTTTGTGAAACTCTTTTACTTGTTTGGTTATTCAATAATTGTCCTCGATCGGAGTTCATGTGAGAACACACATGAATATTAGATCAGCACATGTATTAGTTGATGACTATGTTTCACAAGTCATAGACATGGAGATGTCAAACTAATAGTGTGGGCACATGTATGACATGGGGCTGGATTGACCGATGACATGAGATGTTATTATTATCTTTTTACACATCGTTTACGTTATGTCCTTAGACACGAGATTGTCGTATGTACTCAAGATGTGAAACGACCTACTTAGGGACTATCAAACGTTACTCCGTAATTGGGTAGCTATAAAGGTGGTCTTCGGGTTTGTCGGGGAAACATCTTTGTGAGACATAGTCAATCAAGATGGAATTGCCCCTCTCCATGAGAGAGAGATATAACTGGACCACTCGAATGATTGGATCAAGAAATGCATGGCCGTGCTTGGGTTAAGTGTTAACTCACGAGTTGGACCAGATATCGTGTGGCAAGGGAATAACGAGTATATGGTTTGTGTGGTTCGTCTGATATGATCATTGCGTACACATGGGAGTTGGCACGTCTTGCTAGAGGCGTATGCCGACTATTGGTCGAAGTAGAAGTACTCGGGCCATGTCTATGTGTGAGTGAGCCCATAGGGTCGCGACGCTTAAAGGGAAGGAGGCCCAATTCGGATTTGATCCAATTAGGGCGAGGCTTAGGGTTTTTCTAATACGACTCCAGGCTCGGGCCCTGTTAGGGGACGCCTATATAATGAGAGGTGGGCGCGGGGCTGAAAAGCGAATCCAAGCCACGCGACTTTGCGGCGCCGCCGCCCGCGCTCACGCCTCTTGCATCTCGCGGACCTAGCAGTCCGGAGGCACATTGCATCCTCCCATGCGTGTGGGATACCTCGGAGGTGCTGCTTCGGAGCACAAGGGCGAACCGCCGACGAGGAGGACGGACGTGACCGGCGACCCGCGAATCGCGACGGCGCCGCGACGGCGCATACATCGTCGAGTCGACGCTTCCGCTGCACCTGCGGCGTCTAATGGTAATCCGTGATCTATAACTAGCAATAGATCTTTTTGGTTTATGGGTAGAAAAGTTTTGTTTTTCTGGCTGGCGTAGCGATCCCAATATTCCTTCACTATTTGTTTCCTAATAAGAGATTTCCTTATAAATTGGATAATCTCTTGCACACCAAATCGCCTAAAGATGAGGATCCTTAATTTGACTCGACTTAACACCTGAGCAAAGACGGACTCGGCGAGACGACGACGGCGGCGGGCGGCGGCGCCCGCCTGCGCGGCAAGACGCCTCCCCCCTTCTTGCCGGGCGGTGGGCCTCTAGCCCATCCATGGCTGGCCGGATCTGGGACATGAAAAAAATAAAGTAATCCTATGCTCAATCACTCAATGTGGTCCTTAAATTTCTATGTTTTTTATTCAGTGAAATAATTTGCAAAATATCCATTTTAATCTTGGTGGCAGAAACATGTTTAAACTAAACACGTGTTATTGCACTTCGATGCGTGTCTCAATTTCAAAAACATGCAATCCTCCATGCATTGCTGAGCATACAACTTGTCACATTCACGATATGATCGATCTCTCGTTAGAGCTAGAGGAGGCGTTTTGTGGGTAACATGTCGATCAAACCAGGGTTTCGATTTCAATTTCTGTTTTTGTCCCTTAATTTGCTTTACCGGCAAAACAAATAAACAAAAAAAATCAATTTGGTCAAAACTTTGAATCGGTTATATACAATACATCTATTGACTATATATTCTGAATAATCTTGACACAAGTGCTTAGCATGACCTTGGCTATCCATGCAACAAGTACAAACACACAAGACTAATAGTAGGAAAGGTTAGTCTATAAAGAAAATTATTAAGATACATGCTTGCAACAAAGCACATAAACCAGCTGTAACACCCAATTTCCTGAAAGTTCCTGGATCAAACTACAATAACATATCTTTGTGCTAAATAAACACTTACTTGTTGCATCTTGTGGAAGTCCTGCCTGCTGTGCCCAACTTATGTTGGAAACGAATACACAATGCAACCTTTGACTGCAATGAACACATTAGGTGGTCAATATGAAAATTTCCTAGACTCAACTGTGTGGGTAACCTAAAAAACATCCTTAAGACGACGAATGAAAACCCAGGAACCAATTTGGTTCATTTAATTTCTATAACAACAAACGGTGAATACGAATACAAATGGAACTTTTCTACAGCCTTGATATATGTTTACAACAAAAGAAAAGGAACTACCACCAAGGTGCAGCCATGGTAGTAGTATTGTTAACATATAATAGACTAACAATGAATTTTACAAGGTAGGGAGCTAAGCCCAACTCAGTCCCAGGAAACCATATGCATATCAAGGCAAATTTAGGTGCCGACTACCTCAGGGAAAATACTATTAACCGAGGAGGGCATTTTTAAGTTGCCCGCCTTAGTAAATCGATTTTTCGAGGCGGCTAAAAGTGCCCGTCTCCGTTAATCGGGGCATTAACCAAGGCTATGTCCATTAACAAATTGGTGTCCGCCTCGAATAAGTTTTGGGGTGTCACGCAAAAAAATCAATTTTGTAGTAGTGCATTTCCTTTTTATTCTACTTATATAAAGCCACCTAATTCCTCCTAGGTTTTTCTACTTTTCTTTTTTTATATATATACTTTAAAAGATGTTTTCAGTTCATATACATCTTGCTTTGTGGCTATGTGCATCATCCTTGGATGCGATTTTCATGAAACTTATTATTAGTACCAGGAAATTATGATAAGTTTTAAAAACTTGGTTCTAAAAGATTATATTTTGGCAGCAGATCGCATTGTAGTCCTGCTCAACTGCCAAAGGACTGACCTAAGTTTATGAGTTTACTGCAAACTAAACCTAAAAGATCCTTCTTAAACTTGGTATTTTCCAATAAATTAAACTTTCAGACGAGATGCCAAATAAAATGGTCAAAACATAACATGATTAGTATTTTACTATTGATTAGCTAGGTCCAGCATGTTGTGGCAACTTATTACACTTCACTTTAGCACTTAGTTGCATGCTGAGACATGTTTATGAGCAACTTACGTTCAGCATGTTGCCCATTGCAAGAGAAAGACTAAGTAGTTCAGCTTGATGTAATCACATCAATTGCCTAGTACAGTTGCACAAATCCACTAATTGTTTCAGGTCTGCGGAAGCTGGTTTATTTATCAAAGGATCCATCAGGGAAAAATAGAGAGTTACAACTTACAGGTAATCGTTATTAGCTTTCAATACAGGTAATCGTTATTCATGTATATGCTGCTCCATGCATGGACCTCGTTGAAGTTTGAATGCAGCACCTTGTCTATATGATCCCCATCATCTGCACAAAAGAGTGCTTGTTTAACAGATACATGAAAACTCACTACACTGTCTCCTCTCAGTGGAATGATCAGAAGGACACTGCAATTTAATCACGTAGAAAAATCAGGACTAATGCTTAATTTTATATATTTTTTATAACATTGTTCAATGTGTTACAATTGCAAATTAACTACTCATTCGCCATTCCTCTCCGTTACAGGTATACTGATCGAACATCCATGAGCTTATTGACTGAGTCACCTAAATGGAGATCAGTAGTGTACTGTAGTTGGTAGATACTCCGGCAGCATTTTATGCACAGGGAAACTGAACTGATATTACAACATCAACAAGCTAGCAGTACTAATTACACGCTGGTAGATCATTCGAATTCCCAAACAAATCAAACCAGAAATGAAGAGGAAACACAAAGCCCTATCCCCTCCCTGTGCAGCAGCAGCGCATGAGCGTATCTAGAAGAACAATCCCTGAGGAATCTCTCAGCACGCGCGGTGGCCCGTCCTGCACCAGCCCCGGCGAGCGTGAGGAGGGCGAGCCAGGCGCCGGTGGTGAGGACGACGAAGCCCATGAATTTGTGCTCCGGGTTGGCTGCGGGGTTGCTGTTGATGAGCATGCAGCAGCCCCAGACAAGGAAGAAGCCCGCGGCCTGCAGGCTGCGGTCCCTGAAGTCGACGAGCTGCTGCAGGGCGGGGCCGACGCCTCCTCCTTCTTCTTCCTCAGCCGCGGCCTGGGCTTGGACTTGCTGGAGACGACCGTCCTCGTGTTCGTTCAGCTGCAGGAGCGGGATGCCGTCAGCGGCGGCGGCCGGGGCTGGGGCAGTGGCTGGGGCTTCCTCATCGCGGATCTCGTGCTTCTCCATGATCTAGCTCGCTCGTGGATTTGTGTGAGTTATGGGTTCAGCAGGAAGAGGATTAGGGTTCCTCAAATCGTTCTTTGGTGTGTTTTTCTCTTTCCTTTTCTTTTTCTTTTTTGGAAGCGGGGGTGGCGCACATGGTTGTGTTGTCGCTCTTTTTAGAGGCTCGGGTCTGAACCTATGTCGGTTTCTTCGGCTAGAAGATTACTTGTTTTGCTTCTTTTTAGCGGCTAGAGGTATTATTAGCAATGGTTTAACCTTGATGGGCCTGAACAATTACATGGTGCCCAATTGTTTTTCGTTTAAAAGAAGATGGGCCCTTTTAACCTTTCGCAAAAAAAACAATGGATCCATTGGCCATCCCTTGGGCCTGGCTCCATCTCCAAGCCTACGACATGAGCCCAATAGTCCCCCGGCCCACCCACTCCGTTGTTGATAAAGAAGATTCACATCTGAAAATTGCGCCACTTGGTAGATAGGCCATATGGCCGGATTCAGCAATTCTATACTGCCAGCAGTCGACTGTATTCTGCAGAACGAGCTGTGTTCAAATCCCGACTGTCATAATTAATTGAAAAGAGATAAAATGACTACCTCCACTCTTAGAGGAAAAAAAGAGGGGTTGCAGAGAGTTTAAAGGGCAAACTATGCGATCTCTATGACCCATACGGCTTGAGGCATGCAAAACAGGAACAGAAAAAATGCAAAATATAGGCAGGGAACTATATTATACTAGCAGTGCTGATCTAGAAAGCAAGGCAAGAAGAAGCTCCTTCAAATCATCTTCTACCTCTAGCATAGTAGCATATATATATACGAGAGGGAGCTCCTTCAAATCGTCTTCTACCTCTAGCATACGAAAGGAGCTCTCCTTCAGATCATCTTCTATCTCTAGCATACGAAAGGAGCTCTCTTTCAAATCGTCTTCTGACCTCTCTTTCAAATCGTCTTCTATCTCTAGCATACATACCACCGTACAGATTTGTTGACAAGTACAACTCACTTCCAAATTGTTGGCAGAAACGAATTGTAGAGAAGAGAACCACGTACATGAATCCAAGCCGACGAGGAGAACAATAAATATGCCGCCGCTGCCGGCGCTGGCGGCGAGCGAGCATGGTCGGCGTCTCGGCGACTAGACGAGTTGACCTGAGGAGCAAGGAGGTAGCATATGGCGCGCGCGGCCATGGGAGACGAATGGTGTAACTAGCTGCTGGTATGTACGCACTGCACTATTGGTAGCGCGCGATGATGACAGATATGATATGGACGTGCAGTCTGTGTCCGCACTAGGAACGAAGTAGTTTGATTGGTCATCGGGTGTTGTGTGTCTAGCTACACCACTCAGCTGCGCGGATCTAGTCATCGGACAACAAGTGGTCCTTGAATTTTATAGTTTCGATTTGAACTACTCTCCACCTGCTAGCATACACAGAATAAGCTGCTGTGAACAATGACTCGGTTCCCAATAGAGTTGCAGCTTTTTTGCAGAGAAAATGAAAATAACTTTCTGCCTAGAGAAGTTCTAGCTAGTATGCCAATATGCCATGTCGTTTCTTTTACCGGGCACGGGCAGCACCGTACGTCCGTACCGTACCCCGGGCGAGCCTAAGCTTTGTTGGGCCGGGAAAGCTAAGACGGATGCAATTGGCGGGCTGAAATGAAATGGGGAGGGCATATCGGTCTCAAAATCTACATGGATTGAACTGAACTGAATTACCAAACTGTCCATACTTGCAGTAACAGTGACCGATGTCTCAAAACTTAGCAAAACAACCAAATTAAGAGAGCCATGAGCTCTAGAGTTCAACAGTGGAACGTATATATCCTGGAATTTTTATTACAGTCCGATTGAAACACACCTTTTTTTTTCAATAATCATGCATATGAATTTAACTGCTGAAACAGTTCGAGCATCGTGCAGCACTCTCCAGGTGATGAGACATGCATGAACAAGACCTGTCTTCCTCACATCATCTGCTTAACATGGTGGCAGAAATTGAAGCAGAGATGGCACACACAGGAACACAAGACACAACACAACCATGGCCTCTACATCTTGATCTGAAAGCATCAGGTGGTACTTTGGGGCCGCTTGGATATATCAGAAGGATCACGGAACCTGCGACGATATATGATTCCATATACGAAGGCGGTCGAGAGCTGCCATTTCTTCTTGCAGGGTTTTATCTTGGCCACATCTCAACGAAGGCCGGACCCTTCAGCTAGCCTGCATATATAAGGTGGGCCAAATTAAACCAGGAACATGTCGTACTCATAATCTCTCAGTACCATGCATGCATGGTGCATATATACCAATATACTCCATATGTAGGAAGGGGAAACATGCAATGGAGGTTTGAGCTTATGTATATATATGATGCCCTTCTTTTGAAAGTAAGGGAAAGCTAAATCACAGACACTCAACCATTATATGAACATCTTCAAATATCAGAAAGTATATATATAAACCTGTGCCGAGTCATTCAAAAACGTAATGTCTAATCATGCAGTATGAACATGTAGACCTTCAAGTATCTAGATCACCCAAATAACACGTGGTTTCTATTCAAGTCCCAAACCATAAGCAGATAAGCTGGCGTTTTAGGAAGAACACTTATTATCCAACTTTCACACATGCATGCAAGAGCTAGCTTAGGAAGTCTCACCCTCCTTATAATTTGGGAGATCTAGAAGCACAGAAACGCAAGGGTTTTTGCTAAGCGCGAATCATGTCCTTTATCACTTTTTTGCACAAATAATAAAACAGAAGCAGCGGCCGGGTTAAAGGGCGCAAAACCAGATTTGTTAGAAAAAGAATAGCCTTTCGGTTTGTCCCTACCTCTTTTTGTTTCTTCTGTACTCTTTCTAACAGCAACACTCCAAGAGACTCTCTATGTCCTTACTAATTGTTAGGAATAGAGATTTTGGTGGAAAAATATATACCCTCGGCAACAAATAATTTAATTGGTTATCCAAGCATATCATCCTTTATTCCTGATTTCTCGCTATAGCCAATGAAGATGGACAGCGAGGATAACTTTCTAGAGCATGGACAAGATATAGAAAAGATATTGGAGATTGGAAATTAAAGGTATATAGAATGCAATGTTTTATTCAAATATCTCTCTAAATGATGATTTAGAGTGTGTGTTTTAAAAATGTCTCTTGGAGATCCTCTAATAGCGTTGTACTTTTCTCTCCTATATCAGTGAAATAGGCACATTCTCTTTTTTCGAGATCACGCCCTTCGGCGCGTTTTTCATTAAGCAGTGGAAACAAAAACAAAGTCACAAGTGAACAACAAATAAGGAGGGCTAGGTAACCCGGGTTACCGGCCGGACCTACCAACTACTGGATACAAACCAAGAGATTACATATTGAACGTAGTGCTATCAAGAAGACTGCGCTCAACGCACACGCTGCCGAAGCTCCTCAAGTCGGCGAAAGCCCGCCGCACACCAAGCGTTGCCCTCCGCTTTGATGTCGTTAGCCAACTCCGATGCCAATCTTGTGTTTCCACCAAAAGTTCTCGAAGTTTCGTTCCTTCCATAGACTCCAACCAACTAGCGGGAAAAGAGAATTGAAACCTCGTCGAAAAACAGCTTTGGGACGCGCTTCCTCATTTCTAGCCACCACTTTGGGACAGCTACATCCTGCCGCAGTATGACTTCATTGTGCAGGTTCAAGCTCAGCAAGCAAACGTGCCACACCTCCCTGCTGTAACTGCAGCCAAGCAAGATGTGATCCAAAGTCTCCGGCTCCTGGTCACACATGACACAAAGGTTGGACTGTTGCGGTCCATGTCCGAATCTCCTATCGGCCGTCCAACATCTGCCGTGCAAAACAAGCCGGAAGAAGAACCTGACCCGCGGAGGTGCCGAGACCTTCCACAGCTCCTTGGGGCCAAGCATTCGTGTAGAGCCAAAGAACATGGCACCATAGGCTGAGGCAGCCTAGTACTTGCGATCAACACTGAGCCTCCAAGAGATAGTATCTGGCTGCTGTGACAGTTGAACCAAATCTAGAAGGTCGCATAGCCTCCCAAATTCAACCATCATCGTCAAGGAGAGAGCCCCGGTGATGTGCGAAATCCAAACATCATTTGCCATAGCATCAGCCACAGTCGTCCATTTTTTCCTTGCGCTCACAGCTGTCAGAAGGTTCGGCGCCAAACTCCGGACCGTCCTCCCTTGCAGCCATGGGTCGACCAGTAAGTGGTGTGTTCGTCCCCACGAGAACTTCGGCGTCGCTTGAAATGGCGCCAAACACATTCCGGCTCGTCGTGGCTGGACACCTACCTTGGAGACGGTCCTTCCACACCCACCTCGTACGTAGCGCAATTCCGGTCCTTCGTAGATCATGGATCCCAAGGCCGCCCAGCTCCTTCGGCATACACATGTTGGTCCAAGCTACTTTGCAGACCGACCTCCCTCATCTTGTTTCAAAGCACCGGTCCGGATGAACGCTATTTGCAATTATAGAGGCAAAGTGTTGTCGACAACTATTATTTTCTCCCAGTACTCTCACTATGTGAGAATATTCTATCTCTGTCATTTCCCAAACAAGAGATGGTATGTTGTTCTGCATACCCAACACTAGTGAGATGCACGCTTATTGTGTTGGATCTCATCTTCGTGATGATCCTCTTCATGAAGTGCTTAACCTTCTTCGTGAGGTGTTCTCTTCACAAGAATGGAGGAGTTCCATTTCTTTTCTATTTAACAAGTATACACTAAACTAGAAACCCACAGGCGTCCCCATAGATTTAGCTTGATAATATACATAGTTTACTACTAGTAAACACAACTTTTAGTTTATAACTTCAAGTTACTCCTCTCATTTCAAAAATATCTAGCATATGCCCCCTTGGGGCTTTACAAGAGCATTAGTCAAACTATTGTATGACTTAGTGCGTGGTGCTATTCTGCTTCAAGCTTCAAGGAATATTCTCTTAAGATCATTTTCTTTCTATGGAAATAATATTTGGCATTCAAAATATAGGCTTTCTCCCCTAATGCCAATATTAGATCTTTAATAGCATACTTCAAAAGATATCCCCTATCATAGGCTTAAAACAATTCAAATTCATATATCCCCAACTACAAGTGGAGGCCCATTTATGTATGCTATGATTAGATTTTATGGGAAATATTCACGCACATATTTGAACATGGGGGTTATTATTCATTATGCAAAGTGAGCTAGAATACTTAAAGTGCACTGAAGAATGTTCAAGCATTCCCATAAACTTCGAGGGGACGTTCTCCCCTGACGATTTGCACATATCATAGTTTATGAAAATTAGCTTCTTAATTGTATAGCCAAAAATATTGATCCAAGTACTCATACAAAAAAAAAATGGATCATATATACTTCAAATGTATAAAATACGCAACATCCAAATTCACATGGAATTTTCTTTTAGAATTTTCTAATTGCCATTAATGCAAAAATCCTTGATGCCTTTTCTTCATAAATACCAAATCATCATAATTGTGTTATCCACCAACTTAGCTCCACAACTATTCATCCCATCAAATGGGTTAGTCTTCATTGAGCAAAATTTGATAAACTCACTCCCCACGATCTTAAGTCTTTCGGTCCTCGACCAATCTATAGCTTATGCATACGATGCATTGAAAGCAAATCATTCCTTTAGTTCAACAGGAACAATATAGACATAGCATGCTAGCTAGCCAATTTGATATGAGGGAAGCACAAAAGTAGCTCTTGGCTATAACTTTAGTTGCTATGCTAATATTTATGCAAGAGTGGAGATAGTTTCAGCTCATTGAGATACACATGCAAGTGTATTATGAAATGTTAGTATTCAGTCTAACATGATAGATAACAACAAAATGCGAAGCTACAAGCTTACTTGCAATTAGTGCAAAGAGAGAAAGTTAACTTCGGCCGGAAGGGACGAGGCGAGAACTTTAAGTCGATACATGCACTTAAATATTGATTTAGGACGGCTATGCCTATTAAATATATATTATCCACATTTTCTTATGCCTTTATCCAAAATTTCTCTCCCTTTTCATACCATGACTACTTCAAGTAGTGATTTGCTTCATGCATCATCTATGAATAGTTACTTCTAATGCTTCATAGAATTCATCATACTTCTAGTATTCATTGAATATGGTGCGAAATTCACATATCCATTGTACTATTCAAAGTGTACAACAATAGACTTAGGGTAGGATATAAACTTCTAGTTTTGGGCGAAGTATTAAATACTTGGTTTATGAATTATACTATTTCTTGGCAAAATTTGTCCTTCTAGGAGCAAAACATATGCTAGTATAGTCCAACTATTCATGTGCTTTTAGGAAATTCAGTTTCCCATCTACCTACGTGGTAGTGATGCACAAATAGCTATAACCTTCATGGTTAATTGAGGCTTCTTTATGGATAAATTAATGTAAAATTTATTTTGATAGGCAATAGGCAATTGTTTATATGTGAAACATATAAAACCAAATTATTCCATGAGAAATTCACACATATTACTTCAAGTAAAAATTGCAACTAAGAATATTAAATATTTCATATTAGTCTTCAAGCTAACATAATAACCATTGACCACATAATTCAATAGGAATTAAAACTTAATGCACCTCCATCACTACTATCAATACTTTAGGATACAATTTCAAAGATAATAAATATATAAGCACATGCTTTAAGTTCTTCTTCAAGAGAAACTTTATATATTCTAAATAATATGCATTCTTGCATATCAAACTTTTATACTTAACAAGTTGTAGCTTCATGCTTTATATTCAAGAGTTATGGTATGTAGTCACAAGCCTTCATGTGGTGTAACATTATGCAAGCCACATATTCAAATTTGTTTCAAGAGATAATTAATATCTGGTTTAATTTATAAAAGTTTGTCTAAAAATTGCAACTCAATTTCTATTTGAGTAATTTCGATGGTAAATTCAAATAATTCAAGTATTACATTGCTCTTTAATATTCTATACACAAGAGACACTTCTTCGAGAATATAGATTGATAAATCTTATTTACCATTTTGTCTTCTAAACATTTAATACAAAGCTTCAAGCTATTGTTTATAGAGCGGCGTTAAGCATACAAGCTTCAAAATTTTGATTTTCAATGCAATATGATATTCTATAATCATAATTTAGGATTTTACTTATGCAGTGAGACCCACAATGTATTTGTTACTTCAATCGGCCATATACTCATTCTAGAGAGTAATTAGGATTATATATCCTTAGTTTGCTACACTTTAATGGTAGCAAAATATCCTACATGGATTTAATAATGACCATAACAAATTGTTCTACTATTCGGAGTAATTCGGGATATTGTTTTTTTTTAGGGCATGCAAAATACCATAACTTGGATCATGTGCATATAAGTTTACTACGTGTAAACGAGTAGTTGGGTGCAAAAAAAAAATAGTGGATGGTTACTCCAATATTCTTAGAAGCATCCTAGCATTTTTCAGAATTATGGTATATGCAAATTTTCAGAATTTATACCAAGCATTCATTCAATCCAAAAATTTCTATGCTAGGAAAAATAAATATGAGCCTCTCAAATGATAAGTCTAAGTTCTCAAGGGATTTAGAGAGCCCATATATCTTCTACCATGTTTATAGAATCATTCAAGATTTTGTTCTTATAGTTACATGGTATAATACATTCAAAAGAGTATAAAAATATTAATACAAAGCCTATATACAACGTGTTGTGAAACTTGTCATCAGCGGTTAGGATCTTTCCCTCTCAGTCTCTCACAATCAACACGGTAGATTAGAAGTAGAACAAATAGACACAAGGTAGGGAGACTATTCTTTATTCATCTGAATCTTAGTGATTACAACATAGAGCTCCTACATATATATAGTCTAGCCAAATTTGGAGAGTTTGGTAAGAGCCCACATACAAAGCGGACTAGGATTAGGATTCATCCTTCTCCTTTCCTTCTAGGAAAGGGTCCGTGTGTTTTACAACACTCCCCCTTGGCGATTACCACGATATGCATATGCCTCGTCAAAAACTCCATCCAAAAAACTTCGAGTGGGAAAAAACGGTTCTTGGAGAAAAGAGTACATTGCATTCATTAATTATATTGCACATGTTGTCTCATTAAAAACCTTATGTGAGAAACCTTCGAACAAAAACTCACATAGGAAAAAAAAGAGTACAACGTTTAACCTTCTTGGTCATATATTCTTCAGGATATTCAATTCTTCATGAATAGACAAATACTTCAGTATTTTAGCAAATATGATCTACTTGATCTTTTGTAATTCTACTAGTGGTTTACCTCAAAAGCAGATTCAATAAAATATGCTCCCCTCATTAAGCCAAAATTTAAACTTCATTGTTCAAAACACACTTTTTTATAAATGTGTGTAAACTAATGGTATGCAGTATCACAATACTATATATTTGTAACACCCCAAATTTTATCTCTTTTTGAAAATAGAATAAAATGATTTATTTATGTATTTTGTGCTCATAAAATATAGGAAAATAAATATTTTTATGAAATTAAAATTTATCATAAGGCTAGATACATGCTTGATGCATTCATGCCGCTGCATATTTTATTTTGAGATGCCTGGTTTTTGCTGAAGTTGAAAAGGATTTCAAATTCTCTTTGAAAAAGCTTTTGAAAATGATTTTTTGAAATGGCTTTTGAATAAAGAAACAAGAAAACAATTAATTTTTTTTTTCCTCTCTCACTTCTGGCTGAACGTCCAGGATTTGTCTTTTGGCCCACGTCCTAATCTCCTTGACAACTAAAACCAACGAGGCGATTTCCTCTTTTTGTTCCACCTCGTGAACGCTTTGGACTCTCTCTCTCTCGTTGGAAACAGCCTGAACCCACACCTATCTCTCTGTTTCGCTGCCGAACCGGACCAAGTGTCAGCTATCTCCCTTCTTTCCATCTCTAGAACACCTTGGGCCTATATAAGCTATATGTGCCGCACGCCATATAATCATGTTCCGATTTCCTTTCCCTGGAAGTCACGTAGTCCAGCTTGAAGCTTGGCCTGTCCTTTTTTTTCCTTCTGTATCTTGGGCTGTCCAGGCCACTAGCCTATTTGAGCCTGGAACTTGGCATGTGCAGCGTCGCCGTCTTTTACGTCGTGTTCGACACGGACTCAGCCCGATGTCGCCCGGCACCGCCTCAGTCCCGCCAAATCCAGGCCTTGTTTTGGAAACCGTGTGCACCCCAGCCCTTTATAAACCAAGCCGTGCCTCTATTTCATCTACGTGCCGCCGGTTTAGCCCTAGCCACGCGCCATCGATATCACGATCTCGCCGAGAACTCGAACCGCAGCAGATTGTCTGCTTCGCCTTCGTTCGTGAGCTGTTGGCGAGGAAGCCACCGTCGGTCCTCCAGCAGCACGTCCTCCATGCCTTCACTGCCGTCAATAACCCCTGGGTTCGAGCCGTCCGTCATCGCCGGCCGTGCGACGTCCTTGATTCTTCTCTGCCATTGATTCCAAGCTAGGTGAGTTCACTGTTGACCCCTGCCTAGCTGCATGTATGTACCTCATGAAACCAAAAGCCGGGACCTGCACGTTTGAATCTCCAGCAAGCTCCTTCGTCAGCCATGGCACATCCTACCTTGTTCATGGCATTTGCTTGATGACATCAATCCTAGCTTTGATGACTTCATGGCGACATCAATCTGATTTCTTGCCGATTTCCTTGAGAAAAATAAATCTAGGAATACAATCCAAATACACATGTATATCCATTTAACTATCTTGAGCCATCGTTCATCATTGAATCTATGACCCTAGATTTTCTTATACTTCTTCCCATCGTCTTTTCAGCGTGTGTTGAAATCTGGATTTTCCTTTTTATTTATTTTATTTCAAAATCAAGTATTTAATTTATTATTTTATTCTTTAAAATCTTGCAAAATGCGTATCTTATCTTCTGTTTTTAGCTCCGTTTTTCGGTGATCTTTACGTCTATGTGATCGTAGTGACGTGTAGAATAGTTTTATAAGCTTTTTAAACTATTTTTCCCACTGTTGGTGTACTATTCTAATGGTAGTCTTGTTTGTTATGCATGATTGGAATCGAGTAGATCGGTGAGCTTTACGTTGTTGATCTCAAGAAGACCGTGATCTATAAGAAGTTGATGAAGAAGGTGTTTTTGGAAAAGTATTGGACTTGAAGAAAGGATCTATATTTAAGGCAAGTATAGTTCTGGGATGTGCTATCTTTAAACCATGATCTTATGGCTTGCTTAATATTTATGCACTGAACGTTAAATATGAATTGTTGATAACATGGTTCATAGGGCTTAAAGAGCTATGTTTTGTTTATGATGATCTTAGCTCTCCATAAGGACTTATTCATTTGTGATCATCCGGGATATACAAGATACAGCTATGGGGGTCACATGGCTCGGCTTTAGTCGTTCGAGGGGATAGTGTTTACTTGTGTCGATGGTTCTGCGAAACGGAAGAGAATGGGTTGTAGCCCTATCGCTATTCGGCATATTTAGATAACCCCTTTGAAAGGCTTTATATGGTTTTCATTTGTTTGGGGAGTCATGAACCTACTCGGTGGAAACCATGACCCGTAGTGAAAAAGTGTACACATCTGCAGAAGTTAAAAACGGTTATAATGTACCGTGTTCGCGGTCATGAACGGCCTTGGAGACATCTATGAATAGAATCACATGCTTATTGTGTTGATAATTAACTTGATGTTTATAACTGTTGGCTATACATGCTTATTAAATTGTTCATGATTTATCGTTTCATGCTATTCATTATTTATGTTATAATGATCATTGGTTTTGGGTAGATATTACCTAGCTATATTTGCGAGGAGTTCGACATGGACTCACTCTTGCTATTCCCCACACCTCAGGTGAAGTTTAGGCTTGTGATCAACCGGTCGGTCGGTCCCCTGTGGAGTCCACACTAGAAGATCGAGTATCTTTCCGCGCTAGCTAGCTGAGGTTATGTCTTTTATATTATGTTCGCTATATTTTAAGCATTGTGAATTGATACTAACATTAATTTGTAAACTATATGTGAGATTTGACTTCGGGGCTCACATGGAATTTTCTTCTAGTATTTTCTAATTGCCATTAATGCAAAAATCCCTAGATGCCTTTTCTTCATAAATCCCAAATCATTATAATTGTGTTATCCACCAACTTAGTTCCACAAATATTCATTCCATCAAATGGATTAGTCTTCATTGAGCAAAATTTGATAAACTCACTCCCCCGATCTTAGGCTCGCCGGCCCTAGACCAATCTATTGCTTATGCATACGATGCATCAAAAGCAAATTATTCCTTTAGTTCAACAGGAACCATATAGACATAGCATGCTAGCTAGCCAATTTGATTATTAGGGGAAGTGTAAAGGTAGCTACTAGCTACAATTATAGCTGCTATGCTAATATTCATGCAAGGGTGGAGATAGTTGCGACTCAATGAGATACACATGCGGGTGTAATGTGGAATGTTAGTATTCAAGCTAACATAATAGATAACAACAAAATGCAAAGCTACAAGCTTACATGCAATTAGTGCAGTAGAGAAAGTTAACTTCGGCGAAAAGAAAGGACGCGCGTAAGAACTTCAAGTCCCGATACATGCACTTAAAGATTGATTTAGGATGGCTATGCCTATTAAATATATATTATCCACATTTTCTTACGTCTTTAACCAAAATTCCTCCCCCCTCTTCATGCCATAATTACTTCAAGTAGTAACTTGCTTCAAGCATTATCTATGAATAATCAATTCTAATGCTTCCATATAGAATCCAAATAATACTTCTAGTATTCACTAGTTATGCCATGAAATTCACATATCCAATGTACTTTCGGTGTACACCATAGGACTCGGGGTAGAATATAACTTCTAGTTCTCATAAATACTTAGGATTATACAATTTCTTGGCTAATTTGATCCTTCCAAGATCAATTAAAATGCTAGTATAGTCCAATTGTTCATGTGCATTTTTAGAAAAATCAGTTTCCCATCTACCTACATGGTATTGATGCACAAAGAACTATAACCTTTATGGTTAATCGAGGCGATTATTTTGATAGGCAATAGGCAATTGTTTATATGTGAAACATATAAATCTAATTTATTCCATGAGAAGTTCACATATATTACTTCAAGTAATAGGAATTGCAACTAAAAATATTAAATGTTTCATATTAGTCTTCAAGCTAACAAATTAACCATGAACCACTTAATTCAACGGGAATTAAAACTTAATGCACCACCATCACTACTATCAATACTTCAGGATATGAATTTAAAAGACAACAAATCTAAGCACATGATTTAAGTTCGTCTTCAAGAGAAACTTTAACCGTTCTATATAGTTATGATAAACAATCACAAGCCTTCAAGGGGTGTAATATAAATGCAAGCCATATATTCAAAGTTATTGCAATCGATAATATCCTCGATTCATAAAACTGTCTAAAAATTCTAACTCAATTTTCATGAGTAGTTTACGATGGTAAATTCGAATACTTCAAGTATTACATTGCTCTTTGATATTATTATACACAAGAGACACTTCTTTAAGAATATAGTTTGATAAAATCTTATTTACCATCTTGTCTTCTAGACATTTATAAAGCTTCGAGCTATTATTTATAGAGTAAGCGTTAAGCATACAAGCTTCAAAATTCGACTTTCAATGCAATATGATATTCTATAATCATAATTTGGGATTTTACTCATGCAATGAGTCCCACAATGCATTTGTTACTTCTATCCGTCATATACTCATTCTAGAGAGTAATTTAGAAATATATATACTGAGTTTACTACACTTCAATGGTAGCAAAATATCCTACATGGATTTAATAATGACTGTAACAAATACTTTTAGTTTTGGAGTAATTTTAGGATATTGCTTCTTCTTTTAAGGCATGCAAACTACCATAACTTGGAGCATGTGCATATAAGTTTACTACATGTAAGCAGTAGCAAGGTGTAAAAAGATAGTGGATGGTTACTCTAAATATTCTTAGAAGCATCCTAGCATTTTTCGGGATTATGGTATATGCAAATTTTCGAGAATTTATACCAAGCATTCATTCATCCAAAAAAAACTTATGCTAGGAAAAATAAATATGAGACTCTCAAAAAGTGAAGTCTAAGGTCCGCAGGATTTAGAGAGCTCATACACCTTATACCATGTTTCTAGTGTAATCATTCAAGATTTTATTCTTATAAATGCATTGTATAAAAAAAAACATAACACATTTGCACTAGAATATTTTAATTAAATTCCAAGTGTAGCAAAACTTTCAAAAATCAATCTACTATTTAATTCGAAAAAGATAAAGCTAGGCAAAACATCCATTAAACTTCAGATTTAATATGTGTATACGTGCTCTTATACATGCAGGGTATAAGAAACATAGTAAATATGTATAAGCGGATAGACTAGGGCTAATTATTTAGTAAACTTCTTGTTTACGAAGGGTTGTTTGCAAAACACCATAAATATGTATTTTCGTAAAAATATAGGATTTATGCGCAAGAGTGCAAAACCTATATATAGAATCTACGAGGATCCGAGACCTTTTCTTGTTTTCTTGATTTTGCCGATTTTTTAAATGCGACCTAATTTCGTATTAGGCTAATTCAACATGTTTTCTCATACATGTTCCAAGTCCTTCGAGGATAAGGAAAATTTTTACGTCCGTAGCTTCTCTTCGAGTCCCACGAGTGTTGACGATCGCCCGTAGCCTTCGCTAGGTAGCGGCGCATCGGAAACTAGGACGTCTGGGTCCATCCTAGGGAGATCCGGGCTCCGTCGGCGCAGACGGAATACTAACCATGATGCTGCCGATAGCTTGCGGGCTATGTCCTCACCAATGGGATTGGTCCGAGGTGATGGGTGTGCGGTCGTCGATATGCGCGGCAATCGACAGTAATCGGTGGGCGGGCGTGGCGGTAGGCTGCGATCGGTGTGGTGGCATACAAAGGCCAATACGTGGTACATATGTTGGGAATATGCCCTAGAGCTAATCATAGAGATGATTTGTATTCTTTCATTGTATCCATGATATATTATGTGTTCATGAATATCCATTAAAGACAACTTGTATTGATCGGCAATTATGTGAATTGTTTGTGAAACTCTTTTACTTGTTTGGTTATTCAATAATTGTCCTCGATCGGAGTTCATGTGAGAACACACATGAATATTAGATCAGCACATGTATTAGTTGATGACTATGTTTCACAAGTCATAGACATGGAGATGTCAAACTAATAGTGTGGGCACATGTATGACATGAAATTTTGGATTGACCCGACATGAGATGTTATTATTATCTCTTTATACATCATTTACGTTATGTCCTTAGACACGAGATTGTCGTATCTACTCAAGATGTGAAACGACCTACTTAGGGACTATCAAACGTTACTCGTGAATTGGGTAGCTATAAAGGTGGTCTTCGGGTTTGTCGGGAAACATCTTTGTGAGACATAGTCAATCAAGATGGAATTGCCCCTCTCCATGAGAGAGAGATATAAGCGGACCACTCGAATGATTGGATCAAGAAATGCATGGCCGTGCTTGGGTTAAGTGTTAACTCACGAGTTGGACCCGGATATCGTGTGGCAAGGGAATAACGAGTATATGGTTTGTGTGGTTCGATCGATATGATCATTGCATACACATGGGAGTTGGCACGTCTTGCTAGAGGCATATGCCGACTATTGGTCGAGTAGGAGTACTCGGGCCATGTCTATGTGTGCGTGAGCCCATAGGGTCGCACGCTTAAAGGGAAAGAGGCCCAATTCGGATTTGATCCAATTAGGCGAGGCTTAGGGTTTTTCTAATACGACTCCGGCTCGAGCCCTGTTAGGGGACGCCTATATAATGAGAGGTGGGCGCGGGGCTGGCGAATCCAAGCCACGCGACTTTTGCGGCCGCCGCCGCCCACGCTCCGCCTCTTGCATCTCGCGGACCTAGCAGTCCCGGAGGCGCATCGCATCCTCCCCCCGACGTGTGGGATACCTCGGAGGTCTTTGCATCCGGAGCACAAGGACGAACCGCACGAGGAGGACGGACGTGACGGACGACCACACAACCGCACGGCGACCCGCTGCGACGCGTACATCTCGTCGAGTCGACGCTTCCGCGCACCTCGCTGGCGTCTAATGGTAATCCCGTGATCTATAACTAGCGGTAGATCCTTGGTTTATGGGTAGAAAAGTTTTGTTTTTTACGGCTGGCGTAGCGATCCCATATTCCTTCCAAAGGGTATCGAGCCAATGTTGTGTCGTTATCGATTCGGATGTGTGCATATGGTGATGTGCGCGGTTGTAGATGAGTCTTTGATCTCGGTTCGTGATCTTGCCGCACTGGTCTTGTTCGATCTACTCCTACCGGTCGGAATTCGCCATCGGAGTTAAGTGATACATGTTAACCCGGTCATGGCGAGTTAGAGATCAATAAGATTGATCGATCGAACCTAGGTCATGTCTCGGGGCGCATGTGATGCGAGTTGCGGTGGTGGTAGATTTGATCTTCCACCGATCGTCGCCCGAGTTTGACTAGGATTAGGATTCGAGTTTGACTAGGATTAGGATTCATCCTTCCCCACATACAAACGGACTAGGAATAGGATTCCTCCTTCTCCTCTTTCTATATTCCAGCCAAGGCCGGAGAGTTTTGGAAAGAGCCCACATATAAACGGACTAGGATTAGGATTCATCCTTCTCCTTTCCTTCTAGGAAAGAGTATGTGTATGAGATGCATGTATGCAATTAATTCATGACTTGCACAACGTGAGGATGGCATACTTGGATCATGGAGATGGAGATCATCATGATGAGCAGAGATTGGAGATGGAGATCCCCAAATGTGATATAAGGCCATACCAAGTCACAACAATTTAATGTCATTCTTATCGTGTTCTACTTTCACGCGCGACTATGTTTTTGTCTACATACGATAGTGAAGTAGAATGATCCCGGCAAATGTTTTAAGTTTTGATGCTCCCCCAAACCTTACCTTTGTCACAAGTCTTGTACAATCGATGGTGGGTCTATGAAATTAGGGTACCACCAGTTTTTGACCATGACTAGGCAGGTTCGTGATCGATACTCATCTTGCGAGAAGGTTTGGTTACTTGAACAAGATCATCCTAACGGTTAGGGATCTTGGAGCATGGCAGAGTTGGCGTTAGCATAGAGATGCTTGTCCAACAACAAGAGTCATATGTGATATGATTAGCAAAGAGTTGCTTACCGATCTACCATGTCTTCTAGCGGTGATGCTAAAGCTCACTAGTTGACTTGTTAGTTGTGGGTCTTGAATCACTAAGTTTCAATTGAGGGATATTGATTTTAGTGGGAGTACATTCTATTAAATGTTAATATGTTTTTACTCTATCTTGGATACATTGTCATAGTATTTTGCATTATTCCCGTTGTAGATAAATGGCACCTAACAATCAACCATTTACTTTGCGTTAGGTTCTTGAGAAAGATAAGTTGAATGGAACAAACTATGCGGATTGGATCCGTAACACGAGAATTGTTCTCGTGGCTGAGAAAAAGGAAGATGTTCTAGACACCCCTTACCGTAAGAGCATGCCGATAATGCACCTCGGCTGGCCGAGAAAACCGCTTACAAGAGAGCATGTGATGCCGATCTTGAAGTGAGTTGCCTTATGCTTGCACGTATGGAACCCGATCTACATGTGCAGATTCGACAACAATCATGCAAATAAGACGATATGATCGTGGCGCTTTGAGGATATGTTCCAAACTCAAGCGATAAGCGAAAGGTTCAATGTCTCAAAGGTGCTTGTTGAGAGCAAGCTAGCGAGAAGGTAAAAGCAGTAGGGCCACACGTAATCAAGATGGTTGGTTACACTTTCGAGAGATTGGAGAAACTAGGCTTCCCAATTGGCCCGAGTTGGCTGCGATTTCATTCTTGCATCTCGCCGCCTAGCTATGGAAACTTCATCTCGAACTACCATATGCATGGGGCGGAGAAGGGCTTGACCGAAGCGTGTGGCATCTTTGAAGACAGAGGAGGTCGACGTCAAGAAAGGTGCTAGCAGTAGCCATGTGATGGCGGTCCAAAAACAAGCCTAATTTTAAGAAAAGGGGCAATCCTTATTGGAAGAAGAAGAAGGAAAAGGCTAAGGGTGAGACCTCTAAGCCAAAGCCTCCGTCCGAGCCCCAGTTGGACCAGCTAGCGATTCTTTGTGTTTTCATTGTGCTAAGAAAGTTCACTCGAATAATATAAGTGCTAAAAGGCCTCGGCTTAATGAGTTAAGTCCTACCTATATGTGGCATTGTCGTTTGGGTCATATAAGTGAGAATCGCATGAAGAGGCTCCATACCGATGGGCTTCTAACCGTTTGATTTTGAATCATACGAGACATGTGAAGCTTGCCTTCTAGGCAAAATGACCAAGGCGCCTTTCAAGGGTTTTCCCGAGAGGGCAGCAGACTTGTTGGAACTAATACATACTGATGTATGCGGACCAACGAGTACGACAACCAGAGGCGGATTCCAATACTTCATTACTTTTCTTTCGATGATTTCAAGAGATATGGCTATGTCTACTTAATGAAGCATAAGTCCGAGACTTTTGAAAAGTTCAAAGAGTTTGAGAATGAAGTAGAGAATCAATGTGGCAAGAAAATTAAGGCATTGCGATCCGAGCGTGGAGGTGAATACTTGAGCCACGAATTTAGCAATCATCGAAGAGTTGCGGAATTGTTCCACGACTTACGCCGCCTGGAACACCTCGGAGAAACGGTGTGTCCGGCGGCGTAATCGACTTTGTTGGACATGGTTCGGTCGATGATGAGCCGGTCGGACCTACCTTTATCGTTTTGGGGATATGCTCTAGAAAAACCGCTTTCACATTAAATAGGGTACCATCTAAGTCCATAGTTAAGACACCATATGAGATGTGGACCGGTAAGAGTCCCGATTTATATTTTTCTAAAGATTTGGGGTTGTGAAGTTTATGTCAAACGACTTCAATCGATAAACTAACACCCAAGTCGGACAAGTGTTTTTTTTCGTGGGATACCCGAAGGAAACTTTGGGTTATTACTTTTACAACCGATCGGAGGGCAAAGTGTTTGTTGCTCAAACGGTGTTTTCTTAGAGAAAGAGTTTCTCAAAAGAGACAAGAGTGGACAAAGGGTGTATCTTGAAGAAGTTCAGGATGAGCCAATAGGTCAAGACTCTACGAAAGTGATGCTAACGTAGCGAGAACAAGTTGAGATACCCGTGGCAAAGGTAATACCGCCACTACCACGAAGATCGGCTAGACTCCGTGAATTGCATGGGGATGTGTTATTGTTAGACGATGACGAACCTATGACATATGCGGAAGCTATGATGGACCCAGATTCCGAGAAATGGCAAAATGCCATGAGATCCGAGATAGATTCCATGGGAGACAATCAAGTTTGGAACTTGGTTGATCCGCTCGATGGGGTTAGACCCATTGAGTGCAAATGGATCTATAAAAAGAAAAGAGATATGGACGGAAATGTTCACGTCTATAAAGCTCGACTTGTCGCAAAAGGGTTTTCGGCGAGGTTCAAGGAGTTGACTACGACGAGACATTCTCGCCCGAGAGCGATGCTTAAATCTATCCGGATCATTCTAGCAATTTTGCTCATTTCGATTATGAGATATGGCAGATGGATGTTAAAACAGCCTTTCTAAATGGAAATTTGGAAGAGGACGTGTATATGATACGACCCGAAGGTTTTGTTGATCCTAAGAATGCTAGAAAAATATGCAAGCTTAAGAAATCCATTTATGGGTTGAAGCAAGCATCTCGGAGTTGGAACATTCGTTTTGATGAAGAGGTCAAAGCTCTTGGCTTTCATCGAATGAAGAAGAACCTTGTGTATACAAGAAGGAAAGTGGGAGTTTATTTGTTGTATTTCTAATCTTGTATGTGGATGACATACTGTTGATTGGGAATGACATTCTAATGTTGCAATCCGTGAAGACTTCATCGAATAATATATTTTCTATGAAGGATTTGGGAGAAGCATCATACATTTTGGGCATAAAGATCTATAGAGATAGATCAAAGAGGCTAATAAGATTATGCCAAGATACATTACATTGACAAGGTGTTGAAACGGTTCAACATGGAAAATCCAAGAAAGGGTTCCCGCCTATGTCACATGGTATGCGTTTTTAGCAAGAAGCGGCGTCCTTCGGCTGGCCGATGAGCGAGAGCACATGAGTAAGGTTCCATACGCCTCCGCTAGCTTGGTTCCATCATGTATGCCATGATATGTACACGCCCGGATGTCTCATATGCTCTAAGTGTTATAGAAAGCGATACCAAGCCGATCCGGGTGAGAGTCTTTGGACACTTGTTAAGAATATTCTTAAGTACTTGAGAAGGACTAAAGATATGTTCCTAATCTATGGAGGTGAGGAGGAGCTCATTGTAAATTGTTACACCGATGCTAGCTTCCAAACCGACATACGATGATTCACAATCTCAATCGGGATATTTGTTCACAATAAATGGTGGTGCCGTAAGTTGGAAAAGTTCCAAACAGAGACGGTGACCGATTCTACAGCCAGGCCGAGTACATAGCAGCTTCTTGAAGCTGCAAAGGAAGGTGTTTGGATGAGGAAGTTCCTCATTGAGCTTGGTGTGTTCGAAGTTGAACCTTCATTATGACAATAGTGGCGCGATTGCAATGGCTAAGGAGCCGAGGGATCACCATAAGAACAAACACGTCTTCGCGGAAATTTCACCTCATTCGAGAGTTCATCAAACGTGGTGAAATCAAGATATGCAAGATACATACGGATTTGAATGTTGCAGATCTTTTGACAAAGGCTCTTCCACGACCTAAGCATGAGGCGCACATGAGAGATATGGGTATTAGATATCTTAAAGATTAACTCTAGTGCAAGTGGGAGATTGTTGGGAATATGCCCTAGAGCTAATCATAGAGATGATTTGTATTCTTTTCATTGTATCCATGATATATTATGTGTTCATGAATATCCATTAAAGACAACTTGTATTGATCAGCAATTATGTGAATTGTTTGTGAAACTCTTTTACTTGTTTGGTTATTCAATAATTGTCCCCGATCGGAGTTCATCCGAGAACACACATGAATATTAGATCAGCACATGTATTAGTTGATGACTATGTTTCACAAGTCATAGACATGGAGATGTCAAACTAATAGTGTGGGCACATGTATGACATGAAATTTTGGATTGACCCGACATGAGATGTTATTATTATCTCTTTACACATCATTTACGTTATGTCCTTAGACACGAGATTGTCGTATGTACTCAAGATGTGAAACGACCTACTTAGGGACTATCAAACGTTACTCCGTGAATTGGGTAGCTATAAAGGTGGTCTTCGGGTTTGTCGAGGAAACATCTTTGTGAGACATAGTCAATCAAGATGGAATTGCCCCTCTCCATGAGAGAGAGAGAGATATAACCGGACCACTCGAATGATTGGATCAAGAAATGCATGGCCGTGCTTGGGTTAAGTGTTAACTCACGAGTTGGACCGGATATCGGTGGCAAGGGAATAACGAGTATATGGTTTGTGTGGTTCGCCCGATATGATCATTTGCGTACACATGGGAGTTGGCACGCCTTGCTAGAGGGCCGTTGACTATTGGTCGAGTAGGAGTACTCGGGCCATGTCTATGTGTGCGTGAGCCCATAGGGTCGCACGCTTAAAGGGAAGGAGGCCCAATTCGGATTTGATCCAATTAGGCGAGGCTTAGGGGTTTTCCTAATACGACTCCGGCTCGGGAGCCCGTTAGGGACGCCTATATAATGAGAGGGGGCTGGGTCGACAAGGTGAATCCGAGCCACGCCAATTGATGGCCGCCACCGCCACGCCCGCCTCTTGCATCTCGCGGACCCAGCAACCGGAGGCGATCGCTTCCTCCCCGTGATGCGTGTGGGATACCCCTGGAGGTGCTGCATCCGGAGCACAAGGACGAACCGCACGCGAGGAGGACGGACGTGACGGGACGACCACGCAACCCAAGACGGCAGACCGCTACGACGCGCACATCTATCGCCGAGAGTCGACGCTTCGCCGCACCTACGCGTCTAATGGTAATCCCGTGATCTATAACTAGCAGTAGATCCTTGGTTTATGGGTAGAAAAGTTTTGTTTTCTGGCTAGCGTAGCGATCCCATATTCCTTCAACGTAGGCATACAGGCCGGATAGCTACGGTGGCGGATCATTGAGGAGCTGCTGCTTTTTCTTTCCTGGCATTTGCATGGCGTTCATGCCATTGCTCGTCGATTCATGGTTCCAAGCCGGGGAATAGATAATGTTACCGGTGGTAAAGCATTAATAGGCATGGTCCGCACGGGCAAGACACGGCTTCTTGCCATGGCACGCTAGTGCGCCAGAAATGTTGCCGAACATGTGGCATGCAAGCGGGGAAAATCCATAAGCCCTCCCTTTTTTTTTAATTAATAACCCTATATGCATACATAGATAAAACTATACGTGTACGTATTTACTATGTGTACTTCATGTACAAAACTATGCGTACTGCATGTACGGAAAACCCAAAATTGACCAGCTTCGTAACACAGGCGGAAGCAATATGCTAGATGCGATTCTTCGTACCTTTGTTCTTGAATTCGAGGAAAAACGAAGGTCGCCGCGATAGGACAGTTCGCTAGGCCGGGACCGGGACCGCCGCGTGACGATGAGTCGATGATGGTCTGCAGATTTGTAGCGGCGAGGTAGCAGATCCGCTCCGCTAACAACGCGGGGATGTCGACGCCGCCGGCGAAGTCGCGGTGAGACGTTGGCACGGGCGTCGGTGCGTCAAGATCGGCGGCAGCTTCAATGGCGATGTCGGCGAAGAGCTTTGTCGTCTGATAACGTGTTGTGAAACTTGTCATCAGCGGTTAGGACCTTTCCCTCTCCGTCTCTCACAATCAACACAGTAGATGAGAAGTAGAACAAATAGACACAAGATAGGGGAGACTATTCTTTATTCATCTGAATATATTGGTGATTACAATATAGAGCTCCCACATATATATAGTCCAGCCAAGGCCGGAGAGTTTCGGTAAGAGCCCACATACAAACGGACTAGGATTAGGATTCCTACGGTATATATGTTTTATTCTTTTTTCCCATTGGGTTTTTGGATAAATCATATATGTCGTGGTATTTGTCCAAGGGGGAGTGTTAGGAAACTAATGCTTTAGGAAAAGTCTGGACTAGTTTAAGCAAGGTCTAGGTTTCCCTTGTCCTAGAAGGATATGGACTCATACCAAATTATAACTCTCATACCGTATATGGAGTATCTACTAGACTATATATTTGGAGGAGCACCCCTTTGTAATTGAGATCAGAAATAATAAAGAGGCTCCCTCGGGCTTCAAACATGGAATATAAGCGAGCAACAATTATTTTATTTAATTGCGTTAACCTGGATTCAAACTCAAGACCTCTGACTTAATTAATTAATTGTATTATTATGATATATACACAAATGCATACATGTGGAATCACCTCTCGCTTTCAGCCACAAAAGGCTCATGGAAATGGTAACCCTACATGTAGCACGCACTTACTATGCCTATAGTTCATAGCCAAAGCTGGCTCAACTACTCTAGTTCAAGAAATCTATTGCTCGTGCCTGGATTTCGCCATGACCAAGATTTGGCTTGGCACACCAAAGACATAAACTAAACATATATACGCTAGAACTCGCAAGCATGTCAACAAGTCTCCACAGTGAAAAATGATACGTGGACAAGGAGGCTACCACTGTAACTAAAAGCATATAGAGCATCGGTACATAGATGGAAACCGATGATTGGCTCGGTAGCTGAACTTATTTATGATGAAACATAATTGACCATCGAATGGCAAATTAAGGATTGACGGATAGTTATTTTTTATGAAAATGCAACTAATCAAACAGAGCTCAATAGTTCCATGACAAGCCATCCTCGCCATAGTTCAATTACTCTCTCTTTTTTTTTTTCACTTTCGCCATAAACCCATGGTGAAAAGTGGTACCCGAGCTCCATCACCACCAATCCATGAACAACAAAATTTCATCATGATGTTGTTCTTCATTGATGAATGTTTTTTTTTTTTTTTGAAAGCGAGCTTGGCTCGTACTTCATTAAGAGAATACGGAATGTTTTAAGTTACACGACCTTTGCCCTTTGCATGGCGAGGTGACAGGAAAGAGCGCGGGTGACACATTAACACAAGGCACCGGCTAAAACGGTGGAGCTCGAGGTTGTAAACTAAGAAAAACACCAATGAGCTACAGATATCGGGGTGAAATTATTAGGATGTCATGAGAGGAACACAATAGATAAGCGGATTTGTACTAGTGATACAACAGGTACACAACAAAATAACTTATCTTGAAATTCCACGGCCAGTTCAAGGATACAATAACACCGTAGAACTTTCAACACACTAAGAAACCGAAAAACCACAAAGGAAGCAGACGTACGGGGACACACCAGTATTACATTGCAACAGCTGAAGATTATTAAAAACAGTGTTTTGAACTGCGTGGTTTGCTTCCTCAACCCGGCTGTATAGAGCTATAGCAGCTAAATTATACATGGGAGCAAATAGTTAAACCATCCTCGGGATATATAACAGGAGATATAAAACTCTGAAAAAAACAAAAACAGAAATGTTAATTAGAGACGACATTGATGGATGCCTGCCTAACCAAGGATCTGCAGCTAGGTTGTAGTAACCGAGGACCCTGCTTTTCGACTGCAAGATGAAGGTAGCTAGTTCCACAGGGTGAAGCAATACGCCAATACCTGAGCACGGCGTTGGCCACGGCAGCAAATGCAGGTCGTGGTGGGAAGCGGCCTGCTCTCAGGACTGGAACAAACGCAAGCAGAGACACGCCAATCAGCCAGAGGCCAAGGCTCGGAATGGCCAGTCTGGCGTCGACGAGTGGGCTTCCCATGGTTGCGACGGCAAAGAGCGCGGCGCCGTAGAGCATGAGCAGGCGCGCAACGGCGAAGATGGGGACAGGGGCCCGGCGGCCAGGTACAACAACGGCAGCCCTGACTAGCTCGGCGGCCTGACCTCGGTTCGCCATTGGCCGGCCCTGTCGTCGATCGTCTCGTGCAGTCGTGCGCGGAGACGCAATTAACCGTTCGCCAGGCGTGGTCTTGATGTCGGCAGCACGTACTGGGGTGGCTCGTGGAGTACTTGGGCGGGTGTGCCTGTTGTTTAGAGTGGGATCTCCCGCTTCTCCTTTTATAGTGAAGTGATCTGATCGCCTTGCATAATAATCTAAAGCATCGATCGCTTTCCGTTTTGCACAGAGGTGCATGTACTCTACTACGTGAAACAGTCAGACAGTGAGACCGAGCTGATCGAATATACTACTAGAAAACATCGCTCGCTAAGAGCCTAAGAAGGAATCACTAACGCTTGCCAAGCTAGTTAGCCAAGGCGATCAAGGAAGGACCGTACGTACCCCGCGTTTCTCTTATATATGTTTATATGTTTCAACTGGTGTATTATTAAGTGATAATATATGGTTCACCCGAGATGCATGCATGCACGATCTATCAGCTCGGTAGCAAGCTGCATGCCGCGGCTTCCTTTACGCATTCAAACCTCGCGCCTTGCGTTTGAAGGCATCGTGGTCTTGAGGCCTGAGAGGCGTGGTGGATGGGGTGGGTAAGGGATGAGGCTGAACGCGGTGATCAAATGATTAGCAGCGACGTGGTCGTCATCGTCAAGGGCTGTGTTTAGAGGCCCGAATTCGGGGCTGCCAAAAAATTTGGGCTAAATTTTGCAATCAGAAAGCGTCTTGAAAAGATCAGAAGCATGTTTTTTTGCTTGTGCTAAATATTATCCTACCATGGCGTAACTAGGCCCAAAAAGAATCGTCTCCGCAATGTACATCTAAACTGTGCAATTAGTTTATTTTTTTACCTACATTTCATACTCGGGCATGTGTCTTTTTGGGTGCATTTAATGTTTCGATGTGATGTGATGTGATGGGTATGCAGGAAATTTTGGTGAGAAATTGGGGCTTTAAACATACCCAAGACTACCTCGACATCGGGCACGACGCCGCCGGAAGCGCTGGCTGGCGCGCGGCGCGCTGCGGCTTTGGGCCCGGTTTTTTTTTTTTTTTTTTCGCTACCCTTTAAAATGTAATAACTTTCGTCCATGCATCGCTTTCAATTCCGTTTTGCACCATCGCGTTTATTATGACGAGATCTATAAAACTAGATCCATGTTGGATATGTTTTGAGAAAATTTTTGGATCAATATTTTTGAACTATGACGCCTTGTATCGCGCAGGTCCCCGCTTCGTACTATGAGCTCTCGGATCGCAGGTCCTCGCGATGACTTTCGCTCCTCGGCCTCGAGGGCCCTAACGCCCACTGGCCTCGAGAGCGAATGGCTTACATTTCGCTAACAGCCCCGGCGCTGGTTCTTATAGGGATTTCAAGAATGTCATGTCCCGTAGCGTGTGCCATTCTATAGCATGTTCTATTCTATATCGTGTTCTATAGCGCCCCCCTGCTATAACTTTTTTGCTCCACGGCCTCGGGGCCTACCGCCCTCTCGGCCTTAAAGCTTAATGTACTATATTCGCCAAGGCGCCCCGGCGCTAAAGCCTTTATACTTCAGATGTAAAATTTTGTCATCACAAAAATTTTTTAAAACATATCCAACATGGATCTAGTTTTATAGATCTCGTCATAATAAAACGATGGTTGCAGACGGAATTGAAAACAAATGTTTGAGGAGAAAGTTATTACATTTTAAAAAAAAAAGAAAACAAAAACAGAGGCCCCGTGCACCAGCAAAGTTGCTGACGCACGTGCGCCGTATAAGATTCTTGCAGGAAGGCTCGTTTGGTGATTAGCAGCGACGTGGATGCATGCATGGACTTGTGTCATTGAGGATGAGTCGTACATGGTGAAATTTTAGTCCTTATAACCGGTTTTTGATTTTGTCGGAGGTGCAAATGCACATCTCCTAAGTACATGACTTGCGTCTTTGTTTGGCAAGAAAGTGGCTTCGCAGCCCCTGTCAACACAACCATGGAACAAATTAAACAGCTTTGTCGACATCTCAGATTGTCGAGGCAATGGTTAAAAGACGCAATTACCAGCCCCGAAGATAGGTGATTTTACTGAGAAGCTGCGTCTATCCCCTAAACACAAGAACATTAGGGAGACGAACTAGCTAAGGCCAATACAATTTCGTATCTAAACACGGTGGCGGGTCACCGAAAAACTTCATCATTATTTCAGATCGATGGAATGACAACATGCAATGTTTGTATAGCAGCTCGAATTTCTCGACCGATACGTTAGCGAAGTTTGAATTCTCCCGCCCACTCATATCTTTGGTTCTAGACTAGATACCCGAACTAGTCTATGAGATAGGTCGATTGTGACTTCTAGTCCTGGGTTACATAAGAGCCTCGGTCTAGCCCACTCATGATCATGTGTTGGTTGGACCCCCAACAAGTGACTATGATCAACCACCGGTCTAATTGCATTGTTTGTGCGACTTGAAACAAAAACACGACATAACCCAACATCACAGAAGTCCATCGTCGATTTGCTTAGCCACCTCAACTTCGCTCGTGCATATGGAAGTTATCCATGGAGGCATAGTGTGGCTAATGGCATCGCGGAACGAGCGGACGATAAAGGACCCCACGAGGGGTGGCCATGGTTCCGGCACCCTGGTATCAACAACACCTACAACCTAGGGTTACGCTAGGGTTTAACCCGGATTATGGCCACATGGCGGGCTATACGGTGGAAGGAACCATAGTCGCAACTATCACGACTATGGCTACTTCCATGGTCAAGGAAGAGGAGGTGGAAACAACTATAATAATGGCTATCACGAGATTTTTTGTGGTCGAGAAGGGCGCATCATGGACAAGGTCACAATATCGTGCATGGAGTCCCAGTCATATTTGTGGCGTCGAAGGTGAACCAATCCCACTTGGTCATGTTCATGCAACACCGATTGATCATGGATCACATTGACTCAGGTGATCATGAATCATCAACGATGGTTAGTCAAAGCAAAATAACAGATAGCGGCAACAACGACAACAATATTGGCTAGGCTTTCTTCATCCATGCCAGTCGTAGAAGCATTAGGTTTAGGAGAAGAATCCAAGGAGCAGTTAGCAGAACATGACTCAAGGAACAACTAAATTGGCTAGTGTTGGCGGAAACGAGATGAAGCTCGTGCTTGCACTTCAGTACAACGCACCGCATTATAGCCTTTTCCAACGCAGTTTGCCGTTAGATGAAAAAGTGGAAGAAATAACTCATGCAACAAAAAAACAATTGAAGCTAATACTGTAAACGCTCGAACTTTTTTTTGTTATTAATATTAATGACCTAGGGCTAGGGAAACCCTTGAAATTTTTCACTAGCTGACTCGGGCACTCGTGGATTCTCAACGCGCGAACGACCGCGTGCCGAGCGCCCGAGCCGACCGAGATGCCGATCGCACATCACCGCATGGAAATAGGAGACTGCAACTAAAGTTGAGGTTATTTACCCGCTATTGCCATCAGTATACCCCTCCCTCACTCTCCCTCCCCGTTCCCGTTTCCGTTCCCCTTCCCTTCCCCTTCCGCTTCCACATTCCTTCCTCCCGGTCACGACGACGCGCATCCCCGTCCGCACGTCCCCGTGCTCTCGCTTCTTCTCCAGAGGCGACTAGGGTTTGCAGGCTGCCGAGAGGGTGCTACCCGGGCCAACTCCTCCGACAGCTGGCAGCTGAAAGAGCTCTCCGCTGCCTCGCCATCGTCTGGCCCGGCCCTTTCCCCATCGCCACCCGCGAGCTCCAGCTCTTGTGAATCGGTGGATTTGGGAGCCAAGCGACTGGCGGGCACGCTCCCCTGTGTCCCGGTCTCTTCCTCCCCGAGCGGCACTCCGTGCGTCCGTTTCCCGCCGCTTCTAGCATCTGGGAGGTAACACGTCCTCTCCTGTTCTGTTTAATAATTTATTAATACTGGACCGATTTTGGTAGCCCATGATGAGAGTTTTGCGCCGTGTAGATTAGGTTACAGTTGCACTGGTCTGCAATTTTAAATGAATTGGCAGCATGGATGGAATTAGTATCATTCCTGAGAATAACCAAATTGATCCTGATTGATTGTGAACCGATTGTTTAGTAGCACTTTCCTGACGATAACGTACGCTTCAGATTGTTTCAGTTCTTGCTTCAGTTTTTGTATCAACTAATGCCTAATCAAACACTAATCGTAAATTTCGGAAACTTCCGTTAGAGATTGATGAAGATCCTCAATAGATACGTAAGAAGTTACAAAAATAGCAATATCTATATTGGAAACAAAGTGACCATACTGCTTTGGGCATCATGGCCTTTTTCTCACTCAAGACAGACAATCAGTCACGTCAAAGGATTGCCCAAACAGTGATGTTCTCCATATAACTCCTTAAGGCTGGTGCTTCTATGTGCAGCTAGCTTCTCATAAAAAGCTTCTGATAAGCTCTCCCAAACAGGGCCTTTGTTACATTGCTTGACCTGTTCACCAGGGTGGGGTTTGGTTGATTTGATTCCCAAACAAAAGTTGAGATGAAATTGAGTGGCAACCATAATCTGACTTGTTTTTGTTGGGATCCTTAGGGATTTACCTAGATAAATTGTGTTTGTCAGCTTGGGATTGCAAGTGAATAAATTGCTTCTCATGTGTGTATATATTGGGTTTTCATCCTGCATTTTATCAGGCTGTTAATACCACTTTTCTACAGAAAAAAATAACAGAGGAAGGACATGCGGGATCCATTCGATTTGCGGTTGATCTCAATAATGCAGACCATAATGGTGGGAATCAAGTTTCGAGGATTGGTGCGGTGTCTGCTGGGGACTATGGTTTACCAAATGGTGGACCCAAATCCTTGGCTCCAAACTCCGACACTCTAGTCAGGTCTTTCATTCTTGAACAAAAGCACCTGCTGCAGACGCTTTCTTTCATTTTGTTGACTGCTTTGTGAAATGAGGCTATATCTTGCATTGGCAGGCATCAACGGGGGTGCTGCATCCTTGCACAAAGACTTGGTTGTGGAAGATCCCAGTACTCGTATCATGGATCCTGAGACCAAGGTAAATTGTTCAGACTTTGGAAAAGTTGCAATTTGATGTTTCTTGCAATCTGTGCCAGGTCCTTTGACCCTCTGATGTTTCCTTTTGCAGGAACTTCATTTTAGATCACAATCACAAGAGGACGAGATCTTGTTGCTTCGCAAGAAAATTGCTGAGGCATCTCTCAAGGTAGGATGGTAAAAAGGGGTAAATCCCTAACATTTGTTTCTTTTCTTCTACCACTATGCCTAATTTATAACTATAGTTATTTTAATGTGGTAGGAGCTGAGATTGCTGAGTGAAAAACATATTTCGGAGAGGAGGCTCACAGACTTGAGGATGGTCTCTATAATCATACATCTCACTTTGCTTTCTGTTCCATTTATAGACTATTTGTTAATTATTAATTTAAATATTTGCTATTTGCTAGGCTGTTGATGAAAAGCAGCAAGAAGCTATATCTGGTGCTTTGAAACAGTTGAACCAGAAGAAAAACCATCTTGAGGACAATATGAGACTGGCAAATGAACTAAAAGTATGGTGCTATTGTACATTTCAAGAATGTAGGCTCAAAATCTCCATATGCAATGTCCTATTTACCATGTTCGGCTAGGCGCTAGGTGGAATCTAGGCGGTGACCTACAGCCTAGAGCCTAGTCGGGAGTAAGCGGAGCCTAGGCGCTCCTAGGCGTTTTCCTAGGCGGTGCCATCTACATACATATACCTTCCCATATACATCATATATACCTCTAAAACAAAAGAAATACGGGGACTAGTGGGCCTTTAGTCTAAAAAGGAAGCCCATCAAAGCAGCCCAACTATTCAACAGCCCACCTCCCACCTTATCCTCTCCCCCGATGCCTTCCCCTCCCCTCGCTCGCCCTGGCGCCGCCGCCCCGCGCGCCGCCGCCTCCACTATCCCTCCATTCAGGAGGCCTCGCCGCCGCAGCCGCGGGTCTCCGACCCCTCCCTCCTCCTTCGCCGCCGCACACCCGGCACATGCTCCCCATTATTGCCGCAGGTCTCCCATCGTCGCCGACCTCCGCGCCGCCCCACGCTGTCCCCCGCCATGGCGGATCTGGCCGCCTTTCATCACCAACAACCGGGCAAAAGCCTAGGTACCCGCCACCCCCTAGGCGAGGAGGAGGGGCCGTCGCCTAGAGTTTAAGCGCGCCTAGGCGCCCTAGCCTAACAGGGCCTATTTACCTATTTTATATCTTGTAACGTTATTTCATCATGTTTTTTTTTGGTTTATTATGATCCAAATATTGTGATTAGAAAAATGCTTTGTACTAAATATAACATGTTGGTCTTGATTCCTTGGCCTACATATTAATGAGGCATGGGTAAAATATTTTATCAACCACACACAATAGTAAAGCATCACCTTTCGTTGTCTGCATTTGGCTGTTCTCAGTTTTGTTGTTGTCAACTGTTTTTTTAAGAAATAGATTACATGCTTTTCAATTGTCTTTCTGGTAACTTCTGGACTTACTATTGAATTGTTCTAGGTTGAGGAAGAAGGGCTATACTTTTTACTTCCTCGTTGCTTAGCATGCTAGCAGAATACAATATTCGCCCACCTCAAATAAATGCTTCCACCATTACAACTGGAACAAAGGTAATTCTTACTGTATCATAATGTTTTGTATCGTACTTTCCTTACTCTGGATCATTTACTATATTGTGGCCTGGGTCATTTTTTTCTGTGGTAATCATAAATAAGTGCAGTTTATGTTCATAAGCTAGAATACATTAGCTATGTTTCGCTAAAGTATCACTGGATACTATGTGGAACTGGGAAGGAATAAATTTTGTTGATCTAACTACTGGTTGACAGAGTCGAAAAATCTGTGACATTCTTCACTGTATCAGTATTTCTGATTCCCTCTTGCTCAAATACTACTGTAGTATCTTTGTAATGATTTCGCTTTGTCAATAGCTAAAAGCTATACCTTACTCTACTAGCATGTTATTTTCTAATAGACTTTTGTTAGCAATGGAGGAGGCTTAGGAAGCTATCTCACTCACTCGGCAGACACTCCCGGGAGCTGAGGCTCGCTCTCATTCACTCGGCAGTCAGTTGGTAGTCCTCGGGTGTCTCCTCTCCCAGTGAGGACCAACTGACTGCCGAAAGTGAGTGAGAGCGAGCCTAAGCACCTGCCAACCGAGTGAGAGAAAGCTTCCTAGGACTCCATTGCTAATGTTATTGCCTTATTGGCATGGTTGCACAAACTTACCAAACAGAATTTACTGACACTCGCAACAAGTTAGTTATTATGGATAGCTACAATTAGTACTTGTACATGGCTTCACTTTATTACATGGCTAGCTGCCATCATAATCTCTATTGAAATTGTTTCGGTCTTTTTTTTTAAAAAAAAAAAAAAATTCTCCTAACCCTTTGTTGCTTGCTCAGTTCCTAACCCTTTGTTGCTTGCTCAGTTCGTGTGGTTGCTGTAGTATGCTTATTCTTAGATTAGAGCTTCTTTATGTTACTTTTACTCAGTTTCTGATACGAGGACAAAATTATTTTTTTTTTTCAGCGACTGTACCAACAGATGCATTGGAAGCTCAGATCTTTAAATGTAAGTGTTTGCAATTTTGAATCCTTAAGATTGTGATATGTTTAACGCTTGATGCGATGACTTTGAGAAAAAAAACACACTGTTCTAGATTTTAAAATGTGGGTACTTATGAATGCCCTTTTTTGTCTTCTTTATTGAGTATTGACCCACTGAAACTGAATGTGGCTCAACTGATGTTGACTTGAAAAATATAATGAAACTGATATTTCAATTTGGCTCAATTTGTGCAGTATTGTAATAAGGTTAAAGCATTATTTCTTTATTTCCATTAAAATGTGTTTTTCCTGACCTTGTAGTTTTGGTGGGTGGGTCACTTGACTCACTTCTCTTACAACATACAAGAACAGATGTCGGTGCCCCCATTGGGGGCAGCTATGCTTTATAGCTGTTGTTTTGGCTTACATATGAGTTTCTTGATATAGCTCCACTGTCGATCATCAATTTACTTTTGCACAAATTATGATTTATAGATTGATGACATGTTCAAGAGTTTGTCGAATTGTGCCTTGAAATATTTGAATGCAAATGCATAGAACACAAAACAATTCAGTCATCAAGATGACTTTCATTTGACAACTGTTTTTTTAAGTGTGTTAACCCATTGTATAGCTTGTGTATCATGTAAACTTTATACTGATCCAGGACAATTTAGGTGATATGACTCAACCTGGAAATATATATAATCCCAATAATCAGCAAGTAACCCTATCAAGAAATGAACCTTCCCCATCTTATAATATGGTAACTACTAACATGGCCCTGCACTTAACTTTCTTACCATTTAACTTCATAAATAATTGGTTAATTGGTTCTTGTTTACAGGATTCAAATAGGAACGCTCTTCAACAGTATGCTCAAGGTCCAAGTGACCGACATATTGAGCAAATGTACCATGGATCCAATTTTCGGCAGTAATTCAAGATCTTCCATTATGGCATTATCTAATTATTGTTTGTAGCCATCCAGTCTAACCTCTGATCTGCACAAAAATATCTTGACATCTGTTTCTTGTCTGCCTCATTCTTTCAGGGATACTGGAGGTACTACTCCCTCTAATTATTTTGAAGGAGAAGGAAGAGTAGATGGTGACTCGCAGTTGTACCAACCTGATGGTAAATAAATATCTAATTCTGTGATTAGACGAGATTCCAGATCATATCTATTGATATTATTGGCAATTGTAATCTAGGTGATGCTTTACCTGGTATTGAGGGGTTCCAAATTGCTGGTGATCCTATACCAGGATTTCAATTAACAGCATGTGGCTTCCCCACAAATGGTACTACCCTTTGCAATTTCCAGGTATATTTTTTTCTGACCTTCTGTTATGATTTTATAATTGCTATCGGTGTTAAATCTTGTAAATAATACCTTTCATCCCATTGATGTTGCTGTTCTAGTGGGTTCGCCATCTTGAAAATGGTATCAGGCAGTCTATCGAAGGTAAAGTGGAGAATTTGCCCTAGATCCTATGGCATATCATTGTTCAGAGATAATTTAATTTTTCTGACTAGTTCTTTATGTTTGAAATTTAGGTGCCACGATGTATGACTATGTGGTCACCGCGAGATGATGTTGGCACTCTTCTTGCTGTTGACTGTACGCCTATGGATGATAATGGCCGCCAGGTTATTATTCAGAATTATAAAATATATAGGCCGTTTCTTTGGCTTCAGGATGCACTCCTATCTATGTTCTTTTTTCTGTATATGTCAATGCATGCTCAAATCAGCGTTTTTCAACTCATTTGTTGTCTATAATAGTATGTTCTAGAATTTGCAAATTTGAAGGCTTATGCATTTATGCTACTGGTTTCCCTGGTCATGCTTAGTGTGTAGATGAGAGGAGTATACTTGAGCTTTTTACCTTTTACATTGGTTCAATTGTAACCACTAATACATGAGCATCTGATACTGAAAAACTTTGAATTGAAGTCCACATACAGTGCTATTATTCTAGTATAACAAATCTCCTTTTTGTAGGGTGATCTGGTGACAGAATTTGCTAATAATGGGAATAAAATAACCTGTGGTGAGTTTTCACTGCAATGTTGCTACATTTTTGGAGTGCTGATCTCATGTCTTACAATATTGTAACACTTTTCTTTTATGGAATAGCTTATTGGAACTTATATATTCTCATGTAATGATTTAAAAGATTGAAGATATTCTACATTGCTAGGGTTTCTCTAGAAGTTCCTGAGAAAGTACATTTACTAGGTAAATAGTCAGAATAATCCTGTTGGCTAAAGCTGAAAGGGCATCTTATATCTTTTAATCAATTATTATTAAATAGGTTAATCTTGCACAACCATGAACTAAGATTAAGGAGCCTTTGTGGTTGTGGCTTTTTGCATCCCTTGCATACATGTGTGATGTGTCTGAAAACCCAAGGTAGTGTCATGTGCTACTACAAAAATGAAAATATCACTGCATTTAGAAATTTCCAAGTTGCTATGCATTTTCTATTGATATTGAAACTTTGTTTAAATATTTATGGTACTGGAGTGATGACAAGTTTGCTGGTGAAACTAATTTTCTGAGAAATCGAAGTTACAGTTACCTGAAAGGATATGTCATTCAGTTTCTCAAACATCATTCTAATTTTTGAGTTTATTTGCATGGTTTTAATGACTTGAACAAAAAGGCACAAACCTGTATGCTGTCATATAGTATTTCTACTTGCTTCCTTACCTAACGGATGAAGTTCCATTCTACATTTGCAGATCCAGAGATGCAGAGTCATATTGATGCATATATTTCTAATGGCAGAGCTGAATTTGAAGTTTATTTCCTGGTATGTGTGAAAATGTTTGGCAAAAGACCATTTTATACCCTGAACAATCCACGTTATCTGTTTGACCGCCTGAACAAAATTTCAGATCAATTTGCTGTCCCAAACTATTTCAACTTTTCCAATCTACACCCTAATGGTTTTCTTGTATTTCTCTGCATGCAAGTTGAGTTTGAAGTTCAAATTTAGTGGGGTGTCACATACATTAGTTTTTCATCACTGTTTTTAATGCAATTTTGTATCTCTAGGGTTAATTTTGTAGTAAATTCATCCAAACTATGAATATGATCATGAATTTCTTATCGCAATTTTTATAATATAAGTTATGATGCCCTCTATAGCCCCTCAAAGTTGGTACTTATGTAGATTGGGCTGAAATAGTTTGATGGGAGTAAATTTAGTTGACATTTCTTTCAGGAATTAAATGACCAAACTAGATTGTCCGAGGTAGTAGTAGTAAAATGGATGTACTAAAAATGTCAAAGCTACTTATATTTGGAACGGAGGGAGTAGCTGTTAATGCAATTGTAGTCTTAGTAGTCACATCTACTGCTTATTATTATTACAATTCGCCTTTCATGAACTATTGATTTAGTTCTTGAAGACATAGATGGTGTATTCTATAGCCTCATTTGTTGGACTTTAAGACACTCGATTAGATCTATTTACAGATGAGAGAAATATGACATCAATTGTTTTATGTAATATAGGTGTCCGGATGTTTCCTTTTCCCCTGTGTAGAATAGGGCCTGCACCGTGCACCGTATTGTTGAAGGAAAATAGTTTGGTAGAATATTGGATGTTATGATCTTGTTAGGGGAAGCAACCACGGCAACCTTCTCTTTTGGAGTTCAGTTAGGACTTTCAGTTAATTCCGGCAACTCCTACTCCTGTTTTCCTAGCAACCATCTGGCACTGCTAGCTGAACAGTCATTTTATTGATTTCACTATGATTGTATCATGCATATTTTCTACTGATGATGGGAAAAAATGAGTTAAACAATGTCTAAGTGCTGCGGCTGATTTAGACCTTTTGTGCAGCAGGCTTATTCTCCTGAGGAATGGGAATTGGCTACATTGGTGCTTACACGACCTAACTATCAGATTAAGTTATCAAAGACCGGTGAAGTTATAGTTGATGAGAAGTACTCACAAAGTCTACAGGTATATTTATCCATGTGACATTAGCCATTTTTGTAATTATAAATATCCAGTAACTATTTGATGAATCTCGATTCCCTGATATTAAAATTTGTCTTTGCAGATGAAAATTCCACATGGGCGCACAACTCAATTTGTTTTAGTTACTGCGGGCTCAACTCTTCCATTGAACACACATGGAATATCAGAGAATGAGGATTACAATGTTAGGTATCAACTGTGACACCTTAATTATCAGCCTTCTCTGTGGCACAATTTTGTTTTCATTTTTGCAAATAAAATAAAAAGGAAATCATATATCTGATTTTCTGACTCTTTTTAGGTTACGTGATCTAATCGTATTAGTCATGAGAACTTTCCAGAAAAAGGTATCGCTTTTATATGGCAATTTCTGATCTTAAGCTAATAAGCTTTTAGTTATGTGGATTATGTGTTTACATGTTTTTGTTTGTTTGATATTCATGGTTGACAGGCTCTAGATGCTAAAAGGAAAGGCAAGGCTTAGAATCCATTTAGATCTGTTACAAAAGATTCTAGGTAGAACCGTAGAAGATTTTTCTATTTTTGATTGTTTTGTGCAGTATTCGATAATTTTTGTTCTTGATGAGGTGGAGGCATGCGGGCACATAAATGGTTAGAGGAACCTATAGGATCAATTCTTATCCTGCTAGGATCAATAGTAAATTGTAGGTTTGTGTAATTCTTGTTTTCTCATTGCTTGCTCTAAGTTAAGCCATGTCACTGCGGTCATTGTAAATTCGAAGCGGCCAGTGCTGCAAATAAACCCATGAGATGAGATGTTGGCTGCAGCTCTTGGATATGACTTCTCATTTCTGTGTGTTTGTTGATTTTGTTTGTCATGCTGCTCACAATGTTGATACTTACAGTAGGTTCACAAAGAATCGAATTTGCTATGTTCATCCCATGGGCTTCCACTGTGCCATTCGTTTAGTTTAGCACATTCGGTTCTGATGCAGTGATGTTCCTCTTCATGCGTGGGGTGGGCTTCAGATCTGCTGCAGTGCCGTCAAGTTGATAACCTTAGTTCGGTCATGTGTTCAGATATAGATGCAGATTTGGGTCATGTGTTCACATATTTCAGCCGAGGTCAGAAGGATAGTATTGCAAGATAGAGCCTTGCCCCTTTGTCCTAGATTTGACGCATTGCACCAAAAAAAAAAGGACCGAAGCTAAAGCCGTTAAATAAAGCAGCCAGCTGGGATTCCACGCATTTTTTTTCCTACCACTCTGCTGTTTGAGGTTGATTAAACCGGATGATAAAACCCTTGCTTCGTTTAATCGTGACAACTTCAGCGCCTACCTTGCATATACCACACCACAATACATATACATATATACAATACATGCTTCAGAGCATAATACGTTTGCTATACCATAGCAAACACCATACAAGTACGCAACTCAGGAAGCAGACTGCAGACATGACTGGAGGGAACTCGGCAACGGACTCCAACGAAACCACGTCATGTGCTGTGTACGGTGTACCCAACCAGACCCGCACCGCACTGCATGGTGGAGCTAGTTGCACAGAGCAAAGGAAGTGCTTGTGGACGGCGATGGCCATGGCGGTGACGACGACCAATGCGGCTTGCAGGAACCGCCGACCTGCTGCCACTGGCACGAGGACGAGGAGACACACGCCGAGCAGCCAGAGGAGGAGGCAAACGAAGGCCTGCGCAGCACTGGCGGCCGGGTTCTCCAAGCCTACAGAGAAGATGGTGGCCGCGCCCAACAGCATGAGCACGCGTGCTGTGTCGAGGAGAAGAGGCTGGAGACCAACGTCGCGGCGGCCATGGACTGCGGGGCGGCCTCCTCACGCTGATCCATTACTGCTGATGCTGGTACTAGGCGTGCGCGCTCTTGGAGCCTTGGACCTGCTGCGTGGTTGCACCTATTGGGTGGGGACGGCCAGCGACTTTGCTCTGGAATTCTAGCACCTAGCACTTGCAGTTGCAGGGCGTGGGGCTATAGACGAAGGCTTGCTTCGTTTTATAGGGCCTTCAGAGTTCAGAGTGCAGGCAGGTTACGACGGTCTGGTTGGCCGGTCTTTCCTTATTAGCAGCTGTCATTACGCCGATGGTGGAGTGTTTAGTGTACGTTGGTTTACAGTCTTAGCTTTCAGAGTGCAGACTGCACACTGCAGACACAGCGCTTTGCATTACGATCGCTATCAGAGGACGGAGCACCTTATCACGCCTTTTCTGAGTCCGAGAGCGCCATGCTGCCAAATGGCTTTGTCGTAGTCGTAGCTATCTCAAAGTGCAGCCGCGCAGCGTTGCGATCGCTGTCAAAGGCCTGAACACTTTCTTTGCTCTTCTCTCGCTCGCTACCTCAGTTGACCTCCGAGATCGCGACACTCTTTGGCAGTTGCTCGTTGCGATCGCTGTCAAAGCTAGGGCACCGCACTTTTGTCTCTGTCTGCTCTACCTGAGTTCCACCTGAGTTCCGAGAGCGCTAGCTATGCGTCGCGATTACTATCAGAAGGTGGAACGCTTTGGACTTGTCTTCGCGATCAGATTGGACAGGAGCGCTTTGCGATTCTATCACATCAGTATGAGAGGGCGTAACGCTTTCGCCTTGTATTTGCGATCAGAGTGCACGGAGCTTTTGCGTTGTTGTATGTGATCGCTATGTCTATGTGAGGTGAGGCCCGAACGCTTTTACCTTGTCAATTTTCCATTGCAATTTGCAACAGAGAGGGAAAATGTTTGTGGTTGACTTGAAGCAACAGAGGGGAAAAGTCTAGGTAAATGCGACACAAGAGGAATGAAGGTGACATGGGCGTGGACTAGACCAGCAGAGCAAGGTGAGCAGTGGGAGATTGCCAGGGTGGAAAGGAAGAAGATTGGGGGGGTGGGCAAAAGGGACAACATTATTTCCACCTATCACTACTATAGAATTGTTCATCACTGTCGGGCCCAACCCCCTTCACCGCCGAAAAATGAACCGGCAGAACCAAAGCGGTAGTGATGTGGGCTTGAAACATCGCCGGGTCAAAACACCGGCGGTGATTTGAGGAGAGACCGGCGGTTCTTTATCAAACCGGCAACAAGATCGCCATCGAACACCGCCGGTCCCAGTATCAACCGGCAGCATTTTTATCCTAGCAATGCCGGTTGGCAAGTCGACGGCAGCGTTGAGATTGGGAACACCGCCGGGCCTCAACGAACCGACGTAATTGAGATAATAACACTATCGGGTTAGATTTTTGCGGCAGTGTATCGAAGAGATACCAATGCCGGTTTCGTGGACCCGTCGCTGATCTTTACATGAACACTCTCGGTTGATTTGAACCCGCAGCGGCGTCATTAGAGTGGACACTACCGGTTGGTCATTGCAACCGGCAGTGCTGTTTCTGTCATCGATGACAGTGTTATTCAAACCGACAGTGTTTGGTGTAGTTACACTACCGGTTTGTTTCCCGTTCACTGTCGAGTCCATGCTAACCGGCGTTTTTATTTTAAATTTTTTAATTTCAAATTTATTCGTGGAATTCAGCTATTTTTAAATCCATAAACGTATCATACATTAATATCGACAAAACATTACATGGTTGAACGGTTACATACAACAAACTCGCCTATTGTTCTAAGAAACTAAGCCTTGGACATCAACTTCCAAATAAGAAATACAATGACAATAGCCATAAAAGAAATCATGACATCTTTCAAAGGCCAAGTAAGAATTCTCCTAATCTTCATATCTATGGAGAGAGGCTTCTCATCAATCTCCGTGGCCCGTTGATAGTCAAAGTTTTCACCATAGTAGGCCCTGAAAGCTTCAGCTTCGGTCTTGTACTTTTGTAACAATTACGGGGTAGCCGGAGACTTAAGCGAGCAATCTTCCCGTGTTCGATAGATCCCACGGTACGTGACCAACAAGCACTACATACCACGCCATGGTTTCCTATACATGTAACCAAATTAGGATGTTAATGCTATGTCATTCAGAAATGTTGTACAGTAAGCACAAACATATATTTAAAATATCCAACCTGGATTTCGAACAACTCTAACTCATGAATTTTATTGTCTACCTTATTTCAATCACAATTCGAGCATTGGTATGTCTTCAATCATGCTGTAAATGACCATAATGTTTTAAAGCTCATTTTTTTTCTAAGGATCCGGAACTGTTTGAAAGCAAAATCTAAATATAAAGGAAAATAACAAAGTTACGATTATCCACACGGGCATTTCAACGAACACCTCAGGGGCGTGGACCGACGCGACTCACCGAAGCTTCCGCGGCGCCTCGCGGCGCTCCTATCTTGTCTCGGCGGTGCGAGATGCAAAAGGCGTCGAATGGAAGACGAGGATGCGGACGGGGAGGTGCTCCGGCGGATTCGAAGCCGGACAAGGTCGCCGCAGTACGGCGTCGGGCGGTGAAGAGGAGGACGCCGGTGAGGCTGCGGACGGCAGCCTCCTCCGTCGGCGTGGGTGAAGACCAAGTGGGCGAGGCAAGGTTAGGACAGCGGCGAATTAGTTCTCATTCTCAAAGGTGAAAACTCGAACACCTAAAGGGATAATTAGTTCTCACCGCTGAATGGCGGCGGACGCCGGCGCGGCGTTGGGGACGTCGCAGCGGAGGTGCGCGGCGTGGGAGAACGCCGTGAAGCCTCGATTCCGTAGGCGCGGAACGACCCGGGGATGCGCGAACGGACGGCCCAGCGGAGTAGGGGGCGGCGAACGGCGACGAGTGGGGGTTGGTGGTGCTCCATCGCCGAAGGGGGTGCTCTTTTCGGGCGCCGGTGGGGAAACGAATGGCGCGGGGTTCAAATGACTTCCCAAAATTTCGCCCGAGCATATATATATCGGCAAGGCTTTTTGGGCGCGGTGGGGAAACGAAATGGCGGGGAGGTCCGAAAATTTCACCAAACTCCTATTCACACGCCGAGGCTCGTCTCGCTGAACCTCTGGAGTAAAATTGCATGCGGAGTTGTGAACTGTGCAGTCGTTGAATGAAAATTTACAAATCACTGCCGGGTCTTAGTTTTCACTCGGCAGTGATATAAAGATCACCGCCGGATAGTTGTTGCCTGCGGTGAACTAGTAGATCACCGCCGGGTGTAAATTAACACCCGGCAGTGATATTCTGGATCACTGCCGGGTGTAAATTTACACCCGGCAGTGTTTTGTCTGACATTGATTTAACCCTTCGACGATGCAGCCGGTGGACAGGCTTTTCTCATCGGTTGGGGAGTCACTGCCGATTGCCAACCGGCAGTGAATACTGGGAACACGGTTCTCCACGCGAGCGCCATGCATGCACTGCACTGCACGCCGTGACCTATCACCTACTCCTATCACAGCCCCTGCACTGCAGGCCTCTGTGAACATGCGAAGTGAAATTAAACGTGACAGCTACTGCACGGTTCTCCCGTGGTCAAAAAAAGAAAAAAAATGTGATAGCTATCCGTTTGGCGGTACAATTTTGATTCTTTAAATAGCCCGGCAGTGTTGTGGCACACAGCACACTTAGCTTGGAGTCTCATTTTGTCCGTGCTCAATCTAGCAACACAGGCAGCACAAGTACTGTATCTCCCTCGCTCCCTCCTTCCCTCTCCCTCTCCCTCTCCCTCTCCGGCCCGTCGGCATCATCGTCTAAATTAAGGTACGTGTGATTCTTGTATGTAGCAATGGTAATTAAATAATGTAAAGAATACCTTGTTTTAGTATAACAATGGTGTAATTAGATATCTATGTACGCTATGAAATAAAGTTCATTAGATTTTGTCCACACCGTCATCACCATTTATATCTATGGTAGTTTAAAAATATTATTTAAAGTTGGTTTGGAATCGTAAACTTGATCTCCATTCTTGAAAAAATGGTCAAATTAAACACTGGGTCGGTGGGGGTCGAACCCGGGGCTCGGGATTGGGTGCCTTGGGAAACGCGCGGGTGGCAGCCGAGGAAGAGGGAACGTTCCATTGGAAACGCGCGCAGCTGTTCGCTGATTGCCGCTGAAGATAGTGATTGGTGAGAACGGGCGCAAACGCGTAGCCAGTCGCTCTTTGAGTGCCGAGGAGACGGCCATTGGATCGCACGGGCGCCGTGTTGAGTCCCGAGTAGCCGTCTTTTTGATTGCGCTTTCCTTTGGAAATGATCGATATCAATCAATTCTGCATGGTTTCTTGTTACTATATATATGTACACATCCCGGTCGCTAATTAATCAACCTCCCTTTCCATAACCCCCGTTTACATTGTACAGGCTCGACGGCGATGGCGGGCGTTGCCGGCAACATCACGTTCAGGAGTTGCGGTTCACCGTCGCCCGCCTCGATGTCCTCCGGCGGCTCAACGAGCTCGCCGACGAACTTGGCCTGCCAAGGGTGATCGACCCCTTGGAGGAGAAGGCCAAATTCTACGCCTTCAAGCTCGGACGAAATTACCCGTGTCCTCGCTGATCGGGACATACCGCCAAGGTGCAGCGGCTGAAGGACGCGATCCACGGCTCTCGGCGGGGATCCGGACGCTGTGGAATAGGCGCTCGCGCGGCGGCGGCAGCGGCGGCGGTGTCGATCGGTGGCGTTGGCGGTGGCGGCGACGGCGTGTAGGCAGATCTTTTATCTTCATTAGCTATCTAGTATTTTTATGTCTTGTAAAATATGACCTCTATTATGTTCGGACTTCTAGTGAACCGGTCGTTTTTATTTCGTCTGCGTGTCAATCTCTTCTTCTTTTTCTACGGTTCCTTGGTCTTGAAATCGCTATGGGTTCTGAACACAAACCGGAAGTGTTCTGCGGTCCATGAACACCACCGCCGGGAACGATTCAACCCGCTGGTGATCCAAATCTTCATCGCCGGAATTGGTCGAGCCCGCGAGAATTTCGATCGTCCCGCGCCTGAACTGTTCATCACCGCCGGCAATGGCGGAGCTCGAAGCCAAGAATAGGGGGCCATTTGTCAAATTTGGACCATATATACACAAGTTCCATATAAATAAGTTTTAGTCTACAATACTATAATCAGGTCACAATTAACAAAATATAAGTGACCGTGGTCTATTGTCCATGGATACCTATTTGGCTATTACAATATCACATATCATATATATTAGTATGTATATATATCATATATGTACCAAAAGTCGAAAATAAGTAGCCCAGACTAGCTAGCACTTGTTAAAAGTCCACTCTTCTTTTCTTCAAATCCTTGAAATCAGAATTATATCTTCATAGCTGTAGTCTCTTGCAGTCTCGCCTTCTATGTGTACTAGCAAGCTATTGGCAAGAAATTCGTCTTCCATCTTGTTTCTTAGTCTTGTCTTAGTGATCTTCAAGATAGAAAAAGCACGCTCAGCAGTAGCTGTTGGAACTGGAAGAGTAAGAAGCAACCGAAGCAGTCTATCAATCATGTTAAAAGTCCTATGGCGTCCTCTGCTAACAAGGCATTGACATAGCTCAGCCACTTTGCATATCTCACTAGCATTGAAAGATGGAAAACTATTTTTTGGTATTCATGTAATGCTAATGGATAAAAGGTCCATCACCTTCTCATTGAATTTCAGGTTCAATTGAGTAGCTGAGTATCAATTGTGGCACGAAATATCTCCACTCGAAAATAGCAGTCATTGATAAAATGGTCTGGTTGACGACGAGCACGACCACCACGGATAATGTATGTTGCTTCCATATCTGGAATGTGTGTTGAGCAAGGATCAGATCCTATGTGAACCAAGAATGCACAATTTTTCCATTATTAACTTTCTTGTAGCTGTCAAAACCTTGTGCTGTGAAGACATCATAACCACTCCTTTTCTTTATATTTTTGCTAGACACGAAGCAAGGAAGACAATATGCACAAGCATTGCTCTCTGAATACTCCAGCCAAGATGGAAAATCACTAAACACTCGTACTCTCGTAATCTCGTTCGTCTCCGTGGTTATTTTATTCTCTTGCTTTTGTGTGTTGACGGATGTAAATTGGAAGTGCAGGTGTGCATGACCCAGCCCATCACAGCGTATATCAGTATATGCTCATTTTTTTTTCATGAGCAAGGGGGCCGGAGCCCACTATGGCCAACACAAGGCTCTGCCAATGCTGCCGGGTGCAGTTCATCGCTGCCGGTGGACCAAATTTCGGCAGTGATGCCGGCGGCAGTGATGACCGATTCTGTAGTAGTGTATATCAGGTTTAGTTTTTAGCAAGTTGGATTTCTCTTTTGAGATCTCTACAATAGGTTTTTGTCCATGCATGGTAGATTTTGCTAAATTTCCACAAGGATAATGAATCAACTTACATCATCTCCTTTGTTAAAAGTGTAATCGGTTAAGCTAGTGTTAGGTTTTGCTCAATACAAAACATGGTAACCAAAAGCTCTTTTGGTTGTTTAGGTATTTGACCTTCTTACCTCACTTTTAATTTACATGCGCTGCTGCAAACAAGCGCCTGAGAAACACAATTTTATTCATACGTCTGTGACGTCAAGCACTACCACACAGCGGACGATTGTCGTCACTGACTATGTAGCCCTTGAATATATGGAGGAGATACGGAACAACAAGAGGCTGATGAGATGGGACCTACGAGAAAAATTATATGCTCCATCTGCGTTGGAAAATGCAATTCTAACGTGAAAGGTAGCTATACCTGAATAAATCAATTCTAGAGTTTAAATTAATTCCTAGACTTATTATTATTTTTAATTATTTAATCAAGTTTATATAGAAAAAGAGCATAAATGTTTATGATACCAAAAATGAGTAGATTATAAAAATACATTTAATGTACCTAATGACAATAACTTGGTTTCATAAATGATATTGGTGCTCGTTTCTATTTTTTGAGCTAAATGCACCCCTTGAAACTTGTAATTAGCGTGCCACTTAGGTCCACAAACTATAGGTCCCTAAATTTATTAAGTGATGCAAAACTAGCCATTTGGATGTTTTTGGCTGATGTGGCATTACCAGCGTGGCATATTTTCTAATTGAACACCCATCTTTCCTTCTCCAACGGATAGAAGATTCTTTCTACTCCTTGCTTTCCTCTTCTCTCATGGCGACTCTAGCCCGTGGACAGCTGTGGTGTCGAACGGGCTAGGGTTGACGTGAGAGAAAGGTGGAATCATGATCCATTTGTGTGAGAAGGAATTGGGTTAAATGTAAAAAGCATATCATGTTGACATGTCATCAATAGGAGAAACACACATGTGGTAGCATTGGACCTAAGGTGCGCCATTTAGCAAGTTTAGTTGCCTAGAAATGTATTTTCAAAGTTCATCGATACCCTTACAAGTTTGTCTTTCTATTTATCTTAAAATTTTAAGGTATATATGTTGTACTTGACAATCATGCCATTTTATTTGTGTATAAATCATTTTAATGAAAATCTTACTTTGCTATATCTGTGTTACTGATATTACAGTTCTTTAAATCTTTCATCCTCCACCGCTGCAGATAAACAAGAACGATGTTTGACACCTAAAAATGTGCCAACATGAAAATTGGACTCTACCAATAGGTTCATAGTATCAAAACAATAATATTGGAAAATTAATATACTGTGTAACAACATTCAAAGCACAGGCAAAGAAAATACCGAACTGGGCTCGCCCTCCCCAAACCGGTCAGGACAATTTCACTGTCCAAACTGGCTAGGCCAGTTTTCTTGCCTATTTCAAACCGATTTGCTTCCAAATCGTTTTTTTTAACGTGGGAAACTTGATTGCATTTTGGACTTGTTTTCTACTTAGATAAGACCACCCCTCTATCTATATAAATGGAAGGATCATGATATAGTGAGGAATCCAACTTCCAATAGTAAAAAAACACTACATCTATTATTTGCCCTAACTTTCTCTATACCTGGTTGTTCGTCACGTCTCTCGATGAGATTTTGTGGTGTCCTAAGTGGCACTGTCGACCCTAGGACAGCCTCCACATGCTTCTCCCTGACGGGTCTTTCTAGGGAGACATGTGGGAGAGACTACCAGCTGTGTGCGACCTCGGGCATACTAGCCCTTGCTGGTGTATGGTCCAACTCACGGTGTCAACAAACGAGAGGGCAGATCTATTGAATCCAGTAACTCGCAAACAAACGAGAGGTCAGACCTATTGAATCCAGTAACTCACATGCACATCTCACTGCATATTAATAATCTAAGTGTTGGAGTTCGCTATACATGACACGTTTACGCCAATATGCTTTTGGTAATCATTCGACACAGACGTCCATCCAAAACATTTTGTCCGGACACGTCTCCGCAGCCCAGTAGTGGGCCCCAGTGCATTAGAAAAAAAAAAAGACAAATCCACACTGCCCTGCCCCCTCTCTCATTGCCTTAGAAAATATTGGCCACTGCCGCTCCTCTCTATCCCGTGCCTCTCTGCCCTGCTTTTGTTCTCTCTGCCTCCGCATTTCTTCTCTCTACGATGTGGTTCTCTCTACGATGCAGACGAGCGTGGTCGTGCAGCGGTTTCGGCGTGGCCTCAGCACGAGCAGGCCACGATGCGGAGGCCTGAGCGGCCCTCAGCAGCACAAATAGTGCCTACGGGCGATGTCCCCGGCCACGGGCATACCAGCACGACCACGTGGGTGTCTCCCCAGCAGATTTGGTTCTGCCCCATGCGCCCACTGCTCGTACTCTCTCCTTTTGTCGCGGTTGCGCTCTGCTCGTGTGCACCGCCCCTGCCGGAGGCATGCTCCCCGTTGTTACTTGCGCCGCCCATCGTGGATGCCCTATGTGGCTACTGCATGAACACCAGTGTCCTCCAACGACTCCTTCCTTACCCGGATGTCCTCCTTCGCCGAGGCGGCGTCCCTCCACCACACTGGCATCCTCGCCCATTAGAAGGCCCCAATGTCCACAAATCCGGTGGTATGGTGCTCCCTGCGCCAGACTCTGTCCCCGCTTATGCTGCAATTGTATGTTTCAATTGTCTCATACGTTTTAGAGGTATGTTGCAGTTTAATTATATGGATGTTGCAAAAGGAGATTGGGGATGTTGCCACATGTTGCATTTGTTTCCTGAAGAATGTTTCAATAGTATGTATCGAGTGTTTCATACGTTTTAGAGGTATGTTGCAGTTTAATTATATGGATGTTGCAAAAGGAGATTGGGGATGTTGCACATGTTGCATTTGTTTCCTGAAGAATGTTTCAATAGTATGTTTCGAGTGTTTCATATGTATGTTTCATCTGTGTTTTCTGAACGTATGTTTGAAATTGTATTTATTGGGATGTTGTCTATTTTTCACACATATGTTGCATGTGCTTTATTGTGATGTTGTGTATGCTTTGCAATGGTTTCAAAAGGTGTTTCAAGGACGATTTTCAAGTGTTTCAAAAGCATATTTCAAGTGTTTCATCTACCTTTAGACATATGTTGCAATGGTTTTCAAATGTGTTTCAACAGCGCTTTTCAAGTTTTTTTCAGAAACATGTTTCAAGTGTTTCATCTATCTTCACACATATGTTGCAACTAATGTTTTTGGATGTTTTAAAAGTAGATGGATGTTGCATCTCTTCTCCTCCACCTTTTCATTACATCTCGCGGTTGGGAGCTGGAGTGCACGTATGTGTTGCCGTGGGGTCTTTTGTTTGCGCAGGCACAGCAAACGTGATTTTTCAGTAGGGTTTTGGGGCTGGATTTGAAACAACTGAAAGGGCAAATAATCGTGGGAAAGTCGATGGGGTATGGGAGGGACTGGCACCGCGGAAGAGTTGGCAGGGCGCGGCAGCGAAACGGCGGCAGGATCGCGCCGCCCACGCTGAAGGAGGGGTCGAGTCTATGCTGGGCGCGGCATGTCCGGACGGGTTTAGTCGCTGTCTGACGGGGGATTGTGGCGGGCGGGCATTTGGCGGAGACCTATTGGGCGGTAACCTGCGTCTGGACGCGCCATGGTTCCGGACTTACGGGCGCTTTTCCCTCTGATATCCTTTCGGTGTTTGATCGTTTCATCCCCATTCCAAATTTCCAATCGGATTGGACGGTATTGAGAGAATGAGAGGGATCCGATTCGGATTCTTGATTAATCATGCGCTAACGTCGTAGAAAATTCCGTTATCCTGCCTGGCAACGTCGTCCGCTCAGCTCTTGGTGTCCGTGCGTGCTCGTTTCCATGTTGCACGTACCGGCCGAACTTCCGCTCAGACCTGTGAACTTTGATACTAGCAATACTTGATCAAAGATTATACAATATATACAATACAAGCCCATGAACGCGACGTATGCAGCGATCAAAGCCCCAAGCAGCAAGGAAGCAGAGTGAAGCAGGGCAACTTCAATCTAACACAGCTCCAACCGTACTGATGGGTGATGGCTCTTAATTTATTTTTCTTGATACTTATAATACAACGACGGACCACAAGGTGCCCGGACCCATATATGCGCCGTACGCACCTGTCGTCCCAGGAGCTAGTTCGCCGGCGCGAAGAAGTAGCAGAGGACGACGTCGGCAATCGCGGTGCCGACCCCTGCCACACCCGGGAACTGGTTGGTCACCAGCTCCATAGCATGATGAGGAACACGCCGAGAAGCAGAAGCACGAACCCAAAGAGCGCGTGCTCGGCGTTGGCGGCTGCGCGGTTGCTGATGGTGTGGGTGAGGACGAGGCAGCCGCCAGTCACTAAGATGCGGCCGGCGTAGAGGAGGCGGCGCTGAACGTGATCGACGGGCTCGGCGTGGGCCGCGATCAGCTCCGGCTCGTCGGCCATTGTGCGTGCGCGTAGGAGTAGGCCACTTCACTTGTTTCACTTTGGGGAGTTTGTGATCCTTGTGGATGCTGTGTGTTGAGTGTTGACATTAATATACTACAAGTGAGTAAACAAGGGAATATACAAAAGCGAACGAGGGTCATACATGCTAGCCAGAGCCATACAGGCATGGTTCCTGAAACCGACGACATTTTAAGAGGGTCATTATCATATCACTGAAAACAAGGGAATTTCATGGGTCCCGGCGGTTGAGATATAAGGGCGCTCTCCAACGCATCAAGTGGCGGGCTGTAGAAAGACGCCGAGTGCCGACGAGGGGAAGGAGGACGATTAACGTTGACGGAACATCCGAACATGGCTTTTGGACGTGAAAAAGACACTTTTTGCGCGAACGAGACTTTGGAAATTTTTAATTAGTTATTAGTAGATGGAGCATGGCTTTTGGACGTGAAAACGCCATTGAGTGCGAGCGAGACGTTGGCAGATTTGATTGGTTGACACCATGACGGTATATGGCTTTTGGACGTGAAAACGACACTGCGCGCAAACGACACATATTTGCCAATTTGCCATGGTTTGGTGTGGGGCCTTATAGAATCGCGGAGGGAGGCTTACCGGTGTATTCTACTGCATCCTCTAGTGCAGGGGCGCTGTTCGCTGAATGTTAATTTTTTTTCTGTGAGGAATTTACAGAATATATAACTAGGTAAATTCTCCGTAGCGTTGTTACGGGTATGAAGACGAAATCTATAAGTTAGAATAATATTGTCACCCTCCTATTTTTTTTTACTTTTTTTTTTTTATTTTTTACTTTTACTCTATACCGACAATCATCAGTGGGGCCTATCTATAATTTTATCGAAATATATCCATATGAGATCTTGTTTTGAAGGATTTATTAAAAGAAATTCAATGGTGTAATCGAATTTAATTTGGTTTTTTTGGTTTGTGAGTTATAACATTTTTTAGTTAGTTCAAACAGGTGGGGCCGCCGTTGGATGTCATTGTCTTAGTGAGGGCTGCTGAGGTGGCATGGTTGTATGTCGAGAGAACTCTTCAGTGAGGGTTCTCTATATAGGTGTAGTAGATTGTACTGATCCTAGGAATGGAATGTGTCTGCGTCAGATCAAACTTCAATAGTTAAGATTGTACTATTTAAAGTTATTTATTATAGCACAGGTTGAGCTCAGGAATGTTCAGTAGATTGAGCACGTCAACATAGCACTTATCCTAATTTAAAGCACAAAATAACATATAAAATCTATGTTCCCTATTTAGTTATTTAACTAAAACACAATAAGTAAAGGTTTCTAGGAGTCTAACAAACCCGATTTTATAATTTTTGGACACTTCTATAAAAATTTATCGAATTTACAGGAAAGCAACACCTACATTATTTAGGGACATGAATGAAATAATTGAACAATTTTAAGGACCTCGGCAAGTGATTTACATGTTTAGGGACCAGGATGGCACATCTGAAACTTTGAGGATCTAAACAAGTGATTTGAAAGTTTAGGGACCGAGATAACACATATTAACAAGTTTGAGGACCTAAACAATCAATTTGCGCGTGTTACGGGTCAGGATGACACAACCAAACAAATTCGACTACCAGTAGTAGGCTTTACTCTTGCTAACTTGACATGCTAACTCAATGCTTACATAGATGGATGTGACCCTAGGCGAAGGGCAAGACCCAGTCTTAGAAAAATTGTACCTTTCACGACCTTAGATAAAAATGATTCTTATATAAAAATTGTAGCCCTTGATGAGATTTATAACTTTGTAGTTTTGAGTTTTTTTTTTCTTTTGTTAAGATGCTCAAAATGGTATTATAAAGTTTCACCAACATATTAATAACTTTGTATTTTTCTTATATGGTATAAGATAAAGATACTTTGTATATAAAAATTGTAGCCATCAATGAGATCTGTATTCCATAGTTTTGAATAGTTCATATAAGACCATTAAGATGCTCAGAAAACATTGTAAGTTTCAGCAATATATTAGTCATACAAAAACTTTGTCTCACTAAAAAGAAAAACATATCTTTCTTGTATGGTATCGGATAAAGATATCTTGTATATGAATAAAAAAATCAAAGCGACCTATAATTTAGAAAGGAGGGAGTATATACAATACTTTTCAAAAAAAAAATTACTATATACAATACATATAAATAATACTGTGTTTTACCTAGTGAAATATACAATAAATGGTCTAAGTCACACGATTCATTCGTCTAGCTTTATTTTACACAAGACAAACCATGCAATCCCCTCCACCACCACACTAAATACTAGCTAGCAAGCTAGGTTTCAGTTATTATGATATAACCTCCTAAGCAAATACGCCGGACAAAAGACCACTCGATCGATAATTCTTCAAGGTCGTACGTATGTCGTCTTTAGCTCCTTCGTGTGAAACCTCTGAAGTATTTTTGTGACCCCTGCACTCCTGCATGATTTATCCACTTTAGTAGTGCGGTTTCTTTGCAAAAATAGGCATACAGCCTTTCGCTGTAATAAGCTCTCTTGCAAACCAAAATGGCTAAATAATCATGACTTACCCTTTGACCTGCAAGACGAGGGTAAGGTAACTTGATCAACTCATCGACTAGCTCACGAAACACAGCTAAATACTTACATCATCCATGGCGGTGCCCATCGCTTTACATAGGTTCGCCGCCGACGTCACGGATGACGAAACAAGGCAAGAAAACCGCCAACCACGGTGATCACCGCCATCGTCCACACGGCCACGGCGACGGGCCAAGAGGGCATCGCCGCGGCCACTTTCCACGAGAACAACACGGTGAGGAGCGTGCAAAGCGCCCAGACCTCGCGTTTTTAGCCGACGCCTCCTTCCGCCGGCGTTGTCGTCGGCTGCCCCGGCGGGCGGCGGCAAACGCTCATAGGCGCGGAGTCTGCGGAAGAGAAGCAGCAGCGTGGTGTAGCTGGCGCCCACGAACGCCACGGAGCCGACGTCCCCTGCAGCTGCAGCTGCAGCTGCAGCTTTGTAAGCGGACACGCCGGACGTCATGGTTAAGAAGCTCAGGCCTGCGAAGTCGAGGAACGCATCGGCGCCGCCGACTCGCTCCATGCGCTGATCGGAAAACTTGCAGCGTGTTGAGGTGTCCTCATGTCACAATTCACAAGACACAGGATCACAGGATGAGAACAGCTGGTTGAGGCGTGAATGCGCAGGCAGAGGTTTTGGGTATGTGTAGTGTTGCGTGTATATATAGAGCAGGCACGGCACATCTTGCTTCGCAAGGAAGGACGTCAAAGAGTTCCTTCGGTCAAGAACGCAACGTGTTGCTATATGGCCCAATAAATATGTGCAACCGCCATTGACTAGATGACCTTGGCATTTTCTTGTTACACAGACCAAGTTTGACGCCTGTCCCAAGATGCTCGGTGAATCATCAACCAACGACGACGACTAGTGAAGTGGGGTTATGGTCGATATCGCGGGGTTCCACACGGTCGGTGATAGCGAGGACATTTAAAGAGTAAATTGGCTGTGGAGAAAACCCGCGCCAGGGCATCCACGCCGTTTTTTTTTTCTCCTGCCTGTCCCTGGCCGTCCGATTTTGAGATCGACGGTCCTCCTGTCTTCCCAATGTCAAATATATACCATCTCCAAACCCTAGCTCTCTCACCAATCCACATCTGCTTCTCCTCTTTTTTCTTCTCTCTTGGCGGCGGCTAGGGCGGGGCGAGCCCCAGACGCGCGCTTTCCGGCGACGACGCTGCAGCCCTCCGGCTCCGGCGAGTGAGCCCGGCACAAGGCTTGCTGCGACGGTTGGGCCCCCGGGCGCTGCAACCACGGGCGGCGGGTGGTGGCCTCGGCCCGCGGGCGGCGGCGGCGCAAATCCTAGGGAGGCCCTCGCGCGGGGCGGCGGGCAAAGGGCGGGCGGGCCTTGCTGCGGCAGCCCCTCCTCTCTTCTTCTCTCGGCGGTGCGTGGGTGCGGCGCCGCACACCGGGCGCAAGCAGACTTCGGTGGTGGCGCTGGTGCGGGTCTTGCGCCCCTACAGTGGTGTGTCGTTGTGGTGACACGGGCGTGTCCCGGCGGTGGGCGTGGCGGCGCACAAGGCGTGGCTGGCCTCGGCGGTTTGGCGCAGTCGTGGGGGTGAGGCGGCGTGCTTTGTCCTGCCACAACCCTGTCAGGTAGGCAGCCAGCCCCAACCTTTTCCTTACGTCCGACTCCATGGCTAAATCCGGTGCTTTCATGACTCGATTCATCCATTTTCACCGGATACGTAGGACAGTGGTGAGCAAGGTATTGCCGAGCGGCAGCGGTGTGGTGATGTGCCGGCAATGACTTGGTGGAGGACTACTCTCTCTGACCTTGCGGCGAGCCACCTGGCCTTGTCTACCCTGTTGGGTATAGATTTTGCCTTTCCCTTTTTCATATATACATCTTGTGTCCATCCTGATTGTTTCATCCATTCTCTCAGAGTTTGGGTTCTCTAATTTGCGCACTGTTCACTTAATCCTAGATGATTCAGCTAGGTTTCTATGTTCCTTACTGTTTGACTCATCAAAAAAAAAAAAATATTTACATTTTTCTGAGTACATGTCAGTTTGATTCATTGCCTCACACAATTCCTACAGCATAGTTCGCATTTTCATATGTTTACTCAGCATTACAGTTTTCTTCTTCTTTGGCTCCAAGAGAAAAAAAAGTAAGCATATATATGTACATACACATTTATATGTTGTAGGAATTTCCTCCTGTGTTTCCTTGGTGCCTCTCCTGCTAGAGGACTTCTCTCCCAACTCTTCCCCTACGTACGTGTGCTGCACTGGGAGGCATGGGTTCTAATTTCCCCAAATTTGCATATACATGGACCTCAGTTCTATGATTAAGGACTGATTTTTTTTGTTCAGCAAGATGTGAACTGCATCCCATTTGCTCGATGGAATGCCCATATGAGATGTCGTAATACATACTATCATTTTTATAGCCTGCATTTCATCTGCAGAGGTAGCTGGAAGCTACTCCAACAAAGGTGTATAGTTTTCCAAATCTGAACTCTAAATTACTCAAGAAATTATTTATTTGCAGATCATCTTCTAGCTGTGGATATGCTGGAAGCCATCTTGCAATGGTTAGTTTGCAGTGATTGGAACCATGGGACAACTCTTTTATCCTCTTCCATATATTGTTTTGGTAAGGTAGACTTGATTGATGGGCATCATTCACTTTCTAAGTCTAATAGTATATTCATATGTGCATGATGATATTATTTTTCTCCTAATGGAGTGAATGAATAATGCCAATATACATGGAATGGATATTCTAGCTACATGGTAATTTTGTTGTTGGTTGCTCTATCGTCCACCCTTGAGTTTTGTTTGATTCTTGATCAAGAGCTTTCTTTTGAACTCTAGGCTAAATTACGTCATTAGCAATTTTGCCTTGCAGTGATTGGTCCCCTGGTGGGAACTCAGAGAATAATCGGTGCATTTTTTACCTCCATGTTTTTGTCCAATAAAATTGGTATGACCACGCATGTTTTGACCGAGTGGTGCCATTATGATCGGAACAGGCATGAGGCTTATAACTCATATAGGTCCATTAGATGAGTTCCATAACTTTTATTACCGGATGTCCGAATAGTTAATTTATGATTTCAGTTGCCTCATTGTAGCACTATGTTATTGTGATCTAATTGCATTTCTGTAACCTAACATCCGAAAAGGTAAATCAGGAAATGATTCATATGCATATAGCATGTTGTTCTATGAGTAGTCCACCACGTTTCGATGTCTTTGATGATAGTTTTTGCAAAATTGCCACACTTATGTGAAAGAATATTACCAATTTCTTAAAGAAAAACATCTATCACCTAAGTGCGTAACATCCTGGAAGTTGGCGGTGTGTTTATAGTGTGGTACACATCCCCTATAACCTTAGGCTATGTTTGATTCTTCTAAATTGAATGGTACTTTTCGGATAACCTGCCGCTATTTATTCTCATGAACTAATTTAGACCACCAAGCATTTGTGCTATGCTTTTATCGGTTTGTGAAAATTGAGGAATTGTGAAGAATTGCCTTTTGAGAAATGTATCTACATGTTTTTAAACCGACAGGCAAGATATTTTGAGAGATAGTCAAATTGTGTCAACAATTCTCTTGTATGCTTCTAATTTAAAGCAAATTTAGGGAATCTTTGGCTTCAGATTTGTTCCATATAGTTGTAGGGAAGTATATGTATGTACGTAGCATCTTTGGTTCTTTGAAAAATACACTTTGCAATTAGAATATACAGGTGCGGATCTAGGAAATTTTCTAACGGCCGTGTTGTATTTTTCAGTCGGTTTTGCAAGTGGCGTTGCACCATTGCAGAATTAGATGTGCTGTAGTTTCCTCTGGCTTAGGTTTGTGTTTTTTCCCAAGATGGCAGCACTATCTCGAAGAAACCGGGTGGATCCCTACACACAAAAACATTGCGGAGGAAAAGGACCACACTCCCGGGTTATTCAATCATCGTCTTTAAGCCGCATCACCTATGCATCCTCTCGCCGCTACGTTTTTCGATTCAGGTTCCAAAGGTGATCGGCATCAATCCAAAAGTCATCTTCGCTACGGCTGCAAAATGGTTTGCATCTTCGAAAGTGAAACAAGAACACGGTTTCAGCATCGATGATGATAGAACTTATGTCACTAAGATAGAAATTGAGAATATCTTTTAAGATTTGTGTACTATTTGGACACCTCATATCCAGGATTTGAAATCCAATTTATGTACTCTATGCATCATGGAACATATATCTAATGTTTGAACATGTTGCAAGTAGTTTTAGAAATTGAGTCTTCTATTTAGCGTGTGTTGCCTTTGCCTTTTTTTTGTTGGGGCTAGCAGGGCTGAGTAATGGTAACAAATATGTCTATTCCATTAACCGGATAGAACCGTAATATTCATTCATTCTCAACCTTACTCAATTTTATAGATAGAATCGTGGCCATTACTCGGCGCGATGGGCGCGCGCAAATCAATAGTATATTACTTGCGAGAGAGGTTTGTGTTGATACTGGGATGGTACAAGAGTCGTAGCTCTGTTTTTATCCACAGGCAGGTGAATAAGGAAGCAGAACAATTGTCAAGGGGCTCATGGCGCAATGACAAAGGCCATTGGTTAGGGGCTCCCACCTGGGGTTCAAATCACGGATGCGACACTTTATCCCCGGATTTATTTCAGGATTTTTCCCGCTATGCATTAAGTGGTAGGCGACGTCCCGTCGATAGCGCAGGCGCGTGGTGACTTGAACTTCAAGATTTGCCGGCTCGGCCCTTCGAAGGTGCTCATAGGGGTAGGATTTACGTGCGTGTGTTGTTGAGGGGTGAGTGTGCGTGCGTGTTGAGCGCTGCGTTATGCTGTGTAATCTAAAAAAAAGGAAGCGAACAATCAGTTCATGCATTCCCATTTTCAGCCCGGTGACACGCGCTTTTCGGCCGCCCGTTTCTCATTTCCGTAACCGCCCCGGCTTGAGTTGCTTTTGTCAACCATGTCTCGGCCACCATCGGGATAGCCGATACTCGTGATGGGGCCTTGTTCTCGTAGTTATGGTCTCCACGATGAGGTTTAAGGTGTTTTGCGCCCTTAATAAGCGACATCACTAGAGCTGCAAACATGCATTGGCTAATTGTTACGTCAGCAGATTGTTCTTCACACCCCTCGCGTCGTCGCGGCAGGCGACTTCGAGGCGATCCCGCCGCTGCGCGCTGACCCCCCCGGGCGCCGCACAAGCTCATCGGCCACCGCGGGCCCCACCGCGGCGCCCAAAAAGGCCTCCCCGCAGCTGTGCCATCCTCCCTTCCCTCCCGGGTAGCGTAGGCTTCCCGTTCTCCCCGAGGTGGCCAGCGACCGACACATGCCCTCCGGATCCACGCTTCCCCGCCCAGATCCGGCGCCTCTCCGCCCTAGATCCGTCGCTCCGGGGCTGATGGCCGAGGTGTACGGGCTCCGCTGCGCCCGCCTCGCCGGCTCCGCGAGGGGCGGTACCGCGGCTCAGTCCCGAGGCCGATCAGAGCCGCCTCCGTCGTCGGTTGTGGCTATCGCCCCTCCCTCCCTCCCCCGACCCTCCTCCATCCACATCTAAGCTCCACCCCTCCCATGGTGGTCGACGACCGAATGGCCGGGTCGGCCCGATTCAGCGCTCTCCAAGGCGGATCCAGTACCTACCTACCAAGATCCGTGCATGGGGAGCTGGCGGCGCGACCGGAGGCAGCAACCCATCCCCGTCGCGCCGACGTGGCTGCTAGACCGGTCGGCGCAGCCGGTGGCCGTGGGTCCGCAAGACGCGGCGGCGCTTCATCGTGCCGGCCACGGGAGGTGTGCCCATCCACCTCCTCCGTCCACGGTCCCCCCGCACAGCGGTGCTCCTCCCCGCTACGCACCGTGGTGGTCCTTCTGGTCGGCAGCGCGAGGCGGTCGACGGAATGCCTCGACCACCGATATGTCGCCTCGCTTGGCCATTCGTGAGCCGCCCCCCGCCGTCTTCGCGGCGCGCTCCCGCCGCCACGACGAAGTTCGAGAGGCTCCGCGACGTGTGGAAGCGGTCGGGCGCTGTCGCTGCCAGATCCCATCGCCGGAGAGTCCGGAGGCTCGCGACGCGTGGCGGCGTCGGCGCCAGGTGCGCGCTCCCATCGCCGCGGCGGCGTCCGAGAGGCTCGACGTGTGGAGACGGCCGGCGCGTCGGGCAGGTGCCTCCCCGCCGTCCGAGCGAGTCCGACCGCTCTGCGAACGCGGTGGAGACGCTGGCGCCTGCCTGCGACATGCCTCCTCCTGTCGCGGCGAAGTCCGAGGGCCCGCTGGTGTGGCGCGATCGGCGCTGCCGGCAGACGCCCCGCTGCCGCAGCGAGCCCGACCGCTCGCGACGGTGGAGACGGCCGGCGTTGTCGGTGCGGCGCCTCCCATCGTCGCTGGCGAAGTTCTAGCGGCTCCGCGGCGTGTGGCGGCAGCGATATTTGTGGCGGCAGCACGACGTCCTCATCCGGCGGCAGCTCCCTCCACAGGTTCTCGGGCGAAAGCTTAGCCCGGATTACTACGGGCCGTGGATGTAATCTCCTTCTTGAAGGCATCATTGAAGAACCTCGTGTGCTGCTCCTTCTTCGACCACCCCGCTCAACTCCTTAGCACAAAGACTCGAGCAAAAGCTTTGTCAAGCTCCGGTGTTTGCTTGGCTGACGATGGTGGCCTTGTCACGCCACCCACCCCCGAGGCATCGCTCAAGAGTCCATGTGTTCGGGCGTTGTAATTTTCTTTCTGTCTTTATTGTACTTATGTGTGTGTGTCTTGTATGGTTTTAGTCCGGTTTTTCATGATTAACCGGACGACCAGGGTTTCTTCCTGTTGCCTAAAAACGCGGACTTTTTTTTTTGAAATATAAGTAGGTGGGGAAGCCCCCAAAAAAAAAAAAAAGTGGTCTTGAAAAAAAAAAAACATATTGTTCTTCACAGTTGCTTGTGTACCTAAAAGGAAAAAAACAAACTCAGGATGTGTTTGGGTTGAGGATGAAGTTGATGGGAAAAGTAACTGGATTGTCAAATCCAGCAACTCTCATGTATCGATCTTTGTCTCCGATCTGGGACTAGATTGAGTAGATCTCGAACGAAGAATAACGGCGTTGGTAATGAGGGCGAGGAACAGGAAGACCATCTAGCCTCCTGGTGAACAAGAGAGAGAGAGGCGAGGTTGGAAAACATCCCAAGCCATTCACGGATGGCGCCGGTGAAGCTCGATCTAGTTGTTAAGGACTTGGTTCACTGCGGCGAGGCTGGTGCAATTGCGGACTTGCGGTTGCTGGTCAGCGTCAACAGACGAGTAAAGTAACCGGGCTATGGATGCACTGCAGATTAATAATCTGAGTGTGGAGTTCGCTATATAAGCATGACACTTTTTTTTACGCCAAAATCTGTCTGGTCATGCATTTCGTTTCCAAAAAACCAAGCGGATTGTAGGGTATTGAGAGGGACCCGCCTCGGTTACTTGATTAATCACGCGCTAACGCCGTGGAAAACTACGTTATCCCATCTAGCAACGTCGTCCACTCAGCTTTAATTTTGGTCGTTTCCAAGTTGGCTTGACGAGTCAAGACTGCTACTATATAGACAATATAGTATCACAGGTCTGATGAAGTTTAGTCCGTATATATTATCATCGTGGGCATGCCTCTGTGCCAGGATGGATGGTGTGCAACGCGCAGCGCGTTGGCGTGTCGTGATGGTGGTGCATGGGAGGCATCTCACCTGATGGGTCAACGAGCGACGATCTGTATTGCAAAAATTGATGTTGGTTAAATTATGATCACTTTTGGATGGAGTGAGCACGCAGAGAACTGGAGGAAACCGAAGGGAACGATTTGATACCGTGCTAAACACATGCTCAGGATGACAATATATAAACTTCATGTCCTTTCAAAAAAAAATATATAAACTTCATCAGACCTGTGATAGTGTGATAGTATAGTATCAATACTTGACCATAGTAGCGAAGATTGTATACAATATACGTTATACGATACAAGCCCTTCAATTCAACGCGACGTCTGCAGGGTCCAGAGCACCAAGCAGCGACAGTGAAACAGGGCAACTCAATCTACACGGCGAAGCAAACCGTACTAATGGCTCTCAATTTATTTTTCTTGATACTTATAAGTAGTACTAGTACTATAATACTACGACGAACCACAATGTGCCCGAAGTCCCGAACCCATGCATGCAAACGGTACACATCTGCCGTCCCAGGTGCGAGTTCGCCGGGGCGAAGAAGTAGAAGAGGACGGCATCGGCCACGGCGACGCCGGCCCCTGACGCATCTGGAAACTGGTTGGCCACCGGCGTCATGGTGATGAGGAACACGCCGAGAAGGAGAAGCGCGAGGCCAAGGAGCGCATGCTCGGCGTTGGTGTTGCGGTTGCTGATGTTGTGGGTGAGGACGAGCCAACCAAAGGTAACTAAGATGCGGCCGGCGTAGAGGAGGCGGCGCTGAACGAGGTCGAGGAGCTCGGCGCGGGCGCCGATCACCTCCGGCTCCGGCTCGTCGGCCTCAGGCGCGTAGGCCACCGCCTTGTCGCCCATTTGCGTGGGTCGCTGGAGTGGCAGGCACGCTGAATGCAGTCGACTCGCCTGTGGATGCTGCTCGCAATGCTAACAGTGTGTTGCGTTCGGGAGACGAAGGTTAAAGATTATATAGAGTAAAATGCATGAATAGACCATTAACTTGTGCGGCTGTCTCAATTTGGGCCATTAACTTCGAAAGTGTATTTTTAGGTCTAAAAACTTTACTTGTAGTGCACCAATAGGCCATACCCCTTCAATTCATGTTTTTTCGCCTACATGGACAACATTCTTTTATCAAAATGTCCCCTTAAATCCTTCGTCCTCTCATTTAGTAGGCTTACCACCACATTGCACTCTTCTCGGGCATTTCATCGAGCACCCAAGGGGCGCGCCGCGCCGGCCATGGCTGCTGCTGAGCTCGTCGACGGCGTGCATGCTGCCCGTCGGCGGCTTCGGCCCCGGCCTCGGCCTCGGCCTGCGCCTTGCTGTGCCCCATTGGCGGCGGCCTCCACGAGCGCACTACCTCACCACCGTAAACCGCCCCGTTCTCGTGGTCTGGCGAACTCCGGCGGGCGAGCTTGCCCACGGCGTTGACCGCCTCGAGCTGCGACCATGGAGGTGGCGAGCGGCGGCGGCGGCAGCAGCACGCCGCGACGAGCGAGGGCGGGCAGCGGCGGCGGCGAGGGTGGCGTCCACCTGTGTTTCTCGCGCTTCATGGCCATCTTGTGCGCCGCCCGGCTCCGTGGCGCTCCGCCGCGCCGCGCCCGCCCCGCCGCATCACCATCCTGTGTGCGGCCTTCACGCGTCACGCCCATCCCACCGATTGTTCTGCCCGTGTGGAGCTCGCCGTGCCCGCCAGCGCCGCCGCCTCGCGCGGCCAAACAGGATGGCGGCCCTCCTAGAGCAGGTGTTCAGGAAGGACGTGGAGCTGCTCTGCGGCTGGCCGGTGTCCAGCTGCGACGTGGGGCTGCAACCAGCCATAGGTAGAAAACAGGACTGGGAATGAGAGGACGAATGATTGGAGGGGGTATTTTGCTAAAAGGACACTGTCCACGCAGGCAAAAAATATGAAACGAAGGGGTATGGCCTATTGGTGCACCACAAAAGTTTTGAACCTAGAGAGCGCCCCGCCGCACGGCTCCTCCCCCCCGCCGGCGTCTTCGTTGACGCCGGTGGGTGAGGGGAGCTGGCCTCCAAGCCCGGTGATGGCTATGGCCGGTGTCTTCGAGTAGGTGGTGTGTCCCCGGAGCTAGGGTTTGGGTTAGGTCTTTGTTAGGGTTTCCGATGATGGCGTTGAGGCGGCGGCGGCGTCGTTGTCCAGAATAATATCCTCTCGCTCTCTTCCCCGTCTCGACGGCGTTCGTCTCCGGCGCCGGCGATGAGGGTGTGGAGGTAAGGTCCGCTCTTGGATCTTGTTTAGGAGTGTTCGGCCGGGCGAGGTCTTTGAGCCTTGGTGCGTGGAGGCTCCCGCCCCTACTTTCGTGGATGCGGTGGTGGCTGCGGGTCTTCTCGGAAGATTGGTGGTTCGACCGATTCGCTTCACCGCTGACGGAGGATGCTATCGCCGGCTCCACCATCGCCGTTTCAACCCCGGATAGTGATCCCGATGGATGGGCATTCAACGACTTCTTCGCCTCGCGAGATCGGCGTCTTCTCGCAGTCCACCTCAACGCCCGGCGGTTTCCTCCGGCTTTTGGTGCTTCAGGTTTGGTGGCGGCGGCTGGTGGCGGCGGTCTTCGACGGAGGCGGTTAGCGGCGGTGTCCGCTCTCGATGGGTTAAAGGAACAGTTTGTAATTTTCTTATTTTTGGGGTCCTTATAGATTATAGGCGGGGTAGCTATCATTCGTATTCTTATATGGTGTACTTGTATTGCTTTTCCCTTAATTAATACAGGTATACTTTATCAAAAAAAGTTTTTTGAACCTAAAAATGCAATTTCAAAATTGATGGCCCAAATCGAAATAGCCGCACAAGTTAATGACCTATTCATGCATTTTACTCTCTGCACCTAAAACACGCCAAAAAGATATCGTCTGCCCCGGCTCCCATCGATTCACCCCTGCTCTTTCACCCGCCCGACTCCTGTACGCGCCCCTCTCCCTCTCTTCCCGGCTCCCGCACCCGTGCCCCATCCCCCTCGCTTCGCCGCGCACGCGCCTCCGCCCTCCATGCGCGAGGCTGCGCTGGGCCGTCCACCTGCTGCTCCCCCATCCGCCTCCCCACCCACTCCTACGACTACCGCGCCTTCATCCTCATCGCTGGCCGCCTCACACCAGCCTCGCTCGCCGTCGCCAACGTCGGGCCCGGATTCAGGGACCAGTACCACGCCTTCACTGCTGAGTCGCCAATACTCTGGCTGCCGTCGGCTCCTGCGCCTGGGCACGCTCACACCGTCGGGGAACAGAAGGCGATAGATGAAATGGTGGACGGGTTTGGGGTCGGGAGGCTGCAGGGGTCCTCGCCCCTGCGGCAGGGTAGGCCGCCGAGATGGATGAGATGTACGCAGGGATGCTCAGTATTCAGGAAGCTGCAGACGCTCGCCAGCGAGGTGGAGAAGAACAATCTCAGTGTGCGCCAGCAGGTCTGGTTCTCCAATCCCGTGATTCCTGTCTGTACCGTTGCTTACACTGTCTTGTTCTACAACCTAGAATTGTGGATTTGTTGTTGGATAGAGAGACTGGAAATTTGTAGTGGTTGCCTTCATGTAATGTGGATTCTTTTGTCAATGTGGGAAGCTTATATAAGCCTTGGATACCTGGGTTTGATTGTTAGGCTCCAAAATTGTGAATTCATGCCTGTAGTGTTGATGTTCATCATGGATTTCGATTCTCCGTGCAAAACTGTGATTCTGTGTGATTGATTGGCATAAGAATTATACTGCCTTCTGCTAGAATTCTGCATTCTTTGATAGGAATTTGTAGTGGTTGCCTTCTTGCAATGTGTTTTTTTTTGTCAACGTGTGAAACTTAGATAAACCTTGAATAGAATGAGTTGTCAAAAAAAAAACCTTGAATAGCATGGTCTGATTGTAACTATAATCCAGATTTTTGGTTGCCTAAAGTGTGTTGTAGCGGTACATTCGGCCATTTAACAGAAGGCAACTATGGGTTCCACTCAGCATTCACCATAGATTACCTGAATTCTCCCATGCACTCTTTTGTTTTGAACCAGCTGAATGCATTAGTATAGAACTATCCGGTAACAGGCTAGGAGGCAGTTGCACAGTTGCACTATCTATTAGACAGCTCTTCGTTTTTTAAGTAAAATCTGTTAGAATCTTGATTGCCTCCAAAGCCACATCAGATGGGCATTGCAGGCCTGCAACTATTGTATTATTTGATTGTATTTGGCAAGACATGTCACCTACTAAAACTTGGGGAGGGAGGGAGGAGAGAGGCCATAAATGGATGACACGAAATGGTGTTTTGAATTCCTTAGTTGCTTAGGCCTGTTTGAATAATCTATATTTACAGTTGAACAAAGCCCTAAGCTGGCATGTCATACCAATTGCTTCCATTTTACAGGAGCCTGAATATTCAAGGCAGATTTCCTGTACTCTCCCGTGCATTCCTTGTTTTGTCTAAGGAGCACTACCATTAGACAACTCTTTTTTCTTTCTTTTTTGGCGAGGAGTAACTCTTCGAATCTTGGTAGTTTATTAAGTCATCAAATGGGCACCGGGGGCTTGTAATAATTGCTCTATTTATTGATTGAAGGGGGGAAAAGGAAACAAAAACCTCAATTCTACCATGCCAACATGAATGATCCAAAATGCAGCAGCAAGCCAGTCACTTGTGGACTGTGTTATAGAGATCTTCAGAGAGGGATGTACCGTCCATGGGGGACTTCAAATGTTGGAAAATGGGACGATGGCTTATGCTGGGCGTCACCATTAAAATGTTTAGTGAGCTTGTGGCGATTGGGATTTTGCTAAAATAATTCTTGTGAAGTTTTAGGCTTGCTGCTTTCTTCATGACAAGCTAATGCAGTAGATGGTGAGTTGAGGGAAGAGAGATCGATGAAAAATGACAAAGGCCTATTTATGTAGTTTCAGACTCGCACTTGTTTCTTTTTTGTTGGTTGTTAGTTATTACATTATGGGAGCACTACATTTGGGACCCTGTCAAAATTACCCCATAGGCTGGGGCTTCGTAGGGCCTATCTATCAGGTTCCAAATTCTTAAACTACCATAAGTGCTTGCTCTCTGTTATACGTTGTTATTGAAATGACTTGGTCTGAAAACTGAAAAGATTAATCCTTTGTTGCATAAAAAAAGTTGGAGCTGTTATCCTCTGATCAGATGTTCCCTGCCTATTTTTAGACGTTTTTATCCTTATCTGTACCATAACTTTTCTGAATTTTGACAGAAAATGGCTGGAACACTGCCCTTTTTATAAGACCATGGAATTAGTACTCTAAGTAGTACCTTGGTGTTCATCCTTAACTGATTTGTATGCTACAGGGTAACAGTCAAAGGTAGACACAACGCTACTTGTTTCTATTTTCTTATTAACCACAAGTTTTCTTGTGCAATTAGTACTCTAATTAGTACCTTGGTGTTCATCCTTAACTGGTTTGTATGCTACAGGCTAGCAGTCAAAGGTAGAAGAGACAGTGACAAGTTTGAAGCACAGACCTATAAGGTGTCGCCGTTTATTCAGTTAACTTTTTTTGCGTTTAGGTCAGATGCAAATCAATGCCTCACAATTTTTTTTACTTGTGTTCCCTACGTATCTTCCTCAAGGATATAACCATCTGCATTGAGATGTAGTATGATAATTGTTATGCTTAAGTAGGAACTATTTTATTGCATAGTTTTTCTTGTGACATGAAATTGTGATATGATACTGTTTTACATTATCTTTACACAATGAATCATGTAATTTTTTTATTTACTCCCGTTGCAAACGCACGGGCACTCGCCTAGTCAAGATTATATATAGAAAGAAGAGAGATGGGGGTATCGTCCGGTCGGGGCGTCGCAGTCCACACGCAGTCCACATCAGGGCCATGAGACGATCGACTGAGCGAGCGAGGGGGAGGGGGTCGTGTGGCATTTAATAATGTGCGATGACCACCCGTTTTCGACACAAACTAAATCACTATCGATACAAACGAACTAACGCAAGTCACTATTTTATCTGAAAAATCCCAACAAGAAAAGGAGGACAAGAGGGACCCAAGACAAATGCCCCACGAAAAGGCGGTCACTTCCGTTGGCCATGCCGGAGCGCACTGTACGCAATACGGCAGAGTTGTTTCGGATGGTTCCAATTCCAATTAGGGTTTCAATAAGCTCCTTTTCTCTTGCTAAACGTGCTCCTGCTTTCGAATTTTGACTTTTGAGGACGACAATAGATGATAAGCATCAAGCATGTAGCATCGCAGTTTTCTGTACTTTTCTGAAATATAAGATGTCAAACAACCGGATCATAGCAAATGGACTAAAATTTATGGAGTGGCAGACCCAGCTTTTTGAGCTAGGGGGTGCAACGAAATCAGATGCACATACTACACGTGTTCGTGGCTTAGCTAAAATCTGTAAAATCAGAGATCGATCCAATGTCATCCTCATGTATGTATGACAGGCGGACCACAGAGGGTCGGCCCTTGACCCCCTTGGGTCTGCAACTGAATTTATGTCAGGTGCCGTATCAAATGGCCAAACCAACTAAAAGAGAGAAGTACACAACAGAGCTGTCCTAGGTGCAAATGGGCCGTTTTTTTTTTTTTTTTTTTGTCGACCGCCTGAGCTTAGCTTATCAGCCATGTTAAAATATTTTCTCTCACAACAGATCATTCGGATTATCAACTCTAGAACGATCCAGCCAAGAGGGTGGTCAAGCCAAGTGTAGGAGGAGCATCGCCAGCGGTCGAATTGGCTCCGTGAAATTTACAAATGCACCTTATTCAGCAATTCCACACTACGTTCTCAAGCTATTAAAATATTTGTAGGCATATAGCGTGTTCTTTCCTTGAGCAAGTGAGGCAGCTCTGCCTTGTTCATTAAAGTATATAGGAACGTCCACAGCGTTCTCTGTTGGGTTGTACCTTGCCCAATAAACTAAGTTGTCCTGTTATGATCCCATTGCCATAATAGTTATTAAATCTATTTTTTTATTAAAAATTGTCCCCTCTACTGTTGTGAACAATACATGAACTAGCCTAAGTTCGGAAAACACTGTATGGATCTATGACTTACACATGAACAAAATCAACGATTTAAGACAAACACGCGGATATGTGATATCAGCAACAGCCGTGCGTTCTTGGCGCCAAGCTTTTTTTACGATGGTCCTTGCTGCATCCAAAGCAGGTTAATTAGGTGTCCACGATGAGGTTTGGGCGTTTCCCCTTTAACTGAGTGGATCTGAATGGCGCTGCTTCAGTAGAGCACTAGCGCAGCAACTCAGATTCCTAATCTACATGCTTGATGCTTATCAACTGGATTGTCAAATCCGGCAACTCGCATGTACGTACAGTTCACTGTAGATTAGGAATTTGAGTGCTGGAGTTCGCTAAGCAGCACATTTTTTAGGCGAAAACCTTGAGCGATTTTCCCAAGACAATTTTACAGCGAAACGAACGGAGACTTTTACAGAGTCAGAGTGTAACCTCGGAACTGGGAAAACGCACAAACCCAAGGAAATTTGATAGGCAGGCCAAATTCACAAATAGGAACCCAGTGATAGTGCAAAGTAAAAGCCCAAGCCCAACCGCCCAAACCGCAAGGTGCGCGCGCCCATGGAGGGCAGAGCGAAACAGAGCAACCAATGCAACACAACGCAACCGAGGATTTTATTGCTACCACGGCGCAACACAAGGTGCGCGGCGCGCATCAGAACACGCATTGTTGATAACTTGATACAGGCCTGTCGTGCCGGACTCCCAGGAGCAAGCTAGTTCGGCGGCGCGAAGAAGTAGAAGAGGACGGCGCCGGCCGCTGCTGCCCCCGGAAACTGGTTAGGCACGAGTGACAGCATGATGAGAAACACGCCAAGTAGCAGAAGTGAGAACCCGACGACGGCGTGCTCGGCGTTGGGGGCGCGGTTGCTGATGGTGTAGGTGAGGACGAGCCAACCGCCGGCAATTAAGATGCGGCCGGCGTTGAGGAGGCGGCGGCGCTGAACGTGATCGACAGGCACGGCGTGAGCGGCGATCAGCTCCGGCTCGTTGGTCTGAGGCGCGTAGGCCATTGTGAGCGTAAGGGGCGGCGACGGCGAGTGGCGATTATTTGGGAGGAAGAGGAGACCGGCCGGACCAGCTGCGCCTGCGAACTGCGATCGGTGGCTGCTGCTCTTGGTTGGATGGAGAGTATATATATAACCGTCTCAGCCAGGAGGCAAAAGTCCCCTGGTAGGTTCCCGAAAACATTTTGATGGATTGTACCACTGCTCGGTGGGGCTCGCGAGTTGATAGATTGTACCGCGCCATCACCATCAGTCTCTGTCGAGAGAAAGGAGAAACGGATGACTTCGGCAGGGCCGTTCCGGACAAAACCGAGACGAGGCCCTGTGCAAAGTTTGAGGAAAGCTAGTCGCGTAAAGCTTTAGCTATCAAAGTCGCGCATAGTTCAACATACAAAACCCGAACCACCACCGTTAGAACCGGTGATCCATGTCGTGTGTGTCCCGTCTAGCCCGTGGCAGCTCACCGTTGATTATGTGAGATTGTAATGTAAAACTCTAATTTCTCTTAATGAAGAACGTGCAATAAGCATGTTTTTTACGCTATCGAGATAGGATAATAAATGATATATAAACAATAACATATTACATTACATTGTGATAAGCTCTGAATTTTGTACCTATTGAACCCTTCGTTGCATAATGGGTTACCTGAACAACATCTTTCTTTTGGTGTTCTTTGGAATGAAATCTTCAATAATAGACTCATAGACGAGGGGCCTCTCTCATCCGGACAAATGTCCCCTTTGCGATCAAGTCGATGAGACAATAGTACACCCGCTAACGCCTTGTGGTGGCAAGACAAATTTGGTTCACCAAAATTGGAGTTACCAAACTCTAGTTATGAATTTCAAAACTAACGAAAGGCCGGATTCCTAACAAAGTTTCGTTTTGAGACCAGATTCCCATTTTTTTAAAAAAAAAAAAAAAAAAAAGAGGCCGGATTCCTAAGACAAACTTTTTTCAGGTCAAATTCCTAATTCTCGCGACAAAAATAGGCATAGTCCGAACCCCCGGTTCGGCCAGATTCCCACCGAGCCCGTTCGGCCCCATCTTTTGGTCGGTTGGTAGATACCGCCTCCCTCAGTCGGGTTCCACCGGTGCTTGCCGTGTTCAACGAACCTAGAAGGCGGTATTGAGGTCGGTTTGGCTCCTTCCATGTGGGAGGGACATCTTCCAAAGAGCCCCCTCTCCTCTACCTATAAAAGGAGGCCTCACCTCCTCTCTCAACACACACCTCACAAGAACCACTCTCTCCCTCTCTATTCTTCTTCTTCCTCCTCCTAGTAGGATTAGTAGTAGATTAGAGATGTGGAGCTAGGCAAAGCTATCAAGGAGGGCTTGGCTCCTTGGAAGATGGACTCCTGAAATAAATCTCTCTATGATATTCTTCCAAAGCCTTGCCCTTATCTTATCTTGGTTGTGCATTAGAATTAGAGCCTTCATGTTATTTCTATGCTTCATGATTTATCTTATGATCTAACATGTTCTCTTGACATGATCATGACATATGAACTAGTCTATAGTTTCCATGTTGTGATATAGTCATATAGAACTTTATGCTTAAACCATTCATGCAATATAATTGAGTAGTGTCGGGATTGAGCTGAGGTGGCGGTTCGTTGTGGCCTTCGGGCCTGGTCCATATCTTAGCCCGTCCATCCGGAAGGGTGGGGGTCTGCAGGGGATATGGGTTGTACCTTAACACGCGGGCATGGTGCCTGAGTGAGCTGGGACCTTCGGATATGAAAGCAGGCTACGGTTGAGGGGGTAGGCGGCTGGGTCGTGACAAGCCTTGACCGTCCCTTGAAATCCCCCCACGTTCGCATGTGATGTAGGAGTTCGTAAATGCCTTGGTGGGTAGCAGACTACCTGGTGGGGTCTCCCCGTCCATCACACTCTCAGTTCTAACCTCCTACTCATGAGTGTTGCATGACTATCAACTGGTTCTATGCACAGCCTTGACTAGAATATGTATGCTCCACTTAGGACTTTCTTTATTCCTTATTTATCTTTATCCTTGAGTTTGGTTTGAGTGAGTGTGTCAAGTTATCCTTTTACCATTCCCTTATATCCCTGTTATGAGCATTGGTCCTTTACACAAGTCATGTTATCTTGTTCGTGTCTCTATTAGATCCTTTTCCACCATGCCTTCCTTTGGGAAAATATAAATAACGATACCCTGAATACTTCCGGGTGAAATGCTACAATGATAGATCCGTGCGCTTGCGGATGAATATCTATTTTGGCAAGGTCTATCACCGTTGATGTTCCTAGTTTGATCACCGACATGGTGGTTTCACTTAGGAATCGTCAACGGCGCATTTCTAGCGCCGTTATTAGAGATGGGTTCTAAACCTGTTTCTAGTGATTGCGCTTTTAAGAAATGCAACAAGCATTTCGGCGCCGTTTCCGAGGAAGGCATTGGTTTTTTATAAGGCATCTTTTTAGAACATGTTCATCATGATATTATGCATGTGTAGTGACCTTTGTTTATAACAGGTTTATCTAAAAGAAAAAATATCTTATAAATAAAAAGCAAGGACATGTTGTCAAGTTAGTATGCACCTTCGGGTATTCTTGTCGCTAACCATTTTAGGTGGAGACTAAGAAGAACAAAGGGGCACGCGACGCTTGAAAACATGGGGGCTATATCAACAAGAAAACTTTGATGTTCTTGGGCTGAGGAACGCATTCAAAAAGGAGACCACGACTTTGCACACTTGACTTTTTTCATGAAAGTCCAAGTGTGTAAGGGAAGATGGAGAATATCAAGTTCCAAGCGCACCAAGGGAATCATAAAAAAGAGGAAAAAAAAAGAAGAGTCTGAAAAAAGTGATGAATAAGAGATTAGCCTCTCCTTGCTAAAAAAAAAGAAAAAAGAGAAAAAATGGTTGTCGAAAAAATAAAGAGATTGAAAAAATTATATATATATAAAAAAAGAAGAAAAAAATAATAATAAGAGGAGAGAGGAGCAGGTTGGCCCCACATGGTCAAAATAAACAATGAAGGCACTTGACTCCACCTAGCATTGCTTCCATACAAGCAAGAAGGGATCTTTCTCTCCCAAGTCCTTTGTCGCAGAGCACCAAGGTTTATGAATCATGCACATTCTTTGTGTGTGATTAAGCCTTGTTGCCCACCTGAGTGAGTTTGGTATGCCTCCCTCTGTTTCGGCCTGAGGAAGTCATAACCAAACCAAGATCATCACGCCACCAGCGCAGCATTTCTGAACTCTATCATCAAGCTGTCGGTCAAGTACACTCGTGCACGCAAAGGTCCAAGTAAAAAAAAAAAAAAAAAGAAAGAAAAGAAAGAAGAGAGTAAAGGGAAGGAGGAACATCCTCCTTTACACCTTTGTTACCACCGAGGCCCAAGGTCCATATACACTACCCGTGTGTATCACCTAAGCCTTATGGTGCGCCCGAGATGGATCATCAAACAACCACCATGGACGTTTCAACGTTCTTGCCTTCATGCGCGGTGGGTACACACACACTCAGGTTTGCAAAGGTAATAATTCACCAATTCTTTTTACTCATACCTATCTCCATATACAAAAAAAAAAATCATGTCTTCTCTGCTTATGAAATATGGTCTGGGTTTGGATGTGTTTACATGGATCCATGTGACACATCTATAGACCTTTTAAATCAAGCATGGTGCTTGGGTTAAAATGATCTTCTTTAATCAAATTTGGCATGGTGTCAAAAATTTGATTAATGAACCCAGGATCGACGTCACAAACAAAGAGAGCTATTCTTTGATGGAGATAAGCCAAGGCTAGACCCGCATTTCATTTTTTTATCTTAGCCTTGCTTGAATTTGAAAAGTTTGGTGAATTCTTTCTCGTCCTCCCTTGATAATAAAATTCTCAAATAATTTTTTGAAAAAAACATCTTGAAAAGCAAGTTGCTCTTTTGCTCCTTCCTGCATATGTTTTGAAATTTGGTAATCACGAAGGATGGTAAGTCCACTCGTGAATCTACCATATACTAACCATGCAGGAAGAACCAGAAAGCATGGGGTACAACCCCAATCCGATGGGCAGTGAGCTAGCTTGGGGGAGGACCATAACAAGGTAATGTTGTTGACGGTAACCAACTACATATTTTAAACGTCAACATTCTACCAAAAAGGGAGTAAAAAATGCTCATATACCTTTACTACTAATATATTTCCACTTGTAGTGTCTAGTATTTTATTTTGCAGGTTTATAATAAAAACAAGTGGAAAGCCGGCCAGAATACGCCATCCTGGAAAGCGCACTCTTGCAAATCACAAGCCCAGGAGCAAATCGAGCCAAACCACCAGAATTGGGCCAAGCAAAGCCCAGCCCACAACTTTTCAAGACGAAGGACGCCAGCCCACCGAGGCTCGGGCCAGGCCGAGCCCCTGAGGCGGTTTCGGCCCAGCCTCGGGGAGGTGGTTCATTAACCTTCCATCTGGGCATGACGGTGGTGGGATGGTCGGTTTGGTCAGAATAGGAAGGTGTACAAGGTCGGTTTTGTGTATTTTAGCACTTAGGCCCCTCCTCCAAGTGTATAAGTAGCTCCCCCTCTCCCTCTCTCAACACACACCACAAGGAGTTCACCAACCAGCTCACTACCTCTCTACCACCTCTCTCCTTCTTCTTCTTCTTCTTCTTCTTCTTCTTCTTCTTCTTCTTCTTCTTCTTCTTCTTCTTCTTCTTCTTTCTTGGTTAGTACTTGGAGTAGAAGAGCTACAAGGAGGGCTTGTCTCCTAGAAGAAAGTGCTTTGGTAATATACATCTTCTCATATGGTGCATTCTTCTTGCAAGTCCTTATTCTATGTTCTTGGCCTAACTTATGAACTAGAGTATAGTCTTGATCATGTTCTTGTGTTGGTATATGAACTAGCATATAGTTTACATATCATAATCATGACATGTTCATATCAGTTCTTCATCGATCATTGTATGCTTAACCTGATTAGAGGTGGGATAACGGTTCGTTGTTCCTCCGGGTTTGCTCTTGTTCTAGTCCGTCCATTCGATGAGTGGGGATCCTGGGGGGACAAGAGTAGTGCTCTGATATGCGGGCATGGTGCCCGGGTATTACGACACCTACGGATATGAGAGCATGCCACGGTTGAGGGGGTAGGCGGCTGGGTCGTGACAAGCCTTGACCGTCCCTTGAAATCCCCCCACGTTCGTATGTGATGTAGGAGTTCGTAAATGCTTCCCATTGAGCCGTATGGTATCCGGGGAGTCTCCCTGTTATCCTAGACCTAACCATGCTTAAATCATGTTTGCATATGATCCTAACTATTCATTTGTATGGCCATGACTAGATACATTAGATTACTCCATTAGGTTATTCATTTATTCTTTATCTATTTTCTTTATCCTTTGCTGGTGAATTTCTATGTGTGTGTCACACTATCCATGAACCGTGTATGCTTACCCCTGTTATGAACAAGTTGGTTTAAGCAAACACATGTTCCTCTATTCAGGTGTCATGCTAGTACACAAGCCTTCCTTTGGAAAAATATAAATAACGATACCCCGAATACTTCCGGGTGAAATGCTACAATGATAGATCCGCGCGCTTGCGGATGAAATATCTAATATGGCAAGATCTATCCCGCCGACGTTCTCGGTCGGATCACCGACATGGTGGTTTCACACGGGGATGTCACATTGGCGCATTTCGAAAGTGTCGTTATTGGGGATGGGTTCTAAACCTGTTTCCTTCCGTGATTGCACTTAAGAAATGCAACAAGCATTTCGTGCCGCTGTCGGGGATGGGTTTTTAACCCGTCTTTAGTGATTGCGCTAAGAAATGTCAACAAGCATTTCTCGCGCCGCTGTCGAGGAAGGCATTGTAAAAAGAAAAAAAACTAGCCGACTATGAATATGAAGCGTGTGCGTGGACACCGCTTGCTCATACAAAGCTAATCTTTTTATGTTTTCTCTTGTTGTGGATGAAAACAGGATAGTGTATGTCGGGTTTCCAAGCGCCGGAAAACTTCATCTCCAATCCCGAGGCACTCCTAAGGAAGAACAGGTCTCGTGCCGCTTCTTCTTCGCCGGAACCCCGACAATCGAGACCGGCATCCCCGCACCAACCATACCGCAAGCCATGGCCCAAAAGTCGCTTGCGTGATTTCTCTCTACTCCTCATTGCCGCCAACGTGCCCCACCGGGCCGGTGGTGAATGTGGCGGATAAAAACTTTGAGCCGCGCGACCGGGCCGATTACCATGGTGCGAGGGGCCCATTCTCAGATCGCCTAGCGAGGACGCGTCAACGCCATCTCAAAGCACTTCCTTGAGCCGTGCGACACCATCGTCATCAAGGACGCCGAGTCCGGCGTCATCATCGCCCGCTTGTTCCCTTTCTCCCTCGTGGGGAAGGAAAAACAGTGGTTCTACAAGGACAAGGAAGCTGTCAACACGTGGGCCAAGTGCTCCACGGCGTTCCTCGCCAAGTTCTTCCCCATGGGCAAAACCAATGCCCTGAGGGGGAGGATTGCCAATTTCGGCCAGACATCAATGGAACCCATTCCGAGGCGTGGGAGAGGCTGCAAGAATACATTCTAGCATGCCCGCACCACGGGATGGAGAAGCGGCTAGTGCTCCGAGAACTTCTATAATGGTCTCACAGCCATATCAAAGGGGCACCTCGACGCCGCTGCTGGTGGCGCATTCCTATCGCTCACCATCGATGAGGCAACAGCCCTCATTGACAAGATGGTGGCTAACCAGAGCTGGGGGGAGGACAAAACCCCGCCAAAACACAAAAAGGCATGCACACCGTGAAGGAGGCGGATCCGCTTGCCGCAAAAATAGATCATTCTTGTGAAGAAACCGGAAGAGCGCCTCGCCGACACTCGCACCCAAAGCGCCCAGTTTACGCCACGATGCTCACATGACTTGTGAGACATGTGGTGCGCTTGGCCACTCGGGGGACAATTGCCCCGAGACCCGCGAAGAAGCCGCCTATATCAACAACAAAGAACGGGTATCGCCAACCTCAAGAAGGGCTGAAACAACCACCCAGCCACCATTCCAAGGTAACCTGGGGGTACAACTCCAATTATAACCCTGGTCAGCCATCACTAAAGGACCTGGTGTTGGGCCAAGCCAAGATCAATGAAAACCTCACCAAAAAGATGAGCCAAACAGACAAAATCCTAGAAGGAGTGAACAACAAGCTCGAAGGGTTGACCTCAGCTCTGAAGAACCAACTGAGTTTCAATAAAATGATAGAGACACCTGGCCTGCATTGTTTGACAAGTGCCGATTAACGACTCGGGTAGGATCCCGTGGAAACATGAGACCTCGCACGAGTCGGCTTAACATGATATCTCTCGAGGCTCGCCAACCCGATGAGCTAAAGAAAATCCTTGTGAGCTCGCCATTCATCGCCAAGAAGGGCGACCCGGACGTCCACTTATCGGCTGCGCTATTGGCCCCCATGCCTTCGCCAACGCATTTTTGCGATCTTGGGGCCAGTATCAATGTGATGTCCAAAGCCACCTTCAACAGAATCCATGGAGGTACACTTACACCTGCCAACTTCGTCCTCCAAATGGCAGATCAAACAACAAGGCGGCCTAAGGGAATACTCGAAGACGTGCTCGTAAAAATACAGACGGAGTACATCCCCGCAGACTTTGTGATCCTGGATATGGGCCCGTCAGAGGATACGTCTCTCCTCCCGGGAGGCCGTTTCTCTATACGGCCAAGGCGTATATCCGCATGGGGAAAGGCTTCATAGTCTTCCACGCCGAGTAAGGCGGTAAAGTGCCCATTTATTGGGTACAAATGACGATGCACCGAGAAGAAACGGGCAAGAGAAGCCGGTATGGTGCATCAAAGGATCTCGACTCGAGACCCTCGGGCGTGGTGCTTCCCGCCAATAAACAGGGGGAGAGTCGGGCCGACTATAAATAACCCGCCCCTTTGCCAACAGGTAAATTGGCATTAGAAAAAAAAAAAAGAGAAGAATCTCTCTCTCTAAAATATATATATATAATAAAAGAAGAGAAAGAGAAAGAAAAGAAAAAAATAAACATATAGTTATTTTTAAAAATAATAAAAATAAATTTTTATAAATAAAATAAATTCTTTCATGAGAAAATAAAGAAAATTATTTGCTAAATAAAAAGTATATACAAAAATATTTTCAAAATAATTTTTCTATTTAAAAATAAATTTATATTTGAAAATTTTTGGAGAAAATCAAAAAGGAGAAAAACGGTCAAGCAGGTAAGCAGCAAACAACGGTCACAAACTTTTCATGACCGTTTCGCACGCCCGCCAAAGCTCAACGGTAAGCGGCCTCGAGGCGGTGCGCGCGCGCACCTAGCTGGCCGCCGCACGGGCCCCGCCCGCCAACGGCTCCTATCCGTTGTGTGGAGCGGCCCGACCGCTTGCTCGACTATAAATAGCCCGAGCACCGGTGTGAGAGCTCACACCTCTCCATTTTCACTCTTTCTCACTCTCACACTCTCTCCCACTTGCTATACACTCCATTTTCTCCACCAAAAACTTTGTGCCAAGCAAGATCGCGGGTGTGAAAGTTCATACTTTCAACTAACCCTTGCACACCCGAGATCTTTGCCCAAGCATTTTTGCAGTAGCCATGAAGAAGGTCAAAGGAGCTTTACCGGGTTGAGGTCGTCAAGGCAAAGCTCATGGCGAACAAGCACAAGTTCCGCCCTCAACTTCGACGACCTAGAAGGCTCCCCATGCAAGAAGATGTTTGCGCCCGTCGGGAGGAAGAAGCTCAAGCTCCCCCGACAATCGACGGCCGATGCTCCGCACCTCGACATTCGTGGAGATCGGGGAGATGCAAGCATATCTCCTACTCAAGGACCGTGTGTTCTAGCACACGCCCAGACTCGACCCCGAGCTCCTCGAACAAACAGGTATGGATGTTGAAATTCCTATTCTTTTGAGAGCAGTTGGGTGGCAGGACATTCCCCCTCTCGAGGAGGAAGGTTCTCGCCTCCTGACACTCCAGTTTCTATGCACACTAGTAGAGGACCAGCTAGGAATTTATTTTTGCCTCTTTGGTAAACCTTTTCATGTTAAGTGGGCGGAACTAGCTAGTCACTGGGGTTTCAGTTATAGATGTGAACTAGACATAGATGCTGCTCTTCCTGAAGTAACCCAATCCGAAAGGTGGACCAAAACATTCCAGAAGATACCAGAAGACACCACTTGGAAGGTGGGACCCAGGTGTCATAGACCCCTGGCGATCGCCAGGAAAGGCCCTGGCGACCGCCAGGTGGGTCCCACCTGTCATACTCACCTTCTTAGGTCGGTTTCTAACCGACATTGGGATGAGATCTACACCATTGATCAAGGTCGGTTTGATCCAAGGGCTCCCTGTTCATCGCCTAGGGCTATATAAGCGACCCCCGCCCCTAGGGCTAAACCCTAATTCATTCTAATTCATACCTATTCATTATTCATCAAGTCCCATCAAGTAAAGACCCAAGTCTAGATACTAAGCCCTAGTCCCTCATAATAGAGCATTAGCCTACCTAGTTAGATCTAGAGGAAGTCAAGCTTGCCTTGGTTCCCGACAATCAAGAAGCGGGAGCCGAAGCTTCTCGTGGCTTCTCTCTTGTATCCAATCTATAAGTATTTGTGTTGGATTACATTTGTTATGACTTTATTCTATTCAATGATTATATTCTTAGTTATATGCTTTAATGCTTATGATGATTACATATCTAGATTAGTGAGATTGTCTTTATATTCAAGCATTGAGTCGTATAGCGCTCACTTAATGGACAATTGGGTGAGTGGTCAACAATGTGTAAACGTGGTGTTTATACAACGTTTGCTCGCGACCGCACCCTACATTTCGGGTCGTGTGGTAGATCGTGGTTGTGATGTAACTATTGAGTCCTTTGTAGTCCACCCCCGAGTGTAGGACTAGTGGAACGATATTGCTATGATGATCTTGTTTCATTCCCCGATCTTTCTTAGTAATGTTCACAATGTGTAGATATATTGCATCCTTGCCATGATAGCTAGATGTATTGCACTAATCATGATATTCATTGACATATGATTATGAATAACTTAGGAATATTCTTTCTACTCTCTATATACCATGTTAACAGCCATTATGATACTAGTGGCACACCATTATCTTAGACTTGGATAATTATCATTTATCATCATTCATATATCTTTATTATGTGACTTATCCTCGTATAAGTATTGTTTGAGGATATAGCTACTACGCATTATCATCATTGCAAGTGAATCTATCAAATCACTTAATAAATCATTCTTCTCTATCTCTCTTTCCTTCCATAACCTACCCCTTCCCTGTGATAAAATATAAATACGATACCTGGATAGACTCCCGGTGAAGTGCTACAAGTGGTGATTCTATCTAGCGCCGTCCTAAATTGGATCGTGTTAGAAATGTCAACAAGTATTTCTGGCGCCGTTGTTTCGGGAAGGGTGCTAGCCAAACCTAAACACATATACATGGAATTTAAGAGAGATCACTTGCATCACATAATGCATTGATAACCCATTATCTCAATACTCAAACGGGCTTACCCTTGTATGTCTACTTGTTTTTATCTTAATTTGCGGGGTAAATGTATGAATTGGAGTAACCGTCCAGGAGAATTACGTTGACAATCCTGAAGCATTAATCGAAAGGCAAGAGCTACACTCAAGAAACAACAATCAAGAACACAATTACCTTCCGATACAGACGTAGAAGAAATTAGGCGGAAGCCTATCACCGATTTTGAAGCCATGGTCGACAAGACACTTCGAGAATTCTCGGCTCAACCATGGCCAATGTTCGCACTCGTCCGGAAGTTGCAATTGGGAACAACACTTTGAGCTCAAGCCCGGACTCATCAACATGGTGCAAGCTAGCCAATTCGCGGAAAGGCACATGAAGACGCGAGTGCTCATCTCCAACACTTCTTGGAGATCTGCAGCACTTTCACCATGAAGGACGTACCAAAGGACGCCTCCTGCTACGCCTCTTCCCATTCTCACTCTTGGGGAAGGCAAAGCAATGGTTCTATGCTACAAAAGATAAGAACACAACTTGGTCCCTTTGCTCCACGACCCTTCTCGCCAAGTTCTTCCCTATAGGCAAGACGAATGCCTTGAGAGGGAGAATATCAAATTTCCAACACAACACGATGAATGTCCGGAAGCGTGGGAGCGCTTCCAAGAATACGATGAATCTGTCCCGGAAGCGTGGGAGCGCTTCCAAGAATATATTTCAGAATGTCCACATCATGGGATGGAGAAGTGGCTGCTCATGCAGACTTTCTACCACGGGCTCATTCCTAGTGCTCGTGAGACAATGGACGCTGCAGCAGGAGGTGCTTTCTTATCACTTACATTGACTCAAGCTACAGAGCTTGTGGAGAAGATGGCTTCAAACCAAGGTTGGAATGACGAACGTCAACCCCGCAAGAGAGGAATGCACCAACTCAAGGAGGTAGACATGCCGCCCCGCCAAGATGGACCTAATTATGAAGAAGCTCGAGGATAGAGATCCTCAACCCAAGGAGGTCATGCAAATTCTAGATTCCCGCATGACATGTGAAGAATGTGGCAACACAGGCCACACCGGCAGGAATTGCCCAGAGATCGTGGAGGACATCAACTACATCAACAATAACAACAACTATCGTCCTCAACAGAATCAAGGTTGGAACCAACAGAGGCCCAACTACCAAGGCAACTACCAAGGTAATTATCAAGGTAAGATTCCGGGCCAGCCGGAAGAATTAGAATCTGCAAATCTTGTCGATATCTTTAATGCAGGTCACTACTATAAAGAGTACGCACCAAGAAACATCTGGGTAGAAGATTGTACACCACCCAAGAAAGGAGATCCAGGAAGGCCGGTCATCACCATCCAGATAGGACCACAAACCTTCGACAATGCGCTATGTGACTTCGGCTCAAGCATCAACATCATGCCTAAGGTAATATATGAAAAGATTAATGGTGAACCACTATTGTATACAACAATGTGCTTACAGCTGGCAAATCAGTCACTATGCTACCCTAAGGGAATACTTGAAGACGTATATGTGGGAGTTGGACACCCTTACGTAGCAGCAGACTTTGCAGTCGTGGAAACAGGAGGAAGCGAAAGATCGATGATCATTCTTGGTCGCCCATTCCTAAGTACAGCTAGAGCTATCATCTACGCCGACAAGTGCGAAGATTTGTTTCAACATTAAAGGGAGGAAGGAGAGATTCACTTTCAAGAACAAAACACTCACCTCTCCTGCTCACCAGCAATCCTCCTACTCATATGAGTTGACACCAAAACCAAAGGCCAAGACCACCAACAAGAATAGAAAGAAGAATAAGGATAAGTACAAGAAGGCGCAGCCTACAAAGGTAATGGTGATCAACAAGGTAGGTCATGAAAATGACAATGACCATCTACTTCAGTCTCAATGCTTCGCAAGCAAGATGATCCAGTACTCCTACCATCGCATGCTCCATAAATTATTTGACCTTCAACAATACCTTTTTGCGATACGGGGTCCGGCATCAACTTGATGGCAAAGGTAACATATGAACTATTATTTGGAAAATTGCCCTTGCAACCAACATTTGTGCAGCTACAGATGGCAGACCAGTCAGTACGGTTTCCAGAAGGAATTGCTAAAGACGTACCAGTCAAGATTATGAATCACTATGTCCTCACCGACTTTATAGTCATGGACATGGGAGAAGATCTGGATCCTCCAATAGTGCTGGGGAGACCATTCCTCAACACTACACGCGCCATCATCTACATCCATACGGGAGAAATTCACTTCCGATTCCCTACAGAAAAGGTACGCGTGTACTTTAATAGTTATACTAATTATGAGAAACCCAAGAAGAGCAGGTCAGCTCGTCGCCGCCAAAGGAAGCAAAGTGGATCATGGATCCAGAAGAAGAAGACAACACGGAGGTACCAGTAGATTTAACGACGGGATTAAACCTGAAAGAATACGAGAAAAGCTATGAATGATACAGCCATGGAGGTAAAGTCCCCTACACCTGAACCAAATAATCCAAGAAAGAGCCCACCAACTAAGCAAAGGTGGAGGAAGAAAAAGACATCTCCCGGATCATCATCGGAAGAGACAATAGAATCATCGGTGCCACCGATCGTGACAACCGACGTACCCTGGGAGTGAAGAGCCGAACTAGAAGTCCTATTCGGAGGACTCTAATCGCCGAACCCTCGCCGAAAGGTAACTTCGGTATTTATCTATATTTAATTCCTAGCATTGCATATTTATCTTTCCATATCATGTTTATCTTTAGCATCATATATTTGCATTTGAAAACAACAAAAAATATTGCATGCTTTAATCCTGAAGCCCCATGTGAGTAACCCCGAGGCCTAACCATCCTCAAGGATATTTCTTGTGGTGGCTTAAAAATAAAATAAAGATGCATGCATAAGTTCTTTATCTTTTCTTGTAAAAAAATCCAAAAAGATTTAATGCTGCTAATAGATCTCGAGACAATCCGGGCAATGTGGCTAACCTCTAACGCTTAATCAAGTTCCACTAGCTTTGTTGTCTATTTGAGTTCAGCAGGATTTCGAAGGGAAAGAGACATGATAGGCGACATCATTGTCACCATCTACCTCAACTTTCTCATCATCAAAGACTACACTTCAATCTAGCTTGGGGAGTGCACCCCCGATTATCCCGATAAGTATCTCTACCACTATCTATATTATTATTATATATTATTAGTTAAATATTTGGTTTGCTATAGAGTTTGCTAAGAGTCTAGTTTTATGAAGTCTAGTCGTTTAAAGAGTCTTTTTGTTAGAGTGTGAAAATAAAAGATCAAGAGAGAGTGTACACCAGTTTGCTTATGCTCAACTAAAATGTACCTTAAAATGCGCCAACATGGAGATGATGAATAGTTGCTCCGCCCGTAATTCCTTTCTAGTACCTAGCTTTCAAGCTTAATTTCTCTTAAGCTTCAAATGCAAAACTGCTTTGACTTGAGATTTTCTCTAAACCTGAAACCCTGTGGGTTGCAAATGCTTGCTCTAAAATCTAGGTAATTGACGGATATGATATATGAAAGTCCGAGCTGCTATTGATCTTACTCCTAGTGACACTAGATTTCGGGAGATTTATTTTGAAAACTTAAAGTGCACATGATAAGTTCATGTGTGACAAGAGTGTTAAACCTTCTACCACAGCCATATATACATACTTTTTAGATTAGGAAAACCCTTTGATATATATAGGCTGCTTGCTTTGCATTGAGTTAGTTCAATCTTTGTCGACCCTTAGAAACTTGTCATGCTGATCATGTACACTCCACCATCACTCTACCTCATTCCACCCCATTGCATTCCACTCCACTCGACTCCACTCATTCATATGCTATTTCCACTGAAAAGTACGCATCCACCACCATAAACATTCATATACACCCATCAATGTTCTACTTCTATCCTAGGATAGAGCAACCAAAAATATTCCCTACATTTATCCACTTACTCATTGCTAGCCAACATCTTACAAAAGCTCCATTACTTTTGTCTATCTCTAAAAAGTTATTACAAAAGAGATTTGGGTTGTAGTTAAAAAAAAAGAAAGAGAAAAGAGAAAACAATAAAGGAGAGTTAAAAAAATGGACAAGTGTCCACTGAAAACAATGAGTACTTAGATGCTTGCCTCTCCATAAAAGAATGAGAAAAAAGAAAAGATACGACCCAGGTCCTCACAAATATTCCAAGATTCCAAAAGAGAAAAGATTACTCAAAGGAGCAATTGTAGAATTAGGCTTTCCCCTCATTCATTCTATACACCCCATTCACCATATCTACCATATTCTTTCCACCATACACATGCACCACTTGATCGGTGTGACTCGTGACTTTCGATCCATTGCTTGAATTTACAATATATGCTTAGTAAGTAGATTTAGTTTCTCCCACCTATAAGCTCCATATATAAGCCATAGATATAGGGTGAGAGAGAAGAAGGCATAGTGTCCTCTTTGCCTTAGCCAAAAATATCACATATCATGAGAGAAAGGCAAGACAACCTTGCTGCCTTAAGAGAGGATCCACAAATACCACAAATGAGAGACTTGATAGGGTCACACAAAAGGAACTTTGAGTTTTATTTTGAAAACTTGCAAAAACTCGGAGGAATAGTCGAACAAAGAGTTTGAGATATAGTGCTTGACTAGATTGTTCTACCTTTCAATTACCCAAGATTGAAGAAAAGGCTATAAGCTCCAAGGTAAAAGGTAATATGGGTGAACAAAGCATGGAGAGAAATTCGTAGTCCCATCGAAGGTGGCTTTGGCGAAGGTGTCTGCTTAAATTGTGAGCAAGCAAGGGTAGTGTTGACACTTGTTATAGCATAATATTACTAGTCAACTAAACTTGAAATAAGGGCTTAAAATAAATAACAACATAGTCTAGGGGTCTAACCGACATAATTCCATGAGTTTTGGTATTTTTATATCTTTATAGGGACTAAGCAGATAAAAGCGAGATAAGAACATTGAAAAGCCCGAGAGATTACTTGCCATACGATGAAGAGACTTAGCCGTAAAAGTAACCCAATCCGAAAGGTGGACCAAAACATTCGAGAAGATACGAGAAGACACCACTTGGAAGGTGGGACCCGGTGTCATAGACCCTGGCGTCGCCGAGGAAAGGCCTGGCGACCGCCCGGGTGGGTCCCCACTGTCATACTCACCTTCTTAGGTCGGTTTCTAACCGACATTGGGAGGAGATCTACACCATTGATCAAGGTCGGTTTGATCCAAGGGCTCTGTTCATCGCCTAGGGCTATATAAGCGAGACCCCTTGCCCCTAGGGCTAAACCCTAATTCATTCTAATTCATACCTATTCATTATTCATCAAGTCCCATCAGTAAAGACCCAAGTCTAGATACTAAGCCCTAGTCCCTCATAATAGAGCATTAGCCTACCTAGTTAGATATAGAGGAAGTCAAGCTTGCCTTGGTTCCTGACAGTCAAGAAGTAGCGGGAGCCGAGCTTCTCGTGGCTTCTCTCTTGTATCCAATCTGTAAGTATTTGTGTTGGATTACATTTGTTATGACTTTATTCTATTCAATGATTATATTCTTAGTTATATGCTTTAATGCTTATGATGATTACATATCTAGATTAGTGAGATTGTCTTTATATTCAAGCATTAAGTCGTATAGCGCTCACTTAATGGGCCATTGGGTGAGTGGTCAACAATATATAAACGTGGTGTTTATACAACGTTTGCTCGCGACCGCACCCTACATTAGGGTCGTGTGGTAGATCGTGGTTGTGACAGAACTATTGAGTCCTTTGTAGTCCACCCCCGAAAGTGTAGGACTAGTGGAGCGATATTGCTATGATGATCTTGTTTCATTCCTGATCTTTCTTAGTAATGTTCACAATGTGTAGATATATTGCATCCTTGCCATGATAGCTAGATGTATTGCACTAATCATGATATTCATTGACATATGATTATGAATAACTTAGGAATATTCTTTCTACTCTCTCTATACCATGTTAACGTACCGTTCACGATACTAGTGGCACACCATTATCTTAGACTTGGATAATTATCATTTATCATCATTTATATATCTTTATCATTCATATATCTTTATTATATGACATACTCGTATAAGTATTGTTTGAGGATATGGCTACTCTGCATTATCATCATTGCAAGTGAATCTATCAAATCACTTAATAAATCATTCTTCTCTATCTCTCTTTCCTTCCATAACCTACCCCTTCCTGTGGTAAAATATAAATACGATACTGGATAGACTCAGATGAAGTGCTACAAGTGGTGATTCTATGCGTGCGTAAACTGCGAGATATCATATTCATATTATTCTATAGATTACAAGGCATATCAAGAATGCCATGCACGCATTTCTTAGAGCTTTCTTTGCTAGGGTGACAGACTAGTACGTAGGCAATGCTTAGAAATGTATGGTATACCTCTTGTACTTATCCTAGTGAGATTAACTCCACTATGGATAATGTTGCAAAAGCATACACACCATAACTAACACCGCCTAACTCTCCTTTTGTTGGAATGTGAGATTAACTCCACATCCAAGCTAACACATTAGATAGAAACCATAATACGTTTCTAGCGCCGTCCTAAATTGGATCGTGTTAGAAATGTCAACGGTAGTGTTTTTGTGACTTTTCGATCGGTCCCCACGGACGGCGCCAACGTGTGGGGGTCACTCACGCCCCCTCGGCCTTCGCTACCGGAGGTAGCGGGAGGAGGGGCGAGGGCTTCCCACAGAGAAAGGAATGACAAGTGTGAACCAGCAAAACGAGTGGACGACGGAGGGCCTCCGCTCGGTCACACCCCAGCGGGAGTTGCGGAGGGTGGGAACGAGCGGAGGTCAACGTGTGCACGGAGAGCAGATGACAGAGCGGGCTCCGCTTGGTCTCACCCTCGCGGGTATCGCGGAGGTCGGCGTGAGTGCGAAGTAGAGTAGTTGACAAAGGGGCCTCCGCTCGGTCTCTCCCATTTGGAGTTGGCGAGGGTGGAGTCGAGCGGAGGTGAGCGCGAATGTAAAAGGCAGTAATTGCGGAGGTAGCTTTGATCATGATTTGATTAGATGGCAATAAATTCTGCCACCAACCGACCCCCTTCCTTGGAGCCCTTTGCCCGGGTATTTATAGGGAGCTAGGGGGTCGGGTGGTCGCTTTACAACACGGTACATGGTAGGTAGGAATTTACACACTGTCAGGTGGGCCCTTGCAAGGGTAAAGAGGTATTTTCCCCTCGCAGGGGCATAATAGTAAACACACACGAGTCCTTCAACTGTTGTCGCCTGGTAGGGTTTCCCTTCCCGCCGCCAGCTTCCACGGCTTGGCGGCTCTACCTTCACGTGACGTCCATCCCTCGGAGGTTGGCTCTGCGCCCTTGGCTATGCTCACCCTCCGCTTGGGGCCTTGGAATGACGATCGGGTCTTGACTCATACTGATGGTGAACGGAGGTCCGCCTCCATAGAAAGGAGCGGAGCCTGGTGTCGCTTGGGTCCTTTGATGCCCTCTGGTCCTGTAGAGGCCCCTTCGCTAGGCTTGCCTATGAAGTCGGGTTTTGTCCTGCACACAAAGGATTAACGGAGGTCCGCCTCCATAGAAAGGAGCGGAGCCTGGTGTCGCTTGGGTCCTTTGATGACCTCTGGTCCTGCAGAGGCCCCTTCGCTAGGCTTGCCTATGAAGTCGGGTTTTGTCCTGCACACAAAGGATTAACGGAGGGTCCGCCTCCGTAGAAGGGAGCGGAGCCTGGTGTCGCTTGGGTCCTCCGCTGCCCTCTGGCCTAGCGGAGGCCCCCTCGCTGGTCCCTGCCTGTGATGTCCAAAGAGTTAGTCACAAAATATGTTGCTTGGTCCGCCGATGCGAGTCCCGCGGGGGCTACGGGGCTGGCCTGGGTCGCCCTCCCCAACGAAAGTCTCGATTTGAGGGAACCGAACTCTCTCGGCCACCGATAGCAAACTGTTGGAGATGCTCTTAGTTTTCACCGCCGCTGAGAAGTAGCGCACCCATGATAAAAGAAGGAACTATTCCTAATTCCTATCCGTTATATCCGCCGGGCCTGTTCGGTTAGGGATGGAAGATATATATGGGCTTTCTTGGATTTTACGCTTTTCGTAAACAGGCCTAATTGTTTCCGTCCATCAATATACAATCCCTACCTGGCCCAATTAAAGCACTCGTCGCAGCAGAGAGCCAGAGAACGCGTTGATTGCACATACATATTGACCTGAACTTAGGCGCTAACAGTAGCTACGTACTATTCTACTGATAATACGCAGCATCCGCAGTCCATACATACATGAGTAAACCAGAAACAAAAACTGTTGTAAAACACGCGGATTCTATCCTAGAAGGAAAGGAGAAGGATGAATCCTAATCCTAGTCCGTTTGTATGTGGGCTCTTACCAAAACTCTTAAGCCTTGGCAGGACTATATATACGTGGGAGCTCTATGTTGTAATAACGAATATTCAGATGAATAAAGAATAGTCTCCCTACATCTTGTGTCTACTTGTTCTACTTTCATCCACTACATTGATTGTGAGAGACGGAGAGGGGAAGGTCCTAACCGCTGATGACAAGTTTCATAACACGTTATCAGCATGACAAGCTCTTCGTCGACATCGCCGTTGAAGCTGCCGCCGATCTTCGACACCGGCGCTCGTGCCGGCGTCTCGCCGCGACTACGCCGGCGGCGTCGACATCACCGGCGTTGTTAGCGGAACGGATCTGCTACCTCGCTTCGCTACAAATCTGCACTGCATCGACTCATCGTCACGCCGGCAGGTCCCGGCCTAAGCCGACCTGTCCCTGGTGACGGTCTTGATTCATCTGAAACTCAAGAACCGAAGGTACACAAGAATTTCTTTTAGATTAGATCGATTGCCTTCTAATCTACTAGCTTTGCGAGAAACCCTCGTAACAACAGTATTAGGCTTTGAAAGTCAAATTAGGGCAATTTTCAATAGATCAAATTGGGTACAAATCGTTGATATGAAGTCCGACGAACACTTTATTAATCAGCACGCAGACTGATTAAATCGAAATTAAAACCCAAATCAAACAAGTCTGGAAGACCAATCGATGAAAATCAAGATCTATTATAAGCAGCAGCCCAACTCACCACTTTAGAATTGAATCGGCAAATTTTTCTTGTGTACGCTGTGGCTCTGTTTCGCTTGCTCGCGGCCACCGTCGCCTGAACGCACACGTGAACGCCCGCTGTAGCCTGAACGCACACGGTCAGAGTCGTCGCACGCCCTAGCTGCGCTGTTGCCTGAACGCACGCCAGTTGCACGCGACCCTTCGTAGGCTCCTTGGGACTTGTACGTCACCATCAACTAGGCTTGAATAAGGAACAGAAAAAGGCACAATTCAGGAAACCATAATTCCGGCGTATCATACATGATCGTATTACGCCTGAAGCTACCTCATTGATCATGGCCTTTTGAATATCGTCAAGCTTAATTATCCTGAAACACCTCCACGCGGATCTGCATGCACCGTGTGTGTTTTGGCTAGCAGTCGTCCTATGGGTGACCGCAAGTCATCACCGGCTCGAGGCCACGGGCCTACATGACCCAACCGATTGTGCCCGATCTCGTTCATTGCCGCCAGCTACGGCCTACATGTCGTTGTTGCCGAACTGTAATCCTCTGTTGTCTGTGTGCTATTGCATCTCTGCCCACCTGCATGCGAGCAACCGCTACCTTGCAGCGTAGCCCGCACGGTCGGCTTGCCACCCACTAAGACCGACTTGCTAAGTTGCCATGACTCGGCACAGCATCGTGCAATCCGGCACGAACACCACTTTTATGTGGACACCAGACGCGGCTCGCAGCCTATATACTTGCTCCTGTTGGTCAGCAATATATGCATTACAACCCTGAAGTGTGTTGCAACACGAAGTGCATATTATCTCAGTATATGCTTCACCGGAATTGCAGCAAGGATCGAGTAAAGAAAAACGAATCCTCCTTCTGTTGGAAACTTTTGCATGCTTATCTATTGTTTATGTATATATAGCACTGTGTTGATATTTTTATGCTATTTTGAATGCTTTTATTTATCACACATTATGAATTATGCGTCATGTAATTATAAAAGTACAATTTTGAATGATTATACTAGAAACATGGTAGAAGATATATGGGCTCTCTAAATCTGTAGAACCTTAGACTTATCACCATTAAGAGGCTCATATTTGTTTTTCCTAGCATATGATTTTTTGGGATGAATGAATGCTTGGTATACATTCTAATAATTTGCATATATCGTAACCCTGAAAAATGCTAGGATGCTTCTAAGAATATATATATTGAATAACCATCCACTATCTTTTTGCACCTTTGCTACTCGTTTACATGTAGTAAACTTATATGCACATGATTTGAGTTATGTTAATATGCATGCCTTAAAAGAAAAAGCAATATCCTGAAATTACTCGAGAGTAAAAGTTTTTGTTACGGTCATTATTAAATCCATGTAGGATATTTTACTGCCATTGAAGTGTAGTAAACTGAGTATATATATTTCAATTACTCTCTAGAATGAGTATATGGCCAATAGAAGTAACAAATGCATTGTGAGACTCATTGTATGAGTAAAATCCCAAATTATGATTATAGAATATCATATTGCATTGAAAGTCAAATTTTGAAGCTTGTATGTTTAACGCTGCTCTATAAACAATAGCTCGAAGCTTTGTAAATGTCTAGAAGACAAGATGGTAAATAAAATTATATCAATCTACATTCTTGAAGAAGTATCTCTTGTGTATAGAATATCAAAGAGCAATGTAATACTTGAAGTATTTTAATTTACCATAAGAAGGTACTCATGAAAATTGAGTTAGAATTTTTAGACAGCTTTATGAACCAGGATATTATCGATTGCAATAAGTTTTGAATATGTGGCTTGCATATATGTTACACCCCTCGAAGGCTTGTGACCGTATATCATAACTATTGAATATAAAGCATGAAGCTACCGCTTGTCAAGTATACGGAAGTTAAGACATGCGAGAATAGAATATACATAGAACATATAAAGTTTCTCTTGAAGAAGAACTTGAATCATGTGCTTATATATTTGTTATCTTTGATTTCCATATCCTGAAGTATTGATAGTAGTGGTGGTGGTGCATTAAATTTAATTTTCGTTGAATTAAGTGGTTAATGGTTAATTTTGTTAGCTTGAAGACTAATATGAAACGTTTAATATTCTTAGTTGCAATTACTTGAAGTAATATGTGTGAACTTCTCATGGAATAAATTAAATTTATATGTTTTCACATATAAACAAATTGCCTATTGCCTATCAAGATAAATTTTGTATTATTTTTATCCGCAAAGAAGCCTTAATTAGCCACGAAGGTTATAGTTCTTTGTGCATCACTACCATGTAGGTCGATGGGAAACGAATTTCCTAAAAGCACATGAATAGTTGGACTATCTTGGCATATTAAGCGGTCTTAGAAGGATCGATTTAGCCAAGAAATTGTATAATCCTAAGTATTTAATTTTTTTTATCTTGAGAACTAGAAATTATATTCTACCCCGAGTCCTATGGTGTACACTTGAATAGTACATTGGATATGCGAATTTCATGTCATAATTATTGAATACTAGAAGTATGATTTGGATTCTATGGATGCATTAGAATTGATATTCATAGATAATGCTTGAAGCAATTACTACTTGAAGTAGTTATGGCATGAAAAGGGGAGTAATTTTGGATAAAGGCATAAGAAAATGTGGATAATATATATTTAATAGGTATAGCCATCCTAAATCAATTTTAAAGTGCATGTATCGGGACTTGAAGTTACGCGCGTCCCTTCCGGCCGAGTTAACTTTCTCTCTTGCACTAATTGCAAGTAAGTTTGTAGCTTTGCATTTTGTTGTTATCTATTATGTTAGACTGAATTCTAACGTTTCACATTACAACTGCATATGTATCTAATTGAGCTACAAGTATCTCCACTCTTGCATGAATATTAGCATAGCAGCTATAATTGTGGTTAGTAGCTATCTTTGTGCTTCCCTCATAATCAAATTGGCTAGCTAGCATGCTATGTCTATGGTTCCCGTTGAACTAAGGAATGTTTTGCTTTCGATGCATTGCATGCATAAGCAATAGATTGATCTAGGGCCGAGCAGCCTAAGATCGGGGGGAGTGAGTTTATGAAATTTTCTTAATGGAGACTAACCCATTTGATGGGATGAATTATTGTGGAACTAAGATAGTGGATAACACAAATGATGATTTAGGATTTATGAAGAAAAGGCATTAAGGGATTTTTGCATTGATGGCAAGAAGAAATTCCATGTGAACTTGTATGTTGCGTATCTATATTTTCGTAGTATATGGTCCATATTTTTAATTGTATGAGTACTTGGATCAATTTATTAGGCTAAATAATAAAGAAGCTAGAGAATGAAATAGTTTTTCTAAACTATGTTTTCGTGCATACTAGGGGAGAATATCCCTGAGTTCATAGGAATGATGAACATTCTTAAGTGCACTTTAAGTACTAGCTCTTTGCATAATGAATAATAACCCCCATGTTGAAATATGTGCGTGAATATTTTCTATAAAATTCCATAGCATACACAAATGGGCCTCCACTTGTAGTTGGAGATATATGAATTTGAATTGTTTTAAGCCCATGATAGGGGATATCTTTTGAAGTATGCTATTAAAGGTCTAATATTGGCATTAGGGAGAAAGCCTATATTATAAATGCCAAATATTATTTCCATAGAAGGAAAATGATCTTAAGAGAAAATATTCCTTGAAGCTTGAAGCGGGAATAGTACCACGCACCAAGTCATACAATAGTTTGACTAATGCTCTTGTGAAGCACAAAAGCAGAGCACATGCCGGATATTTTTTGAAATGAGAGGAGTAACTTGAAGTTATAAACTAGAAGTTGTATTTACTAGTAGTAAACTATGTATACTATCAAGCTAAATCTACGAGGGGCCTTTGTGGGTTCTTGTTTTGTGTATACTTGTTGAATAGAAATAAAATGAAACTCCTCCATTCTCATGAAGAGAACACCTCATGAAGAAGGTTGAGCACCTCATGAAGAGGATCATCATGAAGACGAAATCCAACATACTAAGCGCGCGCATCATTAGTGTTGGATATGTAGAACAATATACCATCTCTTGTTTGGGAAATGACAGAGATAAAATATTCTCACATTGTGAGAGTATTGGGAGAAGAGAAAATAGTTGTCGACAACACTACCTCTTTAATTGCGAATGTTTCTCTTATGAGAACCCGGATCAGGAAAATAAAGTCCATGGCAAAATCGCTTGTAGCGATTATATCGGGTCAATGAAGAAAGCAATTGAGGTTGAATCTCTCTATTAAGAAGAAATGAATGTTACGCTATATCTCGGCAAATAAAACAAATGAATATTGAATATGGAGTTAATAAGTGGATTATGAAAATCCATATAGTTCAGAAGAATATAAATCGCAACTTGTAGAAATCTCATACTAAGTATTGAAGTCTAAGGTACATATATTCTGAATGAATATTCAAGTCTCAAGAAGAGCATGTCCTAGAAGGACTACAATCATTGAATGATTTTATAGTGAATAACTCAATATTATTGTGTATATCACTCATCTCTCATGAAGTAGAGAATATATCTTATAGAAGAGAATTAATAATTCACTAAGAATGAAAGTATATTCTTGAAGGAATTAATCCATGAAGGATTTACCAGTCAATTCTTGAATGAACACCATGCATCCCTGAAGTGAATATAGACCCGAGAGAGAAAATGAGGAATCTTAAACACCATGAAGGTGTCATACAAACACTTTCAGAAAGTGTAATGCTAGCAATGAATCTATCATCCTCTAAATGCAATAGAAAGAATAATGGTGACTTTGGTATTTAAATTATCCCCTAAATGCCAAAATGCAAGACTAGATTTATTATTGAGTGGTACTATAAAAATCTTGAAGATTTATAGAATATACCATTTCAAAATCCACTAAGGAAGAACTATAAAGTATTCAAGCTTGTATAAGTTTGATACACTATCTAGAAGATGTTGAATATGAACTTATTTTTTCCCGTAATCCTCTGAAAGGATTTATTATCTTGAAGGATAAAATTTATTTGTTTTGCACAACAAGTGGTTCTTTTTACATGAAGCATATTGCTCTTTGTTATACCCATATAATTCATGGAAGAATTATAAGCCATACTTTTGAGTCAAATTCAAATGATGGTTTTGTGAGGGGAGCAATTTTATTGAATTTACCTCGAAGGTAATTGAAACCATTAGAATTATAAAGATCATATTTGCTAAAACATTATAGTTTATGCATAGATTATGAAGATCAATTTCTATTCACGAAGAATAGAGTATCTGAAGAATATATGACCAAGAAGGTTAAATGTTGTACTCTTTTCCCTATGTGAGTTTTTACTAGAAGGTTTCTCACACAAGGTTTTTAATGAGACAACATGTGCAATGCAATTAACGAATGTGATGTACTCTTTTCTCCAAGAACCGTTTTTCCCACTTTGGGTTTTCGGATGGAGTTTTTGATGAGGCATATGCATATCGTGGTAATCGCCCAGGGGGGAGTGTTGTAAAACACGCGGACTCTATCCTAGAAGGAAAGGAGAAGGATGAATCCTAATCCTAGTCCGTTTGTATGTGGGTTCTTACCAAAACTCTTAGGCCTTGGCGGGACTATATATACGTGGGAGCTCTATGTTGTAATAACGAATATTCGGATGAATAAAGAATAGTCTCCCTACATCTTGTGTCTACTTGTTCTACTTTCATCCACTACATTGATTGTGAGAAACGGAGAGGGAAGGTCCTAACCGTTGATGACAAGTTTCATAACAAAAACAACGCAGAGTTTGGTGAGGGTGAAGGGTGTAGGTTTTGGATAACGTAACTTGACACTGGCTGTAACAAAATTTCTTTTAGAGTAAAATGCACTCGAGGGGTACTCAAACTATTAGTCTCCTTCCATCCGAATTTTCGAACTATCAAAAGCGACTATCTAGGTACTTGAACTATTGTCCATGCACACCAAAGGTCTAAAACTTGCCCACGTCATATGCATTTTTAAAAAGAACCCTATATATTTTTCCTTCTTGCAAACAGCTCCTTCCTCGCCTCCGCCCCGGCCGCGCGGCGCGAGCCGCGGGGTGCTCCCCCCGGCCGCGCGCGGGCGTTCTCCTTCTCACCGGCCTTGAGCGCGCGTCGCTGCTAGACATTGCGCGCCATATGGAGGCGAGCAGTAGCGATGGCGTGCTCTCGGCGGCGGCGGCGGTGTTGGCCGTGGGCGCGTTGGCGAAGAGGCATCCGACCTCGTGGCGGCCTGGAGGTCGGCGTTGTCGATCCCGACGCCCGCGCGCCCTCGCGCCGCGATGGCCAGCGTCGAACTCCGACACCTTGGCGAGGAGCTCGGCCGGGGCCATGCCGTAGGCGCACTCCACGCGTCCCGCGAACTCGCGCGGCCGCGGCGAGGCCGGCCTCGCTCAGCTTCTCGGCCACCAGCACCGCCGGTAATCCCGCACGGCGATGCTTGCCATATCTACGGATCGGATCATTCGATCGACCGGCCTAGTACGAAACTCACTCCTAGGCCTAAGAGTTTGGTAAGAGCCCACATATGAACGGACTAGGATTAGGATTCCTCCTTCTCCTTTCCTTCTAGGATAGAGTCCGTGTGTTTTACAACACTCCCCCTTGGGCGATTACCACGATATGCATATGCCTCGTCAAAAACTCCATCCGAAAACCCGAGTGGGAAAAAACGGTTCTTGGAGAAAAGAGTACATCGCATTCGTTAATTGTATTGCACATGTTGTCTCATTAAAAACCTTGTGTGAGAAACCTTCGAGTAAAAACTCACATAGGGAAAAAAAGAGTACAACATTTAACATTCTTGGTCATATATTCTTCAGGATATACTATTCTTCATGAATAAGTATTGATCTTCATAATTTATGCATAAACTTACGTGTTTTAGCAAATATGATCTACTTGATCTTTGTAATTCTAGTGGTTTACCTTAAAGGCAGATTCAATAAAATATGCTCCCCCCTCATAAAGCCAAACTTTGAACTTCATTGTTCAAACCACACCCTTTTCATAAATGTATGTAAATAAAAGTTAGCTTATAATTCTTCTATGAATTATATGGGAGGAACATGCTTCATGCATAATGACCACCAATTAATTGTGCAAAACAAATAAATATTATCCTTGAGAGAAATAGATCCTTTCGAGGAGGATTATGGGGGTAAATAAATTAATATTCAATATCTTCTAGATAGTGTATCAAACTTATACTAGAGTTTAGATACTTATAGTTAATCCTTAGTGTATTTTCAAATTGTATTCTATAAATCTTCAAGATTTAATTGTACAAATCCAGTTTTGCATTTGGCATTTAGGGGATAATTCAATAGCCAAAACCACCATTATTCTTATACCTTCTATGGTATTCTTAGAGGATATCATTAACTTCATGCTAGCTTTTCATACACTTTCTAAGTGTTTTGATGACACCTTCACGGTATTTAAGATTCCTCATTTTCTTTCTCTCGGGTCTATATTCACTTGAGGGGATGAATGGTGTTTATTCAAAATTGATTTGGTAAATCCTTTATGGATTAATTCCTTCAAGGATGTACATTCATTCTTAATGAATTTAACAATTCTCTTCTATGAGATACATTCTCTACTGCATGAGAGATGAGTGATATACGCAATGACATAGCGTTATTCACTATAAAATCATTCAATGATTGTAATCCTTCTAGGACATACTCTTCTTGAGACTTGAATTTTCATTCAGGAATATATACCTTAGACTTTAATACTTAGTATGAGATTTCTACAAGTTGCGATTTACATTCTTCGAGAATTATATGGATTTTCATAATCCACTAATTAACTGCATATTCGATATTCATTTGTTTCATTTGCCAGAGATATAGCAGAACATTCATTTCTTCTTAATAGGAGATTCAACCTCAATTGCTTTCTTCATTGACCGATATAATCGCTACAAGCGATTTTGCCATGGACTTTATTTTTCGGATCCGGGTTCTCACAAGAGAAACATTCGCAATTAAAGAGGTAGTGTTGTCGACAATTATTTTCTTTCTCCCAATACTCTCACAATGTGAGAATATTCTATCTCTGTCATTTCCCGGACAAGAGATGGTATATTGTTCTGCATACCCAACACTAATGATGCGCGCGCTTAGTATGTTGGATTTCATCTTCACGATGATCCTCTTCATGAGGTGCTTAACCTTCTTAGCGACTAGCGGTGCTCACCTCACTGTGTGTTTTCACTACGTAAATTTCCAGCAGTTTTCGACTCTACTAGATATACAATAATGAGCAAGCAACCGGGGTTGAAACCGCAGCTTCGGCGGGGCTCACGACAGGAACACCGTCGGGCGGCGCCGACGCAAGCGTCTTCCACGGGATGGCCTGGCTGCTCAATCGTCCGGTGCGAGATCCGGTGCGCCCGGCGGCTTCAACTCCGCCACGGCGCGCCGCCCATGGCGGCGACAGACAGCGACCGGACGATGCGCGGAGCGCGCCTTATTTGTTGTTAGCGCCGCAAGGGCGAAGCGTGGTGGCGAGGGCGACGGGACGGCCAGGCGGACCACCGCGCCCTCGCGGGTTTCGCGCCGCCTACGGGCTAGGGAGGAGGCGCGGCGCTTCGGCGTGTGTGTTCGACGCCGTCTCCGTTGCGCGGCGCCGTGGCTGACACACCAGCGCTAGAGGCAGAGGAAGGAGTTGTTTGCGAGAAGGAGAAAATAGATAGGGTTTCTTTTGAAAAAATGTCTCGGCGTGGCATGTTTTAGACCTTTGGTGTGTATCGGCAATAGTTCAGGTATCCAGATAGTCGTTTTGATAGTTCGAGTACCCGGATGGGAGGAGGCCAATAGTTTGAGTACTCTGGGTGCATTTTACTCTTTTTTTTATATATGCTTAATGAAAAACTTGCTAAAACATGATCTCGAAAAAAAAACAGAAACAAACGTGTCTCACTATTTTTACATTATATACAAAGCTTTATTAGTGGCAGAAACGTGAACCAATCCATGCATAAACGCGTAATACGAACCAAAACCATATATATGTCATGCATGCTAGTGCGGGTGTATACATATGTGAAAATGGCAGCAGGCAGCAGCTTAGTTTCTACGGCCGCCGCCGCCGAACGAAGTAGCCACGCAGCAGGGCCGTCCCCAGGGGAGTGCGGGCGGAGCGACTGCTCTCGGCCTCCGATTGAGACAGGCCTCCAAATATATATATTTCAATTACCCATATACAAGTATATATCCAAGTTGGCCCAATAAGAAATAGAAAAGCAAGCTAATAATAGGCTATCCTAACGTGACATGCTACTCATCCTTCGTGGGCTCTCCTGGCAGCGTGGGGACTCCACGCGATGTGGCCGATTTTGTGTCCCACGCGAAGCGCGATGCGTGCCCTGCTGCGTATCTGCCTATCTGGAGACTCTGGCCGCAGCCGCGCCGCCGGCACGGAGAACACCAGACTAGGCGATCGACAGACGACGACACACGCTGAAGCCTGAACCTGAGGCCTAAAGGTAATACTAATCATTCGTATTTTTTTCAATTCAACATTCATTCACATTCACAGCCTAATGCTTGTTCAAATATTGAAGCCACGTCTTCTGCAAATCGGCGGGTTGGGAAACACTATTTTTCTAGGCTAGTAGGCCTCATTTTTTTATTTCGTACGGGTCTCCAATTTCCCGGGGCGGCCCTGCGCAGCGCCATAGGCCATAGCGATAGCCTCGCCGAGAGTGGCCGCTGCAGGGAAAGTCGGCGGCGACGAGCCAGCAGGACGAGCCATATGCCGAGGAGGGAGAGCAGGAACGCGAGAGCACGCACGCCGGTTCGTCGCCCGGTACGACGACCGCCACCGGGCGGAGCGGTTGGCGGCGCCGTAGTAGATGACGATGGACCCGGATGTGAAGACGATGAAGACGGCGGCGTTGGCGTCGCCTGGGCCCGAACTCGAGGCGGAGGCGGAGGTTGGCGCGTCGTTGTTGTCGTCGGAGCATGGCGGCGGGCACGCGTGAGGTGGTTCGGCGCCGCCAGGTTCGCCATTATTCGGCCGGACGCACGGTACAGCGTGCAGCGTGTGCGGATGCACGGGAGATCTAGCGTGGAGGTGCGCGTGGTGCCGCTAGCTATAGCTTACCTTAGCTTGCCGCTCAGAGATGAAATGCCAGTATCTCGTTTGCCTATATAGCGCTTGCCCAGCTACTATAGTGGCGGCCCTGACGGGGACGGGGCAGGGCCTCGTCTTTCCATGACGTTCTTTTTAACGATACTAGGGGAATCTTCCCCTCGTGTTGCTGCGGGAATTAAGAAACAATGCAATGATCGTTCGAGAAAATTTTATGATATCATCTCTGCATACGATAGTGGAGCTTATTATAGAACGGTGAAGCCTAATATATATCAGATATGAAGGTCATATTCTTGGTGAGGACAGGGATGCCTTATTGGGCGAACATTAGGACCAGGAATAGACATGATTCTAAATGAAAAAAAAACTACGACTGTAGCATTGCATAGATAATTTTTTTGTGGATGAAATCTACTAAAATCCACTGCACGTACACCAAAGATGCTAACTGATCCTCACATGATTGAGTCGCTCCACGCCTGGAATTTCTATTTCCTTGCGATTTGACTGATTATTCAATTCCACGAGTCTTTGGTTGTTCAAGAGGACGTACCAAATGCCGAGAGTTCTCGCAGAGGAGGACGGATCGCCGGCAAGCCATCGAGCTGCACAAGCAGATGACAAGAAAAATCAGATCCATGTTGTCAGATCGAAGCGCAAGGGGAAGGCTTGTGCCGCCGCCGGCGGGAAGAAGCCACCGATCAAGGTGGTGTCAATCGACAACCCCGTGCGGTGACGACCACCGAGGCGGGCTTCAGCGCGCTGCTGCAGACGCTCACCAGCCGCCACGCCGACCTGTACAATTACCGCAGCAGCGGTGCTGCTGCAATCGACGTCGACGACAGCAGCCCGGTGGAACCGCATCGGGCGGCGGGCGCGATGCTGCTCCCCACCAGCCCTGTCAGCACCCCGTCATCGGACGCCGCCTCCGCTGCCCAGATCGTCTCATCATCAGTGCCGGCTTACTACGACGACGATGACTCGTCAGGCCGTCACCCAAACGTACCCTGGGGCAGATCAGATCGGGGCCAGAAAAAGCGAGCCAGGAAGGCAGGGAGGCAGGGCAGCGACGAACCTTCTTCCTGAGCACGGTGGAGTGGCCTTCACCGCCACGTTCGGCGAGGTCGACGGCGCGGGCCGGTGCCATTGCAGGCGTGGAGGCGCGAGTGCAGGGGAGAGAGAGGAGGCGTCGGCGTATATATATCAGAGAAGGATCATCAATGATAGAATGGGTGGAGGGGAGCGGGCATTCATGGCCAAACCGCGGGGTAGGGGGAGGAGACGACTGAGCGGCCGCTGGGTAACGGACGCACACGGCGAAGGAGACGACATGGAGTCGGGGGGAGCTGAAGAGGCCGCCGCGCGGAAGGAATCAGCGACGGGGAAGAAGCGGTGGGAAACCGCAGGGGAACTTTCAGTTATCAGTGACGTGGCCCAATCACAGCCCTGAGAATTTCCAAAGACCTCCCTAGTGGGTTGCTCCTATATAGGAGTTATAGATACGTGTGATGACGCCTACCGGTTTATTAGTTTAATTTATTACGCACATATCTTGAGTATTTATTTATAGAAGAAGATGGGATCCAGAAAGCTGTTCAGTCTTTTTACTACTCTCAAATGGCCGGGTTTTTTTTTTTTTCTTGACAAATCTCTCAAATGGTCGGATTGGTGAATGCATGGTGATCATAGTACAGTGCGTGACGCCACAAACTGTAGAGGTTGTTAATTCCGTTCGTGTTTGACATCGTCTGCACCAACCCCGTACGACGATGCAGCAAGGAGGATATATATATAAGGCCAGTGTCGGTGGAAAGTTTTATACGGTTGTTTTCAAGATTGTCACATCATGTAAAAGAAAATGAAACTCGGATCAAACCTTCACTCTCAATGGAGAGTTTCATTCTAGAGTTTCATATGCATTAAATTTTATGACTCATAGAGAGTTGGTATTCGTGCCAAGAGAGTTCCATCCCCATGACACTCATTTCTTCTCTCTCTTCTTAAATACGGTGCCACATCATTCAAAATACCTACTCCCTCCATATTGAAAAGGATGTTCTTTAGGACATCGACACGGTCTCCAAAGTGCAACTTTGACTTATCTTTTCTATTAAAATATTTATTAAAAATTATATATGTATACTTTTATGAAAGTATTTTTCAAGACAAATCTATTGATATGATTTTCACATTTCAAAACTCAACGACTTAAAAGTTATTAATGATTTATGTTCCCAATGTTTGACCGAAGCCTTTTCCAAATGGACTTCCTTTTCAATATGGAGGGAGTACATGACAGCTCATTAAATACAAACAAAACTCTGATGAAACCTCCAATCGAGACTGGCTAACAACTTCCACTTTCCAAGCCTAGTAAAGTACTGCTATACTACGCGGGCTCTACCAAAGCGAAATTAATTACGCACCAAATAATCTAACTGGCCAACGTGATCTCACGGCTTACCAAATGGTGGGACAAATTAAATACAACTTGGATATGATTCTTTGACTTCTCCCTCACTTGCAACCTACATATACGTACCGGATGATTTTTTTTTTTTTTTTTTTTGACAAACACCCGGATGAATGTTTGACGCATTGTGAATTCTTCTCATACATTGCATTAGTGCACATAATTTTTTTCCCCTCGAAAGGTACGGTTGAAATACTTCTATGAAACCCACGACCTAACACGTAGCTTCGCCCCTGTTAATAGGGCAGGTACATTGCTACACGTCGGTCGTCTCATAACTTGTCTCATGCAATGCCACATAGAATTTTTGATGACATGGAGGAAAGAGAGAGGGGAAAAGAGAATGAGATAGTTGCTTCGCGAAACAACCATTTCATGAGCTAAAATTTAGGAGTACGAAACAACTATTATACCATGGTATGAGTTGTTGTCATGCAACTAACAATCCTATTTTTATTTTATCCATAAATTAAGAAATTACATATTACTATGAGACAACTTAAAAGAACAATCATTATACGTATAGTCTATTAAATCGTCTTAAATTACGTGACACTTTGTATATGAGACAACCAATGTATCTTGCCCTTAGACTATCTCCAACAAGCTATGCAAACCGGCACCCAAACCCTATTTTGGTCCTCCACGGTGAAAAAAAAACGCCTCCAACGAGTAGCCAAAGGAGAACCGATTTTGGGAGAGCATGAGAGAGGGAGCCGATATATCGGTCATCTCTCTCCTCCAACCCAAACGCGTCCGCTGCTCCGTCGCAGCAACACAGCGTCCACCCGATCCACGCCACCGTCATCCGCCGGATCCAAAACCGCCCTGCCCCTCGTCCGCGTCGGTGAGGGCAGCGGCGGCCGATCAAGGCCCCGCAACCTCTTCAACTCCATCTGCCCCATCCGCGCCCGCGCCGGGCGAGGGCAAGCTCGCACCGCCGCCGGCGCCCGGCGCGCGGGCTCTCGCCCGACCGCCTCCCTCGCGGCGAAGCTCGCCCGCCCGCCCAAAGAAGCGCCGGGGATGGCCTGGAAGGCGACGGAGTTCGACGGAGCGCGGGGGACCCGCTGGAGGCGAACGAGGATGGTCGGCGGGTGCTACCGCGCCGCGGAAGGGAGGGGAGGGAGTTCACGCTGGGAGGTGAGGCCGCGCCGGGAGGCTCCATGGGAGGGCCGCCGCCGGTCGGGCGGCGCGATGGAAGCCGCGACGCCGAGGGCGCCGAGTCGCGGAGGCGAGAGAGAAAAAGTACGATGGGTGCCCTGCTGTTGGGTTGGCTGTTGGAGAAGCAAATATTTGATATGTCGCCTCTACTGTGTCCAACCGAAATCATCGAATGGGTGTCGCGTTTCCCTTCTCGTTGTTGGAGATAGCAGTCCGGACGGGAAAGGACTACCCAGCGGCAGGCTTTTCCTCAACTTTTCATCTGCATTGAAAGTGATGGAAAATAGTATAATCAAGCTGAGACAGTACAAACTTAATACAAAAAAATATATACTTGGCTGCCGGCCGGTAAGAGCATTTGACGGAAATCACAAATTTAATCCAAATATGCTTTCCACTTGACTTGTGAATCTACTTTAAATTCTGATTGAATAATTTTTGTAGTATACAAACTACAAGGTTTGCGATCCAGATATATGTCATAACATTTCAAAACCATTATAGTGTTTTTCTAATCCTCCAAAAACTACACTGTATACGAACAAGGCCTTAGGTTTTTCAGTTTCCCGATTAACTCCTCCAAAAATATTATAACTTCCTAGAAAATAGTGCATTCAAATATCCTTAACTTTAAGTATAGAGTATATATTGATTGATGATGAGGAAGTTATAATGTTTGTTCATTAAAAAATACAAGGACGGGATTGTTGGGCCACCGGTGCTGGTTTTGAGCCTGGACCTGGAAAAACGGCCCATACGAACCACGTCAGAAATCTAGCCCAACGCCCGCCTCCTCTGATCGTCTCTCTAATCCAAATGGAAACAGAGGCCCAAACAGAGGACCAAAGGGGCTCGGGCGTCGTCTTCCACTTACTCGCCGTCGTCGGCGCATCGCTCCTTCGCGCGGCTCCGGGAGCCTGATCTCCGGGCGCCGGAGGGTAGGGGGTTTCGCGCCGCCATCTATCTGCGGCGGCCGCGCCACGCTGATATTGCTGGTAGGTCTGTCCCTGTTTTGCTTTCGCTCAGTTTCTGCACGGCCGCAGCAGGCAGGCCAGCCGCCACAGGCAGCCAAATGGTAATACAAAACTAATTGCTGCTGCTTATAGTTCCAGGTTCACTTCATTGAATTGAAAGACAGAGGCTTGGTCCGGTTCACTACCAATCTACCACTCATGGCATGACACAACTGAGGCCGTGACTTTCCTGAGCCCATTCCTCCTTCAACAGCAGCTGGGCAGCTTTGGCATGTGTGTTCTGCGATGCGGCTCATGTTGGCACGAGCTACATCGAACTGCGCTCGCATAATTGTTCCTCCCAGATCCTCCCTGGCATGCATGTCGGCCGCTTGCGATGCGATAACCTCAACAAACAGGCTGATTGGCCAGCACCTGCGTGCTGGCAGGGTGGATGCTGTGCGGGAGGTGTTTGACAGAATGCCGCAGCGGGATGTCGTGTCCTGGAACTCCCTCATGGCTGCCTATGCCCGTTCCGGGGTGCATGACAGTGCAGTTACTGCATTCCTCGAGATGAGGCGTGGGGGGTTCTGCGCAGACCACACCTCCTTCTCCACTGTGCTGTCGGCCTGCGCAGGGATGGAGACTAGCTCTCGGGAGGTGCATCCATGGGCTTGCAATCAAGACCAGATCTTCGTTGAATGTGTTTGTGGGGTCCTCCCTGATCACGATGTATGCCAACTGTGGGGTGTTCAGCTGCCTGGAGCGGATTCTGGATGATGTCGACAGTCCAAACGTGGCCTTATGGAATGCTCTCGTATCAGGCCTTGTGATGAACCACAGGGTAGAGGATGCTCGCAGGGTCTTCGATCAGATGCCAGAGCGCAATGTTGTGTCCTGGACTGTGATGATCAAAGGCTACTTTACTGTGCATGAGGTGGGGTGGGCATTGGAGCTGTTTAACCTCATGCCCGCAAAGAATTCTGTGTCCTGGTGCGTCATGATTGGAGGCCTTGTCAACCACAAGCGATTCAGAGAAGGGATTGAACTATTCAACACTTTGATGAGCAGTGAGGACACAGTGACAAATGCAATCCTTGTTAAGATTGTTAATGCTTATGCTAGCTTGAAAAGTATTGGAGGAGGCAGGTGTGTTCATGGGTTTGCTGTGAAGTCTGGGTTTATTCATGACCACATCATCGAGGCATCATTAGTTGTCATGTACTGTAGCTCCTTAGATATCGATGAAGCACAGTTGGAATTTTATAAAATGGAAAGAAAGCATGTTGGCTCATGGAATGCTATCATATCTGGTTGTATCCATGCAGGCAAGATTGATGAGGCTAGAAAGATGTTTTATTCCATGGATGGCAGAGATAAGATCTTGTGGAATTTAATGGTCAATGGCTATGTAAAATATGGAAAAATTCCTGATGCTATTGAGCTTTACTCAAAGATGCCTGAAAAGAATTTGGAAGCATCTACTACTTTGATGTCTTGTTTTATAGACAATGGAATGCTTGATAAAGCTCGGGATGTGTTCTACAGTATGCCTCAAGTAGATGTGATATCCTGCACTACTTTACTCTTTGGATATGTGAAAGGAGGGTATATATATGATGCACTGGACCTTTTTTCGTAGGATGCACAAAACGACTGTTGTCACATACAATGTGATGATAGCTGGTTTGCTTCATCAAGGTAAGATTACTGAAGCTTACAAGCTCTTTGATGAATCTCCAAGACGAGATTTAGTGACCTGGAGCTGTTTGATCAATGGACTAGCTCAAAATGGTTTAAACAATGACGCACTTAAGCTGTACAAGAAGATGCTACTGTCAAATATACGGCCAAGTGATTCCATTCTTTCTAGCCTTATTAGCTGTTTTTCACATCATTCTATGATTGTTCATGGCCAGCAGTTTCACGCTTCTACTATCAGACTTGGGTTTGGATCACATTTATTAATTCAAAATTCACTCATCAGTATATATTGCAAATGTGGTGAAATGATTATTGCCCAAGCCATTTTTGATAGGATGGCCAACAGAGATGTAGTGACATGGAACACAATGATTTGTGGATATGCATTCAACAGTCTTGGTCAAAATGCTATTGAGACATTTGATAACATGAAAAAGGCCCAAGTTGATCCTGATGAGATCACGTTTCTCGGCATACTTTCTGCATGTAATCACATGAGCCTTTTGGAGGAAGGCAAACATTTCTTCAGTATGATGACATGTAAGTATGGAATCTTACCAAATAAAATGCATTACGCTTGCATGGTTGATCTGTTCGGTAGGACAGGCATGCTTGATCAGGCTGAAGAGTTACTGAAGTCAATGCCATTTAAACCAGACTTTGCAATTTGGACTTCTCTCTTGAGCAGTTGCCGATTGAATGGCAATGACATGTTGGCAGAGCATGCAGCGAGTCAATTAATTTCCATCAAACCTACTACTAAAATGCCATACCTGCATCTCATCAGTGTAAATGGATCAACCAAAAGATGGAATGTGATGGAAAATTTGAGAAGACAAATTAGAAATGCTGCTACAGAGAAAGAAGTTGGCTATAGCTGGAGTTAGCATCCCACCACAATTTACTGATGTTTACTACACAACAGCATCTTGTCAACAAGGTACCAGAATACTGCTGCAGTTTGCCACTGCTGATTATTGAGGTCATTTTTCAACATTTCATGGTGGAGCCATGGCACATGGATCACTTATGCAGAAACTTGTCAGTTTGTCACCAAAGCAGGTAAAATTCTAGTACATTATGTTGCTAGCTAACCATCCCCTGACATTGAAGGCGTTCCAAGGAGATGATTACTTTGTTGCTTTTCAGTACCATGCTGAGTGTGTTAAATTCTTGGTGTCGAAAATTCATGTCAGTCATGTGGGTGCCTAAGCAAAACACTGATACAAACCTTAAATTACACATTACATTATTAGTTGTCATGACTGAGTTCACAATAAGCAAGGTATTTGAAGTTTTTGTTAAAAAGAACACCATGGCATTGGAAGTCATTTGTTTGGTAAGGGCGTAAGGCAATATATAATGGCTTAGGACTGCTGAATTAAGTTGCATTTTGCCGTCCCTTTTTTTCTTAAAAAAAAATGGTACGGCCTAGATTGTACTCCTTGTGGGACAAGAGCTGAATTTTGTTGCTGAAATAGCGATTTCATAGTAAGAAATAAATGTTGTGGGTTGCCATAGGAATATGTCCTTGATCTGGACTGGTTCACTGCATTTAATTTATTTACTACTTCAGCAAATCACCTGAGTTCTCACAAAATCAGTGGCTGCCACAACTTTCGTTTGTTTAATGCAAGTGACAAGTTGTTCTATTCTCAGTTTACCTTGTTGGAGAAAAGAAAATATAATTTCAACTGCAGCTTTTGTGGTTCAGAGTTTCAGACATAGTTGTAGCAGTGTAACATTTGTTTATGGGCTTTAAAATTGACAGAATATTGTTTGAGCCATAACTATAGGGGAGAGTCGGTCCAAGTGAACACATGGGTAGCTGCTGCTTTTAAAAATGGCATGTGTAGACATGACGAGACTACAGTTTTCGCCATACAATCTTGAGAGCTTACAAGGTTTGTCATCTGTATTTGTTTGATCTGGCCTCACTACAGTTCTGTTTTTTCTCATTCTGATTGTTTGAGTGCTGATAATAATAATAACACTAGAAGCCCTTCTAAAATGCCAGATGAAGTTAGGTCTGAGATAGGCCTGTATTTCAACAGCCATATCAGATGAGAAAAGTGAAATCTGGGAGCACTTTTTGATGGTGATACTCTGATGCAGTTCATAAGGGTCTTGCTGAGTTGGATAATCATGCTTCCTTGCTTAATTGTCACTCAGTTGTCAATTGTCATGATCATTCTTTTACGTAAGGTTTCTCATGGAACTCCGTTATGTATAACAGCCTTGGGGAGATCTCTGCATGTCAACAGACATGCAAACATGTCAGTATATTGGGTGAATTCTTCAGGTAATCTCTCTCGGGCTTACCGATTTTCATCTTATTTAATTGCTACCCTGGCCATGTGGTGGTGGTTAAGATCTCATTGGCAGTCATGACCGAGAAGTTTATGAATTTTTGTTCAATTGTGTTGGTATAACTGACTGCTACCGATTTTCATCTTGTTTAATTGCTACCCTGGCCATGTGGTGGTGGTTAAGATCTCACTGGCAGTCATGACCGATAAGTTTATGAATTTTTGTTCAATTGTGTTGGTATAACTGACGTTCTGGGGCATAATCGATTGGTTTTGAAAAAAATTATACATTGTTAGTGAAGCTATCCATGCATTGAGCTTCTTAATCTTTGCATTGTTTAGAGGTGATCAGATGCCTGAATCCTTTTGGTTTCACTTCTTTTTTCCAGAGCCCAAATTTCAATCCTGGGAAAGCATGAGCTTGCCAGCATGGCACTGGCTTATAGGAAGGAGTGTGGCCAGGACAGCGTGCTGCAGTCACTCGCCACCATCGCAGACCAACGCGCGGACGGGACCCTCCCAGAATCCCCATCCCTTGTTGCAGTGGTCCTTTTGTTTCAACCTTCTTCCAACTGAGCAGTCAAAAAAAAAAAAAAAAAAAAAACTTCCTCCTGCAATCATTTAATTTTTCTGTCCTTTTTACTACATGCAAGTGTCCACTGTGAAACATACTTGAATGCAAACTGGAAAGGCAAGAAAGCGTGCTTGGTGCTCCACAGAAATGTACTCTTTTCATTAATGTAGGTCGTGTTAGTTTTCTCTTCAAGACAAATTTCTATAAGTCTGACCAATCTTATAGAAAAAAAAAAGTTTCAAAATCTACAGCATCCAGCTAATTCATAGCATAAGACATGTCTTGGTAGTGGGTTTACATGCGTCTTAGCTGTAAATATTTTTTTTTTCTATAAACAATTATTTATTTATTGTTGAAAGCAAATATAAATCTGTCACTCCTTCCCGGCCTGGCCCGCCCAGCTCAACCCAGCCCAATGGGCAACCGCCGCCTTTGAGACCTCACCGTCGCTTCGCTAGAAGAACACTTCGATTTCCCTTCGCTTCTCCAGGTTCCTGCAGCAAGCACGCGATGCGACCGGCCTTCTCCGCCTCCAAGCCGTCGCCGCCCGGGAGGGAGAAGGGCAGGAGGAAGGGCGCCTCCGCGGCCGAACTTCTGCTCACCGGCCAGGCCCTCCCCCTCCGCGCCCGCCTCCACGACGCACTCGCCCTCGGCCTCACCAAGTAATAATTACTGATTCCCCACACTCAGACGACGAATTCATAGCATCTCTACTTCTCTACTGTCGTGCCGAGCAATTAGCTCTTCCCCACTACGCAAACAAGCGTGCGCGTCAGTGGTTTAGGTAGCTCGGTTCGCAACTTTGGTGATTTCACTTAGTATAATCTCGCCCCAAGTTGATTGACTGAGAACAATAAAGTGTTGAACCCTGTGTTTATAATACTGCTGTTTCATAATTTCATACGGGACATAGATTTTTAAGATTTAGACAGACATGGAATAGAATCAAATTATTAGAGAAAAGAATTGGATTGTAGGGATGTGTTTTCACCAAGATGTGTGTTCTCCTTGCTCATATGTCAGGTCTGGTGGCCACGGTGCTAAAAAATGGCAGTCTACTGATGCTGGAGTACAGTCTCACGTGCTCAAATCGGTGGGCGCATTTGTCGGCTGTCTTTCGAATGAACTGCTGAAACTTCCTCCTATAAAGGTAAATCCCCCTGTATTTCATTCAGCTTACTATGCTTCCTTGCTCAGCTGTTCCAAGTTACTCCCCAATGTCCCTGTGGTATACTATTCCAAAGTGTTATGTTATATATAAACACGGGAATACGATAGTAACTGAAAGTATTTGTTAACCAGGAGTCAATTTCAGATATACTTGTAGCCCTGGAAGGCATTCTTAAGACAGAGAATGTTTCAGTTCTGATCCAAGCAGCTGACGTGAGCTCAAAGTTTATCTCTACTTTAGGAAATTCTGTTCGCCAATACCCAGTTCTGGAGATGGTTTCGTCCCTCTCATGCCATTTGTCTGCGAACCAGCTACGTATTGCTGTACCATGTGCAACTGCACTGACCTGTATATTGAACAGCCTAGTTACAGCAAGAGCTTCAACTCAGGCAGAAATTTGGGAGGCTCTGGACAAAACCAATGCAGTTGCGAGTGCTATTTCAGCTCTACAGAATTACACTGATGATATCCATCCCCTCAACTATCTAACAGAAATGATATCTCTGCTAAGAAGTATACTGTGGATTTGGCCTTCCTCAAGATACCATGTGTGGAGCAACCACAACTTGATGGCAAAACTAGCACATTACTGTCTTAGCGCTGAAGCAACAGTTTCTGCGAAGATTCTTAATCTATATGCTGCTTTAGGTACATCTGTGCCTGTGGTAATTCTCCTCTTTGACTTCTGTGTCAAGTTTGCCATAGATATTTTTGCATTCTCATTTGGTTTCCTCTTGCGCACCTGAAACCCTGTAACTGTTATTCAGCTTTATGTGGCAATGGAGCCATGGTTCTTCTTAAGAATGAAGAGTTGATCACTAAGACTGGTGACCTTATGGGAAAATCCCATCCTACTGCTACTAGGATTGAAGCATTGAAGCTCTGCTAGGTTTTTCTGGTAAGATTCGTACAAACAGGAGTTGATGGTTGAATAATATGACACATCTACGATGCATGTTTTTTACCAGAAAGAGAAAATTAAAATGGCTTTGTTGCCTACAGAGATCTTCAAGGGGCTGCGAGCAGTTGATGACTACACATTATCAGCCTATTGTTCGAGGCATAACCAATGCCATGTCGGAGATTGATGAAAAAACATTAGCAAGAGAGGGATGTCGGACTGCATTACTGGCCCTTCGGTATTCTGGGAATCACCATAGGTGCTTCTGGTCAAATGCTATTGATGAAGTATTATATAAGATTCTTTCTGGGAGCTGCGCCTCTTCACATGACGCACATCAAACTTTGTGCCATGGCGAGCTGTTCAATATAGATTCCAAAGACATTATGAATATACATCCATATGTATGGGATATACTTGGATATCTAGCAGTACACTGCGACAATGAGCAACTTTCTGCAGGGAAACGTCAAAATAGTTTCTTGCAGGGACTGATATCATGTGCTTGGTAGGTACTCTTCTATCCTTTTCGAGTGTAACTTTTTCTGGAATCTCTTCATTGCCACAAGGAACTTTATATTCATGTTCAGATCTAATTTTATCTACCTCATGCTTCATTGTGCAGCTCACTTGCATCGGGTTTAACTCTGAAAAATAGCCCTATGAAATTGTCTAAAGAGGAGCAGGAGCTGGCTTTGAGGGCAGTTCTTATGATGCTTCTCTCTCCTAGTCAATTCATTTTCTCTGAGGCAAGTTCTAAATTTCTGGAAGCTGTTCTACCATTAGGCAATGAATATATGAACATGCTCATGACATCAATAGAATCGAATGTTACCAGAAATCTTACGGCATCTTTTGACTGTGTCAAGATCATGACCAACCTCATGAACATAGCATGCTTGTTGATAGAATGATAGTGCAACCTAACCATAGTCTCAACAAGAGGAGTTCTGTAGATCTATTATCCAGCATTATTAAGGAATGTCTGCATGATCATTTGTACATTACGAGATCAAATTTTGCTTCTCATCTGCAATTTTGTTTTGATGGATGTTCATGCTGCCATTTCTCTGAAGAGTGGGAAGGTGAAAATATTATTTTCTTTTATGGTCTCATAGTATTGTTTAATCTGCTGAAGAGTGAAAGCTTTATTTGTTTTCACTGTAAAAGAAAGAAAGGTGGGGGATTGTGTGCCATGAATGCAGAGATTATTACACTGAAGGTTTGGTTGGAGTCCTCAAACATGCCTTGTGTCAGAACATGAGCCCAGGGCCCAAGTCTTATATTGCACATATACTGAGTTTGTTTGGCCTATGTGGGTTTCCAAGCAAGTTGGGAGGAAATATGAGAAATGCTTTGTGTGATAATGAGCTAGTTGATCTGGAACTGTTGCTTGCAGATGGTGAATGTCTAAGTGCTCATGCAGCTGTCCTATCAGCAAGATGTCCTAAATTATTGCCATCTGAAAAAAATCTTTTTGTCCGTGATGGGTCAGAGACAAATGAATTGGTCAGAAGATCACGCTATCATGTTCGAATGTCTGATCGTGTAGATAGTCATGCTCTGAAGAAAACTTTGGAATATGCATACACTGGGTTGGTCACTGTAGATGATGCCATTGTTAAGCCTGTAAAAACACTTGCAAAGTATTGCAACTTGAGATCCCTGCACTTGATGCTTCAGAAAGAGCAACCCAGATGGCACTCATGTCCCATATATGATCTTACTTCAGCACTCGAACCAGCTAAACATTCATTCTCGTGAGTACACTATTTCATTTATTATAACCTGTGAGCCAAAAGTCAGGACATGCTGCCTAGTCTTTGTTTTACCCAACTTTTATTTGAACATATGATACCACGCACCTGTTGCTAAAACTTCTAGTTATTCACATCACAGTTATAATATTGGTTATTTGCATTCCAAATTTCTGATGCTACTTTGAAGGGTTCTTTATAAACTATTAGATATTCCAAGAAGAGTATCTAATAGTTTATAAACTAGTAGAGCCAAGAAGAGATTACTTCTAGCCTTGTATTATCATGTGCTATATCCCTATTCTCAGTACTATCTTTGCTTTTTAACAAGTTTTGCTGACTCTCGATGTACTTCGTTACATTTAATTTCCAGGGACATCATTTTGGAGGCCCAATCTAATGATAAAATGGAGTGTCACCATGGTTCGTGCCAGTTATCGACTCCTCATATACATAGCCATAAGATCGTTTTGAGCGTGAGCTGCGATTACCTTCGTGCTTTGTTTCAGTCCGGGATGCATGAGAGGTATGCCTTCTGTTTCCTGGCATCTCAAAGCATGGTGTCACACGAATGCTTATCTATAAGGGCGCATCATGAATGTTTAAAACAATTGATAAAAACCATGTGTGCAGCTTTGCAGAGATTATCAGAGTGCCCGTTGGGTGGGAAGCATTGAGAATACTTGTTCAGTGGTTCTACTCAGGCGAGCTGCCTAGAGTTCCACCTGATTGCCGATGGAAGACTGTGAGTACAGAAGAGAAACTATCTATACTGAAATCCTACGCAGAGCTGTCATCCCTGGCTGACTTTTGGTTCCTGGATGGAGTGAAGGAAGAGAGCCTTGAAGCGTTGACCTCATGCCTGAATTCCAGCACAAATGCCTCACTCGAGTTCATCGGCTTCGCAGCAAACTTGGGCCAGTGGGAACTGGTGGAGGCCGCCATCAGCAGTGTGGCGCATCTGTACCCCAAGCTGCGAGACTCTGGTCGGTTGGAGCAGCTTGATGAAGACGTGCTCAATATGCTGCGGGCAGAGTATGTCAGGCATTCACAGCACTGCAGCGCAAGTAACTGAATCCTATGTCATGGACGTAGTTGCACGGTAGGTTTTTTTGAGGCATTTAGAGATTTGTCGTTTGGGGGTCGGCATCTGGCACTGAGGATGTACAGTATGCGTAGAACAACATCTTGTCGACTGTCGACTGTGGCGATCTGGATATTTGATTCAGAAGAGGCTAGTTCACTGATGGCAATGGATTTCCTTACGCGAGTAAAAAGACTGGGAAAAAAAATCCCTGCATGAAGGAAGATGTCCAGCCTTTCGATTTTGTCCACTAAGTTGTTTACGAGTTATGCACAAAATTTGAAATTGTGTGATTTTGTGGGGTTGGTTGTAGCAGTCGATCCACATTAGAGCTTTATGATATAGTCAAATTTTGATCTAAATGTGATTATATGATGGATTATTACAGTCAAAACTCTGGATTCCTAGTTTTGAAGAAAAAAAAACTATGGATTATATTACTATAATAAAATATTTATCACTTAACTAACCATAATCAGTCACTATAATCTAGGGACCCAGACCCTCTAGAAGGGAAAGGTACATTGGAAAGTGAGAATGACAGTATTTTAGCACTTAGGATAAAATATAAATTTTATAAGGTTGTATTTTTGGTGTATTTTAAAATATTTGGCAGAATTTTTTGATATACTTGAGATAATTGTAACATCTAATCTAACTATAATTAGTTGTATAATCGAAGCGTAGGCGCTGAGATGTTTTGTCACTATTTAGAGGGCTCATAATTTATACTGAGCGGATGGGCTAACGGTCCAATAGTGGCCCAGTGACGATGGTCGGAAGCATGAACAAATGTGGCCCTGAGCAGTGAGCACCAGCGAGACGAGGCGCGAGAGTGAGAAGGTGGGGATCTCGTCGTCCTGTCGTTCAAGTAGAGAGAGTACTGTACAGTCTACGCAGCTTCTTGTCTCCGTCCATGTTGATGATTGGTGAATGGATGAACGGCGAGTACGCATACCGGCCGTCCACTTGTATTGCCACGCTGGTCTGATCTCTCTCCGCGCTCCTCCCTGGGCACTCTGCTCTCATTGGCCATACTATACTGGTCTGGTCTCTGCAGATCTCCCTGATCCACAGCACACAGATCTGGGGATGGATCGACGACTGCAGTCGGCGGCCAAGTGGCACTGCCGAGCCCAGCTCAGCTCGGCACCGCACTGACGCACTCCAGCTCGCCAGCCAGCCACATCGGCGGCGCAACGGGCACCGAGACCGGTGTGCCACTGATCCGTTACCACTCGCACGACAGCAACCACTCTACTCCTGGCCCAGTTGTTTCAGTTAAACTTAAACAAAACTGAGCCTAGCTAACCCAACGGAACAAACAAATCTCCTCCCACCATCCACCATGCAATGCCTGATGCAATTACCAGTTGCTTTTGCGACTGACTCCTCTCCTCCAAAAAAAAAATACTCCTAGGAACATGGGAAGAGCAGCAGCAGCAGGCAGTACAGGCTGTCCATGTCAATGTCCCTCCGCTACCGTCCAAGCTAGCGTTCAATAAACAACATGTCACAAGCAGGTGCAGGTCGCTGCAATGCAATGCAAAGCCCCGCGGCTTAATTGCATGATTAGCAGCAGGACATTAGTAGCAATTGATTAATGATGGCCCCTTTCTGTGTTTTATTACCATGGGTGTGTTTAGCACCCCAAATTTTTGGTCCAAATTTTGGATCGATGGGGACATGTATGTCGCATCGTACACTGTAGAAGATGTTTCGTTTGTTAGTGGTAAATATTATCCTACCATGGCGTAACTAGGCTCAAAAAAGAATCTCTCGCAATGTACATCTAAACTGTGTAATTAGTTTATTTTTTTTACCTACATTTCGCTTCGATACGTGTCTGCCGGTATTTTGATGTGATGGAGAATCTTGCTTTTTGCGTAGTGGAATTTGGGAGGAAATGCGGGCTCTAAACACACCCTATACCATCACCATGGCAGGCGGTGTAGCTGAGCTGCCTCCCGGCGGTGGGGCAGGAAGTCACGGCCCGGCGCCGGACGGTGCCCTGCCAGCCGTCGCGTCGCGGCCGCAGGAGAGACCCATCGGACCGACGGCCGGACGGTGCAGACGGCCAGGCGAGCAGCGTGCGTACTCGGTACACTGCAGGTGCTGCAGCCCCGGCCCTGGGGGCGGGCGAACGGGGGGGCGGCCGCCCCGGGCCCTGAGCCGTCAAGGGCCCCTGCATGGTTGTATCTTGTATGCATGTGTACGATCTACCCTACGAAACGGTATTCTTCCATGCTCACAGCCACAAAAAACTGCGCATGGGTGATTTGCTTGTCCGTCTTGACTGCATGCATGCAGCATGCTCGTGTATATATGCATGCATCTATTTTTAGAATAAAAGTAGAAGAGATATGAGGCATCCTTAGTATGCTTTCTGCTAGTATTCACTTATTAAATGTATTTTAAAAATACCAGCACATGTCTTCTATAAATAATGTAGTTAATAGTTAGAATAGAAAACGAAAAGAGGGAAACTAAGTGCTCATGTAGAGGACACATCCGTATATATTTTTTAATATACAATATAAACACAGGGAAAAAAATATAGATGAATCAGTAACTAACTATTGCTTGTAGCACCAAACAAATACTACTAATACCGATAGCAAGTCCATACGGTATATAAGAATTTGGACATCGAGAAAGATGATAACATTATATGAAAATATATATTTTAAAAGGCTATGTATATATATGTTAAAAAAAATTTTGCTCTCTATTTTTCTCATTTTGGACCATTAGATATGTTTTAAAAACTCGTACATAGCACTTATACCAATGATAACAAATGTACATACTCCCTCCGTCCCATGAATATTTACACATCTGGGTTTTGGGCACGAATACCAAGGTGAAGGTGAAATGACAAAAATACCCCTACAGAATATTTGCTCTGTATTGGTTTCTTTGACGCCTTGGCATGCTCACAACGAGATAGTGATCCTCTGCGGCAGAGGTATGCATGGGATGTGCACGTGGCGCAGTATTGGTGGATTAAATCGTTGTGCTGCTGCGTTCTGCGTTCCGCATGGGATCCAGCCTGCTGAGCAGGTTCAGGAGGTCAGGGACGTTCCGGAGCCTTCATCATCTTTTCTTTCTTGTTTTTTTACACAAATAAATTGGGTTATGTTCTTTGTCAGCACACCGTACCAGATCTGACACCTACTACTACGCTGGTTCAGGCCTATATGCACCATTATTTGTGGGAAAAAATTTAAATCCCAAATGTACTTTTAAACATGGGACAGAGGAGTATGTTCTAAGAGCAACTCCAACCCACCCCTAATTAAGCCCCTACCCTAAATTCTACGGGCTTGGACCAAAAAATCAACTCCAATGGACCCCTGAATGGAACCTCAAATTTTAAAAACCCCAAATTTCAGTTTGGACCCCTGGATCTGGTTTCTCCCTATTACCCATGGGTCCCACACCTTTTTTCTCCTCGTTTCCGTCGAGGGGACTCGCGCCCGCCGCCGGCGTCTTCTCCACACTTCGCGCGCTAGCCGCCGCCGTCGCCTCCCCACGGTTGTCCGCCCGCCGCCGCAGCATCCACATCGCCTCACTGTCGTCCGCCCCGCAGCCGTCGCCTCCACAAGCGCCGCTGCTGCCCGTCCGCCCCGCCGCCGCAGATCGATCGCCAGCCGCCTCCCGAGCTCCCACCGCGTCCGGCCCCTCGGCGAGAAGGGCGCAGCAGCACCCCACCGGCTCCTTCGATCTATCGGCCTGCCCCACCGCCGGTCCTGCGCCCCCTCGCTGCCGGCCGGCTAGAGCCCCCACGAAGGTCCCAGCAAGCACATGGCGGCGTCGGGATCCTCCGGAGGCGGACCGCCTCCCCGTCCGACGTTTGGTGCCACACGACGTCGTACCTTCATCGTCCCTCATCGTCAAACTCCCTCAAGTGCTCTCAACAATGGCGGCGGCAGCAGCTTAGCTCGTCGCCAGCCTCCTCTCGGTCCTCACCCTCGACCTTCTCTCGAGCCTCCCGAGTCGCGCTCTGACCGTCACTGAGCCTCCGCAGCCATAGCAGAACACAACATCAACATCGAGGTCTATGAGGTCGCCAGGCGACGACTTGAGCCCCAACCACTGGACACCCGACTACTCGGTGAGTTTTGTTCTTTGACAGTTCGATTCAGTTCCCGTTGGATCATGAATGCCTGCTAATCTATTGTGTGATACGTTGTTTCGGTTCGGACAATAGTAGCAAAGAAGTGATAATTTTGTGCCCCTGTAAATTTATTCTATCATAAAGTACTACTCGGTGATGCTAATCTGTACAATGTTCTTTGAACCGATTGGAAATGTGATTCCCATTGTAGTCATTCTAATATGTGTAAGTTCCAAGTTGAATTATAGTAGAACTGGGGATGAGCTTCTCAAGCTTTGATCTAATTCTTGCCCCCTGATGACCTGAACATGTTCATGTCACTTTCTGGACATGCATTCTGTAGATATGTTGATATCTGGACATGCATTTGCCTTCTTTCAAGTTCACGTAAATGTACTTATATCATGCCCGACTGAACTCGTATCATCGTTATGTTAAAGTGTGCATGAGCGGCATTCAGTTTATGGAATGAGTGTCACATCCGCAAATTATGGCTACTTATTTTCTAGCACTCTGTAATGGCTTGAAACATGACGGGGAGCAGACACTGGCATCTTATTAGAGTTGAAACTATGACGGGGAACTTCCCAGGTTACTTGTATATATGTGTTATCTGATAGCATACATATCTTGGCTGATAGCCAGCAATGCCAATGTCAGTTAAGATGGTTATTAAGTGTTTGTGTAGGGCTGCTGGTTTTCTGCAAAACTTATCTTCCAGACTTGGTTTTCTCTACTTTTAAACTATAATCTTTGTGAGAGTATCATCTATTGAGTATTGGGTAGTGACTTTACAGGTTCCATATATGCCCTCTAGAGAAACTTGACTTTACAGACTTGTTAAGATGGTTTTCTTGAAACTTTGCCTTTCTGCAAAGCAACCAAGACCTTCAAGTTCACGTATTGGACAAATATGATGATGCAGGAAGGTGATGCGGATATTGAATTGTTGAGGCAGCCGGATCCCACCCCAAATACTTGGCGGCAAAACGTCATCGAAGCGAGGAAGCAACTACACGGATCTTGAAGATCTCCGGCTATGCAAATCTTGGATCCATATCAGCAATGACCCTGTCATAGGCAATGATCAGGCAGGAAAAACTTACTGGCAGAGGATCACAAATGATTTCCACATCAACAGAGACTTTGATTCTGACAGAAATGCCAATTCACTTGAGCATCGCTTCTCAACCATACTAAAGGAGTGCATGAAGTTTCAAGGTTACTATGAGGAGGTTGAGCGTCGTCATCCAAGTGGCATTCCCTATCAAGAACATGTAATTGATCTTGCACTTGATCCTTGCAATCATATCTATTCTTGTCATTGGTATATATATAATCTTGAACCGGATCTTTGCTACAGATTCTAGAAGCCCAAGCAAGATATGCCAGAAAGGCGAAGGGCAAAAGTTGCCAGTTTGAACAATGTTGGTTGACCTTGAGGCATACTCAAAAGTTTCAAGCAACGCTTGAGGGCAACAAGAGGCCGACCAAGTCCAGAGACCTGAACCTCCCTGCAGGAAGTGAACAAGACACTCAGTCAAGTGCCCAAGGCCAAGAGAGCTCGGGACCTTCTCGCCAAGATAGCCCGACCTCGGGAAGGAAGCGCAGTCTAAAGAAAAGCTCAAAAAAAAATGAAGGAGATGACGACTACAAGAACATGATGCAAACCTTGATGGAAATGAAGACCGAGGAGCACAGAATAAAGAAAGAAAGGTGGGACAAGGAAGAGATGCTCGAGAAACGCAGGCTTGAGATGGAGCAAGAACGGCTTATGTGGGAGCAGGAACAGAAAATCATGTTCTGTGATGTGAGCACAATGGACGAATTTCAAAGGACATACGTGATGGCGAAAAGAGCAAAAATTGTGAAGTCAATAAATGCTAGTGTAGGAGATACGACTAGTGGTGAGAGCGGGGTGTAAATTATGTTATGTTTGGCGCCTCTAAATTATTTTGCAAAATAATGTGTAAGATTTGGAATGTTATTATTTGGAATGTGTTTTCCTTCATTTTGTCAGAATGTGTAAGACTGGAATTTTGTGAGATTAATTTTGTGAGAATGGGTACTATTCAATTTGGATGGTGCTATTTTTGTGCGAAAGAAAACTACAACTATCCGGATGGTGCTCTGAATTTTGTGAGATTGCAGTAGCTCACACGCATATTGCCGGTGAATATTCCTACTCGACTCACCCGACATTAGCCTTTCTTAAGAAATGATGCCGCACAATATTACAGATAGAGTATAAAGTCTTTGCGTTTGGAGATACCCGTATTCGAGATAATGTCCTTTTGTTACATGGCAATGGGTCCTTTTTTATATATATATATATTTAAGTTTCTTGTCATAATATGCCCAAGTACCAAAAAAAGCTTTCTTCTACTTGGCTGAGCTTGCAAGTGTGACAAGCTAGTTGATGGACAAATCAACAGGCTTCCTATGTCTAATCTACATTTTGAGCCTGTCATTTACCGGATCTTCTTTCTCATGCCTCGGGTAAATCAATTTGAATCCAGTACAATTGTGAACTACCCATGCATACACTAGCTATTTCAGTCCCCGTGGGACGACCGGATAATTTATGCACAACATTCTCGATGAATATATAACCTGCAGTCTCTCGAATATATAACTGCTAGTTTATATATCAACAGCAGATTGCTTGATAGCTCTTTGGACAAATGTCATTTTGAAAAGCAAACAAGGATATATCCAGAAAACAAGGACATTTCTTTGGGGAACATTTGAACTTTCAGTAGTAGTTTGCTTTTGCATAATACGTAAAACAAGTGCATCCATTCAGATTCTTACAACAGGAACCATCCAATAATATCAACAAGACATTTATTCAGGAATAATTTATAAACCTCAGTAGCTCACATGACAAAATGACTTTTTACACAAATGCATAGAACTAGCTAGAACTATGTATGGACCACAAATGCTCTACAAGGTCTTCACGAAGTCGTTCATGTGTAGTCTTGTCTTCAATCTCATCATGAATCTTTAAGAAGTCCTCTAGCACTTGTGGATTACGACTTTGGTAGTCCACAGGTTGCAAAGACGGGATACTCTCTCGATGGTAGTTGAAATCATCTTGCTCATCTCGTTCACCCTCAATTATCATGTTGTGTAGGAGTACCACAGGCTTGCATTATGTACCATAGATCTTCCTTACTCCACAATCTTGCAGGACCCGCACCATTGCAAAGCGAGCTTGGAGTACACCAAATGCCCTTTCCACATCTTTCCTCGCAGCCTTCTTGTTCCATTGTGAAGTGAATTTTCTTGTTTCCCTGTGGGCATTGAAAAGCTTTGACAAATGTTGCCCAGCTGGGTATATCCCATCAGCAAGATAGTACCCCATTGTGTATTTATTTCCATTGACTATGTATTCCACTTGTGGTGCCGTCCCAGAAGTCAGACTTTGAAAGAGGGGTGAGCGGCGTAAAACGTTGATATCGTTTAAAGAACCAGGAAGACCGAAGAATGCGTGCCAAATCGATAAGTCTTGAGATGCAACACCTCGAGAATCATGGTCGGCCCATCTTCCTTGCCTTCAGACGCCCCTCTCCATGCTCTTGGACACTTGTCCCATTTCCAAAGTGCATGCAATCAATGGAACCGAGCATACCGGGGAAAGCCTCTCGCATTATTAATGCGCCAAGCAACCTGGTTGTGTCTTGGGCATTGGGGGCCCTCAAGTATTCTTTGCCAAAGACATCAACAACAGCTTCCACAAAATGTTTTCAGACATTCGATAATGGTGCTCTCTCCCATCCTGAGATACTCATCCAAGAAATCAAATTTGAAACACCATACGCAAGCATCCGAACAGCGGCAACGGCCTTACGTATGGGTGAGGCGCCAAGCTTTCCAACGGCATCGGGCTTCTGACGGAAGAAGTCATCATGAGCCTCCACTGCATCCACTATCCGCAGAAAAAGAGCCTTGGACATCCGGAACCTCCTTCTGAAATGATTGTCGGTGTACACACACGGATCCGCGGAAGTAGTCCGGATAAATGCGATTGTGACTGCGCAATGTCCCGTGGCACTTTACGGCGACCGGCAACAGCGATCCACGAAACTTTTTCTTGCACTTGTTTCTCCTCGAGCCCTCAAGAAGACCGGCAATGATGATGAGGTCGTCATCAGATTCATCGTCATCGCCCCACCGTCGACGAGTAGTCCCAAACCTTGACATCTCGCCAAAAGAATGGGAAAAAGTTAAACATGATATCACTATATATAGGCAAATGGCAAAGTAATAAACATGATATCACTACAGCCAATGCGAAAAATTAGTCATTCGGACCCTAGCCTTTGTGCTTATAGAGCAAGAACTGAACTTTAGCCAATAATATATTTTTGTGTATACAAAGATGACCATTATCAAAAGAAAGCAAGACATGTCTCGATCGAAATAGATGAGGAGCAAACTACAGAGAAACGCAAATCGGCATCTAAAACAAGGGGCCGTAGTTGGAAGATGGGCAATTGATATGAAGCATGTAGTCACAGGCTTGAATACAATGTGTTGGGTATCATACTACTAGTGCTAAAAACAGTAAGGTCTTAAGTGCTTGACTTGTCACATTAATAAAATTTTGAATATATATGTAGCAGATACTAGCCGCTGTCGAATTCAACAAGACCTTGGAGAAGGCACTTCACGAGTGGTTGAATTGGCATATATTCATTTACCAAGAAAAGGCACCATGCATACATATCAATATCATACATACGAAGCGATTACTATGGGATGCGGTGGATCGATCGATTGTTGCACCGAAAGGTAACGAGGGACCACGGTGCTCTTCGGATCGACTGGGACTGGGACTGGGAGCAGCCGGCCATTCAATTCTCCACGCTGGTGACTCAACGTGGGCATTTCATCGGCAGGAACCGAGCAGCCCGATCCGAAGCTAGCGGTGAGAGAAAGAAGAGGGTAGCGCCCAGAAACAAACCTGTGTGTTGACACCCAAAAATGGCTTGGACTAAGGCATGGTAAAATCCCAGACTTAGCCAAATTTCGAAGAGCTAACTCACCGCAAAATTCGGACTTAGTCATTTTTGGAGGTCCAAGTCACCGCCAATTTTTAGATATGCCCCCTGTTTTCGGTGAGAGATGCACGATCCACGAAAACAATATAAACCAAACAACACGAATGCCCATCGTATCGGTTGTCGGTGACTAAGGGCGATATTGTATATCGGCCATTTTGTTCTAAGGGCGATGCATGCATCGGCCATTGCTTGGAGAGCACTTAGGCATCTTGCCAAACACTAGGGAAATATTTTTTCAAGTATCTCCCGTTAATCGCATTGCCTTTGCGTTTTCCATCATGAATATACTCAAGCTCATAGGAATTTCCGGATGTCACTTTGATCACTTTGAATGGACCTTCCCAATTGGGCGACCACTTGCCAAACTCATTACTCTTCGAGCCTATCGGTAATATAGTTTGCCAAACTAAATCACCGATTTGGAACGATTTGCTCTTAACCTTCTTATTGTAGGCTCTGGCAACCCGGGCTTTGTCCTTCTCAATCTCCTTTAAAGCTAACAACCTTTTGTCGGTTACCTCATCAATGTTGTCCATCATTAGATCGTGATACATAATAGGAGATAGATCATTTTGCTTAGCAAATCTATATGCATCCAAATTTACTTCTTGGTAGTACCGATTCTTGGCCATAAACCAGCTCATAAGGAGTAACCTTTGTAGCACCATGCCTAGAGATGCGGTGAGCCCATAGAGCTTCGACAAGACTTCATGCCACTTCACGGGATTATCTTCTATCTTCTTTTGAATAAGCTTGATCAAAGTCTTATTAGTGGATTCAAAGCTTGTCCATTGGCTTGAGCATAATATGGAGATGATTTAAGCATCTTGATCTTATATGATTCGGCAAATGCTTTCACTTCTTTTGCCATAAATGACGTTCCTTGATCCGTAGTTAATGTTTGTGGAATGCCGAATCTATGAATGATATGCTCGGTGATGAACTCAATTACCTCCTTGTGTGTCATGTTCTTCAATGGGCGCTTCCGACCATTTAGTGAAGTAGTCAGTAGCAACCAAGACGAACTTATGCCCTTCGAAGATGGTGGATGAATCTGCCCAATGAAATCCAATCCCCAACCACGGAAAGGCCACGGTTTGATGATAGGATGCAACATAGCAGTAGGCACTAGCTGAATATTCCCAAACCGTTGACACTCTTCACATCCTTTGTAGTAGCGAAAAGCAATCGGCCATCATAGTAGGCCAATAGAAACCAGCCCTTCTTAACAACCACTTCATCTTTGGAGCCGATTGATGCGTACCACAAATGCCTTCATGCACTTCTCCCATTGCCACTCTTGCACGATCGGTTCCTAGACACTTTAGCAACAAATCTTGGCAGTCCTCCTATAAAGTTCTCCATTGTGCAATGTGTACTTAAAGGCAAGCCGCCGAACATTCTTGTCAACCTTAGTGCTAGGATCCTGCAAGAATTTTATGAGAGGAGTCCTCCAATCTTCTAAATCGGTACTACCATTGTCCAAAACAGAAATAGACCGATTTAAAAGAATTCTACTTTGCTGCCCCAAATTGTAAGTGACATCAGTTTGTCCAATTGGCTTTGGTTGAACCGAATTTTCACTAGAATTTGAAGCAAGCAAACTTTCATGCATCGGTAAATGCTTTGTAAATGAAAATATTTATCTTTTACCTCAAAACCGATTGCATTTTGAGCAAGCAAATTTGCCCTAAGCACATACCTCTTATGCGCATGATCTCCTCCCTTTATGTAGCCCGAAGCTTGTTGAGCTAGCAAATTTCTTTGTATGATTTTCTTCTCTTGGAACATGCCGAATCTTGAATTCGGAAAATTTACCAATTAAATCAATACAAGTATTAAGACGAACACGTAATGATCCATCCAAACATTGACATTCACGGATACTTGCTTTGAACTACAAGTAATGAATCACCAAATGCTTCCACATGATCAACCCCCAAAGCATCTAACATGATCAACCCGAATAATAGAGCTTCATATTCGGGTTTGGTTGTTAGTACATTTAAACTCTAATCGGCTTGACATAGGAATTTCAGCACCAAGAGGATTAACAAGAACAACACCAAGACCAAAGCACCATCTTTTGCAAACCGATCCATCAAAATACAAACGCCATGGGGTAGTAGTGATGTATTCTACTTCATGATCAAGATTTATGCTATGCTCAACAATAAAATCAGCAAGAACTTGACCTTTTAATATTTTCAATGGTTCGAAAGTCAAGTCATATTCAATTAAAGAGTATGCCCATTTGCCCACCCTTCCAGAAAGGATTGGCCGAAACAACATATGTTTGATTACATCGGCCTGGCAAGCTACCACACATGTGCTTGACAAAAGATAGTGTCTCATTTTGGAACAAGCAAAATAGAGTGATAGACATAATTTCTCGATATGGGCATACCTTGTCTCGGGATCAAGAAGACGGCGACTAAGATAGGCAACAACACATTCCTTTCCTTCGTCCTCTTGAGTAACAACAGCTCCAATCACCTTATCTTCGGCAGCGATGTACAATCGGAAAGATACTCCCCTTCTAGGTGCGCGAAGAACAGGCGGTGAAGACAGATATTCTTTCAACTTATCAAACGCATCTTGTTGGCTTGCCCCCCAGGCAAAATCAGCTTCATACTTCAATTTGAGGATGGGGGTGAAAGGAATAATCTTCCCGGACAAGTTAGCAATGAATCTTCTCAAGTAGTTCACTTTGCCTAAGAATTTTTGCAAATCCTTCTTGCATTGAGGTGCTTGAACTGCCTTGATCTTTTCTATCCTTTTAGGATCAATCTCTATGCCTTTCTCATGAATAATAAATCCGAGAAACTTCCCAGCTGATACTCCAAAGGCACACTTGAGTGGATTCATCTTCAAACCATAGAAGCGCATTCTCTCAAAAGCAAGACGCAAATCGGCTAAATGAGGATCATGTGAAGCCGATTTAATCACCACATCATCAATATACACTTCCATGATTACACCAATGAGATCATGAAAGATAAGATTCATAGCTCTTTGGTAGGTGGCGCCTGCATTCTTGAGCCCAAAAGTCATGACAATCCACTCAAACAAACCGACAAATCCGGGACAGATAAAAGCAGTCTTGGAGGTATCTTCTTCAGCCATAAAGATTTGATTATAACCAGCATTACCATCAAGAAAGCTAATAACTTTGTGCCCTGATGCATCATTAATTAACATGTCGGCGATAGGCATAGGATATTCATCTTTGGGAGTAGCTCTATTTAAATCTCTGAAGTCAATGCAAATTCTCATCTTTGGCCGAATTGAAGTTTCTTCGCGATTGCTTGAATGGCCTAAACCCCTGTTTAATAGGAAGCCGATGCTCAACAAGATCTCGGCTTAACCGGGCATTTCCGTGTAATCCCATGCAAAGCAATCAACATATTCCTTGAGAAGCACGATTAATTTAGATTTATAATCGGCATCCAAGTTAGCATTCACATAGGTCGGCCGTGGTAAAGTACCATCCCCAATATCAACTTGCTCTAAAGGGTCGGCCGACGTGAAACCTTGGCCCAACTTATTGAGCTCATCGAAGTCATCAATTGCCTCACAAAAATCGGTCCTTTCAGCCCGATAATGTTCTAGCCTCTTTTTCAACCATTGAAGTTTGTCTTCCATTGGGAAACTATTTATATAAGAATATTGAGCCGATTATCCACCGGCTTCAATGACACGGGTACAAATCCACGCTCATCATAAACGACACATACCGATAGCTGGATAAATCTCTCCCGGAAAGACAAGCAAATCCAGATCCTTCAGACGAAACATCGGTTGCAAAAGAACTTCAACCGAATTATCCGCATGAACAATCTCTATGGCATCTCCCACCCAATTGGATGAGGAACCGGGTGCAAGCTCGAAGGAACACAGGGTTGGCATGAATCCAATCTCGACCGAGTATGAGATCATAGCTACCTTCCACATCGGCAATGAAGAATGCAGTAGGCAATGTCTTGCTCCCAACGGTCAGCCCCAAATTGGCGATCCCCTTAGCAGGAATTGGTGCAGGTGCTCCCACACCAGTGACGGTCATGTTGGTCGGATTAGTTCCTCGTCCTTGCCACCAAGCTTCTTGTATAGTGTATAGGGCATAAGATTGACAACTGCACCACTATCCACTAGCATGTTGCGGACTGGTTTTCCATTAATATGTCCACTCACATGCAATGGCTTGAGATGCCTCACAGGCACTACGGGCTTCTTGAATATAGCATCTTGAACCCCAAAAGCCATCTCTGCTGCTGCTACTTCATCATCTCCTCCTTGCTCGATCACATAATAATCGGCAGAAAGAAATATTGTGTTGATCTCTCCATGCTTTGGTGAAGGCTCATAGTCTACTATCTCTTCATCATCTTCAGCAGGAGCTTCAATGCCAGCCAAGGCAGCAACAACAGTAGCGAAATCCTCATTGTCACCTAGAAGACCATTAGAAACACTCGGTTCAACCGACTCAATAACCGGTAAATCCGAGGGTTGGGCATTAGCAGCCCCATCAACTAACATAGCTGAATTAGCACCTTGCTCACTGGTTCGCCCGCCCAGATAGTGCAAGAAGATCAATATTTGGCTTAGGTGCTTCCTCTGAGGGCTTGGCGCCCCCTCTTGGACCACAATTGACTTGACCGATTTAGCAACCGGTTTAGTCATCTTCTTAGCAATAAGCAACCAACTCGGCTTCTTTTTCTTGATCTCTTGAACAAGCTCGTAAAATGGGCCCTTGTCCTTGAGCAGCAGCCATACGCTTTGAGCATCTTTTGTCTTGCCCGTTGAAGTTTCCTCTTCTGAGTCTTGTCAAGATCCATAGGGCACCACTTGGGCTGTCGATACCGAGGATCAACAGGCTTCTTCTTCTTGTCTTGAGATCCAGCAACTTCCTCCATAGTTTGATCTTCTTTTGGAGGCTCTTGTCCCTCAATTATAATCGGTTCATTGTCATTAAGAACAGGAGCTGACATTGATCCGAACATGATGGAAAGTGGAGAAGTAGCAATTGGAGCAGGCTGCACAACCACTTTCGGTTTCTCCTTCGGGACATATATTTGTTGCATTGGTGCCTTCCCCGAATTTGTAAGCTCCCTGGAGGTGAGCAACTCTTTCTTCTTTGCACCGTTAGAGCTCGATTGTATACCCAATCGGCTAAAGACAGTGGGCTTGGCGATGTTTGCAGCATCTACCTCCTTCATAGAAGCCGAAGGATAAGGAACAAATACTCCCTTCGGTCCCCATTGAGGTATCACAGGTGATGGTGGCATTGGTGCCACCGGTGGTCCCCAACGAGAGAATCTTGGACGAGTGACACGCGAAGAGGATGCTGGATTGGAAAGAGTCATAGCTATTTGCTTGCTCCTTTCTTCATCACGCTTAGGAGGTGTCAACTCTCTTTTTTTATTGGCCGATTTCTTGGAATCGGCCTTGTCTTGTTTGTACTTTGCCATGAGCCTGTCGAATGTGCACTGAGGCTTGATGTGTTTCTTTTCCTTAGGCTCGTTGGTCTTCCACACTCCCACCTCTGGATTTTGTGGAACGAAGGATCTTAACACCAGGGCTTGATCGTCTTGGCCGATTGGGCTAACCGGCCTAGCTGGTCTTCCCTGTGCTTTGCAAGACCATCCAACCAAGCTTGACGTCGTAAAAGCTTGCGCCGAGCTTGCCACAATGGTGATCTTAGTCTTGCCTTCTTCATCCCTTGCAGCCAATATTTGCCGTCCCGAATTGTTAGGAACAATCGGTGCGGGCGTGGCTCACCGATGATCACGTTCTTCCCTTTTGCAGTAACAGCTTGCTCAGGACGGATCAAAATTGTGGGAGCCTTGACCTCAAGCATTTTGGCTTCAGATGTCTTGTCATCGGGCTTACCAGCTTCAACCACCTTCACATGAACTGGGAAAGGATTCTTGTCCAACCGCATATCGGTAAGAGTTAATCGCCCTCATTCATTAAGCCGATTGTACCTGCCGACGGAAGTAATTGCAATCATTAGTGGCATGAGAAAAAGAATTATGATGTTTGCAAAAAGCCCTTTGTTTCAAGACATCTGCAGGAGGCATAGTATAATTAATCTTAATGATACCGATTTTTAACAATTCATCAAAAACCGGTCACATTTAGACACATCGAAAGTAAACTTCATCTCCTCACCCCGATTCTTACTAATCGGTTTTGAGAGAGGGGCAAGTTACTTGTTTATTCTCAGCTGGCCACCTAATTTCAGCAGCCAACACTTCTTTACTCTCATCATCCAATGAAGAATAACCATCGAGTGTGTGCACATTAGCACGATGAGAGCGATAGTTGCCGTCACGAGAATCTTTAAGGCGCGATTCAACGAAACGGCCCTCTCGATTAACCGATTCAAAGTATTAAATTCTTTGGAACTCAAGTTTTTCTTTAATGTTAGAGCGCAAGCCGACAAAAGCAAAATCAACTAGATCCCTTTCGGATATTCGAACATTAAAACAACGACTTCTAGTTTCCCTATATCTCTTAAAGAAATCTAGGACTAACTCATCACGCCCTTGTTTAATGCATGCAAGATGGGACAATCTAGTTTCTTGGACTCCACAATAAAAGTGAGCATGAAATTTCTCTTCTAAATCAGCCCAAGACATAATGGAACAAGCGGTAAAGATGAAAACCATGAAAAAAAAAGCAGTACCCGAAGAGATAAAGGAAAATTGCGAATCTTCATATGTTCCAAGGTACTAGCCGTTCCTAGTTGAGCAAGATACATGCTAACATGTTCCATAGTAGTTTTATTATCATTACCACTAAATTTCTGAAAATCGGTACCTTCCAAATTAACCGGTGCATTCATATAATCAAACGCGGAAGGGTACGGTTTTTGATAAGAGGTATTGATAGAATCAAGACGAATTCGATTTTTCTCCATTGATTTAGAGAAATCATCTCTAAATTTAGCTAGAATAGCATCTACGCTATCGGGAACTCCTGTATTTCCTGCATTTGGAATTTGATTATACACATTATTCGGTGTTGATTGTGACATTGATTGTCCCCTTGGTAAAGGAACATTCATCCCCGAATTATGTGCAGGATTGGGGTTAGGATTCGGTAATGGAGGTTGCCCTCCCGGGGCCGAATTTAGCATAGCGTTATGCACCCCGAATTCTGGATGCCTCATGATCGGTTCTTAATTGAGCCGATCCATGATTGCCCGTGGATGTGCTAGCTCCACCAGACGGAGTTCTAACGGCAGAAGCCATAGGAGCCGGTTGTGGTCGAGGAACATGTGGAACCAAATCCAAAGGCATACCATATTGATCTTGAGTTGTTGTTTGGGGCGCAAACAACCGATGGTGACATTAGATCGGATTGAGGTACGCCCCGATTGTGTGTTATCGGTGGAAGTCCCTTCTATGATTTTGCAAGCGTTTATCTAATTTGCTAATGAGACCTTGCATCATATCAACTAAACCAGAACTCGATCTACTATCATCTTAGCAACACCATCATGAGTAATAGCAACATCATCATATATAGGTTGTTGATCAACAGGGATTACCTCTTTTGATGATGGCTGGGCGTAGGAGCAAGTGCGGTGTAGACGGGCTTTGTGTATTGACGCACACGATCTTGCCTATCCTTGTGACAACTCTTGAAGAAGGCCGTGGCGGACAAGTCGATTGCATCTTGAGCCGCTTCTTCAAATCTTCGAGGAGCTCATCCGCGGATTCGGTCGCCGTATATTGGTTTTCGAAACTTCGGATGATCGATCCTTGTTCTTGCTAGCTTCATCACTGGAGCCATGACGCTAGCCTCGAACCGGAGTTGACGTCTAGTCTTCTTCCCACGGGAGTCGCCAAAAAGTATGTTGACACGGGGTTAGGGCTTCGCACCAAACACACCACGAGGGCCTTGACGCCCACGAAGGTTGCAAACAACCTAGTAGCGGCGAACACCGCAGCCGTGATCAGCCACGAACGATCCGAGATCGCTAGAGCCGATGTGGAGCTCGGTGAACGGCTGAAGAACCTTCCAACGTACCTCCGGGAAGACCCGTCGGGAAGCACGCACGCAAGGGTTGCGCTAGGGGCAGCGGATGCGCCTAGCACGCCGGCGGAGAACGCGGAGTTCGTCGTCGAACAGCAAGTATAGGGTTGGAAGAGACAAAATTAGGGTTTTGAGAGTTGTAATATGACGATTTGGGTAGATGGGATCAAATCGGCCATGAACCCCTTCATTATATAGGGGAGGGTGGTCTTATCCTTTTAGGAAGGCGTCCTAAGACGTTTCCAATCACCGAAATCGCGACCAACAAGTTTGGAAACAAACCGAAGTCGATTCATTGATTCGGATCAGCCCAAATCGGGCCGGCCGGACAAGACGCGACAGTACCACCGGACGCGCCGGTCATGCGCGTCCGGCCGATTCCGAAGTCCCGAACCGACCGCTACGCTTCGGGCGGGCGGCCGGCCGCTCGACCGACGCTGGCGTCGAAAGTGACCGACGCACCGGCAGCTTGCTAGGGCCGGTCGATTCCGCAGAGTTCTCGAAATCGGCCACGCCGACCGGGACGCCGGTCGGCCGGCGACCGGCCGCCCGGCCCGGTGCAGCGTCCGGGTCGCCTCTGGAGGTGCTCGCGACCTCCGTGCCTTGGCCGCCCTCGATTTTGACTAAGTCTAAAAATTGGCGTGACTTGGACCTCCAAAAAATGACTAAGTCCGAATTTTGCGGTGAGTTAGCTCTTCGAAATTTGGCTAAGTCGGGATTTTACCATGCCTTAGTCCAAGCCATTTTTGGGTGCCAACACGTGGGAGCCGCAGGCATCGACCGGGAGAGCCGAGGCGTCTCCTCGTCCGGTGGGCCGCGCCGGCCCCTCTGCTTGCCGATGAGAGGAGGGACCGTGGTGGAGGCGCGCAGGGAAGAGGATGACGACGACCGGCCTTCGTCCGCAGAGGCGGGGCGTCCGTGTTGGCGGGCGCGGTCGAGGCGCAAGCGTATGACGGCGACGGGCGGCGGGGAGGACGACGGGCGACGGGGCGGCGGGAGGTGACGGCGACGGGCGGCGGGCGAGATAGGGGCCACGGTTGGAGTCGGGCTGCAATTTGAGCCCAGAAATTTACAGGCCAGCCCCAAAATGGAGTAGTAGGGGGTTTGGTTTGGGGCTGTTTGGAGTTGCTCTGGGGGGGGGCTCGATTTTAGTCTCGCCCTGGGCCCCCAAAATCAGGGCCGTCCGTGACTGCTGGGTGGAGGCAGTGCAGGCAAAGGCGAGCGCACATGGGTTTTCTCTCCTCCATGGCCGGACGGACGAATTGGCTCCATCAGACTTGAGACAAAGCCCTCAGTCAGGCATCACTCGCGGCCGCACTCGCAGGTCGGCAGGTGCCGTGCCGTTGGTTTTGATGGCGGCTCAGCTTTTCTTCAGGTCATCATGGTGCCCTTTTCAGACTTTGGTGGCTCAGTCATCACTAGCAGCCAAGATGTGCATTTCGATCACCCAGCCGTCTCTTTCCACCTGCTGATGCTGAGCACGAGTACGTTCGTCCGGTCTAGCCGTTTCTTCCGTTCCCTTTGTACCACCGAACACCGTTAGCGAGCTCACATCGGCCATTGGCCATTGGCCATTGCAATCCACCCCGTTTTCCATGATCCATGATGATTATGCATGCTCCCTCCATGGTGCTCCTACCTACAGTACACGATCTGTAGTCTGTGGCGTGCCGTGCCCTGCATCAATGGGCTGCACTGCAATGCGTCGACCTACGCCGGCCGGGACGCACAGCACAGCTGCACCACACTACTCAGCACGTTACACTCATGTCACCACCCTCTGCATCCGGAGGAGAGAGGCCCCCGGTGGCCCGGTCCATGCATGCACGCAGCGTGCGAATCGCCGGCCTCCTCGCCATCTACCAGCTATTCTTCTAGCGATTTCGCCCGGATTCAGATCCGCTGCGGGTGCGGTGCTCTCTCCTCCCCGTACATCCCGCAGCGTGCGAATTCTTCTTCTTCCCCGTCGGCTGCGGCCTGCGCCCAAATCGATCCTCTTCCCTTTCTACTGCGCGCGAAAATATCCTCTTCCCATGTGGTGATGAGCCGCCGGACCAAGCAAGAGATGGCTCCGCCACCACATCAGACCGCCGGATCTGCTCCTTGTACCGGAGGTCAAGCAGGTAATTAATAATTTTTCTTTGTCGCTCTGCAACTCTTTGTTCTGTCCTGTTCTGTTGTTCATCGTTCTTCCCACTTCGTTTATGTTGCCCTGTGAGAAATTCATTTTCCTGTACACAGTTTTACGATGTAACTTTGCAAAATTTCCATGGCCCAACCCAATGCTCTATCAATGTGCTGCAATGGACTGTAATATTCTTGGCTTATGTTGCCATGTTGTATTACTTTTTTCTTGATAACTGATGTCTGAATTAATGCCCGAATGGCAAGACTTGTCTGCACTCAGCAACCACATCCACACAATGAGCCACAAAGATAATGCATAATGTATCTATTCTCTCTATGTGTGTATGTAACTATTAAAAATACAAATAGCAAGATATATAGATAATTTCATTGAACTGCTAGCTATTTTGTTTCATGACGTGGACATCTCCCTAGCTAGCAACTATCTAGGACTATTGCGGACGCCCTTAGTACACTGTACAGTGCGCGGCCAGGGCCAGCAGCAGGGAAGGAGACGACGAGAGAAGCGCCGCGCCGGGACCGTCAGCAAGCGGCCAACGGTAGGATCGGGTCAGGATCAGCATTCAGTGCAACACGGTGTGCCAGTGGCAGGCCTGCCGGGGCTGAAAAGCTGCGCGCCGTGCCACACAGTCACAGGCTGCAGGCAGGCCGCAGTGCCTGCCGCGCGCCCCGCCGTGGCGTCGGCGTGGGCCGTGGGCGTCCACATGTGCCACGCCGCGCAGGCGCAGCACAGCGCAGCTTGCTGAGACCGACCGCACTGGCGTCCGCTACGGCCTCTGTAAACGGCCACGACACCGCCACGAGCGCAGAATAGCGCAGAAAAGAGCTGCAGCGGTGTGCGCTACAGCCTTCTCCACTTTCTCTCCCGGTATCTGCAGCGTACTCGCGTAGGCACGGTATCAGTCGTGGGGCCAGAGCAAGCGCAGGAGAGTGCATGCGTGCATGCGCGATTGGCTGGAGCGGGAGGCAGCATGCGCCAGCGGTGGGCTCCACCGATGCTCCTAACTAAAAATGCTATAAATCGCAAACTAAAAACTAAATTAAATTCTGATTGCACCATTAAATTTGTTTCAATAAATTCTTCAAAACTAGATCTCACATGTATATATTTAGATAAAATTATAAGTAGGTCCCATTAATATAGAGTAGAGATATAAAGAAGGGATGGGTGCGGAGGAGAGTGCTGTAAAAGACTATCCGCACTCATGTTTCTCTATTTCTCTTCTTTATACATCCTGGTCATCAAGATTCTCTCCTTTTACAAAGACTCTCTTCCGCACCCATCACTTCTCTATATCTCTACTCTATACCAACTACCATCAGTAGGGGGTCCACTTATAATTTTATCTAAATATATCCATGTGAGATCTAGTTTTGAATGATTTATTAAAAACGAATTTAATTGAGCAATCGGAATTTCATTTGGTTTTTTAGTTTGTGAGATATAATATTTTTAGTTGCTTAAAATAGAGGGGCCCGCTGCTATTGCTGTCACCTCTCCTCTTTTTCTCTCACAGCGCACAAGCAGTGGGGCCAGCGGCGCTGCTTAGCGCGGGCACGCTACCGCGCCACATTTGCCGTGGGAGCTGGGAATCTCGGGGTCCATGTCAGCTATAGCGCCCGCCTGCAGCGTTTTTTTTTTTTTACGTGGCTCCGGTAAAGCACTTCAGGATTCCTTCCCAGTACGTGAGTGCAGACAGTCTAAAAAGGAGAGAATCTTGATGGTAAGATGTATAAAGAAGAAAATAGAGAAACATGAGTGTGGACAGTGATGCTGAGGCCGCCTGATGAGGGTCCCCGCCCGCGCCGCGCCGCGGCTCGACGGACGCCGGCACCAAGTGACATGGGACGACGCCCGCCCGCCCACGCCGACACGCCGTGGCATGGCTGCAGCGGAGCGGCCCAATCGCGGTGAGTGAGTGACGCCTGTGCCTTTGCCCTTTGCCGCGATCGAGTAAAGAAAAGCTGACCACCATCACCATGCCTGCCGCTGCGCTGCGCGAATATTTTGCGAGCACATGCGGCACAGTGCCCGGCAGATCAAGCCGGAGCGAGCGCCGCGGGACGGGGACCGGTCCGGCCTGACCCGGACCGGAGCCGGACCGCCCACCCCGGTTTTTTGCGCATTTGCATGCCACTGGCCACTGCTCTGCCCCTGCACCTACTGCCTGCCCAGCATGTGCTGACTCCGATGCAGTGCAGTCGCTTGCTGCTGCAACTGCGTGCCCGGATTTCCATCGCTCTGCCCTAGAAATGCTGCCATCATTTTGTTTTGTTCGCATCGGCAATTCGGCATCGGCATCGCGTTGCATCCATCCAGTTCAAAAATTCGAACCACCGGATGGAACAGTAGCCGCCGAGCTGAACGAACAATGTCCTGTTACGGTAAATTCAGACCAGATCACAGCCGTTAGCATGGCATTGCATTGGAAGCGCCGTTTGACAAGATTTTCCCACCCATTTCAATTCGCATTCATTCATTCAACCAAATCAGAAGTCTAGAGCGGTACCAGTACAAAACTCAAATTTACAATCGATCAAAAAAAAGAAGAAAACAGTCAATTGATTAGACAACCACCTCCTCCCCATCCTCCCTCGTCGTCGTCGTCTCCAAAGAACAAACAAAATCAGTTAAAACCAACCAGCAGCCAAGCTAATTGTTGGCACCCAAAAATGTCTTGGACTAAAAGCATGGTAAAATCCTAGACTTAGCCAAATTTTTGAAGGGCTAACCCAATCGCCAAAATTCTAGACTTAGCCATATTTTGGAGGTCCAAAAGGCCCGAGGAAAAAATGGCGCAAAAAGGTCAAGACGGCGGAGTGGACCCGGCGCCGAGGGCCGACCGGCCGGACGCCGACGACGGACGCTGGAGGCGGCACCGGCGCGTCCGTCGCCGCGTCGATTTCCGAACTCTCTGGAATCGGCCGGACGCCGCGCACCGGCGCGTCCGTCACTCGACGCCGCCCGTCCGGCCGAGCAACCGTCGCTTCGCACGGCTACGGGTCGATTCCAGACTCACCGAATTGACCGGACGCAGGGCACCGGGCGCGTCGGTGCTATCAGAAGCGGCGTCCGGCCAGCCCGATCTCGGCTGATCCAATCGTAACCAACTTCGGTTTGTTTCCAAACTTGTTGGTCGCGATTTTTGGTGATTGGAAACGTCTTAGGACGCCTTCCTAAAAGGATAAGACCACCCTCCCCTATATAATGAAGGGGTTCATGGCCGATTTGATCCCATCTACCCAAATCGTCATATTACAACTCTCAAAACCCTAATTTTGTCTCTTCCAACCCTATACTTGCCGCTCGACGACGAACTCCGGCGTTCTCCGCCCGGCGTGCTAGGCGCATCCGCTGCCCCTAGCGCAACCCCTTGCGTGCGTGCTTCCCGATCGGTCTTCCGGAGGTACGTCGGAGTTCTTCACCCCGTTCACCGAGCTCCACATCGGCTCTAGCGATCTCGGATCGTTCGTTTCGGGCTGATCACGCCGCGGTGTTCGCCGCTACTAGGTTGTTTGCAACCTTCGTGGGTGTCCAAGGCCCTCGTGGTGTGTTTGGTGCGAAGCCCTAACCGTGTCAACATACTTTTTGGCGACTCCGCTGGGGAAGAAGACTAGACGTCAACTCCAGTTCGAGGCTAGCGTCATGGCTCCAGGTGATGAAGCTAGCAAGAACAAGGATCAGTCATCCGAAGTTTCGAAACCAATATACGGCGACCCGAATCCGCGGATGAGCTCCCCACGAAGATTTGAAGAAGCGGCTCCAAGATGCAATCGACGCCGTCCGCACGGCCTTCTTCAAGAGTTGTCACAAGGATAGGCAAGATCGTGTACGTCAATACACAAAGCCTGTCTACACCGCACTTGCTCCTACGCCGAGCCATCATCAAAAGAGGTAATCCCCCGTTGATCAACAACCTATATATGATGATGTTAGTGTTACGCATGATGGTATTGCTAAGATGATATTAGACCAAAAAGCTGTTATGGTGGATATGATTCAAGGTCTTACTAGTTCTTTAGATAAGCGCTTGCAAATCATAGAAGGGACTTCAACCGATAACACACAATCGGGGGTTGTACCTCAATCTGATTTAATGTCACCATCAGTTGTTGCACCCCAAACAACAACTCAATATCAATATGGTATGCCTTTGGATTTGGTTCCACATGTTCCTCGACCACAACCGGCTCCTATGGCTTCTGCCGTTAGAACCGGGTAATCTGGTGGTGGAGCTAGCACATCCACAGGCAATCATGGATCGGCTCAATTAAGAACCGATCATGAGGCATCCAGGAATTCAGGGGTGCATAACGCTATGCTAAATTCGGCAGGAGGGCAACCTCCATTACCGAATCCTAACCCCAATCCTGCACATAATTCGGGGATGAATGTTCCTTTACCAAGGGGACAATCAATGTCACAATCAACACCGAATAATGTGTATAATCAAATTCAAATGCGGGAAATACAGGAGTTCCGATAGCGTAGATGCTATTCTAGCTAAATTTAGAGATGATTTCTCTAAATCAATGGAGAAAAAATCTGGGAATTCGTCTTGATTCTATCAATACCTCTTATCAAAAACCGTACCCTTCCGCGTTTGATTATATGAATGCACCAGTTGGCTGGAAGGTACCTGATTTTCAGAAATTTAGTGGTAATGATAATAAAACTACTATGGAACATGTTAGCATGTATCTTGCTCAACTAGGAACGGCTAGTACCTTGGAACATATGAAGATTCGCAATTTTTCCTTTATCTCTTCGGTCTTGCTTTTTTCATGGTTTTCATCTTTACCCGCTTGTTCCATTATGTCTTGGGCTGATTTAGAAGAGAAATTTCATGCTCACTTTTATTGTGGAGTCCAAGAAACTAGATTGTCCCATCTTGCATGCATTAAACAAGGGCGTGATGAGTTAGTCCTAGATTTCTTTAAGAGATATAGGGAAACTAGAAGTCGTTGTTTTAATGTTGAATATCCGAAAAGGGATCTAGTTGATTTTGCTTTTGTCGGCTTGCGCTCTAACATTAAAGAAAAACTTGAGTTCCAGCAATTTAATACTTTGAATCGATTAATCGAGAGGGCGTTTTCGTTGAATCGCGCCTTAAAGATTCTCGTGACAAAGAACTATCGCTCTCATCGTGCTAATGTGCACACACTTTCGATGGTTATTCTTCATCGGATGATGAGAGTAAAGAAGTGTTGGCTCGCTGAAATTAGGTGGCCGGTGAGAATAAACAAGTAACTTGCCCCTCTCTCAAACCGATTAGTAAGAATCGGGGTGAGGAGATGAAGTTTACTTTCGATGTGTCTAAATGTGACCGAATTTTTGATGAATTGTTAAAAATCGGTATCATTAAGATTAATTATACTATGCCTCGCAGATGTCTTGAAACAAAGGGCTTTTTGCAAACATCATAATTCTTTTTCTCATGCCACTAATGATTGCAATTACTTCCGTCGGCGGGTACAATCGGCGCTTAATGAGGGCCGATTAACTCTTACCGATATGCGGTTGGACAAGAATCCTTTCCCAGCTCATGTGAAGGTGGTTGAAGCCGGTAAGCCCGATGACAAGACATCCGAAGCCGAGAAGCTTGAGGTCAAGGCTCCCACAATTTTGATCCGTCCCGAGCAAATTTATTCTTCGCAAAAGGGAAGAACGTGATCATCGGTGAGCCACGCCCGCACCGATTGTTCCTAACAATTCGGGGCGGCAAATATTGGTACCGCAAGAGATGAAGAAGGCAAGACTAAGATCACCATTGTGGCAAGCTCGGCGCAAGCTTTTACGACGTCAAGCTTGGTTGGATGGTCTTGCGGCCGGGGAAGACCGGCTAGGCGGTTAGCCCAATCGGCCAAGACGATCAAGCCCCGGTATTAAGGTCCTTCGTTCCACAAAATCCAGAGGTGGGAATGTGGAAGACCAACGAGCCTAAGGACAAGAAGCACATCAAGCCTCGGTGCACATTCGATAGGCTCATGGCAAAGTACAAACAAGACATGGCCGATTCCAAGAAATCGGCCAATAAAAAAGAGAGTTGACACCTCCTAAAAGCGTGATGAAGAAAGGAGCAAGCAAATAGCTATGACTCCTTCCAGCGGTACATCCTCTTCGCATGTCACTGGCCCAAGATTCTCTCGTTGGGGACCACCGGTGGCACCAATGCCACCATCACTGTGATACCTCAATGGGGACCGAAGGGAGTATTTGTTCCTTATCCTTCGGCTTCCATGAAGGAGGTAGATCTTTGCCAACATTGCCAAGCCCACTGTCTTTAGCCGATTGGGTATACAATCGAGCTCTAACGGTGCAAAGAAGAAAGAGTTGCTCACCTCCGGGGAGCTTACAAATTCGGGAAGGCACCAATGCAACAAATATATGTCCCGAAGGAGAAACCGAAAGTGGTTGTGCACCTGCTCCAATTGCTACTTCTCCACTTTCCATCATGTTGGATCAATGTCGCTCCCTGTTCTTAATGACAATGAACCGATTATAATTGAGGGACAAGAGCCTCCAAAAGAAGATCAAACTATGGAGGAAGTTCTTTGGATCTCAAGACAAGAAGAAGAAGCCCGTTGATCCTCGGTATCGGCGGCCCAAGTGGTGCCCTATGGATCTTGACAAGACTCGGAAGAGGAAACTTCAACGGGCAAGACAAAAAGATGCTCAAGCGTATGGCTGCACGCTCAAGGACAAGGGCCCATTTTACCGAGCTTGTTCAAGAGATCAAGAAAAAGAAGCCGAGTTGGTTCTTCGCCGCTAAGAAGATGACTAAACCGGTTGCTAAATCGGTCAAGTCAATTGTGGTCCAAGAGGGGGCTTCAAGCCCGTAGAGGAAGCGCCTAAGCCAAATATTGATCTTCTTGCACTACTAGCGGGCAAACCACGGTGAGCAAGGTGCTAATTCAGCTATGTTAGTTGATGGGGCTGCTAATGCCCAACCCTCGGATTTACCGGTTTTTGAGTCGGTTGAACCGAGTGTTTCGATGGTCCTCTAGGTGACAATGAGGATTTCGCTCATTGTTGTTGCTACCTTGGTTGGCATTGAAGCTCCTGGCTGAAAATGATGAAGAGATGGTAGATTATGAGCCTTCACCAAAGCATGGAGAGATCAATACAATATTTCTTTCTCGCCGATTATTATGTGATCGAAAGGGGAGGAGATGATGAAGTAGCAGCCAGCGAGAGATGGCTTTTGGTGTTCAAGATGCTATATTCAAGAAGCCCGTGGTGCTGTGTGAGGCATCTCAAGCCATTGCATGTGAGTGGACACATTAATGGAAAACCATCCGCAACATGCTAGTGGATAGCTGGTGCGCTTGTCAATCTTATGCCCTATACACTATACAAGAAGCTTGGTGGTAAGGGCGAGGAACTAATCCGGACCAACATGACCGCCACCGGTGTGGGGCGCTGCGCCAATTCCGCTAAGGGGATCGCCAATTTGAGCCGACCGTTGGGAGCAAGACATTGCCCTCTTGCATTCTTCATTTCGATGTGGAAGGTAGCTATGATCTCATACTGGCCGAGATTGGATTCATGCCAACCCCTGTGTTCCTTCGAGCTTGCACCGGTTCCTCATCCAATGGGTGGGAGATGCCATAGAGATTGTTCATGCGGATAATTCGGTTGAAGTTCCGCAAACCGATGTTTCGTCTGAAGGATCCGGATTTGCTTGTCTTTCCGGGAGAGATTTATCCAGTTATCGGTATGTCGCTTATGATGAGCGTGGATTTGTACCCGTGTCATTGAAGCCGGTGGATAATCGGCTCAATATTCTTATATAAATAGTTTCCCAATGGAAGACAAACTTCAATGGTTGAAAAAGAGGCTAGAACATTATCGGCCGGTGAAAGGACCGATTTTTGTGAGGCAATTGATGACTTCGATGAGCTCAATAAGTTGGGCCAAGGTTTCACGTCGGCCGACCCTTTAGAAACAAGTTGATATTGGGGATGGTACTTTACCACGGCCGACCTATGTGAATGCTAACTTGGATGCCGATTATAAAGTTAGATTAATCGCGCTTCTCAAGGAATATGTTGATTGCTTTGCATGGGATTACACGGAAATGCCGGGGTTAGCCGAGATCTTGTTGAGCATCGGCTTCCTATTAAACAGGGGTTTAGGCCATTCAAGCAATCGCGAAGAAACTTCAATTGGCCATCCATGACCGAATCAAGGAGGAAATCAATCGGTTGCTCGGGCAAATTTCATCCGCCCATGCGGTATGCGGAGTGGGTCTCTAATATTGTTCGGTTGAGAAGAAAGACACGGGAAGATCAGAATTTGCATTGACTTGAGAGATTTAAATAGAGCCACTCCCAAAGATGAATATCCTATGCCTATCGCCGACATGTTAATTAATGATGCATCAGGGCACAAAGTTATTAGCTTTCTTGATGGTAATGCTGGTTATAATCAAATCTTTATGGCTGAAGAAGATACCTCCAAGACTGCTTTTATATGTCCCGGATTTGTCGGTTTGTTTGAGTGGATTGTCATGACTTTTGGGCTCAAGAATGCGGCGCCACCTACCAAAGAGCTATGAATCTTATCTTTCATGATCTCATTGGTGTAATCATGGAAGTGTATATTGATGATGTGGTGATTAAATCGGCTTCACATGATCCTCATTTAGCCGATTTGCGTCTTGCTTTTGAGAGAATGCGTTTCTATGGTTTGAAGATGAATCCACTCAAGTGTGCCTTTGGAGTATCACCGGGAAGTTTCTCGGATTTATTATTCATGAGAAAGGCATAGAGATTGATCCTAAAAGGATAGAAAAGATCAAGGCAGTTCAAGCACCTCAATGCAAGAAGGATTTGCAAAAATTCTTAGGCAAAGTGAACTACTTGAGAAGATTCATTGCTAACTTGTCCTGAAAATTATTCCTTTCACCCCCATCCTCAAATTGAAGTATGAAACTGATTTTGCACGGGGGCAAGCCAACAAGATGCATTTGATAAGTTGAAAGAATATATCTTCTTCACCTTTGTTCTTGGCGCACCTAGAAAGGGAGTACCTTTCCGATTGTACATATTTCGCCGAAGATAAGGTGATTGGAGCCGTTGTTACTCAAGAGGACGAAGGAAAGGAATGTGTTGTTGCCTATCTTAGTCGCCGTCTTCTTGATCCCGAGACAAGGTATGCCCATATCGAGAAATTATGTCTATCACTCTATTTTGCTTGTTCCAAAATGAGACACTATCTTTTTGTCAAGCACATGTGTGGTAGCTTGCCGGGCCGATGTAATCAAACATATGTTGTTTCGCCAATCCTTTCTGGAAGGGTGGGCAAATGGGCATACTCTTTAATTGAATATGACTTGACTTTCGAACCATTGAAAATATTAAAAGGTCAAGTTCTTGCTGATTTTATTGTTGAGCATAGCATAAATCTTGATCATGAAGTAGAATACATCACTACTACCCCATGGCGTTTGTATTTTGATGGATCGGTTTGCAAAGATGGTCTGGTCTTGGTGTTGTTCTTGTTAATCCTCTTGGTGCTGAAATTCCTATGTCAAGCCGATTAGAGTTTAAATGTACTAACAACCAAACCGAATATGAAGCTCTATTATTCGGGTTGATCATGTTAGATGCTTTGGGGGTTGATCATGTGGAAGCATTTGGTGATTCATTACTTGTAGTTCAGCAAGTATCCGGTGAATGTCAATGTTTGGATGGATCATTACGTGTTCGATCTTAATACTTGTATTGATTTAATTGGTAAATTTTCGAATTCAAGATTCGGCATGTTCCAAGAGAAGAAAATCATACAGACAAATTTGCTAGCTCAACAAGCTTCGGGCTACATAAAGGGAGGAGATCATGCGCATAAGAGGTATGTGCTTAGGGCAAATTTGCTTGCTCAAAATGCAATCGGTTTTGAGGTAAAAGATAAATATTTTCATTTACAAAGATTTACCGATGCATGAAAGTTTGCTTGCTTCAAATTCTAGTGAAAATTCGGTTCAACCAAAGCCAATTGGACAAACCGATGTCACTTACAATTTGGGGCAGCAAAGTAGAATTCTTTTAAATCGGTCTATTTTCTATTTTTGGACAATGGTAGTACCGATTTAGAAGATTGAGGACTCCTCTCATAAAATTCTTGCGGGATCCTAGCACTAAGGTTGATAAGAATGTTCGGCGGCTTGCCTTTAAGTACACATTGCACAATGGAGAACTTTATAGGAGGGCTGCCGAAGATTTGTTGCTAAAGTGTCTAGGAACCGATCGAGCAAGAGTGGCAATGGGAGAAGTGCATGAAGGCATTTGTGGTACGCATCAATCGGCTCCAAAGATGAAGTGGTTGTTAAGAAGGGCTGGTTTCTATTGGCCTACTATGATGGCTGATTGCTTTCGCTACTACAAAGGATGTGAAGAGTGTCAACGGTTTGGGAATATTCAGCTAGTGCCGGCATTTGCTATGTTGCATCCTATCATCAAACCGTGGCCTTTCCGTGGGTTGGGGATTGGATTTCATTGGGCAGATTCATCCACCATCTTGAAGGGGCATAAGTTCGTCTTGGTTGCTACTTGACTACTTCACTAAATGGTCGGAAGCAGTTCCATTGAAGAACATGACACACAAGGAGGTAATTGAGTTCATCACCGAGCATATCATTCATAGATTCGGCATTCCACAAACATTAACTACGGATCAAGGAACGTCATTTATGGCAAAAGAAGTGAAAGCATTTGCCGAATCATATAAGATCAAGATGCTTAAATCATCTCCATATTATGCTCAAGCCAATGGACAAGCTGAATCCACTAATAAGACTTTGATCAAGCTTATTCAAAAGAAGATAGAAGATAATCCCAGGAAGTGGCATGAAGTCTTGTCAGAAGCTCTATGGGCTCACCGCATCTCTAGGCATGGTGCTACAAAGGTTACTCCTTATGAGCTGGTTTATGGCCAAGAATCGGTACTACCTGTTGAAGTAAATTTGGATGCATATAGATTTGCTAAGCAAAATGATCTATCTCCTATTATGTATCACGATCTAATGATGGACAACATTGATGAGGTAACCGACAAAAGGTTGTTAGCTTTAAAGGAGATTGAGAAGGACAAAGCCCGGGTTGCCAGAGCCTACAATAAGAAGGTTAAGAGCAAATCGTTCCAAATCGGTGATTTAGTTTGGCAAACTATATTACCGATAGGCTCAAGAGTAATGAGTTTGGCAAGTGGTCGCCCAATTGGGAAGGTCCATTCAAAGTGATCAAAGTGACATCCGGAAATTCCTATGAGCTTGAGTATATTCATGATGGAAAATGCATAAAGGCAATGCGATTAACAGGAGATACTTGAAAAAATATTTCCCTAGTGTTTGGCAAGATGCCTAAGTGCTCTCAAGCAATGGCCGATGCATGCATCGCCCTTAGAACAAAATGGCCGATATACAATATCGCCCTTAGTCACCGGACAACCGTACGATGGGCATTCGTGTTGTTTGGTTTATATTGTTTTCGTGGATCGTGCATCTCTCACCCCGAAAACAGGGGGCATATGTTGGCACCCAAAAATGTCTTGGACTAAAAGCATGGTAAAATCCTAGACTTAGCCAAATTTTCGAAGGGCTAACCCACCGCAAAATTCTAGACTTAGCCATATTTTGGAGGTCCAAAAGGCCCCAGGGAAAAATGGCAAAAAAAAAGGTCAAGGCACCTGAGGTGGACCGAGACGCCGAGTAGGCGCCGGACGCCGCGACCGGACGCTGGAGGCCGGCACCGGCGCGTCGGCGGCCGCGGTCGATTTCGAACTCTCTGGAATCGGCCGGCGACGCCACCGGCGTCCGGTCACTCGACGCCGGGCGTCGGTCGAGCAACCGGCCGCTCGGGCACGCGCGGTCGATTCGGACCTCCACCGGAATTGGCCGGACGCTTAGGCTGCCGGCTGGCGTCGGTACTCATAGCGGCGTCGGTCGGCCCGATCTCGGGCCGATCCGAATCGTAACCAACTTCGGTTTGTTTCCAAACTTGTTGGTCGCGATTTTTGGTGATTGGAAACGTCTTAGGACGCCTTCCTAAAAAGGATAAGACCACCCTCCCCTATATAATGAAGGGGTTCATGGCGATTTGATCCCATCTACCCAAATCGTCATATTACAACTCTCAAAACCCTAATTTTGTCTCTTCCAACCCTATACTTCGCGTTCGACGGCGAACTCGCGTTCTCCGCCCGGCGTGCTAGGCGCATCCGCTGCCCCTAAGCGCAACCCTTTGCGTGCGTGCTTCCCGACGGGTCTTCGGAGGTACGTTCGAAAAGGTTCTTGACCCCGTTCACCGAGCTCCACATCGGCTCTAGCGATCTCCGGATCGTTCGTGGCTGATCACGCTGCGGTGTTCGGCCGCTACTAGGTTGTTTGCAACCTTCGTGGGTGTCCAAGGCCTCGTGGTGTGTTTGGTGCGAAGCCCTAACTTCCGTGTCAACATATTAATCATCCATCCATCTTCTCATCATTTTGGTGGTCGACGGATGGATGGATGGCAAATGTTTCTTAACCATGCAATGCAAAGAGACAAAATTTGGTAGTTTAAGTTTCCGGTCATAGTCAAAAGTTTTTTTAAAAGGGGTTCGTTTATAAATCGTAGCCGGTGGATACAAAGTTTCTAACTACCTTACCTTTGTGCCTTTCGCGCTTTTTAGCTACAAAACTAAAGAGAAGGCACGGCTGGATTTTGGCGTTGAGTAATTCTTTGCAAAGAAGCCAAATGTATTATTAACTATGTACGTTATTTCCATATACTCGCGACTTTCTTCAAGACAGGACGGTCCATTTACCTTTTCATTTTATCTTTTATTTTGAAATTACAAAAGATGTTACAAAGGGGTAATTTGTTTTTTGTTCATTCTAGCAGTTTTCTTTTATAATGGTTCATGGAGCTGGAGATTCACGGAGAGGCACGCGGTTTAGGGGCGGCGACGGCGGGGCGGCTGGCGCCTTGTAGCGCTGACCGGGGTTGAGGTGGACGGAAGTGGGAGGGCGGTTTTGGGAGTGGGAGTGGGAGGAGCGGCGGACCGGGCGGATGCAGGGTGGGTTAGGGTCGGCGGGCGGAGTCGAGCGAGAGGCGGGGGCACGCACTCTTCGTGGTCGTGCCCGAGGACGAGGACGCAGGAGGAGAGCGACTGAAGGCGGAAGACGCCATCGCCGCCGACGCTCCGGTCGCACGTGCGCCGCGGAGTGACGCCGGCGCTTGGGGAGGTTCGACGACGCCGCGGCGCACCACGGGCCCGCGGTGTTCCGCTGGAGCCCTCTCTGGTTTACCTCGCCACCGCTGATGGAAGGCCGCCTCGCCGCTGGTGTCTTTGGTGCCGCCGCTGATGAGGCTTTTCTGCTGCCGCGGCTCTTCGTCGTTCCCGCCGCTGCCGCTGCTCGCTTGAGCCCGAGCAGCTCGCGCCAGCGGCTGGAGCAGCTGGGCGCCTTGGGCGATGAACGCGTAGGGGTCGGTGCCGTCAGCCGCAGCCACAGCCGCGGCGCGGAGGGGCTTGACGATCGGCTCCGTGCTGGGCTGCGCTGGCATTGCCATTGCCTCCTCCGGCTGCTGCCGCGCCGGTGCGGAGTCTCGGATCCGGCAGAGGCGCCGTGTCCGCCGGCTTTCTGAGCGGCAGGAGCTTGCCGTCGGCGAAGAGCTCGTCGGCGGGGAGCATGGTGGCGGAGCCGCCGAGGCTGAACTCGAAGTCGATGAAGTCCTTGGAGATGGCGGGCTCCGGCACCGTGGCCGACGACGACACGGCGGCCATGGCGACGACGGGATCCACCACCTTCACCAGGTCGGCGGCGGCGGCGTCGCGGCTCAAGGACACGCGCGGGCTCAGCCACCCGTACGGCACTGGCACGGCGGATGGCGTGGCCGTGGGGAGGTTACTGGCGACGGCGGAGGCCATGATGGACCGCGGCGGCGGCTACGCGCATCAAAGCAGTGTGTGATGAGAGGGGAGTGGGGCTAGCTTGCTGGAGCTCGCTGCCGGTACGGGCGGTGGCTAAATCCAGTGGCGGGCGGTGGGCGGGGAGCAGCGGTAGGGGATGTGAGATGAGACAGGGTAACGGTGGTAAAGCCGCGTATATATAAGCTGGTAAGGGTAAAATGCGAAATGGTTTTGGAGGCTCGCAGCTCGCTGGAATGGACGGCCGGTTCGCGGAAGCAGAGGCGGCTCTTGAGCTGGGCGGGCGACGGGGAGGGAGCTCGTCGGTTTCCGGGTTGTATAGTATTTTTGTAACGGCAGCGGCACCGGCCACGGGGTATACAGCTACGGCCAGGGGAGAGACAGAGGGACTGGCCGCGAACCATGGCGATGTCCAGTGGTTTTCTGCTGCGTTTGCAGGTCTTGTGGCTGATCCGAATACCTCTCGTGAGTGGGATTTCATGTGCTAGGTTGGAGATACGATTGGAGTACTACTGGTAGCTAGTAGTGAGTACTCTCCGCAGAGTCTCTCCTAGAAGGACCCTCCTAGAAGCATACTCCGTATGTGCAGGATGGAGTTACAAATTATATATCTTATCAAATCAGTCAAAGAGCAATAGAGGATGTGTCAAGAGCACCAGACAAAATAATTGTCGATAGATATCTATATGTGAAATAGGTCAGGTTTCAAAAACAATTGATTTAATTTAACATAGAATGTAGGAGTATATGTATCTCTGTATTTGCTATAACTAAGTGAAGAGTGTACAACAGTGGCGATATGACACCACAAACTAAAAAATAGTAAAGAAAAAGGCAAAACAAGTTGAACTTACACACACTAAAGAACTCAAGTTATAATAGTCAAGGTGCACATAAAAAAGCAACACTAGCTTGGTGGTTGAATCTAGCATACAGATTTTGTTGCAAATTTTTGCCGACAGATATGTAAGTTCTGGTTGTATTTTTCGCTTTTCGACATGCAAGTTTAAAGTGCTACTTAGCGGATTTTACATATAAAGAATCATTTATTGGAAATCTTTTCAAAAAAAAAAAAAAATCATATTGAAAGCTCTAGGTCCCTAAATCGGTTTTGACGATCAATGATGACACAAACATTACAACTAACGTTTTGTTTTGCAGCGGCAATACTTAGTGATGTCTGAATATTGATTAGGTTCATATGCTTTTTCATGCTCCTAATGATGGATTTGAATTGTTTTTCAAAGGATATTGCGTGAAGGAGTATCATATCAATTTCATCATCGGTTCTACCAAAAGAACCATAGAGAAAAATATTGTGAAAACATGTACGAAGGGCTTTTGAACATTGGATACTATATTCTTGACTTCTCATCTGTTCGATTATAAGCTTTATATGAGGTTAATCTAGATTCACCCTTCGATTATAGGCTCCATATGAGGGCAATTCAGATGTGGTAGTTGTAAGTGAAAAGATTGCTCCAATCGTAACTAAATCTTCTTTTGTTTTGTAGGAAATAGTGTCACACCCCAAAATTTCTGATTTTGGGTTGTGAATAGAAAACACTAGAGTAATTCTTGATCTTTCCCAAAGTTGATGGGTTGTTACTTGTTTTGATGTTTTTGAGTGGGTCTAAAGTTTTTGAAACACGATTAGTGCAACAACCGTCCCCTACCCAGCGTGTTTTTCGTCTTTTTCTATTTATTCCTTTGATGAAAGTTTCTAAAATCCTTTGTATACTACTCTAAACCATTCCTTTGTGGTCAAGCTTCATAAATCTACCTCCTAAAATATTCGACAGGACTTTTTCGATTTTTTTGAGTCTTTTCTCATTTTTCTTTAGGCTTTCTCATTTTTCTAAGGTCATCTCAAATATCTTTTTATGAGCTCCAAATATTTTGTTTGGGTTTCTCATGTTCTTTATTGTCTCTGAGAATTTTCCTAAATCTTTGAGCTTTGAGCATTCTTTGCGGCTTAAATAATAATTCGGACTTTTCTAAAATTATTTTATCAATGAAATTAATTAATTTCGAAAATAATAAAATATCTCATTTTCACTAGGCCTATGCATTTATTTATTAATGGGCTTAAAGATTATTTAGGCCCATTAGTAAGGTGGAGCCTACTGGCATCAATTAGCACCATATCAAGCAATAGTTGATAAAAGCGTGGAGAAGATTTTTTCTTCCTATAAATATGTACCTTCCTACACAGGCATTTGCATCATTCAAAGTTGTCGTACGTGACATATCTCATCTATCAACGTAACTTTTCGCGGCAGCCCATGTGATCTTCACCACGTCCAGCACCACCATCGTCCCTTTTGTTTTGCCGATTTGTCGACGGACGATCATTCATAAGTGGAGGTGAGAATACTATCACGTTTCTTATACCTCTAGTGTTCCGTTTTGCAACTCATCTATATATGTTTCGTCCTTACGTTGCTTCTCATGTATCGTCCTGCTGTCACCATTTGATTCATCTCGTTGCTTAGCCATCGCCGAAACTACTATTTCAGCCGGCAGAACAATCTCCAAACTGCTCCATAGGCATCGTGCCCATCCCATAGCTTGCTACCCTCTACATCATTTGCACGTAGCAGTACTGCTGTGCCCTGCTACAATTAGTATCTAATACGATTCATTGCTTTGCTTGCCAGCTTGTTGACGTCAATCCTAGCATGATGTCATCATATGACTTTCTTGCCGTTTTTAGGAATACAATGCAAATACACATACACCTCCATCATCTTGAGCCATCCATCCTTGAATCTATGCTCCAGATTAAAACATACCCCTTCACCAAAACCTTTCTAAAGAGACCCTAAGCTCCTCCAATATCTAATCATGGTCTTTTCAGCAATCAAAATCAGATTTAATTATTTTATTTCGAAAATCACAAATTGACACTATCTTGCTTTGCTCATAAAATCTTCGTTTTAAATCCATTCTAGTCCGTTCAAATTTTGTTAGATTCATAATTCCGTTCTCTACGTGTTAATATCACTATTAGTCAGGTTTCAAACTTTTAAATTTTGAATTTGAATTTAGTTAATTATTTTATTACTAATAAACTTGTAAAATTAGTATCTACGCCGTTATAGCTCGATTTTAGTGATCTTTATATGCGTGTGATCGTAGCGATGAGTAGAATAGTTTTATAAGCTTTTTCAAACTGTTTTTCCATTGTTGGTGTACTGTTCTAATGGTAGCCTTGTTTGCCATGCATGATTGGACCCATATGTTTGTCTGTTGTTATTTGGAAATGAGTAGGCGGTGAGCTTTACGTTGATGATCTTGAAGAAGTTGATGATCAAAAAGGTTTTCTTTGGAAGCTTGGATTTGAAGAAAGGATCTCAATTTAAGGCAAGTATAGCATGGGACTATCCTTGTTACCTATTCACTATTAATCACTTAATCATATGCATGTGTCTAATTTGTCAACCTTAAGGACATCCTAGCCAGTTATCTTGTTCATTGAATCCTATGGGTTATTGCATATGGGTAGTTCTTGCTAGTGCTCTAAATAAATAATTATGATATGAACTTTGAGTGGATGAATACATGAAATGATGTTTAAAGACTTGAATGTTGGAACATGGACTTTAGAGTCGGGCTCATGCTTTTTCATGCCGCTCTAGACTCTCCGTAAGGACTTATCATTTGTGATCATCAGGGATATACAATTACAACTATGGGGGCTACATGGCTCGGCTTTAGTCGTTAGGGGGATAGTGTTTACTTGTGTCGGTGGTTCCGAAACGGAAGAGAATGGGTTGTAGCCCTATCGCTATCCGGCATATTTAGATAACCCCTTTGAAAGGCTTTATATGATTTTTGGATGTTTTGGGCCTTGCTAACCCATGCATTTGAGGATCATGACTCGTAGTGAAAGTGTACACCTCTCTTGTGAGTATAAACGTTATACTTGGACCGTGTTCGCGGTCATGAACGGCCTTGGAGACATCACGGAATAGAGATGATCTTTGAGACATGGATATGAGATGATGTTGAGATATGGACATAAGATGAGGATGGAACTGAACGATGACGATGGTATCATGAGAACGATATGTTGATGATGATAATGTGGGTTAAATGGGTTAAGCATAACTTATTGCTAAATAAATGCTAAAACTTTGGCTTACTAAAATGCTTACCATGAGTTAAACCGATTGTCAAGCCTTTTTGAGCCTCATAACCCCATGTTATGCTTGCGAGGAGTTCGACATGGACTCACCCTTGCTATTTCCCCACACCTCGAGGTGAAGTTTAGGCTTGTGATCAACCGGTCGGTCGGTCCCTGTGGAGTCTACAAATGAAGATTGAAGAGTCCTTCCTATGCCGCTGCTAGCCGAGGTTATTTGTTTTTATATTATGTTCGTTATATTTGGAGCATTGTGAATTGATATTACCAATAATTTGTAAACTATATGTGAGATTTGACTTCGGGGCTAACATATAGCTTCATCCGGGTTTTGTTCTTAAAACCGGTGTTACAAATAGTAGCCCAATAGCTAAAAAACGATGGTTTGGATTTACTAGAACCATCGAGTATATTGTTGTAGCTCGGTGGAAACCCAACTCTTTTCCTTAGGATTTCATGAATGAAATTAGGAAACGAAGTAAGTAGATTAGATAAATATTTAGGAGAATATCTATCTCCTACTATATAGGGATTATCTAGAAAGCGGAGAGCTTTGGTTCCATTCAGTGTTGGATATTTACCTTTTTAACTAGCAAATCAATAGGGGTTCTATTTGAGTAAGCACTTGAATCGGACTGAACCAACTGTGTCAATGGTATGGTACAACCAAAGTGGCTCTCATAATACTATATTTGGTGACACCACTACAAATTGAAGCCATTGACACGACAATGAACCCCAATTTTATCCATGTAATGTTAAAATTGAAACTGATAGTGATCTTATTGCTATCACTGTGTGTCGGGCGAAATAAAATGTTCTGATCATTGAAGGGTCAAGCACCAGCAGTAGGCGATCACTGCCGATTATTTTCTACTTAATTCTGTTCCGGCAGTAATGTCGGGTATAGACCCAACTGATCCATGGATCCGTAGTACGTAGTGGAAGCCTAAACTTTTTATGCGAGTAAAAGATTGCCACAGTCACATGCATGCTTGTCTACGTGTTAGCCTTGGCCGAAAGAAAGAAATGTTGGAGTATTCCTAACTCGGGCACACACGGCTGATCTCGTTTGTCCATGAATGCATTGATCCACTAGGGCGAGTAGATCAGTCTCACCCGGCTCACGAGCCACGAGAGGGAGCGAACTCAGACAAGCATTTTTGTTCCTACACGTAGACAAGTAAAGGTTATCTTACTCCTGACGTACATGTGGGATGTTTTGGGTGACGAAGTTACTAGGAATCTTCCTTCGAGTCTAACGAAACGCCCACCCTGTGCCTGCCGTAAAATGCACAGTTGAGTACAATATCAGGTGGGCGGTGCACCACTTGAATCCCCCCAAAAAACAAAACAAACCTTGGTTCTAACAACTTTGGCCGGCCGGATACGGTGCCCTTGTTGGCTGTTGCGTTATTATATCAGTTATAGTCACATGCAACTTTTAATCTGCCTGGAACTAGCCAGGCAGCTGAATGCAGAGACGGTGCAGAATGCTGGCTAAAAAGGCCAAAAACACACAGACATCTGAATAATGGTACAGTACACAGCATGCATGGAGTGTTGCGATTTATTCTTTTTTTTTTGCGAAAGGGGAAATATATTAAGGAAATGTAACAGTACAACCAAGAGGTTTTACATAAAACACCCTGGAAACCCCTAGAAATTTTACATAAAACACCCTGGAAGAACTGGAATTTAAGCTCGAAATCCCCCTCCGAGGCTCGCCTCCATCGATCTGGCCACCGGTGGAACTCGCCGGAACCAGTAGAAATCCCCAAGCCGTCACCGAAGCACAGCACCAAACATTGGTAAGCGTCGCAATACCCAGCACCGTCGATCCTCCTCGGCGATGCACTCCTTCGCTGAACGAACATCGACCCTGCCACTCCGGCGAAAACAGGGGAAGAACTCCAACGCCGCCATCCACGACCTCATCGGGGATGTGGACGCAGGAGTGAAATCCGCAGCCATCCCCTACTGAAGAAGACGACCCGGAAGAACCGCCACCGCTGGCACCAAGGCCAGCAGCCAGACAAAGTCCGCCCCGGCGACCATGGAGACGCCGGCCAGAAACAGATCCCGCGGTCGCCAGGAACTCCAGCAACCCAGGAAGAGCAAAAGAGGAGAACAAGGTCAACAGCAGCATCACCTGGCAAAAGTGATGAAGCAGCAGCCCCGGACTCCCACGAAGAACTCTCCGACCTCGCCGTAGGCGCCGCTGGAAGGCCGCCGCCGGGACGGAGAAGAGGTCGAGAGAACTTATTCCCCAGCGATGTCGACGCGTCCGCCTCGTCTGTTGCGATTTATTCGTGCTGGGACAAAGGACATGTATTAGTTTTATCGCATACGTATGGAGGTGGCAGTACGTGGCAGTATGCGCGCGCGAGGTAAACAACAAAAAGGCCAGGTATTTGTATTGTAGCTACAGGTCCAAGTTTTAGGAGCGCATCGCATACGTATTATGGCAGCGCTCACTTTTCTGCGGCTGAGCCCCAGGACAGGGCAGGCCCGGCAGGGCAAGGTCACACTCACTCACTCATGCTGTCATGCGGCAGACAGGCCCAGCTAGCGCACCAACCAGACAGCCGATGCAATGCACGCATGGGACCCCCGCTCGCCTGCGCTGTGACTGTGAGCGAGATGGACCGATCATGGCGGCACCCCAAATCGCTAGCTCTTCCAAGAAGAAGGCATCTCCGGCTCCACGTACGGCGTGAAGGCCGGGCGGGCGCCGCGCCGGGCATAGTGGCGGTGATGGCGAGTGCTGAAGGCAGGTGAGTACACTGCCGGCCTGCCGGCCGGCCGGTGGCTGCCGGCAGCGCGTCCTGTGGCCGTGCCAATCCAGCCACGCAGCTCGCAGCGCCGCGCCGGCCCTGCATGATGATGATGCTACCCTGCCTCTGAGTTCTGCCTGTCCGCCCCGATCCAAGGCCTGCGCCTGGCGCGCGTGTCGGCCGCCGGCGAGACACCAGCAGCCGGACGGCCGGCCATCAGCCTCTGCGCTGACCTAACTTCACTGCACCTCTCCATCATCCTTTGGGGCCTGCACGCTTGTGCCGTTGTGCGGGAGCGGGAGCGGGAGCGGGAGCAGCAACAGAAACTCTCATCACAAGACACACAGAAACCTCTGGCCTCCGGGCAAGTACACAGCAGCACTACAGAACACAACGTGTTCAGTCACAGGCCTCATTGCGCATGAACAAGTTACTGTTTTACAAGTAGAGCTGCTACTCCTGAATGCTGACTGCATCTGCAGTTTATATATACAGTACAGATGCTGCAAAAAAATGAAAGAGAATGAGAACAGACTGTACAGATACTGACAGTTTATTTAAAAGATGCAGACACTGTTGTTAACAACTACAGTACTCCCTCCGTCCCAGGTTTATTTGTACATTTGACATTCAAATTTTTTCCCATATTAATGGGTCATGTTGGCCAGAACTACTGACGTGCAGCGATGGTAGAGCAGTGCAGCGCAGCATATCAGACCAAAAAAAGAAATAAAAAAATCAACTCATGCTCACTCGGTGCATCCAGAAGCTGCTTGAGATTAATAAAATAATACAAAAGGCTGTCCAACTCCTTCTGATTGATTGGCTTGTACTGCAGTTGTGAGGGTATTTTGGTAATTTCCCTCCACCTTGGTTACCGTGCCCAATCCTAGATGTGTAATTATTTGTGGGACGGAAGGAATAAAACAAGAAGATTTTCCTTCCTTTTTTAATAAATAACTTCACAGATTGCTTTCCAGTTCTGAATCTCAGACTGACTCACCAGTTGGTTCATGCTCTGTAATTTAACCCATCCAGGAATTGAATGTAGTACATCTATATACTCCCTCCGTCCCTAAATAGAAGTCGTTTTGGGCAAGCGCTACCAAACTTTCTCAACTTTGACTAGGTTTGTAAAATACGTGCAACATTTATATCTCCGTGATAAATTTATTAAAAAACTAGACGTAAAGATCTTTTTAATGATATTAATTACTTTAGCATAAATATTTATATATTTTAATATATAATTGCCGGCAGCTTAAAACGCTGACTTCTCTGTCGCGAATGACATCTATTAGGGGACGGAGAGGGAGTATGCACACGATCATATAAGACCGTTAAAAAAGAATTCTCCTCGCCTACGCTACATACACTTTTTCGGTCCTCTAGCTACACTGGCCGTCGCAACCTCTCGCTCATCGGGCGAGCGAACCGCCGGCGATCATCGGGCCATCCGGATATCCCGCTGAAGGTGATGGAGGTGCTTGCCGTCCTCCTCGGGACGACGACAATTTGGGGATCGCGCCATGATGGAGGTCAAAGAAGGCCGACGACGTGGCCCCCGCCCTCATCTTCAGTGTCTCCAAAATCCCCGATCACGCCAGCTTGCCGACGCCTCCCGCGCCCACGCCCCGGCTCGCCTTTGCGATGGCCACCACCGCTGACATCCTGGCCGGCCAAGTGGACGTGTTGGGTGCAGAGTCGTGATGGCAACGGGGACCCGATCCCGATTCCCGTGGGGAATTTCCCTATTAGGGGATGGTGATGGAGAGAAATCTATCCCCATGGGGATGTTAACGGAGAGAATTTCATCCCCGATGGGTAAATGGGGATGGGATGGGGAATCATCCCCATCCCCATTTCCTGAACCCGATAAAAGCTAGTATACAAGCTACATGCTTTGATATGGTAATATAACATGTGAATGATGATATAATTATACGAGAATAAATAATAAATAAGTGAACATAAGTTCATATTATGTATATATGGTGAAAATATGAAACCATATAACGTGATATCATGTCATATATAATATGATATCTTGTCCCTTATATAGTATAAAATAATGTATATTGTCAACATTAAAGCGGGGGATGGGGATCCCCGATGGGGATTTATCCCCGCTGAATGGGGATGGGGAGAAAATCCTCCCCGTGAGTATAAATGGGGATCCCCGTGGGGGAGAATTTTATTCGTGGGGATGGGGATGGGGAGCCGATCTCCGATGGGGAATTCCCCTGTTGCCATCCCGGGTGCAGAGGAGCCCAACCTTCAGAAACCTGCAGGCTTCATCGACGTCCAGGTCATCGCCAAGGGAACTGTCTATGATCTTCTCCAGATCCCCTCGGTCGTAATATCTCCATGTCTGCAGAAGTACACAGAAGTGTTTTTGCTCAGAAATGCAGTTGGAAGCAACCACTTTCATGGCAAGTGTTTTGTGTCTTGTCTGTACTAGTAGAATCCTGTACATACCTTCTCAAGGAGAATCTGGTCATCGTAGGGCAATTTCGTATCAGTGTTGCATCTTCCACTCACAATTTCGATAAGCAGAACGCCATAGCTGTAGACATCTGCCTTCCGTGTAACTTGTCCTCGAATTGCATATTCAGGAGCCAAGTAACCTCTGCAAGCAAAACTACAGTGTCAGATATCGCACAAACCATGTCTGAGTGACCAAATACTAGTAGTTTGGTTTCATTCTTTCCATTGGACTCCCTGATTAGATATTTAGATCAATAGAACCTCTTTAAACTGTCACTGGGATATTGTAGCTGCCAATGCCTCTCGCGATTAAGTTTAAAGGACCATCAGAACTACAATTGCAGTATGTGCATGGAGAACATAGACTAGGGGAAAAAAAACATCCATCACAGTAGAGGAAACAACAATAGTAACTTCCACTTACAGGGTCCCTGCGACATTTGTGCTAACATGTGATACATCTTGAGGTAGAAGCTTTTTGCCAGACCAAAATCAGATATTTTCGGTGTGAGATCCATATCGAGAAGTATATTGCTCGCCTTGATGTCGCGCGGTGAACAATGTGAGGGCGGACACTGTCATGGAGAAAAGCTAATCCTCGGGCAACACCAATGCAGATATTTACTCGAGTTCTCCAGTTGAATTGGATGTTGCTATGTCCCGAACCTGTAGCACGGGAATGTTACAGGATGTAAACATTTTATCATGCTAAAAGGATATTACTCCAGAAAACAATATTGAGAATTCAGTAAAGAGAACTACCTAGAAGGGTATGTGCAAGACTATTATTTTCAAGATAACTGTAGACAAGGATCCTGTGGTTTCCTTCTACACAGCAGCCATAGAGTTTGACAAGATTCTCATGTTCTACATCAGAGATTGCAAGAAGTTCATTAAGAAACTCCTTTGCACCTTGTCTAGAATGTAAAGACAGAACCTTTACGGCAATAGCTGTTCCATCATTGAGCGTTCCCTGAAGTGGTAAGTTAGAAAGGTTTCAAACACCAGTAATGCATTCTGGTCCTTTATCAAATTGAAAGTAGTTATGCTACTACCTTGTAGACAGGTCCATAACCCCCCTCACCAATCTTATTGCTTTGGTCAAAATTTGATGTGGCTCTAGCCAGTTCCTGTAGCTGTATCTTGTTATATTCTCAGAACCAGTGAAATCTGCAGAAATGTGTGTCACGAAGGAAGACAGATCCATTAAAAGTTGAGAACATGCATATTACTTTTGAAATGGTGATCATTTTACATAACTGTAGGCATAAGAGATCTTACAATCGTTAGATGGATTGTTTCGTCGTTGTGGCCCACTTTTCCTCTTGAAAAACTGAGCAAAACAACTCATTGCTGACGTCTTTCAAATTATCGGTGCCCACCGTTGTGCAGTGTATCATTTAACTAAGAGATGGCAGTTCAGTATCCTGAAACATGAGGAAATGAACAGAGGCTCTGCTTATGCAAGAAGTAACAGTATACACAATACACTAGGCAACTTGCAACAATAAAAAAATGAGCAAAACTTGTGCTTAGCAAAAATAGAAAACTAAGGAAAAGGCCAGAAACTGAATGCTACTAATCACTAGAAAGTGTACATCCTTTTTCTAAAAAAACTAGAAAATGTATATTCGCAAAAATTACTTTCTCACAATTGCAGTAGCAGGAAAGGATATCTATGTATACAGTACTGTATGTTTGTAATAATTTAAAACTTATCAGAACCCCGCTATAACAGTACTGATGTGATATGTGCGTTCCAGTTAGAAGGGTGGGGGGAAGGAGGATGCAAAATTGTAATGTATAGAACAACAGGAGTTTCTTACTTGTTCCACAAAGTCCAAGCATGGTAAAATCTCAAAATATAGTTCTCATAATCAATCTAACCAAAGAGCCACAGAGATGCTGTTGCATAAATAAATCCTCTTGAGTTCCACAAGGTGGCATAAATTATGTCCACGCCTTTTTTTTTTCTATGCTATACAAATATCATAACCCCACCTACTAGATTCCGAAGTTCTGTTGACCACCTTTTTTTTTGCCAAGAAATCGACATTATTCAAAGCACACTTGAAGCATGGACAGGAGCAGCGAAACCACTGATACACAAAGGCTACAAAGCAGTGGTTTCATCACCCGTATCCAAGTGTTGATTCACAAAAGGAACTCGAACATCAGCAAATGCTAGATCACTGAACATTATCAATGACCAACTTGACCATTGATTGGAGACGTTGGTATTTCACTTGTAGTACCAATTCAGGCGACGATAATTCAAAGCAGTGGTTTCATCACCCGGATCCTATATACTAATCCACGTGACAATAATTCAAAAGAACCTTTTTTTGTCAGGAGTTGACCACATAATTCAAACACAAATCAAGTATGAACAGGAGCAGGAAAACCACTGGTGCACAAAGCAGTTGTTTCATCACCCATTCAGCCATATACTATATTCATTCAGCGTAATTGATCACCATTGATCAAGAAGTTTGTATTTCACTTTTAGTACCAATTCAGGTGTCAATAATAATATGATTAAACACGGTAGGCTAGGCCCACTACAGCCTTTGTCTAATTCAAAATTCAAAATGTCTACTAAAATAGTTAGATAGGCATCAACATCAGACTCTTTTCCTAACGCACCAAACATACCCTGGAGCAAAGGAAGAAAAAAGTACTCCACACACGGTTCATTCTTTCAATAAACAGCGGAGAAGACAACCCACCAAAGAAATGCTTTATCAGTAGACAAAAGACAACCTGTACGCCAGTGCTTATCTAACTGATTGTTGTGAGCAACAAATAATACTCCGTGCAGCAGCACAGCAACGGATTACGACCCATGGTTCAGAATAATGACGAATAGAAATACTAGTACTATATCCCCTAAAAAAATAAACATATGAGCTGGCATCCGATCCAATTGTTTACTAGGAGCAACTAATGCATGATTGGCTTAAATCTGCACATTTGTACTGTCCATAAATTAGAATCCCGGCATGACAATTATGTGTTACTGACAACCAGAGTTGGGATTCAGAACTAAAATCTCTTTGCTAGGCTTTCTATCCAGAATATATATCAGGTAATCTAGCGATTGATCCTGAGTTAGGCGACGTTGTTTGATCAAAGACACACAATCCGGTAACCAACAAGGAAACAAAGGGGGGAGAGGACGTTTCACCACGAAACCCAACGAGACGGCCGGACTCACCTGAAGCTGAAGCGCGGCGAGAGGCGAATTCCAACCGCCAAAGCACAACTGAACTTGCTGTGATCCTGACAGGCCGGGCAGCCCGGGCGCGCGGTTCCAGTCCCACCGTAGCACAAATTAAAACCGCCCGACGAAATAGCCCGCCGCAGCAAGTAGCCCGGCCGGGAGGCTCTCGGCTCGGCGCCGCCGCGCGGACACAGGCGGAGAGGGAGGGGATCGAGTTAAAGGTAGCAGCTTTTTTCTTGGGCTTGGAAGCTTCTCCGGCTTCTGCAATGCGGGACGGATGGGAGGGAGGAGGAGAGGACAGGGAAGGCATGTGGGAGACTACTCGTAGTATACTGCTGCTGCGACCGTGGCGGGCGCAGTCAAGGCGTTGACTCGGAGAGCGAGCGGGCGGGCGGGCAGATGCAGATCGGCCGGGGCCGGGACCGGGACGCGGGCTTGGGGACCGGATGATCAGTGGGTCGGCGGCGGCGGCCGGTCCGCGTCACGGCGGGGGCCACCGCGGAATGCTCCGATTTGGTGAGCTGGACCTCTGGACTCGGCTGAGTAATTGAGATTGACCCTCAAGGAGACGAGTTGTGAGATTTAACCGCGGAATACTACTGTTCGGCTTGGTCTCTGCAGCTTTTTTTTTATAAAGTATACCTGTATTAATTAAGAGAAAAACAATACAAGTACACAGTATATGGATAGAGAAAGTTGGATTTAAGTCCAAGTGAACAGGACGATTTGAGGTTAGCTGGTTTAAATTTTGACTGAAGATACATCGTATAAGTGTCTATTTGATCTATTAATTAGCACTAAAAATTACCTAATATATGTTAATTTTTAGCTTGCTAATTTTGTTAGGATGTGGTTTTTAAATCTAAGCCCGTTAATACTTAATAGAACTAAAAGTTATTTTTTTAACAAGTTTTCACCAGTGATACATTGAGATACACACGTGACGAGTGAAGCACGTTTCAAGATGGTAAAATAAGCTACGTGAGCTTCTAGAAAATCCATTATATAGGTAATATAGGCAATGGAGGATATTGACGCCTTTATTTGGAGTGTTCGACCAACTAAAAATAATTCATCTTTTCGTGCCCCATCAATTCACACTAGTTAACTATGCATCCACACACGTCAGATTAATCTAATCTAATCGAATATAATCTAATCGACAACACGAGCTGTTGCATCATGTGTCTATTACTATATTGGTGTGTTTTCACATGCTCCTAATAATCTCGAAGGTGACGTGACGCAATCGCTAAGCTGACGTGTACGTGCATATGTAATGGGCATGGGTTAATGGCTGAAGTCCCCTTGAAAACATGCATGAACCAATATTGTAAAATAGTATTGGCGACAACTTTGTGTTAACATGAAACACGGTTTGACCTGTGGTACGTGCGATATGTAAGGTCGTACACCTTCCAAACCATGTTTGGAAATTTGTCCCTACGTGTGGATGACAAATGGGTCCATCTGTGTCTATGAAATGTCGGTCTAGGGCAAATCTACAAACCATATTTGGAGGTGACCCAATTTCGCAAATTTCTCTACTGTTAATACCTCTTCCACATTTTGTTTAATGAATAAATTTCTTGACTATCGATCTCTAAACTTATTTGGTGTACCATCTAAGTCCCTAAATTAATAATTTACAATAACTAAATCCCAAACCCATTGATTAAGTCCCTCTAAGTCCAAATGTCATTAATTGACAAGTGATTGCCTATTGCCTATGTGGTGAGTCAGCATGGCCATCTATAAGAAAGACATCATTCTAAAGGATGGCATGTGGGTCCTACTAGAACGTGCTCTTATGCTAGCTTTTTATTGGATATGATGTGTCAACGCTAATATGAACAATAAATTAGTTGCTTTCCTCGCCATTCTCCATCTTCAGCCTCTACCATCCCTTATAGCACAGGTCATGTTATCATCTTTCCTCTTGTATTGCATTAGTTGCTTTCCTTGCCATTCCCCTTGATCACATTGCCACCGCCATATACTCTCCCTGCCCATCTAGCATTTGCACCCCTCCATCTCCTTCCATATCCACAACGTTGTCATGTGCCCTCATCCTCTCGCTTTCCACTAGTCGATCACTGCTCTTCTCCCCAGTGGTCACTGGTCTCTTCCTAGATGCCCACAAGCATGCTCGCCATGGCTCCTCCCCATGCCCACCATGCTCTAGAAAGGATGAGAGAGAGAGAGAGAGAGAGAGAGAGAGGGGCGAGGATTGTTCACGTGGGTGAGGCTCGTTCATCATTGTATAATTTGTGCTATCATCTATCTAGAGGTGGTCATTTCTCTTCCTATGATATATACTGCGTGGAATTTCTATAGAGAGCATTGGTCGACACCTTACGATTACTCTTACCAATCTTTGTTAAATAAGGCAAACACAAGACATGAAAGTGAAAGAAGAGCCATCATAGAAAGTGATTAAATGAAAAAAACAGATGAATAAACATTAGCCCCTAAGTTCTTTAAAAAATATAAAATTTTAGTTTTGAATGTGGACATGCCGTTTGTCCATATTTAATAAAACTATAATTGTGTTGTTTTACAATGGAGAGAGTACCGAGACTTCCAAGGTAATAACGACGACGAAAAAGAGTGGATGATGTACGTGTCAGAGTCGTAGCTCGCGGCGTTTGACTGATCATTCTAAAAGAAAGAGAGCCGCAAGGCTTCCTCGGCGCTTCGGGCGCACCACGTCGGCGCCACGCTGGGATCCATGTCGGCGCCTCGCCGCTGCCGTTATCTCCGTCCACGGCCCAGATGCGAACGGGCTGCATACGGCAGCGATCCAACGCAAATCTGCTCGCCGTCACGGCGCCTCGCCCGCCACGGCGCTGACCGGCGCCCATGCCGACCCGACCGGCCTCCATACATGCGGGCGCGCGGGGAGATGGACTGCTGCCTGTTCCGTCGGGATCTTGTCGATCTCCCGGTTGGTGGTCGGACAGGCGGGTGGGCCCGTTGGCGCGTCGCCCACACCGCCGCGGCTGGCCACCGTCGCCTACGGGCCTGCTGTCGATCGGGGGATTGGCGGGTGCGAGTGGGGTGGGCCCGAGAGGCGGTAACGGCGTCCACTTGGAGCCGAGCCCCGTCGCGGAGACCGGTCACGCGGAGACCAGAGGGTCGAGGGGGCAGGGGCTCGTCGGATGGGGCCTATCGTCCTAACCGTTGTCGAGTTGCGATTGGTCGGGTCGGGGAAGGCCCGCCGTGGCGGGCGGGGCGCACCCGCTGACCACACTGCGGCGACTTGGGGCCTTGTACTTTGTGTGGCCTATTTGGAGGTGGCGGGGGCCGTTTACACGAGGTACTCCCTCCGTCCCAAAATAAACGACGTTTTTCCCTTCGAAATATATCGCCGGCAATTATATATTAAAATAGAATTAATATTTATATTACATAATTAATATCATTAGAAAGATCTTTTGATCTAGTTTTTTTAACAAATTTATTTTGAGATTTAAATCTTCTACGTATTTTCTACAAATCGAGTCAAACTTGTGGCATGAAAACCCAAAACGTCGTTTTATTTTGGGACGGAGGGAGTACGCCGACGTGCTGGCCCCTGTTCGGTCGATTGTTGTCGACGAGGGATTGGCCGTCGGGAGAGGAGCGGGCCCCTCGGGTTTCTCGAGGCCTTGGAAGGTGGGGCTGGAGCTCTTCTCCGCGTCAATGCCGGAGCCTCGTGGCGGGCGTTGGTCGTCACGAGGGGCTGGGCCCGCTTGCTGGGCCGCGGAAAGCGTAGACCCGCAGGAGATAAAGAGCTACACCCCCCTCTCGACTCTCTCTCTCTCTCTCGACTCTGTGCGCGCTCCTCCCCCGCCCTCGGGCGCTCCCTCTCTCGGCGCGGCGCGCCACTGACCCGGTCGCGCGCCCCCGGCCGGCGTCCGGCCCGGCTAAGGCGCTGGCGTGGAGCCGTGCGAGCAACCCCAAAGCGAGGAGCCCGTCGGGTTTGTCGCGGCGTCCCTAGCGGCAACCCAGTCTGCGGTTGGCCTCGCGGCGGGTCGCAACCGTTACAGGCCCAGGGTGAGGTCGCGGAGGTGGCGCAGCGCCGGTTCGAGTCTTTGCGGCAGGAGGCATTTGGCCTGGGAAGCTGGATGTGCTCCAACGGTCGGGCTATGGCGCTCGTCGCCGAGCGGGAACACGTGGCGGCGAGACTTGGCGCTATCGGCCAGGCGTGGCCATCCCGAAGAACGCCTCGGCGGGTGCGGCGGCCTAGCCCTCCGGACAACACCACCGCTGCTGCGTCACCCGGGCCGGGTTCGCCTTCACCACGACACCGCGCTCTCCGCGGCCACCACCGCGCCGATGCCCAGCCCTGTGGGCCTCGGCCATGTGCGAGGGCTTCGCCGCCACCACCGCTCTCCGTCTCACGAAGCCTCCGACTACCGCCACTACCCACGCCTCCCTGCTCGGGGCGTTGGCGCTGCAGGTAGGCGCTGCTGGATTCTCCTCCCATCTTCGGATCTTCCCCTCTTGAGCCGCTTGTGCGTTTAGCTCCTTGGCACGCACCATAATATCCTCCCATTCTACTCTCGGGCAGGTCAGGCGGTGGATGTTGATGGTGTGTCCACGGCCGGGGACGCCCTGCTCTTCCTGACGACTTATCTAAAGGTTCAGAGCACCTCCTCCAGCCCCATTCCGAGCCTATCTGTCCTGAATGCATTTGACAGCTACCAATATGTGCTCTGCAGGTAGAATGTTGGCGAGGTGCTTTCAAGATGTACGACGAAATGTCTATATGGATGTGCTAGGCTGTAAGCACCACCTGGTTTGGGTGAGTTGTTTGGCTTGCTTTGTTCGCTTGGGTCCCATATAACTGAAGCTTTTAGTTCATACAAAGAAAAGAGAATTAAGATGCTGGGTCTCGATTTTCAACATTATGGATGTACGTCAGATGGAAGATTATGGCTCTGTGCCTCTATGTGTAGCTTATCATTGAGTCTTGCATGTTTCCCAGATTTATAGTCCGACCATAACTGAAATAGCTGAATGAAAAGATTAGGTTTGTCGGTTGCTTTTTGCTGGTTAGGTATTGTAAATTGGGTTCAAGTTAGTTTTTGTTTGTTGCAGAGATGGTTTTGGTTATTTTTGTGCCAATAATATTTGTTTCATACTATTGTTTGTGCCATTGTTAGATTACTCCTAGATTAGCTACATCTTCTGTTTACTGTGTTCAGAGGACCTCCATTTCATAAGGTTTATCAATTGTTTTATTTTTTTTATATAACCTGGTATGTCTGCTATCTTCCCTGAGCTTCAAAAGTAGTAATTATTAGTGTGTAGTGTAGTTAGCTGTTTCTGCCACTGCTGTTTGTTTGATAATAGGTCTACTTTTGCAGGACCATCAGCTTTACTGATTGGCAATATACTGGCTTGAGAATCCTATGACAAGGAAACAGAAGAATTTCCCGGAAATTCGACAAAAACAAAAAAACTATCACCATGCTGCACTACCTTGAAAAAGAAAAAAATGGTGAAAATTGATGACTACGTATCAAGGCAAGAGATGCAGCACTCTGTGGCTTCCTGACCTTTGATTCAGTCTGTCAGGAAAGTTCGACCACCCTTCCACTGCTTACTGTTCGTGGTCTCTGCAGGCTATCACAATCCTTGGTGAACCTACGTGAGCTGTTGTCTCTTCTTGAAGATCCAGTCTTGGACAGCATCATGCTTCCCAAACAAAAGCAGACCTGGGCCAAGAGAAAAGATGCCCCAGCGACTGTTGAATAGTGTTGCTCATCTATGCTCTTCTTCTCTTGCCTTGCTATGTATTTTTCTTCTCTTTTGTTACTGCTTCCCTGGAGAAATGGCTGCAGGCCAAGCAACCATGTACGTGTGTCTGTGCAACTGCTACCTGGAGAAATGGCTGAACCATGCAAGTTCGAATTCAGCTATGGGTATTTTATTTCCAATGAAAGATGTCTCATCTCTGTTTCGAAACCAAAAATATATACTGTTGTGTACATGTCTATACCACGTGTTATTCCATTTGCCAGATAGAACCACTGCCATCGCTAGCAAGGCTACGGATTAAGATGTGGCTGTTTCTGTATTACGGGAATTAAGCAGCTAACAAGCTCCTCTTAGTTTATATTGATTCTCCTGTACCAAGGCTATTATTGAACTTAATGTTATCTTGTCTTATGATTACCCAACGGACGTACATCAGCACATTGGATAATCCGAATCCACTATGCTAGGACTTTAGTGTTTAAGAATCTATCTGTACTTAGTTAACTTTCCCTTTCAAATGATGCTTATATCCGAATCCATTTTGTGTCTCTCCGTGGATATACTTCATTTTGTATGTGGCATTCTTTAAAACTCCAGGCCAGAGATTAGGGCTCTGGCTTTTGAACAACTCCATATCGGTTTACATCTTGCAAGAAACTAAACAAAATCCGGCTGAATATGCGGCGCGCATGGGCGCGCAAATCACTAGTATCATATCCAAGACAGCAGGTTCCAGGAACGAAGGCGATGGCCGAAAGATGTGGACGTACGCCTCTGGATCGAGTCCGGCCAAACCATCTCGTTTAGACTTCACTTGCGTATATAATATATATAATACATATATATACGTTGATGTCACCTCCATCCGTCCCTTTTCGTGGCAATCGAGTTCTCACGTACACTACGGATTTGTTAGTGGCAGTCGTATCATCATGTTACTATCAGCGGTCTGCGCACTACCATGACGACGTCCTTCGGTCAGCGTTTTACTTTCTCCATTTTTTTTCAGAAAAATGTATAAAAATAGAACTTAAACTTTAAATTTGAAATAACTGCCTGCTTGCTGCTGCTTCTGAAATGAATCATTCGACGGCCTCTCGGAATTGGCGATGGTCGCAAAATCAGCAATCACTGAGGAGCAAGATCGATCAATGGTAGTGGTGTCGTCGTGCAGGAGAGACTCTAGCTGCTAAAACACGCACATTCCTGTAGCTAAGCTGATCAATTTTGAAGATAAAAGGTCCACAATATCCTGCTGCATCGATCATCAACCTCCAACTACTCCTGCAGCAGCTGCTATTGCTAGCTGCTTCCCCGTCCACAAGCAGTTTTTTTCTTCTCTTCTAGAATGTCTCGCTCTCGATACAGTCTCACTGGATGTCTGGATCCCGATGGTCTTCTTCGACGACTGCTTCTTGGCTTCACTAGCTAGGTTGAAGATATGCTGTCTCTAGCAGGATAGAGCAGTCTATCAGTAACGACCATGCGTACAATACCTCGTACAAAGGTACAGTACTACGTGTAGAGATTCATATATACGTACAGTCCACAAGCCTACGAGGGGGCTGAACTGACTGAATATAGCTTGACGGCTACATTGCATTGCATTGTTGGCGGCCGGCACGCACTGGTCAAAGCTACTCCTCTTAAATCTAAAAAAAAACACGCACACAAAACACACACACTACACCTTTAATTTCGCTTTCTGATCATAAAAAAAAGGAAAAGTTGGGGCATAATTATTTTGGTAATTGCTATGGTACTCAAATGACCGTGCAACATCCATTTATTCGATCAAACTGTCACGATCATCTATTACCCCCTATGAGGTAAAAGTATTTATTTAATTTTTATCTTATAAAATATGGTAAGTAAGGAAAGTTTTCAATATAATTTTTTAGATCTTGTTGATGCACGCATACTCTTTAAATGATGGCAACATGTCCTATGGAAACCAAACTTCATGTGCGAACTATGAAAACTTCAATCAAGATCACAAGATGCTCATCCGATGGCCAGAGATAGATGTGGGTTATTTTAGCACTTAAACCCCTCACTCATCCCACCCTAATCCTATATTTTTTATGCGTAGAAAAGGAAAAGAGATCCACGGGCTGATTTTGGCCCATTGAGGTAGGTCGGCCTTTTTAAAAGCTTAGATTGTGCATTGATTTGGGTAAAGTTCGGGTTCTTTAACAAAATAAATTGAGAGGAGGCTTTTGGACAGACGGTTGATTATTGTAAAGGTAGAGGGGTTTTGTGCAAAATAACCAAGGCTCGCCACGATACTTACGGTCCGCGCGCACCCAATTGGACGGCCGGGAATAGCGAGAGATGTGGCCACGCTCTCCGCACGAAGCTTGGTATGGGTTTGGGGCTCGGAGGTAAGTTAGGGTTTGGTTTAACCAAACCCTAACTTACCTCCGAGCCCCAAACCCATACCCAGCCGCCGCGTCTCCTCCATATATCCTCACCACTACACCCTCCGCTCTTCCATCTCTTCACGGGACACCCTCAGCTAGCGACGTAGCTTGCAACTACTTCTCAAGCGGCAATGCGGGGAACAAGAACACGGCTAGCGTGTTTATTAACAACGTTAGTAGGCGTCGGGGTTGGGTATGGGTTTGGGGCTCGGAGGTAAGTTAGGGTCAACCCTAACTTACCTCCGAGCCCCCAAACCCATACCCACCGCCGACGCCTCCTCCATATATCCTCACCACTACACCCTCCGCTCTTCCATCTCTTCACGGGACACCCTCGGCCAGCGACGTAGCTTGCAACTACTTCTCAAGCGGCAATGCGGGGAACAGTAACACGGCTAGCGTGCCGACAACGCAGTGAGTGGCGGCGTGTGTCGCTTGTCACTTTTAGACTCCTATATTGTCCATTTGATTATATATTCGAATTTTCTCTACTCGATCTTTTCCATGAATTGTCACTTAACATATTGCTCTACCTGAATCTAGTGCATATTTAATTATCTATAAATTATGTCAATAATCAATTAATGAATCACATATTCAGTATATGTTGTATTTGATATAGCTAATTATTTACTATGTAGGATTACACACGTTACTTGGCGCCCAGTGCATCGTCTCTTTTGTTGGCCTGGTTAGTGGATTTGTATCCATCCAACATTCTCATTTAATCAATACACAATCACTTTGTGTAAGTTATATTCGCATAGAGACTGATTTTCGCATCATTAAGGCTCTAGTAATTCGCCAATTCAATTTTGCTACTTCCATTCCAAGTTTTCTAAGATGATGGATTTCGTTATAAGTTAATTCCCCAATTGTGCTAGCTCCTATTTGTGGTCTATGGCTCGATTGGTGGCTACTGTTGTTTGTGTTTCATTTACCTAGAGTGAGACTTTGGTTATAATGTAGGAAACTAGATCGGTGGTACAAGCGTGCTGATAACGTGTCAAGTAACGGTGTGAGGAGTCATAGGTTCTCCCGTATCCTTCACAATAGCACACCGGATGAACACAAAGGAGAGGTAATCTCGTGGAACTAGTAGTTTCTTATTCATTATAGATGGATACGGGTTCCTTTATATAGCCTTAACCCCTCAGGGGTATATTTGGTATGAACCCACAATTATGCTAGTGTTATGTTTCCTAATTTCCGAGGGAGGAGGAGGGATTCCGAAGCTAGGTATGCAGGCCTTGGGGCGGCCTAGTCCTTCCACTGCATGCATCATGTCGAGTTACGATCGGCCCATGGGCTAAACCCAAAAACATTTCAAACATATAATGGGTCGGGCCATCAAGGTACTTGGTGCAAGTCTAGAACCACCAACACCATCAAACACAGCTGGGAGCCTGAGAGATGAGGATGTTTCTCAAAAAAGTTGTTGGGAGACGAGGAGATGGGTGCACAAGATTTCCTCAAGAAAAGATAGTGACCGCGGTTATAAAAAGCTGTTGGGTGTTATAAATGGTATTAGAGCCAACTGTCACGGTTTTACGAACGTATGGTCGGGAGCTCGAACAGGTTGTGCATGGCCCTACTAGGGCATGGTGCTTGGGTCAACGAGCTAGGTACGTGAACGTGTCCAAGAGAGTCGGTCTTGACAATTGTCCTATTATGGTAGCTTGGTTCAGCGTTCAATGAGAACATCGAATCCTCAAGGATGGGTGTATATGATATCCTGTAGCTATGGCACTTTAGTCCCATCGAAACTTGAAGATGAGCTAGGACAGCTTAGAAGCCTGAGCCTGGGAGGTTGTTAACTCCCCGATCGATCCTTTTAGCAAAACCGAGGATGAAAGCATGTCCATCCTTTTGGCATGAAGTAAGGACGAAAGCACAAGAGAGTTAATTAGCATAAGGGACGAAAGCACAAGAGAGTTAATTAGCATAAGGACGAAAGCACAAGAGAGTTAATTAGCAAGTATGATCCATTCAATGTGTAGAGTGAATCTTAGGCATCATCCGGGTTGGGGCATTACACAACCTCACTTGCCAATATCTTATAGAAGTAACTCTAATCTAGAATACGCCAAAGTTGGGTCGATCTGATGGGCTAGGCCAAATGGCCGTGTACTATAGCAATGGGACTTTCGTTCCACATTGAAACTTGAAGTGGTGCTAGCCCTACTTAAAATCCTTGGTCTGCGAGGCCGTTAACTCCCCGATCGATCCTTTTGGCATGAAGCGAGGACAAAAGCATATCAATCCTTTGGCACAAAGTGAGGACGCAAGCACAAGAGAGTTAATTAGTAGTCGTCATCCCGAGATGGGACATTACACAACCTCACTCACCAATCTTAGATAAGTAACTCTAATCTAGAACATCTAGAGCCATCAAGGATTTAACTGAAGCTAGGGTCACACATGTTTCACGATTCACAATTAAATCGGTTCCAATCAACAGTTGAAGTGTTGAACCTTACAAATTATACGTAACTTTTGTAAGTATAATGATTCCAACATATATATGCAAGCATATTATGTTCTATGGGGCAAATAGTGTTACATCTTAATTTAGTACTAATAACAATATTAGACTTGTCAAAGGTGTTCACGGCGCAATGGCAAAGGCCATTGGTTGGGGGGCTCCCACCCGGTGTTTAAATCTTGGGTGCGACACTTTATCCCGGATTTATTTTAGGATTTTCGGTGCTATGCATTAAGTGGTAGGCGACGCACCCGTCGATAGCGAGGTGCGATTCAGGCGCTTCGAACTTCAAGATTTGCCGGCTCAGTCCTTCGAAGGTGCTCATAGGGGTGGGGTTTTGCGACGTGTGTTCATAGGGGTGAGTGTGCGTGCGTGTTGAACGTCTGCGTTGTACTTGTGTAATCTAAAAAAAACAATATTAGACTTGTACTCATCCGATATAGGTTTGGAACAATGGGGTCTGCGTTGTACCGTGTAATCTCAAAAAACAAAACAATATTAGACTTGTACTCATCCGATATAGGTTTTTGGAATAATGGGAGAAAAATAAGGATTAATTAAATATTTCTCTTTCTCCTACTTTTAGTCTGGCTAAATGTACCACTAGACATGGAATTTTCTATCATTGGATATGTTGCTTCTGTCTTTGTGATGGTTTCTCCATGTAATGTTCTCGTAACTCTTGATTTTTATGTTTTATATTAAAATTGTTAACTCTTTTCTTGAAGTTTAAGTGACATTAGTTGAAAAACATCAAAATCTGATTAATTTCACAAGATGCGCGTGTAAGCAAGAAGTTAGATGGATATGAGAAAATCTTGTAAAGCATCGGTGGTATATGGCTTTTCTTGGAATTGTGACACTAGATTATATTGTTTGGGTCGGTCACTAATTTAATAATTGCTACTGTGATGCGACAATATACATGATCATTAGCTCTATAGTTGGTGCTGCGATTACTTATTCGTGTGGTTTATTGGTCCATTGATGAGAGACATTGAATATTACCGATCCAGTAATTGACTCATAAATAAAAATATTAATTGCTTGTTGAAGATTTGCATCAGAAGAACTATTTTAAATTTTTTCTTGCATTCTAAGTTAATTTACTATTTTTATCCATCTAGATTACTTCAATTGTGTTAGATGTGATTCATGGCCTAGAGTTTGCTTAGGTGGTCACCTTGGTATGAGCGTTCTTTGCTTGGAGCAGGACACTAGTTGCAAAGTTAAAGAAAATAGATTGTTATGCATATGCCCCTCATTAGTAACACAATTGAAGTTTAGCTTAATTTTGTCCTAAGTTTTCCTCACTAGGTCGTCCAAAAGTAGCTTAAAAAACGCAGTGCCACGATCTAAAATAATGATTCTTATCATGTCATGAAGTCTCAGATCACACTCCAAAATAGAAATTTTAGGATGTGACTTAGAAAAACACTAACAAAAAACAAATAATTCAATTATTTTCCTAATAATAGCCAAGTTTGAGTTAGTATATTATCATTTGTCAAACACAATGATTTTGTAAAGAAAATTTGAAGTTAAGTTTCCTATTGTTGCTGCATTTCATGATGGTTGTATTAATATATTTAAGTGAAAAACAAATTTACTAAATTTGATTAAACTTCGACTAGGCTTTTCTCTATTTTCAAACATAATAGTTTGAAAGATTGTAACAAAAAATTAGTTTCAAAATAAGTTCAAGTAATTCCAAAAGCCGTTAATATCATTTTTTTCGGTTGTAAACAAGTTTTTAAATTAGTTTTGAAAAATGATTTCTAAATCAGTTCTAAACAAAGTTTCAATTTTAATCGGTGTCAACCAATAAGCGGTGTAGGAGATTTTGTCTTTTTAATTGGCTTGGAAAAAAAAAAAGGAGAAGAAAATGATAGAAAATAAGAAGAAATCTTGAATCAAAGAATTGGGGCCATTTATATACTTTTAAGAATTTAAAATGCTTGTGGGCCGGGGTTAATAGTAATGAGATGTACAGATTTGACATCAAGCACCTTATATTCTTTTTCTAATTTGTAGGAATAGATATTTTGATTTAAGAGAAAACTTCCGACAGTCTCTTTAATCAAATTTCTAATATAGACATGTTATATCCTAGTTTTCTCATTAACCTGTTAAAGAGAAAGAGAGAGTGAGGATGGCTCTATGGTGCATATAAGTTATTAAAAAATAAAAATAAAGATATAAAACATGTTTTACTTAAATAACTCTCAAAATTATGATTTAGAGAGTAATAACAAAATTTAAAAGGACTATGCTCTTATAACTACGAAGCTATGCAGGTCTTTTTTTTTTTTTTTTTTTTTTTGTGTGTGTGTGTGACTTAAGCTATGCAGGCCTCGGGGGCGAGGCGGCCTAGTCCTTCCACTGCCATGCATCTTCTTGCGGCGGGGCTGGCATCAAACACATAATGGGCCGGGCCATCAAAGATATATGAAGTTACCAATGGGCGGCGAGACAAGGGAAGACGGACGGGTGCGCGAGATTCCCTCAAGAAAAATGAAGACAGTGACAGCGTGACCGTGACATGATTAACCATGAGCAGCCAACACCGACGCCGCCTTTTTTCTTCGATGGGACGAACAGCGAGAGCAACAGTGCGCATCGATCGGGGTGCGCCCCAGAGAGCTCACGATCGATCAGCGTCTGGGTGTTGGCCGGTGATCGCCTGCTGATGTGCAGTGCAGGGCTATTGCTGCGAACGAGAAAGGTGGTGTTGGCCGGGGCACACAGCTGCGCCCGCCGGTGGAGCACGGTCACCAGTGCAACGACACAGCGCAGCAACGCGGACTGGTGGCCGGGCCGGGGCCAGGCCACAGTTAGTTCACTCGCGCGCGCGGGGCTTGCAAGCCGGGGCCAACTAATACTATCCGCACTCGTGTTCTCTATTTTACTCTCTATATATCCCCGATTATTAAAATTCTCTCCTTTACGACCTTTTACTCTCGCACTCATGTTCCTCTATTTACCTTTCTATACCAAGTTTATCAACCATCATCGATGGGGGTTCACTTATAATTTTATCTAAACATATCCGTGTGAGATCTAGTTTTGAAGGATTTATTGAAACGAATTTAATGGTGTAATTGGAATTTAATTTGGATGTTTAGTTTGTGAGTTATAGCATTTTTTAGTTAGTATCATCTGTGGGGCCCACCGCTGCTGCTTTGTCTCTTCCTTTTCTCTCCTGTGCGCGTGATGGGGCCCTCTGCATGCATTTGCCGTGGCTACGGCATGTACTGGGACTGTGGCGAAAAGCAGAGCCGAACGGGAGCATAGCGTGCCTTTACCGTTCCCCGCTGCAGCAAAATTTACGTCATCCGTGTTGTGAAACTTGTCATCAGCGGTTAGGACCTTCCCCTCTCTCCATCTCTCACGATCTCATGTAGATGAGAAGTAGAACAAGTAGATACAAGAGGGGAGACTATTCTTTATTCATCCGAATCTTCCCACATTACAATGGAGGATCTCCCACGTATATATAGTCCGAATAAGTCCTAGAGTTTGGAAATCGCCCACACAACAAAACGGACTAGGATTAGGTTTCATCCTTCTCCTTTCCTTCTAGGAAAGAGTCCGTGTGTTTTATAACACTCCCCTTGGGCGATTCTGCGCGATATGCATATGCCTCGTCAAAAACTCCATCCAAAAACCCAGTGGAAAAAACGGTTCTTGGAGAAAAGAGTACATTACATTCATTAATTGCATTGCACGTGTTGTCTCATTAAAAACCTTGTATGAGAAACCTTCTAAAAAAAAAAAAAACTCACATAGGGAAAAAAGAGTACAACATTTAACCTTCTTGGTCATATATTCTTGAGGATACTCTATTCTTCGTGAATAGAAATTGATCTTCATAATCTATGCATAAACTTTAATGTTTTAGCAAATATGATTTTTATAATTCTAATGGTTTCAATTACCTTCGAGGTAAATTCAATAAAATTGCTCCCCCCTCACAAAGCCATCATTTAAATTTGACTCAAAAGTATGGCTTATAATTCTTCCACTAATTATATGGGTATAACAAAGAGCAATATGCTTCATGCAAAAAGAACCACTTGTTGTGCAAAACAAATAAATTTTATCCTTCAAGATAATAAATCTTTTCAGGAGGATTACGGGAAAAATAAGTTCATATTCAACATCTTCTAGATAGTGTATCAAACTTATACAAGCTTGAATACTTATAGTTCTTAGTGGATTTTGAAATGGTATATTCTACAAATCTTCAAGATTTTTATAGTACCACTCAATAATAAATCCAGTCTTGCATTTTGGCATTTAGGGGATAATTTAAATATCAAAGTCACCATTATTCTTTCTATTGCATTTAGAGGATGATAGATTCATTGCTAGCATTACACTTTCGAAAGTGTTTGTATGACACCTTCATGGTGTTTAGAATTCCTCATTCTTTCTCTCGGGTCTATATTCACTTCAAGGATCAATGGTGTTTTTCTTCAAGAATTGGCCGGTAATCCTTTAAGGATGTTATCGGTTTCTAAGAAAAATTCTCTTCTATGAGATACATTCTCTATTATATGAGACATTATTATGTGATATACACAATGAGAGTGCTATTCACTATGAAATCATTCAATGATTGTAATCCTTCTAGGACATGCTCTTCTTGAGACTTGAATATTCATTCAGGAATATATGTACCTTAGACTTCAATACTTAGTATGAGATTTCTACAAGTTGCGATTTATATTCTTCGGGAACTATATGGATTTTCATATAATCCACTTATTAACCGCATATTCAATATTCATTTGTTTCATTTGCCGGAGATATAGCGTAACATTCATTTTTTCTTTAATAGGAGATTCAACCTCAATTGCTTTCTTCATTGACTCGATATAATCGCTACAAGCGATTTTGCCATGGACTTTATTTTCCGGATCCGGGTTCTCACAAGAGAAACATTCGCAATTAAAGAGGTAGTGTTGTCGACAACTATTTTCACAAGAGAAACACGTTATTAGAAAATTCTAGAAGAAAATTCCATGTGAACTTGAATGTTGCATATTTAATACATTTGAAGTGTATGATCCATTTTTTTTTTTTATGAGTACCGGATCAATTTTTAGGCTGATTAATAAAGAAGCTAGAGAATGAAATAGTTTCTCTAAACTATGTTTTATGCATATTAGGGGAGAACATCCCAAAATTTATAGGAATGCTTGAACATTCTTAAGTGCACTTTAAGTATTCTAGCTCGTTGCATAGTGAATAATAACCCCCATGTTGAAATATGTGTGTGAATATTTTCCATAAATTTAATCATAGCATATATAAATGGGCCTCCACTTGTAGTTGGAGATATATGAATTTGAATTAAGCCCATGATAGGGGATATCTTTTGAAGTATGCTATTAAAGATCTAATATTGGCATCGGGGAGAAAGCCTATATTATAAATGCCAAATATTATTTCCATAGAAGGAAAATGATCTTAAGAGAAAATATTCCTTGAAGCTTGAAGCGAGGGGAATAGTACCACGCACCAAGTCATACAATAGTTTGACTAATGCTCTTGTGAAGCGTCGATGCGAGAGCACATGCCGGATATTTTTGAAATGAGAGGAGTAACTTGAAGTTATAAACTAGAAGTTGTATTTACTAGTAGTAAACTATGTATACTATCAAGCTAAATCTATGGGGACGCCTTTGTGGGTTCTAGTTTAGTGTAGACTTGTTAAATAGAAAGAAATGAAACTCCTCCATTCTTATGAAGAGAACGCCTCACGAAGAAGGTTAAGCACCTCATGAAGAGGATCATCACGAAGATGAGACCCAACACAATAAGCGGACCTCACTAGTGTTGGGTATGTAGAACAATATACCATCTCTTGTTTGGGAAATGACAGAGATAAAATATTCTCACATTGTAATGGAGGATCTCCCACGTATATATAGTCCGAATAAGTCCTAGAGTTTGGAAATCGCCCACACAACAAAACGGATTTAGGATTAGGTTTTCATCCTTCTCCTTTCCTTCAGGAAAGAGTAAAGGTGTGTTTTATAACAATCCGGACCCTAGAGGAACGCATAGCGTTCCCCAGTGCAGATAGTCTAACCGTGTCCAAGAGGACATGGGACGTGACACGCCCAACAGCGGCACAAAAGTGGTAGGCACCCCGCCGCGATCGCGCGTCGATCGGGCGCACGGCGGCACCGGCACCGCCAACGAACGATGGCCGCCCGATCGCCCGTGGAGCTAGCCCCTGTGGACTGGCCAACCCGTCCCTGTCCGCGGCTCCGAGATTTCTTTCCTGGTGGATCCACCGGCCAGCTTGCGCGCACGCGCGGAGGACCCCGACCGACCGACCGGCCGTGCTTTTGCGCTGATCGCTCCGTCGTGTCGTTGAAACCGACCACCGCGCTGCGGCTGCATATGGCTTGCGTAGCGGTGACGCCATTCCTGTGTGAGCAGACGAGGCGAGACGAGCGCAGCAGATGGTGCCTAGGCTAGGTCCTCCCCGGCCGTTCCCGTGGTCATCACCGCCGCGCGTACCTATAGCTAGTGTAGGCCGAGGCGTACGAGACGGCGCAGCTGGACGCGGCGCTGGGTGTGGCAGACTGCCCCAGAGCACACGTTGACGGACATTGATTCGATTCCATGGGAGTAAGGGCCGCACATGCCGCAGTAGTACAGGCGCCGTACCGCCGCGCGTACCAGGGTCCAAGGCGCGAGATCCCATCCCATGATCTCCCTCTCCCCGAGGCCCCGACCGTCACTGCACGAGATCCCATCCGTACCTCATGGATCGGCAATCGGCCGGCATTCTCTAGTAGAGCGGCAACCACGCCGTCATCAGCTTTACATGCTACAGTGCAGGGAGCTCGTGCTGTGTTCGGCTCGTCTCGGCCGGTGCCGCCGCGCGTACCTCACTCGCTCCCGGCCGGCAACAACACGCCGCCACCACCGGCGCCTCGTTCCCGCGCCCCAAGACAAACCGGTAGTACGTAACGTACCTACGTGTCGTCACCGGGTGCGCTCGCCCAGAGAGAGAGAGAGAGAGAGAGAGAGAGAGCTACGTGAAGGAAGGAACATGCAGTCGTCAACAGTGCGGCCGGCCTCGACACGGGTCGGCAGGTCCGGTCCACAGCGCACCGACCAGGAACGCGCCGCGCCAGGGGGCCGGGCGGGGACGTCGCCACGCGCAGCACAGGCTAGTCTCCCCCGGGCGCGCCCGCGTGCGTGCGTGCGGGGAGAGGAGTGGGTGGTGGCCGGATCGGATCGGCTGAATGAATGCGTGGTTGGGCACCACCATGCCCACTAGGCACCAGCAGCTGCAGTATCCAGCACCCCACCCCACCCCACCCGTGCGCCGACGGCCGACGCCACCGCCGTACCGTACGCGTGTGTCCTTCTCCAGTCCGGTCCCCCGGAGGGGTGGTGGAGCCGCGCCAGCTAGCTGTACGTCGTGGCAGCTGGCCGGGCGCGACGGGCAGCCCGCCCTTCCAGAGGCCGGCCCCAGGGACGAGAGACGGGACGGGGCGTTCAACCGCTGCAGCTGCAGGGGACTATGGGGATCGGCCGACGGGGGCCGGTCCTGCCGATCCGATGAGCGTGCGACGGTGCGAGGCAGACAGCTAGCTATAGTTCGTGCCGTCGGTTGCTCCGTCGCGTTGCGTCGCACGGCCGGGCCATCGGCCATCGGGCAGCCGCCCAGCCCAACGGCCCCGCTGTGGTGACTGGTGAGAGTGGGTGTGGCGGTGCCTGCCAGCAGTGAGTGTGAGTCCCATGCCTCGCCCCCACGCACCTGACTACCTGAGCCGCCGTACAGGCGTGGCCCAGCGCGCACGCACCACTGGGCGTTCTTTTCGATTCAATGCCCCGGCCCCCATCGCCATGAAACGAGCGAGGGGCGATGATATTGCAGGGCGGTGGTGCCGCTGGTGCCTGGTGGGACGCACGGACAGAGTAGCTCGCTCGGTCCACGCCGTAATTGGGTGCGGCGACGGGAGACGATGATGCATGGCCGCCTCGATCGCCCGTGTGGCCGGCCGGGCCGGGGCCGACAGGTCGGCCGCCCAAAGGCAACGAAGGGCTTCGATCGTGCAACTCCAACAGTTGAACACAGTAACAAAAAAGTGTATACGATGGATGCATGCGATCGATCAAGGTAACTGCCGCGCGCGGTAGCGCTCTAGGTGATCGATCAGTGGAACAGTGTGGAGCCACTCCGTGGACCTTGTAGTATTGATTAGTTACGAGTAGCTGGTGACCGTCCGTCCATGCATGCGCTGCCGTAGCCTGTGTGGGTGGCACTGCAACATGGACGACGCCTTGTCTACTTGTCTTTGTAGCGCACCAGCCGTAAAGAAAGGCAGGGCTCTGGGTTAACACATCTCTCCAACCTCTCCGACTGCGTGCGTACACGTGTGTGTTCGACTTCGTATCTGTCTCCGCGGTCGCCGGCTCTGCCGCTCGCCGGCCGTCGATCGGGGCCGGCCCGCCGGGGTAAAGTAAATGACGACGACGCGTGGAGATCGATCACATCAGACTGCATGCATGCGAGCGAGTTCGGTCGGTCAGGTCCCCGGCCCCCAGCGCGCGCCCATGGCACGGCCGGCAGGAGATAGTCGTCGGGTCGTCAGTGGCTACGAAAGCTATCACGCCGAGCGAGCGTTGTTGTTCCGAAGGATGATGGCCCTGCATGCCTTCGTGTGCAAACGCAAACAACCACCGTTAATCATTGAGCTTCAGGGACCGGCCTCATCATACGATCGATTCTAGCCAACTAGAGCGGCCGGCCTACACAGTGCATGCCGTCGTCGCAGGATCGATCGATCCGATCGAGTTGCCTACATACCTATAGCTACCAAGGCGCGCGACGGCGACGTACGAACGTGTACGTGTACGTTGTGTGATATGATTCGATTTGATTTGATTTGTTGCTACTCCAACTAATGAACGCCAGCGAACTTAGCGTTGACCTCTGACGCACGTACTCTACGTAGTAGCTTCAGTTTCGTTTCTAGATAAACAGTCAGTCCATCAAGGCACGCACGGCATGGCATGAAGCCGGGGGTGTCTCCGATCCGGCCACCAACGTACACAGCTCCATCTCTGGCTCGGTGCATGAAGGTACGTTCATACTAGTATCATTATCATATCATCATCACAGTACAGTGTTTGTGTTGTGCCCTACAGTACGTCGCGTAATAATGAACGTATCAATAATGATATGAGAGAAAAATACCCGCTACCGTACCTGGCCGGAACGCCGTAGGGCTGGTACTAACGTACCCTCACAGCAGAAATGCACGGCGTGCATATATAACTAGACATACACCCTTTGGAAGGCTAAAAGTCACGCTAGAAATCTTAATTTTATTGCTATGGCTTTTTACTAGAAGGATTTATCCAGAAATAGAATATCTGATTAGATTTTTGGGATTCAAGTGAAGAGTTGCTCGCTTACAATTGAATTAGACATTTAGACTATGCGAGCCCAGCCCCGGCAGCTTCCCTATCCGTCCCTGCTCTAGGTGCATTTTACTCCTAGTGTTTTAGTGAGGTTAGTATATCAGTTGTTGCTACTCGATCGTGCTTGCTAGCGCTTAAAAGAATTTTGTGATCCCCTGAATATGGTCGATAAATGAAGTTTTCTTTTTCTCACAATATGTTTTGTCATTTAGCCACTCTAACAACAAGGCTATTCCACAATCTACTAGTTTGTGTTTCCCACTAATGGTCTCCTGAAAGAGACATTAAGTGATGTACTTGTACAGCCTTTTTTATGTTAAACAAAGTTGGATATTAGGTTTCTAGAGGTTCGTTACCCAACCAAATATCTTCCTAGCTTGCTACTAGAACAACTGAAGTGACTGTCTAGTCTATAGTATTAGTTCACTGTTCTGTACTACATGGGACATGCGTAACACTGGCCTATAGGAGTAGGCTATAGGCACAGTTAAGCTATTACTAGAACAGAAGGTTCTATAGGAGAAGATTGCCAGAATATCTGATGAAGTGATGAAACCCGTACACACGTCGACGTCGATGAGGTGACCGAAAGTCTGAAACGTACTGATGGAGGGTGCTATACATGCATACTCTGTTCACATCGGGGTCCTCCTCTCGATCTGCTCCGGCCTAGCTAGCTCATGATCAGCGTGGACCAGCACCTATGGCATGCATTGCAATGCAGCGGTGGTTGCTTGATGGCAACGTGGAATTGGGGATTTCGCGCAGATGACGCGCACTAATAAGTGCGTCAAGACTGATCGACGACCCCAGCTCTATAATCGATCGACTCGATCGATCGCTCTCTCCAACTAACTCGCTGCAGCTAGCTGCAGAGTAAGTACGGGAGCTGCAGTGCACACGCATGCACGCACTGCACGTACCGGCCCGGCCGGCCCATCGGTTTCGTTTCGACATAATGCGTGCGTCGTCGTCGTTGCCGTTGCCGTCGACGGCGGTTACGCGGTCGCGAGTCTGAGGTGCTGCACTCACTCACTGCATGGGACGACGACAGCACTGCACGTCTGCACGGACGCCGCCGATGCCGGGGCCGGGCGGCCGGCCGGCCGTCGCGTCGTGGCACTGCTCCCGGCACCGCGTACTGTACCTATACGTACCTCCCGTCCCGCGCGTGCATTCATTCACCTGATCGGGAAGTGCACGTTGCTGCCGGATCAGACTAGATCTCGCCCGGGCCCCGGCGTATTCATCTCGGACGGTTTGTGGACGGGGACCGTACGTCCCTCGACGACGACGACGTAACCGGTACATATACACCGGCCGGCTGGTACGTCGAGCATGCATGCAGATGCAGCGCGCGGCCGGCGCCGATATCTACGGAGTACGCACGAAATGAAACGGATCGACCAGGGGAAGGGGAAGATCCATCATATCGGCGCCGCAGCAAAGTCGTGCGCCACCACCCGCTGAAACCAAGCCGTGTGTGAGTGTGTGTGCCCCAGCTGCAGACTGATGTGGCACGTGTGCGACGTGTACCAAGTTGTTGCCCATTGCGGCCGGCCGGAGCCTCGACGATCGTACGTACGAACGACGTTGGACGACACACAACCCATGTCGGCGCGTCGAGGCAGCTGGGCCTCACTCACTAGTCGCTGATGGATCGATCGTGCTCGCCGGCCGTCGGCTCGTGACACAACCTGGGAAGTGCAGTGCAGTGCAGACCGGGCGGGGTCGGAAGTGGAGGCCGGGCGCCGGCCACACGGCGGGTACTGCGCACGCGCATGCATGCATGGGCACACACGTCGTCGGTGCGGCGGATCTTTCCAGGTTCCAGCTAGCTGTTCGAGCCCACACCACACCGCAGGCTTCGGTGCTGACGGCAATGGCGCCACGGATCGCGCGCCGACACGGGCAGCCGGCCCCTGGCCTGCCGCCACACTGTACGGTACGACAGGTGAGGTGGTGGCGGTGGCGGTGGCGCAGGCATGCATGGCGCTTGACCGGTCCGTACGCCTGATGAACAAACAAACAAAGAATATTATCGATTGCATGCCGAATTTCATTCTTTATTAGCATATTTCGTGTGGCTCGATCGATGCAGACACGATCGAGTTGGGATCATACAAGCACAGTAAATTGATCAGTGAGTGATGAAGTTGCTCCAGCGAACGCTGCATGTGCACGACCAATGCACAGTAGTGCTCTCTGAGCATTGTCACTACGCGAGCTGCTGCTGCGCGCAGCCGAGCTAGCTAGCTTTACGGTTTTACGCCGCCGGCGACGCCGATGCCGATGCCGCCGCGTTGGTTTCGTGCAGCAGCCGTACGCATACTTTGGATGCTTCCGTCCGGATGGATCGGACGGACGGATTGTGGAAATAAGTGTCCAAGATCCGCGATTTATTTGGTTTGTCGGAGGCTCGGAGCTGTGTCCAGGTACGTGCCGTGCGGCCGGCCGTGCGTGTGTGCGTGCAGCAGCAGTGCAGGTAGGTCAGCCTCCGTCAGTGGCTAGTGGCGGGGTCTCAAAAAAAAAAAAAACAAAAAGTGGCTAGTGGCGACGCGGCATGCAGTGGCAGCACCGGTGGCTGGCAGCAGCGGCCAGCAGGGTGAAATGGGTCAGAGCAAGTATTAGACTATCCGCACTTATGTTCCTCTATTTATCTTCTCTATACATCCTACCATCGAGATTTTTCTTCTCTATATCATTTTCTCCCGCACTCTTCCTTCCTTAAATCCTTCCTCTATCCGTCCTAGTCATTCATGGGGCCTACTTATAATTTTATCTAAATATATTCATGTGAGATCTTATTTTGAAGAGTTTATTAAAACAAATTTAATGGTGCAATCAAAATTTAATTTGGATTTGTGGTTTGTGACTTATAACATTTTTTTAGGTAATTGGAACCGTGGGTCCCGCCGCTGGCACATCTCTCTCCGCTGCATGCCTGCTGCTCGTCCGACGTGGGCGGTGCCGGAGGTCCGCTTTCCTGCGCCATATTCCCCGGAAAGATTTTCTCTCTCTTCTTTACCGTGCCCCGCTGCAGCCAATTCTCACGCCAAAAATGATGTGGACGGGTACCGGGATCGATCCAGTATCCCAGTGCAGACAGTCTTATAAGACTATCCACACTCATGTTTTCTATTTTCTTCCTCTATACATCCTGGGTCATCAAGATTCTCTCTTTACAAAGACCATCTTCCGCACTCATGTCTTCTTTATATCTCTACTCTATATCAACTATCGTCGGTGGGACCCACTTAAAATTTTCGCTAAATACATACATGTGAGATCTAGTTTTGTAGGATTTATTGAAACAAATTCAACGGTCTGAATCGAATTTAATTTGGCTTTTTGTTTATGAGTTATAACATTTTCTAGTTAGTATGATTAGTGGGGCCCGCGCTGATGCCTGTCATCTCTCTCATCTCTCTCTGCGCGCGCTCGTCATGGGCCCAGCTTGAGTTTTACCGTGAGCACTCTATCTCGGTATTCTTCCAGGGGATCAGGGCTTCCAGGGTGTGGTACCGTGCCCCGCTGCAGCTCCTTTCCGCGCTAAAAAGAAGGACGTGGCGCTGTGGTGGCATTTACCGGGCACTTTTGCCGTGCCCAGTGCAGACAGTCTAAGCCCGCCGGCTGCCGGTTAAATAAACCTGCCATGTCACTTACGGACTCGGATTGCGTGACATAGTGCAGGCAAGTCAAAACGGGACATACTCCCCATCTCAGCCTTCCAAAATGAATCCAAAGGTCCCTTTGTTGGGCCCTAAAACTTCCGTTCGGTGGCTCGGCGCGGAGACGGAGCGAACGGCGGCAAAATCCGCCCCCAAATCACGCCGCTCGCGTCGCCCCTCAATCCGGCGCCGCCGCTCGTGCTCGCCTCGACCACGCTCGCCGCCACCGTGAGCGACGAGGAAGCCGCCAGACGCCGTCGAGCACCGCCGCAGAAATTTCTTGCGCAATCGGGCCGGGTCGCCGCCGCCGGCGGAGGCCGCCGGGTCGCGGGTCACCGGTGGCGGCGACTGCCGGGCGTGGGCGGGCGGTTGGGCTGCGGACTGCCCTACGCCGCCGTGACCTTCCTGCGATCGACCGGGTGAGGAAGGGACGGGGATCGCCTCGACAAAGACCGGAACAACCCTGGTACCGCCGCATTCTTCTTCTGAAACAATGGGTTTTCTTCTGTTCTGAACTTTTTTTCCTGGAATACTAAGCTCTCGCTGTTAGCTTTAGCTTTCAATAGTAGGAGATTAAGGATCTATGAAACAAAAGGAATTTGTGAACATACAAATCTTTCTCTGTACCGAGACAACATTGTTGAATTGTGTGTCCCTTCCAGGCAGAGACATTTGCATGCCCTGAGGTAAAGTTCGACTGCAAGAATGTAGAACACATCTTCTCGTCACAAGTGAATTACAGCATTTGGGGTAATTGCTGAGCTATTTTGTTTTACAAAGATTCTTGTACACATGTTTTGTTCTACAAAGTTCCCAGATGTCTTGATTATTGCATTTTGGATTATTTTTTTTTCCAGAAATTTGAATATTGTGTAACTGAAGGCAATGACAGAAGTTGATAGGAACATACCTGAAGTTGGTTTGAGGTTCAGAAATCCAGATGAAGGTTGGCAGTTTTGGCTTGCATATGGTGGCCGTAGTGGCTTTGATGTGAGAAAAAGATGCACAAATGTAAGCAAAATGGATGGTAAGGTGACTTCATGCAGATATGTTTGTTCCAATGAAGGTTATAGAAGCAAAAAGCAAACAACACATGTGACAAAGTTTTTTAGAGCTGAAACAAGAACGGATTGCAAAGCTCGAATGGTTATGACATTGGATCGAGGTGTAGGAAATTATGAAGTCACTGATGTTGTGCTTGAACACAATCACCTACTCCACCTACCAGAGACCTTCCATTTGATGAAATCACAACGAAGAATTTCAGAACTTCAAGCTTTTGAAATAGAAACGGTGATGATTCTCGGTATTAGGCCAAAGGCTGCCCATGAGTTGGCCACTCGTCAAGTTGGTGGACCACTTAACCTTAGTGTCGGCGTTTCCCGGAGCGGGCGCCCCGGGGGCCGGCAATGAGAGTGATTTGTGTGCCGTGCGCCCCCGACCTTTCCTCGATGGCGTAGCACGAGATGACGCGGCGGGTTTATCCTGGTTCAGGCCAACGGGGCCCTACGTCCAGCGGGGGTGTGTCCTGTTCGTGTTACCTCGTGCTCACAGGGTTGAAAGCCTGCAGTAGGGGATTACAGGCGGTTGCAAGGGAGAGACACTGGTCTCAGGCCTCGCGATCGTGGGTGTAGTAGTGGTGGTTGTGTGTCTGTCAATTGCCCATCCCCCTCTAATGGGGCATTACTTCTCCTTTTATAGTAAGAAGGAGGCAGTAACGTGTACATTTGGCAGGTGCTTAGGTGGCTAATTCCCGAGGCTGCACTGGCTGCATGTGCGCGGCCGAGGGTTGACGTCCCGTCGTGGGCCTGGATGATGGCACGCGTCCCGATCCGACGATGATCGCGGGCGCCCGGGTGAAGCCCCGAGGGTCCGTGCGGAGGCGCCCCACACATCCGCATGGCGAGGGCGCCCCAAAGAAACTTGGAGTGACGTAGCGCGCCTCGAGGGTCCGGCCCGATGGCGCCGTGGCGGTTGTTTTGGGAATGAAAGCGCTTCCTGATTTCCGTGCCGTGTGGTGTAACGCCTGTTCAGCTTTGTGTCCCATCGGTCGGATTGGGAGGGATTCGTGCAGTCGATTTGACCGGGCGTAATCGATGGCCCGACACACCGCTGTTGTGCGCCGCATTAAATGCATTTGTTTCCCTTCCTCCGGACAGGAACCTCCCATGCCCGAGGGTGCGTGACCCTCGGTGGGCGAGAGATGGGCCGCGCCCGAGGTATGGAGCGCTGGTCTCCCTCGGGCGAAGGAGGGTTTGTGCGCCCGGGGGCGGCTAGCTAGGCTGCCCTCGGTCGTAGCGGCACCCAAGCGCCCGAGGAGGGCCCTCGGGCGAGACGGGTTTGTGCGCCGAGGGCGGCAGCCGCTGCCCTCGGCCGTAGTGAAAGGCCCGGGCGCCCGGTTTCCGGGGGGCGGGACTAAGCTCGGAGCATGGTTCGAGGTTCTTCATCAGCGGCGGAGTCCCTCAGCCTCTTGTCATTCCCGAGCGTGGTCGCTTTCGGGGGACAATCTGGGCTATGGAGGTGGACAAGCTGGTCGTAGACCTGGCTTGCCTCTTAGGCCGAGCAGTTCGTGCTCAGCATTCGTCCCGGCGGTGGCTTCCGTAGGCCGTTTGTGGGCCGTCATCGTATTTGTTGGTCGCCACAGCTTCTGGGTTTGGCCCTTGGTCGCCCGGGCCGTCTTTTCGTGACGAGGGATTTGGCAGCCGGGTTTTACCGGGCCTAGTTGGGCCCGCGGGTTTCTGTTATAATGAGAATGTCCCGGGGCCCAATATTTTGGTCCCCGACACTTAGCTATACTTGTCGTGACTGGGGTTTTTACCGGTCGGTATCTTTGCGGTTTTCATGTTACCGGCAGTGTAACCGCCCGCCCGTTACCGCACCGACCGGTAAAATTCCCGTCGAATTTAAATTTGAAAATTTGAAAAAAATTCAAAAAAATTCTGTAAAATAGCTCATAATTTGTAGAATCCAATGGTGTAAAAATTTCTCAAATTTGAGTTCGTTTGGTATAAAAAATTTCAAATCTAAGTTTGAAAAAAAAAAAAAAAAGAAAAATACACAGTAGGCCCATTAAATCATGAAGGTCGAAAAACATACTAAACACACTCAAATTTGAGTAATTTTGACATCATTGGATTCTACAAATCATGAAGTATTTTTAGGAATTTTTTAGCATTTTATAAAAAAATAAATTTTGAATTTTGAAAAAAACCGTTCAAACCGCTCAAAACATTTCGGTAAACCGTTTAAACCGCCGGTAAACCGCTCAAACCGACCGGTTTTACCGGTCACAAACCGATGCGAAGGGGATTTGAATTTGATTTTTGAATTCGCCCGGTTTAGGGCGTTTTTGGCGATAAACCGCCCGGTTTCATCAAAACCGAGGCCGGGCGGTTTGATGGGTCCGGTCGGTAAAAAAACCCCGGTCGTGACCGCAAAAATTATTTGCAAAGCGGCGTCGAGGGAATTAGCTTTTGAACACAAATATCTTTGTTCTTTGTTGGGAATTTGCTTGGTGAGCTAAGTTCGATGTGGAGTACATAGTGATCGGTGATCTTATTAACCAAACTGCTACATGTAGATGTAGAATGTTCGAAAGGACAGAATATTATGTGCATATGGTCCGAAAGTTCTTGATCTAATGAATATAAAGAGATTGCCACCACATTATATCTTAAAGAGATGGACTGGAGAAGCACGCATTGGAAATATTCAAGATAGGCAAGGAAGGAAGGTGGTAGCAAATCCAAAATTGGAAGCTCAACTACGGTACAAATATATGTCTCATAAGTTTCACAATTTGGTAGATAAAGTAGCTATCTCTCCAGAATGTTGTGTACTGTTGGAAAATGCACTTGATTGCCTTTCTATACAGCTAGAGGAGAAACTTAATTTACTATCCTCTAGTGGTACAAATGAGCCATGTGAGGACAAAGAAAATGTTGACCCAAATGTGCAGCAAATGGAGGATTTTCGTGCTGCACAACTCAAGAAGAAGGAGGTTCAGTCAAACAAGTCAAAGAGAGCTAAAACTTGGCTTGATAAGCTATGCAAGGGGAAGCGCAAGAATCCTAAATCCGCAAAACCAACAAAAAAAGGAGTAAAGGTATAATATATGATCTACTCATCATTGCATGTTGTTGAAAAAAATTCCTTAACTAATGAATTGACCTTTTATTGGCAGCAACAAAGAAAAATGATGGTTCACAGCCACATGTAGAAGTGAAGGATGATGGCAGCCACAAAGAAATCAATGTGGAGGCTGAGCAATACAGTATCATTACCAATTTTACCCAGCTTGTGGCAGCACCAACTTATGATGATGATATTCTCTGTGATCAAGATTTGTTCTAGTCTTTGCAAGATGGTTAGATGGCTTTTGAACAGGCTTTTGTACAGGATGGTTAGATGGCACTTGGACAGTATGGTCAGATGGCTTTTGGACAGGATGGTTAGATGGCTTTTTGTATAGGCTGGTCAGATAGCAGCTTAAGATAGGGCTAATTATAGTATTTTGTGGTCTCTATTTAGTATTTTGGAGAAGGATAACTATAGTATTTTATGGCCAAATTGTACAAGTGAAGGCCTACCCTCAGAATAGTTGTTCTATATGAACATATCTAATATATTATCAACTTATATATGCTTGTTTTCAAGTTTGTGTGGTCTGAATGGTCATGTTATTATTATCTGAATTGCAATTTGTCATCTCTCCATCCACCAATTGTGGGGATATGCTGTCAAATTTTTTAAAAAATAACATTGCAGAAGTTCTGTGGCCTGAATGCTCCCAGTTTCATTAATTCAAAATAACAGGATACATGAGTCATACAACTAAAAAAATAAATCTCATTCAATTTGTGCAACTGCTGTTGAAGACACCTTTCTCTTGCTGACAAAATCAAAGATTACAGATCAATTGCCCAACACTCACAGTACAAACACTAGCAATGCACTTTGATTCATCAGAGCAGATCTACATAGCTGCATGGATTTGCTTGACTGGGCAGGACTAAAACAACATCATCCCTGCTAAGCTGCTTCACAGCAGCGGCAGTGATTGCCCACCCACGCGAGGGCAGGCCCGGTGGCGCGCTCCATGCGCCTCCACTCGCGGCGCGAGGGCCAACGCGGCCATCTCCAAGCGCTTCGGCGACGCTGAGCCTCGACTCCACCGGTGTGACGGCGCCCGGTCTCCTCCCCGGCCTCTTGCGGCGGCGCCCGGACTCCTCCACGGCCTCTTGCGGCGGCGCCCGGTCTCCTCCCCTCGCGGGGCGGCGGCCTCCCATCTCTCCCGTCTCGGGTGGCGGCGCCCTCCCGGCTACCTCGCCACGGCGGCCGGACAGGGCCGCGGCGAAGCGGATGTCCGCGAGCGCGGCGTGTGATATGGACGCCGTAACCACCTCCGTTTCCATCCGTCTGCTACTGAAGTGGATTTTTTTCCCATCATGCGGGCCCAACGAAGGCAGCCATTGGATTCGTTTTAGAGGGCTGAGATGGGGAGTATGTCCCGTTTTGACTTGCCTACACTATGTCACGCAATCTGAGTCCGTCACTTACAGCCCGTATAGTAGCCTGCTCGTACACCGGGATGGCTAAAAAGCCGGCTGTAATAAAAGTGCAAGCATTTAATAGCTACCGTGCATGCCATCGGTGGATTGGCTAGGAGAAAGGAGGCCGGTGAAAAAGTCTGACTACGCGCTCGCTCCTCGCCCGCTGCTGGCTGCAAGCCGGCGGCAGCTTTCTCGGTTTTTGCGTGCAGCTCGGCGCTTCACTCTCCGCCGGCTCCCTTCTCTCTCTTCCATTCTCACTCCTCCACCTCAGATTTTGTTGACGTGGCAAACTATACAGCCGGCTGACTGTACCTTATAATACTTGTGCTCTCAGTACACCTCCGTACAGATGCCTGGATGGGTGGTTTAATTCAGACCACGTGATTAATGTTCATAACTCAGCCAGTGGTAACTAGGACTAACTGTACTGCCGGTTACTAAATTACTGTTACTAGTAGTACCAGTAATAACTGGCAGTGAAAGAAGGTCATGCAATGCATTGAGCCATTGACTCTAGTATCTCTCTCGGTCAACCTGAAGGCGTGTGGCGCCTTTTATCAGAAGATTAGGATCGATAGCATCTTGCAGTAACCAAAAGTGACGGTAAATCCGATCTCGTCTTGGCCAGTTACTGTAAAGATTAGGGTAACGTGATGCCGGTTCAGGCTCACGGCTCCGTGTTATATAGGCTAGGAAAGCCCCTAGCAAGGCATGTACGTCAACTTGACTTACAAGCAAAGAAAGAAAAAATTTACATGATCAATCTATTGCCTAAACAACAAGCTACGATATCTAAGATATCTATCTATCTTTCGTTACATACAAGTCACGGAGCCTGGTCTGGTTGCACCTTTTAACACCCTCCCGCAATCACAACTCATCGATGAGGTTGAGATTGTTCCGAAATTCTTTTAACTTCTGCACTGGAAGTGGTTTAGTAAAACCATCTGCTATTTGATCCCCTGAATTGAAGAACTGAACTCTGAGTTGTTTCGAGGCAACTTGTTCTCTGACAAAATGAAAGTCAATCTCAATGTGTTTAGTCCTGGCATGAAACACTGGATTGGCTGACAGATATGTCGCTCCTAAATTATCACACCAAAGACAAGCAGCCATTGGATGAGGTACTCCTAACTCATCAAGAAGCTTCCTCACCCACATAACTTCAGCAGTAGCATTCGCCATTGACTTATATTCAGCCTCTGTACTTGACCTTGAGACAGTTGCTTGTTTTTCGGCACTCCAGGGAGATCGGGTTTGCTCCAAGATAAACAGCAAAACCTCCAGTTGACCTTCGATCATCTGGGCATCCAGCCCAGTCTGCATCTGAAAAAGCACTCACAAGAACTGTTTTTGACTTACCAATCCGAAGTCCCAGTCTTAATGTGCCCTTTATATATCTCAAAATACGTTTCACAGCTTCCCAATGAACTGTAGTAGGCGAGTGAAGAAATTGACAAACTTTATTAACAGCAAATGATATATCTGGCCGAGTGAGTGTCAAGTATTGTGTAGGGCTCCAACTATACTTCTGTATTTTGTGGAGTCTTTTGATCCCAACAAGCTCCCACTCGTGATGGACAATTTTTCGTGATCTTCGGCATTGGTGTATTTCTTGAATTGCAAGCACTCATATTAACTCTTTTAAGCAAATCTGTAGCATACCTTTCTTGCTTGAGTAGAAGCTCTCCATGACTCCTAATAACCTCAATGCCAAGAAAATAATTCAACTCCCCGAGATCTTTAATAGCAAAATCTTTCTCAAGATCATGAAGTAAAGCTGACACCGCATCTTGAGAAGAACTGGCAACAATTATGTCATCAACATATACCAACATATAAATTACATGTTTTCCAGACTTGTAGAAAAATAGAGATGTATCAGCTTTTGAGGGAGTAAAGCCAAGTAACAATAGCTTCTGACTGAGCCGTGCATGCCATGCTCGTGGAGCCTGCTTGAGGCCATACAAGGCTTTGTCTAACTTGCACACGAAGTGAGGTGCCTGTTTGTTTACATACCTTGGTGGCTGCCGCATAAACACATCCTCCTCAAGAATACCATGCAAAAAGGCATTCTGAACATCAAGCTAATGAAAATGCCAACCATTGGACACTGCTAAAGAAAGACACAAGACGAACAGTAGCTGCTTTAACAACTGGACTAAAGGTTTCTTCATAATCAATTCCATACCTTTGCTTAAATCCCTTAGCAACTAATCTTGCCTTGTATCTATCAATGCTTCCATCAGCTTTCCTTTTTACTCTGTAAACCCATTTACAATCAACAATATTTTGACCACGTTGAGGAGGAACCAAGTGCCAAGTTTTATTTTTCATTAGTGCAGCAATTTCAAGATCCATGGCATTCTTCCAATTTGAATTAGAAAGAGCTTCACTCAGAGTTGTAGGCTCCTCAGAGGTAGATGCTAACTGACCATACCTGATTGTACCATCAGTATAAACCTTTGGCTTGCGAATACCATGTTGGAGCCATGTCATCGGACGCTGTACAACCGGCGAAGGAGATGGTGCTGGTGCTGGTGATGATGGTGCATGTGATATAGGCGACACACGAGCAGGAGATCCAGGCAACGGTGGCGTAGAAGATCCGGGTGATCCGATCCCGCCACCACTAGCTTCATCCCCCCGCGCGGCGGCGATGGGGCACCAGTGGCGAACCGGGAGTGGCGCCGCGACTGGAGGGCGGGACGGTCGTATGGCCCGACGGATCGGGCACCATATCCGAGATCGATGCGACGACGTCCGTTGCCGACGGGAGCAGATCAGCCTGGGATCGCGAGCGGTTTCCCTCCCGGAAACAAAGCGCATGGGGCTGATTTCTCCATTGTTTTGCACTAGATTTTCTTCACCTGATTGATGTCCTGAAATTGGATCTTCTTCCACAGCTTGGTTAGTAGGATTAGCACACGACGAATCACAATTTGAATCATACCCAAGATCATTAGAAGAAAAAAGGTGTTCAGGAAGAAGACAAATTTCCGATCGGAGCCGAGCACCAGCATTAGAGTGAAGGCTAGCAAAAGGGTAAACATTCTCATCAAAAACAACGTCTCTTGAGATATAGACTCGCCCTGTGGAAATATCAAGACACTTGAAACCCTTATGCATTTGACTATAGCCAAGAAAAGCGCATTGCTTGGATCTATATTGAAGCTTTTTATTGTTGTAGGGACGGAGATTAGGCCAACAAGCACAACCAAACACTCTAAGTGTGGAATAATCTGGAGTTTGATGAAACAATCTTTCAAGAGGTGTTTGGTTGTTAATTACTTTGCTAGGCATGCGATTAATGAGATAAGCATTTGTGAGGAATGCCTCGTCCCAAAATTTTAGAGGCATGGAAGCTTGTGCTAGCAAAGCAAGGCCTGTCTCTACTATATGATGATGTTTGCACTCGGCAGCACCGTTTTGTTGATGGGTGTGTGGGCAAGACACAAGATGAACTATACCTATCTTATTTGGAAGAAGGTATTGAGTCTTTGATACTCCCCACCCCAATCGGTTTTGTATGGAAATAATCTTCCTATTGAATAATCGCTCAACCATGTTTTGAAAGTCATGAAAGACTTTGAACACCTCAGATTTGTGTTTCAACGAGATAAACCCAAGTGAATTTCTTTGAAATCATCGATAAAACTGACATAATAATTGTTTACGCCAACGCACTCAGTCTTTGGACCCCATACATCGGAAAAGATCAAATCTAAAGGACTCGATGACACACTTGTGGACTTGGGATATGGTAATTGGTGACTCTTGCCTTGCTGACAAGCATCACAGATTGTCCCTTTATTTGACTCTGACACAAACTCTAAGAGGTGCTTTTGAGGAATCTGACGAACGACGGGGGCAGCAGGATGACCTAGGCGCGCATGCCATCTGGACTCTGTGACCTTGGCGGAATGAGCAGCTTTATTTGGTGTGAAGGTGAGTTTGGTGGACGCCAAGGGGTAGAGGCCTCTCCTACATCCGCCTTGATGGAGAATTGTCCCCGAATCCTGATCCTTAATAAGAAAATAATCAGGATAAAATTCAAGATAGACATTATTATCACCGTTAAGCGATGAACAGAAGCTAAGCTTTTATTTGCTTGCGGAACATGAAGAATTTTATCGAGGACAAGATTGCGATCAGGGATATGAAACAAACTGCGACCGATGTGGCTAATTTTCATACCTGAGCCGCTTGCGTGTGGACCTGATCATTGCCTTGATACTTGTCCCTCACCGAGAGTTTCTCTAACTCCCGGTGATGTGATCAGTAGCCCCAGTATCAACGTACCAATTGGTGTCAATACCATAGGACGTATTAGCAGATGCAGCCGACTTCTTCTTCTCGAAGCCACCAGGGTTGACATTGGAGTCATACCGCTTGTAGCAGCGGTTCCCAGGGGTGGACCTCCTTGCCACAGATCCGCGGGCGACCATTTGGCTCGGTTGGAGCCACGGCCGCGACCCGACCTCACCGGGGAGCATTGAAGCCCCCGCGATTGCGCCCACGACCACCGTTGTAGCCACCACCACGGCCACCTCCACGTGAGGCCGCGTTGGAGGATGCATTAGATCCCTGGAACAGATCTAGACGCTGCTCGAAGGAAGTCATCTGGGTGAAGAGCTCGGTGACGGAGATCGGCTCCACCCTTGCGGCAATAGCAGACACCAGCGGATTGAACTCGAGATCGAGCCCCGCCAGGATATAGGAGATGATTGTGAGCATCCTGACACGACAGAGCCCTCGATTGTTCGTGCTTGCTCCTCTCCAGATCCGCTTAGATGGGTTGCTCAGTGTGCAGTTACATTTTTTTAGTCAACTACAAGGGCGAGGAGAAGCAAATTATCTGTATCTTGATGTTGTTTGTTGGTAGTCAACCATCAAGTCTGTCCTCATGCTTGTTGCCAGTAATATGATTCGATCCATGGCAGCTAAGTTGCTCAGATTGCAGAGGGTTCTGATAAGCTGATGATGAATCTGAACAGGTGGTTGGGCCATGTTGTGCTACCTGCACTAGCTTCAGCAGTGGACGATGTCCAGAACCCATGCGTATAGGCAAGTGATTGTCGTATCTTTTTTTATTTCATTTTCTGCTGCAATTGGCCCTTTTTAGTATTTTTTTAATTTCTGAAAAGCAGTGAAGGTATTGTAATCTATGAGAATCATACACAGGGATATAAAGGCAAGAAAATTTATCCTGTTATACGAATCGTGTCCGCAAATGCTTTTGATGATGTGGCTTCTTGCTATTCATTCATATCCCAGTGCACAAATATACTTGTTGATAACAAGCTTGTATTATGTTAGTAGATTTCACCTATAAATGCCTTCGGTACAGAATTGATGCTATTCTTCATGCAAGTACCAATTAGTGGCCACTAATTTATCTGTCTCAGTTAATTTTTTTTCCCTTGCCTGCAGGAACCGGTGTTTCTCTTGCTGGACTTTTCCTGTACTCTCAGTTCAACTGTTCTTTTTTATGTGAATTTTAAATATATCTCATCTATGCCTTGTTACTAATACATATATTGGTTCTGTGCAGTGATTGTTCAGCTGGCATTTTTTCTCCAAATTCAGGCAAGTCTTCCTATGGTGTCTTTGAGATGTATTATTTTCAGGCAAGCCACCGGCTCACTGGACACCTGTGCAATTGTCTACGAGACAGACAAGCCAGCAACCGGTCACATCACTATCAAGGGAGCCCATCTTGGTGGAATTCATGGTTTAACCTTCCTGGAGAATGATACTCTGGTGACTGCAGGCGAGGATCCTTGCATTCGTATTTGGAAGGTAGTGATAGGTTACTCATTATTCTGGTGTGCATTGAGAATGTCTTTGCTATTCATTGGAATAAACATCTTTTTTTTTTTAGTGCTTGCTGGTACGGTGGCTATTACTCGACCACAGGTCATAGCATCGTTGTTGCCTCTTCTGCGATTTGTTGTCTAAATTTCCTTTACAATTCTTTTTCAGATGTATTATATTCGTTTTTTTTCCAGTGAGAAAGACTCCTTGGCAAGTGTATCCCCGCATCTGATTTTGTTAGGAGCTGTGAGAATATAGGGATACTGTTGTTTGCTTTTCTCTGGTCAAGTACTCGAGTTGGCCTAACAATCAGTCAGCATACATATTAGTGATCAAATTTGTCAGGGGTAGCACCGATTGATGACATGTCTGTTGGGTCCCCATTGCAATCGAATTTGTAGAGCAATGTGGGGTGGTAATGAAAATTAGGTGCAATAATATTTGGAGACACTTATCTCTTTTTATGTGCTTCCTTAAAATGAACCCGTAGCGTTAGCACGGACATTATACTAGTATAGTATATATGTGCACGTTGTGCATGTGATCCGGGGATGATGCGGCAACCGAATCTCTGATCCGCACGATCTTGCTGCAGAGCGAGTAGTAGTATTCGCTTCTTCTATGCACGCTGACAACTTTGTGGTTTCAGAGAGAGTGGTCCTTCAAATTGCATTATTACTCCACGCATTATTTCCTGATGAGGAGGAGTACTTCCATATTATGCTCCTTCCATTTTGTAATTTTGGTAATTTCAACTTAACTTTGTACCAAGTCAAATTTCTATGTGCTCAGATTTCAATCCTAGCTAGCGCCTTGTTGTTTGGTTGGAGAAAAATCCATTGGCTTCACCGGCCTGTCACAAGTAAAAAAACAGCTTCAGATTAGTATGCGCGTTTACAAAAAGTTGTTTTCTCATGATTGCTCATGAGAAGTCACTCTGTACTCCCTCCGTCACATAAAAAATTATCATTCTCGTCACATAAAAAGTATCATTCTCGTTTTCTAAGAAGTCAAACATGCTTAATTTTGTCTAGATATGTATAACAAATAATAATGTTTATGGTGCATAATGAGTTTCATTAGATAGATCGTCGAATATACGTCACAAATAATAATGTTTATTTGAAGATACAAATGTTGTCTATATTTTCTACAAATCTAGTTAAATATAAGAAAGTTTGGAAGGACTCGCTCCATACCGACTCTTTTTCAGGGGACGGTGGGAGCACATTACAGAGGGATTATGGATTTTTCTTTACACACATTTCTCCGATCTTGCTCCCACCGGACCTGTTATTTTCCTAGCAGATGCATATGCATATATAATGCACGAGGTGAATTGTGGAGTGTCTGCTTGAGCATAACATCACCAAAAAGGAATGCATGCCAATGGATCGTATTTTTCTGTTTCAGGCAGTTCAGTCATGAGAATGTATCAGCGCTTTATGGATTTGTTTTAAAATAACATGACACGAGTAGTCCTTTTCCCCATGATCAAGTCATGTGCTCGAAGTATATATATATATATATATTCAAAGGTCATATTCTTGCCGTTTTCATTCTTTATTTCCTGACTAGTTAAGCGCCCATGCGTTGCTACGGGATAACTAAATTTTATATAAAATCACATTGATCGCATGACAAGATAACAATATTATGAAATTAAACAACGATATTGAAGTGACATTTAATCCAAACAAATTTAATGAAAGTAACACAATCAATCGGGAACAGCGCAACGTAGGCGCAAACTCTATTTGATGGGTTTTTCCCGTAATTCAGCTAAGATAATGTTTTATATCAGCCAAAAGAAATCTTCGATATCCATATATTTCATTTGCCAATAAATCAATGAGTAAGTTACGACGCATCTTCATACCATTCTGTACACATGCGAGTGTATGCAGATGGCAATACTACGTGTCTTGAAAAATCTCATAAAACCTTAAAACAAAGTATGTTATCCTCACCGTACCAATACTTGCGGGTTTACGACCATCGAGACCTATGCGTTGTTACGAGACAACTAAACTTTTATACTAAAAATAAAAGATCGCATGATAAGATAATAATATTTTGTAATCTTGAACTCACTTTCTGATTTAAATTGCTTCCACAGTGACTTGCATTGAGGAGTAATCATTGTATATATGCTTTGGAGGAATCTATTCCTGAGTTTCATAAAGTAGTGTTACATACACAGATACACTTCCATTGTTTGCTTGTTCAAAAAACAGACCAACACAATTACCTCTTCCCACGTATATAAACTTTTCTGATTGAGATGTCTTGGTTGTTTGGTCTGCAGCATCAAATAGAGACTCCACAGGTTCAGCAAGTGCTTTTCATAGTTTCTCTTGCAAATACAAAATAATTGCAATTATTACCGGGTAACCAAATAATATCGTCAGATATGCAATTAAATTACAGTGGGGACTTCCCTTCTATATTTATGCTTCAAAAAACTGCAAACAAATCCAGAGGAAAATTATGCATTGGTAAAAAAAGCATAAGAGATATACTAATCTTGAGTGAGAAAAGAATATTAAATGTATAAGGCCGTATATTCAGTATTCATGACTCCAAATGTTGACCTTTTTCTTTCCTAACAGCTTCATCAAAATAGATAGCTTCTTTGTCATAAATAGAAATTACGATTCACACCTCAGTTTTATTCATGAACATAATTAAGTTTCCTGTCATAGCTAAATAATGGATATCGTGGACGACCTCAAAAGAACAATGTGACCAACTTCTAGTCTCACTGCCAGTACTTTGGTCACAGAGCAAATACGCATGCAACTATTTATAAACAGATAGATATAGTAGTATTATGTAATATCAAGCGCATGCTTTCACTTTCTGTTGAATACAGTTTAGAAAATTCTTGTATTAAGTGCAAGGTGCACCAGTCTAGATGCATAGAACATAAAAGGCATATACTTGATAGCTTGTAAAGCTGGAAGCACCAGTAATCGAACTGAACAAACCATTAAGCTGCCAGACTTAAATCACTCAAGGGCTTACTCTTGCAAGTGAATTTCCACAATATTGCCAAGTTTTTTTCCCAAAACCAGGTACTGGACCAGATTGACAGCACTCTCCACATCTAACCATTCCTAACATAAAAACACATTAGTAAAAACCTAAAACCTGTTTGCAAATTCATGATCATGAAGTAGCAAGATCTTACTTTTTGTCTGCGGTTATGCATCCAAACATCTTGTTTGCAAATTCATCACAACAAACTGAAGCAACCATTACCTTGCATTGTATAGCAAATGGAAGTAAATCATCAATAAACAGGTATGCATATTTTCTTTAAAAAATGGTATTATTACTGAAGCAAAAACATTAAGTATTTTTTAGCAGCTACTACTCTAACTATTCTAATATATAATGGCACACTTCTAAGAAAAGCATATTATCACGGGAAGAAAATAACTACAGTTAGCTTAGTACTTAAACAAAGAGCACCAGCTTAGTAGCAAGTCATTGTTGTGCTGCTGAACTGTCAAAGCTTAACAGTCTACTCAGCCTGTGCATCCACCAATCTATTTAAAGCACAGGTTCGCGTTGGAGCCTAGTTTTTTCATATGTTGATACATGCATACCTGATTTAGGCAACGTGTTCCAAAATTGCAGAAAATATGACCTCTATCATCACTTTGAACCTGTCAAAGCACCAATATCACCTCAGTTTCAATGATCAATAGATGAAACCTCTATTTTTTTTTTTGCAAACTTGAGTCTGGATTGATATGGGATCTGAAATAACTGAAAGGATGCTTATTTCTGAATTTAGACGACTTTCCAGAATATTAGCTGTTTCATGTTATAGATACATGCATACCTGATATGCACCCAGTCCTGTGTTCCAAAATTGCAGAAATATGCCCTCTATCATCACTTTGAACCTGCCAAAGCACCAGTATTACCTCAGTCATATAAATTTATCACAATTCTTGTCATGTGTCTAAAGAAGCATATATAAATTTTAGCACGAGTCCATGTGCTAATTCAATGAAGATTGTCAATCATCCTGCTATATTTCCCCCTTCATTCACAGGCACATTCGATCGTCTCTACCATAGTAAATTTATAATTTCAGTAGATTGAAGATCACCTATGATTCCAGTAAATTAGTATGGTATGTGCAATTCACGAAGGACAATGATTTCAGACAACTGAACGCTGAAGGTGCAATTCATATAGTTTTAACTATTGCAGAGATATCAGGGAAAGCATCTACACGTAGCAGCTGCCATTACCACAAAGTTTAAAAGCATCGAAAGCATAGACACGTGGAAAAACAACCGAACAATGTAATTATCTGAAATATGGATCATGGCATTGAAAGAAGATATGATCATTTTAGTGATTTTTTTTTGCGAGAGAACACTGTAGTGATGTTGAATAACATTCAGCATAATAGACGCTGCACAAATGTTGACCCTTAAAGATGAGCCGGTCCAGAGCGAAGTAATGATATGCTCTCGTCATACTTGGTTTATCAAATTCTAAGGATTTCACTGCAACGAATCAAATACACAAAAAATATGTCGTTGATTTTAAACAAACACTAAAAAAATTGACGAACATATTTAAAAAATGACAAAGGAGGAAGCATTGTTTAGTAAAAACAAATGTACTTCCACTTCTAGTTCTAGCAGCAAACAAGGCCTTGCACGCTTGTGCCAAGTTTGAATAGATTATTTGTGCGATGAGATGCAGGCAAAGGCTATGGAATCAAAATTGAACTAATAATTAATGGTAAAATGGGACTCTCCTGCCTGAAACAGATCATCCTACATGTGCAGTACCTGGATCAACGAATTGGTGAATTGTCAGTAGGACGGACAGAACGTAGGCCTCCAAAGGCTCCAGCTTCTTCCTGACAGGACAGCAAGAGGCAACACAGTGTTATGCAGATCAAATGTCATAGCCTGCAGCAATCCAAATCAAAATGTTTTCTGGCAGAGAGCAGAACACAGCTTAGAACGTACCTCTTGAAAACTGCTTCAGCACTGTATCCTTATCATTCAAGAATGCACATTCTCATGCCTAAACCGGCAATCTATAATGGACAACATTTTCTAATTAGTCGCTTGCTATACCCTGCGTTTTCTAATAGGGAAAATGACAGAATCTACACATGGGCTTCGATAAATATGCCAAAGAACTCGAATGCACCACACGCAGTCAGGAACGAACTACATATATAAGCAGTTGAGTGCACTAAATCTTCTAAAATGCAAGGATGACATATTTCCATGAATCTCAGAATCTTTCATCTTGAGATCAACTAATGCAGGACATCCGAAGAAATCAAGTGTTCCAATTCTTAATGTAACCCTTTCAATATCCAATTTGCTGAGGTGCTGGGAAATTCAGTGGCGGCACAGGCCGGTCATAGGCATAGAAGCCATAGCCCTACTGCAAAATATATATCTTATTTCTTCCATACTGAACTTAACTACACTTGTCTAGTACTGGGACATAAGCACAAACTCTGAACTATGGTGCACTTGTTTAATATCATGGTATCCGCAATAGCATGGACAAAAAAATAGAGACCAGAAATTGCTGCTGGTATACATGTAATAGCATAAAAAAGTACATGCACGATTGCATTGTATTAGGCATTTCATCAAGTTCCTTCTATGCACAAAAGTGCTAACTGCTAATGGCCGGACATCTCAATCTACACCAATAATAGGTAGTTAGGGATAGGAGGAACATTATTGCCGGCATGGGACACCACAAAAGCACTGCAATTAGGATTAATATTCAATACTCACTGGCAGAAGAGATTTGGCTCATAGGCTGTGTACATGGATGTGGTCAGTAAGGATGGCGGTACATGCACAACAACTCGTCCACCTGCAAGCTGACAGAACAGCAGGTCATTTGTAGAATTGCTAAATCCATCCTCCATCTGTCTCATGAGATGAGAATCAAGAAATACAATAAATTAAACAAGCTGACCAGACCACTTCACAGGAGAGACCAGAGACCTCGATCAGCTCGATCTAGGTGCAGCATTTGCACGAGCAGCTTGTGGACGCATTCGGAAGGGAGGCCAGGCCGGGTAAGCAATCAGCAACCCCACCCAGCCAATGTCGCGCAGGGGCCGGGACATGGTCGGAGTTGAGACGTGATGCGAGGGGAGGAAGAGGAAAAAGGCCAGATAGGAAAGGGAAACGAAAAAGAATACACGTACAGTGCACGGCCGCCGCCGCACGCTGCACACGGATGTGACAGACCTCCCACGAGCTCTTCCATATTCGGTGAGGCCAGGACGGAGCGAACCACAGATCGAGCGCCGGTGTGACATCGCACCTAATGGACCAGATGCGGAGCCGAGCAGAACGAACGCGGAGGAGAAGGCGGTGATGGCGCACAACGTGACAACGTGGGCGCGCACAGCGAGGATGACGGCAAGGGTGGGAAGCACGCGCACCGCCGCGAGGGTGAGGGCGAGGGGCAGAGCGATGACTGCCGGGGAGATACATCGATCTTGCCTTTTGTGATGCAGGAGGCACGGGAGAGAAGGATCTTGCCTTTTGTCAGGAGACGTGATTTCTGCTTCCTTATTTCCCCAGGATCATCACGGGGGATGGAGTGTGGTGCCGGCCGGGAAGAATCATCGTGCGAGGACCAGGTATGCCAGGGGAAAGTAGGAAGGAGGGAGCGCGCGTCGGGGGGGGGGGAAGCCAGGTTTCTTTCCTTTTTGAATTTTGATCGAAAGATGTAGAGATCGGGGGCGTGGTTGACGAAAACCGCTTTACAGTTGAGATGAGGAAGCAAGGAACGAAACATCAGCATCCAACATATATCCTGCATGCAGCCATCATTAGCGTAGTCAATTAAACACGGTCAATGCTTATTGAACCCGTTATCGTCACGGCTGATATGGATCACGAGCTTTTTTTTTTTTTTTTTTTTTTTTTTTTTTTTTTGCGTGTATTTCATTAAGCGAGAATAAAGTTCAAACAAACAAGGGGAGTCGGTAACCACAATTACCGAACCGAGACCTAGCATCTACTGGATACAATAAAAGGATTACATTTGAGCGAAAGCGCGACATATGACCGAGCCCAAGCGAATCGGGTCGGGCTTCCCCCTCCGGACCCTCGGTGTTGAGATCCATGGCGGAGAGGTCTAAGACGCCGTCTAGCAGGAGCTCGAAACGACGACGTTTGGTTTGGGAAAAAACCACGCTTGAAGGCGGCCCTCACCGTCTCCTCAACAACCGTCGGGATCTCATCCTGCTCAACGGGAATGCCCAACTTTCGTAGAAAGCGAAGCTTCTGGGCTTGGAGGGTTGCATTACGCCCGCCGACGGGCCGCGCAACACGCCTGCTCCGGCGCACGGAGCGGTTGGAGGCAGGTGCGTGACCGACGCGCAGTCGGGTCCTGATTTGATAAGAGGCGTGGCCGGTGGCATACAAACCATGGCCTCGATCTCTTGCTGCCGGGACGCCAAGGTCAGCGAGGCAGTGGGAGCATCGTCTTCTGAAGACACCGGAGGCGGTTCCGAGGAAGCAACAGGCACATCCCGCATCGATGGGGCTTCCTCGAAGGTCGGCGACAGGCCGAGGGCGCACTCCGCCGCCCGTCCGTCAGCCCGTGCGCCGGGCGTCGAACTCCTCAGCATCCCCCAAAGGTGATGGGTGCCCAGTCGACACTTCCACGCGCTCGAAAGAGGTGGACTGAAGCGCGGCGTTGGAGGCCGTGAGTTCGTCGAGCATCGGGTCAGCCCAGGGTGGAGATACCACGCCCCGCAAGGCCCGAGCACCGCGGGTCGGTGTCGGTGTAGGCAGGGGTCGTGGTGGTGGCTTCCTTTTTGTGGTGGGCGACGATGGTGTGGGCGGTGACGTCGGTCGTCCGGTGGCATCACGAGCTTTATCACTGGAGATTTTGCCGGCCTGCCGGCACATGGGTGCATGCATATCTGCATCATATATTCGCATGCCGCGTACACATGCGACATATATGGGACACAAGCACGTCGTGAACGTACTAAGATATGTCGATCTGTCCGGCCAAGGAAGTCATGGCGTGTGCATTGTGTGAGTGTTTCACATGCATGTACTACGAGTGATGGCGGTGGCGATGGCGCCAATTAAGTACGTGTGCTTAATTAGCACATGTAGCATGCATGCACACATAATAATTCGTTCATCGATCACCTTGGAATGAACAAGGAAATAAAGCGTATTTAGGACGATGAACATGCAGAGGAAACTGACACAGAGCTAGGTGTGGTTGCTAATAATCTCGATCTCTTGTGCTTTTGCAGATGACTAGTGTCTGCTGGTGTGGTGGATGGATGCTTCGTGGAAGGAAGGAAATGGATGCACTAGCAAGAGCAGCAACAAATTAGTGGCAGACAAGCGGATGGGGACGAGACAGGCAAACCGACAGGAATTGATTTACACATATTGATTGCATTTTAATAATCTGTGGAGGCCTCGCGTTTTATTATACTAGGAGAACTCCCTGCGCTGCGTTCTGCGGGAATTACTTCTCAATCGATACATGTTATTATTGTTATATACAAAAGGATGAACGTGTCTCCATAATCAATCACAATAGATTAAAATTTTAATCACTAAGAATTAAAAGATGTATTATATGATAAAAATGATCGCATCGCTTAAACAAAATGTAACCACATATACGTTACTACTAAGAGTGGGCATTAGGATCCAAAATGCATGAAACTCCTCGTCTTCTGGTATGCAAAAGTAATTTCAATAATAAACTAAAGAAAAGACATCATATGATAATCTTAGATCTTCAACTTCATCAAAGAAAACATAGGTCAGTACTTGCAAATCAGAGCCGGAATCACCGAATCATTCACTGCTATCGAATCATTCAGCACTTGCAAATCACCGTATTCAGGTGCTGCTTATATATATGAAATCGTTTCACACACAATCCGAGCGAACACATACAATCTGTGTGCACAGCGAATCTGAACAGGACCATGCAGTAGACATGACCACGTTGTACAGAGCATCACCATGCACGTATAAAATAAACAGAAGGTGAACAACATATTAATTAGTTCATCAAATAAAATTGGGATAGATTACTTGATAATGATTAATGGAAAATTACAGAACTTGAAGCTCGAGAGATCACACTACAGCTACGCATGTGCACGTACAACAGCAAGGCGGCCGCCGGCAACGCTGATCATATACGGCAAGAATTATTCATACGGCAAGGCTAGCCTAGCAGCAAGGCGGGCAGCAAGGCAGATCATATATGCAAGAACCCTAGCTAGGCGGTGGAAGTTCGTGGAGGCGTACCAGTACCCAGCGGCGAGGCCGTTCCCGTTGCTGATCAGCCTTGGCGAAGATCTTGGTGACGACTCCTGGGCGGAGCGGTGCCTTCTTGACCCTAGCGACGCTGAATCCCGGCCTGAGCCGAGGCAAGCGGAAGCGCCGCGGCTGCTTGGCCTCCTGCGCTGCTGGGTACATCGTCGGGGTTGGTTTGGTCGGGCGCCGAAGGATTGCCAGCCGTCATCTATTATGACGGCGCGGCGGCGCGCCACCGGCGCGACGAGACCGCGGAGCCCGGCCTCGACGCCCTCTTGCGTGACGTTCGGTAGGCGCCCCGTGCACGTACCGGCCGAAGTAGTCGGCGATGCCGGGAGCTTTTTTCGTCGGGACCGGAACGTCTTGAGAGCGGACTTGGCCGCGGCGATGGCGCCGCATGGCCGCGGGGATCCGACTCGGGCGGCTCCCACGAGAGCGCGTGCTCGAAGGATGCCGCGCCTGGTTCATCGCGCCCCCACCGCCGACGCGGAGTTCCAGCTCCTCGCCGGGCGCCGCCTCGAGGTTGGCCCGAACGCGCCGCCCACGATCGGGAGGAACACGACGTACACGCCGCGTCTTCGATGACGGGCTACGCGAGGGGGACTGGTGGGTACCACGATGCGATTTTTATGGATTTGTGCGGGAAGGCGGACGGGCAGGAAGGGGAACGGCGGTGCGGAGCGGTAACGGCGACGTGATGGGGCGCGGCGGGCGGGGGACCGTCGATGACGGCTACGCGAGGGCAGGGGCGCGGGTGGAGGAGTTTCTAGTGACGTTTCCCATGCGCGCCAGAGGCAGCGGAAGAGGCCACCGTAAAGATTTTTTTCCGTCGTCGTGCGAAAGCAGGGAACCGTGAGGCAGCAATGTATTGCTATTACCCGGTGACAGCCAATCGGAAACAAGAAGAACTGCCCGTAGACTCCTCTAGTGGGGGCTTTCTTATAGGAGTTTATAGATATGTATATATATAAATTTTTAATTTGTTTCAATAAATAAATATGTAATAAACAGTATCTATACCTACTATTAAAGCACGAAAATTTCTGCCACTTTTTTTTTTCACCATCGTTTTCTTTCACCTCTCCTTGCCTCCCTTCCATACCTGTACCGGACTCAACTAAGAGATTGACTTCGGTTACGATTTCAAACTAAGAGATTGACTCGGTTTACAATTTCATCCAACTAAAATTTATATATTTAATCTACCAACTATGCGAAGGGCGAGCTTCGAGGACTGCAGCCTGGGCAAGAGCCTCGTGTTGTGGACCCCTGGCAACGACAGGATCTCCCTTAACGTGTCGGCCGGGCAACTGGTGGTTCTTCTGCGGGGGGAGCAACCATTGCAAAGAGGGCATGAAGTTGAACGTCACGGTCCGCCCAGTCGTCAAGCTCTCCTCTTCGTCGCCGCCGGCGCGTGCTAAGGGCGGAGGTGTCGCAGGGATTGCCGGCGTGGCGGCTGTTGTCGTCACGCTCCTGTTCTAGGTGTCAGTTCGATGCATCCAGCAGCAGTCATCCGTGCATGCATTGTGGACTGTGGTGACGATGGATAACTCTTTGTTTTTTTTGAAAAGATGTGACGATGGATAACTCGATCTAAATATATGTTTGTAATTTGTTGACGGATTCTTGAGATGTTTTCAATCCTTTTATCCATGTATAACAGATAATAGGCGTTAGCAATACGTTCTGTTGACGACCAAAATTATCAAGTATATAAGAAAACCGGATTATCAGGTTTTGGGGGTGGAGTAAAAAAACACAGTCGCGGTAGCTAACGATCCAGAATTTTTTTCTAATAAAACTATATAAATCTTACTCCACCGCATATACAGCTAAAAGATAACCAGATATGTAACATTGCCATCCCTGTTTCTATTAATGAGCTCGTTCGTTTTTTGTGATTTCTGTGGCAACCAATCACAACATCAAAAGTAGCACATATACAAAATAAGTTGTATTGTTGTAGTTGTATTGTACATGCAACAAATGAAGCGAACATGTTAAACATTTGATAGTTATTTCTTCCGTTGCAACACACGGGCATATTTGCTAGTAAAAATAAAGTGTGGTAGTACAGGCGATGAACTTATGGTCGATGATGGATGGATGGCTCAACAAACAGACGACGGCGGCAGGAGCAGAGGGTCCTTGTCGTGGTGCATGCATGCACTGTTGACTGTTGCACACACACGGATGCATGCGTGCAGCAGCAGTACACATAGTTTTCCCATCTTCATATCGCTTATCGCATCGCCATCAGATATCTGACAGTTGTTGTGGTCCGCCTGCTGGCATCATTATGAGGTGGCTCCAAACTAACAACAGATCATGACACTATTCTCAATTCAATTGGCCAATCATTTTCTTTATTTGTTTAGTTACATACACAAGCTATATGTTTATTCCTCCAAAAAAATATCTAGTAGTGCTAGTGCCCGCATATTTTTACGCTGTACGGCTATAGTCCTATATTCTCGTAGATGGCGTCTATTATCATCATAGACACAATTGCGAATCATGTAGATTTTGATGTCAAAAGATAATATGACCATGTTTGCTCGTTCTAGTTTCAGCTTATTCTTTATCACAAAATACTATTGAAGAGCTGAAATTAGATCAAATAAGGAAAACGGATTCCTTCAACGACCAAGGACCAACAGGGCACAACAACATACATGAACTCATCAAGCTAGTCTTCAGTGTCTTGCTGCTACTTGGCCAATCTCTTGCTTTCTTAGAGCAACTCCAATGGTTTGCCAATTGAACTTGGCATTTGCATTTTTTGTCAAAATGTGAAAATCCACTCTCCAACGGTTTGTGTCGTGGTCTAGTACCACCGTCGCAGTATATCTGGCTAATGCGTGTCTCGAATGGCCTAGCTCTAGAGACAATGACACAAGATTTATACTGGGTTCGGGCGAAATCAAGCTCCCTAGTCCGGTGTGATCACTATCCGAGCTCAACGCTCATACCGGGTGCGTACAAGCGTAATCGAGAGAGGGATCAAGGTCCCAAGTCTCTAGGATTGAGGCAAGTGTCAATATCGAGTGGATGAGTGGATGAGAGAGTGGTGAAGACTAGCGAGGGCTAATGCTTTTCTTGCTCCTCTTGTTCTCCTTCTCCCCTTCTCCTCCTCAGCCGAGAGCCCTGCCCCTCCTTTTATAGCAGCCAGGGGAGCAGGACATATGAGCTCTACGAGTTGAGGCGGGAATGGAGGGAGTAAAGAACTACGTGAGCGGGGGTAGGTGAAAAGAGCTCTCGACGAGCTCGTGGATTGGCCAGAGCTTTCCTCGAGCTCTTGGCAGCTTTGGATGCTGAATCACCGCCGCCGCCGCACGAATCCAATCCGGGGTAGTGGCGAGGCATCGTGCCGCCCCTAATCGTAGTTGGAACCGGTTCCGTCGCCATGGGCGCGCCATACCACGGATGAGGTGCGATACGCCGTCTGTACTTGAGGATACCGAAGCGGCGTTGGGTCGGAGTCGACGGGTATGGAGAGGTGACGATGGCCGCCCGCCCGCCATCGTGTCCTCTCGTGGCCACGTTCCGCCGTGGGAGTGGTTGGCCAACTCCGCACGCCGGTCTTCAGCGTGGCGCCAAAGGGACGAAGCGCCGTTGGCGGAGGACGCCGTTGCGCGGCTCGTTGAGCTCGAGCTCGGCGAGGCGGAAAGTGGACCTGCCTGGAGGACTCGTGTGCAAACCGGGAGCCTCTAGCGGAGACCTCGAGCGAGGCGGGAGAGGTCTCCCCTCCGAGAGAGCTCGTGCACGGGAGAGAGTTTGCCGCTGGAGGGGGCCATCGTGAGGCCCCCCGACCGTGGATTCCTTTTGCTTTCCCGGGGAGAGCTCGAGACGGAGACGGGGTTCCCGGCGATTGTTACTTGAGACATGACGCCGAGATCTTTAGCCAATTGATTAGGGGTGTCCCTAATATCGATCCCCACAAGTAGGGCCCCCCGAGGATTTGGGAGAGGATGTCTTTCCCAAATGCTTGTTTGCGCGATGGTCGCCATGGGGTTTTGATTTTTGCTCGGGGTGCGCGGCGCACCCGCTGGTGTGGTTTCGAGGCTCCGTGGAGAACGGAGAGTTCTCGCGAGGCTTTTTGGAATTTTCGTGGGCTCGTAGACCCGTGCCCTTTGCGATCGCGTGCAAGGGTGGTGAGCTCGAACCGCCTTACCTCGTTGGTCGAGGCCGGGTGCTCGTTGAGCTAATAGCGATTGTCCGGTGAGGCCCGAACTCGCCGTACCGTTCGCTCGATCACCGGTGGATCGACCTCGAATCCGAGCCCGACATCCACGGTCCTCGAGCCCCCGAAGCGTGGCTCGGGCGAAGCGCTCTCTCATTCGGGCGACGAGTAGCCCTGGAGTCGTCAGGCTCCTCGGGCGACGCCGGAGGCGCAGAACAAAGCCCCCGTCTCTTCGGCGAGCTGGGTGAGGCCGTCGGCGCCCGCTTCGTGTGGCGCCCTTACTGATGTCCGCGGGCGGCTCGAGAGCTCTTCGTGTCAAGCTCGGCCTTGAACCCTTGGACCCGCGACCGCCGAAAGCGAGCTCTTCGTTGAGCTCGAAACTCACCGTTGTATCGAGCTCTCGGGCATTTACCTCGTGGTAAAATAGCCGTTGGGATTTTTACCGTTAGGGCTTTTACCGTTGGACGGGGGTTGCCACATTAACTCCGCCGCATCGGACTTTCGCCAGTGGGCGGACACGCCAGTGGTGTCGCGGTGGTGGCAGCGGATGCGCACGAGGAGCGGGTCCCACCTGACGGTTTCGCCCGGGCGTCCGTCGCGCCCGCGCCTTATAAACAGGCGGGGATCGGGGTCGAGTCCACCTTCCCTCTCCCTTCGTCGAGAAAGCCAAAGAGCAATGTAAAGAGGGAGAGAGAAAGAGAGAGAAAAGAAAGGGAGGATACTCGCCGTTTAGATCCAATCTTCCATCTCCCCTCGCCGCCGGCCACCCGCCTCAGGGAGCGGAATGGGTACATGGCAGCGATCGACGGCGACCGCGGCTTCGGGCTGGAGAGGTGTTGCCTTGTGGTGGGCTGCCGCGTACCGGCGGAGGCCGAGGAGTGGATTATTCCGCCCGCCGTCGCAAGTCCCCGATCCACCGCCGAGTGCGTGGTGTCGCTTCGTGGCCTTCCACGAGCGGGCTCCGGCGTGCCCGCCCACGACCACTTCCGCGGCCGCCGGATACCGGGCGTCGAGCTCAAGCATCGGCGCCGAGCGGCATCCTGCGCTGTTCTCGCGTTCGCGATCTTGTGCGGCGGCGTTGGTTGGGATTCCCCAACGGGAGCTCTTCGCACTTCATCTACGCCAAGATCCGAGGGTGGGACGGAGTTCCGGCGCCAATCGCCGCGTCATGCTCCGGCGGTGGCAAGGTCCGGCAGACTCTTCCTATGGGCGACTTCCGACCGCGGAACCCCGGGTGGAGGGAGGAGTGGTTTGTCTCAAGACGACCCCACCACCCTTTGCCCGGGTTCACCGGCGGACATTCGACGCTCGGCAGCATTTTGTGGCGGGCGGCCCGCACGGTCACGTCAAGGGGCAAGTGGAGGAGGTGGCGTTGAAGGTGGCGCTCCGCGATGCCGGGTTGACGATGAACCACATCATCGAGACCGGCTTGCGAGGCGGTGGTGCCTCTCCAACGACGGCGTCTTCGCGTCGTGGGAGATGAAGCGAGCTCGCGCCATTCCCGGGGGCGGCGAATCCATCCCCCCGGACCCGCCGACCGTGTGGAGTGGTGGATGGGCGGCTTGACGCGTGACGGGCGCGGGTCCGGAGCTCCCAAGTTCTCCCAAATGCAGACGCAAAAACCTTTGGTAAGAGCTCGTTCCCGCTTTGTCGTGTTGCCTATTCGCCGCCTCGAGTTCCAAGGGGTGAGCTCGGTTTCCGTGGAGGTCGAGGTGAAGTTTGGTGCGCATCCCCCTCGCCGTGAGGGCGTGCTGGCGACATCGACCGGGCTCCGAGGGGACGGGCTCGTCGGCGGGCGGCGGCGGCCGACGTCGAGGGCGCGGGGGCGCGGGCAGTTAGAGCTCCCTCCATCGTCCTCGAGGCCCTCGACCGAGGAGGTCGGGACGTCGCCGAGGCCCGCGGGCTCGCGCCGGGCCGCGCTTATCGCATCGAGGCGGTGCCGCCCTCCGCCTCAGCGCCGGCCAGCCCGGCGCCCGGGTGCCGGCGGGCAGGGGCGAGGGCGACCCGAGGATTCGTGTGGCCGGGCCGGTGCCGGGGAAGAGGTGTGTCGACGCTGGTGAGTTCTCTCCTCCCGCCGTGGGCTGCGGCATGACATGTCACTGCAGCCCCGGCTTAGGCTCTCATTGGTCCGCATGGCGCCCCGGTGTACTGAGAAGCGTCTCCGGTCGAGGGCGGAACGAGCTCGATCGGCGTGGACCCGGTTCGAGATGACGAGCCCCGGATGCCGACGACGACGCAAGGTCGGCTTCCGCGAGCTTGAGTGAGGCGTCATGAGCTCGGGCTGCCATGGCGGTCCGGCGATGCCCTCGACGACGAAGCCTGGCGTTTACGAAGCTTGAGCGCCGCATTGGCGAGCTTCGGGAGCTGCCATGACGAGCTTGGCAATGCCCTCATGATGAGCTCGGCCTCCGCGAGCCGAGCGCCGTGTTGGTGAGCTCAGGGGCTGCCACGAAGTTCGGGGCGGAGGAGGACCGCGGTTGTGACGACAGCGCGGTGATGGCGACGATGAGCGCCGCTACGGGTCGCGATGATGGCGCCGTTCCCGTTCAAGGACTGCTCGCCGAAGCTCGCCGCTGGTGGATACCGGGTGGGCAAAGATCAAGAGCCCCCGTCCACCAAGCCCCATCGGCGCCACTTCCCCCTTCGGTGGGCCGTCCCGCAAGGCGTGCCGGGCGACGGTTAGTGAGGCGTCGCGCCGGCGCCATGGCCGTCGAGAAGCAGGCTCGGCGTGATCGCAGGCGCCCGACGCCCGCCGGCAGCTCGAGGGGCGCGAGCGAGCATGAGTCATCAGATCTCCGCGACGACACGAGGGAGGACGGTGGAGGAGCCGGGATCGACAAGTCGGGACGCTGGTGCGGCTCGCCCGGACCGCTACCGGCGTCGATGAGGAGGCGGCGCCGCCCGAATCATCTGGGGGGCGGTACGGAGGTGGCGCAGCCTCTCGCTGGGCGGTCGAGGAGCGTTCCCCTCGTGAGTCCAGAGATCGTGGTGACCCCGGTGGCGATGCGGTCAAGCCCCGCGACGAGGCGGCCGGGCGGCGATGGCGGGAGATCCGGGGATGCTTGCGAATGACGCTTCACGCAACTCCGTCGGCCGTCCAAGGTATGGACTTATCGCCATCGTCGGGTTCCGAGCTTCTCCTTTCCCCGCAACCTTTGGCGACGTGTTTACGGCGGGCGTGCAAGATGCTGCCGAAGTACAACCGCTTGTGGCGATCCTTCCTCAAAGCCCGGCAACCCGTCGTAGGTCGGCCGGACTGTGTGCGAGGATTACGCCAAGAGCTTTCGGGGAGGCGCAACTCAGCCAGCAGTCGTCGGAAGCCGAGCTTCGGGAGGTCGCCGTCTTCTTTGGAGGAAGCGGAGGCGCCGCTCGCCACGGGCGCGGAAGAGTGGATGCTGCCCTTCGTGAGCGTCGGCTGCGGCGGGGAGAAGCTCGGAGCTCTCCTGCGGGCGGCGGCGCTTAAGATGGAAGAGGAGCTCGCTGACCCTCCGCGGCGTGAGCGGCGGGGAGCTCGCAGCCGCTCGGCCGCTTGAGTTCAGCCTTGAGCAACTCTGCCAAAGCAGGACGAGCTCTCCAGCGACTCTGACACCGCGACGCCGAGCTTCGGGGTGAGCATCCTATCCCGCGCCGTTGTTTTACGCTTTTTTGTTTGTTGGGGCTGGCCAGGTCATCGCCGGCGGGCCTCGTATGACCGCGAGGTCGCCGTGTCGTGGTGCTTGCCACGCCTATCGCCCGAGAGGGACCGCTCAACGCCGAGAACGAGAACTTCGCGCACGAGCGGAGCTCTACCGAGCCGTGGAGTAAGCGGGCGGTTCGCCGACTTGCCTTTTCGGTCGTGGTGACTCTTGTACTTGAACCGTCTTCTTGTTTTGTAGGGGAGAAAGAGAAGTCCCCGAAGGCGGCCCGGATGTCGAGGACAAGGGGCCGGAGCCGGGCGCCCGCCGAGGCCTCCTGCGGCGCACGCAGCCACACGCGGGAGGAAGGAGGCGGCCTTGAAGCAACGCAGACCGGGCGAGCTCGTTGATGCGAAGAAGGAGCTCGAGGCGTCTCCCGTGCCTCATGCCGTCAAGGCCGGCAGGGAGGTCGAGGGCTCAAGCGCCGTCAAGGTCTTGCGTCGGGCGTCGAGGACGTGTGCGACGCCCCGGGGTGGAGGAGATGGCGATCCGCCGAGCGGGTGTCGGGCGGTTTCGCGCAGGTGACGGAGGACGCCGCCGCGTGGTCCACAAGGTCAAGCCGGGGTCATCTTCAGCCATTATCCGCGCATGGACGCCGAGGCGGTGAAGGCAGGGGTGGGCACGGGCGCTGGACGACTCCCACACCGAGGGAGAAGAGTGCCGCCGAGGTCGCCTCCTCCGGAGTTGTCCGCCGAGCTCTTCAAGCTCGCCACGGAGGAGCTTGGCGCCCCGGAGCCCGTGGGGAGAAGTCGGCAGCCGAGCCGAAGCCGCGGCGGGCACCTCGCCCTAAGCGATGGATGAAGATCTCCCCGTGCAGAGAGTAGGAGCTCGAGGCTTAAGCCTCTTTTGTAATAAGTTTCAAGTCCTCGTGGTCGAGGTATTATCGTAAAAACTTTAGGGAGCTCGTGCTTAATGAAAATTCTCTTCCTTTCCTTATCGCGTTTTTACCTTTACTTTGACTCTTCACGAAGTTCGCGCACTTGAGCCGGATGGCGGCCATTTCTCGTTAGCCTCGAGGCGTATGAGATCGTTAAGGCGATCGCGCCATGCTCTTTACCGATGAGCTCGGCATTTAGTCGTTTCGGGATGTTGTGTAGGAAAGGAGCGAACGAATGGTGCAGCTCGAGCTCGTTCGCTGCGTTTTTGCGAAAAATTGGTGTGTTGAAACGATGGGGTGTGCGCCCATTCCTTAGCCCCCGAGCAAGGCAAGGCCTTTGTCGGGGCAAGGGCCTTTGCTCCGTCGAGCTTAAGGTGTGAATTCGAGATGCTTGCACAGGTTTTTTGCATCGAATTGGTGCTTTAGCGAGCTCTTATAGCTATGAGGTTTTGAATACATCTTAAGGGTAAAAAGCGACGTAGTCGCTCGATGTTCCATGCGTTAGCGAGGACTCGTCCTTGGTGGTCCTTGAGTTTGTACATGCCCGGCCTCAACACTTGGTCGATGGTGATGGGACCTTCCCATGGCGCCGAGAGCTTGTGCTTGTCCTTCGAGCTCGGACTCGCCGCAGACGTGATCGCCGAGGCTGAAGGCTCGCCCCTTGACGTGTCGCCGTGGTAGCGCCGCATGGACTGCGCAGGTATTTCATGGAGTGGACGAGCGCGATGTCACGGGCTTCGCCGAGTTGGTCGGGCGGCATCTTCGAGCAAAGGCTTGGTTGTTGTGCTCGCCGAAGGCCCGAGCTCGGGGCGAGCCGTATTCGAAGCTCGGTAGGGAGGACCGCCGACCAAGAGACGAGGAAGAACGGTCCGCCTGCGGGCTCCCCGCTGGTATGGTACTTAAGACTCCACACGATCGCGGGGAGCTCGACGAGCCATCGACGGGCGTATTTCTTGAGACTCCTGAAGATGCGGGACTTCACGCACCGCAGATCATGCCATTAGCTCGTTCTACCCGTCCGTTGGTCCGGGTGGCCGACGCAGGCCGGTCGACGCCGGGATGCCGTGATCGCTGCACCGGGGCCGATGAAGACTTCTCTCCACGGTTGGTGCCGTTGTCGGTGATGATCGAAGTTCGACCTAAGCGGTGGATGATGCCGGTGAAGAATTTGACGGTCTCCTGTTTCGACACCGCAAGAATGGGCATGACTTTGATCCACTTGTAGAATTTGTCGATGGCGGCGAGGGAGGTGCGTGTAGCCTCCGGTCATCCTCCGAATGGCCCCACCATGTCGAGGCCCCCACGGCGAATGGCCAAGTGAGCGGATCGCTTTGAAGGGATTGGGCCGGAGGTGCGCCTCGCTTGGCGAAGAACCGGGCCCCGCAGCAGCCGGACGACTTGGGTGGCGTCTGGGGCGGTGGGCCAGTAGAAACCTTGGCTAAAGGCTTTTCCAACAAGAGTTCGTGGCGCCAGGGTGGTGGGCCGCACGCGCCCTGCGTGATTTCACCGATGAGCTCTTCACCTTGTTCGAAGGTGATGCAACAATAAGGACTCCGCTTGCCCCGCGCCGATAGAGCTCTTCTCCCACGAGGGCGAAGGTCTTGGCTCTTCGGCTAGTCGTCCGCGACTCCTCCCGCCCGGGGAAGCTTGCCCTCCTTAGCCATCGCAAAGAACGGGACTCGCCACCCGCCGGGGTGGTCGAGTTCGACCTAGCCCCCGAGCCCGTGCTAAGAACTCATGGCCGTGCATGCCTTCGTGTTGGGTGGGCTCGACCCCTCAAGGACATCGATGTCCATGGGGTCCGACTTCGGAATTTGAGCTTGCGCCCCGGGCAGCTCCCCTCCGAGCCGTATCGAGGGCTTCTGCGTTGCTCGTGCATAAAGACTCCGGGGAACCGGCAAACCCGGCCCGACGCGAGTTTGGCGAGGACGCCGGCGTCGTTGTTGAGGTTGCGGTGGCGTGGTTGACCTCCAGCCCGTGGGAAGTGTTCCTCGGCTCGCGGACCTTCTGATGGTACGCCACCATCTTCGAGGTTGACGCAATGACTTCTTTCATGACTTGGTTCTTGACGAGCCGGAGTCTCCCCGACCTCGAGGTTCGGATGCCGAGGGTCGCGCGATGCGCAGCCCATTCACTAATGCTTCAGACTTCGCCACGTTGTTTGAGGCGGGGAAGTGCAGGCGTATCGAATACTTCATGCGCACCTTCTTGGAGAGGTGAAGACGAGGCCGACGCCGGCCCGTACTTCTTCACCGATCCGTCGGGCGCGGGATCCAAGCATCGACATCGCCGGGCCGGGTGGCTGTCCGACCTCGGTCCACTCCGCAACAAAGTCCGTCGGGGCTTGAGACTTGATGGCGTCGCCTCGGGCGCATAGGTGATTTCAGCTCCCATGAGCTCGACGCCCATTTAGCCATGCGGCCCGTGACTCCGGGCTGCGGTGGATGACCCTCCAAGAGGGTACTTGGAGACGACGGTGACCGGGTGGGAGTCGGTAGTGTCTCGAGCTTGCGCCGGTGATCCAGTCACGCATACAAGCTTTTTCGAGCTATGTAGCGAAGTCTTGGTGTCGGTGAGGACCTCACCGATGAAGTACACCGGGCGTTGCACCTTAAAGCCGCGTTCTCCTCCTCCTCTCTCGACAACGAAGCGGCGGTGCTCACCACCTTCGAGGTGGCCGAGATGTAAAGGAGGATGGGCTCATTGGCTACGGAGCAACGAGCACGCGGATCGGCAAGGAGCTGTTTCGCCGAAGTCGAGAGCTTGCCGGGCCTCGTCGGTCCAGAGAAGCGCCGGGTCTTCTTCAAAGCAACTTGTAGAGTGGGAGGCTTCGCTCCCCGAGTCGAGCTATGAAACGACTTAGCGCCGCGAGACACCCCATGAGCCGCCGACGCATTTGACGTTCTTAACCGGCCCCATGTTTGTGATGGCGATTCATTTTCTGGTTGGCCTCAATGCCACGCCGGAGACGATGAAGCCGAGCAGTCCGCTCGGGACCGAAAAACGACTTCTGGTTGAGCATAACGCCCAATTTCTGAGCTTGACAAAGACCTTTTTTCGTTCGATGAGCTCTTTTTCGAGCGCTTTGTCTTGACAACGATGTCGCCAACGTACGCTTCTACGAAGCTCGAGGAGCTTTTTTGAAGACTTTTCGCATACACCTCTCGAAGGTGGCGCCGCATTCTTCAAGCCGAAGGGCATCGTTACGCAACGTAACGCCCGAACGGAGTGATGAAGGAGGTGGCGAGCTGATCGAGCTCGTTCATCGCTATCCGTGGTAGCCGAGTAAGCGCCGAGAAAAAACGAGTGTCTCACACCCGAGGTGGAGTCAACAATTTGGTCGATGCGCGGCAAAGGGAACGGATCCTTTGGGCATGCCTTGTTGAGACCCCGTAATCAACACACATTCTCCATTTCCCGTTCTTCTTCTTGACTAGTACAGTGGTTGTCTATCCACTCGGGATGATACACCTCCTTGATAAACCTAGCGGCTAAGAGTTTATCTATCTCCTCGGCGATTGCTTGGCGCCGATCGCCATCGAAAACGTCTAAGCCTTTTTGCTTCACCGGCCGAGCCGGGTTTGATGTTCAAGAAGTGCTCGGCGACTTCTCTCGGTATGCGTGCATGTCCGAGGCGCTCCACGCAAACACATCGAGGTTTGCACGGAGGAAGTCGACGAGCTCGCTTCCTATTTAGGAGTGAGCTCGGACCCTACGCGGAGGGTGCGCTCGTCCCGTCGACCTCGACCTCCTTGGCGTCCTTCGGCTCGAAAGTGCTGCGGCCTTCTTGAGCTCATCGGATGAGCCCGATCCCCCGAGTTGTTTGAGCTCGTCATGCGAGCTCGTGCTTGACGCCTTCTTGGGGCTCGAGGGCGTCCTCCTTGGCCGCCCAGCCGCCATCTTTGGCAGCATTTGCTCGATCCCCGACCGCTGCGTCGGGCGTCACCGACGGCGGTAGCCTCGCGGCGAAAGCGTGCTCCGAAGGTGGAGTCGAGCGGTGATGACCCCCTTTGGGCCCGAGGGATCTTGAGCTTGTGATAGGTGTAGTTGGGGACGGCCATGAACCTCGCAGATAGCACGATAGCCCCAACGGCGTGGTAAGCGTTCTGAAGGGAAGCACCTCGAGCGTGAGGACCTCCTTGCGGAAGTTGTCCTGGTGCCCGAAGGTGACGGGAGGTCGATTCCCCTGGGCCGTGGGATCATCTGCTTTCCTCGGCACCACGCCGGATCGGGTCCGCGAAGGCGGAGACGCGCTTTGGTGATGCCAAGGGCTTGGAGTGCGTGGACGAGGAGGTTGAGGCCGCTGCCCCATCCATCCACCTTGCCGAGGCGCTTGGTGCCGGCGATGGGATCGACGACGCAGCGGTACCTTCCCGGGTACGGGATATGTCGTGGGTGATCTCGCTTTGTCAAGGTGACGCCGAAACTCGACCACTTGAGGTAGGTGGGTGTCGCAGTTCGGTGAAGAGGACCGCGGGCGCGGAGCTTCTATCGGGCTTGGACTGCAGAGTCCGAGCTCCGCCGAAGACGGCGTTTGATGGCGCCGTCCTCGATGTCTTGACGCCGTCGCCCGTCGGCCGATCCTCGAGCTACGCGCCCGCCGGTGCCGGCCGCTGCGCCCTTGCTGCCGCGCCGGCGTGCCCATGACGTGCTTCTTATGTGAGCGGCGGTCTTTCATCTTGTGTTTGCGGGGCCCTCGTGATGTGGACACGGGCCTCGAGCATCTTGTCGAAAGTGTTCCTTGTGGGCGAAGCCCTTCCCTCCCTTCCTGGGGGGGTCTTGCGTTTGTCGCGACGGCGACAAACTCCTCGCTGCCGTCGTCATCGTGGGGCGCTTGTTGTTCTTCTTGTTCTTCCTCTTGCGGGAGCGGAGGCGATCCTCCCTGCGGCCTGCCGTTGGCCTTGAGCTTGCCCTTGCCCGTGATACGGAGACGGCGCCCTCCCTCCCAGCGTGGCGGTGGCGAGGTCGAGGAGCTCCTTTACGGACCTAGGCTTCCCGACACGAGCTCGCGGATGAGGCTCTCGCAGTGGTGCCGAAGGTGAACGCTGTAATGATCTCGGAGTCGGAGGCCTCGAGAGGTTGTTGCGAGCTTGAGAAGCGCGATGTAGTCGCGAGGCTCTCCCCTTTTCTTCCGCTTGCAGCGCCAAATCCGGTCGTGCTCGCCTGGTGTAGGTGCCCGGAAGTTGCCGGCGAAGACGCCGCACGTCCTCCTGGGCCGCAGATGGTGCTCCTCTCGCGTGTGCTCGAGCCGAAATCCAGCTGAATCTGCAAGATAGAGAGGCAGGTTGCGATGATGAAGTAGTCGCTGCCGGCTCCACCGGCCCGCACCGAGACGGTAGTCTTCCAACCACGTTGCCGGATCGGCCCCCCTGTACTTCCGCACCGCAGGTCGGGCTCGGAAGCGTGAAGGGAACAGGCCTCGGATGCGCCGTGGTCGAATGCCTTGGGCCGCTTTGAGCTCGAGCTCGAACGGCGGCGATCTCGCCGGGCGATGGCTCCGCTGCCTCCGCGACGGGTGTCGGGCTACGACTCTTTGTCCTCCTCGCTGTCGTGGGTTCGCGGGGCGCTTTGGTACGTGCGAGGACGCTTTTTCGCCGCCGCCGCGGTGGTATTTGCCGCCGTCCCCGGGACGTTTTTGTTCAAGCGGGCCTCCGCCTTCGCCGGGCATTGATGGTGTCGCGCTGGCCGCGTTCTCGCCGATCCGTTTCACGCCAGCATGAACCTCGGGGATGAGAGGAGGCCTCGTGCTCTTTCCCCGGGTCGCTCGGTGAGACGCGGAGCTTGCCGCCTGTTGCACTCGCCGCCTGCCACGCAGCTTTTTGACCCTGCTCGTGGGACCGGGCGTGTTTTGGGGGTCCTCGGGGGACCGGACATTCGCGCAAGAAGAGCACGCTGGGCGGCCGCCGTGTTTTGGGAAGTTTCTCCCAAATACCGGCTGGGAGCCGCCGGGCGCCGCTATCGCGTTGATGCGTCGCGACGCCCCGCGCTCGAGCTCGCGTCGTGGCCGCCGCTTCTCCCCGCCGGGCGAGTAGAGCTTGCTTCTCTCGAAGCGCTTCCCGCTCGAAGCCTCGAGCTCGCCCAGCGTGTTTTTGACGCTGTCGATCAAGGGCTCATACGGGCGGGCAGCCGAAGGCGGAGTGTGCTGGAGTCGCTGGAAGGGTGGCTATCCAAAGGCTCTCGGGGTGTGGCACATGTAGCATCGGGCAAGGTGGGGTCCGCAGCCCATGAGGCTCATATCCGCCGGAGGGCGAGCCCAGCTCGTGGACTGGGTCTGCGGGGCTCATCGCCCCAAAAGAGGGGAGACCCGCTGGCCATCGGGTACATCTTGGCGTATGCCGCCGTGAATTCGTCCATCGACAGTAGCCCCTCACCGGGCGAAGCCGGAGGACGACGCATGGCGATGGAGAAGGTGATGTCAAGCGAAACAGGGCCGCGGGCTCAAGGCCCTGTGATGTCGGGGAGGAGGTCCTTGATCAGACGAAGAAGCGTCCGCCGCACGGATGGGACCGGGCGGGCTCGGTGGAGCCTTGCCCCCGTCGGCGGCGGGACGGAGTCGGTGGCGCCACGGAGGCGCCCCGGGGATGTCCTCACGCCGCATCGGGCGGGTGAAGAGCGCTCCCGCGAGGGACTTTCTCCGGTCGGTGCCGTGAAGTGAAGGTGCCGGGCGCTAAAGACGGGCGCTCCTGGGTCGGCGGTGTCGAGGAAGAAGCCATCGGTGGTAGATCGTCGCACTAGCGCCCCTACCTCGGGCGCGCCAACCGCCGTGGTCTAGTACCACCGCCGCAAAGATATCCGCTAATGTGTGCTCCGAATGGCCTAGCTCTAGAGACAATGACACAAGATTTATATGGTTGGGGCTTAAATCAAGCTCCCTAGTCCAAGTGTGATCACTATCCGAGCTCAACGCTCATACCGGGTGCGCATAAGCGAATCGAGAGAGGGATCAAGGTCCCAAGTCTCTAGGATTGAGGCAAGTGCCAATATCGAGTGGATGAGTGGATGAGAGTGGTGAAGACTAGCGAGGGCTAATGCTTTTCTTGCTCCTCTTGTTCTCCTTCTCCCCTCCTCCTCGGCGAGAGCCCCGCCCCTCCTTTTATAGCAGCCGGGGGAGCAGGACATACGAGCTCTACGAAAGTTGAGGCGGAATGGAGGGAGTAAAGAACTACGTAGCGGGGTAGGTGAAAAAGAGCTCTCTCGACGAGCTCGTGGATTGGCCGTGAGCTTCTCGAGCTCTTGGCAGCTTTGGATGTTGAAATAGCCGCCGCCGACGCGCCAATCCGGGTAGTGGCGCAGGCATCGCCGCCCCTAATCGTGAAGTTGGAACCGGCCTGCTGCCATGGGCGCGCCATACCACGGATGAGGTGCGATACGCCGCCCGTATTTCTTGAGGATACCGTAGCGGCGCTGTTGGAGCCGACGGGGTATGGAGAGGTGATTGACGGTCAAGTTCTTCCGCCATCAGGTCTCTCGCGGGCTACAGCTCCCGCCGTGAGTGGTTGGCCAACTCGTGATTTAGTCTTCTCATGCGTGACGCCAAAGGGACGAAGCCTGCCATGACGCCAAGCAGGCCAAGCTCGTTGAGCTCGAGCTCGAGCGAGGCGGAAAGTGGACCTGCCCGGGAGGACTCGTGTGCACAAACTGGGGAGGCCGCTTAGCGGAGACTTCGAGCGAGGCGGGAGAGGTCTCCCCTCGGGGAGAGAGCTCGTAACGGGAGAGTTTGCCGCTGAGGGGTGGCGACTAGTGGAGCCCGTCCCTCGACGTGGATTCCTTTGCTCCGGGAGAGCTCGAGACGGAGACGGGTTCTCCGGGCGATTGTTACCGGTGACATGACGCCGAGGTCTTTAGCCAATTGATTAGGGGTGTCCCTAATATCGATCCCCACAGTTTGGCAAATGGGCTTGGCATTTTTGTGAGTTTGGCAAAATCAGGCCATCCTTTGGCATTTTAGTGAGCGTTGGGGAGCTTTGGCAAACGCTGGTTCTCCGCTGTAGTTTCCCTCCCGCGTGATCCATCTTTTCACCCAAGCGCATCCCTTCCCCGACCTTTGCGCCGTTGATGAATGCCACCACCGGATGTGAGCAGCGACACCGCGATGCCCATCTTGACGAAAGCGGCAGGATGCCCAGCGAGGGCGGCGCGCGGAGAAGGCCGACGCTCGAGAACCCTGGCGGCGCGCGGAGAAAGCTGTCGCGACAAAGACTAGCTCGCCGGAAAAAAAAACGGGTAGTTAAGTGTGGGTCCACAATTTGGAATATGCCAAGTGCGAATTGCCAAACCGTTGGAGATGAGTTTTGGTTTTACTTGGCAAACATCTTGAGTACTTGGCAAATTGCAATTTTTGCCAAGTGCAAATTGCCAAACCGTTGGAGATGCTCTTACATTGGGATGGTAATAAGGAAAGAGCGAGTGGGAGGAAGCCCTTTGCTAAATGCAGGTAGGTCCTCAGTCCTTTGGTGCGCTTAAAGTTGCTTCAGAATCCAGATTACTAGATTAGCATGGTAGTATACTAACACATCCAAATTCTCTCACTCGATCTCTCTCTGGGTGTGGATGCATGGTGTGGTGGGCAAGCAGAGTAGTAGGAGCTTGTCGTCCAGTAAGCTCCAGTAAGCTAGTCTGGCCAAAGCAGAGAGAGCACCCAAGCGAACCGAGGCCGCTAGACAAAGCTATTCTATTATTCATTCACGAATAAACTAAACTAAACAAAGAGGGTTAGCATCATGTTCGCTTTTTTTCTTAGAAAAAAATGGGGCTTTGCCTTGTGCCTACCTTACAATCAAGGGACAGACACCTTTTGTTTTCGTCGGGTCCGTCCGTCGTCGGCCTCCGCACCACCCGCGTCACCACCGGCCGGTGCCGAGGTTGCTCATTGGTCTATGCTTCAACTGCCTGTCGGAGGGTCACATCGCCGCCTAGTGCACCTCCCCCCGTCGTGCTGCTTCCTCTGCCTCGCACCGGCACCGGGCTAGGGACTGCAAGCAGCCTCACCATCGTCGCCCACCTCAGCGCCCCTTCAGCCAGTTGTGCAAGCGCAGCAACGCCGGGGTTGGCAGCAGTGGCGCTGGCCCGGGGCCCCGACGCCGCCGGCCGCATGCGCCTCGATCCGTGTTGGTGAGATTCTCTGTCCACCCCCCGCACTTCGACGACGCAGGCGCTTGTGGGGTGCCCCCGATGACGCTGGGCCCTCGTGGGAGGGCGCCATCGCCGGGTCAGCACAGGAGCTGCAGGGCGCCCGCCAACGCCGGGCCACGCGCCACCGGGCGGCGGCGGGGCGGCGGCGGGTAACGCCGACACACCCGCAGAGCCCGCTTTGGCGCCAGGTGTCGCCTTGTGGGAACGATCCTCCTGCTCGGGTGGACCCAATATTTGATGAGCTCGAGGCCTCCTTCGCCGTGTGTTCATCTATCTCCCGGGAAGCGCGGATGGAGCCTCCTTCACCGCTACGCATGGTCGAGCTCAACTTCGCCGATGCTGGGGCGCCCGAGGTCGATGCACCGCCCATGGAGAGCTTCAACGACGACGCCCCGCCGGGCGGGTCCTCCACCGTCGGATCACGCCGCGACCACTCTGGGGCCCGACACGGCGGGGGAAATCTTTGCAACTGATGATCTCCCCGCGCCGGAGGGTGGCGCCGTGGGTGGCTGTGTCGGAGGGTCTTGATGACCACATGGCTACGCCCCTATTGCTGCTGCCACTCAACTTGACTCGGTGGATGACGACGCCCGGCTGCCCCGTTGTCACAGCCACCTTGGGAGGGGCCTCTATCACCGCCATCACGAAGCTGATTGAGGATCGTGTGTGCCTTCCTATGGACTCCCCATTGATCAAGGGAGGACCAAGGTTGCGCAGGCCACGCACGCCGGTGACGATGGTTCAGCCGGCGTCCGCCCGCCGCTGCCAAACCGCAAGCAGCGAACGGCGTGACGCTCCAAGCACAAGTCGCGGCTTCGACAGAAGATGGGGATCGCGACACACCTTCCGCCGGCTAACCTAGAGGCGGCCAGGCAATACTTTGAAGCTTTTGCTGGTCCTCTAACTCCTAGAAAAGAAGCGGCTCTGGAGGTGCTCTTTGGTTAAGAGTTTGATCCGTGGCTTGGAATCTCAACCTAGCCGATCTGGATGTGGAGGCTGATGGGCCAGTAGTTGCGATGAGAAGCTTCCCTAGTTGCAAAGTAGTTTATTTGTAATCACAATCTCTGGCTGCCATTGGGCCAGACTTTAAGTAATCCGCGGATTAATTCAGTCTTTATTTTTATTTATTTGTTTCTGTACTAAACTTTCTCTCCGTCTTAATGAAATCCGGCAACGCACGTTCGAGAAAAAAAAAAAGAGAGGGCATCATGCATGTGGCATGATTTGATCGAGAGCACTTGGAATATCTTACTACACAGAAAACTATTACATGCAATGTGTTGTTCGGCCGGGCTACTAGTATAGCGCGCGCCCGCACAGAGAGAGAGAGAGAGAGAGACGACCTTGCTGTTGCTTGCATTCCGGTTGCCGGCACCGGCGGCACCTTAATCATCCTAGCTAATCCATGCATCATGCACCCTACCCATCCATCACCTTGGCGAGCAAATCATTGGGCGGGCACCGCACCATCACCGCACCGAATAACCCGGCCAAATCGTACGTACGCGCGGAGATGATAGGGCGTGGGCACTCCCCCGATCGATCGTCGGTATGTACGTCAGCGTCCGTTCGTCCATGGGGGCATGCAGCAGCTGCATGCTGGCAATGGCTATAGCTACAAGCTCTATTTATTAGCTGCTAGTACACTAGTAGCGGTTGGTGGTTACTAATAAGGTTGAGTAAAGCTCAAGATGAGACGAAATGTATGAAGCAATAATCATGCATGCATGGCCAGGACACCGGACGGGATTGCGTGGTGGCCGGCCGGCCGTTAGCTCAGCTCAGCTAGTGATCGAGTGAGTGAGCTAATGCTAAGCTAATAAGCTACTCTCAGGAGAGGTAGAGAGAGACGGAGGCCCGGCCGGGAATTGATCATTGGGCGCTATAGATACTTTGCTTTGGATTGGGGTCGCGAACGAAACAAGCCTAGAATGATGCTCCTCTCCAATCCTCCATGGCCCATCGACAGTATAATGCTTCTTGTCGTCTTCTTTATATTTAAATCAATTAACCACTCGATCATCAGGAACACGTACGGATGTGTGTACATCACAAGTGGTACAACACTGCATGCTGCGTAGGATAGGATACATTTAAAGAGTATATTTGTTGTGGAGAAAACCCCTCAGAACGTGTCCACGGTAGCAAATTCATTTTGGGCCGTTTGATTGTGGCTTGACGTCCGGATCTGGTTCTAGCTACTGTGCTCATCGCCAAATATATACCCGTTCACCCATCTCCTCTCAGCCAAAAAAAAAAAAAAAAAAACCCCTCATGCCTCCACCTCTTCCCCGGTGCTCCTTTCAGCTCCAGCGCGCCGCCGCCGCCAAGGCTCCGCCCGTGCCTCCGCTTCCTCTTCCTCTGCTCTCTCCTTCCTCTCTCCGGCCCCAGCGCTCTCTCCCGACGGGCGCAGAGTGCCCATGGCGCCATGGCGCTGTAGAAGGCGGGCCCGGCCCCCACGTTCGGGGTGTGGGCGGCGCCCGGGCGGAGGCCACCGGGCGAGGGCTGGTCCACAGCCATGGCCAACCTGCTCCTCCCTCGGGCGTGGCGTCCGGGCGGACCTCCGCCCATTGTCGGGCGACGTGGTGGCGAAACCCTAACCCTAGGGTAATATGCAGACGGTGGCGGTACGCGCCCGGCGGCGGATGCGGCGCCGACGAAGACCCGCCTCTGCAGCATGGTGTCCCTCATGTGCATCCGTCTCTTTTGCCCCTCACCTGATCTCCGCCATTGTTGCTCAACCTTTCATGGTAACAGGTCTCCATGCCTCTTTCACCTATCTGTATGCCATGTGCATTGGTTTTTATTTGACCTATAATTTTGTTTATGTGGAATCGGTAGACAAGTTCGATTTGATAGAGATTTGATGAAAAAAAATATGGCAAGTTTAGCTTAGAATGTAATGAGAAAAGATATGAGCTGATGATTAGTTCTGTTGAGGTAACTTGAACAATCAGTTCTTGTGAGGAAAGATATAAGTTGATGAGTTTCTTGTACTTTTGTCCATTCTGTAGTTTTCCATGTATATGCTCAGATGCTCCTAGAACATGATGTGGTGACGATCCATAGTGTATGATGAGCTATTTTGTACTATATAATGTACTCCTTTGTTCATCCACTGGGGCTCAATTTGTTTATTGTAGGTACTTGATTTGGTGCACTTGGTGGGGCATCGCCAGTTAATATGAGGTTCAGGTGTGTGCGTGCACCCTCAACTAATGTTATTTGTAGCATGCACGGATACAAAAAGTATTTTATTCAGCCCACACACGTTTGAATCAGCATGTACGCATTTTGATGCTAAATCTCACACCAATGGATCTTCTTTGAAACATAAAACACGAGGTAAAATTGTAGACAACCGCACATGCTACAATTTTATTTAGGATGAGAGTTACACATTTCAAATACTAAATTTGTCACTAATGGATCTCGCTGACACCGGGTAAAACGATAGTGAACTGCACATACACTAGCTATTTTATTCCGGATGAAAGGCTAAACCGATGATCCGATTCCTGTTTGCATTTTAAGGCTAACAATTTTTGCCACGGATATTACCATTGACCTTGCTCAAATGGGTACATAGGAAGGCATATCTATTATGATTATCATTTTCCTATAATTTATCACTATCCGAGCACGCCTTTTTGCTTTTACTATAGGAAACCATACTCCTCTTCAAAGTTGAAGCAGAGAACAAGAAACAGCGGTTAGTTCTTTCCTCTGTCATCATGTTGGAGACTGGTTGGATTCTCTCTAGCATTCTCTCGCTTCGATGTAATTTCTCCTTTTTTTTCATTTTCCCCTGTCTTGTTGGCCCATACAGATTATACATAGCATCTTTTCATTTGGTTAAACATAACACTCGCCATGTTAGCTTTACTATGAAGTTTTTTTATGTATTCTTGAGAAATGCGAGGCATAAATTTGTAGTTTTACATATAACTGAATCAGATTGTATAGCTTGTTCCAAATTTTCTACTACTGTCCAATGTAAAACTACAAATTGGCTGGATATCTCCAATGTATCTTGGACAAGTGATACGATTATGAACACATACCTGTCTTGAATCGGGATTGTATAGTTGCAATTGTCCAATGTATGTCTTCTTGATCAAGTCTTGAATAAAACAAATGTTAAAGCACATTTAGATGGTTGGCTATAGTTACTGTATGTGTTAAGATATTATATTTTTATTTATAGTTTCCCTGAAGATTCTACGCTATTTTAGCTTTTCACCTTGCAAAAATAATAAAATCTGAGCTTTTATTTATGCTAACCTTGTAACAATAAATTGGCTTTGAGCATGGTTTGTTTAATGATCTCGGTGGCCATGAGTGTAGGATCTGTGGACTGACATTGTGGATGACATTGTGGATAGCCCTGAAGTTCCTTTTCAACCCCTTTTGAGCTGTAAGATTATAGTCATGTACAATATGTAAAATTTTCTCTAAGTCGAAGAAGAATGTTGCCATGCTCGAGCTGATTATGTGTGCTCGCTTTTTCTCGATGTTGACATATCCAAAGAGTACAAGTTGGTTGTAATGACCTCTTAGATTGTTTATACTCGAATAAATAGGAAAGGATGCTAAAATGAAGCACAAAGAGGACTAGAAATCGGAATTTCAGAGAGTATTGCTTGTTTATACTGCTTGTTGTAGCTTTTGTTAAAACATTAGAAGTCCAGTTCCTCTCTGCATTGCATTGTTCCGTATTTCAACATATTAATATGATATAGTCGTGGAAGTTTAAATATTGTTTTTATATATTACCTATGTGCCTTGATAGTGCATTGCATTGTTGCGGATCATGTGTGCAGAACTGATATCCTTGATTGTGCAATATATCCTTATAGATTAGAAAAATACGTACTTTTCACACTGCTGAAAACGTGTTCTTTCTATTTGGAAAATTAGGTCCCTGGGATCACCATGTTTCAATACAGCTTTGCTCGACTGGCCCACGGATGGAGCAAACACGAGAATCTCTTCCAATGGGCCATAAATCATTCCAGTAACTAAATACCATGGACCTTTATCTCAACCATTTTTTGAAAACAGTGTCAAAAGAATTCTACGGCCGCTCGAAGCCCTTCAGTAGATGTTACATGTGCCCAAGATTCCGGTGTTCAGTTTTTATATTGCAAAGATATCCCAACTGAATTTAATTGTAAGGGTTATCTATCTGCACCCCTATGTTTATACTTCCTCCGTCTCTAAAAACATGGAATTGTAGCATTCAAATTTTGTCTCAAAAAGGATGTGATCCTGGTAGGAGGACCTACACGTGGCACAAAGTGGTGGCGTGCTCAGTGGAAAAAAAAGGCAGCCGCAAGGGCCACAGTTGCATGCACGGGCCTGTCTCTTGCCCACTGGATGTTCCAGAATGCTCCAGCACAATTCAGGTTTCTTCTCACAATCCAATGACAGGGGCATTTTGGTAATTTCACACTGACTTTGTTTTCCGTGCACATTCTTAGAATCACATGTTTTTAGAGACGGAGGGAGTATCTTTTCGTGGACAAAGCTTCCTTTGCTTGTGTGGTCACGTTCTAATGTCATACAATGTGGACAATGATAGATCACTATGTTCAAATCTTTTTTGGTTGAAATGTATTCAAATCTCACTAGATTTGCGTTGTTTTTTATGTCAAACATTTGTTACATGTTCATGTGCGATCATCTAATATTAGGTTTTAGTTGTTAATCTATTGATCATATCTATTATGTCATAGATCTCAGGTTCCATTTGACAAACAAAACCGAAAGTTAAAGTTACTGGCGCATGGTCAGGCTGTTGCTTAGTTGCATTACCATATATGCGGCATGTTCCCGCGTGCATGGGCGCAAAGAAAAGACACTAGTATATATACATTTTGGGCCATGCAGCTCGCTTTGATAGATATGATCTGCTGGGAGACGAAGATGTGCGCACGATCGAATGGGGAATTAAGGATCAGGCGCAAAAGGTCGCCCGCGCACTTTCTTGTCCTCAAAGTTTCTCGCTGATCATCGATCCTCTTTGAGTAAGCTATCCCACGCCCACGTCCAGGGGTGAAGAATTTGCATCATCGATCGCCGGCCCCTGCAGCATAAACAAAGTAGAGGAGATGATGCCTCGCCCAGGTTATGTGGAATGCGTACGTGGTCCCATATCGCCATTCCTTCTCCCAGGATTATTCGGGCTAACAACCAGCCGATCGAGCTAGGACCATGCATGTAATTTCCACATGCTTCTGGTTGTCCGTATTGCTATAGTGGAGTGGCTAGTCTTGAGCTGCACCACGCACCAGCAGCAAATTTGTTCGTGCCAAGCTAGCTTTCATGGGACAGATCCGAGAATAGTAACAAGTCAGTTTCTTTGTATTCTTAGAGCATGTCTAAGAAACTAGTAAAAAAAAACTAGCCAAATTTACTGCTTTAGCTACTATCTAAAATAGAGTTGATAACAAAATATCAGAGTACTCTAAGAGACTATACAAAAAGATAGCTAGTGAGAGGTAGACTCTCCAAGAATCTGAGAGCAGAGGTGGAGGGATGAAGAGCTAACCAATTTGGAAAGTCATGTAGAGAGTCTGTTGGAGGATGTATTTTCTTATAATAATAGCTAATTTTAGTTTTACAAAACTATTTGGCTACTCTTTTGGGCATGCTCTTACAACTTCAAAAAAAAAAAAGACTACAAAGAGCATCTCTAGGAGTTCTGTAAAACAACTCCCTATATTGATTTTCTTTAGCAAAAAGAAGACAACTCTCTAACCAATGATAAGATGAATTAATGCAATAAAACAAAGACACGTCTACAAAACAACATTTGGTTTTTGTACTAGGCTTGAGCAGTGGATCGAGCCAGTAGCTGGGAGGCTCCAAAATTGTTAGTGTTGAATCCAAATTTGTTCCCAGAATTATTGTTAAATGTTGCATTCACTAAAAAAAAACAGAGGGGCCTTAGAGCAACTCCAATAGCTCTTCTATTTTACCTCCGTTCTGTAAAAAAAAAAACACAGAGGAAAAAAAAAATCGATCCAACAGACTCGGCATCTAGGTCGTCATCTATCCACGCTCGCTATTCCTCCGCCTCCCCTAGGCATATTTGCCCAGCGCCGCGCGCTCGGTATCGCTGATCCACCGCGCTCGCACGGACAGCTCCCGTGCGTCGTCCTAGTTTCCCCCCGCGAGTTCCCGCGCCGCGCACCATCACATTTTCCCTAGTCTCTTGGATTACACCACAAAGTTAAAAGGTTTTCTATTTTCAGAAGAGGGTACAAGAGCTAAATTTAGCTAACAAAATACAAGAGCTGTTGGAGTTGCTCTTAGATTGTCCATCAATCAAGCGATGATGAAAAAAATACAAAATAAAAAAACAGAGCGGCAACCGAAAATAACCAAAGCAGGCAACTGAAAATAACCGAAGCATTGAGTGGTGAAGCGAGGACAGAAAAGGACACGCGGCTCCAGCAGCTTGAGGAATGGGGGCACGAGCCACTAGCATGCGCCGTGGCGGGAAGCTAGTGTGCGCGGCTCCAGTATAAATTCTCCCGGGAAGACGATGCCGCACACACTCACCTTCACAATCACCAATCGCATTCTCCCTCCCTCCGCGACCCAATCCAAGCTCCAGGTGCCGACAGAGCAGAGCTAGAGTCCAGACTCCAGAACCAGAAGAGCAAAACAAGAAGCCGACGACGACGTCAATGGCCACCGCCTCGCTCGCACTGCTCGATCAGACGCTGCAGCTGCCGTTACCGGCGTCGTACAACGGCGGCTCCGCCCGCCTGAGCCAGGAGATCTTCTCCATCCTCGAGTCCAACTTCCTCTTCGGCGCGTCACCACTTGAGGGCAGCGTCCCGTGCTCCGCGGGCCGCGTCCGCGTGCTCTCCATCGACGGTGGCGCCGACGGCGGCGCGCCTCGCGGCCGCCGCGCTGGTCCGTCTCGAGCTTCGCCTGCAGGGCTCTCGGGCAACCCCGCCGCGCGCGTCGCCGACTTCTTCGACCTCGCCGCGGGCTCCGGCGCGGGAGGGTTCCTCGCCGCGGCGCTGTTCGCGTGCCGGATGCCCGCCGACGCGGCGCGCGAGTTCGTGACCAGAACCGCAAGCTCCTCTCCGGCCACGGCCACGGCGGCGGGAGTGCAGGTGGCCTGATGTCGTCGATGTCCATGCCGTTCCGCCGCGCCCGGTCCCGCCCCCCGAGTCCGTATTCCGGAAGGTGTTCGGCGACCTGACGGTCCGCGACGCGTCGAAGCCGCTGCTGATCCCGTGCTACGACATGGCGACCGCGGCGCCGTTCGTCTTCTCCCGCGCCGACGCCGTGGAGGCCGACGCGTTCGACTTCCCGCTGTGGCAGGTCTGCGCGGCGGCCTGCGGCGTCGGACCCGCCGAGGTGGCGTCGCTGGACGGGCGCACCAGGCTGCGAGCCGCGTCGGGGGCGGCCGTGGGGACCGGCGGGGCCTCCGCCGCCGTGGCTAACCCGACGGCCGTGGCGCTCACGCACGTGCTCCACAACAAGCGCGAGTTCCCTTCGCCGCCGGCGCGGCCGACCTCGTGGTCCTGTCACTCGGCGGGAGCGCGCCTCCCGCCGTCTCGCTCGGCCGCGCCTCGTCGTCCTCCAGCCTCCTCCGCATCGCCGGAGCCTCCCAGGCCGACATGGTAAGCGTAGTTGCCTGCCTGGATGACCGGCACCGGCCGGCACCATTTCTTTCTAGCTCGAACAGGCTAGGACAGGACAGGACTGACAGTTCGTCGCTCGCTCGCAGGTTGACCAGGCGGTGTCGATGGCGTTCGGGGAGAGCAGGTTGACCAACTACGTGCGGATCCAGGGCAACGGCATTGCGCCCGGCGGCGAGACGGCGGAGGAGGCGGCGCTGGCGGAGCGGAGCGTAGAGTCGGTGCTGTTCCGTGGCAAGAAGCTGATGGCGCAGACCAACGGCGAGCGTCTGGACGGCGTGGCGGAGCGGCTGGTCCAGGAGCACCACCGGCGGATGGAGAGCAAGACCCCCGTGGTGCTGGTGAAACCTTCCGCGACGCCGCGGACGTCGTCGTCGTCCGCGTCCACGCTCATCACCGTCTCCACCAACTCCTCGTCGTCGGAGTCGCCCTGAGACTGAGATTGAGACAGCAACAGCAGCAGCAGCTGGATCGATCGGATTTAACAACTAGCGTGGCCTTGTTTTCGTTTTGGTTTGGTTCGTTGGGTTTCTTCTAGATTAGCGCGGCGCCGGCGCCGGTGCTCGGGGTTTTGATTGCCTGCCGGCGCCGCCTCTGCGCGCGCGCTCCGCCTCCCGGTCCCCGGCCGGCTGTGGACGGGAAGAAAGACCGAGGAGGGCTGTCGAGCGGCGAAGGCGCCAGAGATGATTTGTGTACGTACGTAGCTGCTGGGAGTATGTATGGCTGTACTGTATGTGTGGGTGTGCTGCAAACGCGGTGTATGTACGTACAGTACGTACGTAGTAGAGTGCCCGGAGCTTGGATTGCAATGCAATGTGATGATGTCGGTGTGGCGTTTACTGATCACAGATCATACCATCTCTTTTACCTGCAATTGCTCCTGAACATTCTGAGCAATGTTGATTCTGAGTATTTTCTCTTAGGGTGTGTTTAGAAGCCCAAATTTCCTCCAAAATTTCCTGCATTCCCATCACATCCTATCACATCTAAAAACATTCAATGCACCCAAAAAGGCGGCTTGCGGACCACTATAAAATTTAGGTAAATAAAAAAAACTAATTGCACAGTTTAGATGTACATTGCGAGGCGATTCTTTTGAGCCCTAGTTCTGTATGATAGGATAATATTTACCACTAATAAGCGAAGCGTCTTCTGATTGTAAGATGTGGCGCTTCTAGGAATTTTTCAGCCAAAAATTTTGGCTTCTAAACACACCCTTAATTTTCTTTCCACATCCTAAGAACAGTGGTAGCTGACAGGAAGTCGTACTCGTTGGTGATCGCCATGAATGTGCTTGCTCACGCTTCAGCTTCAGTGTGTGTGGTTCAGCTTCAGCTGCCATCGGTCCGACATGCTCTGACGACCGACACCGACAAACATCATTCATGTCTTGGCACGGAACGCAAAAGCAGAAAAGCACTCTTGTTGGGCCGGGCTCTACTTTCGCGCCCCATTTTTTTTTCCATTCGGTGCCAACGTAATGAATGCCGAAGAATCAACAAGACCCAGAATTACTTTTTTTTTTTTTTTTTTTTTTAGAATTACACCGTACAACGCAGACGCTCACAACACGCACACTCACCCCTATGAACACACGCACGCAAACCCTACCCCCTATGAGCACCTCCGAAGGGCTGGGCAAGCGGATCTGGAGATTCTCGAAGTCACCATAGGCGCCTCGCCGTCGGCGGGAACGTCGCTTACCACTTTAATGCATAACGCCGGTAAATCCTTGGGAAAATCCCAGGAAAAGGTGCGAGCACCAGGATTTGAACCCCTGGTGGGTAGCGTCCCCCCTGACGATCCTACCATTGGACTACAAACCAATTCGCGAGACCCAGAATTACTTAGACCTACTACAGGTTCGGCTCAGATCTTCTTGGACCCTGCACGTTCGGCCCAATTTTGGTTGTTCTGGTTTTGAATTATTCAATAGTATTTTTGAGATTAATACAACCAACATGAATGCAGCAGCAGTAGGAAAATTCATAACAGGCCAACTAAAACTTGGCTCGTTTTAGGAAAATTATTGAATTGTTCGTTTTTTGTTAGTGTTTTCTAAGTCATCCCAAAATAGAAATTTTAGAGTGTGACATGAGACTTCATGACATGCTAATAAGAACCATTGCTTTAGATCGTGACTGTAGTTTTAAGCTACTTTTGGAAGACCATGTGAGAAAAAAGTTAGGATAAAATTAAGCTAAACTAACTTAGGACAAAAATTAAGCTATTCAATTGTGTTTATGATGAGGGGCTTCGCCAACGACTTCAATGTCATTGGAAATGCCTTCGCTAGTTTTGTGACGAGGAGCTTCGCCACCAATTCCCACACCATCGATCATGCCTTCGCCAACAATTTGGCAAGGGGTCCCGCCAACGGTATCGGTGCCATTAACAACACCTTCATAAATTGTTTCGGTACCATCAACATATTTGGCTTCACCTCGCCATCAACATTTTCAAAAAAATTGTCACAAGCACTAGCCAAGAGGGATTGACAAGGAGCACATTGGAAAAGCAACTTCCCGGAAGACAAGATTTTCCTGGGGCCATGAGTTGAAGCTTGAAGGCATGTCGTGATCATCTAACTACGCATCTGCATCGACTGCTTCGCCTGCCTGTCAACTACATCAATGTCTTTGACAAAATCTGAATTGCAAAAATATGGTACCAAGAGCTCGAGATTAAGGGAGCAAGCAACCAAGGACAAGATCATGGAGGTTGGAGTGAAAGGTCTCTGAAGAATAGCCAGAGACAAGCCGAAGGCAAAGTAATCCACATCCATGAAAAAAAATATGAAAGTTGTGGATCGATATTAAGTTGTAATTGTGGCATGTTTTATTGTATTCTGCTATTGGGTCTAATACTTTGATCGAAATCAAATAGTTGATGGGCTACTGTTTAGGGTACATTATGTATTTGGGATCCTAGTATCTTGTTTAAGGTCCAATTACATAGCAGCCTCTAGGGATTCGCAAAAATGAAATTTGCAGGCTATTTGTAGATTTTGGTGGCATTTTTGTACAATAAATCCTAACCACATCATGGAAAATAAAGATAACCTTCCCTCTCACCTCCTCTATAAAAGGGGAAGGGGGAGCATTATGGGAACTGCCTAATGACTCGTTCCTCGCTTCTTCTTTCACCCATTCGCTCTCTTATTTTGTTGGCCAAATCAACAATCATCACAATGTACATGTAATAGAGGATATAGCAATAATTTAGAACATGAACCGATCCAATTTAAACCCCCTGACAAAATCTTCCTAGACAAAAGTTATATACTTCATATCCAATTTAAATCCCCGGACAAGATCTTCCTCAATGATAGTTGAGTATTGGTGCGATAGATCTCGTTGTCCATCTCTCTTCCTCTCTCTGCGTTAATATGCAATTAATAAATTTATTTATGAGCAGGCTATTAATAATTACCCGGTATGTAATGCGTATGATGTCTCTCGCTAGGCCGATAAAAAAATACAAGCCACTAACTATAACACCAAATATAGAGCTAATGATCATGTATATTCTCGCATCACAAGAGCAGTTCTCAAATGAATACGTGGTCCACATGTTGTGCCACAACTCTGGAGGAGGAAGAGGAAGAGGAGGACAGGAAGGAGAGCGGAAGAACCGTGGAGGAGTCGCGAGCCACGTATTCATTTGGTAGGGGCGGCTGGGGTAGGGGATTGGTGTTTGGGGTAAGTTAGGGTTTAATTTGGAGAGCGGCTGGGGTAGGGGATTGGTGTTTGACCGGTAGAGAGTGTCACGTGAAGAAATGAGGAGGTATCCGGCAGCTGGGGGGGCGCCTAGGGTAGGGGATTGGTGTTTGGGGTAAGTTAGGGGTTTGGCTGAGAGCATGGTGACACCGCCTCTTTGTTCGGACCGTTCGATCGGGCGCACGGACGCACATATCGTATGAGCCCCTGTTACTTTTTGCAAAAAGAAAAACTATTAATCAACACGCAACCCAAAGCCCCTCTCAGTTTATATTTTGTAAAGGACCCTCTAACTTTATCCAAATTAACTGCAATCCAGAGCTTTTAAAAGGGTCATCCTGCAGAAAATCAATCCCACAACTATGTGTTGCGGCACATATTCCCTCCTCCCTCTCTATGACATAAGGGTCCCACTACACTTTTATGGTTTAGTGTTAAGTTTAGGGTCTAGTGTTTAGTGCTTAGGGTTCATAGTTTAAGGTTTAGTGTTTATGATTTGTTAGCTTGTTTAGTCTTTAGGGTTTAAAGTTTAGTGATTTAGAGTTTAGGGTTAAGTTTAGGGCTTATAATTAAAGTTTAGGGTATATGTGTTGCAACACATAGTTGTGAAAATAGGTATTGGTCGGCCTGCCTCAATGGACAAAAAATCGACCTGTGACTTTTTTTTTCCTTTTCTACTATTCTAACTTTTATTTTTTTTAAATCAAAGATCTTTCAAAATTATAAAAAAAATAAAATAAAAATATTAAAATTTCAAACCAGTTTTTTAGATTTTATTATGACTATGTTTATGCATTAAACTCAAAAAATCATATGCAGTAATGTATTTTATTTGGTATAGCTGTAGATCTATGCGTTTATGTAACTGATTAATTTGTTGTTTGTGTCACATGTGAACTAAAACAAATCTCCTCTGCATTAACCGATTGCATCGTTTCTTTTATCCTCACCTTGATTGCAATTTCTCCCATCTTCGGTTTAGCTATCCTCTTGCTAACCCATACAAACAATGCATGGCATCTTGTTGTTGTTATTTACTTAAGTTTGATTAGTTCTGGCTCTTTGATTTGTTACAAAAGTTTTTTAATGGACTCATTGGAATTATCTCCTGCTGGAGAAAACTCTATTTTGTGCTTTTGTTTCATATATACATGTTTAAGATTAAGAATAGAGCGAGGTATAGTTGCTCTTATATGTTTTTTAATTTCATTATGATCAAGGAAGTCACTTCCAGATCCCTTTTTTTGCAAGGAGTACAACTATTTCTCAGGTTCCAGGTACCCTTCCACTTGTGATCCCATCTCTGCTTGCTTGCGTGAGAACCTTTGGACTGATGGACCTGAGATCAATTCACAGCACGGCTTACTTGCAGTGAGACCTGAGCATACTGGATCGATCGACCTCAAGATTGTCATATATGACCACTCGTCGCTGTGTTGTTCCACTGGTGACCGTGCTCCACCGGCGGGGCGGAACTGTGTGCCCCGGCCGTTCAACAACCACCTTTCTCGTTCGCAGCAACAGCCCTGTACTGCACAACAGCAGGCGATCACCGGCCAACAGCCAGATGCTGATCGATTGATCGCGAGCTCTCTGGGCGCACCCCGACGCGCGCTGTTGCTAGCTCTCGCTATTCGTCCCAACGAAAAAATGGCGGCGTCGGTGGGCTGCTCATGGTTAATCACTAGAAAAAATCGCGGCGTTGCCGCTTAGCCAGTGGACGTGCCTGTTGTATACTTGTATTATTATCAAAGGTGATGGTTAGTTCAGCCAAAGATAAATTTTGCATACTCGACATAGGACACATGGCAAATGTAAAAGGCAAATGCTTCCATATGCCTAATTCAATCCCAAGCACAGTAGATCAACCAAGATATAGGCCGTGTGGCTCTTCACGTTAGAATGTTAAGTGGGTTCCATCAGCACCCCTCGATATAAGCCAAAACCAGGAAGACAGCAGGTGGTAGCAACTACGAGTAGTAGCTAGCACCTAATAATCTAACTAACTAATAGTATGCTATGTTGTAAGTTGGGGCACCTAGTGCTGAATGCCTGCACATTCCTAATGAATCGAGTAAACACATAGTAGACCCTTATAATTTGATGATTGATCAGCGCAAAACAATCATCAATCACCGTAGATTACTTGCTTGTACGATGAAAGACAATAGCATGGAGACAGAACAAAACAATCCTAGTTATCACACAATGCCTTGAGACAATGATAGTCTTCTAGTGGCTTTTCTTCCGAAAGAACGTCGTTCTCATCTTGGGAAGCCCACAAAACCTGAATCCCTTGAAAAAGCAGCAGCCATCAGAAACCAAATGAATCACTGGAGATATAAATATAGGTTTTCACAGTAAGTATCTGTCATTTTTATTTCAATGCATGTCAAAACTTGTAGTTATGCATCTGAAAAAAGCAAAGCACTTGTGAAACTGAAAGGGAAAAAAATAATCTACAACTCCATACCTGAATTTGTCTTGCAGGTATAGAGTTGAGCTTTTTCACAACTGATTCCAAATCTGCATAGTTTCTGACTTCGAGTAATTGTAATGCTCCATCGGCAACAACCAGTATGTTAACTGGAGATTTGGAAATTATCTAAAATAAAGTCATTTTGCAGTTTGAAGCTTGACATGCTTGATGTTTGAACCAAAAAAACATTGGTTCATAGAAATAGTCTAAACCAGTTCATAGTGAAAAAACATGGATAACAATGGTCTCTTTGGTTTGCTGCATATAAGTACACGTACCACCATGTATTCGTTCCTGAAGCCATCAGGTTTTTCTGGACTAAGATTTCTTTCTCTTGATTCCTTCCAAGTTGTACAGAATTTCTTCATCAAATTTACTCCATTCCCAAGAGTTAACTCTATCTTTTCAACTCTATCTTTCACATCAACCTAAAAATAATTGACATGAAAAAAACACGATATTCAGCTAGTTGCACTATAGAGGCATGAAAACCATCTGCCACCAAAGAATTTTTTCATGTCTTTATTCACGCATTATACATTACAATATCATGGTTATAGATAATTTGTCAACTTCAGTTTTTCTCAACTGTAATAAAGTTGAAACTACCGACTACTTATTCCTAATTATCCATGTTGGTTTGCTAAAACTACAACTCAGTTCTAGAGTTCTATAATATCCATGGGAAGGGAAGACTCAGCCATATTCATCAGAAACTAAATGAGTTGCCCATCAAATTCATTAACAAAAGCACACTCTATATATTTCTTCTGAGTTTCTAGTTTGCACACAATAAATAATCCATAGCGCACACACGCTATGGATTTCTTTTTCCCTGTTAGGAGGTTATATTTTGTGCACAAACATATAACCTCTAACCTTCATGAATATCACTGGAAACTGAACAGAATAGGTATTCACATGTAATTCGCGACCTTTGAGTTTTCACATATCAAATAAACTCATTGCAAATTACCCAAATAGCACGACATATCTTCTTGTTCAATCAAATTAGCCCATTCCTAACTATTGCCTCAGGGACAAAAAAAGTGAAATTATGTTCGATGAGATACTTCAAGAACATTGTCTGAACATTAATGCATCAATGCAACCATCCCTATTAATTACCAGATTACATATAAAATAATAATCTATTTAGTCACTGTGGCTGGAATTTCTACAGTTTTTTTAGTACTACATTAGGGAAATCTTAGCATTGACACTGCCACGTTTGCAATTTTTAGCATACCACAGTTCTAGGTGAAATATCAGTTCTGAAGAAAAGTTGTACACACAATTGTCCTGAGCCCATTGACCCCAAAATATTGCTGAGACACTCACCAAGAAATTTTTGTCCCAAATCAATGGCAACCTGCTGCAACAAGGAGAGGTATTTATGGGACCTCCTTTGATAACACAGAACGGAGGAGGGGGTTACCTGTTTTCCAGCAATGGGGATTTCTGATTTGGTCATGCTCAACCTCATATCCAGTGCCATGGTACTTCAGCAGAAAACGAACAGATGGACGCTGGCAGGTCGAGTCCATTAGTTTAGAGTTCAATCCAAATGGAAATCAATTAAGAAGCAGACATTGCACTGATGAGATTGGAGGACGAACTACGGAGTGGCGGCATCGGAGGAGGGTAGCACAGATCGAGAGGATAACTCACATCATAGGATGGGGCATCACCTTCACGGATGGGTGGCATCCTCGTCCGCCTCAACGTCCCGCTAGTGGAGCCCTCGTCCCCTTGATGTCTTTCTCTAGAATCCACCTTCGCCCATCACGCGGCCAGCGGCTGGTGCCTAGCGGAGCGGGGGATGGGGAGCGCAAGGTTGGGGGCCCTGGTCGATGCGCCGCCGCCATCACCTGCCGCGCGTCGGAGAGAGAGCAAAGAGGAAAGGGCGATACAGCGATACACAAGGACGCCGGGGCTGGCGTGCCGAGGCCCGCGCCCGCCGAATGGTCGCAGCTGCCAGCCACCGCGCCGTAGTACCGAGGGGTGGGTCTGCCGCGCCACAGGGGGTCGGTGCCACCTCGCCCACTGCGGCCCGCCCCAGTACTACCTCGATTCAGCGCCCACTGCCGTGAGAGAGGGAGCGGGAGCGTGGGCGTCGCCGCTTTGGGAGATCGGGGGGCCGCGCCGCACCGCGACACCTCCGTGTGGGCGCCGATGCGGTGAGTCGCTGGACCAGAGGCCCGGTGGGAGCGGAGAGAGGGCTGGGGCGGCGCCGGAGAGGACCGGGCAGCGCCGAAGGGTACTAGGGCGCGGCGGTGAGGTGCGCCGTCGGCAAACCCTAGCTCCGCCTCGGGCGTCGCCACCGACGGACGGACGGACGAGCTCGAGTCGAGGGCAGGCGGCGGGGATGAGAGGAGGCTGGACTTCAGGAAGTATTTTTCCACAGTTCGAGGGGCTTTTTGCAAAATGTCGGGACTGGCCCGATCTGGACCGGCCCGCTCGCCCGATCGGACGACCGCGACCAGCCAGCGACGTAGCCACGCTGGTTGGCCAGCTTTTGTGCGTAAATCGTAGGGTGAAAGATGCCACGGTCACGCGGTCCACTGTCTTCATTTTCTTGAGGAAATCTCGCGTACCTCGTCTCCCGACCCATTGGAAACTACATAGTATATCTTTGATGGCCCGGCCCATTATGTGTTTGATGGTGTATGTTCTGGGGTTCAGCCCTGCCGCAAGAAGATTGCATGGCAGTGGAAGGACTAGGCCGCCCCCAAGGCCTGCATAGCTTAAGTCACACAACAGTCAGAACTCAAGTGCCAACGTTGTGAGCAGCATCAAACATGGAAGTTACGGTGCTTATGGCCAGATTGTGAAGAAAATACAAGAAGAATGCAAGGCTCTAGCGAGCATAGAGTTTGTCCACGAGAGGAGAACTACAAATCTAGATGCTCATAGAATAGCTCGTAGCTCCCTCTATGAGGATGAAGGTCGCCATGTATGGCTCTTGTATCCGCCTTTTGGTGTATGTAACTCCTTTGCCGATGAATAAAGTGCAAAGTTCCCCTCAAAAAAAAAAAAAAAAACAGTCAGAACTCAAGTCAGCAGGAGTAGAGTAGATCCGCTCAAAGCTTCCTGACTCTTCCCATCCCCTCCCTATAGTTCTCGCCGGCGATTCGGAGGCGACTTCCGTTCCCCACCGAATCCACCTGCTCCCCCGATCTCTGGCGGCCTTTGCGTCGCTGGTGAGCTGGGGGAAGCATGGATCTGGTGGAGGATGCATGTATCCCCTACTAATATGGAGAAATTTCTATATTTGACCCGGTATTGGCATGCCCCGTATAATATGACCCGCAATTAATTCGTCGGCCTTTTGAAATATGACCGGATCACGCAAATTGCTTTGAAATATGACCATTCGGGTTTTCTCCAATTTCTAAAATTCGAGAAAATATCTTGCCTTTGTTTGGACACGCGGGAAAAGACACAATTGCCCTCTCCTTATTTCCTTTGGCGAGCGGATCGAACACGCACGCCGCGGGATGTGGCTTCTTTTCGCGTAGCGAGCACGCACGCCGGGCATGCGACCGCCGACCCCCGCCGGACCGCCCGCCGGAGCGCTGCCGGGCGCCGCCCCGCCGCCCGCAGTGTTCGTCCTCTCCGCGCCCCCATCCCTCCCCTCCCTCATCCTCTCGGGACCTGCGCCTCATCCTTCTCTATTGCTAGGGTTGAGCAGCCACAGTCCGCCTGTCGGGTGAAGGGGCGGTGAGTGAAGGGGGCCGCCGTTGATTTAGGTCGCTAAACTTGCTCCATGGATGATCCAGGGGTAAGAGCTCCAATCTCCTCCCTTTGTTGCATATTTAGCTAGGGTTCCTGTTGATTTGGGGGCACAATCTAAATTGTGTCTCTTTTATTTTTGTTGGTACCGGTAGAATTGATGCGGATTCGGATGGGGAATTTAGAATCGATCCCCGTTTACTTCGTTCACAGCTTTGTTGGATGTTGGCCATGACAATGGCAGAGAACAAGGAGATGTTTCTGATGAACCAATTGACTGGGAGAGTGTGCTGCTAGCTCCTATTATAGAAGACCAGATTGGTACTGCCCACCCTGTGATGGATGAGGATGAAGTGTATGAGTTTGTTGGGCTTAGAGCAGAGGATGAGAGAGCTGAACAGGCTAGGATGGCGGCCCGAAAGGTGGCCAAAATTGATCTTGATAATGTGAAGAAACAAGATGCAGACTTATTGGTTCATGATAATGTACCGGGTGAGGATTCTGTTATCTTTGACAAAGATGATCCTCCAATGGAAGTTGGAACAGTGTATTCTAGTATGAATGAGTTTAGGGATGCATTGCGACAACATGCTATAAAGAGGCAGTTTAAGCTTGACACAAAGAAATCTCGCCCAGATTATTTCCACGCGAAATGCGCTCATGAGGAATGTTCATGGTCTATTTCAGCAAGACAGATTCATGGTGATCAACAAGTCAGGGTATTAACACTTTTCTTTTGTGTCATCTATGGCTGTTTTCTCACTTTTCATATTTATGCATGGCTGTTTTATTCTCACTTTTTCATATATATGCATGGTTGTTTTCTCACTTTTCATATATATGTTGTCAATTTTTTGATAGGTTTTCATGTGTTTGTTTATATTTGACAGGTTGCAGTAAATAAAGGAAAGCATTTTTGTCCCTCTACCAAAGAATTGATAACTAAGTTAGCAAGCTATAAATGGGTCAGAGATAAGGCAATCCCTATTCCGAGGAAGGATCCGAACATTCAAGCAACAAAAGCAAAAAAAGAGTTATTTGAGCAACATGAAGTCACAATTGGGTACTCAATTGTTGAAGGGTCGAGATGGTGGACTAGAGGGGGGGTGAATAGCCCTTTTAAAACTAATCGCACGACCGCTAACCGAAACTAATGTGGAATTAAACTTATCGGTCTAGCCAAGACTTCACCCCTCTATCTATGACTCTAAATCACCTCACAAAAGAACCTACACAAGAAGAGTGAGGTGACAAGCCTAGATTGAGCGCCTAAACAATTCTAGCTTGCAAGGTCACATAAACCTAAGCAACTAGTACTTCAAGCAAGGGGAGCTCCTACACAATTCTAGTAAGCACAAGCACAAAGCCCCTAAGCTCACTAGATGCACAATGGACAAGGCAACACACGCCTAACCCAAAGGCTCAAATTACTTAGCTACACAAACTAAGCAAAATAACTAAACAAGCTACACAAGCTAGATAGTTACAACTACACTACACAAGCAAGCACAAGATATATAACAAAGTAAATGCGAAGCTTGAGAGTGAGAATGCAAACCACCCCGAAGAGTGGACACAAGATGACACCGGTGATTTTTTACTGAGGTCTCGGGAAACTTGCCAACTTCCCCCTACTCCTCGTTGTGTCGACTGACACCTTGGTGGTTCCACGGTTTGGCGATTCACCCACTTGATGATTCACAAGCTTAATGACCGGTGCCAAATCCCACGGTGGGAGCTTGATCGAATCACTCACAAGATAGGAATCCTCGAGCCAATCTCTCAGAGGACACCGGGAGAACCCACACCCAAGTGTCGTAACTCAACGACACGCTCCACTAGAGTTGCTCTTCACGATCCCCGCGAGGTGAGCACGAACCTCTCACAAATCCTCCTTCGGAGCACCGCACAAGCTTCCTTGCGTGCTTCAACAAAGTCTCTTGCCACCAAGCCGTCTAGGAGGTGTCAACCTCCAAGAGTAACAAGCACACCGGCTTGCAACACGATCACCTAGTGCCACACGATGCAATCTCTCAATGCAATTGCACTAGAATCGATCTCTCACTCAATCGGATGAACACTATCAAGTTAGAGTGAGTTGGGAGGGCTCTCTAGCACTCTCAAGCATGGACACAAAGTCCCCAAGGTGTTTGGCCAGCCCCAAGGCCGACACCCACCTCTATTTATAGCCCCCAAGCCAAAAAGAGCCGTTATGCTCTTTCCAACACTTTACTGCGCGGTCACCGCCCTACCAGGGCGGTGCACCGCCATGCCAGGGTGGTGCCCACCAACGGTCACATTGTAACGGTCAAAAAGCTAGCCGTTGGGGCAAAGTGGTCACCGGACAGCTAGGGCGGGGCACCACCATGCCAGGGCGGTGACCATCCGAGCTAAAAACCAGAAATCAGCACTCTCGGATTATTAGGGCGGTGTGGTCACCGAACAGGGCGGTGATCAAAACTTGCTCCAAAACAAAATCCAACACCACAGGGTTGTAGAGCTACTCGTTAGCTTTCCAACAAGTCCTAGTTCATCGAAAACCGAGTTCGTATGAAGGAGATATGATCAAAATACCGAACACCACTCCTGCTGCCCCGGCCACTGGCCCGGTCACCGCCCTACCATGGCGGTGACCACAATTTGGCCACTGGACAGGTCGGTGACTCATTTAGGCCGAAAACCTTCGTCATTGCCGAAAACCTACCATGGCGGTGACCACAATTTGGCCACTGGACACCACTCAAAGCACACACGCTGCCCAGGCCAAAGTGGCCACCGCCATTGCACGGGCGCGGTGCCTCTTAGGCCGAAAACCTTCGGCCCACTAAAACATGGATAACTGTTAGCTCGAAGTCGTGGATTTCTATGATCTTGGACATTTTGGAAAGCTTACTCAGAGGGATACACAACCCACATGGATACTTGATCCAAAGCACAATGGATCAAAGCAGTATTCCACTCTAAGAGCAGTTCTAGTGTCCAAGAAACACCGAAACAACTTCTCCTTTGCAAATGTGCCAACACCACCAAGTGTACATCTCCATGTGCATGTGTGTTAGCATTTTCACAATAATTTATCAAAGGATTTTATCTTGATCTCACCACGCCACTCGATCCTAACACATCGCAAAGTTAGATCGCTCAAGTGGCACTAGATGACCGATATGCAAAACAAGTTTGCCCCTCTTGATAGTACGGCCATCTATCCTAAAACCGGTCATAAACTTCTCTAAGCTCCTCATGACCGGCGAAATGAAATGCCCTATAGGTTATACCTTTGCCTTACGCATTTCCATTCCGCTCCATCTTCAAGTGCCAATGCAACACATGCACCAACATGATCAAGAGTGATATGATCCACTTCATATCATCACATGACCTTCTTGGTCCATAGATCTTGACCTCACTTGCTCTTCACCATTGCGTCAGTCCATCGGCGCCAAGTCTTGCCCAAGCTTCACCGCCTCACGGTCCATCACTTCACTGCCTTGAATTGCCCTTCACACTAGAAACCGGTCCATCAAGCCAAGCCTCATCTTGATCTTTACCATCTTGGTCACATGACTCCATGCCATGTCACATATGCAATAAAGCTCCTTCATTGCATCATCACATGTGAACCGATCTCCTATTTATTATCTCAATCACACATTATTAGTCCACCTAATGTTGACACTCAATTACCAAAAACCACAAGGGACCTTTCAATTGTGCATCTTGGGAAAGAGATGGCAAGGCAGGAACATTTTGGCACATGGGAAGAAAGTTTTGGTTTATTGTTCAATTTTGCAAAGAGAGATTGAGAAGAGAATGCCAGGGGAAGTGTTGTAGTGGTAGAGGTTGTGAAAAATGATGAAGGGCATTTTTTCCATAGGTTCTTTTGTTGTATGAAGCCTAGCATTGATGGATTCCTCAATGGTTGTAGGCCATTTTTGAGTGTTGATTCTACAGCTCTTAATGGTAGATGGAATGGGCACCTAGCTTCAGCTACAACACTAGATGGTCACAACTGGATTTTTCCAGTTGCATTTGGTTTTTTTGACGGTGAGACTAATGTAAATTGGACTTGGTTTATGAAGATGCTACAAAAGGCAATTGGTAATCCACCTCACCTAGCTATAAGTTCAGATGCTTGCAAGGGCATAGAGAATGCAAATGAAGGAGGTATTCCCTTGGGCGAGCATAGAGAATGTTTTGTGCATCTAATGAAGAATTTTTCTAAGAGGTTTCAAGGGCGTGCATTTGGGAGAATGTATCCCCGCGGCGGGGATTTTTCAGCCGTAATACCATGAATATTGTATGCGTAAGATGTATGAAGTAAACAACCAAGTTGAGCCATGGTTGAAACAGCATCACAAGTTAAAGTGGATGAGGAGCCAATTCTCAGAGGCAATAAAGTAATGCAATGACCTCTCCAAGAAGGAGTCCAAGGTTCAAGATAGGTGCTGTCAAGAAAAAGCTCACTCCAAGGAAGGGAAAGAAGATGGATGGTTGAAGAAAAAATCACTCCAAGGAAGGCTGGATGGCTCTCTTTTTGCATGGCTGGATGACTTTTGGCAACAACGTTTAGATTCCAGCCATCTTTTGTGTATGTGAACTTGTGTACTAAATTGGCTGGATGAATTATGTGAACTTGTACTCGGATCAAATTGGCCACATGGCTTGGCTAAGTTGTTGCTGTGAACGTATTTATTTATTAAGTCTATGTGAACCTCTACTAAAGTTGTATGGTTGTTTTTCTTGTGTACGGCAGCTTGTTTAAATTTTTTTTAGCACACATATATGTCGGCAGCTTGTTTAATTTTTTTTTAGCACACATATATGTCATATAAGCCAGCTTGGACCACTTTGAAGCCAAGCGAGAGCTTACATGAGGCTGTTTAGGCCATCTAAAATGAGGGAGGGCAGATATGTCTTTTCCCATGCCTGCATCAAAGGGGGAAAATACCCCAGAATTTTAGAAATAGAGACAAACCCGGAATGGTCAAATTTCAAAGCAATTGGCGTGATCCGGGTCATATTTCAAAAGGCCGACGACAATTGCGGGTCATATTATACGAGGGGGCATGCCAATACCGGGTCAAATATAGAAATTTCTCACTAATATGTTAGGTTTAGGGGTTGGATTTCCTCCCAAAGTAAGTGTTCTATCGGGAGTTTTTTTGTTTCCTCCATGGCTGTTTTTTGGCGTTGAGGTCGGCGGTGAACGGAGTCCGGTGGTGCTCAAGAGGTGGGCGGAGCATGTAGCCCGTTTTTTTTATTTGAGGATTCAACATCGATGAGGTTTTCTCTGTTTTTTTTTTTTTGCGTCGATTCTCGATTCCTCCGTGGTTTTACCTTATTTGGTTACGCCCGTGTCATCGGTAGAGACACGGTCTTTGTTACCAAAGACCCCAACATCGTCGGAGGTCGGGAGGATTTCTAGGTCCCTCCAAGGTGGATCCGTAGTCTATGGCTGCCTTGTGAGTTTAGTTTACCATCTGCTTGTATGTATGAGCCGATGGTATTTTGTTCTTTGCGGGTTTGCTGCTTGTTGACCGGAGATGGTCGGGTGAGGCAACCGGTGTCGATTCCAGTGAACATAGGGTTTGCCCGGGACGTTCAACGGACAAGAAGCACACTTCTAGTGTGTCACTCATGGGCTTGAAATTTGAAGTTTCTTCGTCGAATCGGATATCGCCATGAGCTTCATTCTCGTGTTCCTTCATTGCGGGAGGTGGAGGAGGACTGGACTGCGGCAACGACGGTCGGCAGCGGTGGTGCGTGAGTGGGTGCTCTAGTAAAGGACTTCAATGTATTTTCATTTTTACTTTGGAGTGCCCTGTCAAGGGGTTGTATGTAATAGTCTTGTATCAATAAAATCCAACCCTTTTCTCTCTCAAAAAAAAAAGCTTAAGTCACACAAAGAAAGGCCTGCATAGCTTTCGTAGTTATAAGAGCATAGTCCTTTTAAAATTTATTATTACTCTCTAAATCATAATTTTGAGAGTTATTTAAGTAAAACATGTTTTATATCTTTATTTTTCATTTTTTGATATCTTAAATGCACCATAGAGCCGTCCTCACTCTCTCCTTCTCTTTAACAGGTTAATGAGAAACTAGGATACAAGATGACTATATTTAGAGATTTGATTAAAGAGACGGTCGGAAGTGTTTTCTTAAATCAAAATATTCATTCCTACAAATAAGAAAGAATATAATGTGCTTGATGGTAATCCCGTATGAACACAAGTACGCAAAACCCTACCCCTATGAGCACCTCCGAAGGACCGAAAGCACCGGCGGATCTTAAAAGTATGTCAATGGCCCCAATTCTTTGATGGGAGCTTATGCTATGGAAACCAGCTTCTTGTGCAAATTATAAAAACTCCACTAATCAAGGCCACAAGATCTCGGATCCAACGTCTAGAAGACAGGTGGTTTTTTTTTTTTCACTTAACACCCCAATCCGTGGGCAAAATTGCCACTACACCGCGTATTGATTGATGCCGATTAAAATCAAAACTTAGTTTAGAGCTAATTTTGAAAACATTTTTCAAAAACTAATTTAGAAACTTGTTTACAACTGATTTTAAAATGATTTTAATGGCTTTTGGACTTACTTGAACTTATTTTGAAACTAATTTTTGTTACAATCTTGAGAAAAGCCTAGTCGAGGTTTAACCAAATTTAGTTTTTCACTTAAATACATTAATACAACTAGCATGAATGCAACAACAATAGGAAAATTAACTTCAAATTTTTCTTTACAAAATCATTGTGTTTGAAAATTTGATAATAGACTAACTCAAACTTGGCTAATATTAGGAAAATAATTGAATTATTTGTTTTTTTTTTTTGTTAGTGTTTTCTAAGTCACATCCCAAAATTTCTATTTTGGAGTGTAATCTGAGACTTCATGACATGCTAAGAACCATTGTTTTAGATCGTGACACTCGCGTTTCTAAGCTACTTTTGGAAGACCTTGTGAGGAAAACTTCAATTGTGTTTCTAATGAGGGGTTTTTCGCCAACGACTTCAATGTCATTGGAAATTCCTTCTCTAGTTTTCCAATGAGGGGCTTGACCACCAATTCCTACACCACAGTTCATGCCTTCGCCAACAATTTGGCAAGGGGTCCGCCAACGGTATCGGTGCCATTAACAACACCTTCATAAACCATTTTGGCACCATCGACATCTTTGACTTCACATCGCCATCAATATCTTCAAAAATTGTCACAAGCACCAGCCAAGCGGGGTTGACAAGGAGCGCATTGGACAAGCAACTTCCCCGAAGATAAAAGATTTGCCTAGGGTCGTGAGTTGAAGCTTGAAGGCATGCCGTGATCATGTAACTACGATGTCTGCATCGACTGCTTCGCCTTCGCCCGTCAACTACATCAATGTCTTTGACAAAAGCTGAATTGAAAAAAATAGGGTGCCAAGAGCTCGTGATGAAGAGAGCAAGCAGCCAAGGACAAGATCATGGTGGTTGGAGCAAAGGTGTCTCAAGAATAGCCAGACACAAGACAAAGGAAAAGTAATCCATAGACTTTCCATGAAAAAGATGAAAGTTGTGCATCGATTTTAAGTTGTAATTGGGGCACGTTTTATTGTATCCAACTATTGGGTCTTATACTTTGATCAAAATCAAATAGTTGAGGGGCTACACCATTTGGGGGCACATTATGCATTTGGGACCCTAGTATCATGTTTATGGTCCAATTACATAACAGCCTCTAGGGCTTTGCAAAAATGAAATTTGGAGGCTATTTGTACCATTTCGTGGCATTTTGTATAATAAATCCTAAGCCCATCATGGGAAATGAAGAGAACCTTCCCTCCCACCTCTTCTATAAAAGGTGGAAGAAGAGGGGAGGATTATGGGAGCTGCATAATGACTCGTTCCTCTCTTCTTCTTTCACCCATTTGCTCTATTATTTTGTTGGTCAAACCAACAATTTATCACCATGTACAAGTAATAGAGAAGATCTATATCAATAATTTAGAACATAAACTGATCTAGTTTAAACTCCCCAATAAAAATCTAGCGTGCCGCAATTGACAAATTGAATATAGATCCACAAATACTCTTATCTTAGTCACATTCATCTATAACCTAACTTGTGCGGAATTTACAAGTAATACTATCAATAGTAGAGTATTATCTCCATTTCATTCCGAGAGTATTACAGTTCCAACAAAATAAACTATTCCAAAATACACAACCTTATTGTGTTCCAGCCAACGGCCGCGACATTCTGTAAACACCATATAAATAAATATAAATATATAAATCATATAGCAATTAATTACCTATAGTAAAATAAAAAAACAATACCAAACTTTTACCCGACGAGTCATGGTGAGCGGGGAGGAGGGGATCACGGTGTAGACGAGGTAGCGGTGAGGTCAGAAATGCCACACGCCGCCTCTTCCCACGTCGCCGCCATGCGCCGCTGCGTCGCCGTTCCCTGTGTCGCCCGCCACATGCCGCTGCATTGTCGTTCCCTGTATCGCCCACCACGCGCCGTTGCGTCGCCAGTCCCCGCGTCGCCGTTCCCCGCGTCGCTGCTCCCCGGCCGAGAGCTTAGCGTGAAAGAAAAGGAGGAGGAGGCGGCTGGGTACGGGAATGTGTTTAGGGGTAGGTTAGGTGCGGCCATGTTATTGCCCGCTGTTCCGGCCATCCGATCGGGTGACAGACAACACGGATCGTATGAGCCCCGGTAATTTTACAAAAAAAAAAAAACTATTAATTAACACGCAGTCCAAAGCCCCTCTCAGTTTATATTTTGTAAAAGAACCCTCTAACTTTATCCAAATCAACCGCAATCCAGGCTTTTTAAAAGGGTCGGCTTGCCTCGATGGGCCAAAATCGGCCCGTGACTCTATTTCCTTTTATACGATTTTAACTTTTAAAAAAATAAGAGATCTTTCAAAATTCATAAAAAATAAAATAAATATTATAAAATGTCAAATCATTTTTTTTTTTAGATTTTATTATGACTATGTATATGCATTAAACTCAAAAAACCATATGCATTAGTGTACTTTTATTTGGCATAGCTGTAGATCTATGCGATGGATAATTATTACCTACTTTTCAGGTATCATTTATTTCATTTCACAGGCGGATAACTATTGCCTACTTTTCTTGTGCACAGTAAAATACGTGTAAACAAGTTGCAGGCGTATATATTTTAGTAACATCTACACAGGCCCTAAAGGTATGGTGTTGACATGGCACGCAGGTCAACATAGATACGGAATACAATTACGGGTGCTGCTAATTTGTGACGTACGGCAAATAAACCCGATGCAAACAACTCTGCCACGACGGACGACATGGTGCCAAAGTGCCGGATCGTTGGATCAATGATAATTCCACGTGAAAAATAAAAATAAAATGATAATTCCACGTGCTAATAAAATAAACTGCCGCCAACCAACCAACCATACGCTAGCTACAACAAGTTCAGGAGAGAGTGTGTGTGTTAGAGCAACTCCAAACGGCTGGTTGGTACAGTAGAGGAGCTCTAGTGGACAACTGAGGCTACCAGCTACCAGCTCCAGCAACCACCATCACTAATCCCTCCTAGAACTATTTTTCTACTATCTTAATCTCTCTTTTAATAATTTGATTTGATATACGTGTGGATTGTATCATAGGAGAGAGCGTTCACCTCTCAGAGGTACCTACCCACACGTGGTGTTCTGGCGTCCCCTGCTTTCTCACCGCTCTGCTGTCGCCTATCGCTACTTGCACACAGCCAATGCAAATTAAAGTCGTCAAATAATAAAGGCTAAAGCTATCCTGCGCTGCAAATTAGTGTCAGTTATTTTTTACGGCAAAAAAAATAATGTTAGTGTTAAGCAGCTGGTGGCTGAGTGACGAGTGTGAGTCAGATTCCACACACTCACTCCATCATGGTCGCCGTTCCGACTCTGCAGCAACTTTGCTTTTAGAGACACACATCTCCATGATGTCTGATGTAGCAGTACGTAAATCGGGGCAACAAAATGCTGGAGCCATTTTCCAAGGAGTCTTTTCGAAGCACTAAAGTCGTTCCAATTCCATAAATTCTAGGATTATTCCATTTCTAACTGATTTTGGGTAACCCTCAGCAGATACCACACGTTTATTCAGCAAGAACAAGAATATATAATGACCAATGAGTAACAAACTCGACCTCCACGCTGCAGTGCAGTTCATGATGTACTAAGTAACAGCATTCAGAAACACCACTCCTTCACTGATTTCCAACAGGAGGGTCTATATAAAGACATAACCCCTCCTCTCATTTCCAACGCTTCCATAGCAAAGAGAGTACACAGAAGCAACAACAACCAGTAACACTAAGAAACTCAGCAGCAGAGTAGATCGTGGTCAGCTCCAAGGCTTTCCTCCTTGCCATCCTTGGCTGTGCCTGTAAAATTGAGGGAACGAGTTGCCCGATCCAAAACTCGGTTATGTGTTATAAGGCCGGGTAAAACCCCAGGCAGGGCGTACAAGTCAAGGACTACAACCGGATCACAATGTGTCCAGCAATGATACAACACGTCAACGTGCAATACAAGTTATCCTAGATACAAGGTATCTACGAGTACATCATAACTGATTCTATCTTCTAACACTGTAACACCCCAAATTTTGTACTTTTGAAAAATATAGAATAAATGAATTATTTATAAATTTTTTGTGCTCATGAAACATAGGAAAAATAATATTTTTCATTAAATTAAAATTTATCATAGGGTTTAGAAACATGGTTGTGCACCCATGCTGCTGCATTACAGCTTTTGTAATGTCTGGTTTTGTCTAAAGGTGAAACTGTTTCCAAAATCATTATTTGCAAAACTTATTCGAAATCTGTTCAAGCAAAAAGAAAGGGATTTATTTCCTCTCTTCTCTCTGAAGTCTGCCTGTCGGCCTGTTCCTGTCTTAATGGCATTGACTTTGCTTTCTGGCCGGGTGGCCCCTTTCTCGTTGCCCAGGCTTGCTTTGATCAAGCCCGAGTGGCATTTTTATTTGGCCCTCTCGTTCTTTTCTCTTGGCCTGCTGGCCACCGGCCCAGTCCAGCCATCGAAGCAGCGCAGCGCGCAGCTGCCCTTTCTTTCCTCCCTTGCGATCGCTCACGTCCTGGATCCGCCTGGTCAGCGTCGTTCCTCTTCTCTGCTTCGTGCTCGGCCTGGACACCGTAACCGAGCGAGACGTCGTAACCGACCCGGCCACGACTCCCTCGCGTACCGACGCAATCCGCGTGCCTCGCCCCTATATAATCCAAGCCGCAGCAGCGCCGCGTCCGTTTTCCCATCTAATCTCAGCCCTCGCTCAAGGACAGCAGCCGCGCTAGCCCTAGTTCGCCGCAGCGAGAATCCGCGATTTCGTCGTCGCATCCGCCGTGGTAAGCTAGTTCTCGAGTTTTCTTTCCTTCGAGCTCGACTAGATCGTTTATGCCTTCTTTTGTGTTCGGTTTGGCTCATAGCGCGTCGCCGACGTGAGCAGGTCACCGCCGTCCAAGCCCTAGCTTTCTTGTGAGCCACAACCGCAGCGTGCTATGCTACCTTCTGCTGCCAGACATGCACGGCCGTGTGTATATACATCTCCAAAGCAAGACTGCCGAAGCCCTTGTTGGTCGCCTGACCTGCCGACCGTCGTCGTCTGCTGCCTGCCGTGCCTACATGCCGTCCATCGCCTCTGCTCTCGTTCCGCATCTTGCTGAGTGCGATCCCATCTACCAAGCCGTCGTGGCCATCTGCCGCGTCTTCGTTGTCCTGAGCTAGTCGCCGGGAAGCTCTTCGAGGTATAGAACGTACCTCTCAGCACCCTCTCGATCTTTCTTTCTGTCGTGAGGTCATCATCATTGAAATTTGCAGGAACCTGTTTGTCCGTCCTGTCCAGCCACTCGCTGTCCCCGTTCGCCCCAGGACAGCAATGTGAGTTCCCCATCATCTCCTTTTTGATTCTCAGAACTGATCTTGCCATCATGCGGACTGCAGTAGCCATCGCCAAAGCTCTCGTAAGTCTCGACGAGTATACCTTGCACCGTGCCTTGGCAGCTGCTACAATTTCTATCTGAACCGTTTCATCCCATGCTAGCTATCTTGATGACATCATTCTTAGCTTTCATGACATCACCTCATGTATTGTTCCGATTTACTTTACAAAATTAAATCCTCAAATACAACGGAAATACACATACACATCTATCATTCTGAGCCATCCATTGTTTCATCTTTGGTCCAGATTAGAACAACTCTTACATAGACCCTAAGCTCCTCCAGTATCTAGCTCGTAGTCCATCCAGCAAACAAAATCAGATTTTATTATTTTATTCAAAAATCTAGTTTCTGTTATTTATAAAACTGCCATCAGATTTCAAAACTTCATAACTTCGTCGTTATAGCTCCGATTTCGGTGATCTTTATGTCTGTATGATCGTAGCGATGTGTAGATTAGTTTTATAAGCTTTTCAACTTGTTTTCCCACTGTTGGTGTACTGTTCTAATTGTAGCTTTGTTTGTTATGTATGATTGGCCCTAGATGGTTGTCTGTTGTTGATTGAGATCAAGTAGGCGGTGAGCGTTACGTTGTTGTTTTGGAAGAAGTCAACCATCAAAAAGGAGTTCATTGGAGCTTTTTGGAGTGAAGAACGGATCTATATTTAAGGCAAGTATAGTTTTGGGATATGCTAGCTTTAAACCATGATCTTATGACTTGTTTAATGATTATGCACTAAACGTTAAATATGAATTATTGATAACATGGTTCATAGGGCGAAGGAGCTTATGTTTTGTTTATGATGCTCTTAGCTCTCCATAAGGACTTATCCTTTGGCAAAATCCGGGATTTACCGTACAGCTATGAGGGCTACATGGCTCTGGCTTTAGTCGTTCAAAGACTTTATCTATCTTTGTTGGTAGTTTGCCGAAATAGGGAGAAACGGGGTTGGAGCTCTGTTGGCTATCAATATTGTTAGATAAACCCTTGAAAGGCTTTATATGAGTTTTCAGTGTTGTGGGAGGCTAGAACCCATGCAATGGAAAGTCATAACCTGTAGTGAAAGTGTACACATCTGCGCAGAGTTAAAAACTGATATATCAGCCGTGTTCGCGGTTATGAACGGCCTGGAAAACCGAGGGAAGGATTTACTTTCTATTGATGATGTTGTTTATGATATATCTATTGGCTATACATGCTTATTATATTGTTCATGATTTATCGTTTCATGATATTCATTATTTATGTTATAATGATCATGAGTTTTTGGGTAAGATATTGCCTAGCTATATTTGCGGAGTTCGACATGGACTCACTCTTGCTATTCCCCCACACCTCAGGAGGAATTTAGGCTTGTGGTCAACCAGTCAGTCGGTCCCTGTGGAGTCTACCCCGGAAGATCGGAGTGTCTTTCCGCTATTTGGTAGCCGAGGTTATTCTTTTATATTATGTTCGTTATATTTTAAGCATTGTGAATTGATACTACCATTCATTTGTAACTATATGTGAGATTTGACTTCAGGGCTCACATATGGTGTACATTCGGTTTTTTCTCCTTAAAACCGGTGTTACACGTGTATAGGGTTTAATCCAAACCAAATCTCTCAAGATCCTTGATCAAGCTTCCATATCTTCAAAACCATATGATCAAATCCTTGAAAACCATGCACCTTGATCCATGTTCCAAAAGCTTTTATGTGTTTCCAAACTTTCATCTTGTCACAAACCCTAATAGTCATATCCTAAGTTGCTCTCTACTCTTATCCTTTCTTTTACCTCCTTATATTGAGATCATAATCCCTTTTGTTTGAGTCTTCTCCAAATCCCAAAATCTATGCTTTCCAATCATGGTATCTCTTCTCTCTCACACACTTCAATAATTGCCTTGCTCAAGTCAAATCAATCTCATCTCGTTCACCCAGGTTAATCTCGATTTTGACTTTCCCTTCTTTCCTCTCTTTGTAAAAAACCTCGTAAACTTTTTCCCCTCTAACTTTTCTCCTCTTGATCAAATCGACAATCCAAAAAAGACCACAAGCAACTCGCCCTATAACTCAATTTTTGCTTCAGGATGAATCAGTCCAAAGCGTGCCTTAGCTCTCACCATGGGTCAAAGACCAATCCTCCTCCTCTCCTTTGTGGTCCAAGATCAAGTCGAACCACCCTCTATCCCTCCCCCCCCTCCCACGTCACCCCATGGCAAAGACTCTCCATCTTGCAAAAAAAAAGATCAAGCAAGACAAGAAAATATCAAGAAAGACCCTTTTGTGTTCCCCACCCCTTCATCTCCCATCCTCTTACCCTTCATATATACACCTCCACCACCCCATCCTCACTCCATCACATTCAAAGTCCATTGGTATTTCTAAGATGCATCGAAACCTAACCTTCAGTAGGCTAGTGGCTTAGAATCTAACTAAATTTAAATTCACCTATTGAGGTCTCTAACATGAGGAAACAAGTGCTTTAGAAAAATGTTTCCCAATCCGAGTATTTTAGAACAATCAAACGACAATTTGCTGATTTTCTCTAGAATAATGTTGATGAACTATGAAGGATTGTAACAAAACAATATGTATTAGCTTTTACCTGCTCGGATGAAGTGCCAGAGCTTCCCACCACCACGGACCTGGCGTAGACTGACCCACGTTGGCCCGGAAGAGCTACCCACGAGGCGTGAATCCGGCGCCCGGCTATGTTATGTTTGACTCTATCGAGGAGGCCGGGTAGGCGAAAGGTGGTAGTGGCGGCGAATGCCATCTCGATGTCGATGTCGGCGCATGGTTCTTCGAGACACCGCTTGGTTCCCGTCTTGAACACGTCAGCGACATGCCCGAGCGCCTCCATGGCTTTCTTTGTTGTCGCCGCTGAAAAATTGTTGTTCGGCGCCAGGTCGGAGGAGGACGAGGCGGAGGCAAAGGAAGCGGAAGCCGGCGTGCCTGTGGGGATGAGGTGGGTGCGCTCGTCATGGTCGTTGGCATACGGGCGTAGGGAGGCGGATGCCGCGGACCGGTGGGAGTGGCTAGGGCTAAGGAGCGCGGCGGGGAGCGGCCGGCTCTCGATACCGCCCGCCAGCAACGAACGCCATGGCGACCAGCGGTGTTGGTTGGCTGAGGTGAAAGAGGAAGACGACGAGGAATAGCCCAACTCAGGGGAGAAGAAGGGACGAACAACCAGGAATGATTAGCCAAGTGTATTTTTTTGGCCAGAGCATCTCTGGTAGTCAATATTAATCCATTTCGGTTAAATTCAAATTTACTAAGATGTATTGGATTCAAAACTAGTTAATTTTCTTTCTTAATAGCCCACCCTAATAATAATATATAAATAAATTGGGGTGAATTTAAACAAACCTTTAGGGGGGAAATTCACTTAAATAACGAAGTTTATTTTAGGGGGCTTTGTGATTTTTGCCCTTACTTTGAAGTGAATTTATGATTTTGCCCTCATTTTTTTGTAACTTTGTGTTTTCGGACCTTCACTATCGGCAAGTCAACGCGATTTTGCCCCTAGTCAACGATCAAAACAGGGGCAGAAACACATTGACCAGAGTCAAAAACACATTGACCAGGGTCAAAATAGGGGCAAAATCACAAAGTTAAAAAAATGAGAGCAAAATCACAATTTACACCTCAAAGTAGGAGCAAGAACACAAAAAACTCTTTTATTTTATCTCTCAAATGTACTCCCTCCTTCCCTAAATAAGTGCTTATCTCACGTCCCGAAAGAGTCCTTCAAGATCAATTTTGACCAAATATATACAAAGGATATACTAATGTTTATAACAATACCAAATAAGTATCATTATATTAATCATGTCATGTATTTTCATTTAAACCTATTTAGAGATACAAATACCAATACCAATTTTTTTTTCTATAAATCATGTCAAATTTAAAATTGATTGACCAGCAATTCCTAGCGGCCGGGTAACATCCTAGCTCACATTTATATCTATACCTAATAATAAAACGTGAAAATTTCTGCCAATTTGCCCGGTTTCTATCCGCCTCTCGATTTTCTGTCCGCCTACCTGATCCAAAATTGACTCGGCCTCGCCAATCATGGGATAAAAAAACCTTGTCTGTTTTCCGTCCGTGGCTGCCAGAGGAAAAACGATCTACCCAACCGGTACTTGAGCTGGGCCTCTTGTGGGCTTAATTCACTAGGTGTATTGGGCATTTACGTTTTGTCACTTGACCTTTTGCTTTTGGACTACCATACGACCTTCTGCCAGAGCAAATCGAGACGTAGTTATGCTAAAAAAAACAGAAATCGAGACGTAGTTTGCAGAATTAACACTGCCTGCTTGGCTGCTTGCCATTGCCGTTTGATGAATCGGCGATCAGTCATTGCCATGCCCAAGATCGTTCGTGTCCGCGTTGCTACACCCGCGCATTGCATGCCGGGCGCCACCATCCACTGGCCAGGCACCAGTGACGACGAATGACGCCATAGTCCAAGAGTCCACGGTCTCGCTGCCGGTTCCATCAGCCGCAACGATCAGCCAATAAGGGTTCAGGTAAGGACAATGGGTTATAAATAATCTGTTTTTTTTTCAAAAGCGTGCATTAGCAGGTGCTCCATTAAGTGGATCTATTTTTGGCATATTTATTAATTTGGATAATTATTTTATTACTTAGTTTGGCTGTTAATTTATGATGAATGTGCAACTAATATAATCATATTCTCAATGTTAGATTTTTTATGTAATTTGTTGGATAATTAGTTAATTACTTAGTTTGATGAAGCACAATGAACTTAATCACGTCCTAAATGTTAGTATTTTAGAGGGTATTTGGTTGCTAGCCACGCTTTGCCACACTTCATGTTAGACAAGTTTGATAAAAATTGACCAAGTGTTTGGTTGGTACCGAACCTTAGGCAAAAACTTTTTAGGCTCCACGTGTCATAAATTACAAAAATGTGGCGAGATTCCTTTAAGCAATGCAAAGTTTGGCCACCAATTTTCTTGCCACAATTTGGCACACTTGCCTAAGCTTAGTTTGTGTAGCATTGATGCATTCAGTCCTTGTTTGGGACGTTGTTAGATTCATCTCAGTCCACATGTGTTGGCATGCAATTTAGTTCAAACTCCAATTGATCCACCCCCACACATGTGGATTTATGTGGATCTGACTACATGCAAACAAAGGCCTTAGAGATTATTTGGTTTTAGGGTTAGAGTCTTTTTTCAACTCTCTAAACTAAACAACCACTCACTATTCATCCCAACATCCTACTTGAGCACTATCAATTTTTAAAATAATTGGCAATAGTCGTAACTCATAAGTCATCACCTAATTTTCCAGTCAACTCGTATTTTATCCCGTTGCAACGCACGGGCATATTTCCTAGTAACCTTTAAAATGAAATCTCCATTGGTTGTTTTATCGTGTTCTTAGATTTGTAAATAGTAGACGGAGATCCAGTTCCGATAAAACCTCCGAAACGCTTTGGAGTATCCTTGGTTCGGCGACTGGCTCAGCCTGGCTCGCACCCATCGGCCAGTCTCACAGGCACCCGGGTGAGCACATGAAAGTCGATTGCGTTTGATTGCTCCGTTGTAGCCAGGTTTATATCGTGTTTGGTTCTAGTTTATATCGTGTTCGTGTCGCCGCTCTCTCACTCCGTACCATACGTGCGCACACGCTTTGCAATACGCCGGGCAGGGTACCCTGCTGCATGTTATTTTTTCCATGTACCCTGCTGCATGTTATTGCACGAGCACCATCGCTCAGTGTTAACAATCTTCAGTCTTCTGTGCATGTCAATGAGCCATGAAGCAGAGAACATAGATAGCAAAAACTTCAACGATAATTACAGCGGTCTGCAGAAAAGGTTCGAACTAGTCATTAGTTAAATTCTTCAAGAAAAAGTAATTCAAATCCTCATACACTTGAAATCTATCTACACCTAAAAATAACTAGCTCTGATCGTCAAGGGAGGATTTGAATTACTTTTTCTTGAAGAATTTAACTAATGACTAGTTATTTCAAGCAAAGGCCCTTGGTGAGTATGCTGATGCGAAGAGGTCCGGCAAGCCGAGAGCCGCGAGGGTGTCGCGATCTCGCGGAGTCGACGCTTCACCCTAGCGCCTACAACGCGAAAGTGGCGTTGACACCGCATACGGAAGTGGAGCTCGACGACGTTGAAGCCGACAAGAGGAGGTGCGAGGAAGGGCGGCGATTGGCGGTGCAAGTCGGGTGCCCTGGCGGCCGATTCAGCAAATCGGCCAAAACCGATTCATGCGGTCCGGCCTCAAGCTGAACGCATCAAGTACAAGTTTTGGGCCACGCCGGAGGACGAGGATTCCTCGGATGAAGATGATCTTTCAACTCCGAGTTCGCCGCCGAGGCTTAATCGAGCGAGCTTCTCCTTCGATCAGCTTTTCAAAGCCGAAAACGCTTTGCAAGGTAACGACCAAAACTTAGAAGGTTTCGCTCTTTCTAATTCGATTGTACAAATGATGGTACGCAAGAAGATCGGGACTGGGACTCCATGGCAAGGTCCGCTGCCATCACATCGTGTTTCTCCGTCGAGAACATTGGGTGATTGCATAGAGGTGGCATCTAGCCGGGGTAGTTCCCGGCGTGGTCGGCAGCGATCTACTCATCGTCCGCCGGTGTCAATCAGTTGTTCGCCGGTTCTGCCGAAGAACAAGGTTGTCAGTCCGGAAAGCCAGCGCAGTTCGAATTTTTTTAAACTTTTGAAAACTGAGATGCGTGATCCTACTTTTCCGCCGTTACCTTCTGGGGTGAATACGGTCACTACGACCGTTTGCCGCAACGGTGTTACGAAGGAAGGGTCGATCTCACCATCGCTGGGCCCGTCAAGAATAGAATTTGGGCCGGGCAAATACTACAGACCCACCAAGGGCCTTTGCGCTCTCTTTCGACGCACTGGGACCAAGTCCTACCCTAGCACCAAAAGATCGCAGCACCTACAGCCGCCGTATCCATCTTCTCGCTCACTACGCCGGACTTTTGCCGCAGCTTGTTCGCGAAGGGAGACCGATGGCATCGCAAGGGGGCGGCAATGGTGGAGGGTTCGGTGCTCGCAATGGAGGAAGAGGGGCCAAGGGCAGGGTTTCAACCCCGGTTTCGCGCTGGTTTCGAACCGGCTTTGATCCCGCATTTTACGGAGGTCATGGCCGGGGTATGGCTACCCTCGTGGCCGTGGCTTCAACGCAGGAGGCCATGTGGTGGTTATGGCGCCTCACGGCGCCATGAACAACTTCCATGGGGCGGCTCGGGGCGGCCGAATGGTGGCTATGGCGGCGGTGGACATGGGGGTTATGGTGGCGGTGGACGTGGGCGTGGTGGGGGTTTCGGTGGCCCTCGCTACAACCGGTTCCTCCACCACGTAACCTCTACGCCGCCACAAGCGGTGGTGGCGCGCCGCGGCCCGCATAACCGGCAATGGGCGTTGGCGGGTGTTCGAGGGCGTAGGCAACTAAGGCCACTCGCAGCAGCGGGTGCTCAGTCATGGCTGGCCTGGGCTCGCTCTTGGTGATGGCGGCCAACCCCCCGGCCGGGGGGGGCAACCACGCGAGCGTAGAGAAGGAGGACAAGCATCTCGGCTTGGCGGCTAGGGTGTTTGGCCGTGGCGACTCGCTACTGGGGCGCATCATCGCATGTGGCCGGCCATGGACAAAGCGGCGGCCGCAGATGGTGATTTCAAGTCAAGTCACGACAACAGGCGGGAGGTTCTCAACACCGCAGCCTCAGAAGCGCCTGTTGTCACTGTCCCACCAGAGAATGAGGTTGCTCTAGATATTCCCGAGGCATCAAAAGGCTCTAAGAAAAAAAAACAAACCTTTTTGTTATAAATGTTTGACTAAAGGCCATACCATGCATGATTGCACGGCAATTCTGTTTTTTGCGATTTATGTTGTGGTGACCATGTCACAAAAGCATGCTCGAATATGAAGAAAACAAAGGTCTCTGCTCTTCCGTATGGCTATGCCGTGGAAGGATTGGGATTTTATTATATTCCCGTGTATTACGAGAATGTTAAAGAGAAATTAGATGAAACATCGCCAGTAGCGCGTGTCTTAGAAGGTTCTATTCTTTGCGAAATTTTTTGGCGGTGGAACTAGATATGCTACTACCGGGAAGCTCACAAGGGAAATTGAGGTGAAGGACAAAAACTCCTTCGTCACTAATTTTCCTTCGCTGATTGGTTACAAACAGGGTGAACTGGGGTGAAATGAAGACAAAAACTACCGGGATCGATAAAATTCGAGAAGGGCAAAGACAATGAAGTTTTTAAATATGAGATAAAAAAAGTGGGTGCAATTTGTGGGACTACCTAAGGAATTAAAAGAATTTCCCATTATTTGGGCAGCTTGCTTCAATCCTAGGTGTTCCAAAATGTGTTGACACTAAATTTTTAAAGAAATATGGCGAGCAAGAATGAAGGTAGGCGTGCTTGATCCTAACCTCATTCCACCGTTTCGTAGATGTGGTCATTGGGGATTTTGTATACAATTTTACGGTTCGGAGTGGAACAAGGGGGCTTTGATGGTGAGCCAACTCTGTTAGATTTAGACTCTACCATGGAAGATGAGGACCCTAAAACTGAAGAAAATGAAGAAGAAAAGGAAAACCCTAAAGGTGGAGAGGAAGAGAAGGAGAACGAGAAGGATGTAAACCCCAGTTACAAGCCAAAGGAAACACAGGAGGTAAACGGCCAGACGGATATTGACCCTAAGGGTGTGCAAAGCAAAACTTAGGTGAGGTGGGTGCGGCTGTACAAGTGGCCCCAAGACCTGTGGTTTTGCTTTGGTGCCCGTGGCAATGGTCGAGTGGACTCCTCGCCTCGAAGGGACTGTAATTGACTCGGGAATAATCAATAATTTAAAAGAACAACGGGTGGGATAGTGACGGTAAATGAGAAGTCAAGCAAGAGGGCTGCATCAACCATGGATCGTAATTCTTTGGAGAAGGCGGCTAAACCGAAAATGCGCTTTAATCCGGAGGACATGACGTTGAAAGGTAATAATTTAAAACAAATGTCTTTTATTTCCAGAGATGATCTTTCTTTAATTAATTCAGCAAAGGATTTTGGGTATTGTTTTTAGGGGATAATAGTGTTGTTGTTCATGATTCTTTAGAGTTATTAAGAAAAGTTGAATATAATCGGTTAGCTAAAAATCAAGTTTCGGATGCTTTTAAAAATTTAGACAATGATGATCTTCGCTACTGCTTTGCTCGGTGATGATGTTTTAGATCTAGAGGCGTTAAATTTGATATGTTTGAGCTAAGCGAGGGGTTAGGTGATGGGGTTGTGATCCTAAGTGTCTACAAACTCCTGTATCATCTCTTTCTCGGTAGAGGTAGAGGGAAAAAGGAAAAATAAATTAAATACACACACAATTTGAACCGATGAAAGATTATTCGGAGTTGTAATGGATTTATGGATTTTAAAAATATAAATTTTTTGTCGATTTAACAAAAGAAAAGAACCTAGATTTCATTGCCTTATCGGAAACCTAGTAGAGTTGATTTTCCACAATCCACCTTGAATAATATCGTGGCTTTGGCAGAGATTTTACGTGGCATTGTAAAGCTCCAAGGGGTAGATCCGGTGGTATGGTTCTAGGTGTTCATCCGTTGATTTTTGACATTGGTGAGATTGAGGAAGGAGACTTTTTGTTCGTTTCATGTTAAGATATAAAGAGGATGATTTTAAATTTAATCTTATTTCAGTTTATGGCCCTACACAAGTTGAACACAAAGCACATTTTTATCCGAGCTTGTTCGAGTATGTTCTAAAGAAACTATACCTATGATCATAGGCGGTGACTTTAATATTATTCAAGACCGGATATGAAAAAACAATGATAATTATAATGACAGATGGCCTTTTATATTCAATGCCGTGATTGATACACTTAATTTAAGAGAGATAGAAATGTCGGGTAGAAACTTCACTTGGGCTAATAATGTTCCTAACCAAACTTTTGAGAAATTAGACGAGTCCTGGCTTGTATTGACTTTGAAAACAACTTCCCTCACGTTATTGTACATACATTAAATAGAGAAATTTCGACCACACACCTTTACTCTTCTCTACAAATAATTCATCTCTAAATAACCAACATCAGTTCAAATTTGAACTTGGTTGGCTACTAAGAGATGGATTTTGTGAGATGGTGAGTCGTATGGCAAAATACCTCATTGATTGGCACTCCTATGGAGCGGTGGCAAGCTAAAATTAGGAGGCTTCGCCAAAGATCTCCGTGGATGGGCTAAAAATGTCGATTGGCGCGCAAAAAAAAAAAAAACAGACTTGCTGAACAAACTAGATGAACTAGATAAAAAGCATAACTAGATAAAAAAAAATCTATCGGAATCGGATCTAAAACATGTGTTAAATGAAAGGTTAGCTGAATTATTAAGAGAGGAAGAAATCAAGTGGTATCAAAGAGCTAAGGCAAAACATTTGTTAGAAGGGGATGCAAATACTAAATACTATCACCGCTTGCTAATGGTAGACATTGCAAAACTCGTATTTTTTCATTTGGAGGATGGGAACAATATAATAAATGGTGATGCTCAATTAAAAGAGCATATTACCAAATATTATAAGGGCCTTTTGGTCCCCGGGACGCCCTCACAAACTACATTGGAGGAGGCGAATGTTTGGACATTCCACAGTCTCTCATTGGAGAATGAGTTTTTACCGTAACCCTTTTCTTTTGAAGAGGTTAGAGCTGCAATTTTTCGGATGGAACATAATAAGGCACCGGCCCGGATGGTTTTCAGGCAGGATTTTATCGTGTCTTTTGGAATACTATAAAAGATGATCTCATGGCTCTGTTTTACATATTTCCATCAAGGTGTTTTGCCTCTAAACCGTCTTAATTTTGGAACCATCATACTGCTACCTAAGAAGAATGATGCAAAAGTAATTCAAGAATCTGAGACCCATCTGCTTTTCTTGAATGTGTCTTTCAAAATATTCACTAAGGTTGCAACGAATAGATTAACTACCGTAGCAAAGAGAATAATTAAACCCCACACAAACGGCTTTTTTGCCGGGAAGAAATATTATGGAAGGAGCAGTGATACTTCATGAGACAATACATGAGCTTCATACTAAAAAGAAAGATGGGGTAATTTTTAAGATAGATTTTGAAAAAGCTTATGATAAGGTTAAATGGAGTTTTTTACAACAAACTTTGAGAATGAAAGGCTTCTCACAAAAATGGTGTAAATGGATAGAAAATTTTACCGAAGGAGGAAACGTTAATATTAAAGTAAATGACACATTAGGTAATTATTTCCAAACTAAAAAAAGGATTAAGGCAAGGTGACCCCATGTCGCCCATACTATTTAATATAGTGGTCGACATGTTGGCTATTCTAATAGCAAGAGCAAAGGATGCAGGCCAAGTGGAGGGAATTATCCCAAACTTAATTCAGGGATGGTTTGTCCATTTTACAATATGCGGATGACACAGTTATTTTTATGAGCCATGATGTTCAAAAGGCAAGTAAATATGAAACTTTTACTAAGTACTTTTGAACAATTATCGGGCTTAAAGATAAACTTCCATAAAAGCGAGATATTTTGCTTTGGCAAAGCAAAAAGAGCAGGAAGAGTTTTATTCGCAATTGTTTGGGTGTGCCATTGGGAAATTTCCTTTTCATTATCTTGGCTTACCTATGCACTTTAGAAAGCTAAATAATAAAGATTGGAAAATTATTGAGGAAAGGATTGAAAAGAAACTAAGTGGATGGAAAGGAAAATTGTTGTCGAGGGAGGGTAATTTGGTTCTAATAAATTCGGTACTTTCTAGCTTACCGATGTTTATGATGTCCTTTTTGAGCTACCGAAAGGTGTTCTTGAAAAAATAGACTGCTTTAGATCGCGCTTTTATTGGCAAAGTGATGAGCATAAAAAGAAGTATAGACTAGCAAAATGGGAAATTTTATGCCAACCCAAAGATCAAGGAGGATTGGAAATTCAGAATCGTGCATACAAAATAAATGCCCGCTAAGTAAGTGGCTCTACAAATTACTAAATGAAGATGGTCTGTGGCAAGAATTGATAAGAAATAAATATATAAAAGATAAGACTTTGGGGAGTTGTTATAAAAAACCAACAGATTCGCACTTTTGGAAAAGCTTGATGAACATCAAAGATTGCTTTTTAGATCTTGGCTCTTTTAAGGTAAAAGATGGATCTCAAACCAGGTTACGTATGATACTTGGATGGGTAATAAGCCTCTAAAAGATAAATTCCCTTCGCTTTTTAGCATTGTTAGGAGAAAACATGATTCGTGGCACAAGTACTTAGTTCAACCCCCGCTGAATATTTCATTTAGACGGAATTTAGCGGGTGCAAATCTAAATGCTTGGTATAGAATTGTTGCATCCTTGCAAGATTTAAATTTATGCAAGCAGAGGGATATCTTCTTTTGGGATCTAAATGCATCCGGAATCTTTACAAGTCAAGTCTATGTATTTGCATTAATTAACAATGGTGTCGAGTGTCAAAAGATATATGGCATACTAAAGTTCCTATGAAAATTAAAATATTTCTTTGGTACTTGAAAAGAGGTGTGATTTTAACTAAAGATAATTTAGTCAAGCGTAACTGGAATGGTGATAAAAATTGTTCAGTTTGTCACTTTCCGGAAACAATTCAACATCTCTTTTTTGATTGTTATTATGCCAAGTCTTTATGGCGTGCTGTACACATGTTGTTTGGATTATCACCACCTAATGACTTAAATGATTTATTTATAAGATGGACAAAGATGGGAAATAAGAAGTTTAATTCATTGTTATTAACAGCAGCTGCGATACAAATAAGAAGTTTAATAATTGGCCTGATTCTATCTTATGATAGATCAAGCCGGATTTATATCCATTATCTAAAAAAAAACCTAAAAAAATAACTATTGTAGGAGTAAGTTTGTAACAAACAGCTGAAAGCAACTGCAGCGAGCTGTACCGAACAGGTTGGCTTAGATTAGACTCATGGACATATCAAAGCGAGCTGTACCGAACAGGTTGGCTTAGATTAGACTCATGGACATATCAAAATACCATGAGAGTGCTTACATTTGTGGACATGTTGTACATTGGCGTATGTAGACACTGCTGTCGTGTGCAGCCTGATGGAATACATTGTTTCCTAAAATTTATGAATAATGAAATAATTTACTGATAATACAAGTTATCCTTCCAACCCTCAGTCACCTCAATATTTGCCCCTCTTCGATAAGCTGTACTGCTGTAGTCCTACGAAAATGGAACACTCAAATAGAACATAGGAAAAAAAAATTCTGAGAAGACCTGAACATATTTAAAAAATAGTCCAGTTCCTCATACAATATAGTTTATTATCTTTATATTATTTTCTAAAAATGATCAAGTCAGTCGTTAGTCTGTTATCATTGTAGGTGTGAAAAAAAACGTCACGGCTCCCGTGCAACGACGGGCATATGTCTAGTACAAACAGAAGGTAATACTTGGATCGAACTACTGAAGACCAAAAATAACCAACTTTTACAGAAGAATTTGTATATATCTTGTTTTTTTTTTTTTTTTTAACATAGGACTGACTTTATTCATGTAAAATTGTTACATTGTTTGCCAAAACATTAATAATGCAACTAGGGGATCATCGTCCCAGATACAGTTTTGTCTAATCGAACGAGCTCTCTGCGCTAAGCTATGAGCAACTTCATTTGCTTCCCTACTGCAGTGCTCAATAGAAATCTCCTGGAAGCCAATCCACAGAATATTGCATTCATCACAAATAGGAGCTGCAGCATTCGCCGAGAAACCCCCCTAATTTGCACTACCTCCATACAATCCGATTGGATAATGAGCTTATTGCATCCAATTCTTTGAGCTAACATCAGTCCTTCCTTGAGAGCATAAGCCTCTGCCATTGGTGCATCCACTAAGTGCAACACAAAGCTACTAGAAGCTGCTAGAAAACCTCCGAACAGTCTCGAATCACCGATCCAACACTACCACAGCCACCATTTTCATCAAACCCTGCATCCACGTTCACCATTACCTTCCCAGCCGGAGGCTTCTTCCAACCCTGTCTCAGCCTGACCACCTTCTTTTCTGCTAACATACAATTTTTGGTGAGTGCCGCAATAGCCATGGCCACTACTACACAACTGACCTTTACTCTCGAGCCCAAAAATGCGGTTACTCCCGGTTCGAAATTGAAGTGGGAGTAAAGGTACTTTTACTCCCGGTTTGAATTCCCAACGTGGAGTAAAGGCCATGCAAACAGCCGCCCTGCGCGCCAAAGACCTTTATTCGGTTAGGGACTCTAACCGGGAGTAAAGGTAGACCTTTACTCCCGGTTCTTCGCCCAAACCGGGAATAAAGTTTTACTCCCGTTGTTCATCCAAACGGGAATAAAGCTAGACCTTTACTCCCGGTTCTTCACCCAAACGGGGGAATAGATGTTTTACGGGTATTTTTCGTTCACACCCTTCAATCTTCATTTTTGTACAAACCACCTCGATGGTTTTAAATGTTCTCAATCCAGCCTTAGCGTAATCAATGATTACATTTTCAACCGTGCAAATCGTCATTACTTGATTGGAAATCGAAGCTTCGAGCTACTTTTTCGGACCCCTAGGTGGCTTCAAATCAAAAAGTCTTGAATACCACGTTTGTTTAACTCTTCAATATCTACACTCGTATATTGGACATTTTTGAATTTTCCAGATTTTGAACCATCGAAATTTTGAATTTCCAAAAAAATAAAGAATTTTCAGTTTTTCGAACCTTAAATGTTTTTAAAATAAAAAGTCATAAATACCAAAAAATTCATAACTCATTGAGTTTGTTGGTTCCGCTATGTCGTGTGGCTCGGAAGGTGGACGCCAATCACCGCAAAGTGTCGCCAAACCCGGTGCTCCCTTGAGGCCCACCTAATTTGGTTCATGACACATATTTTTCATATGTGTAATAAAACATAAGAAACTCTAATTATTTTTTAAAAGAATTATGACTATTATGTTATTTACTACACAAATAACTAGACTTTACATATTAAAAAGATAGATATTTTTTTAAAAAAACCGTGCACAACAATGGCGGGAAGTTTAAAAGAATGCGTGAAAATTTCGACATTTACTCCGGTTGAGAGTTAGGCCCGGGAGTAAAGGTGGGCCGGCCCGCCAAAATACCCTTTACTCGGGTTTAATCCCCAACCGGGAGTAAAGATCCGCTCTTTACTCCCACGTTCATACTTCACCCGGGATTAGACGGTTTTCTACTCACAGTTCTATTCTTCACCCGGGAGTAAAGCGAGGACAATATATATAACCGGCCCCTTCCTCTTCCCCTTCCCCTTCCCCCCTTCCCCCTTGCTTTCCTCCAGATCCAAATCGAGCAGGGGTAGTGACAGCCAACCGGCGGGCGAAGGGAGGCCTGTGCGGCTGCTTCGGGAGGCACCGCTGTGCTGCTGGCGAGCGTGGGTCGGGGGCGCCTGCTGCTGCTGTGCTGCGGCGTGCCAAATCGAGCAGGGGCAAGGGCGGCCAACCGGCGGCGAGCGGGAGGCCGGGGTGGCTGCTGCGGGAGGGCACCGGCCGGCGGCAGCTGCTGCGTGCTGCGGGCGAGTGCCGGCTGGGAGCGCTTGCTGCGGTGCGCCAGCGAGCGCTCAGTTAATCTGCTTGCTTTCCCAGCACCGAGCACCTCCTGTCCTATCTGTTCTTGTGTGTGCAGGTCGTGTGTTGATCGGTCGATGGCTGTCTTGCTCAAGTACGAGTGTGCCTTGTCCGTTCTTGCAGATCAGCACCGGGTGCTCACCAACATCCAGGAGCTGTATGTCCGTGGGAATCCCGATCCTGACTACTGCTCCGCAGCAATTTGCAACTCATTCACCCTGCGTAGGTACAACATCGTAATCGGCAAGGTAAAGCAGCTCAAGTTCCATACGTAACTTCATTCATGAATTAGTACTTTTAGAAATTGATTTCGTGCTGCAATATCTTGTTCCTAGATTTGCCCAGATCTGGTTAATTTGTCAAGTGTTCAACATTTCATTCATGTGAAAATTGATAATATATATACATTGCTTCAATCTTAATTATTAATTAAATTTTCTGCTCTGAATCTCTGATCGTTGTATGTGAACAGATTTATAGTTTGTGGCATGTCAAAATTTTCTGCTCTAAAAATGTGGGTGAAATTTGGTGGATGTATATTACAATGCAAGAATCCTTTCGTAGCTCATAGAACAACTCAATGATTTAGTGGAGGTAGAAAACTAAAATATATGTCTAATAGATGCCACCTGCTCTGTACTATTTTCTCTATCTAAATTTATATGTCCAATATCCAAGTTGCTCCACGAAAGATATCTCTATGCAATAAGTGTTGGAATTTACAGGTCACTTTCCTTGTTTAATATTGCACATGTGTCATTTTCAGGGAGACAAGTACAAAGACCAGGAACTTGATGCAATGTTTTTTTTTGAAGGAGTTTCGGTTGACTGTAAATTTGTATGGACAGGATTTACTATAAAGTCTACAATACAGTGTTGTGCTTGTGTTTGGATTTTGGTGTAAACTTGTAAATTATTGTGGATATGTCATTATCAGTTGGAATAAATATAAAATATTTATATTAAGGTCGTGTGCCCGTGACAAGAATTGTGAAAATTGTGGATTATAGCAAGCATTTGTTTTTATTGGCAGCAAGAATTGAAATGAAAAAAAAAAGGAAAAAAGTATATTGGCTAATATATATGTGTGTGTTTGCATATATTATTGGCATCACAAAATGCATATTAAAAACATATTTAAAAACCAAAAAACCATGAATTAAAATGAAATCAAAAGAAAAAAACCCTTTACTCAGGTTGGTGGCACCAACGGGGAGTAGCGCTATGAGCGCCAAATGGCTGGTAGGGACCTTTACTCCCCGTTGGTACCTTTAACCGGGAGTAAAGGTCCTACCTTTACTAAGGTTCATTTACCTTTACTCCTCAACACGCATCTCCCGGTTTTACAACGGGAGTAAAGGCCCAAATGGACCGGGAGCAAAGGTCGTATGTGTACTAGTGGGCAGACCTCGAGGTGTTCTGAACTGTCTCCCCATGAGCAAATTGCCGACGTTCCCACCAATTATACCACCCTCCTGTCAATACTAGCTCTGCAAAGCCCACTCCCAACGACTGAATATGCTCTTCCTTTGTTATGATTTCTTCCAGGATCACAGATCCTGAACGATCGATGTCTATTAATTGTTGCAATTTCTCTCCCAGGCCCATCGACCTCCAGACTTCTTTTACTCTGTCACATGTGAATATGAGGTGTTTTATATCTTCGGCTCCATGCTGACATGCAGGACAACCTCCTGATTCTCCAATATGACGATTAGCAAGGATAGCCCGACATGGTATTAGACCTTTGAGCACCCTCCAACCGAAGATTTTGATCTTTGCTGGAACTTTCAATCTCCATAACTTCTTCCACAAATTACTTCTTGATGCAGTCCCAGCGGTGACCTGAATAGTTCTGGCCCCAAACTTTTTATCCCATTGACAGTGGTAAGCTGATTTTACTGAAAACAGACCACTTCTGTTATGATGCCAGGCCACTACATCTTCCCTTCCTGGTGTGATTGGAATTTGCAAAATTTGATACACATCAGTTGGCCAAAATATCGACCTTATTAACTCCTCATCCCAAGTATGATCTATGGGGTTTATCAGTTCATCCACTGTTGTCACCAATCTGTTTCCCCGAGTCGTTTGGATTTTTAGGTTATGGCTCCCTGGGATCCAATTGTCTTCCCAAATTTTTATCTGTGAGCCATCACCCACTCTCCAGATATAACCTTGCTTAAAACATTGCAATCCAGCAAATATACTTTGCCATGTGTATGAACTCCCACTCTTCAATCTTGCATCCAGTAACTTGCCATCCGGAAAATATCTTGCTCTGAGAACTCTAGCACATAACGAATCTGGATTACTCAAGAGTCTCCACACCTGCTTCGCAAGCATTGCCAAATTGAAACATTGTAGGTCCCTAAAACCCATACCACCCTTGCATTTTGGCATACACATTTTCCACCATTCTTGCCAGTGGATTCTCTTATGATCTTCCTCATCTCCCCACCAGTATTGCGAGATGGCACTTGTAATTCCTTTGCATATTTTTGTCGGAATTCTGAATACCATCGTCGCATATACCGGCACGGCCTGAGCTATAGATTTGATAAGAGTCTCCTTTCCTCCCAAACTGAGGATCTTTTCCTTCCAGCCTGCAATCCGAGCCACCACCCTGTCAATTAGGTGCCTAAAGCAATCGCTCCTATCAGCCCCCACTAAGGCCGGTAACCCTAGATATTTATCTGTTAGTGATTCAGTCACAATATTCAATCTTTGACAGATCACAGCCTTCACTTCGACATCTGTATTTCTTGAAAAATAAACACTTGATTTGGCCTCACTAATCTTTTGTCCTGAACTTGCACAATATCTGTTCAGGATGTTGGATAGGCAATCAACATTCTCCTTATCGGCTTTCATCAGTATGAGCGAGTCATCTGCAAACAATAAATGAGAGATTGCTGGAGCCCCTCTACAGACTTTAACCCCCTCCAAATCTCCCTTCTCCTCCGCCTTTTTTATCATGCAAGACAGACCTTCTGCAACCATAAGAAAGAGATAAGGTGACAAAGGATCACCTTGACGTAATCCTCTCGGTTGGTGTGAACATTGTCTCGAAATTGTTGAAGCGAACTCTATAACGGACTGAAGAAACACATGCCATGATTAACTGAATCCAACGTTGATGAAATCCCAATCTGGCCATCATTTTCTCCAGAAAGAGCCACTCCACTCTGTCATAAGCCTTGTGCATATCTAGCTTGATAGCACACGCTCCCTTGCTCCCTTTTTTTCTTCTTCATTGTATGTATACATTCATATGCCAACAGAATATTATCTGTTATTAACCGACCTGGGAAAAAGCGCTTTGGGAGTCGCTAATAATCTCAGGAAGGATTGTTTTGAGCCTGAACGCTAGCATCTTGGAGATAACTTTATACACCACATTGCATAATGAGATTGGATGAAATTGGGTTACCTTATCGGGATCGTCCACCTTAGGGATCATAACTATGGTTGTATCATTCCAACCCATAGGTATAGTTGCATTGTTAATTGCTCCCAAAACCTCATCAACTAGATCATCTTCCAGAAAATTCCAAAACCGTTTGAAGAAAATGGCATGAAGACCATCCGGCCCTGGGGCTTTCAAGTCGCCAATGCTAAATAAAGCCTTCTTTACTTCCTCTCTTGTAAATGGTTCTAGAAGAGCTTGATTCATTTCATTTGTAACTTTCCCTGTCAACATCGCTCAAAACCCCCTCCTCCACTTTGAGAACCTCTCTTGTGAACAAGGTGCCAAAGTAGTCCTTCACCATAGTCCCCATAGAATCAATATCTTCATGACGATTTCCCCGGTCATCCACCAATCCTTTGACCAGGTTTTTCTTTTACGACTAGAGGCGTAACGGTGGAAGAAATTAGTATTCCTGTCACCATGTTTGAGCCAATTAGCTCTAGCTCTTTGCACCCAATAAATCTCCTCTCGTTCTAATTGTAACTCAATTTGGAGTAGAATCTCCTTTTGAGCAGATAAGGATTCATCAGTCTATTCTCCTTGTTTTAGCACCTCCAACTCTCTCCTAAGTTTCTTCATTCGTTGAACCGGTTTTTTTAACACCTTTCGATCCCAATCATGTAAGTCTGAATGGACTAGATTCAGCTTATTCATCAAGGAACCACCCTGTCCTAGTGCCGACGCATGCGACCAGGCCGTTTGCACCACCTCCTGCACCGTTTCTTCCTTCAACCATTTGGCTTCAAACCGCTTTGTAGCACAATTGGCCTGATATGGCCCCCCTAAGGTCTCAGTCCTCACATATAATGGGCGATGATCAGACTTGAGATACTCTCCATTCACTAATTCAGCATTTGGGAACAAATCTCTCCACCGAACATTAGTTACCCCACGGTCGAAGTCGCTCCCGAATCCTCCCTCGATGCCGGGTAAAAATGTCGCCTATAAATCCCATGTCCGATAGCCCACAATCATCAAGGGCATCTTGAAAATCTTGTAATTGCCTTTGAGATCTTGCTCGCCTCCTTCTTTTTCATGATGAAACAGAATTTCATTGAAATCACCCACCACCAACCATGGCAATGAACTCATACTATTTTTAAGATCTCTCGGCGCCCCAAGTTTGGTCTTTAAGATTCCAGTTTGGCTCTCCATACATACCAAGAAGGCGCCATTGCTCCTCCTCTCCCACCACTACATCGATGTAGTACTGAGATACACTTACAGTTCTCACCACCACCTCCTTCTTCTAGACCATCAACAACCCCCCACTGCGCCCATCACTCTCATGAATGGCCAGCTTATCACATCCCAATCTTCGCTTCAGATTTTCTGCCTTTGCTTTACTCAGATGTGTCTCAGACAGGAAAAGAACATCTCGGACTCTCCCGCTTCGGACTTGGGAAAGCGCCGAACTTTCGGGGAGCTAGCCAACCCCCGGCAGTTCCATGCTAGAATTTTCATTGTGCCCGGTCACTCTCCTCGAAGGAGAGCGCCGATTTTGCATTTGTAGATTCATTGTTCCCCTCCACCTCCCCTGCACTTGTCCTCGGCCTCTTCTTTTCTTGTAAAGCAATCGGGCTAATAGCATCCGTTCCCAGAACCGGCTGCTCCACCAATTTGTTTGCTCCCTCCTCTTTTTCAATGGCCATATCATCCACAGCTACATCGCCATCCACTAAATCATACATCTCTTCTAGATCATCATCTCCCCCACTGCCTCGACCAAAATTGCGTCCCCGACCTCTTCCTCTTCCTCCACCACGTCCCCCTCTCTCGTTTCTCACCATGGTCGATGACATAAAGGCAACCCTCAGCCACTCCCCATTCACACTTCTCTCTCGGATGAACACCATCTCCACACTCCACCACCTCATGACCAATACATCCGCAAAAGAAGCAGAAAATTGGTAACTTCTCATACTGTACCACACACCTCATCCTCTCCTTCAACGTAATTTGCACCACCCGAACAAGAGGTTTCTTGAGATCAATCCAAACCCTAGATCTCAAAAACGGTGTTGAGTTGATCTTCCCATCATCCACTGAAACCGAGATGCATTCTCCTACCTTCCTAGCTACTTTCTCCGCTAACACCTTCTTTTTCATAAGCATCTCCGGGACCCCTTGGACCCTTGTCCAGATAGGAATCTTATCCAGCTTGTATGTCTTGACATTGAGTACCCATCGTACTCCTCCATGACAATGGCCACTCCACGAAATAGCCATGGCCTCCCTTCCATAACTCTGTTCCAATCTCCTAAACAGTTGAGTTGGACAACAAACAAGTTAGGTTCCTTCGCCTTGAAGGTCACCTCTTTCGCCGCTCCCCACGCGTTCCTCAGTGCGCCAAATAAGGCCGCATGACTGAAGGGCTTAGTCGTATGAACCCTAAACAGGGCCAGCCATCGGACCTCCTTGACGAGTTCTTTAAATTCCCCGAGAAGTCCAGGTCTTCTTCCTCCTCACCCTGAAGCGTCAGCCCTTCAAGATGTTTCTCCAAACTCGGCACCTCCTCATCCTCCACCTCCATCTCCTTCCCCTTCTCGCTCTCAGAACTCGCCGCCATGCAGATCGTCCGTGCAGCTCTTCCAACCCCACCGAGAGGATCAGTAGTGCCGGCGATGGATTATGGTGGAAAAATCACGTAGATTGTACATGAGACAGGTTGACTCCGTAGCCACCGCGGGAGTAACAGGAAACCCTAGCTTAGGGTAATTGGGCACAAGGAAATCTTAGAGATTGGTAGTACCATTGTATATATCTTGTTTTTCGCACAAGAAACGGAATGAAGATCGACAAGGAACTAACTTGCGGTAGTCCGCTAGGAATTGGATGGGCGTGGGACATAACACAGGGTGAAAACGACCAGATTAAATTCAATTTTGGGATTAAATTTGACTACATGGGTGTTTAGTTGGTGAAATATATTGGGTTCGGGTACTGTAGCACTTTTCGTTTGTATTTGGTAATTATTGTCCTATCATGGACTAACTTGGCTCAAAAGATTCATCTCGCACTTTTCGTGCAAACCGTGAAATTAGTTTTTTCATTTAGCTACATTTAATGCTCCATATATTCATCAAGAGATTTGATGTGACCGGATCTGTAGCACTTTTCGAAGTTTACTTTTCAGGGAACTAAACAGGCTCTAAGGTTAAATTTGTTTACCATTATTAAATTGTTCTTGACTATTGCAATTAAAATGTTTATCAAGAAAGTTTTTAAACCAATGTCTCTCATAGACTGATTTTTCTTTACTCCCCCTTCTTCTGATTTTTGCCTTCCAGAAGTTACAACATGCATCTCCCCTTCCACCTCCCCGTGTGCATGCCCCGCTGTTAGTTTGCATGGTTTGCATGGAGATGTTGGTTTGCACTAGATATGTACCCAAATAGATTAGTAACAAAACTGATGGAAAAAATTGCCAAAGCAGCCAATAGTAACAATAAATGATTTCATTATTTTCTAAAATTTATCAACTTTAGTTAAGTTGTTGACATTCTCAATAGTGGAAAAATGAGTTTCAATTATAACGAATTAAATTGTTTTGTTGCATTTCATGCCTTTGCATAGTGCATTTGTATGACAAATGAGATTAAACGTTTTCAAATGCATATAGGGTTTAATCCAAATCAAATCTCTCAAGATCCTTGATCAAGCTTCCATATCTTCAAAATCATATGATCAAATCCTTTAAAACCATGCACCTTGATCCGTGTTCCAAAAGCTTTGATGGGTTTTCAAACTTTCATTTTGTCACCTAATAGCCATATCCTAAGTTCTCCTCTTAATCCTTTATTTTACCACCTTATATTGAGCTCATAATCCCTTTTGTTTGAGTATTCTCCAAATCCCTAAATCTTTGCTAGATGATCAATCATGGTACCTCTTCTCTCTTACACACTCCAATAATCGCCTTGCTCAAGTCAAATCAATCGCATGTCGTGCACCCAAGTTAATCTCGATTTTGACTTTTTCCTGCTTTCCTCTCTTTGGGAAACACCCTCTTAAACAATTCCCCTCTACCTTTTCTCCTCTTGACCAAGTTCACAACCCAAAAAGACCACAAGCAACCCGCCCTATAATTCAATCTTCGCTTCGGGCCGAACCGGGTCCAAACCGTGCCTTAGCTCTCGCCATTGGTCAAAGCCCAATCATCCTCCTCTCCTTTGTGGTCCAAGATCAAGTCGAACCAGCCCTCAATCCCTTCCTCTCCCATCTCCCACGTCACCCCATGGCAGCACTCTCCATCTTGAAAATAAAGATCAAGCAAGACAAGAAAATATCAAGCATGACCCTTTTACCTTCCCACCCCTTCATCTCCCATCCTCTCACCCATCATATACACCTCCCCCACCCCATATTCACGCCATCACGTTCAAAGTCCATTGGTAGCTCAGAACCTAGCTATATTTGAACTCACCTTTTTCTCACTTTCAATTACCTTACTACAAACCAGTATTGGTCAGAATGAAACCAGATCACTACATCTACAAACCAAATTTCTATAGGCTTATACTGTAAGCGAATTTTTCCAATTCCAAACTATCACCTTCTTCTCTAGGAAGTAGCTCATGTCGATAGCGAAGATGCGTGCGTGGTTGTCCTGAAGAAGGGAATTTTAAACATAAAGAGAACTCCATTCTAAATGTTGATAGAGAACTCATAATATCCTTAGACACTTCTCATGATCATCCTTGTACTATAACAAAGATGTAGATAACATTAGGTTGCTGCCAATTGATGATAGGACACCTAGGCGTGAATCGTTGCAGCTTCGGATCACCTTTAGCGATTGGAAGTCTATCCAACAAGTCTAGGATGCACAAGGATGTCCCTCTCTCCTAGAACATTGGGTCAGGCGATGAAAACAATATGCTGAGCATCCACAGGGGTAATGGAGCGTGAGTGCTCGAGTTGTAGGCTCCGCCGAAGTAGAGAGATGGGTACGATGGTACATTCCTCTGGCAACAGGATGTAGTGGAACACCAAGTCATCATCTGCACCACCATCAACGAGCCTATGGATGCCATTGCAGACCAAGATTCCTGTCCAGAGGTCAACCCGACATAGAGCAGTTGTTACAACTGTAAACACCATGTTTGCACGGAAGGAGTAGGCGGCAACCATGTCTTGTTGAGCAGGGAGGAGGAGCACCACCTCCTTTTGGATCCACTAGTCTACAAGTGGGCCAGAGCCAATAGACCACCACATTAACAGAGTTTCCTTGTTTGAGAAGTGGTCGCCTTTATGGAGGAGGTAGAGCTCAATGAGTATGTATAGGAAATGTCTACTCTGGTGTAGGATGCCGACCCTAGATCCAATGCTGCCATGGGGCTTGGGGGTAAAGTAGTGGAGAGGTAGCGGCGGGGTGATGGCAATGGAGTTTGCGTAGGTGTCGGTCACCAAGTAACATTCTGTCGAAGACATACCGAAAAAGTAGTTGCCGAAGTGGAGAGCAAGATAACTATCGTGACAGCTTGAGATGAAGCCGGTCATCGGATAACGCCGCAGGTGATGGCTGGGTGGCCAGGAGATCGCAAGCTCAAAGGGATCATGCCTAGGGGTGCGAGCTCAGTAGGAAGACGTAGGTCGATGTCGTCCAGTACTTCGGGGTACTTGTCAAAGGGGCTGAACATCATCGGCTCATTGTGCATCCTACTACCGCCGAAGGCTTTGTGTTCGCGCAGGATCCCAAATGCCGACTTGGCCCGGTACCACCTCAACTCTATGTCGAGGGCCTCCTGTTCTTGGGCGTCCCTCTACCTTGTGTTGATTCATGGAGGGAGGACCTTGAGCACCGAGGCTACCTCAAGATCCAGCGGCTGGGCTCCCATCCCTTGGATGATCTCTTGTAGTTCGTTGGTGACTCACACGTAGCGGTCTACCGGTACTTCCATGGCTGTTGCGTCTGCTACAAAGGATTGATCAATGGAGACGTCGAGCGACGACTCAACTATCTCTACCAAGATAGATTTGATTGATTTGCAATCAGTATAAATAGTGTTGTTATTTGGGATCAACTTGGATACTAGATGGCTCTAGATATATATTGTCTCGAGCCTGAACAAACTTTAGGAGGCATGTGCGTACGTGCGGCCAGAGGTCTTGGGGCGTTGTAGCTGCTGTCTATATAAAGGACTCCAAGGCTTCACGGGAGGGGCTAATCAGATCCGAAATAAATTGGGATGCTGCCATGTGTCTCCTAGTTCCCATCCAACGGCTAGCACATGAGCAAACACCACGACTACTAGACTCCGCAACTTTTGCATTGGTCTAAGGGCGTCCACAATGGCTAGTTATTGGGTTAGCTAGATCTGACATGCCAATCAAAAGTTGGAGAAAGAGTAGTCACTAGCGACGAGCAATTATCCGATCTATTTCACGTAGCCTAAGAACATGTGAGAGTTGCATGTGGATCCCATAGTGTAAAATAGTTTTTTTATTGTCTCTCACATCCACATCAGCTGACTATCTAGCTAGTACTAGCTATTACCATTGAGGATGCCTAGGCACCCACAATGGTAATAGCTAGAGTATGCTGATGTGAAGGTGAGAGATAAAATACTATTTTATACTATTGGACCCACACACTACTTTCACATGTTCTTGGGCTAGCGAAATAGATCAGTTTTTTTCTCGTCGCTAGTGACTACTCTGTCTCCTACTTTTTTCCTGTCATGCCGATATATAGCTAGCTAAATAGCTAACCATTGCGGACGCCCTAATAAATCTGCCGCATGATGGGAACGGGGGCACGTGGCAGCCTCTGGCAGGGAGCACCCGCGTGCGCCCGGTGGCGGAGCCCGTTTTTTACTCACGAGTAGAGGGGACTGACAGAGTGGAGGGGAGAAACTAACATCATAAATCAATCAAATTGAAATCAGTCAACAACAGCTATGTGGTACTCTCTTTCTCGCTTCAGTCTCTCACGAAAGCTAGCTGCAGCTGCTAGTACTATGAGCAACAAAAGGCGTCATTCAACAACAGGCATCAGCCTCAGTCTCTCATGAATCTGAATGATTTTTATTCCTGCTCAAACTGAACCCGATAATCATCAGTCGATTAACAATCGATTGAACGAGGCACTTGCAGCTCATCGGATAGGAACATGCGACACCACCCAGGCTCAGCAGATTTTACCGGAGCCGCCGGCTGCCGCTGCCCTTCACGCTGCCTGTTGCTGCCTTGCATTGGCTGCGTCATACGAGATAGCCTTGCCAGCTACAGAGCTTCCATCAGCAGATGGTTTGGCAAAGAAATAGAGGCAATTTCGTGTCTTAGACCAAGAAATCCAAACAAGGTCTGAATCCAACAATTTCTCTGCGCTCTTAATTTTAGCCAACTAAACTTTAGACCATGAATCCAAACAAGGTCTTAATCTGCTCCAACGACAAGTATATAAAGAAACATGTTTGTAGATGATATAACGTGCCATTTCCAATACAGATTTATTCCTCCACATCTGCACCCACCAAATTTACATGACAAAGTTTGTCAATACTTTCTGAACCAAATGCTCTCCGTACACAACCTTTTCGTATTTGGCAGCACCGCCGGTTTTCTCCCGGCAGAACTCAACAGGCTCTATTGCACAATCAAAGTTTGACTACAACATTGGTTTCAGAAAAAAAAAAATGAGTATGGCAGTAACCAAGTTGATATGAAGTTCCGAAGCACGCTTGTGTGTGAGAGAGAGCTTGGGCGTACCTCATAGAAGAACGCAACAGATACACGGTAACGAGGGGAATTGTTGACAACTCTGTGAAGTGTGGGCTGATATATTCCATTTGTCCAAACCTGAACCCAGAAGGATTACATATAAGGGCCTGATGTTGTGAAACAATCAGATGCAAATAAACGAGCAAAGAAGCAGGTAAAGAAAAAACCTTCAGCATGTCACCAATGTTACAAACAAAGGTTCCGGGAATTGGCGTTGCATATATCCACTCACCAGAACGATTTTGCACTACCGGATGCCGGGGATATCCCGTGAGCACGAAGCTCACGGGAAAGGCCCTTCTACTCACGGGATAGGATATCCCGGGTGTAACACCCGGGATATCGTTGACGGGAACGATTGCAGCGGGAAATAAGGATATCCCGTGAACACCGACCACGTTCACGGGATATCCTTTCCCGTGATCCACAAAGCTCACGGGATACCTTTAACGGGGTGGTGGTGGTGCCGTCAACGGGGAGGAGTAAAACCCCGTTATGTGGCCTACGTGGCCTGTGGCAGGGAACGGGGTTCTCGAGAGATATCCCGTGAGCCTAACGGTGCGGCTCACGGGATATCCGGGCTCTTTCCCGTGAGCCGTTTTCTCGATCACGGATATCCGGGCTCTTTCCCGTGAGCGTTTTTTTCGCTCACGGGATATGTTTGGCAGATATCCCGTGAGCCGCCACTCCTCACGGGAAAGGTTTGGCAGATATCCCGTGAGCTACTCACGGGAAATCTACCTTTTTTTTTTTTTTTTTTGTTCCAAGCACATAAATGACAGATATATATATATATATATATAGCAAAGATTGCATATATCACAAATATACCTCGATAAATCCATAATACCACATATATATTACACAACATCCAACAAAGTCACAAGTTCAACCACATGTCCATGAGTGCAACCATAAGTTCACAAACTCACATAAAATCGGTTCACAAGTTCAAGTGCACAAGTTTTCAACCTAAAACATGACAAATTTACGGCCACGGCGTCCAACCTGACGAAGCGCGTTCCCAAGCGTCCGGTTGAGATTGGTTCGGAGTTGGGTTCGAGGCATGAGAATTTTCCTGCAAGTAGGCAAAGATAAATAGTTAGAAATTTGTGAGACAAAATTAGAATCTATTAACTTGAAAAAAAGAAGAGAAATAGTTAGAAATTTCGGCAGCACCTCCCCCGCACGGAGGGCTTTCCAACCTGCAAGAAAACAACGGCTCGATGGCCGACAACCACATGTTCACGTGCACATCTCATGGTGCATTCAAAACTCCAGATCATATCCATTCACATTCATATATGCATATTTCGAGTTACGGGAGACAAACTCACAGGAGAGGCTCCATGCGGTGGAGGGAAGATCGACGGCTGACCGTAGACGGGCGGTGGGACGAAGACGGGCGGTGGCGGGAAGGCGATCTCCGGTGGCAGCTGCACACCAACCTGGCCACCAACACGCTGGAGGTACGCTAGGAGAGCTTCCATGCTCTTCTGGTGCTGCTCCGCCCTCTCTTGCTCCGCTCGAGCCCTCTCTTGCTCCGCGAGAGCCCTTGCCCGCTCCCTCTCCTCAGCCTCCTCCCGTCGCTTCCTCTCTTCCTCTATCTGGGCCTATTTCAACACAAAGTTAGAACACGAAGAAATAGTATTCAACGATAAATGAACATTAAATAAAAATATATAAACCTCAAGTCTGGAGACTGTAGCCTGGTAAGTGGTTGGCCGCTCGCGTATCACCGGGCCTCCCGAGCGTGATCGGAGCTCAGATAGCCTCTTTGTGTTGTGCGGGTTGATAACGCTATCACCTATGTAGTACCGCCCGTGCTTCTTGCCTCCTCCGGCGATCATGGCGATGTCCCCCTCAATGTCGTGGCTGCGGGGATCGAAGCTTTCTCCATACACCTCCCTCGCGACTTCGGTGTACCTACTGATCTTGTCGTAGGCGGTCGGGTTGGTGTAGGCTTCGGGCCCAGCCTCAGGGTTGAAGACGACCGCGGGATCTTTGTACCTGCCCGTGTGGGAGTTAGCAAAGGCCTCGAGCGAGCTGATTTGCGTGCCATGTTCCTGCTCCTGTGTGAGAAGAAGAAAAGTAGCTACAATGGTAAGAAAGTATTGAGCTACTCCGGGGCGGGGGCGCCGCGCCGGGCGGGGCTGCCGGGCGGGGCGCCGCCGGGGCCGGGGCGCCGGGCGGGCGCCGCGCCGGGGCAGGGGCCGGGCCGCCCGCGGCCGGCAGCCGGGCAGGTCCGCCGCGCCGGGGGGCAGGGCAGCCCCGGGCCGGGGCGGGCGTCGGGGGTCGGGGGCGGGCGGGAGGCCGCGGCGGCGGACGGCGGCGGCGCGGGGTCGCCGGCGGGCGGGGAGGCCGGGCCGGCGGACGGGCGGACGCGGCACCCGGCGGCGGCGTGTAGCGGGCGAGTGCGAGTGTGTGGGTGTGTGTGTTAGAGTGTGAGGTGGGGAGCTGCTGGTCGGGTCGTTGTCTTATTTTTTTAAAAAAAAAAAATCTTTCCCGTGATGGATCCGGGAGGATCACGGGAAAGGATGGGTCTTTCCCGTGATCCTCCCGCATCCATCACGGGAAAGAGGGGATTTTGTTTTTTTAAATTTCCCACCGACGCCACCTGCGAGGCGGGTCCCACCGACCCTTTCCCCGTGAACCGCTCACGGGATATCTCTCGATTTCCCGTGAGCCCCCGGATCCATCACGGGAAAGAGGGGATTTTGTTTTTTTAAAATTTCCCACCGACGCCATCCGCGAGGCGGGTCCCACCGACCCTTTCCCGTGATGCGCTCACGGGATATCTCACGCCTTTCCCGTGAGCCGCTCACGGAAAGGGGTTTTTTTCGAAAATTAAATATATTACTCCCCCTCAAAAGTTTCTAACATATATATTTTCAAACTTTGATCAACATTACTTCAAAAATACCTTATCATATACACTCCCCATACGTAATTGATCCTTTCGCGAAAAAAATTACCATTATTTCATGTGGTTCTATCTCCTTTTTTTTCAAAATTGTATTTACTTCACTATAGCAAAAAATTATAATAATTACCAAAATAACACAAAAAATTTCGAAAGTAGACATGACACGATATCCGAGGTGCATTTGCATGTAGAAAAAGTTTCAGTAGCCAAACCACAACTTGACCGCCACATCGACATGAAATGATACGAGATCATTCTCAACAAACATGAACCTTCTACGTAGATGTTGGAGCCTGTGAACATCGTACGTGCCAACTTGTGCGAAACATTCCAAATTTTTTATCATAGCCTCGGCATAAGATATCATGACAGATTATCAAATTTCATGATTTTTTGCACATCGGTTTATTTTGTACAATTTTTAGACCACTCGAACAGGGATTAGAGTTGATGATTTCGTACTAAGATGTTTCAGATTTCATTATTTTTTAAAATGCAAGGCCTTACATTGTGTTGAGTATGAAGAATATAAATTTTCTACTAATTTGTTTCAAAAATTTCCCGCACTTGTAGTTCAAATTTGGCCTCATTTCATAAATTCCCATAAAAGAGAATAATTAACTAAATATATCAAATAAAGTCAATAATTAACCAAACTTTAATATTGAGTGCCATATGGTATGGAAGAAGTGTACAAAAAGTTTGGTGATGAAATTCCCAAAAAAAAAACGAAGATATCCCGTGAGCTTGGCGGTGCTGGCGGGAAAAGGGGTTATTTCCCGCGGCGTCTACTATTTGGCCCACGGGAAAAAAAGGGGATATCCCGTGAGCGACGGTGCTCTCACGGGATATCGACACGTAGGTGACGGAGGGGGGGGGGGCTCACGGTCGTTAGCTTTTCCGTGAGCCCCTTTCTCACGGGAAATTGGATGGTAATTTCCCGTGAGCTATGCCCTCACGGAAATACGTTTTCCGTGAACTCGATTCTTTCCCGTGAGCTATGCCTCACACGGAAATACGTTTTCCCGTGAACTGTTTCTTTCCCGTGATGGTTTCGTTTGGCTCACGGGATAGGTACTGATTTCCGTGTTTTGTTCCTCTTAGCTCACGGGAAAAACGGTTTACACACGGGATAGCGATGAAATCCGGTAGTGTTGCACCTGATAGAACACCAAAGAATTTACAGTGTTTTGTGGGTTTCACCCAGTAAAGATCTAATTCGTAGAATAGGAAGATAGCAAGCATAAAACAAACTTGAGGATGCAGAGCACTGTGAAAAATATAGTTAGCATCTCAGGAATGATTATCAAATTAAGCTATCATCTTGGGTACTAATTCTGTTCTCTAACAAAAGAAACTGGACAGACAGTTTAACGTTTAAGAACTGGTGCAGAGAAAAGGAGGCATAAAAGAGTAACATGTGATGTGATGAAAAATAGAAGATATGCATGATATTGAAGAAACAGATACCTCAAGGGCACATATGTCATCATCTGGTTAACCAGTGTTAGAAGTCCTGCATAACCAAATGAGGAAACAATCTCAAGATTTTGAAAATAGCCTCCACCAATCTTTGGAAATAATAACAAATAGCGAGAAAACATGTGGCTTCCTTAAGAGGCAAGTAGGAAAAAAAAAACATGGTATTGTGTTAGAGGAATAATAGTAGCCTATATTGATCAGAAGTTATCATTGTCCACAGTTTCACTTTCACATATGGAAACTTTTCTCAATAAAAATTCTTTGGAGAGATGTACGAACCATAATCTGTATGAGCCCCACTGGATTTGTCAAATAATGCATGGAACACAAAAGAAAAGCAGTGAGAGCAAGTAAACATAATTGCCAGGACAAACTACAAAAATAGCAATGGCTAACATTTACTGATTACCAGCCAGTATCAGTGCGCTGCTCTTCTGGAATATCTACTGGATAACCAATCAACCTTAACACCCAGAAAGGATCTCCAGCTGTTTCCCCTTCAAAAGCATCAATCGCCCCTCCCAAAGCCAAGGCTATACCTCGCATTATCTTTCTTGAAATATCTGTAACGAAAAATGGCTTAATAAATATTGTTGGTGATTAACAAAGATGAATGTTTAGAGAAGGCTGAGAAGTGGACCTCTACATAAGTCGATATAGTTTTCCAGCAGTACTTCAAAATTTGATGGGTATTCTGGCCTGTATGAAAGGCAAGTGATTAGTTACTTCAGTAGAAACAACATATCTTTTTATACCATAGGAGTGACATGAATTTAGTATACGCTTATAGGAAAATCATCTATTGATATTTGATAAAGCTATTGTTTCAGTACTACTCCATCTGACGAATGGTGAAGAAAATCTGCTTGACAGATGGAACGTAGTGTGTCAATGCTTTACTAAGTTACTAACTTAGTTCATCATACATTGGTATGTTTTTAAAAAAAATAAAAATAAAAATGTATGTTTAAACTTACTGTATATGTTCCTCTTTTAATTCACAAAACCAGACTAGACTTAAACACACTTTTCAAGAGATGCAGATGTTTACGGTGCTTCAAGATGTACCTTGAGAACAGAGATGTAGTTGGAATTTGGAAACATACCACCATAAGTTAGATCCTTCCATTGGTTTAGCGAGGTCTCCATATTTGCCAGGTCTAATAGGAGTATAGCACTGCCATATTTGTTCTCAGAGTTTAGCTCTGAACATCTCAAAGCACGACATGGAAACAAAGAGACAAAGTAAACTTACATCGATTGCTTCATGCATATCAGGCTTGCCCTTAGTAATATTCTCCCCTAATCTTTGATACCCTCTAAAAATAAATAGTCAGAAATTTCCCAAAGCCCAAAAAGTAGAGCCAGAATGTAACAGGACATGTTTAAGCAACCACACCTATATCCACTCTGAGGTGTCATCTTAATTTTTAATTTTTCCTCATACGGAAGCTGAAAGAATCTGCGGGTTACATTCCTGACTTCCCTCATCAGCGACTCGTCAATACCATGGCCTTTCTGTTAACATCATACATGCAGCATTCTCCTAGGTTAGCTTTTACAATAACAGGTTGTTTAAAGATTCAGCTTTTTTCACCGAACAAAAAAGAAAAGTCAACTGTACATATGCACCTATCGCCGGACAGGGTATGGTATGAACATCCCGTACTTTACAAGATCCTACTGAAGTAATCCAACACATACCTTAATGCTAGATATCCATTTTTATATCAGCCTACATAAACATGCTTTGCTGATATAATAATTTACTAAACATTTCAAACTGGGCTGTTTGCTATTACAGAGTTGACAAGTCACTGTTTCGGTTTTTTTTTTTTTTTTTTTTTTTTTTGACAGTAACTGTTTCCGGTCTTTGTTTCAGTGTTGAAGTACATCTGCATCGTGAGTGAAAATTAACCAACACCACCCAAGACCCCAACTGATGGGATTAGCTTAGAGGTTTCAAGTGGGTTTCAGAGTTAACGAGTGGTTACCACATAGAAGAATCCGGCCTCCTTGCAAGCATCGTCCAGCAACCGGACAACCTGCAGCAAATCCCTGTCGTTGGCCATGCTTGGATCATCAATCTTTTTCCACAAGCGGGCTGATATCTGGCAATGGTAGGAACAAACAAACACACTCGTTATTTATAAAATCGATAGCTGGAAGCACAAAGGGAGGGCGAAAGACAGAAGCTGCTGCATCTGCTGAAGTGAGCAGGAGTCAAGTATATGAATCAAATCCTTGAGGAGCCGCGTCCCTTCGCTTGCAGAAGCTACTAGCACTGCCAGCTGCGGCAGGAGGCGCGCAAGAATCGGGGGCCGCTGACTCTGAAGCCTGATGCCCCGCCGCATGGAACATTCAGTATCTCAGATTCTTGAGGATTAGGATGGGTGGTGGAAATGCAGGGAACGAAATTTGGGTGCCTCAGCGCAGGGCAGACCAGAATCTGATCCGGATATCCCGAATCTTGAATATTTGAAGGGAGAAATCGCATCCAGAGAGCAAATGGAATCAATTGAAGAATTAATTAAGTAATAACGCGTACCGATCAAGGGGATCGATTTGAAGTCGGAACCCATGGTGCGGATTGCAGAGAGGAAGAGAGAGATTTGGAGATAAGCGAGGACGCTGATCGTGGGAGCGAGCGGCGAGCCGTCGATGGCTGCCACTGGCACCCTCGGGCACGGTTTAGCAAGGAGTGGGAACAAAATTGCGTGACGGCTTGTTCACTAGCTCTATTTTGCCCCCATCATCAAATTATGTGGTGCGGTGTGACGCAGGAGTTGTTTGTTGCGTTCAACCTGTTTCGTCGCTGCCAAAAGCAGCACTGGAAACCGGCACGTTCAACAAACTGCACTCTCAGCTTCGAGCTCAATGACGTCAGATTGAATCGGACATGGAAAACATAGAAATGCGCTGGCCGTTATTTATGTGTTCTCAGAGTTTAAGGGGACGTTTGGTTCATGGCCCACAGACAGAGTGTCACGTTTAAAAAAAAATCGGTCTCGTTTAGTTTTCCTCAAAGTTTAAGTTTTTCACTCTCTTTCCATCACATCATTCTAGGTAAAAAAAATAACTAGTTGTACAGTTGGTTATAAATCACGAGACAAATCTTTTTGATCCTAGTTAGTCTATGATCGAGATAATATTTACCAAATACAAACGAAAGTGCTATAGGAGTTCGAATTCTAACATTTTGAATTTTGCGTGTAACTAAACAATGCCCTAGTCAGTTGTTTGGTTCTTCTTTAACCTTTGGCAGCCATAATTTTGCCATGTTGTTTAGTAATATAAATTACTGTGGTCCATTAAACCAATTTTTTTTTTAAAAAAGACTTTTTTGTCATAAAATCACATTTTATATACCCCTTGATATCAAAAAGCTCTTTGGACCCTGAGCTCGGCTTCATGACCTATTACGCTGAAGTAACATGTCTAGCTTTGTTTGGCGGGGGCTTTGCCCGTGTGGTCCCCTGTTAGAACCGAAACTCCTAGGCGAAGCCACGTTTTGTGGCTTCGGCTACTACCATCTGGCGCCAAAAGCGCTTTCGCGCAGGTACTACATTTGGTGTGGCTCTGATGCCTTCGATCATGGAGCCGTGGAAAAGCCATTGTAGGAGTCGCACCAAACGAGCCCTAAGCTCATCACTATCGACCGAGAACTTAGGCTATCTCCAACAGATGAGGCAAAAGCCAAATTTACATCCGGCCTGTGCTTTGCCTCCCAAAATCGGCCTCCAACAGATCATGCATTCAACAATTGCAAAATGCATGCGAGGAAAGATGGTGGGCAAATATGCGGCGTTCTCTTCCTGCGATGCATCCTTCGGGATGCCGTAGTGGTGGGCCGAGGAGGCAATGGAGGCGGCCAGCAAGGCCGGATCCCGCACTAGAGCCACCACGGATCCGCTGCGGGAGCGCGCCGCGGATCCGATGTGGTGGACGGGCGAGCGAGTTCGTGCGCGCGGCGCTCAAGGCCGACGTCTACGACGAGGCAAGACCGCAGCGGCCGGGGAGCGCGGCCGGCACGGGCGGGTGAGCCCGCGGGACGGTGGCAACAGCGGGGGAGGTGGTCGGAAGGCCCGCCACGCAGCGGCCGAAATGCGGCCTCGGCCGTCCTCTATCCGATCTCGGGGAAGAAGAAGGGCATCAACATAATTTTATTTCACTCTCGGGGTTTATGACGTAAAAGAATCGAGAGACAAGGTGTTTCTATATATGGGCTTAGTTGATTTCAAAAAAAGATTAGGGTCCTATATGAAAAAGTGTTCTCCATATGCATGCTACTCAGGCGGGCAGCTGTTGGAGAGGCCTGGGTTATGGGCTTCCGATCTTTTTATCAGGCGATACTCTAAAGCTGGGATGGGTCTCAAAATTATGCATGTCCCGTTGGAGATAACACCACTCCTTAGGACCCAAATTCCTATATGTCCATCTTCTCATAGTAAAAATGCAACCAAATTTTTAGGACGCGTCTAACGCCTGCACGTGCAGACGTTAGTGCTATAGTCTGCACACTCCATATTTAGTAAAAATAGCAATTAGTATATTTCTTTTTTTGGCAAGATGCATTTAACGATTGATTGCAGGAGGATTTTTTCCCGCCCTCGCAGGTTGGCCGGCCCAGACCTAGTTCTGAGACGCAGATTAGCAAAAACAAAGCAAAACTTTTCTTAATCCACACACCGGCAGCGCCACAGCCTTCCATGGACAGCTCACAGCAACTCCCCAGGCAAGCGTAGAAGCCAACAAAAAAATACAAGTATTTTTTTTTACAACAAACTCTTTATATATATATATATATATGAAGAGCAGCATTACATAATCACCCCGGGTGAAAATACAAGTTAAGTCCCATAGGACACGTACACAAACATCCTCCACATACACAAACACGTGTTGCATAGAGGCAGAGGAAGGAAGAGACGTGTCGCCGCGATGAACGTGGGCGGACGCCGCCAACGCGAAGCGCCGGTGAGAACGCCGCCGTTGACGACGTTGAAAACGTGTCGGGCGGAAGGCCTCCCGCTTCGAGAGCTGAGGTTGAGGATGTAACACCGGTTTTAAGAACAAAACCAGATGAAGCCATATGTGAGCCCTGGAAGTCAAATCTCACATATAGTTTTACAAATGAATGGTAATCAATTCACAATGTTTAAAATATAACGAATGTAATATTAAAGCAAATAACCTTAGCTAGCGCACAGCGGAAAGACTCTCTGTTCTTCCGATGTAGGCACCACAGGGACCGACCGATTGGTTGATCACAAGCCTAACTTCTTCCCCGAGGTGTGGGGAATAGCAAGAGTGAGTCCATGTCGAACTCCGCAAATATAGCTAGGCAATATCTACCCAAAAACCCATGATCATTATAACATAAATAATGAATAGCATGAAGCAATAAATCATGAACAATTTAATAAGCATGTATAGCCAACATTTATAACATAAACAACATCATCAATAAAAAGTAAATCCTTCCCTCGGTTTTCCGGGCCGTTCATAACCGCGAACACGGCCGATATATCGGTTTTTAACTCTCGCTGCAGAGGTGTACACTTTCACTACGGGTCATGGTTTCCACCAAAGTAGGTTCATGACTCCCCAAACAAATGAAAACCATATAAAGTCGTTCAAAGGCCCTCCTAAAAAAATATTAAGTGGCCAACAGAGCTACAACCCCGTTTCTCCCAATTACGGCAAACCATCAACAAAGATAGGCAAAACCCTTGAACAGCTAGAGCCGAGCCACGTAGCCCCCATAGTTGTACGGTATATCCCAGATTTTGCCAAAGGATAAGTCCTTATGGAGAGCTAAGAGCATCATAAACAAAACATAGCTCTTTAAGCCCTATGAACCATATTATCAACAATTCATATTTAACGTTCAGTGCATAAACGTTAAGCAAGTCATAAGATCATGGTTTAAAGCTAGCATATCCCAAAACTATACTTGCCTTAAATATAGATCCTTTCTTCAAGTCCAATGCTTTCCCAAAAACACCTTCTTCATCAACTTCTTATAGATCACGGTCTTCTTCGAGATCAACAACATAAAAGCTCATCGATCTACTCGATTCCAATCAAAGAACACACAAACACATGGATCCAATCATGCATGGCAAACAAGACTACCATTAGAACAGTACACCAACAGTAGAAAAACAGTTTGAAAATCCCTTAAAACTATTCTACTCGTCACTACGATCACATCGATATAAAGATCACAAAAATCGAGCTAAAACGGTGTAGATATGAATTTTACAAGCTTACTAGTAATAAAATAATAAACTAATAATAAACCGAAATTTGAAAGTTCAAAAAACCTGACTAACAGTGATACTAACATGTAGATTACGAAAATACGAATCTAACGAATCTTGAATGACTCAAATCGGATTTAAATTGACAAAGTTATGAGGATTTGAAACTGGATGGCAAAACATGACCGGTGGCAGTTTGGTAAATACATGAAACTTGATTTTCGAAATAAAATAATTAAATCTAATTTTGAAAGCTGGATGGACTACGAGACAGATATATTGGAGGAGTTCAAGGTTTCATTAGCAAAATTTCGATGAAGGGATATGTTTTAATCTAGACTTGAACAATCGATGGCTTGGGTGTGTATGTGTATTTCCCTTTGTATTGCTAGATTTATTTTTGTAAAGAAAACGGCAAGAAAAACCTATGTGAGGTCATCATGATGTTAGCAAGCTAAGCAATCGGATGAGCTAGAGCACGTAGAGCATGCACAGCGCTATCATTGTGCCAATGGCCGGCGATGGAGCTTCATAATCGAGAGTTTGCTGAAACAAGATACATATATGCATGTCTCGGTGTATTCACGGAGGAACACAAAGTAGATAGAGGTGATGAGGAGAGCTCACGATTTCTCAACGACGACGATGAAGGCACCGCAAAGCTGTGCAGTTCGGTTGGTTTCATGGACTGCTGCTTCCTTCGATGACGGCAGCTTGGCGAGGCGGATGAACTCGATGGGGTCAAAGCTGCAGTGCAACGATGAAACCGTGGCGGCAGCTAGGGTTTTGCGGTGGCAGCGAAGTTCGAGCTGTGGCGGCGCTGCGTGTGGATTCGGACGGGCGAGGCGGCGCGCTGCTCGCGGCTATTTATGGGGCAGGGTTGCTTGGGAGACACGCAGAGACGAGGGGAGTCGGGTTCGAGGCGGACTCGGTGGAGGCCCTCATTCTAGTGTCCGACTCAAACACGAACTGGATTCCTGTGCTGGGTCGGCCTGGGTGCTGCTGCATAGGCCAAAGATGTTCGAGAGATGGAAAGCGAGGAGATTGAGAGGGATACGGACGTTTGGATGAAAGGAAGGAAAGCAGCAGCTTGGTTTCCATAGTGACCAAGATTACTATGGCTGACGCTGCACAACGGGTCTCAGCTGGCTGTGAAACAGAGGGAGGAAGGGAGCACCAGCTTGGTCCTGCACAAGATCGAGGAGATGTGCTGGACTGTAAGGAAACAGCCCTTCGGCTGAGAATCGAGAGAGAAAATAATTCTTTTTTATTTTATTTTCAAAACATTTCCAAAAGTCCTTTCAAATAGCATTTTCAACAAATTGAAATCCTTTTCTGTTTCAAGAAAATACAGTCATCACAAAAATGAATATGCACCAGCATGTATGCACAATCAAGGTTGCTAAACCCTATGATAAATTTTAATTTGACAAAAATATTTAGTTTCCTATATTTCGTGAGCACAAAAATACATAAATAAATCATTTTATTCTATTTTCAAAAGAGGTAAAATTTGGGGTGTTATAAATCTACCCCCTTTAAAGAAAATCTCGTCCCGAGATTTGGAAGTTGATGATAGTAGAGATAACATTACTCCCGTCTTCGTCCTTCACTTCTTCGAGTAGTCCCATCTTCTTGGTAAAGATTCCTCTTATTTTGCATGCCTATTAATCTTTGTCCGAATAACATACTTGCTTATTCCAAATCTTTGGCAGGCAGTCAACATAACTCTTGTCTAACTCCAAACCAAATCTCTGTTAACTTTCAACTATTAGACCACTTCTCTAGAGCTAACTTACTCTTCACACCCACTCTGCCACTCTGTTTATACTTCTCATAGAGAGCAACCAAGATTGGGCAAGACAATTTTTTTTTTTTATCCCCATTGATTCCAAACTACACCACAATAACTCTGGACATGTCCACCTCTATGTCTTCTTAGTCCATAATCGTGAATCTTCTACTTCCTATATCCACCTTCCAACGAAACCTTCTTACTCTCTTGGTCCAAAGTAGGTTATGTTACCAAGTTCAAACCATTAGTGACTACATTTTAGGTTATAATGCTCAATCCTTAAACAGGATCTTAGTCCTTTCCATTGTTGCTTCTGATTAACCTTTGGGATTTAGTTTTGTTGCAAAGCGAGCTTCCTTAGTCATCAACTTTATGCTATTAATATCACTACTCAAGCTCCACACACAAGTTGATCCTCGTGTCACATGGACCTTCTTAGCATAACTATCTTTTACTAAGATATCCAAAACATAATGTCACATGCTCCAAACCAACTTAGTGAAGAAGTCCTTTGTGAACCCTTTAACCCAAAGTAGACTATTCATCCAACTTCAAACCATTAGTTGCTCAAGACTTGAATCTAAACTTTTAGCCCGAGTAGATTTTTTTTTTTAAGCTTATGGTGTCATCCAAATCTTCTTAGCATAACTCTTCTTTGCTAAGGGCATAAAGCAATGACTTTTACAACTCTAGACGGTAGATCCTTTTTCAAGATATCACTCTTGCATACTTAGGCGACTTCAACTCAACATGCCACTCTTGAGTTCTCCATGCAAATCTCACTCACCAGGTTCCTATCCTAATTCATCATAGAACTAATTATAGAGAAGTTCAACATTATGTTCCTATGTCTTCAATGCGAACTTGTCTTGAATTGATAGTTGACCTCCAAAGCGATGTGATAGCTTGAAACAAACCCAATCATGATGAACACACAAGCTTCCTATAGATGGCCCAACAATCATCAATCTTTGAATGACGGATGTCTACGCTTGTTGTTGACTTTTGATCCTTGAGATAGCCAATGCTTCAGAGTGATGAACTAGAATGAATGAAACCTCCATCTTGCAATATATTCAACGTGTGGCTACCCCCCTTAAGAAAAGTTTTACTAGGGGGACCAGAAAGGGGTAGATTAAATGTTCTCCTATGTGAGTTAATCCATATCTTAATGACCTTTTGATATCCAAAACTCAGATGCATAGGCAAAGAACAAGTGTTCTGAAATTTCCTCGCGAGTAGAAAAATAGCAGTGCAGTAAAACGTCAATAATTTGAGTTCTGTTAATCCAAGAAAGTCGTGCTTTACACCGTTGGAAAGCTTATGAAATTCTCTACAACTTCCTTTTAGAACTCTTTTCCAGATTAAGCACTTAAGTTGGTCGAAAACAGCACACAACCGAATCTGTTCCAGATTTCTGACAGCGCAGTTGCATCATCTTATGATTTTCATAACTCTCAAACCAGACAGGATATGAAGGTGTTTCTTGCGCTCCGATAAAGATATGGAAGTCTACTTTTGTCCAGATTTATTCCATGATTTTTGATGGTCCAAGGAGAGAGGTATAAACCAAGGAAGACAGATTACTCCAAAAAGAAGGGCATGGCAGATACAAGAAAACCAACCCGACTATTTATTACACTAAATCCTTAAACCTTAAGCCTATGAACTAATGAAATTGTGGATAAACCAACAAGATCATACCACTCAATACAAAGATCCAAGACAAACATATGCATAATAACAATTCAACAAAGCAATAGAGATGCACAAATCAAACAATGACTCAACTTTCGCTACTAACGTTTTGTTGCATAAGGGGGCATAAATTCCTACTTAAACATGGTGTGATTGTAGCGACATCCAGGGTAACACCTTTTGCATGTGGATGGCAGGACACGTCCTCCACTTCATTGATCCTTGGTAGTCCAACATGACTTTTCCACTCATCAATCTCATCAAGAGCTTCCTCATGATGTTCCTTACTTCTGCCAAGCTCTAGTTGACTATCTTCCAACTTCTGATGGAGGACTTGGATTGTTACGGCCATCTCTTTTATTTGTTCACCTTGCTCTCTACTAGGATTATCCATAACTCAAAGCGAAATACTCGATAGAAGTCTAGAGAATCGCCGCTTGTCATCCTTCATCTCTTCATAGTGTTTCCCGGGATATCCCTCCTTGTGATGTGTGCTTCTATGCTCCAGGTGACTCTTAAACTTAGGATGCGTCCATGTAATGCATCTTTACTCCACTTAAGCATGTTGATCTGGGTACCGGTCTTGCAATATGTGCACCAACCGAGGTTGAAAGAATACAAAGGCGTCCAATTCTAACTAAGGCTTGCGCCCTACATCCAACACGGAGTCGATACCAATTTGTAACACCGGTTTTAAGAACAAAAACCAGATGAAGCCATATGTGAGCCCCGAAGTCAAATCTCACATATAGTTTTACAAATGAATGGTAATCAATTCACAATGCTTAAAATATAACGAATGTAATATTAAAGCAAATAACCTTAGCTAGCAGACAAGCGGAAAGACTCTCTGTTCTTCGATGTAGGCACCACGAGGGACCGACCGACTGGTTGATCACAAGCCTAACTTCTTCCCGAGGTGTGGGGAATAGCAAGAGTGAGTCCATGTCGAACTCCGCAAATATAGCTAGGCAATATCTACCCAAAAACCCATGATCATTATAACATAAATAATGAATAGCATGAAGCAATAAATCATGAACAATTTAATAAGCATGTATAGCCAACAGTTATAACATAAACAACATCATCAATAAAAAGTAAATCCTTCCCTCGGTTTTCCAGGCCGTTCATAACCGCGAACACGGCTGATATATCAGTTTTTAACTCTGCGCAGAGGTGTACACTTTCACTACGGGTCATGGTTTCCACCAAAGTAGGTTCATGACTCCCCAAACAAATGAAAACCATATAAAGTCGTTCAAAGGCCCTCCTAAAAATATTAAGTGGCCAACAGAGCTACAACCCCGTTTCTCCCAATTCGGCAAACCATCAACAAAGATAGGCAAAACCCTTGAACAGCTAGAGCCGAGCCACGTAGCCCCCATAGTTGTACGGTATATCCTAGATTTTGCCAAAGGATAAGTCCTTATGGAGAGCTAAGAGCATCATAAACAAAACATAGCTCTTTCGCCCTATGAATCATGTTATCAACAATTCATATTTAACGTTCAGTGCATAAACATTAAGCAAGTCATAAGATCATGGTTTAAAGCTAGCATATCCCAAAACTATACTTGCCTTAAATATAGATCCTTTCTTCAAGTCCAATGCTTTCCCAAAAACACCTTCATCATCAACTTCTTATAGATCACGGCCTTCTTCGAGATCAACAACATAAAGCTCACCGATCTACTCGATTCCAATCAGCAACACACAAACACATGGATCCAATCATGCAAGGCAAACAAGACTACCATTAGAATAGTACACCAACAGTAAAAACAGTTTGAAAATCCCTTAAAACTATTCTACTCGTCACTACGATCACATCGATATAAAGATCACAAAAATCGAGCTAAAAACAGTGTAGATATGAATTTTACAAGCTTACTAGTAATAAAATAATAAACTAATAATAAACCGAAATTTGAAAGTTCAAAAACCTGACTAACAGTGATACTAACATGTAGATTACGAAAATACGAATCTAACGAATCTTGAATGACTCAAATCGGATTTAAATTGACAAAGTTATGAGGATTTGAAACTGGATGGCAAAACATGACCGGTGGCAGTTTGGTAAATACATGAAACTTGATTTTCGAAATAAAATAATTAAATCTAATTTTGAAAGCTGGATGGACTACGAGACAGATATATTGGAGGAGTTCAAGGTTTCGTTAGCAAAATTTCGATGAAGGGATATGTTTTAATCTAGACTTGAACAATCGATGGCTTGGGTGTGTATGTGTATTTCCCTTGTATTGCTAGATTTATTTTTGTAAAGAAAAACGGCAAGAAAAACCTATGTGAGGTCATCATGATGTTAGCAAGCTAAGCAATCGGATGAGCTAGAGCACGTAGAGCATGCACAGCGCTATCATTGTGCCAATGGCCGGCGATGGAGCTTCATAATCGAGAGTTTGCTGAAACAAGATACATGCATGTCTCGGTGTATTCACGGAGGAACACAAAGTAGATAGAGGTGATGAGGAGAGCTCACGATTTCTCAACGACGACGATGAAGGCACCGCAAAGCTGTGCAGTTCGGTTGGTTCATGGACTGCTGCTTCCTTCGATGACCGGCAGCTTGGCGAGGCGGATGAACTCGATGGGTCAAAGCTGCAGTGCAACGATGAAACCGTGGCGGCAGCTAGGGTTTTGCGGTGGCAGCGAGTTCGAGCTGTGGCGGCGCTGCGTGTGGATTCGACGGGCGAGGCGGCGGCGCTGCTCGCGGCTATTTATGGGGCAGGGTTGCTTGGGAGACACGCAGAGACGAGGGGAGTCGGGTTCGAGGCGGACTCGGTGGAGGCCCTCATTCTAGTGTCCGACTCAAACACGAACTGGATTCCTGTGCTGGGTCGGCCTGGGTGCTGCTGCATAGGCCAAAGATGTTCGAGAGATGGAAAGCGAGGAGATTGAGAGGGATACGGACGTTTGGATGAAAGGAAGGAAAGCAGCAGCTTGGTTTCCATAGTGACCAAGATTACTATGGCTGACGCTGCACAACGGGTCTCAGCTGGCAGTGAAACAGAGGGAGGAAGGGAGCACCAGCTTGGTCCTGCACAAGATCGAGGAGATGTGCTGGACTGCAAAGGAAACAGCCCTTCGGCTGAGAATCGAGAGAGAAAATAATTCTTTTATTTTATTTTCAAAACATTTCCAAAAGTCCTTTCAAATAGCATTTTCAACAAATTGAAATCCTTTTCTGTTTCAAGAAAATACAGTCATCACAAAATGAATATGCACCAGCATGTATGCACAATCAAGGTTGCTAAACCCTTTGATAAATTTTAATTTGACAAAAATATTTAGTTTCCTATATTTCATGAGCACAAAAATACATAAATAAATCATTTTATTCTATTTTCAAAAGAGGTAAAATTTGGGGTGTTACAGAGGAGGGGTCTCCGAGGCCAGCATCGACGTACATCTCCAGCCGAGGTGGATGTTGATGGACCGAAGCGCCGGAGGGTGGAAAGGTGGCTCGAGGGATCCCCATGGTGGCCAGCAACGAACTCCGGGGGCGCGGGCGCAGCGGACATCGAGGACGCGGTGGACAACTTGCCCGATCGATGCATTTCTTTGCTGCTCAGAGGTGGATGGCGGAGGTGGAGATGGAGATTGAGTGGTGGGGGATGGCGAATCCCGCTGCGGCGGCGGATGGAATGGGGGAGAGATTCGCCCGAGATGTAGGAGAGGGAGGATTTATTTTATTACCTCGAATCTCAGAGTCGTTGATGACGCCGGCGAGGAGGCCACCAAGGAGAACCACGGTGACCCAGGAACCGACGACGGCAGCGACGAGGAGACGGGACGACACCATGACGGCCGAGCACAAAGGCGTAAAGGACTATCTACTAACCTAACACTACAGACGAGCGGGGCGGGGCCCCTCTCCCAACCCGCTGCGCTTGCGGCCGCCGGAGACGTGGGGAGGGGGCCCGAGAGAAACTAAAAATACAAGTATGAAGGAGCATATTTGCCTACTCCAAAAAGTACTAGCATGTATCCGTTCACATAAAAAAACACTTGTTCAAGCTGATTGGTTGTTTGGTCTGGAATCCCATAAAAAACACACTTGCATCTGCAGTTCCCTCAAGATCCATAGCAGTGAAGAATTGACACCCCCGTAACAAACAAAATGGGCTAAACCAAGATTTACCAGCATCTTGCTTCTCTGTACATGTCCTGCATGTTTAAGAAACTGTTACCATTTGACAAATTTGTTCTTAAGAAAAAAAAAGAGATTTAAGAAGCATGGGGAATGAAAAAACATTTATTGCATGTCTATTATTACCTATTAAAAATCATTTTATTGCCTAAACAAGTATATAGTTTTGTCTATAGCCATATTTATAACCAGCCACACTACCGTGGCAGATCTTTTGAATTAGGAAGGGTCGTTTAAATGACGGATGTACCTAGTCATGTACTGATGTGCCTAGGCCCCATTTTGAGCTTGACAACCAAGCCACCTTTTGTTTTTCTGTATGAAAACATCACATTTTCTAAGCCTTACAGTTGTTGAAGAAGAAGAATCAAGCATGAATTTCCTAATGATGCATTCTAGTACAAGAAAATGGCCAATGAGTGAAAACACAAGAAAAGTATGAAAAAACTAGAACTTAAAATATGCTTAGCTAACATGAATAATTTGCTTGTTGATTTAGTCTAAGTTGCCTACATGAAAGTAATGAAGTACGCTTTAGCTAATAGAAATTCCTCTAGTGCCCCTTTTCTCAATTGGTAACTATTACAAACTATACTTAATTAAGCTCTGCATTCCCATCTCACTAGTCAGTCACTGAGCATAAAAAATTCTGGTACACGACCACGAGAGGTAGCAAGTAATAATACTGCTTAATAATATGATGCTTCGGGATTACAAATAGCGGAACAGAGGAGTGCAGTTGTCCTAGAGGGGACTACTTGAAGCTCAAATACTGCTTAACTCACAAACATTTAGTTAAATTTAGAAAAGCAAGAACAATGCATATGAAAAAATAAGAAAAGAAATCTCTGTTTATTTCAAACTAGTTTCTACATACACAGACACACTAATAAGTTGACTGACCAATAATATTAAATTGCTCACTAGATTATTGACTAGCCGCAGCCAGTAGAGATGGCAGATTGGGTGGACATACCTTAGGGACGCTAAAGATGAAGAAGCAGCGTGTTGCGGTCCTCCAGCCATTTCCTAACACAAAGCAACACCTTAAAACAAGATTGGATGAATGGTTCAGCTCATTTAACATAAATATAGGTAATTCAATAATTTCAGAAAAACAATTCAATAATTTTAGAAAGGAAATTCAACAAATTCAGAAAAGCAGTTCAGTAATTTAAGTTCAATACAAAATTCACTACAGGCTGTCATTCAGAATACATGCTTACAAACCCCAATGATTGGACTAATATATGGAAATAATCGCTGCACTATGCTCAGCTTAAAAACTAGACACAAAAAAATATATATATATACAACAGCAGAAACTGATCGGTGACAGATAAGATCACACAACGTTGACAGAATTCAGATAGGATTACTTTATAATTTAGACAAAGTGAACCTTAAAACTTTAGACAAGTGCACATTCTCACAGTATAGTTCTCAGTGTAGCTAAGATAACATACTGAAACCTAAGTGAAACTAAAACTGAAACCTGAAACTTAACTGACTGAAATATGCTGAAACTAAGACTTGCACAAAAATAATTAGTTCATGAGATAGACCATGACCAGACGAGACTCCCATAGTCAATTCATGTCAATCTAGTGGACATGCAGGTGTGAAAAAGCAATGATTCCTGTACTGCTACAAGCTGAATTTCACCGAGAAACGCTACAGAATTCTCAGCCAAAGAATGCATATTATGCACAGTGCAACCAAAATCTGACCGAATTTAGTATTTCTCCCATGCTAGTATATCCCAGAATCTGACCGAATTTAGTATTTCTCCCATGCTAATATCCCAGGATTGAGCTCCCGAAAAAAGAAGATTCAGACAACAGCACCACATTAGTACTTTGCCTAATTCATAGAAGATTATTGCTTATATTAGATCATATAATTGCCTATGTACAGCAACATTATTGCCTAGTGTAACGATAGGGTTAGGGATTCCAAGTGTTCAACCAAAAACCAGGTTTTTGAATGCTCGTGAGCTTGTCTCATAATTACATTAATGGTCTGGTTAAGTAGTTCATACATTGGGGTCCGAGCGATAGCTCGGTTGGTGGGCCTCCCAGGAGCGGAAGCCACCGATCCCGGTTCGAGCGCTGCTCGTCCCGGGATTTTCCCACCCGAACAGTAGTTCCCTTGTCACCCTGGATTATTTCCGGGCCTGCCTCTCTTCGCGTGGTAACGTTCAACGAATATTGCGACGATCTTCGTTGCCCCTCGAAGGACGCGAACTTCCATGTCTGTGTGTAGCTGTAGGTCTGGTTGTACACAAGTGGTGTGCGTGTGGTGTGCGTGTGTGTAGGTGTGCGTGTGTCTGTGTATGAACAGATACTACAACTGTACTCAGATGAGAGGCAAAAAAAAAAAAAAAAAAAAAAAGTAGTTCATACATTGATACAGTTAGAAATAAGAACAAAAAAGAATAGTACATGTAGGCAGGCTTGCTGTAGCAGCAGCCGCAACGCTTGCTGCAGAAAAAAAAAAGCAGTTCCGCTGGTTTGGATAAGTAGTTCATGCAGTCTATGCATATATGCTTAGTGATCTTGGAGACTTTTTTGACATGTTCAGTGACTCTACAAAGGTTTTTCCGAAACATCAGACTTCCAAAGCATGCAAATGGGCTTATTTAAATATTTCAGAAATCATTGGCAGTCTAGCAAACAAGCAGCAAAATGACAATGTCAAATCCATTACGCAACAGTAAACACAGAAGAGAAATTATACTGTTAGAGGGGGGGCCGAATCCTGAAGGTAGTCAATAACATGTACTGAAGAGAAACGTTAAACAGAAAAAAAAAATTGGCTGATGCGATGAGATACAAATACACTTGCACTGCACAGAGTCAGGAAAAATTTTAGGATTCCAGTATCTGGATAAGATGACAACAGTGGTTGATTGTGTGTTTCTTGACCTTTTGAGTGATGTGTCTGATGCTACGGTTGACAACAGTGGTTGATTGTGTGTTTCTTGACCTTTTGAGTGATGTGTCTGATGCTACGGTTTCAATTTAAAAGAAAGAAAACGGTTTCAGAAAGAATACTAAAAATAATTGTGTGGATGCCAAATGAGGCATGCAACTACCACAGAACACTTGTATTCGTTGAGCCTCTTTACAGGCGTAGGTACCATAGTTTGAAATGCTAACAAGGCGCCATTTTGATCATAATCTATAATACTAAATAGCAACCACTGGACCTTGATAACTAAGAAGCATCCAAGACAAAAACATAGCTAATTTTAGTAGCATCAGGCTAGATACACGCATAATCACAAGCACATATAAAGGACTATGTACACGCATCACATTACAACAAACTGCATGTGAATCGATAATTAGCTACATCATTTTACCTGGATCCTTCATGAGCTGCGTGATCACACCAGCATCCACTTCCACACAGCGGGAATCCATCGCCAACATCCGACTCCAGCCACTCCCTGGGGCTGCCCCCCTTTCTCCTCTCCCACACCACCGGCACTCTTCTTCCCCTTCCCGAACTTTAATCTTGAAGAAATCCATCAGCACAGAGTTGCCAGAGGCCTAAACGAGGGCCAGGAGCGTGGCCACGCCGCCCGCCTTTCACGGCCGCCGGGTCGGGACCCCATGAACGCGTGTGGGTGGCCAGCTGCATCAGCGGGGAGGATACGGGCCCGCCGTTCCCGCCTTCCCCTGGTGGTCGTGCCGCGGTCGCGAACAAGCTGCACCTCTGCAGCAGGTCTATGCTCGTGGCTCCCGCCGAGCCACGGCCGCCCCGGGCGCCTTCGCCCGGGCCGGCTAGCGCCGCCGCCATGGCCGCCCCCGCCCGGATCGATGCCGGAGTCGGCACCGGCATGCGTGCCGGGCGCGGATAGGGGCCGTGGGCAAGGGGGCGAGCCCGACGGTGGAGGTGGCGAGATCCGCCCAAAGTCCGACAAGGAGAAGGGTCGCCGCTGGTCGGGAAGGGTCGGGGACCGCCACGTCTTTGCCGTGGCACTCCGGTGGTGCTATGTGGGAGCCCGCCGCCACAACCATCGGGGGGAGGACGGCAAAGTGTGGCCGATTTGGAAGGAGGAAAGAGAGAGGGCGTGTAATCGGGGAGATATAACTTTTAGCACTATAGCGGATGTGCACTCTTCAAAAGCACTTTAGTGGTTGGCACTAATTTTTTAGCACCCTTCAACTACAAAGCTATACATTTTTAGCACTTTTGCCTATGTGGCAAGCCACCTCAGCCCTCCACGCTGGTTCTGGGATGCCAAATGACTTGAGTGCCCCTGCCCTAAACGTCCATATCCCGGTTTCGTTTGGCTCGTTAAAAAAAACTTTGCATCTGGACCCCTATACTATTCTGAAATTCACTAAGCCTCAATCAAAAAATCTCTCTCCGGTACTTTTACCTAAGTAACCCCGAGAGAGAAATCAAATTGCGCCGTGGCTGGCACGCTTCGCGCCCGCTCCCATCCTCTTCTTCGGCGCATGGGGTCCGCCTCGTCGTGCTAATGACGGAACCTAGCCAATTGCGCCGGTCCGACCTCCATCCCGCCGAACGGGTGCGCCCGGCGCGTGCTCGCCCGCCGCTGCCAGACACGCGGCTCGGCCGCCTCTTGTCAAACCGCCACCCGCCTACCCCCAAGCGAAGGTCCGCCTTTGACATCACGGAGCCCGTGCTCGCCGCTTGACCGCCCGTCGCCCGGAGTCGACGGATCCGCCGCCGAGCTCCTCCGCCACCGACGCCATGGCAGCCGGTGAGATCCTGCCGGTGTGCCTCCGCGCCAACCAAGGGGCACCATCGGGTGCGCCTCGAGGAGCTGAGCACAGCCATGCCACCCCCTTCACCGGAAACCTCACCGCAGCCCGAGGAGACGTGACGATTTTGTTTTTTTTTTACACGGCAAACCACGGGGGCATTGCCCGTCTTTTGGCAAGCAGGAACCAGCGTGGAGGGCTGAGGTGGCTTGCCATGTAGGCAAAAATGCTAAAAAATGTATAGCTTTGCAGTTGGAGGGTGCTAAAAATTAGTGGCAACCACTAAAGTGCTTTTCGGAGAGTGCACATCCGCTATAGTGCTAAAAAGTTATATCTCCCGTGCACTGGGGAGGAATGAGTGGATGAGGTGCGTCGGTTAAAATGCCAGAAGGAAGCCCGCTCCTGGATGAAGGAGGATTGTAAATCGACAGCCCACGAGTATCCAGTCCGAAAGACAAACGGATGCACACACAGAAATAAGACAATACCCAAATTTTATATATGTGACCATCTCATAGTAAAATTTTTAGGATGTAAGTCAAGTTAACTTAGAGCAGGGTTAAACTCAAAAAGGCGATGCCACAATTCACAGCGGCCTCGGCGTCATGAATCGTGATGCCAAGCTCTAGTCACGTTTAATGTTACTCCCTCCGTCCCAGAATATGTGTCGTTTTAGCTACAGTATGTCGTTTTAGCTACAGTATAGTGTCCCCAAAATGTGTGTCGTTCCCTACTGCAGGCGCCGTAGGTGGTAGCTGTATGCCTGTACCACACCACTCACTGTCGGCACTTCTCGTCCACTCGTTGGAGGCCTTGTTCTCATCCACTTCTCTCTCTATTCTCTTGGCATGGCCTCGCATGGCGTTGCCTTTCTTCGCGTTGGGGAGAAACCACCGGTTTCTTGGTAAGCGCGCTGCCCGCCGGGCGCCGCCGCGATGCGCGTTTTCACCGGCTTGTCCCGCCGCGCCGCCCGATGCCGCACTAAACTGCGCGCCGCCGCCGGAAGCCTCTCGCCGCGGAAGCGGCATTTGCCCCACCGTCCATGGGCCATGGCTCGAAGCGACACGCAAACACGCGGGCGCCGCGACACGCCGTGGTGCGCTTCGCCCGGCGTTGCCGAACTCGCCCCCGCCGCCCACGCTCGCCCACTCCGCCATGTTCGGGTTTTCGCCGCGGTCGCTTGGCGTGAGCCGTCGCGTGCTTTCGCCGCTCGCCCGCCGCGTCCGCGCTTCGATGCACCGGGCCCATTTCGCCCACGCCGAATCCCGATCGACGGTCACCGACCGCCGCACGCCGCGGACGGAGTCGCACGCCGCCGCTGCGGGAGCGTGCACGCCATGGCCATCGGGCCGAGGGTCATGGCCACCGTGACCGGCTTCGCCCCTCCCCATGGCCGGAGCTCGAAGCGATCTCGACGCCTACCATGTCTCGCGGCTCGGCCGAAGCTTCGCCATCACCCCCTCCGTCCGCTGGGCGGCTCGCTCTACACGACGGGCGAAGCACCCGGCGACGTGCCGCAAGGGGCCTGCGCCTGCGGCGCGCGGGCGAAGCGCCGCCGCTGCAAGGCTGCGCAGTTACCGTGGACGAGACCACCGCTCTTCAAGACAGACCGCCGCGGGCGAAGCGCCGCCGCTTCGCCGCGACGCGCCGCAGCGCGCCAGGCGAAGCGCCCGTTTCGCCACCACCACGGGCGATCTTCAGCGGGCGGCGGCGACGGGCGACACCAAACGCGGCGTAACGCCAGCGCTGGGGCCACGGAACGGGAGCCCGACGGGCGCCGGATGGCAATCCCGCCTCAGCCGTAGCGGCGGCAGCCGCGCGCCGCGCACCTCCGCCTCCCGGGCGCGGGTGGTTGGACGCCATCATCAAACGACTAGTACTAGTGCGCGCTAGACCGCCGCTCGTCCGGTAGCGCGTTTGGAGCCCAAAATTTGGGGCAAAAATTTGGACGGATGGGACATGCATGTCACATCGTATACTGTAGCACGTTTCGTTTGTTAGTGGTAAATATTATCCTACCATGGCGTAACTAGGTTCAAAAGAATCGCCTCAGAGCGCATATCTAAACCGTGTAATTAGTTTATTTTTTTACCTACATTTCGCACTTCGGACATGCTTTTTGGGTGCATTTAATGTTTCGATGTGATGGGATGTGATGGGAGTACAGGAAATTTTAGAGGGAATCTTTGGGCTCTAAACACAGCCCAGAGCGCATTGTTTTTTTCCCGAGGTCGCCGTCATGTGTACTCCTCTCGTCCTAAATGTTTGTCTCTAGAGAAACGTGTTTCCCTCACAAACACACTTCTCTAGAGACAAACAAAAAGGGATGGAGGAGTACTATGCCTGTTTCCTAGAGGTATCAGGGTCATTTAGAACTTGCCTTGTTCACCGTGCCTGCGTGCCGGCGACACATAAACCGGGACATGTGGAGTACTCCTATACATCGCCAACCACGCCGGGTTCGATCTCTAACCTCGATACCGCCACCATGGTGTCCCCTCCAGTGTGGCACATGCATGGTCGACACCATCGTACTCACGGAGTCGCCGCTCTACCCTCCCTCGATAGGGATGTACATGGGATGTGAGGAATAGGGATGTAAAATATATCCTAGAAAGATTTTGTTTTTTGAGAATTACACAAGACAACGCAGACGCCACAACACGCACGCACACTCACCCCTTTGAACACACGCACGCAAACCCTACCCCTATGAGCACCTCCGGAAGGACTGGGCACCCGCAGATCTGGAGATTCTCGGTCACTATAGGCGCCTCGTCGTTGACGGAACGCCGCTACCACTTAATGCATAACGCCGGTAAATCCCGGGAAAATCCCAAGAAAAGGTGCGAGCACCGGGATTTGAACCCCGATGGGTAGCGCCCCCTTGGGACCGCCCTACCATTGGACTACAAGTCAATTCGCAAAGGGATGCAATATTTGAAATATATACTCCATCCGTTTTAAACGTCGACGCCGTCGTAGCATTCAACCAGCTATAAGCTAGATTCAGAATTTAGACATAACTTGAGTACAGATACATGTACACCTGCTAGTGGGGTTGAACCCGCCCCTACCTATATTTCAAGAGCCCTAACTACCACCCGCCCGACCCACCCCGTCGGCCTAATGCCCCAACCCGCCCCCGACCAAGTCACGATTTAAAGATGATATGCGACTAACGTGCCAATCTACGACCATAGCGCCCCAACCCGTCCCAATCTGTGCGTGTCATCAACCCAACCCGCCCAACTCATTTTTCATAGTGTCACCCATTTTCACCCATAAAATAGTAACCGTATTAAAACTCGCCCAAAAATCCGTCAAGCCCCCTGCCATTAGCAGGAGGAGATGCATGCAGTCTGCTATGAATTTGGACGCTCAAAATAATATTAGGACGACACATATAAGTATATAATAATGGGACGGAGGGAGTAAGTAGCAGGCGATGGTACACATCCAACGTTTTCCTCGTTTATTTATTTACTAGCAAATATGTCTCGTGCGTTGTAACGGAGAAAACAAACTATCAAACATTTATAAAATTGACGACAAGAATGATACATATACTCCTGTTTACACAGTCGTTCGAGAAAGATATTCTCCGGCATCAAAATTGTACGGCAGACATATTAATTAGGTGATTCAATGCGATCGAGATATGCACAGACAGATTAAATTGACGACAAGAATGATACATACTCTCTCCGTGCCACTGAGTTTGTCATCCTAGATTCCATGTCACCTTTTTCAATGCTTTGTCTTATTCAAATTTTTTTATATAAATATAATTTATTTTGTTATGACTTATTTTATCGATAAAGATACTTGAATATTGATTAATTTATTTTATGATTTGCATAAATATTTTAAATAAAACGGATGGTCAAACATGAAATTCAAAAGTCAAATACGACAAACTCCATAGGACAGAGGCAGTAGGAGTATATGTTTACACAGTCGTTCGAGATCAAGATATTCTCCGGCATCAAAATTGTACGGCAGACAGATTAATTAGGCGATTCAATGCGATCGAGATATGCACAGACAAATTAGGTATGGTCGGTGGTTGGCTTTAATTTTGGAATCATCGATAGTGTGATCATATATACTCCCTCCGTCCCAAATTGACCGTCGCCGTTGGTTTTCGCATCACAACTTTGACTAAGTTTATAGAAAAATATGTGCAACATTTAAATATTCAAATAAATTTATTAAAAACTAGACTTAAAAATCTTTCCGGTGATACTAATTGCTTAGCATAAATATTTTATATATTCGAATATATAATTGCCGGCAGTTTTTCTCGGGAAGCGTAAAAGTTTACGCATATTTTGGGACGGAGGGAGTACTACCAAGAAGCTACAGTAAGGCATAAGCATTGGTTGGTCACTCCATCGATCGGTGAGGGAGAAGAATTGAAGGTAATAATAGCTAGAATAGAATCCATGGAGTCAGTGCAAGTGATAGAGTCATGCTTGGTAGCGCCGAGCGAGGCAACACCGACGAAAGGGCTGTGGCTCTCTCCCCTCGACGTTTCTCTGGCAAACACAGGCCGTATTTCTCAAGTCTTCTTGTACCATTCCGGTGCCACCTTCTTGACGTGCCCAGGCTCAAGGAGGCGATGACCAAGGCGTTGGTGGCCTACTACCCGCTGGCCGGCCGCCTTGGCGTAGAGTACGACGACAATGATGGCAGCAGCCGGGTGGTAGAGACGATCAGCTGCAATGGCGAGGGCGCTCTCTTTGTTGTTGCTCGCTCTCATTGCCTCACAGATCAAGACGTTGACTTCTCCAAGCCATCGCCGGAGTTGAAGCGCATGTTTGTGTAGGATCTCTGGACGCCTAGAGAGGGGTGAATAGGCGTGACCTGTTAAAACTCTCTGCAAAAACTCAACTCGAGCAGATGTCAGATAGTAGCGCGGCACCGCTAAAGTTACAGGCGCGGCACCGCCGCCGAGGCTTCGACAAGAACTGAACAACGAGCTGGACCAAATACAGAAATGTAATACACACAGAGTATGTCTCGCCTGCCCGGACAACCTGCAGAAAACACAGGGCTAACAGAAACAACCTGCAGAGGCAACTTTCACCACAAAAGGGTTCAAACCCTAGAACACAAGTTATGCAAGAAAGTAAAGGGACAAGGTGACAAGCGATTTATCCCGTGGTTCAAGGTCGCCACCAAGGCTGGCCTACTCCACGTTGTTGAGGTTGCCACACAAGGCTTGGCTCACCACAAAGGCTAGCCTTTTCCCTCGCTCACAAGTCTAGGGACCAAACACTAGAGATGTGGAGTGATTTTCTTGATTTAGAACGAGGTTACAAACCTTCCTAGGCAGCCACACGAGTTGGCTTACTCTAGGGCGACGCCTGCCGGCTAGGAGCAAGCTCCAAGAGTAACAAACTCTAGCACACCGGCCAAACGCGAACCAAATGCTCTTTCAAGATGGGGAACTTGTAGATCCGGTCTCCAATTGCACTTTTCCCTCTTTTTTCCCTCAAGTTTTGATGGTGGGATTGAAGGTGGAGCAATGGAGGAGAGAGAGAAAGAGTTGTTGGGTGCTTCGCCAAGAAATAACGATTGGGGAAGAAGTCATTACCGTTGGGGACGGCAGAAATGTCTCTTTATACCTCCCCTCGCGAACGGTCGATTCAGCGGCGGCAGCGCGGCAATCGCTGGCTACATACGTAACGATTTAAAGATCCGAGGTTTGGACTACTGTTTCGTGGTCGAAAGTGGTGAGTGGTTTGGTAGGACTTGAGCATTTGATTCGACAGTTGACCATATGTGCTAGAGTCCCTCTTAATAGTGCGGCTTTCCTAAACTCAATATTCAAAATATAAAATAGGTAAGCCTTGGCGAATTGGGGGTCCTCTACTGTGCCGATTATAAACACCTCCAACCTATCCATCATCACCCTAACTCATTTCCTGCATGTCATCTTGAAGAATCTCATTAGATCCCTAATTCGGGTGGTCATCAACGCCAAAATCCACTTAGTGCTTGATTGCACTTACAATCTCCCCTTTTGGTGATTGATGACAACCCAATTAGAGCTTACAAAAGATAAATAATATAAGCTGAGATTTTTTCGAGATATGGATGTAGGAGCCTCCCCCTAAATATGTGAGTTGGATTTGAACTCCAAGTTTGACATGAAAAAGTCAACATTCACATTTTAGGTGTGGTTAGGGGCCTCCCCTACATCCATGCCTGCCGTGGGTGTGCAAAACCAAGTGTCACAGAATAATCGTAGAGAAATGCAACATGTCAGTTTAAAGCACATAGAACCCGATCAAGATAGGTGAAGCTGCAAGACCGCCGTGCACACTTATCCAAATCGGATCAACATGAAATTTTCACAACAGTAACACAATATTTAAAAGCATTAAACCGACATAACCCTGACATGCTAAGCAGTTCAAACACACACAGATGCAAATCAGATACAAATAGAGTCAAATAAGTGGCACTTATTACATAAAATAGTTTTTTCGGTCTCTCAACCTCACAAACTAGCTAAAACGACTCTCATAGGATCTCGCATGAAGACCAACACAGCAGGCGTCGTCGAAGAAAAAGTTGACCCCACTAATTTTCTCCCCCTTTGGCATCAAAAACCAAAAAGCGGAGAAAAGAAGAGAAATCATCACTCCTCATCGCTATCCTTCAAGCTCATCCCAGTTAATGGGTGATCCCTCGCCTGTGAACAGACTCCTCCTCGTCGGACTCCACACGTGCACGTCCTCCACGGTGAGTAGTGGCAGTGAAACATCCTGAGCGGCGTGGTGCTGTAGGCTGTGGCTCCTCCTGGTACTGCTACTGGTACTACTGCTGCCGAAAGCCACCAATACCCCGATCCCACCAACTGGAGAGGTCCTCGAGTGTCCACCGTAGTAGTCGTTTTGGAAAGGAAAAAGTCTAGATCACCCCCAACTATGGGGGGGTGGAATACTTAACCCCCAAACTATGAAACGGTCTAATTTACCCCTCGAACTTCCAAAACCGTCTACTTTACCCACTGGGGCAGTTTTGGACGACGGTTTGCTACAAGAACTACGGTTTTGCTACAGTAACCACAAAAAAAATGTACTAAAGCACACCATATTATATGTTCATTGTGTAGATCTACTCATGTGGAGTACAACAAAATTAGATTTTCCATTTTACGATTTTTACGTGATTTACTATGAATTTTTAAAGATGCGGTTATCTGTAGCAAAACCATGGTTACTGTAGCAACCGCCGCCCAAAACTGCCCTGGGGGTAAAGTAGATGGTTTTGGAAGTTCAGGGGGGTAAATTAGACCGTTTCATAGTTTGGGGGTTATATTCCACCCCCATAGTTGGGGTGATCTAGACTTTTTCCTCACTGGAAAACTGAGGGATCTCAAACTGGGGTGGAGGCACTACAGGTGGCAAGGGTGACAAGCCCTCACGCTCACGCAGTGCTGCAAAGTGTCTCACGCACCTCCATCCTAGTGTCATAGGCCATCTGTGAAGCATATGAGCAATGTCCAAAGATAGCCTTCATCATGCTCTTCAGCTTTCCCTTGAATCCACTGCTCCTGTGGTGAGTCCTCTGGCGAGAGGATCCAGGCAAGTCCTCTCTGCCCCTGGAAGTGCCTCCCACAGACTGTCGGGCTGCCTCTGCTTCCTTCCTTGCTGCAGTGGGCATTGCTTTCTCAATGTTGTACCTAGTGTGGTGCTCATCCTTGGGAAAGATCTTCCCCTGTCACCCTCTCAATCATGAACATCGATAGGGAGCATAAGGGAGATGCCTCCTACCATTGTTCATGGCAAAGAATAGTCGCATCCACATGAACCTAGGAACATTGAACCTCCTCCCGAGTGGATCTTCTCAAGCACATTCCTAGTATAGGCATTAACATCTAATGCAGCACCATCCTTTGGATCAATGGTGACCCTAATCAAGTTGTTCAGTACATAGTACTTGCTCTTCAGCTCACTCCTACTGAACGAGGTGTTGTTCTCATTCCTCCACAGTCCTCTCATTTCAGCCACCTCTAAAGGTTGATTGGCATGGATCTTGTCAAATGTCCTGTGAACCTCCTTGAAGCCTAAAATCTGACAAAAATGCTTGAAGCCAATGCGATAGTGAGTCTTGTCAGTCATCCAATGCATCACATCATTGTCCTGGTCCAAGAAATAAGTGGCATGAAACTGGCTGAGCAACTCTCTGTTCCAGTCATAGGAGAATGACATGATATCAGTGAGATCAAAGTTGCTGCAAGCCTCAATAGCTGCGTTGAAGGATATCTCATTCTTGGCTGCCATAGCTTCAAAATCAATGTACTGCATCTGAATGATCTTGTTCTTTGGGTAGTTGAAGATGGCTGTGAGGTAGAAATCAGAGTGAAACTCATTCCAGAATCTGGGATCAACCCCTTGCTGCTTGGGAATCTCAAATGGATTTTTCCTCCTCTCAGCAGTCACAAGCTTCTCACTGGAGCTATAGTCTGTCACAGGATGATTATAGTGGTTCACCGGCCTAGCAATGACAAACTCACCCTCAAATGGCTGCATATAGCTGCTATCAAACTCTGTGAGATGCTCTGGAGTGCCCTGCAAGCCTTCTACCACAATGGAGTGACCAGCCTGCTCAATGATGTCCTCTCCAAGTGGGCTGCCTGGCTTCTTTGGAACTACCATGGTCACCTCTGCCCCTGCACGTGCGAGAGTGTGACCTCTCAACCGCCCTTCCTCTTGCCCCTTGTGTCACGTCCTCCGTCCATCTATGCAAGGATATAAGTTCTTTGTGAGATAAAGTATATGACAAAAATTGATATACATACCTAGTGACTCTAGATAGTGAAAGAATCTGAGAATTGATTCACTGTCACCGCACAGAAGTGATGCTAGCCCGGCAAGACTTGCCACAAGACAAAGCCGTGGCACTCGCCAAGGCGCTCTGTTCTGACAGAGAAACAAGGTTCAGTTTCTTGCACTGTCTAGCTTCACTACACACATACATCTTCTCTCTGTCATATTCTTAGAACAACAGCTAGGTAAAATATGATGTAATAGCCATGAATTTTAAATGAAATTCCTTTTTGACAATAGAAATAGCACTTAGGATTCTATCCAATCCATTCAATGATTCATATTTCACTTGAAAAAGGGTAAACAATCGTTGGAATCAATTAAGAACAAAGTGAAGTTCTTCCAGTGCAGGAATGCCGCACCCTCCCCTTTTTCACTCAATTTATGAATCGTTAAATCGACTCGATCTAATCCTATCTCCCACTTCTATAATCATCAAGTGACTCATTTGAACTTAAATTCATGACCAAAAACATCACAACGCATAGATCGAGCAAGAATCGAGCTCGGTTAGGGTTTGTACCTTACTTTCACGCGGGATTGAAGGGAAGAGAGGAGAATGGGGGGCCGCGGGGTGCCTGTGCCGGGCTGCCACGAGCAGGGAAGGCAGCCGACGGCGGGGGCGGCAAGACTGCCGGGGCGGAAGCTGCTGGGCGAGAGAGAGCGGGCAGCGGCGGCGCAGATCAACGAGCGTGAGAGAAAGAGGAGTGCTCGAAGTCTGGCGGCGGGTAGGTGAGAAAGAGAGTGGACCGGATAGGGCCGAGAGAGAAAAGGACTTTTTAAAACGGGCCCATCACCGGCGATAGCCACGAGCGGATTTTTAGAAAATCCCGGCGCTGCACTGCCGCGCCTTAACCAGATGGGTAAAAATTATGCCACAAAGATGACTCTCTCTCGTCACCGATTGCACAAAGCACCCTCCCCTATGTCATGGCCAGTATCAAACATCAAACAGAGCCATGGTCATGAGCATAGGGTTGCTTTTTTCACAAGTAGTTTTGAAGCACATAATGTAAACTTTTGAAAAACTTTTCCTACTCATGCTAGGATTCAAACATTGTGTGCTAGCTTTTCAGACCAAATTCCGAGAATCAAGTATATTTTAACTCACTACGCAAAGCACAAAACCTTGACTCATCGAGTGGCTTTGTGAAGATATCGGCTAGTTGTTTTTGGTGCTCACATGCCGGCGCGATATCTCCTTTTAGCTCGTGGTCTCTCAAAAAGTGATGACGGATGTCAATATGCTTGGTTCTTGAGTGGGCTATGGGATTGTTTGCAAGTTTTATAGCACTCTCATTGTCACACAAAAGTGGGATTTTTGAGTATTGACATCTGAAATCTTTTAAGGTTTGCTTCATCCAAAGTAGTTGAGCACAACATGCCCGGCCTGCAACATACTCGGCCTCGGCAAAGTGGAAAGGGCTACGCAATTTTGCTTCTTAGAGCTCCAAGACACTAGGGACCGCCCAAGGAATTGACATGTCCCCTGAAGTGCTTTTTCGATCTACTTTGCAACCGGCATAGTCGAATCTGAATAGCCAAGTAGATTGAACTTGGAGCCCTTGGGATACCACAAGCCAAGGTTAGGAGTGAGTACAAGATATCTCAAGATTCTCTTAACTGCCACATAGTGACATTCTTTTGGGTTTGCTTGAAATCTAGCACACATGCACACACTAAGCATAATATCAAGCCTAGATGCACAGAGGTAGAGAAGGGAGCCGATCATGGAGCGATATACCTTCATGTCCACGGCTGGACCCTTCTCATCAAGATCAAGATGTCCATTGCTTGGCATTGGAGTGTTGATTGGCTTGGCATTGGCCATTTCAAACTTCTTTAGCATATCATGGGTGTACTTGGTTTGACTAATGAATGTTCCTTCCTTCAATTGCTTAACTTGAAAATCGAGGAAGAACTTTAGCTCACCCATCATGGACATCTCAAATCTCTTGGTCATTGTCCTACTAAATTGCTCAACATACACATTGTTAGTACTACCAAATATTATGTCATCGACATATATTTGGCACACAAAGATATCACTACCAACTTTATGTGTAAAGAGAGTAGGATCCACTTTGCCTATTTCAAAGCCTTGTTTGAGTAAGAATTCCATAAGGCATTCATACCATGCTCTTGGTGCTTGCTTAAGCCCATAGAGCGCCTTACGGAGCTTGTAGACATGGTTGGGACGCTTGGGATCTTCAAAACCCGGTGGCTGCTCCACATAGGCTTCCTCTTGTAAGGGACCATTGAGAAATGCACTCTTCACGTCCATTTGGAATAGCTTGAAGTCATGGTGGGCAGCAAAGGCTAGAAGAATGCGAATTGCTTCTAGTCTTGCTACCGGTGCATAGGTCTCATCAAAGTCCAAGCCCTCGACTTGAGTGAAGCCTTTTGCAACCAAAGCCTTGCCTTGTTTCTTGTCACCAAACCATTCTCATCTTGCTTATTGCGGAAGACCCACTTGGTGCCAATGACATTAGTCTTGGGTCTTTCCACCAACTCCCACACTTCGTTTCTCTCGAAGTTGTTGAGCTTTTCTTGCATGGCTAGCATCCAATCCGGATCCTTGAGAGCATCATCTACCTTTTCTGGTTCCAAAGATGAAACAAACGAGTAATGTTCACAAAAGGTAGCTAGATGGGATCGAGTGGTAACTCCTTTTCGAAGACTCCCAAGAATGTTGTCAACGGAGTGATCCCGTTGAATGATTTGTCGAAGTCGTGGGTGGTCAACGCCATTTGCATCATCTTCTTGATCTTCATCATAGTCATCATCAGCTTCAAGTATTGGAGCAAGATCGAGTGGCTGAACAGATGATGTAGGGGTTGGATCACCGCCGCCGAGGGTAGTAGGCGCCGCACCGCCCATGATATGTGTGCAATCGCCCCTACCGATGCTTCCAAAGCGGTGTGTCTTTGCACTTGATCGTCGAGTACGTCAGCGGAATGTTGTGCAGCAGCAGCTGGTGGATCCTCTCCTTTGTTAGCTTGACTTTCTTGTGGTCTTATGTCGCCGATAGCCAATTGCTTGATTGCCTCACAAGGTGGATCCTCCTTACCTACAACACTTTGATCAATTTGCTCTACTTGAGAGCCATTAGATTCATCAAATGTCACATCTATTGTGATTTCAACTCTACCGGTGGTTTTGTTGAAAACACGATAGGCATGCTCATTTTACCCGTAACCAAGAAGAAAACCTTCATCAACTTTAGGTGCAAACTTAGAGGTTCGGGGCTTCTTGTTCAAAATGAAGCACTTGCACCCAAACATCCTAAAGTATGACACCTTCGGCTTGTTACCGGTTAAGAGCTCATATGAAGTCTTCTTGAGTTTCTTGTGCAAGTAGAGGCGGTTGATGGCATGACAAGCGGTGTTGATGGCTTCACACCAAAAGATATCCGAAGTCTTGTACTCATCAAGCATTGTCCATGCCATCTCTATGAGTGTTCTATTCTTCCTCTCTACTACACCATTTTGTTGAGGGGTGTATGCGGCTGAAAACTCATGTTTGATGCCCTCTTCATCAAGAAACTCTTCCACTTGGGTGTTCTTGAATTCGGTCCCATTGTCACTCCTCACTTTCTTGACTTGGAGACCAAATTCTCTTTGTGCCCTTCTAATGAAGGTCTTCACCTTCTCTTGTACCTGGCACTTATCAAAGACAAAGAAAACCCAAGTGAAGCGGGAATAATCATCAACAATAACAAGTCCATATTTGTTACCCCCGATGCTAAGGTAGGCCACCGGTCCAAAGAGATCCATGTGTATCAACTCCAATGGTTGAGTAGTGGTCATGATGCTCTTTGGTGGGTGAGGTGTGCCTACTTGTTTTCCCGGCTTGGCAAGAGCTACATATCCCTGTCTTTGTCAAAATCAATATTTGTTAGTCCAATGATGTGGTTGTCCTTTTGTAGTTTGGCCAAGTTTCTCATCCCAACATGTGCTAGTCGGCGATGCCATAACCAGCCCATGCTAGATTTTGCCATAAGACAAGTCTCAAGCTTGGTCTCACTTTTGTTGAAATCAACTAAGTAGAGTTTATTCTTGAGTTTGCCTGTGAAGACAATAGAGGAATCCTCCCTACTAAAGACTTCCACACCGACATCTGTGAAGAGACAATTGTAGCCTTTCCCACACAATTGCGAGACCGACAACAAGTTGTATTCCACGGAGTCTACATGCAAGACATCCGAAATATCATGATGCACAGTTATAGCAATTTTACCAAGACCCATCACACTCCCCTTCGAGTTGTCTCCAAAACTGATGTTGTCATTTCTGTCAGTCGTAGGAGAGTATGATGAAAACATACTCCTTTCTCCAGTCATATGATTTGTATAGCCGCTGTCAAGCACCCAACTTGACCCACCGGAGGAGTATGCCTGTAAAACAAGTTTAGTTCACAAGTTTAGGTACCTCAAGCTTGGGACCTTTCAAGTTAGTCACAAGAGCTTTAGGAACCCAAATAGAGGTGTTGCGAAAGATGTTCCTTTCAGTGCCAATGTACTTGGCAAACACCTCCCCTTGCTGTCCTGTTTCAGCTAAAACTGAGAACTTGAACTTGAGTTTGAACTTTGACCCTTTGATTGGTAAGTATGTCTCTTTGGAACAGCCTGCACTGTATTCTTTGGTTTCTCGGACCTTAACTTTTGGCCTCTGGACCTGCTTCTTGACCTTGTTCGGCGAGAGAAGTTGCAAAACAGTCTTCCTTTAGATGGGGGGCAAGATCGCCACGCGTTTCATCGCTGACCGCCGCGGTACAACGGCTGTGCTACTCGGCTTGGCCTTTGTGGCACGCTCTGTGCAGACTTCTCTATGTCTACTAGCCCTCTGCTCAAGAACTAAACACACTCAAATCCATTGATTACCTTCTGGCCATTGGTTTTGTTTCCATGCTTATGTCCAAGTCCATCTTTGATCTTTGGGTTTCTCCCATCAATGTATTATAGCTTCTTAGGTTGGTTCACTTTGCCACTTACTTTTTTTTCTTGTCATCTTGACATCTCTTACCAACCATGGTGTTGAGTCTAGTGATCTCTTTCTCCATGTCTTTCAACTTGGCAAGGTTAGTGGCATTGGCATTCAAGTCAACATTAAAGCATCTACCACAACCTTGACTAGTGGAGGGAGTAGAGGTATCCTTTGTCGAGGAGGATTGTGAGTTGCTCTCCCAAAGAATGCTATATTGAGCTTCAAGCTCTTTTGTGCTTGGCTTGCAAGTCACAATAATTCTCATTTAGGGTAACCATAGCCTTCTTTTGTGAGAGCATGGTCCTTTTGCAAGGTTTCCACCTCACTTCCCTTCTCTACAAGAGCTTCCTTATTAGCAACATACAACCTTTCAAGCTTGTCAAGTTGTTCATCTCTAGTTGCTAACTCGGCTTGGGTACTCTCTAAATCCGCCATTAGTTGAGCAAGAAAGACTCTAGTTTTAGGATCTAGGTTTTTGGTGAGTTTTGCATATTCCTCATCATCACTAGAATCACTATCACTAGAGCTTTTTCACTAAGATCACTAGATTCATCACTAAGGGAGGGAGAGTTTTTTGATTGTACCTTCTCATGTTTTGCCATGAGACAAACATGAGTGGAGTCATTCTCATCATCTTCCTCATCATCGGTCATGTTGTTGAAGAGCTTCTTCGGTGTGGAAGATGGCTCTTGCATAGCAAATGTAGCAATGTGCACTTCCTCTTCACTTGACTCTTTGGTTGAATCCCACTCATGGCCGATGTGAGCTTCTCCCATATTTCTTCCCTTCTTCTTGTAGTCTTGCTTCTTGTCCTTACCATTGTCCTTCTTGTATTTGTTGTTCTTGTTCTCATGAGGGCAATCGGCAATGAAGTGCTCGGTGCTGCCACAGTTGAAGCAAGTTCTCTTCTTCTTGTTTGGGAACTTTCTTTGCACCATCTTGAAGCCATTGGCCTTCATCCCCTTCCCATACTTTTTCATGAATAGGGCCATGTCATCTATCTTCTTGAAATCAGCCCCATCATCTTCATCATCACTTGAGGAAGAGGTTGCATCAATGTTGTCTTGCTTTTTCTTCATTTCTTTGGCTTGGCTTGAAGATGCTTGCTTGCTGCCCTTGACTTTGCTTGAGGTGCTTGGCTTGCTTGACTTGGTGGCCTTGAGTGCAATGTATTTAATCTTGATGCTCTCAAGCCTGGCTTGCAACTCTCCAAGCTTCTTCCTCTCATTTGCTTCTTCTCTAAGCAGTCATAAGTAAGTAACCTTCCAAGCACGTCATTTGGAGTGAAGTGCTCAAACTTCTTCTTGTCTCTAATCAAGGTTACCACTATGTCATTCCTTGGGGTGTAAGCTTCTAGCATCACTTTCACCACGGCATGATCATCAAGGTCCTCATCTCCAAAGCCTCTAATCTGCCCCACCAAGACCATCAACCTATCAAACATCTCTTAGGCTCCCTCTCCATCACGTATCACAAATCGGTTGAGCTTAGCCTTCAACATGTCAATCTTGGCTTTTCTCACTTTGTCTACACCTTCATGTGCAAGCACCAAGGTGTCCCAAATCTTCTTGGCATCATTGACATTCATCACCCTATTGTACTCATTTCCTTCTAGAGCACTTAGGAGGATGCTTGTGGCTTGACCGTTGATGTGGGCAGCTACTATCTCTTCGTTCGTTGGCATCTTGGGGTTCACCGGTGGCTGAAATCCACCGCACACAACCTCCCAAAGACCGGGGGTGAAGCGCTCCAAGATAGGCTCTCATCAAGTGCTTCCACTTGGCATAGTTGGTCCCATCAAATTTGGGCAACTTCCCCGCGGGCACGTTGATGAAAGACTTCTTTTCACGGTTAGTCAAATAAGAAGAGTAGTTAAAGGATACGGCCTTGATTTTTTTTTTTTGTTCACGCTGCCCTCATCCTTGTTTCCCTTCTTCTTCTTCTTGGAGATGTAAGAAGCATCATTGTCACCATCGCCGGAGCTACTTGATAGCTCACTTGACTCTGCTTCCTCCTCTTGTTTCTTCTTTTCTCTTGCTGCCCTCTTTGCAGCTCTTGCTTCTCGTATGATTCTTCTTTCTTCCTTTCGTTGAAGCTTTTCAGCAAACTTCACACTTGCTTCTTCATCGAGCTTCTTGTTTAGCTCACGTTCCGCCTTCTTTGCATTCTTGGCGGCTTTCTTCTCTTTTTCTTCTCTTCCTTGCCTCTAGCCTCTTGGGGTCAGTGGTGCCACCAACAAGAGTACCGTCGCCGGTCGTAGCAGGTGAGAGGTCACTGCTGCTGCCAGCATCAGTGCCCTTGGGAGGCATGGCGACCTTGCCACCATTCTTCGAGCCTCCGGCAACGTCCATACTTCACGCGGTGAAGCGATATGAAGTATCCCTCTTTCCGATACCACTTGTAGGATCTCACGGACGCCTAGAGAGGGGGTGAATAGGCGTGACCTCGTTAAAACTCTCGCAAAAACTCAACTCGGCAGATATCGATAGTGAAGGCGGCTGCCGACTGGCTAGCAGACGCTGCACCGCCGCGCTCGACAAGAACTGAACTACGAGCTGGACCAAATACGTAAATGTAATACACCGAGTATGTCTCGCCTGCCCGGACAACTGCGAAAAAACACTGTGGCTAATGTAAAACAACAACTGCAGAGGCAACTTTCACCACAAAAGGGTTCAAACCCTAGAACACAAGTTATGCAAGAAAGTAAAGGGACAAGGTGACAAGCGATTTATCCCGTGGTTCGGTGTCGCCACCAAGGCTGACCTACTCCACGTTGTTGAGGTTGCCACACAAGGCTTGGCTCACCACAAAGGCTAGCCTTTTCCCTCGTTCACAAGTCTAGGGACCAAACCCTAGAGATGTGGGGTGATTTTCTTGATTTAGAACGAGGTTACAAACCTCCCTAGGCAGCCACACGAGTTGGCTTGCTCTAGGGCGACGCCTAGCCGGCTAGGAGCAAGCTCCAAGAGTAACAAACTCTAGCACACCGGCCAAACGCGAACCAAATGCTCTTTCAAGATGGGGGAACTTGTAGATCCGGTCTCCAATTGCACTTTTCCCTCAAGTTTTGATGGTGGGATTGAAGGTGGAGCAATGGAGGAGAGAGAGAAAGAGCTGTTGGGTGCTTCTGTCGGAAATAACGATTGGGGAAGAAGCTATTACCGTTGGGAGGGCAGAAATGTCTCTTTATACCTCCCTCGCACAATGGTCAGATCCAGCGCGGCATCGCCGCGCCATATTAATGTAACGTAAAGATCCGAGGTTTGGACTACTCGTTTCGTGGTCGAGTGGTGAGTGGTTTGGTAGGACTTGAGCATTTGATTCGACAGAGTTGACCATATGTGCTAGAGTCCCTCTTAATAGTGCGGCTTTCCTAAACTCAATATTCAAAATATAAAATAGGTAAGCCTTGGCTTAATTGGGGGTCCTCTACTGTCGATTATAAACACCTCCAACCTGTCCATCATCACCCTAACTCATTTCCTGCATGTCATCTTGAAGAATCTCATTAGATCCCTAATTCGGTGGTCATCAACACCAAAATCCACTTAGGGCTTGATTGCACTTACAGTTTGTTCCTAGCATTGAGCCGGGCGGCGACCCTCGTCCCCGCCACGCAGGTTACTTTCTTAAAGTGTGGAGCCGCCGTGTTAGGGGTGTCCATGCACCATGCCGTAGTGGACGGCGCGGAGTGCCTCGCACTTCATGCAAACATGGTCGGCCTTGTACAGAACGACGGTGACGAGCATCGAGCCCCGTGCCACGACCGCACCCCTCCTCCGCGGCGCTGGTCCCCGCCTGTGGTCCACCCGCCCCGCCTCGGTGCTCTACTACCCCAAGGTCGCCAGGGCCCCGTCGCCGTCCCGAGGTGTTTCCCATCTCGAGGACCAGATGGCCGCACTAAAACGCCCGCGCGGGCGAGGCAGCAAGCACCTTCGCTCCCTGAGCGCCCTCGTGTGGCAGTGTCCAGCGCCGCACGCCGGCTCCCGCCCGACGCCATCACACGCCCTCAGCTTCCCGGTCCATGTCCAACGCTACCGACGCCGCCGCCGCCCCGACACGCTACTTTGGCAACGCATGCATCTCGCTGTGCGCCACCGGTGCTGCGGGGGACATCGCCTCCGGAGGCGCTGCCATCTGTTGCCGCCGCATCAGCGGGGCCATGGCCAGGATGGACGCGACGAGCTGGTGCGCTCTGCGATCGACTATGTCGAGCTCGCCGACGAGGACACCTGGCCTCGCTGCAGAGGCGGCGACCTGCCGGAGACGGACCTCCGGATAGTCAGTTGGCTCAACATGCCGTTCGGCCTGGATTTAGGCCGCGGAGGTCCGCAGGTGATGACACGTGCGGACACCACCAGCCATGGCCTTGTTTACCTCAAGGACGATGACCACCGCGGCGTCGCCGTCGTCGTGCGTATGGAGCTTGCAAACATCGACGAGTTCCAGCGCCTGTTGTATGCAAGCATTGCATGATTTATTTTCAACCAGAATAATTTGCTTCTAGCAACTACGCGGAGTCTGATTCTATCTAATAAATATTGTATGCGACTACGATGCATAAGCAGTTAAGCATGTTTGTTAATCTACTATCTATATATACCTAATAAAAATAATATTACAAATACACTATTTATGCCCATTTTTTGACCGGCCTTATCCTAACTAATTTTGTAACTGAAAACGATGCGTGTTCGTGCTGTCCATATTTATACTGTAACTAGCAATTTTGAAAATATAGTATGAGAAGGCATGGAAACCATTGTGAAAAATCAGAAAGTTCTTATGTGTTGCAAACTGTTCGAGGGATTAGAAACAGGAAACGGGTGGTCTCTAAATGGCAAAATTTGCACAATATTTTGCTTTTCTCAGACTTTGTAGGAACCATAGAATGTAGGTAGAATGTAATATATGCATATAAGAAAGATGGGGCAGCACACGTATAGATGCAAATACGGCTGTGCAGTTTTTTTTTTTTTTTTTTTTTTTTTTTTTTTTTTTTTTGAGGGAAGCCATTCAGCGCTCTTTATTGATTATGAACAAGCTACTGGAGTAGGTGATGATAAAGTATGGTCCCAGCTTTGGAAACTTGAAGTGCCGACAAAGATTAAAATCTTTGGCTGGAGAGTGTTGCATGGTTTAATTCCCTGTAAAGCGATTCTTGCAAATCGGCATATTGACAACTCAAGTAGTTGTCCTGCTTGCCATGCTAATTGTGAGGATATCAAGCATGTTCTGTTTGAATGCAGTCAGGCAAAGGAAATATGGAGAATATTGGGAGTTGCAGATGAGATCAATTCGGTGCTGGCTATCCATCTCTCGGGTTCAGTAGCTGCAGCTGAAATTCAGCCTGGGCATTCGGTTTACCGAAACCGATCGGTTCAGTACTTCGGTTCCTCGGTAAATTCGGTTCTCAGAAAATAGGTACCGATCGGTTCCTTCAAAAAATCGGTACTGAGGGAATTCGGTTTCGGTACTTTCGGTTCGGTTTCGGTATTTACCGAAAAGTACCGAAGTAATCAAAGAGACATGTAATTGCATGTTCAAAAACTAATTTAAACATGATTTCATAGACAATTATGGTGTCAAATACATACATATAGACGTTTAAGAGTAGAATACCACAAATACATAATATAATAGTCTACATTAGTACAATTAACAATATAACAACACTCACACTCAACACATTTTGGTAAATTCGGTACCAGTTCGGTACTTCGGTTTACCGAGGTACAGAACCGAATATACCTCGGTAAATTCGGTTCCTGAGAACTAGGAACCGAATTTTTCGGTTTCGTATTTTTCGTTCGGTTTTCGGTATTCCTCGGTTCGATTTCGGTTCTCGGTTTTTGGTGCCCAGGCTGAGCTGAAATGATCATGAGGCCAAAACTGATTGAGGGACTGAACCACATTGGACTTGCAGAATTGATACTTACAGGAGGCTGGTATATCTAGTGGCAAAGGTTAAAACCTAGTACATGGTGAACCTGTCCAAAATCTGACAAGAGCGGCTTTGTCCATCACTACCTTGACAACAAATTTTCAAAGATCGGTGAAGAAGGCGAGTAAAAATAATAAGAAGGAAGAAGGTTGGAAAAAACCACCTGAGGGTGAGATACTATTGAATGTGGATGTTAGCTACAAACCAGAACTGGGCTCTGGAAGTACAGGTGCGATTATTCGGGATTGTACAGGCTCTTTTGTGGGAGCCAGAGTGATTTTCTTTGAACACATGGCTGATGCCGCTACCGCTGAGGTAACTGCACTTAGAGAGGGCCTGACATTAGCACAGACTATGGGATGCAACCGATTAAGAATTCAAGCAGAGGTAGTGGAGACAATGAGGCAAGGAGGATTTGCAGCTACCATCAGTGGACCTATCTATGAAGAATGCGAGATGATATGGCAAGAGTTTGTATCTATCTCTATAGAGCACTGTAACCGCGAAGCAAATTACGTAGCTCATGAGCTAGCTAGGGTGGCTTTACAAGAAAAACTCTCATGTAATTGGGTCGATGAACCCCCTAGTTTCATTCTAGGAGCCTTGGTGAACGATGTAATAAGGCTGTGCAGTTGACCATAAGAACCTCACACCTTTTTTTTTTTTTATTCCACCGCTAATAAATTATTTGATTCAATGTAAGGTAACATGGGCACCACGTTTCAAATACACAAATGGCAGCAATGAGGTTACCTGGATTGGATGGAAAATAATAATCCACGAAACTGATAAAAGTTTGACACGGTATGAGGTGGGTTGGCAAGTAACTTTTGGTTGGACTGCTTGTGAGTGTCAGCCACGTTCCCCGTGGCGAAGCTAGAGCAAGATGGATGGGGTGCCTTTCTCTTATAGGTGTGAAAATTTAATCTTCAAACATGGTGAAAATTTGTTTCTAATAGTGTATTTTCAAATTGTTGTGGGTGCCTGGGCACCCACAATCTTCAATGTAGCTTCGCCCCTACACGTTCCCATTGTCGTTGAAGCACACTATCATAATTACCTTGACGTAGGAGAGGTCTGAACAGGCATAGATGTTGAATGGTGAGTGTTGATTTGTTAGAATCAATGGTATCTGAAAATGGCAAAACTGAAACAAAGAAGTTGGATGGGCAAGGATTCCAAATGTGTTCTGAAAGGCTGTAGTTGTTGCTGTTGATGGTAACCGGAGAGGGAGGGAGGGGAAGGGAGGTTGCAGAGGCCGGCATGGAGAGTGAGGGCCGACACGCAGTGGTGGTCGTTGGCGGAGAGGGTGGTATATAGATTTTCACAATAAATAGAAACATATGGTTTTTTAGTATACTTTAATCATCATTATCACTAATAGTCATTGGCTGTTGCAATTCACAAAAAATGATTACCCACCACACTATTTTGAAAAATACATAAAGTGACCTCAACTCTGTCATGACCAAAGGTAATTCAAAAAAACACCCTAAAATTGTAAATTATCCAAATTTGACATTATAAAAAAAATCCAAAAACATTCCCTTAAATAGTGTGGATAATTTATCATAAAGTGACCTCAACTTTGTCATGACTTTGTCCAGATTGCTTTTAAAGTTAACAATCATTATTTCTGCCTGTGTTGTATGCTCAGATTGCTTGGGCATAGAATATTATGCAATTCTGCTGCTGAAACCACAGATGGTCATGCTGGATGCTCTGGGTTTAGATTGATGTACACTGTATGTTTCAGGTCTACATGAATTGTCATTTCAATTTGCTTTTGAAGGTGACATTTGTCCTGTGCTGGCAATGGTCGCAATATGTAGTGAACTACTGCAATCTTCTGTTGATATGCAAATATGTGTCCACTGGTGCAATCTTTTGTTGATATTTATGCAAAAATGTGCCTACTGGTTAGTAATTTTAAGTTGTATTTAGATTAGAGGCCGAATTGAGAAAGAAGAAACTTTGGACATGATTAGTATATGGAACAAATAATATCACTAGACCCGAGTATTGCACGATTTTCCCTCTTCGATTGTCAGCATATCAGATTATTTGAAATGCTAGTTCTTGTTTTTTTACACAAGTATTTAGATTAGGTTGCAGGTATGAATCCATTGCTCATCTGGATCAATGTTACGCTGATCTTAGAATTTCTGTAGCCAATTTACAATCTGTATAAATTTTTATCATCTGGATTGATTCCTGGTGGAATTTGCCTGCACTTCCTGCATAGCAAGTCTGAACTCTGATATAGTGATATGCTCATTTTGACTATCTGTTAGCGAAGCGGGTTCCGATTTTTAGACTTTCTTTTCATCCATGTCATAGCACTGGATTGCATGCTTAAGTAGTGCATTGCATTTTCCCTCAAAAAAAAAAAAAAAAAAAATAGTGCATTGCATTCTTATATGACGAGGCATCAATCCATTTTTCAGCTATCTCGGCTGGCTCACCTGTATGGCCGCCGAGGTGACGATTTCCTTGGGCCATGTGGCCTTGCTCCTTATTGGACTGGTCTCGATCGACACGGGCAGCAGAAAAATCAAGATTCAAGACACATAGAGCTGCTACTTATAGACTGATTCAGTTTAGAGAACTTGATATATGAAGATTAAGCTGACTAAGCTAATTTTATTTCATTTCTCAAGCATCATTGATGGTTCCATTTGTGATCATATAAACATCAACTAGCCTAGTAGTTGATGAGCTGATGATACAGGAACAGGTAGTCCACACTCATCACTCACCACTCAGCACAGAGGTAGATAGGGTTCAAATGTTAGCCAGCCAAGCCTGCAGCCGGTGGCAAACAGCAGACCCGCACGTCCATTTCGCTGGCCTATTTCGACGCGCACGGCACCACCACACCCTCGCCGGCCGGCTCGCCCTGGTCCGTGTGCCGTGAGCCCGTGACCCGCCGCTACCCGGCGCTGCGGGCGGCCGCCTCCAGCAGCCAGCACGGCGACCCCTAGGTGGCCCATCTTGGTGGCTTCCGATGAAAGACGAGGTCTCTAACGGCGTGTGCGCGTTGACGTCGGTAACGGGGATGGTAGCCAAGATGAAGCGGCGGAGGTCTGCTTTAAGATTGATGAAGGCCATGTGTCAAGTAAAGGAGGAGGGTCTTTCTGATTAGAAAAGGACCGGGTCTCTCCAAATTTGCCTCCGGATAAAAGGGGGCCGACCCTTTGAAGAACCGCGCGCTCCCACGGTATTGAGAGAGACAGAGCTACAAGAGAGACTGCAGAGCAGAGCGAGACAGCATGGTCAAGAAGCTCGTCGCGCTTGGCGTGGCGCTGGCGTTGCTGGCGCTGCTGGAGCCGGCGGCCGCCGGCGTCAAGATCACCGATGAGGACGTCAAGTCTGAGCAGTCCATGTGGCGCCTCTACGAGCGATGGGGCGCGCGCTACAACGTGACGCGCCACCCCGCCGACAAGCTGCGCCGGTTCGCCTTCTTCAAGGACTCGGTGCGGCACGTCCATCTCCATGCGACGGCAGCAGACCAGGCGCCGGGGCTGAACGGCTTGGCCGACCTCTCCAGCGATGAATTCGACCGCTACTACACGTGCAACAGTGTGGGAGGCCGGCGCTCGGCGCACTCTGCACGTGAAGAGGCGTCGCGGCGACGGATCCCCTCCTCTTCCCGTCTCCATGGACTGGCGGCGCAGCAAGAGCTGCGGCACAGGCCCGTGCCTCAGTCCGGTCAAGTCCCAGGGCGGCTTATGCGGCTCCTGTTGGGCATTCACCGCGACGGCGGCGATGGAGAGCCACTACGCCATCCAAGGGGCCAGGGACAACCGGGGCCTGGTGGACCTGTCGGAGCAGGAGCTCGTCGACTGCGACACCAAAAGCTTCGGCTGCCAAGGCGGCGAAGTCGACTACGCCTTCGACTACATCGTCGCCAAGCAGGGTCTGGCGTCGTCGGCCTCCTACCCGTACACGGAAACGAATGAATGGCACATGCCAGGCCGCCGGCAAACCGCGCGTTGATCTCCTCCTCCAGGGGTACGAGACGGTGCTCGCCAACGACGAGTTTCAGATGCTGCAGGCCGTCACCTACGGGCCCGTCGGAGTGTCAATCGCCGTCGGAAAAGAAAACCTCCACTTCAGATACTACGACGGCACCTTCGTCTACTCGGGGCCGTGCGGAGCGGCGAATAGTCATGCCATCCTGCTCGTCGGCTACGAGGAAGACTTCTACATTCTGCAGAATTCGTACGGAGAAGGCTGGGGGAACGAGGGCTTCATGTACCTCAAGCGCGATCACGGGAAAAGCGCCGGCGGCACCTGCGGCATTCTCAGCGAGGGAGGATTCTACCCCGAGATGGGGCTTTGACTGTTCGTGCTCGTGCTCGTGCTTCATAGCAACTAGCAGTACGTGTGCTTTGACTGTTCGGTGCTTAATTGAGTGTCTAATTTCTTCTCCCTGCGTCTGATTGTGTCACCATGATCAGTTCATGTAGGTAGTCAAAAGAAAGTACAAGAAAGCTTCTGATCTAATGCATGAGCGGTCATAGCTCTTTTTCTTGGGTACAACCAATAAATCAGGAGCATGGCAAGAACGGCCTCTAAACAGCAACGCAAAATGAACGGCTTCAAAACAGCAACACAAACTTCATGTAGGCTTCAAAACCATCAGGAGCATGTTTCTAGATCCAGTTAGGTTGGGGTTGGTTGTTACCGGGTTGTATTGGGAAACACTCTTTCTGCTTAATAAAAAATGCACTTTGACGTGATCTCAACAACAACAACAACAAGCTAGGAAAAAAAACACTACTACAGATTTGATTAACCGTTGCACTTCCAAAATATTAATATTAACCGCTATGTTATTTAGAATACCGCAACGGTTAATCGAAGCCCGATCAACCCCCTCGTCAGGAGAAAAACCGCAACGGCTAATCCCGATTTATCGTTGCGTTTTTTAAATAACCGCGAACGGTTAATGAGGCCCAGACGTCCAGCCCATTTCACATCGAGTGAGTCATTTAGCCAAATAAAATCGGTTGACGATATAAACCGAGGGAGTGAAACCCTAACCCATTCTCCTCCTCCGCCCCACGTCGCACTCCACCACTTCACACCACTCTCTCCTCTCCTTCTCCCTCCACCGGCTCCCTCCCTTCTCCTCGCGGTGGCCACCGGGCGACGAACCCACCCCACGCGCGGCGGGATCCCGTGGCTCGGGGCGGTGGTCGAGCCCGCGGGGCGGCTCCTCCACCGCGGCGGCTCCACGAGGCTCCTCCGGGGCCTCCTCCACCACGCGGCCTCCTCCACCGCGCGGCTCCTCCCGGCGGCGCTCCTACACCACGCCGGCCTCCTCCACCGCACGGCTCCTCCCGGGCGGGCGCCGCTCGGGCTCGCGCGGCTATCGCCGCGGGCGGCGGCGCTTGGGCTCCAGCGCGCGTATCTAGCGGCGGCCGACGACGACGCGACGCTGGGGCGGCGGCGCGGGTCACGGGCGCGCGACCCAGCGGCGCCGATGGTCGGCGGCCACCCTAACCCTAATGGGTCGGCGGCGCGGATCCGGGTCCATTTAGGCCTGGATCTGGATTTTTTTTTTATTTTTATTTCATTAACCGTTGCGGATATTTTAAGAAAAACCGTAACGGTAAATAGGATTAACCATTGCGGTTATTTTTGCGGTTATTTTAATAAAACCGCAACGGTTAATGCTATTAACCGCTGCGGACAAAATAACCGCAATGGTTAATCAACCGATTAACCGTAACCTTAGCTCGGTTGTGGTTACAATAACCGCAACGGTAAATCAAAAAAAACCGCAACGGTAAATCATTTCGTAGTAGTGAAAAAAAATTGTCCATGACCGCTAAATTTTTGGTTAATTACCGCATGCTGCAAAAACCGTTGGTAAAAGAATTCGTTGGTTAGGATTTCTGAAGCAGATTTGATTGAGAAGCCCCAAAAGCAGATTTCATCATTCCTTTCTGAATAAAAAAATAAAAAAAAAAAAACATCTATTACAGCAATATAGCACTCAATATCAGGCACAAGTTCCCTCTTCAACACTGAGAGCACCAGCTCATATGCTTCTTCAAAGTTGCCCTCCTTACAATGTCCTAGGATCAATGTCTTGAATGCTTGGAAATCGACCTTTATCAAAGGTAGGAAATGCATACATTTTCATCTCTAATTAACCATATAACATTAGCAACATTTTTATTCCAAAATTCTTCGGCAACAAACGCAAGTGACATTCAGATCCGCATGTGTGCTTCATTTCCAGGAATGGCGCTACCTCCAGAGTTTGCTTGTTTCAGTTCCGAAGCAATGCACCGGCAAACCTATATAAAACAAGTTTTTGTATAAGAATAGAATTACAAGGAGGTTTTATGCCAATGATGACAATGCAGAGTAGACACTGCTACTAATACGATTGTGAAACATCCACACGGGATTCAGATTTAAGAGTTTCCAAGACCACGAGGCTATTTAGCATCATGTCAAATGACACTAGATGGTGAGACCATCCATTAGAGAAGAACGGCTTATGGATTTACCAATTTATCAATTTTTCGCACACTACCCCTCTTCAGCTAAGCTTACCTCAGTCCAAATGCTGAGAAACTTTAATGTCCATATGCCCAAGAATAAAAGAACAAAGATACTTCGTAACTTTAGATAAGTGGTAAGACTGGAAAAAGCAGGGCCCAACAGAAAACCCACGGAAGAAACCATGGTCAGTTCAATATCATGCGATGGTCTGCCATATTGACAGGGTTTGACACCATGGAGTTAGCCACTTGAAGAGATGTTTTGATAGGAACCCAAATGATACCTTATGAAGGAAACTGAATGACCGCTCCTTCCGTCTTTCTCGCATAAGAATAGTTTAGACTTTTATCTGATGAACCCCATAATTTCAGAAAGTACTCATACTTCAGAACAAAATGTACAAAGGGTAGAAAAACCATGAGGCATCTGCAATTTTAGATTACTGACCTTTTCAGCAACAAAAACGTTTAAACCATGCACTGAGATATGGAAGTTACCAGCAACCGTCTGCACATCTAACATCCCATAGACTTGCAGAAATTAGGAAGCAGATTCATTAGCAACACCAGAAAATGTAATTCATGGTCACAACTTGAAATACCTTTCTGTAAAACGAATGGAAACCTGTGGATGAATAACTTACTCGACACCCTTCACCATTCTCCAGTGCTTGTTTGACACTAAACCATTTTCTCTGCATCTTCATTGAAGGTATGCTCCAGCTTCTTTTGTCATCGTGATGCTCATGGCCATGGCCTGTTTTAAAAAATTAATGAATGGGCAAATTATGATAAACTATTCTAAACAAAGCGTATTGCTCAATTCGACAAAACATTCAGACTAAATCATGCCCAAGACCAGATGAGATATTCTAGCTCAAAAATCTATGGTCAATAAATTTAGTCATCATTGTTGTATTCAGATTTCCCAGACAGTGCGCTTCTCTTTCAATTATAAATTACTAAAAGATATCACATCCTCTCTCTTTTTGTTGGAAAAGGAAACAGCTAGGAGTTCCAGTTCTCACTGTACGAAAAAAGTAGGTATCGGGTTCAAGCTTGAATGGCTAGGGTACCCAACACCACCGCCTGGTAACTAAGCATATTTACAACAGCAGAATATATACATTCTACATAGAGGAAAATAAGAAAAGGACACACATACTGCAGATAAAATTCTATCATATGGCAATTGATATGATTCCAGGTTTTGTTTTTGTTTTGTTTTTTTTTCTCCTTTTTCTTCATTTGCAGGGAGGAAATGATCATGATGTGCCCCATGTTCCTTTTCAACTAGGTCAGACAAGTACTCTGTACCAATGATATGGCCATACCTATCCAAGTGAAGCTGCATTAATTAAACAGATATAAAAGAGAGAAAATATGGACATAAGAGCAAGGAAACTGTAGAATCTTTAGAAATTATAATACAATTTTTGCTCGTAAAATAGTAAACATAGGAGTACACATGAAAAACATTGTTCATCCTGCAGCAAGATACAAATCAGAGCTGGTAAAAGTACATGTCTCTGCAGTTCTACATTAACATGTGGAAAATAACTAACCAGCATAATCTTTTTGTCTGCTAGCTTCTGACTAATGAGCGTATGCATTATCACTTAATAATACCCACATATGTAGTGTCTCATCATCAATCATCAGTTCATCACAGCTCATAAGCAACGGTAACAATAAATGCAGCCACTGTTTTAAAACGCTGGAAGACACTGGAATTAATGAAATTCTGAAGATTTTACCTTCCAGATATTTGTATGCAAATCAACTTCATGTTTCCCAGACATGTCAATTGCATCCACACTCAATACTAAACAAACAAGAGTTAGAGAAAGATATATCAAAAACATGAAACTTCAAAAAAAAATATGAAAAACCTTGTTCAATAGTACCCTAATAAGAAATTGCAACAAACTACTTATGAGGGAACTACTGAACTTAATCAATAACTGACCTTCGCATGGCAAAGGAGGAACTGACATATTTCTATGGAGAGTTTCTCCTCATTTCAGATCTACTGACATATTTATATGATACAAATATTGGCAAGGATCACCTAAATGAAAATAGAATTGAGCCATGGCAAATGAACGCACCAGAATCTCATAAATGACAATTACAAATTATTATAACAATCAGAAGACACCTGGGTTGTTCAGCTATGTAATTTATTGATAGTTTATGTTTTGTATTCAAAGACAAGTTTGTCCTTATAAGAATTCTTTTGGTCAGAATGGTGTTTTGATGCTTGAACTCGAACACCATAAGCCAGCTAGAATTGTCTTCATAAGAAATAAGAAATGAGATTATTTACTTTTATCTAGTTGGTTTACATTTTCCTAAATAAACTAAAACAGGATAAACTCCTATTTTCTACAGGCATATTCAAAGTGACGAGCAATAGTTTAAGAGTTCTTTGAAGGGAGAACGAAATGACCTACACAAATGTTATAGAAAAGTCTGATAGAAGTCAACCATGTAAACAGAAGCTCATGCACGAATAGTGTAAACATTATAATTAGCCCAAGAATTGTCACTGCCAAGAAATCAATGGTGGCACAAGTTTGACGTAGCAAATAGCCAAAAACACACGTCAGAACAATCTTTATTATAGATTGGAAATGCATATATTTTCATCTCAAATTTACCATATTACATTAGCAACATTTTTATTCTAAAATTCTCCGGCAACAAACAGAAGTGATGCTCAGATCTGCATGTGTGCTTCATCTCCAGGAATGGCGCTACCTCCAGACTCTGTTTGTTTCAGCTCCAAAGTAATGCACCGGCAAACCTATATAAGACAAGTTTTGTAAATGAATAGAATTACGAGATGGTGTTATGCCAGCGATGACAATGCACAGTAGACGCTGCTACCAATACGATTGTGAAACATCCACACAAGATTCAGATTTAAGATTTTCCAAGACCACGAGAGTATTTAGCATCATGTCATATGACAGCAGATGGTGAGATCATCCATTAGAGAAAACAGGCTTATGGATCTACCAGCCTATCAACCATTAGCACACTACCCCTCTTCAGCTAAGCTTATATCAGTCCAAATGCTGAGAAACTTTAATGTCCATGTTTGATGAACACACTCGAAAGAACATGTTTTTCTGTAACACTCATTGACCATAAAACCAAACCCCTGCTTCTCTTCCAATCTGTACTCCAGTCGGTAACAAAATTACACAATTATATATATACAACAAGTTCCGGTAAAAACATCTAGGGATTGAAAGTATATCAGATACCATATACTAGTAGTAATACACAATGAACTGCTAGGTTACTCATATCCAAAGGTTAACAAAAATCTTCACATACTAGTCGTTAGCTCAAGAATGTTGTATAGTCAGATAACAATTCCTACCAATATAAAAATTAAATTGTATTAAGTCTTTCTTTATTTATTTATCTATGAAGGGGTCGATACTTGTTCCCTTGTCTACCCACCCAGGCACTAATCAAAATTCTCAAGATGCCACATGGTTCTTTGCACATACGAACCATTACAAACCGGTTCACAATTGAAATATGTGCTCGAAACTGCAGCAATTTTCCGTTTGATCTGCAGGCAGAAGGCATCCCCTACTTGTGTTCACATGTATACCCAAAGTACTTGTTCATACGGATAGCCAAACTATACTGCGGTTGACAAAAAAAAAAAAAAAAAAAAAAAAAAAATCCATAATTACAGAATGAAACTAAAACCAGCGAAGATGATTACCTGGGAGCGAATCAGCCTGTCATATACACTGTACCCTGTGACGGCGGCCTGGCACATGGCGCTGAGGTCTCCCTCTATCTCCCCACCACGCCTGTCGCAGCATTCGCGGACCTCCTCGTTGGTGAGGTCGCCGAATTGGTTGAGGCCGTATGCTGCTTTCCCGGCGGCTGCGGCGTTGAGCTTGACGACGATGCGGCGATTGGCCTTGAACAACATGTACCGGCACTGCTCCTCGCCGACGTCTCTGTAGGTCTTGTAGTACTTGGCCTTCCACCCCACGAACATCCGGCGGGTGTCCACCTCGTACGATCTTTCCCCCATCTGGACCCTGTGTCCAGGGGGGAACTCCTCAATGGCGCTGTCGCTGAGGCCGTTGAGGCCGGATGTGGTCACCCCGGCGGCGTTTTCCCGGGCGACGCTGCGGCGGGTGTCCTTGAACAACGCGTAGCGGCACTCCTCTTCGCCGGCGTATTTATAGCTAATCTTGTACTTGGCCTTCCACTGCACGAACATCCGGCGAGTCTCCTGCTCGTACGTATCCGAGGCCGCCGGCGACAGCAGCAGCATCAGCAGCGCCGGCGACACCAGAAGCATCAGTAGCGACGCCGTCATGAGAGCAGCCCTAGAGCCCCACATCGCCGCAACCACGAGGCCAACGAGAGGGAAGGAGGGCAACCCAGAGGCTGCAAAGGCCCCCGCGGCGGGGAGCTGTAAGCTGACGAGTGGGCCCCACCTGGCAGTGAAATGAGCTGTGGGACCCGGTTGTCGGAGAGAGAGAAAGGGTATCGGGACGATGGTGCTGACTGTGCTACTGTGCGCTGGCGTGTCATGCAACGTGCCGTGCCAAATCAGCAAATGTGGTAAGTATACCTTTTCTTAATTTTCAAACAATCTAGGATGTTGTCATGGTCTATAACAAAGTTATAGCTCTAAATGTGATCTACAACCTTTTTGTTGAAAAAAAAAATCTAAGATCGTTAAGAGACATGGATTTTGTTTTCAAGTTAGATCTTACAATCTAATCTTTTGAAAAAAAAAATAATGATCTAGGGTCTTGACATTTTTACATTGATTTGCCAAGTATACCGAGAGTTATTATACTACTAAATCTATTCTAAATTATAAGATGTTTTGGCTTTTTTTTTTAGATACATTGTTTTTACGATGCATCTAGACATGATGTACATCCATATGCATGGCAAATACAACATATCTAGAAAAGCCAAAACATCTTATAATTTGAAACGGAAATAGTAGTAAATATCTCCATCTACATACCTGTCAATGAACATATAATCTCTAATGGCCTGTGCACAACTACAACTAATATAACATGACTCCTAAAAGCTAGTTGGCATCGTTTTTTTTTTTTTTCTACACTATCATGGCACAAAACCATAACATCCATTTTGCTACGCATCTAGATATAATAAATATGTCGATACATAGCAAAATGAATAAACCAAAAAAGTCAAAGTGACTTATGATTTAGAACAAGAGGGAGTAGTTGACATCCTTTTTTTTGCAAAGCTACACTATCATGGCACAAAACCATAGCAACTGAGAACTTTGGATTGAACAATACACATCTTGCATCTTTAACCATTCCGGTTTCATGGCTCAAAGTCTCCAACGGGACAATAGATTGAGCCCATCCAAGCCATAGGCCTGTTGAGACTTTGCATTTGGGCCAAAGGTATTACCATCGAAAGAACTTTGGAAAAAAAGCAGAACCAGATTCAAGCGGCAGGACACAATATATACCACTCCACACGCAAGACGAAACATCTGTTGCTGTGGAAGATTACAGGTACAACGAACGAGTGAGAGACGAAACAAAGACAGATTGGCAACACCAATAGCGCTGGTCCTCAGCCTATACACATCAAGGATGCAGGGTTCATCATGGTTCGTCAGGATCCTAGGTGCGTTGGAAGGAAGCCTCCATGGACTGCAGGATGCTTGCCGTGTCAAACCTGAAGTTTCTGAAGCTTCGACCGGGGCGGTTGTCAACATGATGCGCCTGCACGTCAGATCCTGCTTTAGCAACAGGGTTCTCCAGTGGGGTACTGCGACTTGACGAATTCTTCGCCTTCCACACGGTACCTGTCCGACGCAACATAATATTGTGAATGCCACAAATATATAGAGAAAAAGCTAGGGCAGTCTGCAGTATGACGTCAACTGACTGACTTCTGATATCAAAACTAGGTAAATTTCTAGCAGAACTATTGCGAATAATTCAAAGTATTTTTTTCTATTTTTGTAATCCTGGCCAGAATGGGTAAATGGGAGCAGAAGAAACCTCTAGCGGATGTTTCTGGTTTCTGATGGAATTGTGGAGGATGTGTGGCAATCCAAGACTTAAGACCCCTGGAAAGAGAACAAGGTAAGAGACAAAACAATGTGTAAGCAACAATTTTACATTTGGAAAATCAGAAGTAGATCGAGCCACAGAATAAAACAAGCTCATTGTTGGTTTCCTTTTTTACGAACATCTATAATAATGTCAATACCCCCATAACAGCATCTTCCCCTCAAAAAATAAATTAGAGAGTGGATCACAAGGTACTTACGTCAAAAATGGTGCAACCATGTACAGCTTCATTCCATTCACTGAACGAGATACTGCGTCATCACTAACTGGTAAAAGTTCGTCAATTCTGTGCCATGAGATTTCCTAACAAATTTGCAAAGGTAGTTCAGTGGATCATTTCATGCTTTTTTAAAAGGGAAAAGAAAACGACAGAAACAGAAAAGGTATAATACAATGACGGACAATCAGCCAAGGAGAGCAGCAATAAGCCTTAGAAACAAAAGGTGCTTACTGCACATAAAAGCAATGCGCATAAGATTCAGAACTATGCATACACTGATTTCCTTCTTGGTTTGAGGTGCGAACAGAGTATCTCTTTTAACCCCTGTTATGATGTAGAGCCGAACCCTTTGTTGTCCAATTGAAACTTCAATGTAATCATCCAAATTTAGTAGTGTAGAAACATCACACCCAGTTTCCTCTAGAACCTGCATTGTTATTCAATTTGATGTTAGTAAGCAAAAAAAATACTTATATGCTAAACAAGAGGAACTAACGAATAAAGCATTATAAGTGCTCCAGATTGGAGAAAGGCTGAAGTATTATCAACACAGGTGCCAACGTACTCGGTGTAACCGGTCAGCTCAGTGCACGGAAGAAGCGATCGGTCGAGCCGGCCCGGTTCGAACCGCTGCATCTTCTTAAGACGGAAATCAGGGGGACGCCTCCCCTGGTCGAAGTCTTTATTATCAACACAGGTCTTCAAGTAGCTCATGCAAAGCATTGACTTTATCATATGAAAACCCGCTCAACAAAAAATTATGCAAGAGGAACGCCTTTAACAAACTAAATGCTTTAATCAAGTTTTTCCCCCTTCATGTGGGAAAAAATGTTAGCCTAGTGATTCACTAGGCTAACATATTGCTGGTAGCATAAAGGACCAAGATTGCTCCTGCAGACCACAAGGATGTCCACTGCGAATGAATTTGCAGTGAAGAAGGGATGAAAGTGTTCAAAAGAGGATTGTGATCTAGAGATAATGAGATATCAAAATTGCACTAAAGAAAACTAAACAATTTGCAGACTCAAACCAAGCAGTGACTATGATCCTATCAAAGCAGCAAATGGTACACATTCCTCCATTGATGCAAGTACAATGTTCTTCAAAAAATTGCAGGGTGCACTCAAAAGAAAATAAACTGCAGGCAGGAACATGATATAGGCAGAAGTTTACTTCTCTAACAGCACACGTGTTATCTTCCTCATCTTTATTCCTCTTTCCACGAGGGAAGCTCCAGCTGGCCCCAGCTTTCCATCCCTTAACAAGCAAGCACTGTAGAGAAGGGGAAAAGTTATCTGTCTTGAAAACCAACGCAACAAACTCCCACTCCCCACCCCACCCAAACAAAATTGAGCTCAATAGGGTCAAAGAAAATAAATCTAGAATTTTATGTGCCTAATTTTATTGCAGAACAGCGTGGGAAATTGTATGTGAAAGAAAATATATAGGAGATTTGCAGTGATAACACCACATCCTAGCATCAGAAGTCATAGTTTTTCCTTCGATATATAGAGCCAACTATAACTCAGAGGATAATGTATGCCTACCGATTTCAAATGCAAGGAAAATGCTATTGTCCAATCTACATTCAGACTACTAATTCACAAATCCCAATCAGGGAACTCCTAAAATGCAATAAATTGGGGCAAAAAAAATCAGTAAATTACCCTCTCATAAGTGTCATCTAGGATGATGGCGCCGGACACGGGGACACGGAACTTATAGTTGTTGAAGTCCTTGTAGATATCATCCAGGTGAGCAATGTAGGGCCTGAGAACAGTGCAACTCTTGAACACTGCACACACCACCAATCCAATCCACCATAGCAATGCAATGGAACTGGCGTCAGCGACCAATCCAACCATAATCCCCTATGCATCCATGCACAGGCAGGCTTACTGAGGGAGGTGAAGTCCTTGAAGGAGAGAGACTTAAGGTTGGGGTTGTGCTCGACGGAGTTGTCCTCGTAGAACCAGTGCGCCTGCTCCAGCAGGAACAGGATCCGCTCGAACGACTCCAGCTCCTCCTTGGGCACATTCAGAAGGAACCGACTGCATAGGTGGTTCAGCTCAGATTGATTTAACCAAATCCAAGAAGAACTTGAGAGATGGGGTTTGGGGGTAGGGAAATACCTGCAGAGATCGTCAAGCAGCTCTTGTGGCGGCAGCTGCCCCCTCGATGAAGACCGGTTCAGCCCCCGCCCGCCATCGTCATCCACCGGCCAGCGCGCCTTCTCGGGGCCTGTTTGTTTAAGATAAGATTTTGATTGTGAGCAGCTGTTGGCGGATCTACATGGGAACAGAAGAGGAGTGGGAATACCTGGTCTGGTGGACGCTCTTCGACGGCGAAGAGATCGGCGAAGCTCTAGATACCTTGCGTAGGGCGGCGGCGGCGGCGGTAGCCCACCTAGTCGTCGAAGACGGGGGGTGGTGGGGAGGGGGGGGCGAGAGAGCGCGCGGGCACACACGCAGTGTGAAGGTGATGGATGCGGCGGAGGCTGTAGCCTAGGACCCGATCTGGGAAGAGGGAGGCTCGATCTGGACTGAGGCACTGTCGGCCGTGCAAGCCAGCGCCGGCGCCGGCGCCGGCGTACGGACGAAAGGACCGCGAGGAGGGAGACGGGCAGACGGCTACGGGAACGAAGGAGATGTGCTCAGGTGGTGGACGGTTGGGCTTGAGATGGACTTTTTTTCTAAACAAAAAAAAAATGCTAGTTAACTTCAGCTCGTTCCCCACCCGACCTAGGGCTACAGTAGCCTGAGGGCGATTTGGGGGCGACCGAGGGGGCGACCGGCGTCCCGCCGGCGACATTCGGCCGGCTCCCCCTCCGGTGGCCCGTCGGGGGGGCGCCGGGGCGGATGGGCTCCCCCGAGCGCGACGGGCGGGCGGCGGCGGCGATCCGACGGGTTCGCCGGCCGTCTCGTGCTCGTCGGCTGGGAAGCTAGCCAGAGGGGATGTTGGTGTCCAGCGACGGCGGCGGGATGGAGGAGCCGCGACGATCGGAATAAGGTACCCCTGGCCCTCCTCTATCTCGCGGCGTCTTCATCGGCGCGACGATGGTCTAGTGGGTTGTGTGTTTAGGTCTAGGTTAGGTTTTAGGTGCGTTGGTCTTCTCGCCTCGAGGGGTCGTCGGTCTTGTGTCTCAAGGATTCGGGAGGAGGTTGTGGCCGATGCGGAAGCTAGGAGGTCGGATCAAGCTCGTCCTCGCAGCCGCGATCGTCGCCGTCCGCAGCCGATCCAAGGTCGACAGAGCCCGGTGAGTGAACCCGACCTATGGGTGTTCATGGACAACTTCATTTCGGGCCGGAAAGTATGAGCATCTACGCGGTTCACCTCAAAGCTTTTGGCGCCCGATGCCCTCGATGGCCTTGGTCCGGGCGGCGGCGGATCTCGGCGCGCCCGGCGCCGTTCTCTGCAGTCGACCGGTGGAAGATGGTCCAAGGACCTGGTTGTAATTTCTATTTTCTATGAGGTCCTTTTTGCATGTCTTGTGATGGACAGCTGTCCTCCGTATCCTTATATCACGGTGTATACGTACTTGTAATGTCTTGTTTCCCTTAAGTAATACAGGTACTCTTTATCAAAAAAAAAAAAAAAATGCTAGTTAAAGCCCAATCATTCTCAGCATGGTGACAATGAAAATAATTAAAGCCCACTCATACGAGTTTATCTATAAAGAGTTAAAGACTACCTATGAGTAAGGAGTGACTCCGAATTTAAATTTCTATTGCCAATGAAAATAGTTAAACCCTCTTGTATGAATCCATCTACAAAGACGGTTAGATGACAATGTCGATGAATGACTGAATTGTATTGATCGATTGTGTGTACCGAATGAATATATACAAGGTCACTATGGCCGAAAGGGTGCCTGTGAAGTGGTGTCTTGTTTCCTACATAAGTGCCCAAAGGGTCTGAGTAGTTACCGTCCTAATGATGGTAATTATCTAATTGATCAATATTTATTAATGCTAATTAATTCTAACAAAGACTACCTAAGAATTACTCCTTATATGAGTCCATCTATAAAGACTACCTAAGAATAACTCCAATCTATATATTATCAGCTCTCCAAAACAATTTAGGCTCTCGAAATAAAAGAATTCTGCATCAATTTTCTAAAGTCAGTTCTTTGTTTTCTCAAATACATTGCTACATCGTCAGTGCATTAAATTGAAGTGACATTGGTTTAGAGCTTACCATCGAAACACCCTCATGGCATCCTTTGAAGGCAAAATCTTAATGCTCACCACCGTTTGGTAGTATTGGATATGTTTGTCCCATCCATAGCTTTTATTATGTATCTAGACATTATATATATCTAGATGTGTAGCAAAATTTATGAATCTAGAAAAGTTGAAAGTCTTATAAATTGGAACAAAGAGGGAAGAATGCATCTAGCCCTAAAATAATAAAAGAGAAAAGGTTAGCTTTAGCTATCTCTTCAAAATGAGGTGACCTTGTCCAGATTGCTTGACTTTGGTGCACAACAAACTAAGTTTGTCCCTAAAATTGTAAACTATCCACCATACGCCAAGAAATGATCAGATAGCCACAATGATACATCCACTTCACAAACATGAGAAAAGCAAATAACAAGGATATATCCGTAAACCATGAGCGTGACATAGCTTGATAGCCACAACTTGAGGGTTCACTTATTCATTCCATAGTTCGACTAAACTGGCCGCACGGCCAGCAAGTGTTCACAAATAACCGGACAACATAAAGGAAACAAGAGACAAGACTCAACCAGGACTCGATCACGGGACACAAGACGGTCTCCCAATCTCCATTAGGAGACCCACAAGGCCCCGTGATTTCCATGCTTGTGAACCCAGGGGACAACATAGCCCAAAGACGACTTATTGGCCACCACGGAGGCGGAGCACCGGGTGGAGGGGTGGACTCTCCTCGGATGTTGTAGTCCGCCAAGGTGCGGCCATCCTCAATTTTGCTTTCCAAAGAAAGATCGACGCCGGGTCCGGGGATGCCCTCCTTATCCCGGATCTTTGCCTTCACATTGTCAATGGTGTCGAAGACTCCACCTCCGTGGTGATGGTCTTGCCGGTGAGGGTCTTGACGAAGATCGCGCATACCACCACGCAGCGAGCACCAAGTGAAGGGTCGACTCTTCCGGATGTTGTAATCGCAAAGGGTGCGGCCATCCTCCACCGCTTGCCCGCCGAAAAATGAGACGACGCCGGGTCCGGGGAATGCCCTCCTTGTCCCGAATCTTGGCTTTCACATTGTCAACGGTGTCCTAGGATTCAACCTCCAGAGTGATGGTCTTGCCGCTGAGGGTCTTCACAAAGATCCGCATACCACCCCCGAGCCCGAGCACAAGATGAAGGGTGGATTCCTTCTCGGATGTTGTAGTCGCGAGGGGGTACGACCATCCTCAAGCCGCTTGCCAAGATGAGAGACGCCTGGTCCGGGGATGCCCTCCTTGTCCCGGATCTTGGCCTTCACGCTGTCGATCATGTCGGAAGACTCGACCTCGCCGTGATGGTCTTGCCGCTGAGGGTCTTCACAAAGATCTACATGCCTCCCCTAAGCCTAAGCACCAGGTGGAGGGTTGACTCCTTTTGGATGTTGTAGTCAGCAAGGGTGCGGCCGTCCTCGCCGCTTGCCGGCAAAGATAAGCCTCGGCGGGTGGGAGGAATGCCTTCCTTGTCCCGATCTTAGCCTTGACATTGTCAATGGTGTCCGAGGACTCAACCTCAAGGGTGATGGTCTTGGGTGAGGGTCTTAACAAAGATCCGCATGACCGCAAAAATTAAGGAATAGGAGACGGGGTAAGCATTAACAAGATCGCTAAGGACGGAAAATTACTGCATGGAGACCGATTAAATGTGAACAGAAAACAAGCATTGAACAATTCCATGAATATTAACAACTCCACATCACTATGTTGTTGGATAGACAACTAAGTTGAAGAAAATCATCCTAGCAAGTACCGTAACTATAATAATTAATTAATAGCTTTAAAGTACCATAAAATCAATTTTATAAACATTTAAACAAATGATATACAACAATTTTAAAAAAAAAAGTGCTACATGAGTGTGAGAGGATCCAATTAAGCAATTGTGCGCCAGTGTAACATAAGCGATGTCCATAGGTATGAGCATACAAGAGACTAATCTAGATGAAATCATATGAACAACAACCAAAGAATCGGGAAGTATCCTGCGAGCAAGCGAGGATCTAGACGAATTGATTCAACAACCTAAACAAAATCACATAACCCAATCGTGACCCAACAATAAAACGCGGGTATGGCAAAATGAGATGACACACACGCAACATCAACCCAACCCTAATCGCGACTCTACGAGGGAGTCAACCCCGAAGAACCATACCATATCCGCCCGTGCTCTAACTCTTCACATGCGAGAATCGCGAGCACATATCAACACCAATAAACTAATCACAGCCCGCGAGATCTACACCTCTACCCGCAGATCAACATCAATAGCCTCATCATAGCCCCGCAGATCTCCTTTGCTCCGGCTATCCCGCAAATCGACTACGATTGCGTAACGCGGCGGTAATAAAAAGCCTAAAAGCCGTGGCCTCATGACCTACTGACCTAGCCATACAGGGAAATCACACGAGAGGGATAAGAACTGGCATACCTTGAGGATCGGGAGAGACGAGTTCGCTTGAGGATTTCTTCGAGAGGATTTGATGGATGAGCAAGAGGAGGAAACCAGCGGGGGGTGGTGCCAATTTATACATGGGTTGGAGGCGGCCGGTCGAGACGAGAGGGGAGGGTCCCGTGAGGCGATGGGTCCCACGGAGAGAGGCGGTTACGTCGCGGTGTATGTGGAGTTCGTTTCCACCGCGCAATTTTTTGAGAGGTCGCCAAGGAGATACGACGATGGTCACGCCCGTTATTTGCATGCGGTTGGAGGCCGTTAAAGGGTATCTCGCCATGTAAACGCCGTTATAGTGATGCCTAAACCTCTATCAATCGTGATATTTTGAATGAGATTTTTTTTCGTGGTAAGTTATTTTGAATTAGTGATACAACAACATAATGTAAGAGCTTCACCAACGGTCCAACATGGAGTATTGCCTCGAAGGCCACGTCCCGCATCAGTCCTCCAAGTCATGGTGTATGTCAATGTCTTCCGTAGAAAACCACGGCAACCAATCTAGAACACGTCCACGGGGTTTTGAGATTTGAGATGGTGGTCTGCTCAGTAAAGTGTAAAAAAACTAAAGGAAAAAGAGAGAGACATAAGAAGTATAGTTTTTGCATTGGGAACTTGAGAATCCTGGAACCTTCATGCCGACATGTATTCCTACTTTTTGTTCAGGTTGACAAAATTGTTAGCCTGCGTTGGACTTGGACCAAGTGTTATATTCATTTTAGAACAAGAATGTTGATCCCACTTTTATAGAAAACGTTGTTTCATCTCTCCTACCGCTTCTGTTATTAAGACATTCAAATAGTTTTTTACTATATTCATTCAAAGATATAAGACATTACTTTTCTAGATTTATAACTTTTACTATGAACCTGATACATGTTATGCAGATGTCTAGATACATGATTTTATTAAAGTTACGAACCTATAAATGCTAAAATGTGTTACAAATTGAAACAGATGAAGTAAAAATTAAGGAGATTGACTAAAGACCACCGTACTCCTCATTAATAAAATGGAGGAACTGGTTTAGTTGTTATTTTCTTATTTAGTGTTGTTTTGTCTGGACAGATGCTAAGTTTAAAAGGAAAAAAACACAAAAAAAGGGTTAGAATACCCTATATTTGGTACAAAATTTGTACTCTAAAATCTTTGTACAATAGGACCAACAAGGAAGCAAGATACGAGGATTCCAAACTATGTATGAAAGTTTGATCACCGTCGCTGATGCCGTGAACGGAGAGAGGGAGAGGGAATAAGAACACGGCTATGTTACTAATGCTCCACCCTTTTTTCTTCTTTTTTTTCAAAATTATTTAGAAACATGGAATCTCCAAAAATGAAAGTTGCTCAATATTTTGAGATCTTCAACTTCCATTTTTGGACTATCTTCAAATTCCTAATAGATTTGAAAAATGGGTTTTAAAATTTTGAATTGAAATCCAAATTAGGCTTTTCCAAAAACCTAACTTACTTAATAGCTATGGTAATTTTTGTGATTAAGTAACATTCAAACATCACAACCATTGTCACATTCTCCTAACTCAAACGTCACCCCAGCCAATCTATAGAACCAAAATTTGGAAAGTTTTATTTATATAAAAAGTCATCTAATTATTTCTCCCAAATTGAATTTAAAACTCGAATTCCAATATAATCATTATATGTAACATTTACATGATATATACGAAACATGAAATGAATTATGCTGTGATGCTTGATAACTAAATACATTGCTCATGGTTAGGGTTTACTTAAGTGTTGCACCAACTAAGTATCGTTTGCCTAAGCTTGTGAGAGATAGCGATAATGATTCGCTAAATTTGCCTCACCGGATCTCAATCGTCAGCATTCAGGCCACCAGCATATGGATGATGTGTGATGGCAAGTGCTTTCTGCACGTAAAGACAATGTTCAGACATTTTGCAATGTGAGAGGTAAACCAAAACTAGCATCTACTGTATACAAGTAAAGTGCGTGTAGTACGTAACAGCCTGTAGACTGAAGAAGCATACGCGACATAGCCAGGATGTTTAATTAGAAGCAAGGCCTCTTTGTACTAGTATTGATTAATTAAGACTGCCTATAGGGGGGGGGGGGTTCCCTTCAGATGTTAAACAAAGTGTCAGGATGTATTAGTATGCCAAAGTTCTGTGCCAATCCCACATTGAATCAATGTACTACTTGATCTAGTAGTAATGGTGTGTTATGTATAGCAGAGTGAGTTTAAGTGACACACTTACTCTACACTGCATCACTTTTGCTTCAGTGCTATTTTGCATTATCTACGGACATGCTTTGTTCATTTTGGCTGCCAGGCAAACTGGACCTGTATGTGCCACTAATCGTCTCGTCCAGAACACCAGCCTTCCAGGATCAAAGGGTAGCATTTTTTTTTTCTTTTCCTCTAGGAAAAGAGTTTATTCAAGTCTGAGATTAGCTTTTACTATATACCTGTCAAAATCTGCTCCAAAAAAAAAAAAAAAAAAAAAAAAAAAAAAAAAAACCACACTTTAACATGACTCCCGAAGATGTACCATTTTAAATCTCGGTTCTATCTTCGAAGATCTAAACCTTGAGTAAAAACTCATAGCAGTCATCAATGGTTTATGTTAGGAGCTTGATTTGAAATTGATAGTATGCATCCAACTATGCCATTGAGAGGTATTGAGCAACTACTCTGCTGTTGAAAGGTCACGGTAAATGAACAAATTCAACTAAAGTAGATGCACACACAATCAGAAATTCAACTAAGTTTGAAGTTCTGTTTTCAGTTCAGTCTCCAATCTGGTACAATCAAAACTAAGTAGACACAAATTGCATGCAAATGAACAATCCATAGGCCGGAGGCCTTGATCTGAAATATATGAATCTAGGTCCGGCGCATCCAGCATGACCAACTGAAGCGTTTCAGTAGCAGCATTGCAAAACACCATCGAGCACCAAGAACAAATCAGAGTGCTTCGAACAAACATGAGCATACCAAACAAGGGCATATACATCCAGAGACCGCTAATTAAACAAACATGTAGACACAAGTAGGTTCAGGGTTCAGTCATTCAACACATACGTGGTTCAACCAAGCTGCTGCGCAGCTGCAAGCGTTCTCACAAACACAACCAGGCAGAACATATGACGACTCTGCATCAGACAGGATAACACGAGTACACGACTCAACCACAGCAGCATGAACTTGATGAAGCTGCTAGTTGACATCATCGCCTAGCATGGACTTGATGTCCCTCTCCACCAGTGCATAAGTACGCTCCAGTACACTTGTTCTCCCCAGGACGAAGATGAGCCCCCTCTGTGGCATATAATCAAAGCACGAAACAAATTTAATCTCAGTTAGATTAGTATATATATTTTTGCAGCTAGCGCCTGCACTACACATACGGAGTACAATGCAAGCAAACGGGTCAACAAACACACACTTGCCTCGGCACCATCGTAGTCCTCTGCCAGTGACGCGTCCCAGCTGAGCGACCAGTCCTGTGGCAGCGGCACCTCCAGAGTGGACAACACGAGCCGACGCACAAGGTCCAGCGCCTGCACCACGTCCGACACGCTCTTCCAAGTTGCCCGGCCCTTGCTGCAGCTTACCCAAACACGGATGAGCGTTTCCCCACTCAGCCTGAGGCCCTGTACGTACTTGTGTATTAGGATGAGAATGACATACAATGACTGAAACTTGTGTATGCAAATGATTATTTGTAGCCAGTAGAGTATATTATTACCTTGTACACTTTGCTCTCAGCTGGTGGCCTGAGGCGGTTTGCCACATTAGCCCAGAGAGCAAACGACCTGTTACTATAGTCTTCAAGCATGATCTGATAGTACTTGCGCTGAACATCATCCACGTCAGACAGCTGCACCGTCAGACTTGTCTCTCTGATGTTAGTCTTAAGCTCACGGACAAGCTCAAACTCCTCCTCAGAGTCGGCTCCCTCTGTTGCATTTGTGGCTTTAACAGCCCACACCGGACGCCGAAACGGGATCTTCAAATGCAAACAATGTTGAAGAAAAGAAACTGAGAAATATATTTAAGAATCACAATAAACACTACAAGAAATGTGTTGATACATGACGGTTTCCTGGTGACGGTTTTCAAACCGTCATCCCATCTCGAATCTATGACGGCCTTATGACGGTTTTGCATATTAGCCGCTAAGTCTATGACAGTTTCAACCATTTGTCACCTCCGTAGTTATCTATGACGCCGTAATATACATTACAATTGGAGTATGTGGTGACGTGGATGGTGGGACCCCTAGTGACATGGACGTCATGGTGTGGATGTCTTTTTTTTGAAATTTCATAACTTGAAATTTAAATTTTTAATTGTTCAACCAAACTTGTTTGACGAAATGATTGTAGATATCGATGAATTGTACAACTTGTTTTTGATGATTTGTTTTTTTTTGTGATGTAAAAAAATACGAAATAACAAAGGAGAAAAAATTAAAACAGAGAAGCTATAAAGAGGCTCAAACAACAATCTATTTTAAAAGGCACTTGATTTCGATTTTAAAAAAGAATTTACAAAGGAAAACAAAATAATATATATATATATATGTATGTATAAAACACTACTTTGGAACCCATTAGTTTTTAGGGTTTTAATTCTTTTCCCAGGGTTTTTATACAATCAGAGAAAGAAATGTTCTAGGATCCGATGTCAAAACCGTAGGGAAGTTTTTCTTTCCCTACCAAAATCGTGTGGACGAGCTCCGCTGGTGCCTACGTGTCCTCTTTTCTCACGAAGAGAGAGAATTCCTTGGGAAATCTACCGTGAACCCAAACCTTATCTTCTCCCCACCCTCTCCCGTGACTCAAGCATGTCCGCCGCCTCCCTCCCAGATCTCGGCTCCGTCCCCGACCTTCAACCTCCACGCCGCGATTGCACAGATCTAGGCATCGGCCCCTCACCCCTCCCCTCTGGCGATGGCGCAGACCTGAAGCATCGGCGCCCCTGCTCTCCGCTAACGGCGCGGTAACAAGCAGTGGCGTGGCCCTTCCGCTTCAGCGCGGAGCCAAGCAGGGGGCGGCCCCTCCCCTTCACTTCCGTGACGCCGGCGATAGCACAGATCCAAGCGCTGGCCAAGGCAGTTCCGTGGGATGTGGCCGACCATAGCAGATCAGGATCTCGTCACATCGCCAGAGTACGTATCTGTTCTAGCTTCTTTCCTTACGTTTCCCCTTCCTATTTAGTATCCTGCAGTAATATTAAATATTATTTTTATACTTGTTTTTATTTGTTGTTTTCAATTCCATTCTCCATGTAAAATGATTCGTGATGAACTAAATTTATTCCTTTGGGCCGACAACATTGTACAATCAAATTTTGGGTTTAACACGGCTGCACAGATCAGTACTTGTGACAAGGTTGGTACAATCAGATTGGGTCTTTACACAGCTGCACAAAAGATGGAGCAGGTCGATGGCACTCTAGATCTTTATATACATATTAATTATAAGAACAAAAAGCAGAAGCACACATAATATACTAAAAAAAAAATCATGTGGTTGGAGTTGGAGGACAGTAGAAAGTTAGCAGCAAGCGGACAAGCAGTAGCAAGTCCCATAACTTAAATCTAACATGGCACCTTTCCTCTTATTGACAGGGGAAGCTTACATGCATGAGGTATACAGGACAAGCTTATTGACAGTTAGGCAGGAGAAGCGTATTGACAGTCAGTTCTGGTGAAGCTTAATGAATGGACTTTTCATTTGTGAAACTATGCATTTTAATCCAAAGCATGGTACACATTATGAATGATAGTTGACTTTCACATCAATCTGTATACTATTCTGTTATTGAAACTTGTCTTTTCAATTTTTTCGGAGCACGAAATAGGAAGGGGAACCGCGGGTCTAGTGGTAGCGCTTCAGTTCGGCCGGGGAACGCGGTAGATCGGCGATGGCGTGACCGATTCCCCCTTCCTACAAAGACGTGACCCTCGCCCCTCTCGGGACATGGCACGGTACGCAGGTAAACGCCTCATGTTACTTCGGTTGAAGTTCTCACGCATCACGAAGTTCTCTTTGGTTCTACCGCTTGATTCAGTTCTCTTTGCATCCGAAGTTCTCTTGCTTGATTCGAAATAGCCTTCTTCCGGTTCGAAATCTAGAATATGCAGTGCTTGTGCTCAACTTGATTTTTTAGGATACGTGAGTGTTTTAAATGGTTGTTTGTAATCAATATTTGCATATTTGCTTGGGTGATTATTTCTATCACACATTTTACAATGACTATTAGAGACTGAAGGTTTCTTTTAGCTAATGGTATTTCATTGTGTGTTCGACTTTGTTAGGGAGCACAAAAATTCGGGCACTCCATTATTTATTAATAACTGGGAATTCAGATTGGGGAATTGTTACGTCGAAGGTTAGTTTCAATAATTAATTGGGAATCTTACTGTTTTTTTTTTTTAATTTGACTAAGCGGACAAATATTTAAAACTTAAGGAGACTATTTAGCGAGACAATACATGAGGATATTTAAGGATATATAGAGCTTTGTTGATATATGCAAACAATTTGAGAAGTTATATTCGTCAAGTTATTATGAATACCAATAGTTTCTGACCTTTTCAATTACATATTTTTAGGCCTTATGTGAATTCTATGCATCTCTGAATGGCTTGATCTTTCTACTTGTAAAAGCAGAATAACTTTGTTCCGCTAATATGTAAAAAGCATTGGACTTTATTCTTGATATATGCTCACTTGAAATCACAAGTAGAGTCGCTAATATGTGGATGTGAGCAAACAAATGCACCATTAAGATTCTAGCTTAATTAACAAGTACTTTATTAGTACATGATATAGCAGAGCACATGGCCAAAATGGATCTTTGTCAAACTAGTAGTGGATTACTTAGACATCCTTCCGGTTTTATTCACTACTATAGCGGCAACTCATGCTTTTTTCCTCGGTTGTTTTTATCAACTGCAGTTCGGCAACCACAGCTGTAGGGAGCAGATCAGAAAGCGATTACTCTAATGCTGTTTGTCATTTCTTATGTATTGCACTCGGTGTAGTCGGTCTATTTAATCTCAAGAACAATCCTTGTACTATGTATAATCTGCTTATGTACTATTAGAAGTCTTCTTGGTAACGATTCTTGTTTTGTGGCGGGGAGTTGTATGCGAAGTTTGTAATAAAGAATTTGATTGTTGAAATGGATGAAACATGGTCGATGTATATAGGACCCTAGTAGGTTTTTTTTTTTTTTTTTTCTCGAATTATTATCGGTGACGTTCTATTTTCATCACTATATCTTTGTAGTCGCTGTCGTAAACTTGACGAACAGCTATTCCATGACGATTGTGGTCGTCACCGATCCAGCAGCGTCTGTGGCGGTTTTTGAGCAATGAAGGTTTATGACGCGGATTCCATGACAGATTTCGAACCCTCACGGATAGTTACCTATGACAGTTTTTAGAGCGTCTATGACCAACCTGATAACGTCATGTATCAACACAATCCTAGTAGTGAAAACAAGAACTGGGGCGGTGATGAAAAAAATCACCAAGGGACATCCAAGAAACACCTAAAGAGATACATCTGACTCCCAATCTTCAGATGAAGAGATCTGGATCACCATGGGACTCCCAATCTCCAACGCCAAGCTGAGAAAATGGAGATCACCAAGGTGCAGAAAACGGGATTTGGAAATCAAAAAGAAGAAGAACAGAGTCCCTGCATGCATTGTGTGTGCAAGCTAGCCTCTCGCCATCGTCCCCTGACATAAGGCGACATGCACATTTAAGCGCAATCTCGAAACGATCAGCAACGTGAAAAAGAAGGAAGGAGATCGATCTGGGTACGTAAAAACCTCTCTGGTTTTTTTTTTTTTCTTTGCCAGACTGAGCTGAGGAAAAACAGGAGTAGATACGAAAAAGCAGCCAGCTGAAGAAACCCAGGAAATCACCGCAGAATCAAATAGCCACCAACTGAACTGCAATCACCCAGCCGTAAGCATATAGCTTGTCCCGACCCCGGCCGCACCGTGGATTGTTTTACGCAGCCCAAGGAAGTGAGAAGCCGAGCGATTATGAAGAGGAACTAACCTTCAACTCCACGGCGAGGACCCCGCCACGGCCTGTCCCGTGCCTCCGGACGGCGAGCACGGCTGCACCCTGGCCAGAGAGAGCCGCCAGCGCCGACCTCCCGGAGCCGAGGCGGCGACCACGGACGGACGGAATGGCGGCGGTGGCGGCGCGAGCGACGACCAGGGACGCCATGGATGGTGGTTTTGGAAGTGGGAGCGCAGGGACTACGCTTGTGCAGGAACTAGAAAAAGGGGTGCGATGGTTTTAAAGAGATAGTACGTACGATCAGATGGTGTGGTGCGCTGCGCAGCTAGCAGCAACAGGACAGGTTCCATCCCTCCTCGCCCGTCCTGCTGCCATCGCCAGCCGCCTCGCCGCTGTGCGCGGTGCCGTGCGGTCGGCAAGCGTCGGCCCTTGCCGTTCAATGCAAGATGACGCCGCGGCTGAGGCTCGCATGTCGCAACACACCCGGCCTTTCACAGAAACGGCAAGGGCTATGGTATGGTGCGCTGGCCCGCGCGGTCCTCCACTCGACGACGGGCGTTCGTTCGTACTCACATCTTCTCCTCGGTCGCCCGGCAAAGAGACTGGCCGGCCCCGACCTGAAAACAACGCACGCTGCAATCGAAGGAAACATGCACACGCAACCGAGACGGGAAGCACGCAGCGAAAGCTGGTGGGAGGCACCTAATACAAGGGTGACCTTGAAGGTCAGAGAGTACATGAGAGGGAGAGAAAAAGATTACAACACTTACAACACCACCAACACCACCACCAAAACAACACTTACACAGACTCGAGGATAAGCCTCGACCCTTGCCGAAGGATGCCAGCCGAACGTTGATTTGCGCCTCCATCGAACAACATACTCGCCGTTTTCATCATGGCCATTGCGCCCTCCACCACTCCTCGTAGCTACGCCGATCCACTGCCGCCCTCCATCTGAGGACCACTCCATGCAGCGGGATGGGGACTAAGAGTGGCAACCAACACGCAAGCCTCGGATCATCGGACACGATGACCTCCCTTTGAACCGATGATTACATCCCGCAACACATCCGGGCCCACGTACCATCATCCAACGCCATCCACAGGAAGGAACCCTTGGAGGGGAATTACGGCAGCGGTGGAAACACCACCGGCATTTGATATTCTACGCACCATCAAGGAGAGCACCGACGGGAGCGTAGGCGCCAAAAAGAAGGACACTTGCCGAAGCGTCAAAGAACAACCAACAACCAAGGCCAAAACTCAACCAAGAGGGACCAACAACAAGATGGGAGAGAGCAAACAGAGAGAGCACAAGGCCACGGCGAGAGCGGTATCTATCCCTCCACGGTGGCGCCCTCAAGAGGGTCGTGACGTCGTTGACGCCGCCGCCACCGGCTCCAGAAGCCTAGAGCTAGGTTTTCACCAGGAGGAGCAACAAACTACGCCGAAGGGGAGCGGACATCGACGCCTCCAGGGAGGAGAACGGCGCCGTAGGGCGTCGCCGTTGAACGCACGGTCGAGGTGCATGGCTTTCGCCGAAGCCCCCAATCCCATGGATTATAGCCCGTTGACATAGAAACCAGACACGCATTATTCATAGCCGCAGGGCGTCGACCATAGTTACTCAAGGCGAACCATACCTCGCCGAGCACGACCCCCCCACCGTATGAGCCCTCGGCGGCTCGCACATTGCAGTGGGGATGACTTGGTTTTGCGGCAGCGGCGGTTTCCCCGGTCACCACGGAGGGGAGCCGCCCCTGCTGCCGCATGATCCGCCTCCTCGGGCGTCGTACGGCCACGCCGCCCGGCCGCGCCCGCGCCCAGGCCCGGGGGGCCCCCGCCACCATGTGCCGCACCATGAAGGGCGCCGACGCTGCTGGATTTGGGCGACACGGGAGGAGCGGGGGCGAAGTCCGTGGATGCCCGCCTCCGGCGCCCGCCGGCGCGCACGCCTACACGGGCGGATCGGGGTAGGGGCTGCGGATCCGGATCTGGCGTCCCGACCCACGGCCGGCCATTCCTGCGCCGCGGACCTCCCGGAGCTCGAACTTGGAAGATGAACAGGGAAGAGGAGGGAAACGAGAGGGAGAGGGGCTGGAACTGCTGCGGGAGACCTCTTTTGGCTTTTTTAGTGAAGCCGCCACCGCTGCCCCGAGTAGCGGCGGCGGCGCGCCGGAGAGATGGCGGGGTTGGCGGCGGTTCTGTGGCGGCGGGGCGAAGTCGCCCCGAGCACACTCTAATTGGAAGGAAGCTATAAGCAAGGAACAATAAAGTAGGCCGTATCATAAGGTAATTCTCCCTTTGCATTAAGAGGAACTTGCCGTGGAGTGTTAATAGACCCAAAAGTTCCGTGCGTGGCAACCAACACGTTTGGGTGCAACAACCTTCAAATTCTTCAGATCGTGAGACTAGAGGGACAAGTTAAGGACTTGAGGTCGCACATAAGTGTGTAATAACACTTGCACACTGTTTGACCCGACAGTGACCATAATATTCGGCTAAGTCAATTTGCATTGTCTTGATGGCTTCACCCGAAGAAAAGACAACTCCTCAATACTCCTGCCCATTTTATTATTCCTGCAACAATAATAATATATATACATCACGACGGCATTCATCATTGCAAGTTGCAACAAATTAAGTCAAAGCTTAGGCATAGCAAAGAGATCGATAAATGTGTTGCTAATGAGAATAGAAATAAACTGGTCATCATATTTCTTATTAACCTTGGATGTTAGAGATAATCCAGTGCTAGCTTGCGATCTTCAATAAGCTGACAAATATATAAGTGTGCATGGTCAAGGCCATACAGGAGCATCGTAGTCACCATCTGTTAAGCTATGGAAGTTAGGATGCACACAAGGGGTTAGTAATTAATAATATGTCATTGATGAGACAACAAATTCGATGGGTTAAAAGATGATGGCAAATAAATCTATGGACAAAATATGTACCTCTTGTTCTGTAATCCTCGCAACTTCATCTTCCAAATTATTCACCTTCTTTATGAAACTCGTGGGATTGTGTATCCATAGTGTGCGTGATTTCGTTTTTCAAATGACCATCTTTGAGCTTAGCCACGGTATCTTGAACTAAGATGTGACAAATTGCCCCAAGCCTCTAAGAGCACCAAAAACGACAGAGCGGTTTTTGCCCCAATCTTCTTGTGGCAAGCATCATCGGCAACATTATAAAATATAGTTGCGTATGTCCTAACCATCTATATTTAAGAGATAATAAGATCATTAATAAGTTCACAAGTGTCATCTAAAGTGGCATGAACCTGGTAGTGAAGTTTACCTGATCTGTTGTATGTTGAGAAAATTTTGTTGTACCAGAGCCGTCACGCGCAATATCCTAGGTGGTTTTAAAACAATCGATGGATGTGGCGAGTTAAGAAAATCAAAATAAATTATTGCATATCGTGCCTAAAAATAATAAAGGAACGAATAGATATAGTTGGATACTTAGGCCCACTTACCATGACCTTGGAAGCCAAATCCAAAGCTACTTCTGCTCTTAAGCAAATTATTTCTGACACTACCCTTTCATCTAAACTCTACAGCATATAAACAAAGAGGAAAAATATAATGAGATATCCAGTCTTTCAAAACTCGAGAAATCGGGTATTATAAGACTCCAAACATATGTTTCTCCATAATATGACTCCAAACGTTTGCTTCTCTCTAACATGTGCCTAAATATAAGGAAGAAATCACTCAAAAACTGTTGTAGCTTTGCACGTGTTTGTTTATGACATGTTCAATTGTACTCATCAAGATATCTTTTGGCAAGAGTCATCCAATTTCACATCTACATGCTGTTCATTATTATCAGGCCTACAAGACGACCAATGTTCTACACGAACTTATGAAATAATGTATATATATATGTCAATAGAACTCTTTTAGAGCTACATCTGTTTGTGGGGTTCACTGAAGGGGCTAGTAAGTATAGAAATCTAGGTCAAGCAAGTGGCAACATAAATACATAATAAAGCTCTGAGCACATGTAGGATAAGTAGGATCGACCTTGCTTTACAGACACGTCTTAAATCCCACATGTAAAGAATGCCTTAGATCCCACATGTAAAGAATGCCAAAGACATCAGATTAAAAAAAAACTAATAATCTTAGCGGTTCGTTTTCCACATTGAACTTAAAATTTTTTTTTAGTGTAGTAGTAGTAGTAGTAGTGTTCCAACGTGATTGAGATACAAACAAAACTAACACAACTACTGTCAGCTGAACGAGACAATTTCTTCATGTAGCCAGAAATTTGTTCCTTCTCCTTAAGGAACATATCAGGTGTCTCCCGCTGTGATACATATAAAACAGTGACATGCATCACAGAACTAATAACAAAGTCAAATATACCTACACCAATATGAAATTATTACTAGTGGTTGATAACCATCTCCAGAAACACTTACCACGCCCCTAGCAGCCAAAAGCTCCTGTTTCTTTTTGAGTAGCTCCTCCACCAAGGGGTGGTGCTTCTGCAGGAGAACAACAGCAAACAAACGGCCGGAAAGATAAGTTCCAGCACTCCAAGAGATGGATCCATCTGTTCTGTACAGCTCGATCAGCTAGCTCTTGTACCTTATCGGGATCGTGGTTCTCTGGCTCCGGATCTGGCTCATTGAGTCGATCGGCAGGCTTTCGCAGTGGGAGCGAAACGAGTGGTTGCCCGTGCGGGCCTGCAACTTCACCGGCGCCGACGAAAGGCCTCGCCGGCCCAGCGGATGGACATTCATGGCCCGTGGAACGGCCGCGAGATACGGGACACAGCAGCCACGGCCGCGGAGGGAGGCGCGCGCAGCTGAAGCGCGGCCATGGCTTGTCAACTTTCGAGATCAGATCAGAGAAGAGGGCCGAAGAGAACACCGAGTTTAGTAAGATTTGATGTGTGAATACAGGAGCATGGCTGGCGACCGACTGAGTCTAGATGTAATTCAACATTGGCGCAGTCTAATCAAATTCCAACTCTCCGTGTCCGCGAGACAAGTTTTAACTTGATAAGAACTCCCTATATCAACAAAAGTATTATCCAAAAGAAGAACAGCTACAACCTGCAAAACGATCTTGCATTGGTTGCATACACAAATAGAATTCAGATTCTGACATATAGAGAATCCACAAACATCTGGTTTCTTCAGATATGTAAAGCTACTGGTCTGTGGAATGGTGATTTTCATCACTGAACACACAAACGTGGATACAAGGGGATCATAAAGCAGTTGATTCTTTACACTAATCGTGCAAGTTAATGGTGATACAGAACAGAACTCGCTTTTACACTTAACCGGTTGACCCCCTGCCAACAGCTAAGTTTCAGCTGACTTTGGAGATCAATCAACTATATATCAACCTGAAATGATATGTTCGACAGCTGATTGTGACCGAGATTTATAAACCGAGAGTGAAAGATATAATTTAGCCAAATCTTGCAAGAGTGCTTGAAGAAAACAGCTTAATAATTAGTAGAAATCCCGAACAGGCAACTTAAAAATTCCTATGTGCAATCATCTAGATCTAGGTGATGGAGTAGGGGTACTATACTAGTGAAGCTATTTCCTGCAATATTTCTTCATACCAGGTCTATTTAAGACCTACAAATATTATTTTAAACATAGATAGGAATGATGAGGTATTATGCATCAAACATGACACACAAGCTCTGGAGATTTGGATGAATATTATAAGGAATGTCACTGCCTTGAACATTATTGTTGCTCATATCCCTGCAGAATACTTAAGTTAGATTAAGACCAAACGAAGACTTGTTATCTGTAAACATTCAAGCATTGACATTTAAGTTTAAGAGCACGTGAGATCTCAATTACGGCTAAACTAGTTGTCAGCTGGTTCATGTTGTAGCTCAAGGTGCCATTAAGCTGGGTCCCAGATAACTTTCTGTAAAGCATATATTTAGGGAAAAGGAAAATCAGTCGAGAAGGATTAGTTGCCGTGACATGAAAACAACCAGCCTGTCCGAAGGCTTCAGCGAGCTCAGGCTGACCTCCAGCACGACTATCGGGGTCCCCATTTTGGGACACAACTATCAATCCAGAAAATGAAGACGAAGAGAGATGTTCATCAGTCATCACATAAGCTGCAGCATACCATGCACTAGATCAATGATCCTCTGTTAAATCAAGTTAGAATGTTAGATATTTATATTGCAAAGTAATAAAAATAGAAGTAGCAACAGATCGGTGCATTTGGTTGTAACTTATATCTTTATACTCTTGTATTTTCAGTAATTTCGTTTTGCTCATCGTTTGCTTAAACGTGTCCCCTTTTTTTTTTTGTTCTTTTCCTTTCCAGATTTCACTACTTCAGATCCCGTTTTCCGCACCTTGGTGGCGTCGATTTTCCTCAGCTTGGTGTTGGTTTTTTAGCAACACTTGGCGGCCTGGTCCGAGATCCCCACCAGGGCTATCCGCCCATGGGCGGCACAGCGCACGCCTGGTCTCAGATCCCGTAGTGGCAGTACCAGGGCCGCAAATCCAGCCCGCAGGTCGAAAGCGGTAATGGGCCAGCAGGATGACGCCAAGGTTCTTCTCGACTCGAGCTCTCGGCCTTGCGGATTTTTTTACGTGATGTGTGGACTTGGATTTCTTTGATTTGTCGATCTATTTCCCTTGCTTCTCTCAAAATATGATTGACGAGTCCCTTTTTCGATCTATGAATGATTTTTCGGTGATCTTTAAACTTCGGATAGAATAAATAGCATGTTCGGCACTTCTTTTTCTTTCCGTTTGAAGGTTCGGTTTTCGCTTCGGGTGTGGGTGGTCAAAGCCACACGTGGTAGTGGTGCACGTGCCGGGGATGTTAGTCGCCCACTTGGTGTTGGGCCGGCCCACCCAACGCCCCTCGCACCCCCTCCTTCCTCCGACGGGCGCCCGGGCGTCCCACCGCGCCTTAGGGCTTGCCGGAGCTCCGGCGAGCCCTAGGGCGCCCGCGGTGTGCGTCTTCTCCCCCCCTCTCTTTTGTTTCCCTCCCCCTCTCTCTTCTTCCCCATGGCATCCGCCTACCTTCGAGCTCCGAGCTCCATCGGTGGCGACGGTGCCCCCACCCGCCTCGCCCGACCGCCCCGCCGCAGCCAATCGCACCTAACATCGCCGTCGCCCATTCCCACCACGGGGCTACCTACCTTCCCGGTCGGCCGGGCAATCTATAGCCCGGGGTAGGAGGCTGGGGTTTAGGTGGTCCACCCAGGTGGGAGGCCCCGGCGAGCTAGCGCGGTGGGGCGCGGTGGGAGGAGGAAGTGGACGGAGAGGGTTAGGGTTCCGGTGGTCCGCCGCCGCCGCCTTGGGGAGGAGGAAATGGGCGCGGGAGGCGCCGTCTCCATGGCTAGACCCTAGCCGTCGCCGTCCGCCGACATGGGCCTAGTGGGCCGGCCCACCTAGGGGTGCTCATCGCATGATTATCGCCACCTGGTCGGCACATAACATCTCCGGCATGTGCCTAGTACAACTCTATACAACTCTCGGTTTGATTTAAAATCTCTCGTGCTTTTCAGTTTGAGCTTGTGCTCCACCTGGTCGTCGCACGATTATCGCCACCTGGTCGCCATTTCACTATGTCTTTTGCGGTGCCGCATCCTGATGAGGATTTTTAGATTACCAGGACACGCTCACCCACTACGCTGATGAGCTATGGGTTGTTGTGGCAAACCGCCTCAGGCCACCCACTGAGAGCGATGTGTACCAGGTATACTGTGCTGGCTAGTACATACTTACGTTCTTTGCATACCGAGTATAATACATTGAGTAGTTTCAGTCAAGAATCATCGTCATTCTCACTACTGTTACCGGTCATTCTCATATACACTGCATATTTGCAGTCATGAGTTATCGTCATTCTCACTCTGCTACCGGTCATTCTCAAGCTGTGTGGGGAGACAATCATGAGGGCTGCAGTGAGCTGTGACAAGGGTCGCGCGACATGGAAGAGCATGTCTGATGTCGTGGAGGCGCGACTAGATCTGCTACGCCGCCTCGCCGCCTCCACTCTAGAGGTCCTCTACCACAGGATTGGCGGCTCGCCTGGGAGGCATCGTTTCCAATGAGCTACAATGATGCTGAGGCGAGTACCAAATTTCTGTTGCTCATAGTGCAGGCCAAATTTCTATTGCTCATAGTGTAGGTGTTCGAAAACATTTAGTCTAACTGAATTGCTTTGACTCAATGTCACAGATGGGGCTTATTTTCACCCTTTGGCGTACCTTTGTTCTAGTGGAGAGGGACCTCGAGTCGGATGCGAACTAGCAGGTTAGCCTATATGTAGTCGTGGTATCAGCTGTTTCTTGTGTTCATTGTGTCTACTCTGTTTCTCACTATCTTAGCTCAATTAACTCTACAAGTTTTTGCATTTCTATGGAACAGATTCTCTCCGGCAAAACACGTTGACGTTGAGTGTGAGGATCAAAGCTACTTCAACAGAGAGCAGGGCCTATTTCTATCTTGTAGTATAGTACTATTATTTTTTTTTGTCTTCATATATGTCGTCTTGGTAGTGGTTGAGTCAAACTCTCATTTACTATCTCAGTTACTATTTACTATGTAATATGTCTTGCGAGGACTATCGGTAGTGGTTGAGTCAGACTCTCATTTCTCAGTTACCGGTTAGTAAGAGTAAGCCACAAGGCACACAAAGGAAACACAGAGACAAAGTTGGGAGGAATAGAGGTTCTCTATTATTGAATCATTTTCATGGATGCATCTTACAATGGGGACTAGCCCTTGTTTATAGAGAGGAGCTTGGGTAGCACTCCCTAAATATCTCCCCTAGATATTTCTATAAACTCTAAGTTCTCTCTTGTTTCTTAGAGTCCACCATACTCTAGACCCTTTTCTTATTCACTAGAGTGTTAGATATTTTCCTTCTTGCTTTGAGATTCACCCATACACATGGTTTCACAACACTCTCCCTTGGGTGAATCGCGCATGTGTACATGCCTCGTTAAAAACTCCCTCAAAAAACTCAATGGGAAAAAAGGTAGGAGAAAAGAGTACATTCACATGCGCCAACCATGTATGCACCTATTACCTCGTTAAAAACCTTGCATGAGAAAACCTAGTGGGAAAAACTCATCAAGGGAAAAAGAGTACAACAATTGATGCTTTAGTCAGTCTTCGAGACCGGCTCGTGATCCTTTAGGATCACGACCATGGGCTATGGACTTGGGGGTATGTCTCCCCCTGAACCCTGCAACTCTCCAAGCCGCCTCATACCAATTCCACAGACATACTTATAGGAACTGAATCGAAGGCGAGTAGAGACTTGGTGAACAAGTCTGCAAGATTGTCACATGATCTTGCTTGTAGGATCTTTATTTCTCCACTCTTTTGGTGCTCATGGGGATAAAAAAAACTTTAGAGAAATATGTTGATTGCTCTTGATATAGCCCATATGCATCTGTGCAACACATGCTGCATTATCATCATTGATAATGGCGGGGAGCTATCTAAGCTCATGCCACATGACTTACGGATGTGGTCAATCATTCATTTGAGCCAAACACATTTTCATGTGGCTTTTATGGGGCAATTATCTCTTAGTGCTTGGGTGATGTGGCAACCAAGGTTTACTTCATAGATTGTCATGAAATGGTTGTACCACCACAAAAGATATGAAACTAGTCTAAGATTTGGCTTTTATGCAGGTCAGACATTTAGCCAATATCCACATACCCTACCAAGGTTGGGATTTGGTTCTTCAGGAACCATAGACCAAGATCTTAGCGACAACTCAATATCTTCTAGTTGTACCTTGCCCATTAATCTGTTGCGAATGTAATATTAGCCCTTGTGTAGTTCGCTAGGTACACTGGTGCTCATTGGTGCTTAAGTAGGGAACTTCAAGTCCCAATATTTCCTCATTGTAACCCTTGGTTTAAATGGGACTGATCCACTTCTAGGGATTGGCCCCACCATGGAGGATTTTAAAGGGAGGTACATGCCCAAAATTTTTAAGTACCCCCTTTATAGACCGGTTTATAAACACTCCTTGAGGGAGGAACTTGAAATTTCTGCTGGCTCAAGCATGATTTTGTTTTATCCAAATCCTTCATCATATGTTTGTGTAATCCCTCCTCGTGAGGAATTTACTCAAATTGTTGAACCACATCCTTTCAGATTATTTCAACTCATACTACGGCCGTTGCAGGTGGTTGTCTTGCATTTTTATTTGGTCCAGAGATCTTGAGTCCTTCAGGGGACTCCGGTATGGATTTCCAAATCATGTGACCTACAATATTCACCAACTGCCTTTTAAAAATCTCGTTATTAGCTGCCACAAATATAAGATATTAGAACTTTATGCCACTCGTGACTGGAGAGTAAGCCTCATCGTAATCAATGTCATGTCTCTGCGTGAACCCTTGTGCCACTAGCATCACTTTGTACCATATTTATTCATCTTCAGGAGGAAGACCCACATGCATCGTTCAGGGATGTCTAGGTGTTGGAACTGCAGGCCCAGTAACCTCTCTTTAATAAAGCAGGTGCTAATCTGCCTCAATTGTTGTTTTATATTTTGTCCCATTCTAAGTGTTTCTGGCACTCTGACATGGACTTTAGTTTAGGGTCCGGGCCTATTAAATCAGCAATTCTGAGGATAATGTAGGCCTGCAGGGAACAATAGTAAACAAATGGAAAGATAAGTTCCAGCACTCCAAGAGATAGATTGTTCTGTGTACCTCTTGTTTTCGGCCTTAGGGCAAGTACATTGGTGTTGTCTTATAGGTAGTCTCGTATAGTGCCACGTAATTTAAGGCGACATAATAGACTACATGTACAATGGTTGTCTTTCTAAGTTGTCTTACAAGAACTTCGCATTTCCTTAATTTATGGAGAGTAAAACTAGGATTGTGAGGTGCATGACGGCGACAACTCATGCAATGGTAAAATAGTTGTCTCATAGTTCTAAATTTTAGCTCATGAGGTGGTTGTTTCGTGAAACAACTGCCTCATTCTCTCTCACCTCTCTCTTCCCTCCACATCATCAAAAATCTTATGAAACCGCTCACGTGTAGCAATATATCTGCCCTTACCATGTCGGAATCGTGGTTCTCTAGCTCCGGATCTGGCTCATTGATTTGATCCGCGCGCTTGTCGCAGTGGGAGCGAAACGAGTCGCGCGTGCGGGCCTGCAACTTAACCGGCGCTGGCGAGGGGCCTCGCCGACCCAACGGATGGGCATTCATGGCCCCGTGGAGCGAACGCCACGAGATACGGGAAGCGGCTGCCACGGCTGCGTGGGGAGGCGCGGGCAGCTGGAGGGCGGCCATGGCTTGTGAATTTTCGAGATCAGAGAGATTGAGAGAAGGGGACGGCCGGGGAGAACACCAAGCGATATCCAACCAACACCGAGTTTACTTGGATCTCAAGGTATATGGAGTACGTACGTCTATATGTGACGGTTGGCCGGTATCAACTTTGGTATGAAATTGTGAATACCGGAGCCTCCTGGCTGGCGACGGACTCTAGATGTAATTCAACCTTGGCGCAGTCTAATCAAAATTCCAACTCTCCGTGAGACATGTTTTAATTTGATAAGAACTCTCTATGTCAACAAGAAAATATCACAGCTGCAAAGCGATCTTGGTTGCGTATACAAATAGAATTCAGATTCTGACATATAGAGATTCCAAAAGTAAACAAATGTACTATGCCTTAGGCATTGCAATTTTGACGACACCCGTGATCATAAAAAGCACTAAATTTTGAACTCTTTTAAAATTTTTCTATAAACTATAAGTTGCTTTGCTATTTCTTATCTCAAAAACACCCTTTCAAAATATTTTTCAAAAACCTTGCATCAAAACTCACCATATGCATTATTTGTTGTCCTTGCTTGAGTGTTTTGTTTGCTTTTGAACCCTTTAGTGGCAACCTGTTCCCTAATCCAAATTTCAATTCATTTCAGACCTTTATTTAAATTCGTTTCAGATGGTCAAACCCTTCTCTTTTTTTCCTAAACTTCCTCGGCTTAAATTATTTCTAAATTGAAAAAAAAAAAAAATGTATCATACTAAAGAATAGAGAGAGTAGATTTTTCCATACTTTAAATATATATGTATACGCGCCGTGAATTTAGGCTTCACTCTTTGTTTTCCCACAGAGAAGACTCATCCAGTTGAAGTCTTTATGGCTTCGCTCTTTGTTTTCCTACGCCGCGCTCCATTGTTTACCACACCTCTATCCAATGTCGCGCTGCAGATCTGGAGCGGCGAGATCCGAGCGATTTTCATCCTTATTGGTGCCACCTCGTGCAAGACCAGCAGCATCTCTCCTCCCCCTTGTGCGGAAAGCATGTTGCAAAGGTAAGTGTTTTAGGTGTTTTATATAAATGTTGCAGCTCTATGATTTGAAATGTCGCAGCATGTGTTTTTGAATGTTGCAATAGTTGAACTAAGATGTTGAAACAAGTTGTTTTATGTTGCAACTGTAGATTTGAGATGTTGCAACATATTTTCCTGATTGTTGCAATAGTTGATTTTTTTTCCAACATGTGTTTTTTTGATGTTGCAACATGTTTTGCTACATGTTACAAGAGTCGTTTAAGATGTTTGCAACAGTTGGTCCGTGGCTGCCGCGAGAGCCACCAACGCCGCCGTGTACCTCGCGCGTTGGCTTGCTGCACCGGCCCTCCCAGCAGCCAGTTGCTTAGGTCGCCGCTGCCTCTCGAGCTGCACTTGATGGCGAACTTGCCGCCCTTGGAGGAGGGAATGGAGGAGTCAGCGAGGGCGACCGCGTGGTCCGCGCGCGGGGATGAGGTGCGCTCGCTGGGCGTCCATGTGTAGGCAAGAGGGAGGGCGCCCGATGGATTCCATCTCCATTGGACGTCCGAGCGTCAGCACGGGGCCTTAATCAGCTCCTTATCGGATGACACAGTTCCCCTAACATAAGTCGGCTTATCCGCTAGAAACCATGAGGAGTCACAAAATCATATAATAACAAAACGGTCTATAGTCGCAGACTGACATAGCACGATGGTGACCTCTCCCGTCGTGGAGTGCACCCGCACGCGTTCGAATCCCAGTAGGGATCGAACCGTGTGCTCCACCGGGGTTTTCTCCCCAAAAATCTCAGCTTGGACTGATCCAAGCTTTCGCCTCTCATGCGTGGAGCCACAATGGAATCGCGACGTGCCCGTCGTCTACGGAGTCAGAAGATTTCGGTGATCTTAAAAAGGACGTGATCTTAGTGTAGTTGTAGGTTTGTTTGTACATTGGTGATGTGAGTAGTGTCCGTGTGTGTGTGAGTAGGCGTGCCTATGTACGACCAGATGCTACACGTGTACTCAGATGAGAGGCGTGGAAAAAAAAAATACCGCTCTAGTCAAGTGATCATTTACACTTGCCCGACTCACCCATATATTGGTTCGGCCCGTCAACTCCGCAACGAGGTCCTCAGCCGGAGGGTCCAGACCAGGGGGCAAGAAACGGTCATGGCGAGCCCGTTGGACAACTCAAGCGGCCTCTGGACCGTGCTCGGGCAGGCCTCCAACGTGGTGCAGCTCGTCGGCGTCGGCGCCCTCGGGCTGGTGTCCATGGTCGTGCAGGCGGCGCTGGCTGCGCGCCGCCACGGACGACGCGTGCTGGCGGCTGGCACAACATGTGGAGCTCGTGGGTGGCCTGCTGCGGGAGCTGGAGCTCGCCGAGCTGATGCGGGCGCGAGGCCACGCGGCGACCGCCGAGCAGCTGGCGCCCGCTGCGCCGGTGCTACGTGCTGATCACGGCGTGCCAGGACCGCGGGCGGGTATCTCCACCGGCTGTTCTGGGGAACGTGGATGGCCGACGAGCTCCGCGCCGCCCGAGCAGGAGATCGACATGTTCATCCGCCTTGTCCCGCTCATCGCGCTCGTCGACTCTACACATGAACGCCGGGTCAAGGTACGCGTGCTTCGGTTTAATAGTTCGCTATAATAGAAATTTTGTTGAGCTTTGGTTGGTCTCCAAATTTGATTCGCAATTCAATCTGACTAATCAGTCCAAGTGATATCTTGAACGATTGCGTTTGAACTGGAGCCCCCCTCATTCTTAAAATATATATTAATTAGTATACAGAACAGAATCATTTCACTAAAACTATGGGTTGAACTCATGATACGTCATCTCATCTAAAACGGTTTGGTTTTTCAATCCAATCACCTCCTATCGTGCTTGTATATCAATAATAATTTTCGTTATACTTACCTGGCAGGCTACAGAACGCGTGTCAGTTGTGACTCCAAGCTGTTCAAACCTTCAAACAAGGTTGGCTACCTTAACACGCTTATAAACTTAATGCCGTGTTCTGACCACTGACAGTAGTGATAGTGAACCACCAGTCCACCCCTGATGTTGATTTGTTGAACACTATTCAAATATTTCACTTGGGTACCGATTGATTGATTTAGAGATTTAGCTCTTCTCTAGACATGTCTTAGTGAAATTGCGCTGACAGTTCTAGATTTGAAGTGGATGGCACTTCACATATATTCATTCAACTAGAAGGAATGAAAATATAGGTCTCTTTTGAAGTTCTAACATCTTTATCTTTATATGGATATGGATATGATTTAAAATAAATTTCTGTGAAACTGCCTTTTAGCAGTTAACTCTGAACCTAGATATATGCATGTAATTGTGTGCCACCTAGTCGTTCTGTTTCAAACTCAGTAAAAAATGTTTATTTCCACAAACAGTTGAACTATCATGAAAGTTAATTCGATATGGCATAAATATATCTTGTTAGGATTGAAATTAGAATAATTGATGCGTTTGCACATACTAATGATAATGTGTGTTCACTGTTCATTGTTAATTAGGACTCGGACAAGAGTTGAGGAGTTTACAGAAATAAGTGTTAGAGGACCCATTGTAGCCTGTAAAGTTGAGGAACGACTCTTAGAAGGTAGTTTCTTTTTCTTATATATACCATGCTATCGCTTTCCTTTGGACTAAAAAAATATAAAAAATATTGGCTTTTAAGAACTCCTGTTTTTCTGTCATTTATGTACCAATCTAACAATGGACTACCCCTGCTTGCATCTATAATGCAACTGAGAAATTCAGAATGCTTGTATAATAGCATTTTTGTTATGCATGCATGCTAGCTAACTAGTGAGTGAGACTTGAGCATGATGTAAAAAGTATACATGGTAGTTTATTGTCACTGTTAAAGGGAAACATGATTAGGCCATTTCAGGCTTCGTTAACAATCCCCTTGGACTGCCAAGGAAATTTGTTTATGTCATTACCCTCCCCATCTGACGAGATTGGTTCATCCAAACAATACCCTAAGATATTATACATTTTGAACTTGATGAAGTCTAACATGAGGAAATGCATGCAATACTGTTCTTTTCACTTGCTCATCATTTTTTTTTTTCAAGTTTTTTTTTTGAAAAAAAAAAAAAAACATGACCCTGGGGAAAGGCTGCCCCAAGCTTAACTACTTCTGGTTCAAGAAAATGCCCTAAAGGCCTGTTCACATCTATTAGGAAGATTTGCTTATTTTTTTATATCTATTTTTTAGTCCGAGACACATCCGTATTTTTGGGAAAACAAAGTGAGAGACCCTAGTTGGCTCCAATACTAGAGGATCAACCACCGTACTACTAGTACATTTGCAAGGAATTTGGTTTCCCATAAAGATCCTGCAGGACTTAAAGAACTACTGAACTTTGTAACATTAACTTTTGCAGTTTTCATCTTGCTTTTAAATCTGTATTTGTTTGATGCAACTGCTTTGTGATTTAAAGAGATTGCCCATGATTCAGGAAAGGTGCATTTGCAAGAACAGAAAATCATGGATGCGGAAGAATTGGTGAAGCTTTGCACTCGTACCAAAGAGATACCCAGGATTCAAAAAGTATGATTTCTTTCAGATAGTACATGGCACACAAATGTTTTTCAGAGAATAGAATACTTGGAAGTGGTGGATTTGGTACAGTTTACAAGGTAAACATTAGCATAAATGTTTGTCCGTTGGTTACTTGGTTTATTGATAAATTCCACCAGAACCGACTGAACCCTATTCCATTTCAGGGTGAGTTGAGTGATGGAACCATAGTTGCCATCAAAAGATTTGAGCATGTTACAGGTTTCAACAGTGAATTGCAAATTTTATGTCTTCACCATATCAATATAATTAAGCTGTTGGGGTGGTGTGTACATGGACAAGAAAAGATTCTAGTGTTCGAGTTCATGCACAATAGCAGCTTGGACCGTATCATCTTTGGTATGTATGTTTGTATTGATGACCATATATAGTTATTTGAGTAGATGTACTTTTTCCATGTCTCAGTAAAAGGTTTGAACAATTTCCATTTCAGAATTGCATTAAAAAAAATCCATTTCAGACTGATGTTAAGTCCTTTGAAACTTTCCCACTTTTGATTTTAAATGATATAGGAAATAATAGGTCTTTATATGAAACAAATTTCTTATTTAAACTTTTGCAGATAAAACTAAAGGGGCACTGCTAAACTGGTATAAGCGACTTGGCATTATTACAGGCTTGGCAGAGGGGCTTGTTTACATGCACAAACACTCACATTTATGGATGATACATGGGGACATAAAACCAAATAACATCCTCTTAGATCATGACATGATCCCAAAGATTTGTGATTTTGGATCAGCTAGAACCTTGAGTTCAGATGTAGCACAAGAGCAAACAAGCAGGGTTATAGGAACTAGGTAAGTGTCGTGCAAATATGAATTATACATAGCACACCGCCAAAAAATTGTCTTATACTAGTATGCTAATATGCAGTTATGATATCTATTTGCAGTGGTTACATAGCTCCAGAGTATGCGTCTCGAGGCCTTTATTCTGTCAAGACAGATGTGTTTGGCTTTGGGGTGTTGGCTCTTGTGATCATTAGTGGACGAAAGAATACGGTACTAGAGCAGCAAGGGGATACTGTTGGTAACCTCGTACGAGATGTGAGTGAACAACTGAACCATGCTGTTAAAGACTGCTATTTGCTATAGTTTCTAGTTTTTACATAAATATTTTGTGCTATTCCTTGGTAACCGTTAGATTTAAGCTATAAATTTTGGATGCTAAAGTAATGGAAAAAAAATTGTTTCAGGCATGGCAATTGTGGAATGATGGAAGACTACATGAGTTTGTAGACCCAATGTTACATGATGGGTACGAACTCGATGAGGTAGTGAGATGTGCTCAGGTTGCACTACTATGTGCTCAAGAAAATTCGGTAGATCGACCCACCATGTCAGATGTTGTCACTCTCTTGAACGTTGAAAGGTTAAGTTTGTTACCGAATCCAAAGCAGCCGTCTCAGCTAATTAAGGGACGTGCTACTGGTGACATGTTATCGACATATGTTAGCCAATCAAATAGGACCATAGATATAACCATCACAACTTCAGCTCCTGTGTCAACCAGAGTCCGTATCATTGTAGACCAAGAGATCTGAGTTGTTAAAGAGAAATTTATATATATACCAGGATTTGGGTCAAGGTTTATATATAGAAAATTTCTTATACATATACCTATGAAAGTACACAACATTTCATAGGTTCATGCAGAAATCTTCTAACCCCACCTTCATTCTTGGTTTCATTCTCGATCACAGTGCTTTGCTTATTATGTTTTTTTCGAGACCGGGGATATAGCCCGTTTTTCATTAAGCAGAAGAGAATGGTCAATAGACCTACACATAGGTGATACAACAAGGTTCGTAAGTAATCCAAGGATTACCAACGACGCCCTGAAACACAAACGAAAAGCAAGAAACACGAGGGGCGAGGACCCTCCACCTAACACCCCGCAAGCTGAGCCTAAAACAAAGATAACTCAACACCTAGGTAGCCAGAAGTGGACAGAGCCAAAGACGATAAACAGCGGCAAAGCATCCGCTAGCACTCTAGACGGCAAAGCATCCGTCAACGACCTTGGTGGCAAAGCATCCACCGCAACAACCTCGGCAGCAAAGCATCTGCGGAATGTAACACCCGGTTTTAAGAACAAAACCAGATGAAGCCATATGTGAGCCCGGAAGTCAAATCTCACATATAGTTTACAAATAAATGGTAATCAATTCACAATGCTTAAAAAATATAACGAGCATAGTATAAAAGTATAAACCTTAGCTAGCAAACAGCGGAAAGACTCTTCAATCTTCTGGTGTAGGCTCCACGGGGACAATCGACCGGTTGATCACAAGCCTAACTTCCTCCCGAGGTGGGGTGAAATAGCAAAGGGTGAGTCCATGTCGAACTCCGCAAGCATAGTCGGGGGTTATGAGGCTTAGAAGGCGACCTTCGTCTTAACTGCAGGTTGCTTTTAGTGTTGATCAAGTTTTAAGCTTAAGCATAAAGGAATCCCATTAACCCATTAAACACAAATGTGAACAGATATCAACATCAATTTAATAGCAACATCATAATAAACAATGAAATTCTATTCATAGATGTCTCAAGGCCGTTCATGACCGCGAACACGGCTGACATGTCGGTTTAATTAACTCTGTAGCAGAGGTATACACTTTCACTACGGGTCATGAATTTCCACTGCATGGGCTCTAGAACCTCCACAACACCGAAAACCCACATAAAGCCTTTCAAAAGGGTTATCTAAACATGCCGGATAGCGATAGGGCTACAACCCATTCTCTTCCGTTTGGTAACCACCCGACACGAGTAAACACTATCCCTTGAACGACTAAAAAGACGAGCCATGTGACCCCCATAGCTGCATCAGTATATCCCGGATGATCACAAATGAATAAGTCCTTATGGAGAGCTAAGAGCTTCATAAATAAACAACACAAGCTCTTTCGCCCTATGTACCATGGCATCAACAACTACTCATCACGATTTAATTCATAAAGCAATAAGTAAATGTTTGTTGGTTGAGCGCTAGCAATTTACTACCCAATGCATAACCCATAGGAGACAAGGATCAAATAATCAAGACAAGGTAAGTCCTTAATGGCAAACAAGGAGGACACATGCATCATGAATGAATTATTAAGGTGAATAGGACATCAAGGATGATCCCAAGCTATACTTGCCTTAAATATGATCCTTTCTTCACTTCCAATTCTTCAAAAGAAATCCTTCTTGGTCATCATCTCATCTAGATCTCCAACGTAAAACTCATCGTCTAGCAACACACAACCATATAGGTCCAATCATGCATAACAAACAAAGCTATAATTAGAACAATACACTAGCCGAGAAACCAGGTTGAAAAGTTTGTAAAACAATTCTACGCCTAGCTTTAATCACACAGACGCAAAAAGCACTCTAGTGGGCGACGAAACAGAAATAGAAACGACTACCAAAAGATTTACTTTGAAAAGAAAACCAAGATAAAATAATTATATAGTCTAGTAAAGCACTATGCACAACCGACATGATATATATGGAAGAGCTGGGTAATTAGACCAAAGATGATGCATGGATGACATCAGCAAAGTATTTAGCCGATAAAAGAATGTGGCATACCATATATCATAGCAAGATCCAATAGACTTGATCACGAACGTGTTTTCTTGGTTCTGCATGTGCTAACGTGAATAGCAGCATGGCCGTGGCAACCGGCAACCAGCGGAGACCGGCGCAGCTGCGATAGGTTGGCAGACTGCAGATCGTTAGGATGCAGGAACAAGTTATAGGGAAACAGATAGCATCCATGGCTTGTGGCATGATGCAGATGATAGATGAAATAGGGACGAAGACATATGATGGACATGCTCACCAATGGTCATCTGCAGATGGCGTTGATAGGCCGTGCTAAATCAGCAGATGAGAAGAACTTGACCCTCCAGCGATGCTAGTCTGTAGGCACAGATCAAGGCAGCCGCGGAGCTACCGAAACGGGCGGCGAGGAAGGCACGGCGAGGACGTACGTTAGGGTAGACGGCTGCTTCGAGGTTACTAACACTACTACACAACTGACCTTTACTCTCGAGCCCAAAAACGCGGTTACTCCCGGTTCGAAATTGAAGTGAGAGTAAAGGTACTTTTACTCCCGGTTTGAATCCCCAACGGGGAGTAAAAGGCCATGCAGCAGGCCGCCCCCGCGCGCCCAGCACCTTTATTCCCGGTTGGGGACTCTAACCGGGAGTAAAGGTAGACCTTTACTCCCAGTTCTTCGCCCAAACCGGGAATAAAGCTTTACTCCCCGTTGTTCATCCAAACCGGGAATAAAGCTAGACCTTTACTCCCAGTTCTTCACCCAAACCGGGAATAGATGTTTTCTAGACATTTTTCGTTCACACCCTTCAATCTTCATTTTTGTACAAACCACCTCGATGGTTTTAAATGTTCTCAATCCAGCCTTTAGCGTAATCAATGATTACGTTTTCAACTATGGAAATCGTAGCTTCGAGCTACTTTTCGGACCCATAGGTGGCTTCAAATCGAAAAGTCTTGAATACCACGTTTGTTTAACTCTTCAAAATCTGCACTCTATATTGGACATTTTTTTAATTTTCCAGATTTTGAACCATCGAAATTTTGAATTTCCAAAAAATTTAAAGAATTTTCGATTTTTTTTGAACCCTAAATGTTTTTAAAATAAAAAGTCACGAATACAAAAAAATTCATAACTCATCGAGATCTACAAACTTCATTTAGGTCATTTTTGCATTTTTAGAAAGTGTTTGGAAAAGTATAGTTGTAAATTGATGATTGTCCGGAGTAGTTCCATAAACTCTCTCTTAGATTCCTAATTTTGTGACTAGTGTTTCCAAACACTTTCTCAAACGCAAAAAATGTCCTATATAAACATTTTAGATTTTGATGAGTGCTAACATGTTTGTATTCAAAAGTTTTTTGAACGAGGTCATTTCCTGCTCCGTTTGACCAGGTTTGACCAAGTCAAATTTTTGAATTTTAAAGTGAAGAGAGCTTCGAGCTACTTTTCGGACCCCTAGGTGGCTTCAAATCAAAAAGTCTTGAATACCACGTTTGTTTAACTCTTCAAGATCTGCACTCTGTATATTGGACATTTTTGAATTTTCGGATTTTTGAACCATCGAAATTTTGAATTTTCAAAAAAATTAAAGAATTTTCAGTTTTTTGAACCCTAAATGTTTTTAAAATAAAAAGTCACGAATACCAAAAATCATAACTCATCGAGATCTACAAAGTTTATTTAGGTCATTTTTGCATTTGAGAAAATGTTTGAAAAGTATAGTTATAAATTGGTGTTTTGTTTGTAGTAGTTCCATAAACTCTCTCTTAGGTTCCCCGATTTTGTGACTAGTGTTTCCAAACACTTTCTCAAACGCAAAAATGTCCTATATAAACATTTTAGATCTTGATGAGTGCTAACATGTTTGTATTCAAAAGTTTTTCGAACGACGTCATTTTGTGCTCCGTTTGACCAGGTTTGACCAAGTCAAATTTTTGAATTTTAAAGTGAAGAGAGCTTGAGCCACTTTTTCGTAACTCTTCGAGATCTACAAAGTTTATTTAGGTTATTTTTGTATTTGAGAAAGTGTTTGAAAAGTATAGTTGTAAATTGACGACATTATGTTTGCTAGTCAAAAGAAAAGAATAAATTATTTTAGGTTACATATTTTTCTTGTGTGGAATAAAGCAAAGTGAACTCAAATTATTTTTTTAGAAAAAAAATATGACTACTATAAATTTTACTAAGAAAACAACTTGCATTTAGATATTAAATAAAATTAAATATACAGAAAAATGAAAAACTGTCCACGAAAATGGCGGGAAGCTGAAAAAGACCCGCCCAAAAATAACATTACTCGCGGTCGGAGGCTTGAGCCGGGTTAGACTTTTATTCCCGATTGCTTTTTGAGCCCGGGACTAAAGGGGTTATACTCCCGGGCATAGGCAAGAGCCGGGAGTAAAGGTTCCGAAAATAAATATCTTCGCCGGCCGGCCGCTTCGTTTTCATCGATCCCTTCCTCTTCGTCAAAGCCGCCGCCGCCGCTCGCCCCGCCCCAGCTCGCCCGCCCCCAGCTGCACGCCGACGGCCGCGGCTGCTTCTCCCCTGTGCACCCTGCCTCGCGCGGATGAGGTCTGGCGTCGGCGCGGCTCGACCCCCGCGGCGACACGGCCCGCCTCGCCCAGATGGCAGGATCGACAGAGGAGGTACCACGATCTGATTTCTGGGCGTTTTTCTTTTTCTCTTGGCCATGATCTGATTTCCTGAACGATTGAGTTGAGTTCGAGTCACGATTTTTGGGGATCAGTTCGTAGCTAGGTGAAATTCATCTGTGTGAAATTTGGGGCCAAGTCCTTTTGATTCGAGTGAGTTTTTGTCAATTTGGTGGCCGCCTGTTGTCTGTTTGTCGTGTGCAGTTCTTCAGTTCGTGCAGGCATCAGCGTTCGTGTGGACAGCAAGAATCAGCGCCAGCATCCCTTCACTTTTCATCGCAGATCTTCAGGTACGAAGGTAAGCAGCTAGCTTCCATTTTCGCTTCCATTTTCATTTGCTTGTAGCTCAGTTCGTTCGATCTACAGAAAGTAGCAGTCCGGTGCCGAGAGCATTTGACTGCCGTCTTCAGCAACAGCCACTCCTTCCTTCATACACCTAAAATTTCCACGTAGTGCCAGTCGTGAGAATTGAAAGTGGCATGGATTTTTAATTGTTGTTGATTCCTTGCGAACCTCAGCAAAGAGATATATTCCAATTGTCGTTTTTTTGCAATTGCATTGATATATTCTTATTGCTTGTGTTAGAAAAAAGATCCATATTGCATTGATATATTCTTATTGCTTGTGTTAGAAAAAAGATCCATATCATATCTTTTTATGATAACTTTATCTTGACGTTGTGCTAAATGGATAACACCATTATGGTAAATGCATACCTTTTCCTTGGTGTATTTTACACAGTATTAATCGTAAATATATCTTTGCATAAATACAAATCATTACTGTCCAAGGTTAGTTTGATTCTGTTAATTGTTGGTGATGCAAGCTAGTTTGTTCATTCTAATTGTCTCATTACTGATCAATCTTGAGCCAGTTTATTTACAATTGTTCATTTTTTATATGATTTCAGGCAATGAGACTACAACAGCTGGTTACTTAGAGCAGCTTACAGACATGACCTATTGATCTCAGTTTGTTCATTAGGAATAGGATGCACGTGTTGTAGTAGTGCCGGATAGAGAATGTGCAAGAAAAGCAACTAAATTTAGATCATGCAATCCTAGAGCCTTTCGGGCGAGTTCTACTTCAACCGCGACGACAAATGGCTACCAAAGGATCCTTTGCCTATGTAATCGGGACATGTAATGACATCCTAATATGTATTAGATTGAGACATGTATGAACACCTTAATATATGTGTGCTTGAACAATTATTAATGTGCAATATATGTGTACCTTAATTATATATATGTGTGCGCATTAATATATGTATATTACTTCTATTCCTAACCGATTAGGAATTATGCATTCTTACGTGTATATATTAGTTGTAATCCCCAACCGATTATGAATTAAAATGAAATCAGGAATTAAAATCAAAAAAAAACAACCCTTTACTCGGTTGGTGGCACCGACGGGAATAAAGGCCTATGGTCGGCCACATGCACGGCAGGACCTTTTACTCCCCGTTGGTACCCCTAACCGGGAGAAAAAAGATCCTACCTTTACTTCAGTTTCATTTACCTTTACTCCCCAACCCGTACTCCCGGTTTTACAACCGGGAGTAAAGGCCCAAATGGACCGGGAGCAAAGGTCATATGTGTACTATAAGCTCGGCAGCGGATGAACGTGTCGAGGAGCGGCAAGGATGGAGCGGCGAGATGGCAGAATCGACCTCGAGCCCGGCGGCTAGGGTTGCGGCTGTTGTTATACTTGGGATGATACTATGCAGCGACATATTTGGGTTGGAAAAGTACCGACGGGGTGCTGCAGGTTATGTATTTATATATGGCGATGCACGTTTTCAAACAGGGAACATGTATATGTGTATATATACACATATATAGAAGGATACAACATCATCGAGATGGCAGGGAGGCAACACGTGCAACGTTTAGAGCTTGGGCTCCAGGGTTGAAACGGCCTAGAGAGAGACACGGTTGACTTGGCTGTGGTTAGAGAAAAGAAACAAAGACGGCTCGCAGCTTGCTATTTATAGACAAGAGATGGTCATATGGCTAACGTCGTGATGGAAATTGACAATGAGTCTTTCACGTCAAAGCACACATGTGCATGGAACAAGAAGACGTGACTTTGGCCTGGATAAGAACGTAGAGATCAGGAGCAGCTTGGTTATTAGATGGATATGGCAACGTGATGATTTATGGCATGTAGAGCTTGATGCGGCCGGGTTAATATAATCTTGCAGGCCACGGAAAGGACTAGTGCAGCGGCAGCTTGCTAGAGATAATTAACAAGCTAGAGCTCACCTTGGGCCCGGCGTGCGGAGAAACAAAGCAAAAGGAGGCTGATTGCAAGAGTTGAGTAGAAATAAATAAAAAAAAGAAAGGATAAACAAGTGCTGACAAGAGATAGAGGAGAAAGAATAAAATCCTTTTCTTTTATTTGAAATAAAGTTTCAAATGCGTTTCAAAGAGAATCTGAAGTCCTTTTTGAATCAAACCAAAACCAGTCAATACAAAATAAACAATGCTTCAGCATGAATGCACAACCATGTTTCTAGACCCTATATTAAATTTTAATTTAATGAAAATGTTATTTTTCCTATATTTCATGAGCACAAATATACATAAATAAATCATTTTATTCTATTTTCAAAAGAGGCAAAAATTTAGGGTGTTACACGGAAAGACGACAACCACCTCGACGGCAAAGCATCCGCCGGAAACGATCGCGACCTCGGGCGGCATGCGCGATACCGGAAACGCAGGCTCGTAACAGCCGCGACCTCGGTAGCAAATGCATACCGAAACGCTGGCTCGTAACGACCGCGACCCGGCAAAGACACACACCGGAAACGCAGGCTCGTGGAGACATACACAGCGGCAAAGCATCCGCCAAACAACCACTATGGCTACGACATCCACCAACCGACATACCAAGTCAAGAGCAACATGAGGTGCAAGTAGGCACAAGCACGACGAACGGCAACCGTCCCCGCCAACGCCCGACGAGAGAGGCCCGTGGAAGAGATGCTCGACGTCGCCTTCAGAAGGACACGACGCCAAAGCGCCATCGGCGTCGTCCCAAGGGGGAATGGGTTTTCACCCGCATCTCCCTCGCGACGTGAACAAACGACCAGCGTCACCCACCCCACCACCACGGTGGAGCAAGAGTAGCCAAGCCGCCGTCGGCCGTGCCACCATGGCACAGCTGACCACACCGCAGGTCCAGCCATGGAACACAAGGACCGGCCGATAGGAACGCAGCGCCCAGCGTCCTTCGCAGATCCGACGACGTTTGTTGTGACGGTCGAGCCGGGCGAAGAGGAAGATGGCTGGCATCGGCCCGCCCTCGAACGCCAACACCGGCGCATAACCGCCGGGTGGGGCCGCACCCGCAGGCGCCAGGGGCCTGCCCCGCGGCGGTCTCCGGGCAGATCCCGGGCGGCGGCGCCCGTGTCCAAGCAAGCCGCCACAACGAGGGGAGGAGGGGTGGGGTGGAGGACAGATCCGGGAGGCGGATCCGCCGGTCCCCACCCGGCCAGGGCCAGGCGGGGCCGCCGTTCGCCCGCCGTCGAAGGGTGGGATGGAGGGGGGAAGGGGGGAAGGGGAGCGCGGCGGGATTGGTGGTGGAGGCCGGGAGGAGGCAGCGACGCCATTCTGGGCGCGCCGCCGCTGGCCGCCGCCGCCGAAAGCAAGGGCAGCGACGGCGGCCGGAGGGGTACGGGGGGAGCGGGGTGCTCGGCGCGCGGCGGGTGGTGTCGCCGCCGAGTCGCCCTTGGCGAGGACGACGCGGGGGCCTATTTCGAAAAAGTGTTTTTGCTTATTATGTTACGTTGGGTTTTCCAATCAAGGTGCAAATTGTGTCGATCTTAACATAACAGGCATAGACTGTAAGCATTGTCTTGCTTGAGACTTCAACATGCACCCTATCTCGCGCTTTCTTGATGTCAAGTTTGGCTCCGACATACATAAATTGCTCTTCCCTATAGATGTTGGCTATTGGTTTTGTGAAATCGGGTCAAAATCATATGGCTATGACTAACCTCATATAGCTGATTCTCTAGAAGTTTTGTGAATCTCACACATAAAGGGATATCATAAAATCGGACTCTTGCATGAAGATTTTTGAAGGAATAACCTTGGAAACTTTTTATCGGGGTGAACTTTTTCAAAGCAGGAAATTTTCACTGTGACAACATATGGTTGTTCTGCTCAGACATTTTGCATGCTACGCAGGTCCTTGAACTGAGCAAGGGGAAAAAATAGCTGACAAGATCTTGCGGGTGGGGGTTGTTTTGCACAGACATTTTGCATGCCGTGCAGGTCCTTGAAAGGCTGCCAAGACCCATGGCTGTTTGGATACAGGAGAGACTGAACGTAATAGACGAGAACAGTGAAGGCCTGAAGGGGTCGAGGTGGGCTGCTGGAACCGGCATATGGCCTATCGAGTAGACACCATTTCCAGCCTTCGCCATGTGGCCTCGTGAGACATTTGGTTAAGACCAAGCCAAATTTTGCCGCTCACTGTTCTGCAGCGCACGCACGGGCAGGACCCAGACGTCACACAAATCCCTTCAGATACTTGTTTAGACGAAGAGATCATCCCCAAAGAAGGCGGAGCATAAACCGACGACGTTAGTGGCTCCCATCATACAGGCACCAGGTCCAAGATTCTCACGTAGTAGGACCATTAATGTCCCCAAGAGAATCCTCTCGGTAAGCCATTTTACATTGCAACACATTGTCTTGATACACACACATCCCTGAGGGCTGCCTACCAAGTATACAATCACAAAACCATCTTTCACAAAGTGCCCTGAAACACATATACACTTTTCTTTCACCCACAAATGGTAGCCTACAAACTGCAGAACAATGTGTTTTGAACCTACCAACAACTACAAACGAAAGCTCCGGTATCTGTTTGATCATCATCCCCTGGTTCCTCGGCATGTTCAACTTCATAGCATCTAGCTTTGTCATCATCGGTCAATTAAAGACCTGAGTACAACAGAATGATCTTGTAATGGCCAGCTATGATGGAGGGCTCACTGAAGGTCTGATCTTCGCAGGCATGCTACTGGAATCACTGTTTGAAGCCATTGGATGGTAGAAAGTGTGGTGCGGTGTTATGGACATCTTATTCATCGAATACTCAATGTCATCATCACTGTTAATATCTATTTCAAAGTGATCATCCAAACTGCCCACATTCATTCCAGGTGCGTCAATGTCGCCAAGCTCGTCATCGTCGTCGTCGCTGTTGTTGTTACCGTATGTCGTCTTGACCAAGGACCAGAATTCAAAATTTGGGCGTATATATCTGCAGGGATACAATGGGTCATCAGGCAGGAAACGCTAGTACACACTAATTACAATGAGAATCAGCTTCTGAGTTAAAACACCATTCTGCTAATGTTGGTCGAGCTCACAATAAGTTGAAAAAAGAGGATCCAGCAATAGGAATTAAAATTTCTAGCAATTTTTGGTACAAATGCTATAGGAACGGTATGACAACAGTTTTATGAAGTTCAGGATTGAATAATATGCAAATAACTATCCTCCAAGAGCATGCACTAGAAGTAGAACATAACGACACTACAACTGTCTACAAAGGCACTCTTATTGATATTCAAACCTGTCAGACTCTTTAAGCAGATATGGGTCAAATGGGAAGAACATGTCAAGCCTATTAATTCCTCCAAATGCCTTCGATAGATCAGATTCAACTGCATCTTCATGTGTTGATCCATGGAACAGGCCCGCAGCCCTAGCCTGTCTCAAGAACTCATTCACTATTGAAGGCAAGCACACCTATAGCATCAAAAAGCATGCCGGTTATTATGTATTTATATGAAGGTAAAACACAAGTGCTTGGCTGCTAAAAGATACAGTGAGTGGTAGGGACTGTGATACATACCTTTAATGGCTCCAATGGGTCGGCCAAGATTTTCTGGATTCGCATTTGAAAAAGTTCCAGTTTGAGATTTGGGTAGTCCATAATAGATCTCAACCGTAAGCATAGGACATACATCACAGCCTGCAGGTTAAGAAACATGGCAGATAAAACATTCAAAAAGCATATGATGCTAGAATAGGAACAGGGTGATTGAGCAATAACATGCATTTGACCAACTTCTTCTCTTGCTTAGTTAAATATATATAGAGAATATGGCATAACAAACCTGGCAGCTAGCATAAAATAGTCGATGTTTTATAGGATCGGCTGTCACCCGTTTGTCCAGCTGACGGCCACAATAGTCCTCGCACCAGTCCACTAAGCTACATAACGTAACATAAATCTCACATATACAAATGTATAAAACATATATACTGTGTGTGGTGTTCAAAACCAATATTTTGTATGTTACCTTTTGAGTCCAGCAACAACTCTATTTAGGGAAATGAACCTTGCCCGGGACAGGTAGCTTCCAACATACGAAACTGCAGACATTCTGCACTTAGAGAGACAAATGTGGTCATTGACATTCTTTTAATCGTCAGCTCACACAGGTTGTGTATTAGGTTAGCAACAAATAGATCTCAGAACAAAATATGCTAGTTATTTCAATCACTGAATCTGTTCCAATGATAACATTTGTAAGCCCCGACCGTTTTACCACCAGTGCAGTAAACTTTAGTGAAGATAATAGTATGCCTATAATAAATTATTCACAGCTACGATGCCAAAATCTCCTAACGTGAGTAAGGCAACGTTTTAAAACAGAGAAAATAGTCAAGGCATGATTGCAAGTTTACAACATGCAACGGTTGTTATAGAGGTAAGGTTTGACACTAGCGCCTCCAAATCACCTAGATACACAACAGAAAATTTCCCTACTGGATGTACTCCTTGCATAGCACACAAGAGGGTTACCTAGTTATTGCATCCTCCTTTTTGTCCTTGTCGATAAAAATATCATTAAGAAAAATAGCAAAGCTATCACCGCAGACCTCTGGATACAGGGAACAAGCATAAAACATGATAAACTGCAAAAGTCAAAATAAATGTGTCAATGCAAGAGGGCAAGGCAGTAAGCAACTGAAATTACAAGTTGGGTACTAAACATTGTGAATCTACTTTAGAGAAAAGGTTAATCCTTAACCTATGCAAATTTGGATTTGTGCACCCTTAGTACATGTGATTTAAATATAGCCTTCAAAGTGTCAAATTCCTGTCCAAGTCAAAGACGAAACATGAGCAATATCAAAACAGAAGTGCTTATATGTGTTTACTTATATTTCATCGTAAGTCATGAACACCACCGGAATCGAGAGATATCCCGTGAGCCATTGCTCACGGGATAGGCCCTACACCCACGGGAACGGCTATCCCGTGAGTTGCTCATGGGATATCCCCGCACGGGATAGAAATCATCGGGATAGCGGGGTATCCCGTGAGCTGCGCCTATACTCACGGGATATCCTATCCCGTGGAGCGCATAACGCCACGGGCAAGACTTAACGGGGGGCCTCCGCGACGTCAACGGGACGGAGGCAACCCCGTTACGGACCCTCTATCCCGTGAGCCTAACGGGGGTAGCTCACGGGATAGGCGTGCCCGTTACGGCCGGTGTCCCCTCGCCACGCCACGGGCGCGCGGGGGTCCCACCACCGATATCCCGTGAGCCATACGCTAAGCTCACGGGATATCTTTGGTTCATATCCCGTGAGCTGTGCATATGGCTCACGGGATATCTGTGGTCGATATCCCGTGAGCTGTGATATATGCTCACGGGATATCCTTTGGACGATATCCCGTGAGCTGCTCACGGGATAGATCCATTTATTTTTTCTTTTTTTTTTGTTACAGCAGTCAATTGACACACATATATATCCATATATAACACAGATTATTGCAGCAGACAATTGACACATATATATGGCACAAAACGACACATATATTACATAACATCCAACGAGTCACAAGTTTGTCGTCCTCACTAGTTCACAAGTTCAATTCCAACAATTTCAAGTTCACAACCTCACTAGTTTGTCGCCTAAACCATCACAACCTCACTACCAACGGGGCCAGTCCTCTTGTTGCGCCGCACCTCGTTCCCAATTGTTCTGATTCGAAGTTGGGTTCGAGGCATGTGATTGATCCTGCACGTAGGCAAAGATATTGCATTTGTGAGACAAAATGAAAGGTAGATCTATTGACTTGAAAAAAAGAAAAACAAGATAATTCGTTAGAAATTTCGGCAGCACCTCCCCTGCACAGAGGGGTTTCCAAAACCTGCAACAAAACAACGGCTCGATGGCCGACAACCACATGTCCAAGTGCACATCTCATGGTGCATTCCAAACACCATACCATTTCATTTTGGAGTTTAGTTTGAGAAACTCACAGGAGAGGCACCATGCGGTGGAGGGAAGACTGACGGTTGGCCGTCGCCGAGCGGTGGACCGTACATCGGTGGTGGTGGTGGAGGGTACACCGGCAAAGTGGTGGTGGAGCGAAGAAGATCTCGGCGGCGGCTCTTCACCAATCTTGCCTCCAACACGCGCGAGATACCGTTGGAGAGCTTCCATGCTCTTCCGGTGGTGCGCCAGCCCTCCGTGCCTCCGCCTCACGGTAGAACCACTCCCTCTCCCCTCTCCCTTTCCTCTCCCCTCCGCGGATCGCTTTGCTCGCTTCCTCTATCTCGGGCCTATTTGAACACAAAGTTAGAACAGAGAAAGACATATGTAAAGATAAATGAACCTTGAATAAAAAAACAGATTACCCGAGTCCGAGACCGTAGCCCGGTAAGTGGTTGGCCGCTCGCAGATCACCGCCCCCGCGGCTTTTTGAGTTCAGGTAGGGTCTTTGTGGTGCGCGGGTTGATGACGCTATCACCCACATAGTACCGCCCGTGCTTCTTCCCTCCTCCAAATGATCATGGAAACGTCCCCCACAATGTCGCGGGCCGTGGGGATCGGTTGTCTCCATAATACTCCCGCCGCCACGCCGGTGTACTTGGTGACCTATTTCAACACAAAGTTAGAACACAGGAGGAACAGTATGTAAAGATAAATGTACCTTGAATAAAAAACAGATTACCTTATCGTAGGCGCTCGCCGCAAAGAGGCTTCACGCGAGCCTCGGGGTTGTAGATGAGGTTGGGATCCGAGGACTTGCCTTGGTGGGAGAGAGTGAAGGCCTCGGCGTGCCCGGTGACACGCCATGTGTTTTTCTCCGTGGAAAAAAAAGGTAGGATGGTTAGGAAGTATTCGAGAGTTGCGCATCATAAATAAGAATTGGGTAATACTCACATATCTTTTTTGTAGGTCTTCGAGATTATGGTTGCCTTGATGGTGTGAAACACCGGGCATCATGGCGCGCCGGTCCCTGGTAGTCTTTGCGGATCTTCGCTCAATCTTTACCGACCCACCTGTCCACCATCAGCTCCGGGACCGCTCATTCTTGAAAAGCCACTCCGGACATACCTACAGGACACCAAGTTGAAAATATTAGAATATCAACTGAAGCATAATTAAACTTAGTATGTTCTTTCGGTATTTACCATCATGTATTGTTCTTTGGTCAGTATTTACCTAATAAAGTCAATAATTCACCAAACTTTAACATAGAGTTCCATATTATGTGTAGGAATGTAGAAAAAGTTTGGGTCCCAAAAACACAAAAATAAAAAAGGGTTTCCTCTATCCCGTGAGCCACAATGGCTCACGGGATAGAGGCCTCTTTCCCGCAGGCCCTCTTTTTGCCTCACGGGATAGGGCCGACGGTGCGGCCCCACCCCGCAGCCGGCTTTCCGCGGCGCCCGACGCGGGCATCCCGGCCCCACCTCCACCTATCCCGTGAGCGAGACGCAAGGCTCACGGGATAGGGCTGACCGTGCGGCCCCACCCCCAGGCAGCTTCCGCAGCGCCGACGGGCACCGGCCCCACCCCCCCCTATCCCGTGAGCGGCACGCGGGGCTCACGGGATAGGATAACGGAGCGGGGACGGAGGGGGGGGGGTGGCGGTCGTTACCTATCCCGTGAGTGGGGCCTCACGGGATAGGTCAGTATCTACCCCGTGAGTTGTTGCTCACGGGATAGAGCCTATCCCGTGAGTGGTTGGTATCCCGTGAGCGGTCTTGTATGCTCACGGGGTAGAGCCCTCTATCCCGTGAGCGTTTTTTCCGCTCACGGGAAACGATTTCCTCACGGATAGCTCGTTTTCTGGTAGTGGAAGTACCATAAAATAGAATATTTCTCAGAAAGCATTAGATCAGTTGCAATTGACAATAGAAACACAATCTCACAAGAATCAACCCTAAGGATGGAGCACAAAGTTAAATGGCTGTACACAGCTCAGCTCTACAGGGTGCCTCTGTTTTGCATTCCAATCTGCATACCTTTACCTGGTTAGGGCCTTGGGGTCCACTCAGGATGGTGCCTCTTGGATTATCTTGTGGGTTGGGTTGGTCTGGTGGTCCTGACAGTTTCTACTAGCCAGGTTAAGTCAAATACAGGACCAAGACAAAGATCAAATTCCTCGGCCTATTTGTTTCTGCTTTATATTTTGGATTCTGGTTCAAAAAGCTGAAACTAAATAAATGGTGCTTTCTAAAAGCAGACGTTAGAAGCCAATCACATTTACACCACAATCCTCAAGTGCATCCCGCCAGCTTACAACTTTTAACAACCCACATGTCCAGCTAACTTTTAAGAATCCAAAGCTTAAGCCTTAAAGACCTTGGTCACACCATATTAAGACTAATAATCCTTAGTGAAAGAAGGGTCAACAAACTAAGGCAGCAAAGGGAAGAGAAGCTTGAGCACAAAACACAATGCATCATTAAGGTAGAAAAAGAGAGAAAGCTAAACAAAACTTTGAACGGTTATGAAATACATCTCGTCAACAAGGTGATGGTTGTTTCTCGTTACAGGATAGCCACTGTGTTAATCTTCAAGCTGTCAGAGAAGCACATCCTGAGATGTCATGAGGCTACTGGCCATTGTCAAAGAAGACACATCTAGGAAGCCAACATCTAATATCCCTGACGGAGAAGCTACTAGCCAATCAGCCATACCCTTGAGGGTTTGGTTTGGTCGGGATTGAGGGGATTGAAGGGTGTTGAGGGCGAAACCGAACAAAACCTGAAGAAGAAGCTGCCGCCAGTGCAGTACATGCCACAAAGTAGCTGATGTCCCCCTTTCAACTCCAATAACACTTTATATGGGATCTGAAGGTCTCTGAGTTCCACTGGACTCCTCAGACGGGTTCAGCGGTTTATAGCCACATATAAATAAAGCATAGCATCTTTTTCTCAAAATGGATCAGCCCTGTGTTGTAACTGCATATGCATGTTAGTTTGGTTTGAGTTTGGTGAGGGTAGCCACTAGCGAGGTTAACCTTAGGTCCTGAGCTATAAACAATCGTACAAAATATTTTGTGGCAAATTTACAAGGGGAAACAAAGAAACCATGCATACCTACATGAACATATTCACATATATTTAGCTAAAATTGCCATTAATAAATGACGGTACCTCTTATTAACTTTTCGTGGCGATGTATCTATGTAGATCAGTACACAGTACTATAATTATGTTTTCATATTCTCAAATAGCGTGTTTATAAAAAAAAGATGACAAATGAAGGTTCAGTTTTCGAGTTAAGATTCCAGCCATGTGCTCACCTTTAGTAGTCGGACAGGTTCTTCTGCGCATGACTTGAGGTGCTCGCACACCACCGCCATTAAACCATCAAGTTTCTCGGCACATACATTTCCTCCAAAAAGAACCTAACAGATAAAAGTAAGCCTTAATTTACTCACAGTTAATTATGTAATAAAGTGCAAACATTTCCTGTTAGAAGTACTCAATTAGTAATGCAAAGAACATTCTAAATATGACAAACCATTGTTCCTTCTTGACCAAGGTTATGTTCATTCTCATCCAAATCCTCAAGCTCCATGTCAAATATACCTTTGTTGTGTTCATCTTGAAGAATATCTTCCCATGTTATATTAACCTGCACAATTCCAATCAATCAATAAGAGAAAGAAACCAGTTCCTAGATGATTACCTAGCCATACGAAAAGGAAAAGAGCTTACATCCAATTCCGTAAGTAGATAAACAACTTTCTCCAACAATGACGGTCCAATGATGTCCCAAACGTCAGCATCAAGACCGAACATGCACTCGACAAATGATACCATCTTCTGCAAAGACAATCCCAGAAGGTAAGATTGATTGCTCATGAGCAGTAAGTTGTGCATGTGTAAAAACTCCACAGCAGGACTGTATGGACATGGTATTATTAAACAAACAGGCCCTCAGCAAGAAGACAAGTTTGTAAGATAGCGGACTAAGAAAACAAGTTGAGTACTAAAAATGCATAAAGGCATCAAATCAAAACAAACAGCAGCACATAACTTTACATTATGTTGAAATTGGACGACATTAGTTTGCATCCAATTCTGTAGTTAACCCTCGACCTCCCCCCAACCTCAGCCCAATGTAATCAACAATCAGAGGGGGAGCCAAGGACAAAAAAAAACAGAGACATGGAGAGAGGTTATAGTTTTTCTCAATTATCAATCAAGAATTCAAGTAAGTTGGGACCATCTGTAAACAGATACAGCAGCTAATGAAAAAATAGATTAGCCTACAGAAATAACACTTACAGCTTTCACTACTAGGAATTGACCCTTGGCCAACGCCTATATTTGGTTGCAATATGGCAATTTTGGTTGCAAGTGTAATCAATTGCAACTAAGTCATTTGGTCGACAGATGGTTGCAATTGGAACAATGCAATAGCCTCAGGCAACCATTAGATGTGGCGTTGCAATAGATTTTGTTATTGCAACGAACAGAAAAAAGCCTATTGCAACAAATACTTGGTTGCAAGAACAAATATTGCAACAAACAAAAAAGCATAATGCTACCAATACTTGGTTGCAAGAACAAATATTGGTAGGCTGGGGCTTTTCTTTTTTCTTTTGTTTTCTTCAAATGCGCAGGTGGGCTTAATTAAGTCTCTAGCTTTTCTTCTTGTGCAATCAAAAATAGTCTAATGAATTCACATAATTCATTGGTGGCAATAGAAGCTCATTGATACAACAAATTATTTTTACGGATGCAACAGGCACATGAGCTATCGCAACAAAAGTTAGGTTTCAGACAACATTATTTCATCGTGGCCACAAGTATGCATAATCGTAACCAACTAAATATTCGTGGTAACAAACACACATCTATTGCAACGAATTGTTTTTGGATGCAACAGGCACATGAGCTATCGCAACAAAAATTAGGTTTTAGACAACGTTATTTCATCGTGGCCACAAGAATGCATAATCGCAACCAACTAAATATTCGTAGCAACAAACACACATCTATTACAACGTATTCTTTTCTGGATGCAAAAGGCACATGAGCTATCGCAACAAAGATTAAATTTTAGACAACGTAATTTTATCGTGGCCACATGCATGCCTATTCGCAACCAAATAAATATTCGTGGCAACAAACATACATCTATCGCAACACAAAATCGATACTATCGCAATGAACAAATAGTTGTGGCAATAGGTACCCATAAAGGCAACCACCTTTTTCACCGTGGCATTAACACCAACCTATTGCAACGAATGTTTCAATAGACGCAACTCACATTTTTGGTGGCCATAAGATCTAGATATCGCAACCCATAAAAATGTTGGTTGCTATAAAACTAAATATTGCAACCAAATCTTTGGCGTTGAAAAAAAAAAAAAATGGTGCTCTAAGGGTCAATTCCTAGTAGTGTTTGCTATCAAACAACTTTGGCATACTTCTGTCTATTATATCCTTTAATATCCTTGGTGCTAAGGGCACAGTGTCAGAAATCACTTTCAAACTCTTTTGCAACTGAGAGTAGATTTCTTTCTTCCTCGCAACCCACTTTGGTTCCTCAATGTAACGAATAATTGGTCCAGGTGGAGTGAAATTATTCACAAGCATCTGCAAACATTCTCTCAGGTACTGGTCTGCCACAGCAGCCTACACAAACACAGATCAATCAGAAACACACACACAGATGCAGAAAACTCTTGATATACAACTGAGGAAGTATACCAATCTGGTTATTAAATCCAAAAGCACATCCCTTGGGTAGCTGTTTAAGTACCAGACGGACATGGTAAATATCTGAAAAAGAATAATTTTAGTAACATTTCATTCACTCGACAAAAATGAAGGAATGAGCACTTATTACATTACATTGTGTAGAAGTGCATGATGATACATCGTGTCTATCTTGGATACTTCTTCTGATAGTGCCCTCAAAATAGTCTGGGAAAAAGTAGGGCATAAGCATGAAACAGAACTAACAAATCAAGTGTGGAAAGGTGATCAAGTGTAGAAAGGTGGACAAGTTAAAATAGGGCTAAGAGTTAAAAACTTACAACAAACAAAGCTTCCCCATCACCGTTCCTGTTCTTGGTATTGTCTACAACCTTGGTATTGTCTACAACGCCTAGCAGGTAATCATAATGATCTTTGTCCCTTAGGTCAATTAAAAATGGATCCTAAATGATAGATCGCCATGTTAATACCTGTACATAGTGGTTCTACTATTCTATAACTCAGGAATTCATTAAATAGACAATAGAATTCTGCTCTGAAGTTCTCATAAACCCTTGTTTGGATGGCATCAATAGCAAAATGAAAAATGAAATGAATTCCTTAATGTAGGAGACTGAGTAAAGGCAGTGTACTCAAATCAGCAGACTGAGCTCAAACAAGAAAGACAAATTTTACACGACATACACTGTTGCTAAATAATTTGTGTATTTTGGGTTCTATTTGGCGAGTCTTTTAAATGACAAGGCATTCCTCTAGTATCCATGAAGTACATAGCTAAAAGAAGCAAAAAGAACGACTATTACCTATTTCTAAGAAAGGCAAATAAACACTGCAGGTACTTTCATTTGTCCACCTGTTAAAACATGTATTGTGTACAAGCTTCCTTACTATAGTGGTTTTGAGGTGTAAAAAGCAGAAGAATCCTTCATTTGGTAATTAAGCACCCGCAACTTGAAAATGATCACCTTTCAATTTCCCCAACTCCACACTTTACATGCATCTGGCGAATTTGGTCATGTCTTCACCAGCAAGCTTTAGTTTCGAACTTGAATGCAGGAATATAAAGTTCACTGCAAGTCTCGGTTATGTTCTGGAGAATATGTTACATGATAAGTGAATGCATTATTGCTCTTGTTATTCAGACTGCAAAACTTTAATGTTTAACAAAACTATCAACAGAAACTGGCGAAAGATGTATGCCATTTAATTACACAGGGGAGGAGGCTCATGGACGGAAAACCGCCAAATCCTCACTTGGTTCTGCTTTAGTGTGGTTATCCAGGGGATGCTTAGGAATTCTGAAGATCACGCCCTCCTTTCAAATTTATTGGAGTCAGAAACTGCATACTTCTCTACATCACATTCTTACGTCCTAAATCCTAAGAAACCTTGGTTGCAGTACAAGAAGAGCTAGTATATTGCATCTGAATTTATAGTCCAAGTTCAAGGGTTGCACAATTTACTCGCCAAGCTCCAAAATGATTGTCCAATAATTGAAGCAAAAGTAATAAAGCTTAAAAAGATTGAAGCTAGAGGCTCAAGTACTTGCAACTTCCAAGCCGAACGAGAATACTAATAATCATCCAATCCAAAGCAAATAAGCCACCGAAATCAATGTCCCGTCATATTCCACAGATGGTGACGAGCTAAGGATGGAAGGTCCATACCATCCGCACGGACTGCAGCACATCCCCGACAAACTTGAACACCTCAGAGTCTCGGGTGGACACCTCCATATCGTCGTAGTCCAGCTCGCGCCAAGATTGCCAGCTACCCCCAACACCTACCTCCTCACATGAAGAATTCTCAGCGATGGAACCTACAGAAACAACGGACCGAATCAAGACGAATCCGGGGAAGGAGTGGAGGAAATTCGGGAGGAGGTGATCGGGGACACCCACCGGCTGCTCGAGGGGAGGGAGGGCGGCGAGGCGGGAGGTCTAGGTTTTTTTTGTCGGAGCGAGAGGGGGGAGCGCTGTGGAAGGGGACGCAAAGTTTATTCGCGGCGTCGGAGGCAGCTCGCCTCGCGGATCCTGAATGTTACGTGGATAATTTTCCGTGTATATGGGCGGGCGAAAGCGACCAACCAAACCGCCCGTAACGAAAATGGAACGAGGTATACCCGGCAAGTCAAATGGAGGAATACCCTAAGAAGTCTTGGAGTGTGGGCAAAGAAGACTGCCCCCGGCACGCAGGCAAGGGAGCTCCTCCCGACCAAGACGGACTCGAAGGAAGCGGAGGGCGCCGCCTCCCCGCACGTGGACGTGCGGGCGCGACGGAGGCCCACCCGGCGCGCTGGCGCCCGGCGTGGAGCGCGTGGAGGACTCGTGCTCGGCGGCCCGGCTGAGGGGGCGGCGCGCAAGGGGCTGCCGCGCGGCGAGCGATTGGAGGCATGGAATGCCGGCAAATCTTCCGCGCCCGACCAGCGGCGCTGAGCTGGCGCCGACCACTTCGTGGGTCGGCCCACGCCGCCTTTCGCCCATGGCCTGCTTGGCCTGGTCGTCGAAGCTCGCGGGGAAGCGGAGGTGGGGCTCGCCGTCATCGGCCGTCGTCGTCGAGCTCGTCTTGCCGTCCACCTCGCCCGCAGCCGTCAACCTCGTCGCCGCCTACCCCCGACTTTAGGGTTCGGTGAGGTCCCCCACCGCCTAAACCCTAAACCCTAAGCCTAATCCCCATTGCCCCATGCTCGCCGCCGGGCCGTGAACGCGCCGGCCGGCTTGGCCGGCCGTCGACACGGCGGTGGTCGTGCGGTGAGCGAGGCGGCGGGGGCGCCGCCGAGCAGGCCGGGGCTAACCTCATCCGGCTGGGTGCGGGTCGGTGGCGGGGGCGTCGAGCTCATCCATGGCGGCCCAGGAGAAGAACGGGGAAGTGGAAGAAGGGGGCGCCCGCGGCGGGGGCGGGGCTGCCGGCGAGCCACGGGGCGGCGCGAGCGGAGGAGGAAGAAACGGAGGAAGAAGACGGGGTCGTGCTGGGCCTATGTGGGCCGGGCCGGGTGGTCGATGGCGCCGACCAATTTGGCCGGGTCGGCGCATAACATGCCCCCCGAATGCCGGGCACCGCTCTGCTAGTCCGCTTGCCCTAAGCCCTTCGCGGCTGTGGGCTGCGGGCTACGCATGATGAATGGGCCAAGCAAGTTCGATCCACGGGCTGTGAACTTAACGGCCACCAACCGTGGAGAAATTTCTATATTTAACCCGTCATTGGTGAGCCCCCGTATAATATGACCCGTCATTTCTATATTTAACGGCCACCTGGTAATATAACTTGGCGATAGCAAGCTCGCCACCTCCGATCTCTGCGGGGTGATAGAACGCCGACGTCGTCGAGCTCCAACCCCATCAAATCGATTGCACCACTAGCCCGCAGAAACCTTGTGCATCTATTGAGCCCCAGAGTGCACGCCCTCATGGCCTGAGCCGCACGCACGCCGCTATTTGTCTTCTCCGGCCAGCAACCCACGCCGCCGTGATCCACTTCTCCGTCGCCGGGCCGTCCTAGTGAGCTTTTGCCGCAAACCAACTTGAACTATACCTTGTCCTTCATGTCCTAATGATCGTGCGTTCGTCCGTTTCAACAGACGAAGCTCCGTCGCGCCGAACGCCATCGCCGCCACCGGAGTTCGCCGCCACCATTGCCGCCACCGTCGCCCGTCCACCTCCGCCTCGTCCCCTGCTGCGCACCGGCGTGCGCATCGAGTTCGTGGTGACCTCCGGGTGTGCCCGTGCCGTCCTTTTTGTCCTTTTGCCGCGCCCGGAGTCGCGGAACACCCGGCCGCCCGGCTCTCGCTCCTGCCGCCCGCGCCCGCGCGGGGGGCGCCCTAGCTAGGGGCGGGTTTGGTTCGATTAGGTGAGGGGAAGTGATCGCCCGAGGGTGCCGAAGGTGTTGGTGTGCTCGCCCTCGCCGGAGATGGCTCCGGTGAGCAGCGCCGCCGTTCGCCGTGCCGCCCAGCGTCGCCATGGCGCCGGCGTGCTCGCCTGCAGTGCTCGAGAGAAGGGAAAGTGGTGCGGGGAGATGCGAGGGAGGTCGAGGGGGTCGCGTGGGGGCAAGTTGCGCGCCCGGGGACCTCGCCGCCGGGCGAAGTTTTGCCGGTCAACGGCGTCGAAGGCCGTCGGGCTGGTCGCCGCCTTGGTCCGTTCAGCCAAGAGAAAGAGAGGAAATAAGGAGAGGGTAATTCTGTCTTTCCCCGTGTCCAAATAGTGCAAGTTATTTCCTAGAATTTTAGAAATAGCGAAAAAATTGGTCATGGTCATATTTCAAAGCAATTCATGCGATCCGGGTCATATTTCAAAAGGCCTACGAACTACGGGTCATATTATAATGGGCTCACCAATGACGGATTAAATATAGAAATTTCTCCCAACCGTGTGCAGCAAATGGCAGCGCCTCGCCTCTGCCTTTTTCTTCTTCAGGCCTCCGGGGAGAAAAATTGCGCGGTGGAAACGAGCTCCACGTGAGTACACCGCGAGTAACCGCCTCTCGCCGTGGGGCCCACTGCCACACGGGGCACCTCCCTCCGGTCTGGGCCTGGCCCGTCTCGTCTTCGCCCCGTCCCCGTGTATAAATAGGCACCAGCCCCGCTGGTTGCTTCCTCATCCGTCCGTTCCCCTCGAAGAAATTCTGAAGCGAAATCGCCTCTCCCAATCCTCTCAAGGTATGCCGGTTCTTGATCCCCCTCTCAAATGACTTCCCTGTTCATGTTCGTCGTGGATCTGTTTGATTAGGGTCTAGCTAGGTCAGTAGGTCGTGAGGCCATGGCTTTTAGGCTTTTTATTACCGCTCGCGTTGTGCAATCTGTAGTCGATTTGCTGGAGAGCCTGAGAGTTTTAGATCTGCGGGCTGTGATGAGGCTATTGATGTTGATCTGCGTGTAGAGGTGTAGATCCGCGGGCTGTGATGCGATTACTGGTGTTGATATGTGCTCGCGATTTTGCATGGGAAGAGTTAGAGCACGGGCAGATATGGTATGGTTCTACAGGTTGGCTCCCTCGTAGAGTCGCAGTTAGGGTTGGGCTGATATTGGTATGCGTGTCATCTCGCTGCCGTAACTGCGTTTTTATTGTTGGGTCACGATTGGGTTATGTGATTTTGTCGATTCATCTAGATCCTGCTGTTCAGAGGATAGTGTGTCTTGTATCCTCATACCTATGATGTACTTTTCAACCTGTTTTGTTGCTAACCAGACAATCTTGTCTAGCACACATAGAATCCCCTGATTTTGGTTGTTTGGGAACAGGATTGCACACGTACAATCTTCCAACCAAGCAATGCCTGATGATGATAGCTGACTGTTGCTGTAGTATTTAATAGTTTCATTATGGATTCTATGCCATCGCTTATGTTACACTGCTGCACAGCTGCACAATTACGTAATTGGATCCTCTATGTCACTCATTTTGCACTTTTTTCTAAATTGTTGTGGTATATCATTTGTTTAAATGTTTATAAAATTGATTTTATGGTACTTTAAAGCTATTAATTAATTATTATAGTTCTGGTACTTGCTAGGATGATTTGCTTCAACTTAGTTGTCTATCCTACAACATAGTGGTGTGGAGTTGTTAATATTCATGGAATTGTTCAATGCTTGTTATCTGTTCACATTTAATCGGTCTCCATACAGTAATTTTCCATCCTTATCAGTACTGTTAATCCTTACCCTTTTCCTATATTCCTTAATTTTTTCAGATGCAGATCTTCGTTAAGACCCTCACCGGCAAGACCATCACCCTTGAGGTTGAGTCCTTAGACACCATTGACAACGTCAAGGCTAAGATCCAGGACAAGGAAGGCATTCCTCCGGACCAGCAGAGGCTTATCTTTGCCGGCAAGCAGCTTGAGGACGGCCGCACCCTTGCTGACTACAACATCCAAAAGGAGTCAACCCTCCACCTGGTGCTTAGGCTTAGGGGAGGCATGCAGATCTTCGTGAAGACCCTCACTGGCAAGACCATCACGCTTGAGGTCGAGTCTTCTAACACGATTGACAATGTGAAGGCCAAGATCCAGGACAAGGAGGGCATCCCCCCGGACCAGCAGCGTCTCATCTTCGCTGGCAAGCAGCTTGAGGATGGCCGTACCCTCGCTGACTACAACATCCGGAAGGAGTCGACACTCCACCTTGTGCTCAGGCTCAGGGGTGGTATGCAGATCTTTGTCAAGACCCTCACTGGCAAGACCATCACACTTGAGGTCGAGTCCTCGGACACCATTGACAATGTCAAGGCCAAGATTCAGGACAAGGAGGGCATCCCACCAGACCAGCAGCGTCTCATCTTTGCCGGGAAGCAGCTTGAGGATGGTTGCACCCTCGCTGACTACAACATCCAGAAGGAATCCACCCTTCATCTTGTGCTCAGGCTCAGGGGTGGTATGCAAATCTTTGTGAAGACCCTCACTGGCAAGACCATCACTTTGGAGGTTGAGTCCTCGGACACCATTGACAATGTGAAGGCCAAGATTCAGGACAAGGAGGGCATCCCCCCGGACCAGCAGCGTCTCATTTTCGCCGGCAAGCAGCTGGAGGATGGCCGCACCCTGGCAGACTACAACATCCAGAAGGAGTCCACCCTCCATCTGGTGCTCCGCCTCTGTGGTGGCCAGTGAGTCGTGCTGGGCTGTGTCGTCCCTGGGTTCACAAGTATGGTGCTGGTGCCTTGGGTCTCCCAATGGAGATTGGTAGACTGGGTCTTTGTGTCCTGTGGTCTGAGTCCTGTCCGAGTCTTGTCTCTTGTTTGCCTTCTGTGAAGAGTCCTATGATGTCTGGTTATTTGTGAACACTTGCTGCTGTGGAGCAGTTTGGTCAAACTATGGAATGATGAATAAGTGAACCCTGAAGTTGTGGCTATCAGGCTATGTATGTTCATGGTATCTGATGCATGTCCTTGTTATCTGCTTTTCTCATGTTTGCGAAGTGATGTATCATTGTGGCTATCTGATCTTTTCTTGGCGTGTTGCTAATAGTAATTCTGCTTGTGTTCTGTTTTAAACCTGGTGGTAGGATGTTATTCAATTCTGCAACTGAAACCACATATGGTCATGCTGGGTGCTCTGGATTTGGATTGTTATACGCTGTATGTTTCATTTCAATTGTATAGGTGTCTACATGAATTGTCATTTCAGTTTGCTTTTCAAGATGACATTTATCCTGTGCTGGCAATGGTCGCATATGTAGCAATCCTCTGTTGATGTGCAAATATGTGCCTACTCATTTGTAATTTCAAGTCCTATGTTGTCTGGTTATTTGTGAACACTTGCTGCCATGCAGCAGTTTGGCCGAACTATGGAATGAAGAATAAGTGAACCCTGAAGTTGTGGCCATCAGGTTTTCTGTTCATGGTTTCTGGATATATCTTGTTATTTGCTATGCTCTCATGCCTGTGAAGTGGATGTATCTTGTGGCCATCTGATGTATCTTGTGGCCATCTGATCTTTTTTTTTTCATGTTTTAGCAATTCTGCTTGTGTTGTAATGCTAGGATATTATGTAATTCTGCTACTGAAACATCGGTGGTTATGTTTCAGGTCAATGTATAGGTGTGTACGTGAATTATCATTTCAGTTTGCTTTTCAAGATGTAATGTGTTGGCAATGGTCGCATATGTAGAGCCACTGCTATCTTCTGTTATGCAAATATGTGCCTAGCTGATTAGTATTATGTTTAGATTAGAGGCTGAACTGAGAAAGAAAAAAACTTTGAACATGACTAGTAATAGGTGTGTTGGCAATGGTCGCATATGTAGAGCCACTGCAATCTTCTGTTATGCAAATATGTGCCTAGCTGGTTAGTATTATGTTTAGATTAGAGGCTGAACTGAGAAAAAAAAAACTTTTGAACATGACTAGTAATAGGTTGCAGGTATGAAAATGACTAGAATTGCTGCCCCAGATGCTTTACATGCACCAATTTCTGTAGCCAATTTGCAATCTGTAGAAACAAAATTTCTTTCTTTACGTGCACCAATTGACGAATTTGTCTGCACTTACTTGCATCAGAATCAAGCAGCCCTGAACCCTGACCGCGGCTTCAGGTTCCAGAAAGAAAAAAGTTTGAAAGATGATAGCAAGTCACTTCGACAGATGTATCTATTAGTGAAGCGGGTTGCGATTTTTTTCGTCTTCTTTTCATCATATGTCTAGAACTGGATAGGATTGCATGCCTGACCATGCATTGCATTCTGAACAGCGTGTTTGGTTTGCCGATTCATTTCGTTCGGCATCAGCTTGGACTCGCTGAAAAAAAAAGAACGAGGTCGTCCTGCATTTTTCATGGAGTGTATCGATCCTCCTCTATGGCCGCCCGCTTGAGATTTTTACTCTGGGGAATCACGGACGGGACAGTTCCATGCCGTGAACCAAATGGCATTGCTATTAGCGCTTTTTTTTTTTTAAGGAAGCCATTTGACGCTCTTTATTGATCATGAATAATAGTTTGTAACACCGGTTTTAAGAACAAAACCAGATGAAGCCATATGTGAGCCCCGGAAGTCAAATCTCACATATAGTTTTACAAATGAATGGTAATCAATTCACAATGCTTAAAATATAACGAATGTAATATAAAAGCAGTAACCTCAGCTAGCGCACAACGGAAAGACTCTCTCGTTCTTCTGATGTAGGCACCACAGGGACCGACTGACTGGTTGATCACAAGCCTAACTTCTTCCTGAGGTGTGGGGGAATAGCAAGAGTGAGTCCATGTCAAACTCCGTAAATATAGCTAGGCAATATCTACCCCAAAACCCATGATCACTATAACATAATAATGTAGAGCATAAATGATAAATTATGAACTATTAAACAAGCATAGGTCATCATCTTTAATGCAAAAAAGTTCCAAGGCCGCTCATGACCGAGAGCACGGCTGTTATAACGATTTTTAACTCTCGCTTGAGAGGTGTACACTTTCACTACGGGTCATGGTTTCCACCGAGTAGGTTCATGACTCCCCAAACAAATGAAAACCATATAAAGCCGTTCAAAGGCCCTCCTAAAAATATTAAGTGGCCAACAGAGCTACAACCCCGTTTCTCCCAATTCTGGCAAACCACCAACAAAGTTAGGTAAAACCCTTGAACAACTAGAGCCAGAGCCATGTAGCCCCCATAGCTGTACTGTATATCCCGGATTGTCACTTGCAGACAAGTCCACATGTTGCTAAACAATTCACATTTAAAGTTTATTGCATTAACATCATTCAAGTCATATGATCATGGTTTAAAGCTAGCATATCCCAAAACTATACTTGCCTTAAATAGAGATCCTTTCTTCGAGTCCAAGCTTCAAAAGAAATCCTTATTGATCGGCCAACTTCTTCTAGATCAGAATCTTCTTCGAGATCAACAATACAAAGCTCACCGATCTACTTGATTCCAAACAAAGAATGTGACAAACATATGGATCCAATCATGCATGGCAAACAAGACTACCATTAGAACAGTACACCAACAGTGGAAAAACAGTTTGAAAAGTTTATAAAACTATTCTACACGTCACTACGATCACTGAGGGACGTAAAGATCACCGAAATCGGAGCTAAAACGGCGTAGATATGAATTTTACAAGTTTATTAGTAATAAAATAATAAACTAAATTCAAATTAGAAATTTAAAAGTTCAAAAACCTGACTACAGTGATATGAACATGTGGATCACGGAATTACGAATCTAACGCATTTTGAATGGTCCGAATTGGATTTAAAACAGAGAAGATATAAACATTTGAAATTCAGTCATAAAACTGTAAATAGCTTGATTCGAATTTCTAAATAAAAATAAATAAAATTCAGGACTGAAATTTGCTGGGTTTTGGCATGAATACTGAAAAAAGAGGGACTCTTAAACAAAGAGTCAGCCGAGGCTTATTTCTTCTAATCTGGAGTGGTGTCGATCAAAAATGGAGGACTCAGGATGAAGGGATGCATGGATGTATTTTCATTGTATTTGCCCATTTATTTTTCTGAAAGAAAACGGCAAGAAATCGTATTGATGTCAGCACAATGTCATCAAAGCTAGATATGACGTCATCAAAAGTTAGCAGCAGGATGCATCGGATCAGCTAGGAGTTGCAAGGGATACTCGTCGGGACATAGGAGCGTTGGCGATGGCTACTGCCTGCATGGCAAGATCAGAAAGGAGATGATGGGTACTAACCAGGGTGCTCAAGTCTGCTCGAAGGAAGCAAAGACGCTCTGATGTTCGACGACGCGCCTCGGCAGAAAGAGCATGGACGACGACGTAGCTGCTTGCTCGGGTGTGCCGGCAAAGGCAAAAGCACGTATCAAGAATTGTGACCAGTATGGAACTATAAACAAGGTGAGATCAAGATATGAGTTTGCGTAGTTGTGCTCACCATCAATGCATCAGCTGGCTAAGAAGTGCAGATCGACATGCTCGGCTTGGACAGGAAGATGGTGTTTCACGTGAACAGCAGATCGACGGCGGCACAAGATACTTGACAGCAGCGACAACAGATGTCGTGCATGTCGATGGCAACAGGCTGATCTTGGCAAGGTCGCGATGGTGGCAGCAGGAAGATATCATATGGCACGCCGCAGACGACGGGTACAGTTGTGGCAGCTGCAGGTTCGATCTCGGCGAGATCGTCGCGATGACGGCAGGGCGGCGCGGCTGCGGCTCAAGCGAGGCGATGCGGCTTCGGTTAGGGTTCTGAAGAAATCACGACACGGCAATATGGCTCGGTTTATATGGGCGCTGGGTGCTTCGTGTCAGCCAAATATGGAAACGGAAAGAAGGGCAACGCTATGCTGCTTGGTTTGGCCGGCAGGGAGAGGAGACCCAAGGCCTTCGGCGTGCGGGAGCCAGGAAGCAAGCCTTTCGGCTGGAGTGCAAAGGCTGGGCGTATATGTATATATACAGGCACAATATATACACGTGTATATATAAAAAAATTGCTGGAAAAAAAGAGATGAACTGAAACTACGCCAGGCTGAATTCCCATTGAGCTGGCTTCAAAGGTGATATGATCCGACCCTATTAGAATTGGATTGATTCGATCATGATAAGAAACGATTGAAACAAATCTCAGGCCATACGTGGGGAAAAAGATTCTCTTTTTATTTCTTTTATTTTCTTTTTTATTTTGAAAGCATTTGCAAATAGAAGTTTCAAATGATTTTGAAATCTTTTTTGCTCTTTGATCAAAACCAAACAATACAAATAGAAAAATGCAGCAACATGAGTGCACAACCATGTTACTAAACCCTATGATGAATTTTAATTTAATAAAGATTTTATTACCCTATGTTTCATGAAAAAAAACATAATTAAATCATTTTTATTCTATTTTTAAAAACCCAAAATTTAGGGTGTTACACAGTTACATCGTTCACCAAGGCTCCTAGAACGAAATTAGTGGGTTTATAACCCAATTACATGAAAGTTTTTTTTTTTTGAGAATTTTACATGAAAGTTTTTTCTTGTAAAGCTATTCTAGCTAGCTCATGAGCTACACAATTTATTTAGGGCATTGCTATTAGCTTCTGTATATGCACTGCTTATTGGGCTAGTCGGCTCCCTTGTATGGCCACCGAGATAGACATTTTCCTTGGGCCATGTGGACTTGCTCATATTGGGCTGGTCCCGATTGACACCGTGTCCACAAGACCATAGCCCACGAAAAACGAATAAATAAGCACCAAACAAATTTCTCATTATTTATTTATTTATTGTAATAACTTCGTTACATTACCACTCAAGAAAGATACGTAATACAGTTAACACACTGTTAATATCACACCATACAACTTCAACGAAGATCCTCGTGCATCACAACAACTCAGCGCAACGCTAGTAAAAACAAGCAACTTCAGTTTGCTCTCGTATTTTATTTAAGTGATCGAAGCAACTCCAGTCCGAGTCTAGGCTGCCTGCTGTGCCGGCTAAGCAAGAACCATCTTGAGCACATCCATGGCGGCCGCCCTTTGCCCTGGCCGCCGGGCGGTAGGTGGAATCCTTCACCGGGTACGACGGGTCCATGGCGATGCCGCACACGCCCGTGTGCAAAAACACGTTGCGCCTCATGCGGATGTAGCCCGCCTCGCCCCAGCTGTCGCTCCACGAGTTCTTCACGATCCAGTAAGCCCTGCCGTTCTCGCTGCCGTAACCCACCACCGTCACGCCGTGGTCCAGGTTCGTCCCGCATGGCCCGTTGAAGATGCCCTGTGATTGTTCCAAGACAACAGTTGAGTTTCAGTTCATCACCATATGAATTGCTCCTTCCGTTCTGTTCCGGTGGAGAGCGTTGAGGGAAAAGAATTGCATGCTTACCGAGCTGTAGTGTTGGAACGCACGTCCGCTTGCGTCGATGGCGACACTGACGGGCTGGATCGCCACCGCCTCCTGCAACGCCGTCTCGTTGTTGCTCGCCACCTCGGCGAACCCATCTATGGCGGCAGCCTTCTCATCGTTCTCCTGCATCGAACAATTAATACGTACAATCTCTCTGTTATTAGTACTAATGAAGCAAGCAGCTTCATCTTCTGATGATGGTGACAGTATATACAGTACCGAGTACCGACCTTGCTGGCATCACAAGTGCCATCGGTTCCGATGAATGGGTAGTCGGGCTCGGTGTCGATGCCGCCGTTGTTGACGACGTACTGGAAAGCGTTCTCCATCTGCCCGCCGTTGCAGCCGCTGTCCGCGGTGTCGCAGTCGATGATCTCCTGCTCCGACAGCGATACAAGGTTCCCCGTCACGATCGCGTTGATCCCCTCGATGGCCGCCACAGCCGAGAACGCCCAGCACCCACCTGCATCTCCCACGGAGAGAGAGAGAGATCATCAGGACATCAGCAAATTCATTCATTCTCGGCTCCTCGCCGTGGAACATGTATGGTGACGATTATCAGTACGCTACTGACCGCACTGTTCTTGGTTCTTGACGTCCGTGACGGCACCAAGCTCGCGCCAGTCGATGGCGTCGGGGAGGTCGCCGGTGCGTGGGTTGGGACGAAGGTAGCGGGCGCCGCCGCTCCCGACGACCCTGGTGACCGCGCTCGCGCCACGGCGGCGGCTGCGGAAGCCGAGAGCGCGGCCACGGTACTCCTCCAGGGTGAGGTCAGCGAACGGGGTGAGGCCGAGGCGGAAGGTGTGGAGTCCGAGGTCGGCCTCGGCGTTGTGCGCGTCGATGTAGCGCAAGTTGTCGCGGAACACCTCCAGCCGCAGCCGGTCCTCGTCGCCGGCCATGTCGCAGTTGCTGCGCGGCCGGCCGTGCTTCGACTTCCACGCCTCGTACATACGCCGCACCTCCTCGTCGGCCCGCTCCACCGGCGACGGAACGATGGTGTGGGAGTGGCGGGCTAGCGCCGTGGCGGCCAATGCCAGTGCCACGGCGAGCGCTAGCAGCGCCTTGCCCGACACCGGGGAGCGCGGTGGACGCATGGTGATCGCTGGACTCTGATCGAGCTCGATCGGCGAGAGACGGATGGAATTGAGAAGACTATCTGTGACTGTATTGCTGTGTGTGTGACTCTGTGAGAGTATGTGCAAGCGAGCCAGCTGCCATTTTATAGCGACGCGAGGCAACGAAAATCGAACGAACTGGGACACCATGGCCCACCATTTTTATAGCCTCCACGTCTCTTCACGACGCCTGTCCTAAACAGAGGGCTGCCGGCCGCCATGCATGCACACACCAAGATGAAGTATCTAGTTAAGCCACCGTGAGATAACTATGTAGCAGCCATAACAGTGAATTATGCATGGCTATGGCTTGATAAATTATAAAAATAAGCTAGACTGAATTAATGCCACTTGCTAGATTGCATTTCTTTATAGTTGGAAAAGAGCAATGCAAAGACTTTTTAGAAAAGTAGTTTTTGACGTGGGTGTAATAAAACACACAAAGAGTCTAGTGACAGGATTAAAAAAAAAAATTCAATTGACCACCTTCACCAACTGTTGCAACTCCAAGTACGATTTGTCGAGAATAAACCAAGGAGCGTCAGGTAACCGGGGACAAATATTTCCTAAAATCATTTCCGATTAACCAAAGTGGCCAACAATCCAACACATAGCGGCCGGACTCCCTAACAGGATTATCAGTTTTAACTCGTCACTAAAGTCTCCTAACCAATTGCCAAATAATGTTTGCATATGTTGGGAGTGGTTTGGGTAGATCCAAAGCTGCCTGAAGTACATGCCATATATGGAAGCGAAACGGTAGTAAAAAAAAAGTCTCTAATTATCTCCATTTTAATCATAAAAATAACAAGTTTTACTACTCGCTCCATTCAGAATTATAAGATGTTCCTTTTTCTAGATACATATGTAGCTTTTACAAGTATGGAGACATAATTTGTATCCAGATGTGTAGCAAAAACCATATACCTACAAAGGCAAGAAAGTCGTGAAGTATTTTTTTTACTATTTTCACTGATCAAGATTATATTTTGTAAGCACTACTCAACAAGATCATATTTTTTTTCGAGTTAGGAAAAATTTGACTTGGGATGAAATTGAAATAACTTGTGTTTTGAAACCGAGAGAGTAAAGGCTTAAGATTTGAGCAGCCAAAATCTAATTTTGCCTATCAGCATGTTCAATGGCATGTGTGCATAAGAAAGTCACATCATCGTCCAAGTTGGATGCTAGCTAGTATCAACTAACGTCAACTATTATGTTGTTTGGTTGTGATTGTTTGAAGAACATCTAGTTCTTCTCACGAGATTTATATCGGCGACAAAACTATTCCTCAAAGGGGCAGGAGGTGCCATCCACGTCGAGGATCGAGAAGTATGAGAAGCTACTCAACAATGACATGACTGCAGAGGAGGCCGAGGCGTTGGGTGTGCTTTTGCCCGCCGTTCAACTACGACGAAGATGCAAGGCCACCTCATAGATTGTGTCATTGCATCAATATTGGTTGTTTCTTTTGTGTAATATCGACCGAGAGACCTTCTGTTAGGATGGTCCAGTTACGGTTGTATTGACCTCTTTCGGCGCAAGTTACAAGCTCTTTGTATGTTTGTCTAAACTCTTCTTTTTAATACAATGATGCGTAAATCTTTTGCATATTCGAGAAAAAAATAACTATTCCTCAAAAATTCTTTTCTTTTAATAAAAAAACTTTGCCACCATTATGAGGGATGTGTGGCATACAATCTGGTACAATTTCCACCATAGATGGCCCACTGTCAGTGACTCAAGTGGACCCATATTAATGATATGCCACTCGGATCCATTTTTTAGTACAGATGAGTGTCTACATAACCAAATACAGTAGGTGATACTTCATAGATATGATTATCCTAATTCTCGAGACCACTGCAAGCAGGTGGTTTAGGGAGCTTGATTCAGATTATCCCCATGTGTTCGGCGTCCCATTGTTTGAATCTAGCTAGCACTCCCTGTCTGGACTACAATAACCAGACTCACTAGAAAAGGTGTAATAATATCTCCATCAACATGCTTATCCTATACGATGTATAGGGCCGGTAAAGTCCTCTAATGAGTAATGATGCATGCTTAGTGCACTCCTAATGGTTAGTTCATAAACTAGGTCTTAGCATTGTTTTCTTATATTAATAGAAGAGAGAAAAAAAAACTAACTCTTGATCAAGATTTAGGCTCATATACACATTCTAAAATTATATGAGAGTGTCATCTAGGCCTAATTATGCTATGAGCCATTGTCAAGAGCTAGTATTATTGAAGAAGCTGATTTAGAGCTAGTAACTGACTTATACTAATAACTGTAAAAAAAGAGTGTAATGATGTGTGCTTTGGTACTCGGATTCGGACGATCCCTTACATGACCGCCGTGGGTATGGAGGGTTTACTACAGCAGCCGGGCTGGTCGTTTAGCGATGACTAATACGGATTCCTGCTGGGCCACACTATTTACCCCAAGTTGAGCGTCCTTTTGCCATTATCCTAAACGGCACCACTACTGCCAAACGAGATCCTGATTGGCACCGTGTGCAGTGTGCACTATCGATCACCAATCGATTACACTCAGTCGTGCAACTGCCTGCGTCCTATACCTTGTGCGCCGGACGGCGAGACCGCTGCAGCGGCGGCGGCCGCCAGGCTCCGACTGTGGAGCGCGTCCCGCGGCGACGCTTTGTACGTTGAGCAACGCCTTTCTACGAGCTCTCTCTTCATTGATTCCTTTATTGCGCAACAAGAGCTCTCTATCTATACATATATGCAGAAACGTGGAGTAACTAACATCTTGTCGTACGTCTGATGAATAATTAGAGACGACGACCAAAGCATGAGGGGACATCAATGGCGGGCGTTCCGGGCAGGAAACAGGGTGCTTTTCCTGCCCATCTGACCCTGTCTCACATTTGGGCACGCAGCTCTTGACGTTTTGCGTCGTGGTTCTGGCCAGATGCCGATTCCACAGAATTTTTTTTTTTCGAGACCGCGCCCGCGCGCGTTTTCATTAAGAAGAATAAAGTTCAAACAACAAGATGCAACGGTAACCAAACCATTCCACAGAAAATTAAATCAGATGCTTCACGCCAGCACGTGGTGATAGTGTGATATTTTGTTTCTAGATTTTTAACTAGTAAGTACGTGTTCACATGTAGAAGTAGCAACGAAATATATAGTAATTTTTTATGCGGTCAGCCGGTCACATAGTATGATGATGGTCGTGTTATTAGCTATTTCAATTCAATGTACTCCTCTGTCACTTTTTTTTTTTGAAAGGCTGTAAGAGATTTTGCCGAAATTTTATTAAATGAGTACCATCTCACACTTGGAAGAGTTAACAAAACAAAAGTTTCATTAGATTTATAAGAAATAATAGGAACATTTAAAATTTTAAATAGATTTCCTATGAAAATATAAGACATGATTAAGCTAATGACATGTATTTGGTATCATAATATGTATGTATTTAATTAAATTAAAATTATGTGACTCTTTGAAATACGCTGATGAGCACTAATTTGGGGACATAATATCTTAGAATTGAAGTATACCTTAGCTAGACAAAATCTTTGTCTTGGTAAGAAAGAAAGGTGTTGCATAGCATTATTAAAAGTAAAATATGATGAACCTTGAGGTTAACTAATATAACTAATGAATATTAAATGTGTTGCAGTTCATTTTTTGTTATAAAAAAAAGCAGGTGGTGTGATATGTAAAAACGAGTAAAACGCTTTTTCACTCGTGAGCTCTCTCGAGCTCCATGCTCAAGACTTGTTTCCATGGTACTGGCTTCTCCCGTTCATTTTCTATATTGAAACAACATGATAACTCGATAAAGTGTGAAATAAACATAGTGACTCCGTTAAGTTTCTTGTGGTGTAACCTATTCACGCAGCGTGTTAAATCTTTGACATATGGCATAGGTGCTTAATTCATTCTAGAATGTAACTTGTTGCTAGGTTTACTTGCTTCCACCTAAGAACAACCAAGTTGCATCTACTAATGAAGTGAACATTATGCTAGTGCCAATAACTAAGGAGGCTAAGCACCTAGAAATGTTTCTACCAACAACAGTAGCCTCATGACAATCTTAACAAAAATGCCGCTTTTTTGCTTGGACAAAACCGCAACAAAATTTTTTTTTTTAGAAGGTCGGGGGGGTGGCAAAGAGGCCCCACCTTTTCATTTAGGATCCCCGGCGAGCCCGGTGGGTGACAAACCAAGGACCCAAAACAGTTCTTGTCAGCCAGGGGGCGCCTGAATGCATAACCTGGGAGATGTGGTGGTGGTGGTGGGGGGCAGGGGGGGGTGAGGGAGAGATCACAACATTTCGGGGCCTTTTACATCGTTTGGAGCATGCTCCAAAAACACGAACTGAGGGAGGATCTAGGAATCCTTCTGAGCCACAGAGTTGTAGACTCCTTGCACGCCGCGACGAGGCGATCAGTGCTCGGGTCATGTGTCTAAACACCACGTCTTGTCGGTGTTTCCATAACTCCCAGCAGAAGAGGATGATGAGGCTGGACTTCGCAACAAAATTTTGACGGTTGAAACAAAAAAAGGGACTACACCTAGAAAGTCCTGGACGCGCCTATGCAAAAACTATCCATATGCAATACATGTTTGGAACAAAAGTGGCTCAATTGGAGATTCTATCAAGTCTTCTAAACAAATAGTGGTTCAATTTATAAAAGGTAGCGGGTGAGAGCTAAATTTGACTAGAGCCAAAAGGAATCCATTGATGAGATTGTTATCTATTGTTGGTGGAATTTTTATGCAATGAGATAAATCGGAGGACCTTTCAGAATTTGCTGGCAAAGCAACCGGAGGAGGTGTCCTTGATGATAAAAGAAGTTGTTACTCACGATGGGTGATGTTTCTAGCTGCTATTTGAGTTGTTCACATTCCTCCCCTTTTTGTATTTGTTTTTCTTGCCGCGATCAGGCAGACCTCTTTAGTTTCTCTTTCTCCTAGTTTATTTTTTTCTAGAGAGTTTTCTCAAGGTCAGTTTGGAAAAGTGGCTAGGCTGTTTAGTAGTCTTGAGCATGCACGGCGCTAACATCAGACTCTACGTTCTAATATATTTGCAGCAAACCTCTTGCTGCCCTTTTTGAAAAAAGATGGGTAAAACCATGCAAAACGAAATTAGAATCCATGCGGTTACTAATTAGGACATAATTTTTATTACAATATGTTATTAACTTATCACATCACAACTTTATATGAGGACTAACTTATTTCCCGTGGTACATATATAAAAAGTTTAACTAGACCATGCATCATCGTGCATCACACAACTCAAAACAACACTATAGCGTGGAAATGAGTAGGTTCAGTTCAGTCGGCTGCCAGCCTAAGGCCTAAGCAATAACCATCTTCAGCACAGCCATCCCTGCCGGGTTGGAACTGATCTTCACAGGGTACGACGCATCCATGGCGATGCCGCACTTGCCCGTGGCCGCGGCGACGTTGCGCCTGATGCGGATGTAGCCGGCCTCGCCCCATGTGGCGCTCCACGAGTTCTTCACGATCCAGTAGTCCTTGCCGTTCTCGCTTCCGTAGCCCACCGCCGTGACGCCATGGTCTAGCTGCGTCCCGCATGGCCCGTTGAAGATGCCCTGCACAATAATGTACGATTGGAGAAACGAAAGCTCATGCATGGGCAAAAACAACACCTCCATATGATCCTGATGATCTGATCTTGGCACAGGTTTGATCGTTCGGCGATGCTTACCGACGTGTAGTGTTGGAATTTACGTCCGCTTGCGTCGATTGCGACACTCACAGGCTGGTTCGCCACCGCCTCCTGCAGCGCTGTCTCGTTCTCGGTGGCTACACTCTCGAAGCCGTCAATGGTCACCACTCTTTCATTCACCTGCATTGAACAAATGTATCCAGGATCTCCATTATTACAACCAGTTCCGGTTGAATTTGATTTGTAATTTAGTGCGGCAACTTTTGGCAGCAGGTACCGACCCGGTTGGCATCACAGGCCATGTCAATTCCCAGGAAGGGGTAGTCGGCCTCGGTGTCGATCCCGCCGTTGTTGATGACGAACTGGAAGGCGTTTTGCATCTCTCCGCCGTTGCAGCCGCCGTCCTGGGTGTCGCAGTCAATGATCTCTTGCTCGGACAGCGACACGAGGTTGCCCGTCACGATCTCGTTGATCCCCTCGATGGCCGCCACCGCCGAGAATGCCCAGCACCCACCTGCATGCCGCCCCAGAAATCAGCAGATAACTAAATGCAAATTAACTAAATGCCGATGGCAGTCTGGCACCGAGTACGCACCGCATTGTTCTTGGTTCTTGACCCCGGTGACGGCACCAAGCTCGCGCCAGTCAATGGCGTCGGGGAGATCGCCATTGCGGGGGCGGGGACGGTATCGGGTTCCCCCGACCCTGTCCGCGCCGCTGTGGCGGCCGCGGAAACCGAGGACGCGGCCGCGATACTCCTCGATGGTGAGATCGGCGAAGGGTGTGAGGCCTAGGCGGAAGCTGTGGATTCCCGCGTCCGCCTCGGCGTTGTGCGCGTCGATGTACCGAACGTTGTCGCGGAACACCTCTAGACGCAGGCGGTCGTCGGAGCGGACGTCGCGTGCCCGGCCGTGCTCCGACTTCCACGCCTCGTACATGCGCCGCACCTCGTCGTCCGCCCGCTCCACCGGCGCCGGCACGATGGAGAAGGAGTGGCGGGCCGTGGCAGCGGCGGCGCCCAGTGATAGTGCCACGGCGAGCGCAAGCAGCGCCGAAGTGGGCACTGGGGAGCGTGGTGGACGCATGGCGATCCTTCGAGTTAGTGTTGATGAGCTTGGGCGAGAGGTTGTCAGAAGAGAATATGTGAAGTATGTGTACGTATCTCAGTGTGCAGTGTGGCTTAGCCTGTGAAACGAAGCATCAATTTATAGGATTTTGAGGCAACGTACTGGGCCTGCCACCAACAAAGAAACTTCTTTGTCCCTTCGAGAGTTGAGACTTGTCTTAAACGGAGGGCTGCCGCCATGCATGCGTACAAGGAGGGCCCAAGATGTTTCATTGTGCTATATATCTATCTATAGATAAAGCACGATGATGCCTTTGTTATTAAACGGCGCTACACGACTAGTACTATGTAGCAGCCAGTGCAGTGCAGTGCATTATGGAATTGTTTGAAACACAGGCCCTGTTTATACTGTAATCAGCGGCGGCAACTAAAAAACTAGTAGAATAATGTCTCCATTCTCCAGCGACACGATTGAAAACTTGCATGACTTACTACGCTGCAGCGTAGCAAATCGAATGTTTGTGGTAACAGGCTTCCAAAGCTCCAATGCAATGATGGGTTATCGGATTTGATCGAGCAGAGCACGCATGCAATGCATACAGCCCGGTCGTTTTTAGTGAAAAGGCACGATGGAGTGGCAGTGTGCCGTGGCACCACCAAGTTGATCGTTCTTTATTTTCGAATTTTTAACCACCAGCAGCAGGACGCGCGCGCGTGCGATTCTTTCGTCCCGAACCGTGGGCGCCGGACGCCAGAACCAGCCTGCAGTCACGCCGCCTCGGCCCACGGCAGCGAGCGGCGGCGGCGGCGGGATCCAACGGCGAAAGAACCCGGAGGAGCAGTCCGGTGTGTGCCACTTGTTGGCCGACGCCTTTACTCTGCGAGACCGCCAGGCCGGGCCAGGGCGCCATAGCTTGCCTGCACTTTTTATTCCTTTGAAAATTCACAACGTGCAAGGCGTGCTTCAAGACAGAGTATCCATGAGTGGAGTATTTCCTGATTAATTTCAGATTAACAGGACTAATCTGTTCTATTCACATGTGCGTGCATCACGATGGAATTTACATCTTGCATCATTTGTTCTAAAATGTTTTGGCACCAAATTCCGTATGGTCATTTTTTTTACAACAGTAAACTTTCTATATTAAGCAGGCAAATTACAGAACGGTTCTCCAAGGAAGACCAAATTACACTACATAAGCATGACACATACAAGGTCCAACGAGTATATAAGCAAGGGAGATACATCAAAGGCGTTGATGAAAACAAACTCGCCGTCGAGGGGCCGTAGGGCGCTGAAGGCGCATACACCCTGATGGAGAGACCATACAGAGCGGCGGTTGAAGGTGGATCGACAGAGCCGATGATGAAGAGCTTGTTGGATGACTGAAGGATGAGAAGAAAGCCGTCAATAGAGGTAGAGGATGATGCTCGAAGCCAAAACCCAAGTGATGACGATGCCGTTGAGCCAACACCGGATGTGGGGGTGCACGTAGGAGTCTGGAGTTGCAGGATCAATGGTTGTATGGCAAAGGGCGAGGCGGAGACGAGCTGCAATGGTGGCGCAACTGAGAAAAGCGGATCTTGAAGGCGCCGCGGGGAGGTGAAGCGGAGGAAAAGGGGGGAAGGATCCGCCGGCGATGGAATGGATCAATTTTATTTAAACTTACCATGGTTGTAGCTTCATTGCGGCGACGAGAGCCGCCGCAACAGCGACGACGATGGCGGTGAGGACGGCAGCTAGGGGAGAGCCCATCCTGGGACTCCTAAGATTGTTGTACAAGAGGGAAGGGGCCAGCGGCGCACAGGTGGCGGCGGCGACGGCGGCGAGATCTGGAGCGAATCTTGATATGTGTGCACAACTTATAAGTTATGGGTGTTGCCATATTCACACAACCAACTAGCTGAGCAATTAAAAGGACTAACCAGCAACACAATTAAAAGGATTACTCACAGTCGTTCAAATAGCCAAATAATAACAAAGTTGTGAAATGATCCTAGATCAAATGGTTAGATTCTCTATAGTAGAACTTGTCCATCCAGATTTATGTCCTCGACTTGACATGAATATTTGCTTTTTCTAGATTTATTTCAGGAATTAACGACGCTTATGCTTCCAGTGGCAGGCGACATCCCGGTCGACAACGGTCTGTGGTGACTTCATAATTTCAAGATCTATCGGCTCAGTCCTAAGGGTATGGTTTATGTAATTGTGTTCATAGGAATGAGTATGTGTGGTTACTTGGATGTTTATGTTGTACCGTGTATTTTTTAAATAATAACAAAATTATATGTTACCTGAACAGAAAAAAAACACACACACATTTCAATTAAAATAGAATTGATAATTTATTCATAGTTTATTTTCCGTGGTACATAAACAAATAAAGTTCAATATGAGACCATTTGCATCACACAACTCACAACAACAAACGTGTAAACAAATACACTCGATCACTGTCTTACACCACAGCAAGGGGCAACAAATCAGTGGTCAGCAGCCTGCTCCTACGCAAGAGCCATCTTGATCTCTGGCTCAACCGTCGGGTTGGGGCCATCCTTCACCGGGTACGATGCATCCATGGCGATGCCGCACTTGCCCATGGGCAGAAACACGCTGCGCGCCATGCGGATGTAGCCAGCTCTCCCCACCCGGGGCCCCACGAGTTCTTGACGATCCAGAAGTCCTCGCCGTTCTCGCTGCCGTAGCCCACCGCCGTCACGCCATGGTCCAGCTTCAATCCGCATATCCCGTTGAAGATGCCCTGTACAAGGCCCAAACAAGATTAGGGAAGAACAGTTTCAGAACAAAGAACAACAGAGTGCTCTCAGCCTCTCACTCTCGTCGTGCTTACTGCTTACCGAGCTGTAGAGCTGGAATGCAAGGCCGCCGGCATCAATGGCGACACTAACAGGCTGGTTTGCCACCGCCTTCTGCAGCGCCTTCTCGTTGTTGGCCGGCACATTCTCGTATGAATCTATGGACACAACCTTTCTGTTTTCCTGCAAGCGTTGAATAGAAAACAAACCTGCTCCATCAGACCATCGCCACCAATGCATATGCGTATTGTCCATGCTGAGATTTATGAGAGTGCGGCTAACCCGGATGGCATTGCAAGCCATGTCAGTTCCGACGAAGGGATAGTCACCCTCGGTGTCAATGCCGCCATTGTTGATCACGAACTCGAACGCGTTGTCCATCTGCCCGCCGTTGCAGACGCTGTCCTTGGTGTCGCAGTCAATCAGCTCCTGCTCCGACAGCGACACGAGGTCGCCCGTCACAATCTTGTTGATCCCTTCCATCGCTGCCACCGCCGAGAACGCCCAGCACCCACCTATGCATACCTCACGGACCAGAGATCATCAGCAACGAGCATGCTAAGTATCATGCAGCAGCATGGAGCTGTGTACGACTAGTCGACTACGAACCGCATTTCCGTTGGTTCTTGACGCCGGTGACGGCGCCCTGGGAGGCGCCAGTCGACGGCGTCGGGGAGGTCGTCGCCGTCGCGGGGCAGGTAGCGGTTGCTCACGACCCGGGGCCTAGTGTTGTTGCGGAAGCCGAGGGCACGGGCGCGGAACTCCTCCAAGGTGAGGTCGGCGAAGGGGTGAGGCCGAGGCGGAAGGTGTGCAGCCCGGCGTCCGCCTCCGCGTTGTGCGCGTCGATGTACCGCAGGTTGTCACGGAACACCTCCAGCCGCAGCCGGTCGGCGTTGACGTCGCAGGACGGCCGGCGGCCGTGCCCGTGCTCCGACTTCCACGCCTCGTAGAGCCGTCGCACCTCATCGTCCGATCGCTCCAGCGGCGCCGCCGAGGCGAAGGTCACGGCCAGTGCCACCGTGAGCGCGAGCAGCGCCGCGGCGAGTGGACTCATTGCGACGCCGGCCTAACTAAGCTCGTGAAATGACGGCGGAAAGCGGAAGGAGAAGGCGACGAAGATCGAGTGTCTATGAATTGCAATTGCTGGTGTGTCTGTCAGCGTGCAGTGGCTCGATCTTCCATTTATACTACTCTGAAAATTAAGCTCGATCGTTCGTTGACCTGTCTCAAACAGAGGGCTTCCGTCGGCCATGACAGGATGATGGTTTTGATTCATCTCTGCGTCTGCGTGCCAAGAGATAACTACGATCGACGATGCTTGTTTGTGACACGGTTTCTGATTTAGCTTCAAGTTTGTATCAAATGGCAGGTATGTTAATGAGCTGGCGCGCTGAACAAAGCACAAGATGCATGTCTTGTTCGTAGCAACTTCTATATACGTTCTAATTTGTGCTTATATATACATATTACAATTTACATGTGTGGCAGTGTAGGACGATCCACACTGACCTGTGTGGATAGGGCTCCAATACCTCCATTGATGGGTGCTCTGATTTGGACGAACCCTCGGCTAGACCATGGCCCGTGTGTAGGATTAGAGCACGCAGTCGGTTGTTTAGCGAACATAATATAATGGACTCGAACAAACCCTGCTTTACTCCAAGTTGAGCATGTATTGACCCCTAAAATTTGTGTTGTCACACTCGTACGAGTATTCGCGTGCAATCCACAAAAGGCCCTGATGATTTCTCAGGTCGGGCCATAAAAAGTTAGGCCGTTTTTATTTCAGGCCAGTGCCTAATGACCAGATCACGGGCTGTTTTTTTTCTCCTTTTTTGTTGCTGCTGCTGCTGTTGTGTGTGTGTGTGTGTGTGTGTGGGGGGTGGGGGGCGGTGATCAGCTTGTTTTCAGGAGAGGAAAGATTTAAATTGGACATTTTACATATGCTTATTTTCGATCATCATAGCAGGAACTACACGATGGTGAATCTCATTCTCCCATTGAAAGTCATTTTCATAACTGAGGACCCGCTTTGGAAAACTGGATGACGGCCCTATTTTCCAAATAGCCCATGAAGTGTTGATTTTGCTCGCGAACATCATGCTTGTGAACAATAGCATGAACACATTCATAAAGTTGCAAAACTTGGCATAAAAAATAACCACATCCATCTAACTAGAGGTAAACATAGAAGTCAAAGATTTTGTACCCCTTAGTAATTGGTTCATAACTCATTTACAATAGTTCCACTGACAATTTTTGGAAGGCATGTGGATCGAATCCCCTAACAATTGAGCAAGTTTCATCTCAATCAAACACATTTTCACCACCCAAATCAACCATCTGCTGAAATTGCAGTAAAAATCTGATGCTCTGGTCAGTGAGTACTCAAACCTAATGAGAGCTCACCATCAATTCAGTCACATTTGAACCTCTAATCACAAGCTTGAAGATGATCGATCAGAGCTACGAGATCTGGACATATTTGCTTGTCGTTTTTTTCTTCCTCTGTTCTCACGTTGTGTTGTGTGTTATTGTGTTTTTCTCTCTCTCTCTCTCTCTCTCTCTCTCAATTTCTCTTATGTCGATTATTTGAAGGAGTGATCTCCATTGCAGATTCTTATTACAGCTCGTGAAACAATTGGAATAGTGTTTTTACGATGTGTTGCATCTACTTCACGAATAAGTTTCTTCACGTAGATATACCCGTGAAATAGATGTTTCATGGGTAAGCAAGCAATTTATATTACAATGTGGTGATCGTCAACATAAGCGAACTTCTTATGGATTTGTTCCAATGAATTGTGACAATGGAACAATGTTTTTTGTCAAGGTGAATAGTTGTAACGACAATGGGATTGATTGGCTGATGGTTTCTACGTGGCTGATAGGCTGACTGATGTCATTGTTTTGTTGTATGTTAAAAACATATTGTATCATACCTGATAAGTTCAAGTAAACAAAGCATAGAGGCAGTGAAAGCTAAACAAACTCCTGAAGGGCAGCATTAATGTAGGTGTATTTTGTAATTAAATTATCCTTTTTAATTTAACTGTTGGGAATTACATATGGAATTGTTGGAATAAGATTTGGCTATATATATGTGCATAATTTAAACCTCAACTGTGTTGGTAACTCCCATGGAGGTTTACTATCATGAAACTCGGTTGTGTACGTTCTCTCTTACGAAATAATGTATTAATTTGTTCTGTGTATTTTTGAAACTCCCATAAAATCCATTTCACGATGATAACTTTGACTCTCGTGAAATAGTAAACTACGGTGAAATCCATTTCATGCCGGTGACTCTCCTAAAATCATGAAATACCAAAAAAAAAAAAAATCATGAAAACACCGAGCAAACCTGGACGACAACGTTGTTTTCATGAGGGTACGTGGCCGTCACCAACTTCCGCTAGGAAAATAATTCGTGATGGTGAACACTCATAAAATTTCCATTTCGTGGGTTAAATACTGTGGGGTTAATGCATGGCGGTGTACTACCACCCGTTATTTTTGTAAGAGTAACTAATCTCTGGTTTCTAGCTAGTAGTGATCATACACATATTTTCCGTCACAAATATCTCGCCTATTTCCTGGATTAATTCATCTAAATAATATCTAGAATGAAACTCCACTTGAACTCTTAAGTCTTATAACGTACTCATGTCCAACGTATCCGCAGGGATGTTGAATAATGGAACATCATGTGCAATGATACGATCCTACAGCTTGCATTGAATCTCATTCGTTGCATGGATCGTGTCCTGCTCCACATATATTAGCAGATCAGTTCCACGTTGTGATCTTGTTCCTGTTTCCTTGACTCCTTCTGTTGTGCAGATCGTACGTGCGCATGATAACACCCTAATATACAGCAACAGCGCGCCAACAGACAGAACGAAAGTCAGCTGCGAGATGGGATCACAACAGCTGATATCTACAAGATCGGTCCATTCTACTTCTTGTTACGTTGGTTGCATCTTTGTAGATATACTCTAGGTAACAAATATACAAGACACAATCTATCTAGTGCGATGCGAGAAGAATCAAAGATATATCTCAACGGCATGCATGCCAACCCTAACACTCCCTATAAATTGATCCTTTCCTTTCGTTCAGGGTTCATCCCTATACAGAAGGCAACCAAGCCTCCGTTAGTTTACACACGCCTAGATCGATGGCGCCGTCCAGCAACTACACGCTGATCGCGTTCCTCGTCGCCCTCGCCGTGGTCGCGCCCAGTCTGCTGCACCAATCTGTGGCCGCCAGAAACAGTGGAGCAGCCAAGGCCGCGGCAGCTCCTGCGCCATCATCGTCCAACGGCGGTGAAGACGTCTTGCATCCGACGGCCACGTTGGAGATCCCTGACCTGCCATTTTTGCCGCGAATCCTACCATGCCCTCCCGTGTTCCCAAAGATCCCGTTCATCCCCTGCTACAACATGACGCCGCCTGCGCCGCCGCGGCCCAAGGAGTGCCGTCCATCGCTGGTGAAGCTGATGCCTCTGTGCTCCGGCTTCCTCATCACCAACAGCAGTGCACCCAAGGATCCGAGCAATGAGTGCTGCGCCGGCGTCAATCTATTCATGAAAGGCGGCGATAAAAGCATCTATTATTCTCTCTGCCTCTGCCACATCTTGAACGACGACGTGAACCAGCTCCTGCCGGCGCCGGTGGACCACGGGCGCGCACTGTCCCCTCGTGCAAACGTGTTTAGGAATAGACCCAAAGTCTTCTTCCCGCATCTGCAACGACGACTATTTCAGTAAGTCGCACAGTTTATTTCCAAGAAACTACTAATAATCCTTGTATATGGTAGTGCTTCTAATTGATGATGCAACTAATTGTTATGCAACAGAGAAACTGACGCCACCGATGGAGCTTCCTAAACCTCCAACACCGGCGCAAGGGAACAAGGCTTAGGGTATTGCTTTTTTACACTTTTTAAAAAAATTCCACAGTTGTCATTAGTTTTATCATCAGCAAAGCCAATTGTTGTCATATAATAACAACTTTTTTTTGGATTTTTTGGAAGGTCGATGATAGCCCTATATTATAGCAGAAATAAAGAGGTTGATCGATTCTTTCGTCAGGAGAAATAACAAGTTCATCAGTGTCAGAGTGAGCAGTCATCATCGTCATGGATCGTAGTAGTAGCGTTTCATCATTAGACTTTAGTTATTAGAGCGCCTTGGTTAAGATGTCATATCTAGTTTGAGACTATCCATGTATCATTTGATCAATGCATACACTTCGATAATATCTGCAGTTTCTCGAACGATGTTTATTTTTTTTTTTTTTTTTAAGGATCTAATCTCAAGCAATGAGTTTGATTTGATTTTTCTTATTTCATCAAAAATAACGATAGTAATGCTGCCTTCTTTTTAGACCCAGTTTCTACGTAGTATGTAGTATACAACATTTTTTCTTTTTTATATTAAACAATAATATGATTTCAATTAAACAGGTCATATAATGCACAAAAGTTGCATGCATCAATGGAACATCTATTAATAGGTAACTTGAGATACGAGTGTTATTAATGTCTGATTTGTCATCAATCCATGATTGTTCTCTGTAGTTTAGCGGTACCATTTTAATCTGCTTTCTCTAATTTATCGAAATAAAGATGGTACCGCCTATGAAATGACTTTCAGTACGCACATTTAGTCTCGGATGTGTTAAAATTCAGGACTAAGAAGAGCATTATTACTGGCACGAGCATCAAAAACCATTTAGTCTCAGTTCGTACTATTGACCGGGACTAAAAGTCAACCTTTAATCCCGGTTGGTGTTATCAACCTGGACTAATGGTTCTCCTACCTTTAGTCCTTGTTGGTATACCAACCGGGACATTTTGGTTGGATTAAAGGTCCCTACGGGTTAATTCAAAAGGAGTGCGCTTTTAGAACTATGTCGGATGTGGTGTGCAACTGAGTTGATAATAAATCTTAATATACGAGCGATGTAAGTGATCTTGAGTTTGAATCTCATGCACTGCAAGAAAGGTCTCCCAAGGTCCATTTCTTTTTTTTTTTTTTTTTTCGTTTTCAAGATAGGTTCTAGTCCGGTTGTATGACCGAGACTAAAGGCTGGGAGCTTTAGTCCCGGACTGGTAGACCAGTTCCAAATACGGGAATAAAGGGGTTGGAAATCGGGACTATAACCTCTTTCTCTGCTAGTGCTTTTATTAGGTCCACTTTTATATGCAGTGTGTATAATATATTATTATAATACCTCTACTAAAAATATATATACTCTCCTTTGTTTGTTTCCGTATAATAGCAAAGCCACACTATGATTTCAATAGGTGATATTTATTTATAATATATAGGGTACAGAAGTTGCATGCACATTAATAATAAATTTGATATATCTATACCTACTAATAAAGAGAGAAGAGAGAAAATTTCTTGACCTCTTTTTTGGGTCTGCCTTTTCTACCTGTCCGCCGGTATCCAATAAGTCTCGAATACAGATACGCTCCCCTCCAGACTCCCTAGCCATGTACGTCTCGAATACAGATAACGCCCACGCTCCGCAGCTCCTTCCGACTCAGCCAATCTGCTACGAGGCCCAGGCTCAGGCCCGTCTACGGTTGCGTCGGCCTTCGCGCTCCAGCAGCAGGTACCCGCGGCCCTATTCGATCCATCATCCATCTAGCCTCCATCGCTGGATCGCTAGCTAGCAAAGCTTTTTGATTGGCATGCATGCATGGATCGATCATGGTGGATGCCTACGTACTGCATGCCTACCAGCACTTCTCATCCATCGCATCCTGACCATGGATCGGATCCCTCGCCCCTCCATCCGTCAAGACACGTACATACACACCAATCACCCCCATGCGTATGTATTTTTTACCCGATTCTATCTTGGGCTCTGTACAAAACCTTCCAAGAAGTACTACTGTTGGCCGTTGAAATCCTTAATTTTTGTTGTTAATTATAAATTGAATGAACAGATTATACAATCATAATTAGACAAGCAAATTTTATTATCTTCAGTATAATTCTAATGAATAAAACATTAATTTCTTTCCGTTAAACGCACGGGCACTTGATTTTATTATCTTCAGTATAATTCTAATGAACAAAAGATTAATTTCTTTCCCGTTGTAACGCACGGGCACTTTTCCTAGTAGCAACTAATTAAAAGAGTAGAAAAGTTGTTTTGCTGGCACCCCAGAACCAATGTTAGATGTTTGGCAAATTAAACCTGAGTTTTGAAGTCACGTTTCTTATTAATATACTTGGCTACTTCTTTGAGTCGTAGGAAACCTGTTAGTCAACGATTCGCCAATTAAAGTTTAATTTTACTACTGTTTTTTTAACAATATTTTACTACTATTATTGTGCTGGCCTGGTCATCGATCTGTAATGATGAGTGTGTGCGACTGAACATTTTTCGTCATCAGTTTAATTAAAAGACCCTAAAAAGGCATGTTTGCTAAACGACCAGCTCTGGCTCTCCTTGCTGCAGCTACTGCGTAGAACTAGCACACCGGAGCATGTTTCGATGAATGAAGCTATAGAACGGCAACTCGTCCCCTGTGGTTTGCCCGTTGATGGTCAGCGCACGTTTACTGAGTGTCAACTTTTAGCCGGGTGTTTTATGCTCATGCACTCGGCAAACGTGACGCTTTGATGAGTGTTATCACTTTGTCGAATGTTCTACGGGCAACACTCGGCAAAGAGCTACTTTGTCGAGTGCCCGATGTCCCGATATAATACACTCAGCAAAAAAATGGGTTTCATGTAGTGGTTGGGCTTTTGAACTACAATGGATTGCTTTGTTGGGCTCCAAATGGCCCTCCATTTTGGAGCAACAATCCAATAGATACAAAACATGTCTCTATCACAAAGAATCGAAAGTTCAAACAACTTTTACTTAAGTAAGTATCATGTAACAAAAAAAAACTAACAAATGGCTTACATTTTAAGGAATACTCCCAAAATTTTACATAGAAAAGTTTATTTTGTTACATAATAATTCATCACTTATTTGTCGTTTTACAAATAAATAAATAATAACATGTAAATGTAAAGGTAAATGTAATAATGAGACCATTTTTGCTTCACAATACTCAATACAGCAAGAACCGTTTAGAGAATTTGTTTATCCCTGGCTAGCTATGCTTCGTCTGCGGTCAACGGCCGTTCTTGACAGGGTAGGACGCGTACATGGCGATGCCGCACTTGCCCATTGGCAAAAGCGTGTTGCGCTTCATGCGGATGTAGCCACCCTCGCCCCAATCGGCGCCCCACGAGTTCTTGACGATCCAGAAGTCCTCGCCGTTCTCGCTGCCGTAGCCCACCGCCGTCACGCCGTGGTCCAGTATGTACCCGCATGGCCCGTTGAAGATGCCCTGTACGTACGTACACAACAAGATTATATAGACTGATTTTGTGCTCCTGCTCCTAGGATTTTGTGCTCCGATTCAGCGAAAATGCTTGGTTACCGAGCTGTAGTGTTGGAACGCAGGACCGTTAGCGTCAATGGCGACGCTGACCGGCTGGTTCGCCACAGCCTTCTGCAGCGCCTTCTCATCGTTGGTCGGCACATTCTCGTATGAATCTATCGACACAACCTTTCTCTTCTCCTGCATGCATCGAATATATAAAATCCAAACTTATAGCTTCCATCACCGATTCACCACCAATGCTCTGCAGAGGCTTATTATGAGATCGATTAAGTACCGACCCTGATGGCATCACAAGTTCCGTTCGTTCCGATGAAAGGATAGTCTGCCTCGGCGTCAATGCCGCCGTTGTTGATGACGAACTGGAAAGCTTTCTGCATCTCTCCACCGTGGCAGCCGTAGTCCTCACTGTCGCAGTCAATCAGCTCTTGCTCCGACAGCGACACGAGGTTGTTCGTCACGATCTTGTTGATCCCCTCCATGGCTGCCACCGCCGAGAACGCCCAGCACCCACCTGCACCACCCTCACAAGCCGGCCCAGAGATCATCAGTGCTAATCCTAAAAAAAGTTACTAGCCTGACGAAGTTAACTAACGAGCGCGCATGGAGTACGAACCGCATTGCAGCTGATTCTTGACCCCGGTGACGGCGCCCGGCTGCCGCCAGTCGACGGCGTCGGGGAGGTCATCGCCGGCACGGGGCAGGTAGCGGTCGCTTGCGACGCGGGGCAGGGTGGAGTTGAGGAAGCCGAAGGTGAGGTCGGTGAAGGCGGTGAGGCCGAGGCGGAAGGTGTGGAGCCCGGCGTCCGCCTCCGCGTTGTGCCTGTCGATGTACCGCAGGTTGTCGCGGAACACCTCCAGACGCAGCCCGTCGGCGACAGAGATGCCGCGGGGACGGCCGTGCTCCGACTTCCACGCCTCGTAGAGCTGCCGCACCTCCTCGTCTGCTCGCTCCAGCGGCGCCACCGAGTGCAAGTCGCGCGCCGCCGCGACGGCTGCTAGTGCCACCGTGAGTGCGAGCAGCACCGCGGTGGCGACCGGGGAGCGTGGTGGACGACTCATGCCGATCCCCTGCACCGATTTGGATTATTATTGACACAAGAAGCTGAAGCAGAAGGTGATCGACGATCACGACGATCGACGAGAACTGCTGCTGGGTGTCTGTCCATGCAGTGGCTCATCGTCAAATTTATAGCCACCGGAGGCGATGGCGTACGGCCACCACGGACGTGAGTACCTGACACACGGCCAACCCCACCAGAGCCACAAAAAAAAAAAAAAAAAAAAAAAGCTCGTACGTGCCTGTCTCGGTTCTCAAACAGAGGGCCGTCACCCTGTTAATAACGTGTTGATTTTGATTCAGCATTTCAGCTATAATATCTGTCCGTACGTCTCTGTCAAGAAAGAACGACGACGACGATGCATGCTCGTTATGACACGGTCTCTGATTTCAAATGGCAGGAAAATCCACCTCAACATGTGGGAGGAGTTGAACAAAGCTTAACAGGTCTTGTTGGCAGCACCTTGTACGTAGTACATTCCAACTCGTTCTTATTACAAAGCCTGGTAGAAGTGAACACTAGAACAGAACACGTTTGTACTGACGGTGAGTAACACATATGCAGTGGCGTAACACAAACCCGCCAGCGCTAAGGGCCAGTGATAATGTCTCGATAATACTGGCGGTTATATATCCGACAGAGATAACCACCTTACAGTGACGGGTTTTTCTAAATACTCGCTTGTGTAAGTGGAATTTTTGATTGATGGGCAGCAATAAAGAGCCGCCTGTGTAAAACACAGTTCCACAGGCGCCTGTCAATTCTACCCGCTTGTGTATTACATATTAGCACTGGCGTTTATTCATGTCAAATGCCTGTGATAAGCTGGTTTTCTCCATCGGTTCTCCTTGACTAAACACCAGTGAATTGTTTTTACACCGGCGGTGCTCACATCTGGAAACCCAACGTGAGCAACCGCCATAAATGATGACCACAGAAATAATATATGCAAAATCACACATTAGCTATCAGTAAACTCTAAAGGCATCTCTGACATACACATATGTGCCATACAAGTTCTGACAGCGCCAAACAGAGCAGCAACATCTAATATCGTAGTGATTTTAGGTTGCAGTCTACAAGTTCTCTGTATTGTCTACAAAGTTCTATGTATTGTGGTTTTCGCTAATGTCGATGCCTTATCAAAAAACTTCCCTTTGAAATGAACCACCTCTCCCATGAAGAACCGGCAAAACTCCTCGCTAATGTGCATGAGCTCTTCAGTTGTGAGGTGTTCGTTTCCCTTAGAGGCCGCCTGCACAGGATAATTAATTTAGGAGGCATACTGTAATCGGCAAAATCGCTAATTTGTGAGGTCTACAGTTTGGCAAAGACACTACAAATCATGAAATTCTCAGATTTTATTTGACCACTGATGAAAGTAATATATGTAACCAGATTGTGACATACATAACTGATGGCAGACCTTGATTCCTTGTTTAATTAATTATCCATTACCTTTTATCCGCTACAAGCACAATCTAGGCAAAAGGTGGCCTCAGGTTTATAGATATGACAAAAAAGTACTTACTTTGCTTGGATCTTTGGAGTACCTCCCATTCTGTCTGAGAAAACTCGCACACATAATACCCGAGTGATCCGATCCTGGTAGTTGCTTGTGGCACTACACCATAAGAAATATAAAAAGTGTCCAAATAAAAACCATTCAGAAAATAATAATCATGTATCCTAGAAGTATTGATCCCCAATCTTATTTCTCAATTTGTTCTTCACATAATTCATGACAGAAAAAACTCTTTCAACACTAGCGTTGCCACTTTGGAAGCACTAGCACCAATTTTAGAAGCCTATAAACAATTGCATGTCTTCCAATCTTGTTATGCTCAACAAGCTTCATAGAAAGCTCAGCAAGACTTCTCACATTCGCAAAACCTCTCATCGCGTTAAGCATATCAAGAATGTACAGATTAAGCCGAGCAGGTAGGGTGGAGCAACTCTAAGCTTGTGAAATCATTAGGATAGAATCCAGCAAGCTTAACTAATTTTTCTTTGTCAAAAGCAGCAAATGAGTTGAGGGGATTGAATGCAGCCATGCAAATAAGCAACTCTGTGTTTACCTCATCAAACTGTCATCAAGTTCTTGAAGTTGCCTATCAATGACACTTAAGAACATCTCAACACGGTAACGATGGAGATTCTTGATCTTGATAAAGAACCTCCTATCTCTTCCAACAGGCCTATAGAATGTGTCCATATCAGGAATTTTGATTTGATTCTTGACACAAAATGAGTCTACTTCTTTAAGGAAATCCTCCCACCCAAAAGTATCATGCCGCAATGCATGCGGTTGCGCTTGGTCAAAGAAATGAGTTCTCTTTGCATTGACAATATCTTGATCCTTCTTACGCAAGGCCCGATTCAAGTCTGCGCAGTGAAGCCTAGTCTTTTTTGCATCAAGTGTGCCATGAAAACAAACTCATATGAGTTGAATATTGTCAACATTGTTTGTGCGTGTGCACACTTTCAGTTCTTTGAGAACGATCATTGCCAACCTTTACTAGAACTTTCGAATTGATGGATACAAAGATATAACATGCATAATCGTTTTTATAATGAGATCCCCAACGAGTGTCTCAGGCCTTGCCATACCCATTTCTTGATTTAAACCTTTTCCAGTTTCAATGTCACCCAATTCTAGTGCTTCTAGAATGCTCGAGCTTCGTGCTAATCGAAGCATTTGTGTCTTCTTACAAGAATTCCCAATAAGGTTCAATAAAAATCTAACTTGATCAAAGAACCAATCACAATCTAGGTTTTCCTTGGCAACTTCCACAAGAGTTAACTGAAGCTGATGTGCAAAGCAATGAACGTAGTAAGCAGATGGACATTCATCCATAATAAGTTTCTTTTAGACCATTAGCATGACCCTTCATGTTACTAGCTCCATCATAGCCTTGCCCACGTACCATAGACAAGCTCAATGAATGCTCCATCAATAAATTCTCAATTGCAGTTTTAAGTGTCAAAGCAGTAGTGTTTTTCTACATGCACAACACCTAGGAACCTCTCAACTACACTGCCCTTTTTTGTCAACATATCGCAAAACAAAGAGCTAGTTGTTCATTTTGGTAAACATCACTAGATTCGTCAGCAAGAATTGCAAAATATTCACCACCAAGGTCTTCCATAAGAAGCTTAGTAGTTTCTTTGGCACAACAACTAGCTATGTCTCTTTGAATTTCAGGAGCAGTCAGGCGACAATTCTTTGGGGCATTCTTCAAAACCACCTTTGCAACCTCTTCAAAGTTTTCAGCTAGCATATCAATCAACTCTAAGAAATTTCCCTTGTTAAGTGAGCTTTCACTTTCATCATGTCCACGAGAAGCTAAACCTTGGCGTAGAAGGTACTTCGCCACTTTAATAGAATAGGACAAACGGGACATGTACTCAGTCTTATCCCTATCAGTTATCATACTATATGTATCATCAATTGCTTTCTTAGGTGTAATGAAGGAAATATATTTCTCTAGAGCCATTTCATGGAAGCTAGTCTTGGAACCACAATGTCGACTAATTCTCTTTTTTCATATGCCAATTTCTAAAGCCTGAATTCACAAAAGCATCTCCACCAGAACTATTAGTTTTATGCTTGAACAAATAACAGACAAAACAGAATGCTGCATCTTTTTCGACACTATATTCAAGCCATGTGAATTCACCAAACCAATCAGCCACGAAGCGTCGAGGCTTGCCTTCAATGTACCTTATAGGAAAATCATGACTCCATGGTTGACAAGGCCCTTTTGCAATATATCCCCTAATTACTGAATTCCTTTCATTGACATTATACGTTTTGATGGGAAGCCTCTTTCCAGGATCGTGAGGAAGACGGTCAATGTCATAAATAGCATCACCACTTGATTCATAGCCTGAATCATCACCATCTCTAATAGGGGATAAACTAGAAGGTCCTGTGGCTGCTATGTCAATGTCAAGGTCATTGCTTCCTACTTCAGGTGACATCCGGTTGCCGTCTGTGCTTGCTACTGTCAGTATCACTCGACTGTCATCTGCTACTGGCACAACAGGTTCAACAATAGGATCTTGAGACTGAGCATTACTCCCTCTGTAGCTGGCTGTGGCACTGATGTAGTAGCTCCTAAATCCACCTTCCTTGATTTTGCTGCTCTTTTCCCACATAGTCTTCAAATCAACCGATTTAGATTTCTTCTTCATTTTGCAAACCAATAGCAATTCTATTACTACAATAGACAAAATTGTTGCAGTCAGTAAATTGATAAACTCCATGACTCTAAACCAATATTTGCAACTAAAAATTAAAGATCCAAGAAGCAAAGAACTGGAGCATCAAGATTCAAGAAATAAAATAGAACCTCTTGTGCTGCCAGGCCAGTCGATGCCGCCCAGCCAGTCCGGCGCTCAGGCCGCCGGCGCCCAGGCCTCTCCACGCAGGCCGCCGGCGCGCCGCCTCGCCTTGCCGCCGACTGCTGCCTCGCCTTGCCGCCGGCCGACCGCCGCCTAGGGTTTGCTTGCGCGCCCGCCGCCCGCGTTTTTTTGCGCAGAGACGCGACTCCGCCTGGTCGAAGCGACGAAGGCAATGAGCAGCAGTCAGGACTGTGTGCGTGCGGGATAGGAATTGAGGTGGGAAGCACTACTGGGCCAATTGGGCCGGCCTGGCAAGGCTTAAAGGCCGTTTGTTTCATTGTCTTGGGCTCAAATATTACGAAACATCACAGAAAATACTATGATACATATATATATATACAACTATATACACATATCTAATTAAAGGTGTACAAAAAGTTGGGTATTCCCAGGAATACTGGGGAATACCCTTAAATCCGCCCATGCATGCCGATCCCCTGCACCGATTTGGATTATTATTGACACAAGAAGCTGAAGCAGAAGGTGATCGACGATCACGACGATCGACGAGTATCTCTCAACTGCTGCTGGGTGTCTGTCCATGCAGTGGCTCATCGTCAAATTTATAGCCACCGGAGGCGATGGCGTACGGCCACCACGGACGTGAGTACCTGACACACGGCCAACCCCCCAAAAAAAAAAAAAAAAAAAAAAAAAAAAAAGCTCGTACGTGCCTGTCTCGGTTCTCAAACAGAGGGCCGTCACCCTGTTAATAACGTGTTGATTTTGATTCAGCATTTCAGCTATAATATCTGTCCGTACGTCTCTGTCAAGAAAGAACGACGACGACGATGCATGCTCGTTATGACACGGTCTCTGATTTCAAATGGCAGGAAAATCCACCTCAACATGTGGGAGGAGTTGAACAAAGCTTAACAGGTCTTGTTGGCAGCACCTTGTACGTAGTACATTCCAACTCGTTCTTATTACAAAGCCTGGTAGAAGTGAACACTAGAACAGAACACGTTTGTACTGACGGTGAGTAACACATATGCAGTGGCGTAACACAAACCCGCCAGCGCTAAGGGCCAGTGATAATGTCTGATAATACTGGCGGTTATATATCCGACAGAGATAACCACCTTACAGTGACGGGTTTTCTAAATACTCGCTTGTGTAAGTGGAATTTTGATTGATGGGCAGCAATAAAGAGCCGCCTGTGTAAAACACAGTTCCACAGGCGCCTGTCAATTCTACCCGCTTGTGTATTACGTATTAGCACTGGCGTTTATTCATGTCAAATGCCTGTGATAAGCTGGTTTTCTCCATCGGTTCTCCTTGACTAACACCAGTGAATTGTTTTTTACACCGGCGGTGCTCACATCTGGAAACCCACCGTGAGCAACCGCCATAAATGATGACCACAGAAATAATATATGCAAAATCACACATTAGCTATCAGTAAACTCTAAAGGCATCTCTGACATACACATATGTGCCATACAAGTTCTGACAGCGCCAAACAGAGCAGCAACATCTAATATCGTAGTGATTTTAGGTTGCAGTCTACAAGTTCTCTGTATTGTCTACAAAGTTCTATGTATTGTGGTTTCGCTAATGTCGATGCCTTATCAAAAAACTTCCCTTTGAAATGAACCACCTCTCCCATGAAGAACCGGCAAAACTCCTCGCTAATGTGCATGAGCTCTTCAGTTGTGAGGTGTTCGTTTCCCTTAGAGGCCGCCTGCACAGGATAATTAATTTAGGAGGCATACTGTAATCGGCAAAATCGCTAATTTGTGAGGTCTACAGTTTGGCAAAGACACTACAAATCATGAAATTCTCAGATTTTATTTGACCACTGATGAAAGTAATATATGTAACCAGATTGTGACATACATAACTGATGGCAGACCTTGATTCCTTGTTTAATTAATTATCCATTACCTTTTTATCCGCTACAAGCACAATCTAGGCAAAAGGTGGCCTCAGGTTTATAGATATGACAAAAAAGTACTTACTTTGCTTGGATCTTTGGAGTACCTCCCATTCTGTCTGAGAAACTCGCACACATAATACCCAGAGTGATCCGATCCTGGTAGTTGCTTGTGGCACTACACCATAAGAAATATAAAAAGTGTCCAAATAAAAACCATTCAGAAAATAATAATCATGTATCCTAGAAGTTGCTATGGCGCCATGAAAAATCGGTTTCTAGTAGTCGAATTTATGGTGTGTGTGTGTAACGGTCGTTTTGTTTTTTTTTAAAAAAAAAAGTGTTCAGTAGTGCTACTCGGCTCAGCTGTAAGGTTTCAAAGTGTAAGCTTTGTAGTATTGACATGCGTGCCTTATGAAAACGTAGCGGTAATCCATACCTTCCAGCGATCGATAAGAGTAGGGTGAGTAATTGGGTTGTGAAGCTTGGTACAAAATTTTCATGTCAAAAGGAGAAGCTATCTTGCATGACAAGCATCAAGTATCGACGTGCAAAGTGAGAGTAGTACTGTACTGTAATTTTTTTAAAAAAACTCTCTCCATTCAAGTATCATTTTAAGAATCTTGGAGAATCAAAACACTTAATAGGAATAAGAAGTATTCTCCAGAGTATCTCGAAGATTAAACTTGGTATCAACTACAAACACAACCATCTAACAAGAGAAATAACAACAAGTAACCAAAGAAGTCACATATTCTAATTCTACCCCTACCCCCCATCAGGTAGCTCATATCTCATATACTATACTCATATACTATAATTTCACCGACAGATTTTGGTAGGCATGTAGATCGAGTCCCCTAACCATTGACCAAGTTTCATATCAATCAAAAACACATTTTCACCACCCAAACCAATCACCTAATTATGAAACTACAGTACAAATCTGATGCTACGTTTCAACGAGTGCTTAAAACCGAATGAACTGATTGTAGTACTCTTAAGTGCATAACAAGCTCACCAAGTTTGATGCCAATTATGTTACATTTGAGCCTTCCATCACAAACTTGAAGATGACCAATTAGAGCTAGATTTGATTTTATTTTTGCTTCCCTCTCTTCTAACGTGTTGTGTTGTGTACTATTATGCTCTCTCTCTCTCTCTCTCTCTCTCTCTCTCTCTCTCTCTCTCTCTCTCTCTCTCTCCCTCCCTCCCTCCCTCCCTCTCTCTCTCTCTCTCTCTCTCTCTCTCTCTCACACACACACACACACACACACAACAACAACAACAACAACAACAACGGCAGATAAGACAAAGAGTAGGCAATATTTCTTGATCTCTCCTTTCTTTTAAGGAACGATCTCACGATTCCAACCATGATTAATGATTCATTGTGAGCTACAATGGACTGCTTTGGTGGGCTCCAAATCATCATCCATTTAGATGGAGCAACAATCTAGTAGATACAAAATCTATCTCATCATCTCTATCACAAAGAAAGCATCGAATTATTTCATCAAGTCATCTCTGTTGGGCGATATGGTTGAATAGGAATGATATGGTGTTCAATAAGGCTAGAGCTAATACTTTCATGCAGGTAATCTTCAGGGCAACATTTTAGATTCGTCAGTGGTCCATGCTGCATAAGGAGGAGGAACACCCACTTTTCAAGGAAGGTTGCGAAGATTGGGAGACGTTGATAATGTCCGTTTTTGCAAAGTTTGGATGGAACTTCACAAACTGTATTGGTGGTTAGAGTTTCCCTTTTGGCTTTGAGCTCACTAGTTGAGCCAAACTTTCTTTTGTTTCATGTTTGGATTTTTCTTGTCTTTTGGCACCTTGTATCGTGACACTTAGTTGTGTACCATTCGAAATGGTAGAGGCTGAAACTTTATTCCTTTATCCAAAATTAAGTGCAACCAACTTCTACTCAAGTTATGAATAAAGTTAAGGCAACATATCATGTGCAACCCAGCTTGTGTGCAACCTATGCAACCACCAATTAAGGTAACAGGATCTAGATCCAACGTCTGGGATTTTTTTCACTTAAACCCCTCCACCTGTGGGGTTTAAATCTAACCCCGTGTATCGAGGTGGGAGGGTTTAAGTGAAAAAAAAGACGTTGGATCCAGATCTTGTGACCTTAATTGGTGGTTACATAGGTTACACGCCAAGCTAGGTTGTACAGAATACGTTCCCTAAAGTTAATATTATGTAACAAAAAAGAAATGATATCCAACACTGGAGTGACTTAGAGAGACCCAACACTCTATTTTACCCTTTTCTTCTCTTCTCTCCCTCTCCCTCTCTTCTTCTCCAAATTTGGCTTGGGGAGGCAGGCTAGCTATGTGGTGGGGCGGCGGTTAGAGTTCTAGTAGCTACAGAGGCTGCCAGGCCAGGTCATGGTAGGGGCAACCATGGCCATACCAGCGGGGAGGGGAGGGGAAGGTCGCCGTGGGGCGGTAGAGCTCTATGACCACAGAACTTTGGTGAAACCTAAACACGTTGTGGTAGATGGCAGCGGCGTGTCAGAGGAGGAAGAAGGAAGGAGAAAAAAAAAAAAATTGGGTGTTGGAAGAACCTAAAACACGCAAGTGTTAACAAAACTAACAAATGGCTTACATTGTGAGGAATAATCCGAAAATTTCACTTGTAAAAGGTTATATTTTTGTTACGTAATATTAACTTTATTCATAACTTATTTGTCGTGTTACAAATAGATAAATAATAAAATTCAATAATGAGACTATTTTCACCGGAGCATCGCACCCAATCAATACAACAAATGCTTAAAGGCTAAACAAAGACTCTTAGACAGACACCAGAGCAAGGGCAAGCGGTCCGCAGCCTGCCTACAAAAAAAGAACCATCTTGAATTTTTTATCCATGGCTTTAATGAGCCGTCGGCGTTCAGCGTCCGTTCTTGACGGGGTAGGAGGCGTACATGGCGATGCCGCACGTGCCCATGGGGAAAAGCACGTTGCGTTTCATGCGGATGTAGCCAGCCTCACCCCAATCGGTGCCCCATGAGTTCTTTACAATCCAGAAGTCCTCGCCGTTCTCGCTGCCATAGCCCACCGCCGTCACGCCATGGTCCAGTTTGAACCCGCATGGCCCGTTGAAGATGCCCTGCACGTACACAATGCAAGATTGACCAACCGATCGAGAAGAAGAACAGTTCAGAAATCAGAACATAGAAAAGCGCCTGCTGCTGCAGTGCTGCTAGCTCCTAGGGTTTAGTGATTTTGTGTTCCGATCCTTGTCCTTCACCCAAATGCATGTATATATGCTTACCGAGCTGTAGTGTTGGAACGCAGAACTGTTCGAGTCAATGGCGACACTGACCGGTTGGTATGCCACCGCCTTCTGCAGTGCCTTCTCATCGTTAGCTGGCACATTCTCATATGAATCTATGGACACAACCTTTCTCTTCTCCTGCATGGAATATACAAAATGCAAACTTTTATTCCATCACAACCAAATGCGCCTTAGAGGCTTGCATATGAGACTTGTGAGATGTTGTACCGACCCTGATGCCATCACAAAGCATGTCAATTCCAATGAAGGGATAGTCGGCTTCAGTGTCAATGCCACCGTTGTTGATCACGAACTGGAAAGCCTCCTGCATCTCTCCGCCGTGGCAACCTTGGTCTCCACTGTCTCTGTCGCAGTCAATCAGCTCTTGCTCAGACAGCGACACAAGGTTGTTCGTCACGATCTTGTTGATCCCCTCCATGGCTGCCACCGCCGAGAACGCCCAGCACCCACCTGCATGTCTCACGTCATGGCCCAGAGATCATCATCAGTGCAAACCGGCGAAGCAATTGACGAGAATGGCAGGAGAGTGATGAGTACGAACCGCAGTACAGCTGGTTCTTGACCCCCGTGACAGCGCCCTGCTGGCGCCAGTCGACGGCGTCTGGGAGGTCATCGCCGGCGCGGTGCAAGTAGCGGTCACTTGCGACACGAGGCAAAGTGGAGTTGAGGAAGCCGAAGGCTCGGGCTCGGAACTCCTCCAGGGTGAGGTCAGTGAAGGGGGTGAGGCCGAGGCGGAAGGTGTGGAGCCCGGCGTCCGCCTCCGCGTTGTGCCTGTCGATGTTCCGTAGGTTGTCGCGGAACACCCACAGCCGGTCGGAGCTGCTCGGGCGACCGTGCTTCGACTTCCACGCCTCGTAGAGCCGCCGCACCTCCTCGTCCGCACGCTCCAGCGGCGCCACCGAGCGCAAGTCACGCGCTGCGGAGACCGTGGTCGCGGCTAGTAACACCGTGAGCACGAGCAGCGCTGCAGTGGCAGCCGGGGAGCGTGGTGAACTCATGGCGATTCCTTTTGATGCACTGGTTTGGATTGACCGCCTCAAGCGTCAAGGTCGATCGATCGGAGCAGCAAGAGATGACGAGAAGCTGAATATCAAGAAGGTGATCGACGACGATGAAGAGCACAATCGTCTCGGAACTGCTGGTGTGTGTGTATCTGCCCATGCAGCGGCTTATCAAATATATAGCCACCGGAGGCAACGAACTGGGGCCCAACCGGACCCACATGGCCTACCCCACCACGCAAACTAGAAAGCTCATGTTTTGAACTCTTGTTGCGTGTCTTGAACTCAATTCTCAAACAGAGGGCTGTCAAGCCACCATGTTAACGTGTTGATTTCGATTCAACTCTGTCTGTTAAGAGAGAACTACGACAATGTTTGCTATATCTGACATGGTCTCTGATGATTTAGCTTTTTAAATAAGCAGTTTCAAATGGAAGGAATACATGATCCACCTCAACATATGGGAATAGTTGAACAAAGCTTAAGATAACAAGCTTAAGTGTGCAGAGCTGATAAAAAAGGAAGGGGGCTCGAGCCCCCTCTTATCCTAATTTTCCCACTAAATTACTATTGCTTAGGTTCAAACTTATCATATATTAATCTCTAACTCTAGCCCTAAGCCTCTACTTCCTCTGTTTTTGTTTACTTGACACCGGTGACCACTTTTTTTTTTTTATTTGGTAATACTTGTCACCAAATTTTGTTATGCCAATTTTGCCCTTTATGGGCCCATGTGATCAGAAATTTCTGGTTTGCCCTCCACCTCTGTAGCCGTGACCACTCATTTCCAAATTTGAATGATGTCCGTGTGCGGCAGGAGCTGAAACATCCAGAAGGTGCTGACGTGTATGAATAACCGGAGAAGGGGGTATTATGGTAATTTTGAATAGGACAGAAGCCCACCTTGGTTTCTGTGTTTTGGTCACCGGTGTCAATTAAACGAAAACGGAGGAAGTATTATTTAGCCCCCTCTTTGTCCTCATTCTAGATCCGTCACTGCAAATGTTTAATAGAAAGGACAAACAAGTGGATGAAAATCATGTCGGTCTCATAGAAGTGAATTTAAAGCATGTATGATTTGAGAAATTTTTAGAAAATAAAAACAAGTTTAATAGAATAGGCTACAAGATTTTGAAGTCTGAATTTTGCATTAGGCATTTGCTTTATGAAAATGGAGTGGTAATCCATCATCCTCCAACTCGATAAGAGTAGGATATATGAGTAACTGGGTTGTAAAGTTGGAATAAAAATTTCAAGTCAAAATATGAGGCTATCTTGCATGCCAGCATCACATATTTGACGTGAGGTTCCAAAAATTTAAGATAGTTATACATCATCACACTGTATTAATAATTACTTAATTAAAAAAGTTAGGCTAGTTAGAATGTATAAGCATCTTCGCTATTCGTCATGCGCTATAATTCGTTAAAAAAATAGAGTGAAATGCACAGTAGATATATGAACTTGCGGTCTTTGTGTTAAATAGGTCCATGGACTTAGAAACCAGCCATCCAGCCTCTCGAACTTACTGAACCCGTTCACCCCGGTCCAGCCCGGTTTTACATGGCTTGCATGGTGGTTTTCCACGTTGTTTTGCATGGGCATCGTAGCGATGCTGACGTTAGTGGTGAGCATCAACTCCTACGACTATCCAACTGTTTTGAGTTTAACCAACTTTATAGGGGAAAAATATCAATATTGATGACACCGAATTAATATCGTTAGATATATCATAAAATTGATATTTCTATAATATACTATTTTAGTGTTGATATTGTTATTTTTCTATAAAAAATAGTTAAACTTAAGATAGTTTGACTTATTAACGTGTTGTAGAAAATAATTTACTTTTTGATGGAGGCAGTAATCGTACACACAGATTATCCCGATCGTACTCTGTTGTTTGAACCAACCCCCATTTGAGTATTCAGAAGTGTCTCTTGTATTGGGTGCTCGGATTTGGACACTTTCGTGACGTTATAAAAAAAAATCATATATCTCCAGAAGTGTCTCTTGTATTGGGTGCTCGGATTTGGACGCAGCCTTTTTGTTTTTCTCCCACCAAAGTTGAGCTCGCTTTTTATTAAATTAGATATAATAAATATAATTGCAAACGGTGTTTATTATTTGTGTAATATCGAAATGGGTGTGTTTTTGCTAGCATGGTCGAGCCTATGGTCGTAATCTATAGACCTTCTAGGGCGCTCTAAAAGCTCATTGTTGGTACCTTGTAATTACAATACAAAGACGCACAAATATTTTCTGTATTTTAGAAGAAAAAAATCGCAAGCAGAAGAGCATAGGCAAATTACGGCTAGTCCAGATTCCGGTTGGTCCAACGCCCTGCCTGGCGTGCAACTGATTTTGTCGCGAGCTGTGTGCGCGCGCCTGACGGACGGAACGGTGGTGGCTCGGTGGGTGTTACACTACCACCACCACCACCATGCACGCGCGTTGAGCAGTCACGAACTCACGATGCATATGCCGCCGCCGCGACGCGGTAGAGACAGACGAGTAGACGACACGACAAACAGGGGGAGAGACGCGCGCAATTCCACCGTTACATTCGCTCAGCGAGCGGTCCGGTCCGGGTGTCGCGCGTGCCTTCGTTGCGTTGCGTGCAGCTGCTGCTTTTCTGATCCCGGGTGCACATCCAACAACTCCGAGCAATCGCCGAGGCCAAATGCTTAAGCAACTGTTAATGAGAGAGGCAGCAGCATGCTGCACCCAACAGCAAACAAGGACCTCAGAAAACGATTGGTTTGCTCCAGCCCTAAGGTATTATAACAGTCCAACCACGGCCATTTCTCAATCTCAATCAGGCGGCTTGGCTCAATACGTGACGTGACCACCTCTCTACGGATTGGAATTAGTGGAGAAAACAACCAACGGATTTGGTCTAAAATCCCTGCTTATATCTCAATAAATACACATGGATTTGGCCTGAGAGTCCATAGTAGTAACAATAAATAAAGGAAACTCTTCCAGAGAGAATATACGTATGCGCACCCAGACATCAGCACAGCACATGCTCGAGCATTCAAGACAGCAAGAGTTGGTTCCTTTCTTCAGGATAGACAGAATTCCAGAATTCGGCCACCATTTTTCAGTTTCCAATGCAGTGTACATTACAACACAACAGATACAGCTACATTAAAATGTGCACTCTACAGATAACATACCCAAGCGTGGACCATCGCCACAAGAGGAAAAACATCAGGGAAAGAAAAAAAAAATAAACACAGCCACCGCCAGATTAACTGGATACGCTTCCTACTGTGTTTTTGAAGGGTGTAAGAGATATACATTACAAGGCCAGTACGTTTTGCATCAGTTATCTTGCCCTTGTGGGTCGCTCTTCCGTTTCGTGGTACCTCGGGGCCGAGACGATTTGTTGACTCTGGACAGCCGCCTATCCTCCTGCTCTTGCTTGTCATCCAACAACTCGGATGGAAGCTCGGTGGTGGTTTCAGGCCATGGAGTGCGCTTTGCAGGGACGACGACTTCCAAAGGTGGCTCAATTACCCACCTGCAAAAGAACGTATTCAGTTGTGGTTAAGAAAGAAACAGAAAGCTAAATGGGCAAAAGAATTAAACAAGAGAGACATAAGTAAACAGCTAGACAGCTACACTCTGAAAGGCAAAACGATCCAGTTTCTTAGCTAAGGGAACCCAATGTTCACTCACTGTTGGTTTCAACCAAACTAACTGGTTTCCTTACAAAACCTTTCCCTGCTCAAGGTCTCAGGAACAAGGTCTTTATCACAATTCACACATATCAAAGACACTCTTGTCTCAAGAACCCAGTTTTTCATGTTTTTAGAGTAATGAGGACCTGGTCTTTCAACCATGAGATCAGCCCAGATGCTAGATTCCATGCCATACAAAACACACAAAATCAATAAATACATACTCTGTTTAATGTTAATAATGATACATTGGAATCTCTCTCGTGCCGTAGCCATGTGGCACCATGTCAATGGAAGAGGCAAATTGCTGCAGCAGCATGTAATCTTACACTCTAGTAGGCATTAAATAAGCAGTGATTGTCTAAAGTTTTTCAAGAACCCAGTTTTTGGAGCACTTACAAACATCAAATAAACAGGTTCAGCAGCTTAAAATCAACAGCAAAAGCTTTTAGTAGAGGTGCAAAGGGTCTGATACGGACAGATAACTATGGATATGAATACATATAGCTACAGTATTCATCGGATTTAGATTCAATAGTATCAGTTATGTCGATAATATATGAATGGATATATATATCCGATTTGAGTATTCGGATATATACAGATCTAAAGTCTAAACGGATTCGAACTCAGATGCAAACGGAAAATACTTGCACTATTTGCACGCCTACCCTTTTAGTGCCAAAGCTAGTTAGGAGGCATGCCTAAATCAGTTTACAATAAGAAAGCACATACAGATTGGACATAATGTAGGCAAAGCAAAGTATATTTAAGCTGCATATCAAAATCAAATCCCTTGTACAAAGTAAAAACAGACCTACATAGGCTTATATTTACAGTCAGAGCTTCAGAGTTAGTAGATTTAGAGTTTCCAACCACAGTGTTTGCCGGTTTTATCACATCCTAGACAGGTATGGAAACTCTTATGACCAGACCAGACTGGCTTAGTGACCTTACAACATAAACTATTTTACTTGAGGTATTAAGGGACCACGGTAAAGCAGTTGTTGGGACATACTTATCTCAGTGCAATCAGTCAATCGCATTCAATGCGATAAAGTCGATATAAGATCCCTGTCTGGCAGGACATGTAGAGCTAAGGTTTGGTGTACACCGGTATAATTGGGGTGTGGGTGTTATTTATACAAACTCCAAACCCGGCGTGCTCGGTATGGATCTTGGAGATGGAGTCCAGCCAAATAGGGCCAAAGTTTCAGTTGCTGGGTAGCTATTAGACAGTTGGTTTATATCCAGTTGCCACAAATCCATTGGAGATGTTGAGCCCGTGAACCTAGCTAAGTCTGATAAGGCTTAACTAAGGGTATCTCCAACAGATGATGCAAAACACAAAATAGATCATGCATAGTGTTTTTAGGTGTCAAAAACAGCCTCCAACAGAAGAGGCAACTAGGACATGCATTTTGTGTCGGGGACTAGCTAGGAGGCATATTTGCATCGTTTCCTGAGAGAACGCATAAAGCTCCAGCGCTTGTAGTGGTGGACCCGACGGAGGGAGGGAGGTAGACTGGCCGCGACTCCATGAGCGCTGCTTTCTATTTGCCTTCACTGTTGGAGACGAGAGCTTTTGGGTTTGTGCACTTCTCCTTTCAGCGAGATGCAAACGACGTATAGGTCTTCTATTTTGCATCGCATTGTTGGAGACAGCCTAAACAAAGTTAAGAAAGGGTGTTTCCATGACTCAAAGATGTTTGAATCCTGGATGCTAACAGAACATTTCCCAATAGGATAACTGGGTAATAAAAATCTCAATAATGGGCTTATATTTACAGTCAGAGCTTCAGAGTTAGTAGATTATAGAGTTTCCAACCACAGTGTTTGCCGGTATTATCACATCCTAGACAGATATGGAAACTCTTATGACCAGACCAGACTGGCTTAGTGACATTACAACATAAACTATTTTACTTGAGGTATTAAGGGACTATGGTAAAGCAGTTGTTGGGACATACTTATCTCAGTGCAATCAGTCAATCGCATTCAATATGATAAAGTCGATATAAGATCCCTGTTTGGCAGGACATGTAGAGCTACGGTTTGGTGTACACCGGTATTGTTGGGGTGTGGGTGTTATTTATACAAACTCCAAACCTGGCGCGGTCAGCATGGATCTTGGAGATGGAGGCCAGCCAAATAGGGCCAAAGTTTCGGTTGCTGGGTAGCTATTAGACAGTTGGTTTATATCCAGTTGCCACAAATCCATTGGAGATGTTGAGCCCGTGAACCTAGCTAAGTCTGATAAGGCTTAACTAACTTTGCAAAGTTGAATAAGGACGTTTCCATGACTCAAAATGTTTGGATTCTGGATGCTAACAGAACATTTCCCAATAGCATAGCTGGGTAATAAAATCTCAAATAACGGGATGTCAAAAAACTCACCCTTGAGGAAACTTGCTATCAGCCCGCGCTTCAAAACGGAGCCACCACAGTAGGACCTTCTTCCCACAGTTGCCCAGTGGCTCAACAGAGGACGGATCATTCAACAGAGTAAGTGGGTTCTCAATCTCCTCTCCATTCTCACCCACAGCATTAAGATCCTTGACCCAGTCAGGCTTGCCATCAGCCTCCTTCCACAGCATTCTCGAGTTCAACACAAAGCCAGCCCACTCCAAACCCCTGGGCAGAACAGGGGCTGCCTCACCAACCACCGTGGCGGTCTTCCCGGAGAAGGGCAGTGAGTTGAACGTGTGCCATCCAGCCAGATGCCCTGAGGAGTTGCAAGCAGGGCCCTGGACTGGAAGAGGCATGTTCTGCTTCTCCTCCTCGCTGAGCCGTAGCTGCTCCGCCGTTCCAGTATGCGTGAGGATTCCAACGGATACAGCACCCATCCACTGGACCTTCTGCACCTCATCGAACAGCTCCATGCTATGAACATTGCTGTCGTCCGCGAAAACAACCACACCATCCATCTTCCTCTCACGGATCACGCTGCGCAAGGAAACTGATCCTTCATCAGCTCCATCAATACTACTACGACTAGCTAGCTGAGGAAGTAGTAAGTAGTAGGAAACCAAAGGATACATACCGTAGGGCGTGGAGGCGCATCCGGTTCTCAGTGGCATGACGGTCGGCCCAGTCAAGGGGCATGCGGTCGGGGAAGGGGATGTGGACGAAAGTGAGCCAGAGCGGCGCAAGCATGGACGCGATGGCGTTGGTGGTGCCGCCTGCCTCGACAGCGATCAGGTGGCGTGGTGCGACGCGTTCGCGAAGGGAGTGGAGGAGGCGGTGAGTGAAGCGAACTGGCAGCGGCGTGTGGTAAGTCGGGGTGACGGCGAGCACCTGCTGGGCTCTTTCACGCCCCGTACCATCGCCGCTGCTCCTCAGCGGACACGCTCCATGATCCGGTGCGCGCGCATCACCTCAACGGTCCGGGTGTGCGGCCGGATCGAATCCATGCCCCCACCACAACATGGCTGCGCAGTTCCGCCCCCGCCCCCGCCCCCTTGTTCCCGTCGTTCGCGCTGCCGCCTCGGCGGTGCGGTTAGAAGACCAGAAGGAGGAGTGTTGCCGGCGCGAAGGAGAGCGTGAAGGTGTTGGTGGTTGTGGTGGTGGTGGTTGTTGTTGTGGTGGTAGTGGTGGTGGCGCGTGGGACATGGGCGGAGGAAGAGGAGGGAGGTGGAGTGGTAGGGCGCGGTGGTGAGAAGAGGAAGGAAGAAGAGGAGACGCGAGAAGCGGAAGCCGAGGGCGAGATGAGGCAGCACGGCGTGGAGAAGGAACTGGAACGTGGGACGAGGCCGGCGCTCGCGACCGGTCCCGTTGCCGTCGGTTATGGAGCCGTCGCCCCATTGCGCCGCTGATCCCCGAGCGCCGCCGCGGCCATGATGGCGGCGAGCTGGTCTGCATGATAGCGGCGACTTCATCATAGCGCCCACGGCGGGATCTGTCCGGGCGGCGGACTCGGTGGGCTCTCCCGCCGCCGCCGCCGCCGCCTCCTCCGGTGGGCTCGAAGGAACCGAATCGATCGTCGCTCGGGTCGGACGGGCGGCGGGTAGAGTGAGGTGAGGTGGGGTGGATAGTTTTGAGGGGGGGGGAGAGGTTGGTGGGGGTGAAGTGCGGTGCACGAAAACAGCGGTGCGGAGGTGAGGTGAGGTGAGGTGAGCTATCTGTTGTAAAACACACGGACTCTGTCCTAGAAGGAAAGGAGAAGGAGGAATCCTAATCCTAGTCCGTTTGTATGTGGGCTCTTACCGAAACTCTTAGACCTTGATAGGACTATATATACGTGGGAGCTCTATGTTGTAATTACGAGATATTCGGATGAATAAAGAATAGTCTCCCTATTTTGTGTCTACTTGTTCTACTACTTTCATCTACTACGTGATCATGAGAGACGGAGGGGAAGGTCCTAACGGCCCGACGGCGCGTTTTATAACACGTTATCGGCCACGACAAGCTCTTCGTCGACATCGTTGTTGAAGCCGCCGCCCGATCGATCTTCGGCACCGGCGGCTCGTGCCGGCGTCCGCTGCGACTACTGCCGGCGGCGTCGACATCCCCGATGTTGTTAACGGAGCGGATGCGCTACCTCTTCCCGCTACTAATCTGCTTTGCATCGACTCATCGTCACGCCGCGGCGAGGTCCCCGCGGCCTAGCGGCGTCGCCAGCGACGGCCCTTCGCGCGAATTCAAGAACAAAGGTGCGAATAATTAAGTAATTAATTATTGGATTGAATTAGCACCGCACAAAAGTATATAGTAGTGTTTGTGTTCTTGCTATTCAATCGATCGACCGCCGAGCATGAAGCTAAATACTACCACAGACCATCGTGTCGAGTAGCAGTTGTCGATGTGATTTTTGTTCTATTAATCCTTCGGTCCGAAGACTAATTGCTTGCTAAGATTTAGGAGTAGGAGTAGGTGCAGAACCGCATAGACATTGAGAAGCGGATTTTTTTGGCATCATTATGATCAATGGCGTAGCGTATCAGGGATAACCCTAGCAGGCTACCCGACTTCCCTATTTGCCGGGCTCGGTTGGCCTCGCCGGCCGATCGTGCGTGTCGCGACTACATGCGCAACATACAGTTGCTGCCCGTATGCAGCATGCGGCCACACAACATGTATGTACTTGCACGTCTTTGCACAAAAAGGCGAATGAAAAACCAGGAGTTTACAGCCGGTGGTTAATCAAATTTACATATTGATCCGATTGCATGCATGCATCGGCAAGATCAAAACAACACACACATATACGGGATGGCACTATGTTGAACTGATTCTAATCTATTAGGTTTGTGTTGTATGCGAACTGAAATAGAGATATTAGCCTGTACGCTGATATTGATGCCATTATTCACCGACCCGCAGCTTTATCGAGCCTACCTATCCGTGATCGTGACAAACTGAAACAGTTTTGCTAGTATGCAAAAAGAGGCGCCGCGGTTCATATAATGCTTGCGAGTTGCACGCACCCCGACTCTCACGTCGTACGCGATCCGGATTCTTCGGTACCCGTGATGAGCCTTTGGACTCGACAATCCTTCGCCGCTCGACGCTGCGAGCATGCACGCTGCCAACTCCTCAACTTGATCTATGCACTACTCCAACTTCCGGATCTTTGCTCACCTCAACGCATCCACGAGGCGATCACTTTCGTCGAGACGCCCGTATGCGAACCGATTCTAAGCATCTCTTGCTGCCACCGAAAACATATGTGAGCTTGTGCATGCCCCGCAACCCACGCCAGTGTCACTGCGCCTGAAAGCGCTGGCCCCGTAGCGCCATCGGCCTCGTAGCAACCATGCCCACCTCTGGACTTTGGCCCCAAGATCGGCCTCCACGATCTCACCCACCCACTTTCCGGATGCTTGAACGTCGCCGCGATGCATTGAACTTGAAGTGAGGGTGAGCGGCTAGTCTATTCAGTCGAATTAGAATTGCATCGATTAAGGGTTAATGCCAACATGGTTTTAGGCATATGAGCTCTCTAAATCCAACGCAGACCTTATACTTGTCACCATTGAGAGACTCATATTTTTTTTCTAGCATAAATGGATGAAAAGTGCTAGGATGATTCTAAGAATATTTTGAGCAACCATCCACTATCTTTTTGCACCTTGCTACTCGTTTACATGTAGTAAACTTATATGCACATGATCCAAGTTATATTAATATGCATGCCATAAAAAAGAAGAAGAAATATCCCGGAGTTACTCGAACAAAGAAATTATTTGTTACGGTCATTATTAAATCCATGTAGGATATTTTGCTACCACTGAAGTGTAGTAAATTAAGTATATATATTTCCTTACTCTCTAGAATGAGTATATGATCGAGAAAAGTAACAAATGCATTGTGGGACTCACTTTGCATGAGTAAAATCCCAATATTATGATTACGGAATATTATATTGTATTGAAAGTTGAATTTTCAAGCTTGTATGTCTAACGCTTCTCTATAAAAATAGCTTGAAGCTTTGTATTAAATGTCTAGAAGACAAGATGGTAAATAGATTTTATCAATCTACATTCTCGAAGAAATGTCTCTTGTATATAGAATATCAAAAGAGCAATGTAATACATGAAGTATTGATTTTACCATTCGAAATTACTCATGGAAAATGAGTTGAAATTTTTAGACGGCTTTATGAACAGGATATTATGGATTGCCATAATTTTAAATATATGGCTTACATATATGTTACCCTCCTTGAAGGCTTGTGACGGTATATCATAACTCTTGAATATATAGCATGAAGCTATCGTTTGTCAAATATAGAAATTAAGACATGCGAGAATATACTATTTTGGAACATATAAAGTTTCTCTTGAAGAAGAACTTAAATCATGTGCTTATTAACTTTAAAGTTTATATCCTGAAGTATTGATAGTAGCTAGTGGTGGTGCATTAAGTTTTAATTCATGTTGAATTAAGTGGTTAATGGTTAATTTATTAGCTTGAAGACTACTATGAAACACTTTGTATTCTTAGTTGCAATTCTTATTGCTTGAAGTAATATGTGTGAATTTCTCATGGAATAAATTGGTTTTGTATGTTTCACATATAAACAATTGCCTATTGCCTATCAAAATAAATTTTGCATTAATTTATCCACAAAGAAGCCTCGATTAACCATGAAGGTTATAGTTCTTTGTGCATCACTACCATCGGTAGATGAGAAACTGAATTTTCTAAAAGCACATGAACAATTAGACTATCTTGGCATATTAATTGATCTTGGAATGATTGATTTTAGCCATGAAATTGTATAATCCTAAGTATATAATATATTTACCCCATGAACTAGAATTTATATCCTACCCCGAATCTATTATTGTACACCGAATAGTACATTGGATATATGGATTTCATGCAATATTTAATGAATACTAGAAGTATAGTTAAATTCTATGAAGCATTAGAAGTGATTATTCACAGAAGATATGCATGAAGCAAATCACTACTTGAATTATTCATGACATGAAAAGGGAGAGGAATTTTGGGTAAAAGCATAAGAGGATGTGTATAATATATAGGCATAGCCGCCCTAAGTCGATTTTTAAGTGCATGTATCGGGACTTGAAGTTCCGCCCGCATCCCTTCGGTAGAAGTTAACTTTCTCTCTTGCACTAATTGCATGTAAGCTCGTAGCTTTGCATTTTGTTGTTATCTATTATGTTAGACTGAATACTAACATTCCACATTACACCTGCATGTGTATATCGTTGAGTTGCCACTATCTCCACTCTTGCATGAATATTAGCATAACAACTATAATTGTAGCTAGTAGCTACTTTTGTGCTTCCCTCTTAATCAAATTGGCTAGCCAAAGACGCTTTATGTCTGAATGTTTCCCCGTTGAACTAAGGAATGATTTGCTTTCGATGCATCGTATGCATAAGCAATAGATTGATCTAGGGCCAAGCAACCTAAGATTAGGGAGTGAGTTTATGAAATTTTGCTCAATGTAGACTAACCCATTTGATGGGATGAATAGTTGTGGAACTAAGATATTGGATAACACAATTATGATGGTTTGGGATTTATTATGAAGAAAAAGGCATCAAGGATTTTTTACATTAAAGGCAATTAGAAAATTCTAGAAGAAAATTTCATGTGAATTTGAATGTTGCGTATTTTATACATTTGAAGTGTATGATCCATTTTTATGAGAACTTGGATTAATTTTAGGCTAATTAATAAAGAAGCTAGAGAATGAAATAGTTTTCAAAACTATGTTTTGTGCATGTTAGGGGAGAACATCCCCGAGTTTGTAGGAATCTTTGAACATTCTTAAATGCACTTTAAGTATTCTAGCTCATTTGCATAATGAATAATAACCCCCATATTGAAATATGTGTGTGAATATTTCCCATGAAAGTTAATCATAGCATATATAAATTGGCCTCCACTTGTAGTTGGAGATATATGAATTTGAATTAAGCCCATGATAGGGGATATATTTTGAAGTATGCTATTAATGATCAAATATTGGCATTAGGGGAGAGAGCCTATATTTTGAATGCCAAATATTATTTCCATAGAAGGAAAATGATCTTAAGAGAAAATATTCCTTGAGCTTGAAGCAGGAATAATATCACACACTAAGTCATACAATAGTTTGACTAATGCTCTTGTGAAGCCTGAAGCGAGCATATGCGGATATTTTGAAATGAGAGGAGTAACTTGAAGTTATAAACCAGAAGTTTTGTTTACTAGTAGTAAACTAAATATTTATATACTATCAATCTAAAATCTACGGGGGCGCTTTGTGGGGTTCTAGTTTAGTGTATACACATTAAATAGACGAAATGGAACTCCTCCATTCTCGTGAAGAGAACGCCTCCGAGAAGAAGGTTAAGCACCTCATGAAGAGGATCATCATTAAGATGACATCCAACACAATAAGCGCGCACCTCACTAGTGTTGGGTATGCGAGAACAATATACCATCTCTTGTGCGGGAAATGACAGAGATAGAATATTCTCACATTGTGAGAGTATTGGGAGAAAGAAAATAATTGTCGACAAACTACCTCTTTAATTGCAAATGTTTCTCTTATGAGAACCCGGATCCGGAAACAAAGTCCATGGCAAAATCGTCTCAGAAGCGATTATATCGGGTCAATGAAGAATGCAATTGAGGTTGAATCTCCTATTAAGAAGAAATGAATGTTACGCTATATCTCGGCAAATGAAACGAATGAATATTGAATATGCAAAGTTAATAGTGGATTATGAAAATCCGTATAATTCTCGAAGAATATAAATCGCAACTTGTAGAAATCTCATACTAAGTATTAAAGTCTAAGGTATATATATTCCCGAATGAATATTCAAGTCTCAAGAAGAGAATGTCCTAGAAGGATTACAATCATTGAATGATTTTATAGTGAATAACTCAATGTCATTGTGTATATCACTCATCTCTCATGCAATAGAGAATATATCTCATAGAAGAGATTAATAATTCAATAAGAATGAATGTACATCCTTGAAGAAATTAATCCATGAAGATTTACCGGTCAATTCTTGAATAAACACCATTCATCCTTGAAGTGAATATAAACCCGATAGAAAGAAAATGAGGAATATGAAACACCGTAAAAGGTGTCATCGAAACACTTAGAAAGTGTATGAAAAGCTAGCAATATTGTGTTGATATCCTCTATATACCATAGAAGGTATAAGAATAATGGTGGTTTTGGCAATTGAATTATCCCCTAAATGCCAAATGCAAATTTGGATTTGTACAATCAATATCTCGAAGATTTATATAATACAATTTGAAAATCCACTAAGGATTAATTATAAGTATCTAAACTCTAGTATAAGTTTGATACACTATCTAGAAGATATTGAATATTAATTTATTTACCCCCATAATCCTCCTGAAAGGATCTATTTCTCTGAAGGATAATATTTATTTATTTTGCACAACTAATTGGTGGTCATTATGCATGAATCATATTCCTCCCATATAATTCATAGAAGAATTATAAGCTAACTTTTATTTACACACATTTATGAAAAGGTGTGGTTTGAACAATGAAGTTCAAAGTTTGGCTTTATGAGGGGAGCATATTTTATTGAATCTGCCTTTAAGGTAAACCCTTTGGAATTACAAAGATCAAGTAGATCATATTTGCTAAAACACAGAAGTTTATGCATAAATTCTGAAGATCAATACCTATTCATGAAGAATAGTATATCCTGAAGAATATATGACTAAGAAGGTTAAATGTTGTACTCTTTTTCCCTATGTGAGTTTTTTTACTCGAAGGTTTCTCACACAAGGTTTTTTAATGAGACAACATGTGCAATGCAATTAACGAATGCGATGTACTCTTTTCTCCAAGAACCGTTTTTTTTCCCAATCGGGTTTTCGGATGGAGTTTTTGATGAGGCATATGCATATCGTGGTAATCGCCCAAGGGGAGTGTTGTAAAACACACGGACTCTGTCCCTAGAAGGAAAGGAGAAGGAGGAATCCTAATCCTAGTCCGTTTGTATGTGGGCTCTTACCGAAACTCTTAGGCCTTGATAGGACTATATATACGTGGGAGCTCTATGTTGTAATTACAGATATTCGGATGAATAAAGAATAGTCTCCCTATTTTGTGTCTACTTGTTCTACTACTTTCATCTACTACGTGATCATGAGAGACGGAGAGGGGAAGGTCCTAAACACCGCTGACGACGCGTTTTATAACACTATCAATTGTTGGGCAGCGGCAGCAGAGGGGAAAAGGAAGGAAGCGGGGGAGGAGGTGGAGAGCGTTGGGATGGGTTGGTGCTCGACAGGGGACGGGTCGCTGGCTGTGGCTGGAGCCGCGAAGAAGCCCAAAGGCGCAAGCGCGTGCGGGGGTCGGGTTGGGGAGTTCGGTGAGGACGTGTGGGGGCCGGATGCCGAACCCGCGGGCCGCGGACGGGGTCGGCGGCGCGCGTGGCGCGGGAGAGGGTTGGACTTGCTGGACCAGGCCGCGCGGAGACACTTGCGCGTTCGGTGACGGCGTGTCGCCGTGTCCTGTGTCGTCATTCACGGGGTATTTTAGTTCAGAAAGCGTAAAAATTGCTTCGTTTTTTTAGAGAGGTGTGGTGGTAGTGGTTTGTGTTTGTCACGTTTTCAATGATTGAGACTTGAGGGAGGCAGCTGCCGGCGTCGGCGGGACTCAAGTTTGTGCCAGCTGCGTTTGACTTCCGCGCGCTTTAGCGTCGTTTCAGGGTTTTGGTCATGATTCTTGGGATGTATCTCATCCCCAAATTGCAGAGAAATTTAGTTCGTTATAAATAAATCATACACGATCACGCTGCACCACAAATTTATGTTCAATTTTAGATACATAAATATAGTTTGTCAATAGTAAGACGTGTCGATGGAAACTTCTTCAATCTCGAGGTTTATATTTTATTTAAATATTTTAATGTGTTTATAGAGATAGAGTGTGTACGTGCATTTATGTAAGTAATCTATGACTGCTGCATCTGGCTCGGGAAAAGAAACACCGCTCTGCATGGGGCATGTTGTCTGTGGACTTGAACTCCAAATTTAGGAAATTTGCAGGGATACTTTTCTTGTTCTTGCGAATCTACAGTGTCATTGCAATGCTTATTAGACGGGACAGAAAAAACAACAGCGTTCTCCAATCTCACATGGACAAATTTATTTTGAGTTAATTTCTCAAAGGTTCATCATTCAAAAATATATTAGCAACATTGGATTTTGCAGTGCCACAATACACATGACATTTATGAAAAAATTCATATAAAAGCAAAACAAGGAGCCATTCTCAGGAGTCAGGACAACACCCACGGTGGTCCAAATATTCTTTATGGGCTGATAATTGACAGGACTGCATTATCCTTCCAAACGAATAAATACTCATTTGAGGAAACAATGAGCATCGCAGTATATTCTTTAATGATAATCACTATTTAGTCGATTTTACATGACCAGATGTCTGGTGGAAGTTTGAGCAATGGCTCTATGATGCTTATGCATAAAGTTATATAACAATGATGAAGCATGGATGGCAATGAATGCCCCACGAGACCTTGACCGCGATGATTCACGTCGCCTGACAATATCAAAGTTATGGAGGGCAGCATCCATCCATGCCCCCACTCAATCCCTCATTCTGGTGCAGATCAAAGTCATCTTTCAACGCTTGTATGGGTTCACTCGTATGGGTTTCTGAAGTTCTTGAGAAGTTCTGGAATGTCATATCCAAGCATATCATCCACAGCCTGTATCATCTTTGGCTTGACCTTCTCAAACTTGTCAAAGCTATACCCACTCAAGACCTCTTTGAAGTGATCCACGTAAGGAAAATCACCTGCTGGAAGGTGGTATTCCCGTTGTACCTATTCCACCAGACAGCAGTTGTTGCTTAGAGCATGAAAATTATATGTAAGGGAATGCTTCACATGGCATCCAGTAAAAAAAAAGAGAGAGACCTGTGTAACTTAAATGAAACATGAAGAGCCCAGAATTCACACCATTGGTAAAATCAACCAGCTCTTACTATCATTATTAGAATGCACAAAAGTAGTAACAAAATCGAACTTGTGGTGCAAGCTGGTTAGGTGAAACAAGCCATGAGGCCATGGTACACCAACAAAGAAAAAACAAAAAAATGAACATATGTGGTAAGAGATGAAAAAATCTGTTTCCCTGAACTGACTTGGAAAACCTGACAGACACAAGCTTTTTTCCAGCCTAAGTTCAAAACATAAGCAAGGACCTATGTGGCTTTTCAATCTTACAATGATCCTATATCAACTAAAGAAGTTAAGAACCTCAAAATGCATACCTTTGCAAACTCATCAGGCAGATTGTCTATGAGTCGTTGTTGGGCTTTTGCTTTGCCCATCATTGTAGGCATCTCCTTCTTTAGATGGCCTATTATATAAGCATGGATCTTGGCAGCTCTAGCACGTTTAACAAATTCATTGATCTGCACGCACACATCACTGCTGTTAATATGCACACAAACAAAAAAAATCATTAGTTAGGACTGAAAAACACATGGAAAAAATTTTACCCGACGGTCACAGGCTTTCTTGGGGATATCTTAGAGATCAGAAAGAAGATCATCTTGCTCTCTCTCAAATAGTTCCTTTCCAAGTGGACCAACAGCTGATTCATTTACTGGTTTGTCATTGAATGATCTACAAACAGATGTGGAAGTTACTTGAATGATCTAAGGTCACTACCAGAACAAGTGTCAAATATTACTATTGTTTAAGTAATAAAGAAATCCAGTAATACCCTAGTCAAGTTTTAGTAGGGTAAATGAAATACATCAATACAACTTCAATACTAGTACTAATTTTGAAGTTACAATTTGAAGATCTTATGTAATCTATAAGAAAATATCAAATAGTGAAACAAAGAGGATCAAGGTATCAGAAGTTACCCAATATAAACCCGTGAAACCTCAGGTGTATTCAATACTTTCCCAAGAGACCACATCAATGCACTGTAAACTCTCATAAGCTGCATGTCAATGAGAAAAGGACTATTAATATGTCGAGAAAAAACAAAGCAAAATGCCCCATCATGAGTTAAGACACAAAAATATCCACGAATACTACCTGTTGAGTGTCTACTTGATCTGCCTTGTTCAAAACTACACGTATTTTGTCATCGTGTCCACGTAATGATCCAATGACACGTTTGAACTCATCGCTGATATCAAGCTTATGAGGATCAAACAGAAGAAGAATAAGATCACACTTCGCAGCAAACCATGATGTCACGCCAGTGAACTCATAGCTGCGTTGTGTGCGTTGCTTTTCACCAGAAAGAACACCAGGTGTGTCAACAAATGTGATATGCTCTAGCAACTTCAAGGTAAATGTTTGGTATCAGTTTCCAGATTGCATGCCTTTTAGGTTATCACTTGCATCAAAATTAAATCTTACTGGATGTCGCATCTGAGAGCACTCAAACTTGGATAAAAATGCAGTCCCAAATGTTGTAAGACCGCTAAAAGGCATGTCAGCTTGAACAGCAACAGTATTTCCAGGAATAGTCCTTTCATCAGGTCCTGACTGGCAAGCATACATAAGTTAACTGGAGCAAATGAAAGGGAAAGTATTATAGGTATAAAACATGTGGTAATGTAATAGTTGGCACACAGGCAATTCATACTGCTTATACTGCAGTTGCGTTGGCCTAGATTGAAAAAAACTGAAATTAGTCAAAGAGTGTGCCAATAGGTGCTTGGTACCTATTGCAAGTTTCACAACAAGAGTTTGCATAAATCTAGAGATGATGAACTTAAACTTAATATTGATTTGGAGATGTAAGCATTATGCTTCTTTTACATTAGCTAACATTCCCAACAAACCATAAGGAATCAGAAACAGTCATAAATATATGATGGCTGGCAATATAATTGCAGCTCATTATTTCAGAGACAATTTAGAGAAAAAAGGTACATACTAAGGCTGACCAGAAAAATCACAACGAAGCACAAAAAAAGCTGTCGACATCAGAAATTGACAAAAGCACTAGTTTTAGTTCCAAAAAAAAACACCCCCACCCCCCCCAAAGAAATGACAGACTAGTAATTTTGCATGGGAATAGCACCTAAGAAAATTATGCATCAGCACTAACACTATTTCTTTTTTGCAATAGTTGTACCAAATAGAGAACCTAGATAAGCTTATATCCTTTGCATTCTGTTTACTATGTAGAAAACTCTTTACATGCTCTTGAGGATTTTACAAAATACAAACTATATCTAGAAAAACTGTGACGATATTCAAAGGCATAAAGTCATACTACAATCTGTGCAATTAACTCATAATCTATCAACTACTATGTGATTCTATGATCTGTAAAGCCAACATCTTAGGAGGGATCCAGGTAAGGTAACTAACGATGTAAATTTCCTATCAAAAGTTTTGAGAAAAAATGTTGGATTGCTTCATCCGTTCATTGTTTCAACTAAAATTCCTTCACAAATCATAATAGGAAGTTTAAATCATTTGATGCACCTATTATACCTACAAAGAGAGATCCTAAGTTTTGCTCAGTTTACCATGACAACTACAAATCTGTCTGTTGTTGGCTATGGTCCAATATGGGCACCTACAAATGCAGAACATAAGCTGTTAGATAGCATGTTACTTGAACAAACCTGGGAAAGTATAGAAGGTACATCTGGTAGATATAAAAACCTGGGTAGCTTGATCTTAGCAGATGCTTGATAAAAGTTGTTTTACCAGTAGAGTATTGACCTAAGAGCATAACCATTGGCTTTGCATCAAAATCACTACTTGTCGGCAACACAAAAAAAAGGATTAATAATATTCTGCATGAAAGGGAGTTATTTTGAACAAGATGTCAAGGAAACAGCAATAACAATGGCATAGATTACACAGGAAAGTATTCATTTCTGTTTCATGAAGTATACAGAAATGTAGGAATGCTGTATGTACCAGCAAAGGGGAAACGAAATCATTGAACTTGTATGTGACTTCCAAAGGCTTCAGTTTTTCGATATAAAGTTTTTTCAGGCCATCAATGACAGAAGTAACAGCAGTCAGAGGTATCTGTTTACATATAACACCATAAAAGGAAAGATCAGCAATAATGATAAATGTGTCATTGACAAAACTAGGGTCAACTGACAGCATTTCTTTATATAGGGAATGTCTTAATATTGTCACAAAAAAATCTGTCACTCAATAATGCACAGTAGAAACACAATTACTGAGAACTATGTTGTCTTACAAACATTTTGGTGGACTGTGGGCTTCCAAGCTCGTTAACAGACAAGATACAATTAAAATAAATAGGTAACCAGCTACAGAAGGCTTACACAAGCTAAACAAGTAAACTAGCTTGCTTTTCCTTTGGTAAGGTAAAAAGACAGATGACTGAACTATCAACAAATGCACAGGTCATAGTAGAATATTGCTCAAAAGTTCCTTTGGTGGTGGTATGGTATGCAACAGATATGCACAAGAGCAATATTCTAGGAGCATAGAGAAGTCAAGCAAATTGTGAAGAATAACATGACTACGTGAGTATTACCTTTTTTGATGATTTTGAGCTGAACCATTTGTTTGTTAAAGGGGATTGTTCCTGAGGATATCCTGCATGGATAAATAAAAGGTTTGTATCATAAATTCCCCCCAAGCATGAATCTCCTGTTAAAGAGTGCATTACTTACCATCCAGTTCTGGATCAACACGCTTCACCAAATGCTTAGATTTCTGAAAGCAGTTGCCATCATATTTACTACAAGGCATTGAGATAAAGCACGAAACTGATAAAGGAAAACTGTAAGGACATAATAATACATTACCGCAAGTAGGGCATCCAATCCTTCCATCACAGGTGGATTCAAACTGACCAAATCTGTCAGATATAACCTTAGACTTGTTATTAGCAGTAAATAAATAAGCATAATGCAATCAAATAGAACTTGATTTGGAGGCCAGCAACAACCATCTCGCTTAAGGCTATCTTGAGTAATCTCATTCCCTGCTTGTGCCAGAGAAACTAGCTGCCAATTGAAACAAGCCCATTAGTAACGAGCAATAACCCAAACCACCTAGTGGAAACAGAGAGCACAACAGAAACATCATCAAATAGACGAGGGAAAACCTGCATCGCCGTGACGAATTCAGGGAAACCCAGGTACCCTTGCCGTCTGGTGTCCGCGATAGCCCACACCTTGAATCACAGCACGGTTAGACAAAAATGGCACAATATAGAGAAAATCAATAGCTGCGCTTGAGGGTTAGACAAATCAGGAAGTGGGGGTGAGGGCTAGAAGTAGCGAGAGCCAGTACTACCTGTTTGAGGTCGGCGCGGGAGAGCTTGGACATGCCGAAGAACTTGATCGCGTCGGGGCCCGTGATGCGGCCATCCCCATCTGCAACACCGTCGATTAGAAGACCACACATCCAGGCAGGCGAACAAGAGTGGAAGGGATTTGGGGATCGAAGGGGAACAGAGCAGGAGGGGGTCCAGGGAATCGGACCTGCGTCCGCGAGCGCGAACCACTCCTGGTAGATCTTCTGGTGCTCCTTGGAGCAGCTGCTGGCGGGGTACTGCCCGATCTCCATGGACGGGCGCGCGGCGGGCGGCGCTCCTCCGTCCCCCGACTCTCGCCGCGCTCCGCTTTACCGCCGGGGGAAGCAAAGCAAAACCCTACGACGTGGCCTCAAGTGTGTGGAAACTGGAACAGAGTTTTCAAAGGGCCTTTTTCCAGTTACCGACAACAACTCCAGTGCTCGACACCGTGGCTAGAGGTGGCGCCGAGCTGGTGCGGCCGTGGAGTTTGGCTCGAACCCACGCGAGGTGCCTGGCAGCTGGCCCGACGTTGAGCGTTGACGATGCCGAGCTGGCCTGTGGCACGATGCCCGGCTGGATCAAGTGGAATTGTACCGGATTAGCCCGTCCCGGACGTCCGGGTGTACCTGAAAAAATCAGATACGTTGATGGACTCTGTCCGATTATCCATTTTTATACTTTGAAATGACTCGATAAATGCCCGTGCAAAATATAACTAATGATATGTTAATTTAAGTATGAGCGTGTTTTTATTTTTTTATAGAAAAAATGTATGATTGTCCCCTTCATGGGGTAGAGCGGAGAGCCAACAGTGTTGAATTTTCTAAAGTTTATTCGAATTTTAATTTTTTAGCACAAAAATCATATTCATAGAGGGGCCTTGTGCTCCCCACTCTCACCCCCATTGTCTCTGCCCCTACACACCTAGAGGCGACCATATTATGGAATGAAAGTAAACAAAGGTTGCACAATTGGAGTAGGAGGGAGAGGGAGGACATGTGCACTGCCACCGTGGCGGAGGCCGTTCCTGCCATCGGAGAGAGGCTCGCCATGTGGTAGGGTGATGGAGGTCGTGCTCCCCACAAGAGTGTCTTGCCCAATTTGTGTCGTGGGTGATGGAAGCTATCGTCGTGGCTTGGATGGCCTCCCTGGTGATGGAAGCCGTGTCTGTCGCCAGAGTGAGTTGTGCCGCCATCGTGGCCTTGATTGTGCCCCTACGGTCGTCGGAGCCGGATCCGCGGCAACTATCATCTTCGTCGATGTGGTTGTGCCCATCGCTTCCATTTGGTGAGATGTTGTCATCCCGATGCAAAGTGCGCATGGAACATGATAGTTCAGACTGGCCAAAATAATCTAGTTGATAGCAATTGAACATGTAAGAAGGACAACTGTTTTGCAATAGCAGCAAAGTTAGATATAACAAACTACACATAGGTACATTTGTCTATTTTGGCACCACATTTTCTTGTAGGAAGCGTCGGTTGAAGGCGGCCGGTCGAGCCATCAAAAAGTAGCACACCATCGACCGAAGGATGCTCTAAAAGTCGCGTCGCCGGAGGTTGAATAAGAGGCTTGAACCTAGATCATAGGGGAAGGCAGTGTTGTCGGACCAACACTATGAGAGGAGCCACCTAGTTGTAGAAGAGGGCACCAGGACCGTTGGCTACTGTGAAGGGGAGAAAGCGAGCTGCACAAGTGGTGGATCGGAGGGAGCAGATCTCGACGATGGGAAGTGGAGGTGGAGGTAGAGGTAGAGGTAGAGTAGAGGGGATCTGTATAGCGAGAGATCTAGTTTATTTTATTCCCACTAACCTTGAATGCGACGACGACGGAGAAAACCATGACGACCATGGCTACCACAGCGACACCGAGACAAGTTGGGGCTTTCCACTACAGGAGCTCATATTGACAAGTACTAGCTAATACTAGTACTAGGAACTATCTACTAGAGGAGGCCCTCAACCAGCCCTGCTCGAGGCGGCGAGGGACGCCGGAGGCGGGAGTGAGGGGGGTCGGCTGGGCACCGCTCAGAGCTCTCGAGAAGGAGGAAGACAGGTTGGCTTTGTCTTTCTTTCTCTCTCTCTCTCAAATCTCAACTTGGGATTAGGTAAGATAACTATCGGTCTTACAAAATCACACAATATATTTATATTTATATAACTCTTATAAAGATAAACCCCACTAGATGATTTCTTTACATGAAAAATGTCGGCTAAGTGAACTCACTATATTCTCTACTTTATTATTCCTTTAATGCATCAAGTATCAAACTCATTCGTACAATGAAGCTAGCATCTAATTTGATTTATTTGTATTTTGTCTTGCATATCACAAGAACACGCAAAAGGAATTCTCATAGCTATATAGTATACGAGTGTATACGAGTTGGAAAACGTTACACGAAGACCGTAATCGCGCAAGCAGAGACACGAGCGTCACTGACCCGTCCGAGGAGCATATAGAGTTACGGCCATAAAGCTTTGCGACCACAGCAATTGCAGCATCGAGAGTCTGGCAAACTTAGGCTTTGAACCTGAAAAATGTTTAGCTGAACCAGGATCACGTCAGAAATTTAGTTCCGGCTTCTGGGCCTTCGTCATGGATGTAAATTTTCGCTAGAGACGAAAGCAACATGTCGGTAATACTCCACGTGGATACTTGGTGGAAATGAATTATACCCTGGGTGTGTTTAGAGCCCCAACTTTCCTCCAAAATTTCCTGCATTCCCATCACATCATATCACATCGAAACATTTAATGCACCCAAAAACGCTTGCCGGCCAAGATAAAAATTTAGGTAAATAAAAAACTAATTGCACAGTTTAGATGTACATTGCGAGGCGATTCTTTTGAGCCTAGTTACGCCATGGTAGGATAATATTTACCACTAACAAACGGAACGTCTACTGCACGATTGTGCGATGTGACATGGATGTGACATACGCCAAAATTTTGCCCAGAATTTGGGCCTCTAAACACACCCCCTGATGAAACCATACAAATAGGGTACCGTCTTTTGTTTCCTTGCACGTGTCATGTCAACTCGTAATTACTAATTTTACGGGTCTATCATCAGTCTCTTCAAGATGACATTTTACCTAAATTTCCTGGTTTTCAATGTCTTATATCTTCGCATCATACATATGGAACTCACGTCGCACTAGCTTGTGCTGAACCCGGTCGGACCTGACACAAATTTGCTTTGCAGGGTAAAGTTGTACATTTGGCCCGGTTTTTTGGCCGGTCCATGGCGGCACGCCCGGTCCGGTGTGTAACAGGCCCGCGGCGGCCCGCGGTCTTGTGCGGACGGGCCATGGGCCGTCGCCTCGCCCGAGCGCGGCACTGGTCGGCCCGGTGAATGACGCGGCCCGATGCTGGCCCGGTGACAAAATCAATTTTAACAGGCCAGCGGCACTATTAGCCCACCAAGCATTCGGCCCAATAACCCTCTCTCAAAAAAAAAAAGAAAATGCCCATCTAACCATCGTCCATCCCTATCCTCTCCCGCCTCGCCTCCAGGCCCGCCGACAGCGCGCACTCCTCCTGTGTCGCGCGACGCGCCACGTCGCGCGGTGAAGCAGCTGCACGCGGCCGGCCGCAGGGCGGTGGCGAGCCGCCGTAGCGAGCGAAGCCGGGCAAGAAGCGGCCGGCGGCAGAGTAGCTCGCCAGCCGCGAGCCATGGCGGCGGCGTGGCACTAACGCGACGGCGGTAGCGCGGCGGCCAATGCACGGAGCTTTCGTCGATTTAACGCGCGGTGGGCCGCACGTGGCACGGCGGCATCGCCCGGGTGGTGGCGATAAGCGGCGTGGGCGTGCCATGGGCCGCGAGTGCGCCCGTAAGCACGGTGGTGGCCGCGGCCGGTCGGCCGTGGCCCGATGTGGTTCGCCCGGGCGTCGGAAGGCCGCACGTTCGGTTGTACATCTATATTGCGAGGGGCGGGCGGTTTGCATTACAGCCCGGGCTTGCCGGGCCGTTCGGCCTATAAGCTAGAAAACAAACGGGCTCACAATGCCGTATACCCCAATTCCAACCATCCCGTGACGAAACCCCCTCCCAGAGAACCGAGTTGTGCTCGGATGGCTAGGTGCGGCGGTGCCAACCAGCCCCGCCGGGTTCGATGCTTGGCATCGACATTTGGGTGTCTCACGGGGATTTTTCCTGGCGCTGAGGTGTCAGGGTAGACTAGAGGTACACACGTGGCGTCGCGTTAAGCCGCATCTTGTCGTCTCACGTGCCAGACCTAAGCGCGTTAAGTGGTACCGCTGGTCTCTTGTTTTCGAAGCCAGCAGCTTCCCGTCTCTCTTGCGTGTGTAAGGACGCGCACGCGTGTGTGTGCGTGCGGTGTGAGTGTGGTGTGCGTGTGGTTGTGTGCGTCCCTGATATTGTACCCTCTCAAAAAAAAAAAAAAAAAAAAAAAAAGACGAGCCCCCTCCCCCTCCTATTCGACGCGCGTGCGTTTTGGCGGCGGACCACGACGACGGGGCGCCGCAAACAAAGCCTTCCTTCCGCCGGTTCCTTTTCTCGCCGAGAGGCGGCGGTTCTCAGCCAGTTCTCACCTCCCTCCTGTATCTACGCAGTCCCGCTCCCGCAGCTGGTACCTGGCCGGCGTGGTGGTCCAGCACTTGGGATCGGTTTCTTTGTTCGCCGGACTCCGGTGAGTAATAACCTAGTCTACCTTGATCAGCGGGGCGTGTTGAGGAATCGAGTCCAGCTTCCTCTCAGTTCTTTCGCGGATTTCGATTGCTGCATGCTACATTGGTGGTACCTCGCGAACTCGACATAATTGATCCGCCCGTGGTTCGTTCAGGTTGAACGCGGTTTGAAGTCCATCGAGAATAATGGGGCGCACGCTGCCCTCAGATGAGGAAGGTACGCGGGGGGGTTTCGCCGATTTCTGCCGTTTACGGTGGTTTGTGTGCGTGACTGATGGAAATTGGTGGTTTCGTTGGAACCCTAGACGATGAGATCGAGGTCGACGAGGAGGAGCATCCATGGCCCTCAAGTGGCGGGGATGATGGCGACGACGACGAGGGAGGTCAGAATTCTTCTCGCGATTTCTTCTCCTGGTGTTGGTTCGCACGGGTGACTTGGGCGGGGTGTAGGTAGTTTGCTTCCTCCCCATTAGGGAGTAGTTTCTCTTCCTATTTTCGAATTGCTCAGTCTGTTTGTTATTTTGCTTTGCTATTGAAATGGGGATTGCTGTACTCCCTTTGTTCTTTATTAGCTTCAATAATGATTTCGCCGGCCTGGGGGTAGTGAAGTAACAACTGGGTAAATCTATTGATGTGCAGAGGATGGCCTGGACGAGTATGAGAATGATAGCTTCATAGCAGATTCTGATGAGGAGGAAGGAAATGTGGGAGGAGAGGAAGAAGTACAAAAGAGCAATGATGAGAGTCGAAAAAAGAAAAGGAAAAAGAAAAGGTCCTTGCAATTTGTTCCTGCTAGAAATAGATGTGATATAATTAGTCTATTGTTTACTTTGTCCTGAAATGTATGAGATTACCCAGGGAATCAGAAGACTTCATGCTTGATGAGGATGACTATATGTTGCTTGAGGATAATAATGTCACTGGCATCAGTCGGCCAAAGCCCGTATGTTTTTAGTCAAAGTTCTCCTGTCCTTTTCTGGTTTGTGTGCGCGTGTGTCTGTGCATGTGCATGTGCGTGTTTATGAAGAATACTCATTTTTGTCTTGTTGTAGGGAAACAAGTTTAAGCGCTTGAAGAAGGCCAGGAAGGAATCTGAAATGGATGAGCACTCTGGTTTTTCAGATGATAATGGAACAGGGACAAAAGACAAAGACAGTGGCAACAGGAGAGGTGAGTACTGTTTATTTGGTGATCATCAAGATAGCTGGATCAGAAAAATTCCCTAGCATTTTTTTTTTGTTCTTGTTATTCCTGGACGTGACAGAAACTAATTTTTCAATCAATTCGAATTCTATTTCCTCAGATGCTGTGCCCTTTGAGGACTATGAGGATGACCAGCAGGTAGAGGAAACTGAGGACCCTGGTAATTATGAAGATGATTTGGAAGGTTTCATTGTGGATGATGATGAAATTGATGGGAATGGCCAAGTTGTAAGGTGTGACTCTCTGTGTTTCTATCATTCACCAATCAGTTCCATGTCTTTGGCACTATGCAAAATTATATATTACTGTATTCACTCCAAGTAATATGTACAATGGCATGTACTGGTAGAAGGACGAAGTTTAAAAAGAAGGTACCACGACAAGCAGCAGGTGTATCATCATCTGCTCTACAAGAGGCCCAAGACATATTTGGTGAGGTTGAAGAGTTGTTAGCACGAAGAAAGCAAGGGCTTGAGAAGGAGGCTTCTAACTCAGGTGAGTTGAGAGGGAAGAGGCTTGAAGACGAGTTTGAGCCATTTATTCTTGAAGAGAAGTATATGACAACAAAAGATGAGCAAATAAAAAGAAAATGAATTGCCTGAGAGGGTGCAGGTATGTACCAGCTAACTTGATTATATACACTAAATCTTAATTTAGTTTAAGACGTACATTTGATTAGTTTCTTCTCTTCATGACAGTTGTCTGAAGAGTTGACTGGAGATCCTCCAACGGATAGCCCGATAATAGAGGAAGAAAGTTTATGGATACACAGCCAACTAACTGGCGATGGGTTTATGTTCTTTTTCGGTGATGAATTGAACAAGGATATTGACCAGAAGGACATTGCTAACGTTTTGACCATGCTGCATGTCAAAAAAATTCGAAGTATGCAAATTTTATGCAAATCTGTTTCACAATTTATTATGCTTGCTCGTCTTACTTAGTCTTTGTTACCTGTCAGATTCCATTCATTGCAATGTACAGAAAGGAGAAATGTTCAAGCCTGCTAAAAAACCTTGATTCTTATCAGGGCAATGAATATGATGTGCCTAAAATGAGGTGGCATAAGGTAATTGTCCATGACAAATTGGTTCCTCTCCCTGAATTGACCAACTATTTGCAATTACTGATGCAAATCCTTTGTTCTGTAGCTGCTCTGGGCAGTTCAGACCTTAGACAGAAAGTGGCTACTTCTTCAAAAAAGCGCAAGGTTGCTTTAGAGTTGTACTATAAGAAACGATTTGATGATGAGAAACAGAGGATAGAAGATGTCACAAGGCAGGAACTTAACAGGCAACTTTATAATTCTATCATTGATGCGCTAAAGGATGCTAAATCTGAGAAAGAGTTGGAGGATGTTGATGCAAAGTTCAATTTACATTTTCCTCCTGGTGAAGTTGAAGAAGGACAATTCAAACGTCCAAAAGGAAATCCTTGTACAGTATCTGTCGCAAGGAAGGGTTATGGGAGGTTGCCAAGCAATTTGGGCACAGTTCTGAGCAATTTGGTCATCATCTAACATTAACAAAAATACCTGTATGTGATCTGTGCTGACACTTCACATTATTTTTTAGAACAATACTTCCTGTCTTTCTTACATTATGAATACTGCCTGTGCAATCTACCCATTGTTTGCATATATTTAATGCCCTAGAAAATTAATTTATACTAAAAATCATTTCAAATTTGATACTTTACGTGTAATATGATTCTTCAGGATGTTGGTGAGCTTGATAGCCGGAAAGATTCTCCTGAAGTGGTTGCTGCAAATTTCACATGTGCAATGTTTGAAATGCCACAAGATGTTCTTCGTGGTGCAAGACACATGGTATTTAATAGACCGCAAAAAAATATTAACCTTTGTTAAAACTTTAGTTGATTGATTTGAGGTGACAATAACATTCTATGTCCCCTTGTTTCTTCTTTGTTATCAGGCAGCGGTTGAGATAAGTTGTGAGCCAATTGTAAGAAAGCATATTCGAGGTATCTTCATGAATAAAGCAGTTGTGTCAACATTTCCCACACCTGAGGGCAATACGATCATAGATCCATATCATCAACTATCTGGTGTTAAGTGGTTGAGAGAAAAACCACTTGATAAGTTTGTAGATGCACAGTGGCTTCTTATTCAGAAAGCAGAACAAGAGAAGCTTCTCAAGGTTACAGTAAAATTGCTAGAAGATGCTAAGAATGAACTAATGTCTGATGCACGCGAGAATTATCTAAGTGACTGTGTCAGCAAGTCTGCACAGTTGTGGGATGAGCAACGAAAGATGATACTAGATGATGCCTTCTTCAGTTTCCTTCTTCCATCAATGGAAAAGGAGGCTCGATCACTGTTGACAGCAAAGGCTAAACATTGGCTCCATATGGAATATGGGAAACAGTTGTGGAACAAGGTAATTGTTGCCCCATGGAAGAAGAAGGATGCTGACAGTGATTTGGATGACGAATCAGAGTTGAGAGTTATGGCCTGCTGCTCGGGTCCTAGGAAGCCATCAGCCACCTTTGTAATGTTAGATTCATCAGGAGAATTGGTTGATGTTTTACATGTGGGTTCTATCAGTAACAGGTCTCAAGGTGTCACCGAGGAGCAGAAGAAGAAGAATGGTCAGCAAAGACAACAGCTTTTTAAAGTTTATGAGTGATAATCAACCACATGTTGTGTGCGTAGGAGCATCAAACTACAATTGCAGACAACTCAAGGATGATATTTATGAGGTATTATTCTATCTTATTTGTGGGTATACAAATTCATTTCTAGTGACATTGGAACATGTAATATGTTTCTTCCAGACTTATACAGTCGCACCCGCACAAAGGTCTTTATATGAGCAGGGTCTTATTGTTAGCATTTGGAGAGGATTTACAGCATCTGGTTTTATAGTTGTGTTATCTCTCGAGTTCACCATGCTTTTGCAGAACATAGTATCAGCTATTGTCTTTGCTGCATACAGTTATTATTATTATGGTTTTGTTACTCTCCTGATTTCACCTTGTAGGATGTCACAATCTTGTTTCTTAGATGCATCAGGCAACCCATTAGGTTTATGAAGCATATCAGGTTGAACTGGGTGAACGTGTTTCTGGTGCTTGTGTTTATATAATAGCTAGTTGGTTAAATTTTCAGTTCTTATGTCTGTTTGGACTGTCCTCCAACAGTACTAGGTGGAAGTTCATTCTTAAGATTTATAATAATGCTCTCATTGCTAATATTGAATTGCCATTTATCCTTGTGACAGGTTATTTATAAGGGAATCGTAGAAGATAATCCCAGAGATATCCCTCACATGAAAAATCTTAGCATTGTCTATGGTGATGAGTCTGTGCCTCGCTTGTATGAGAACTCTCGAATATCTTCAGATCAACTTCCTAGCCACTCAGGTATAGTAGTTATAGTAGCAACATGGTGATTTACTGTTACTTTTGTTCAGTAACTTACAAACATCTATTCTCTGTTCAATCATATGTACAGGCATTGTGAAGAGGGCTGTGGCACTTGGACGTTACCTTCAGAATCCATTGGCAATGATTGCTACACTATGTGGACCTGGAAAAGAGATACTCTCTTGGAAACTGCATGCACTGGAACAGTTTCTCACTCCTGATGAGAAGTATGAAGTTGTTGAGCAAGTAATGGTTGATGCAACAAATCAGATAGGTTTCGATATTAATCTTGCTTCTAGCCATCAGTGGCATTTTTCAACATTACAATTTATTTCTGGCCTGGGTCCGCGCAAAGCTTCAGCTCTGAAAAAGATCTGCTAAGAGAGGGATCAATTTTCAGCCGCAAGGATCTTGTAGAACCTCTAGGCAGGAAAGTATTCATAAATGATTCTGGGTTTTTACGTGTAAGATGGAGTGGCGCAGCTGCAGCAGCTGCCAGTCCTCAAATCATTGATATGCTTGAGGACACAAGGATCCATCCTGAATCATATGCATTAGCAAAAAAACTGGCTAAGGATATCTATGCTGAGGATGCACCACATGATGAAATGGATGATGGCGAGCAAGAATTGGCGATTGAGCACATTAGAGAAAGGCCACATTTTCTTCAAAATCTTGATATTGATGAATATATAAAGAGCGTTTCAGAAGAATACCGTAAAAAGGAAACACTGTGTGATATACAAAAGGAGCTGCTGTGTGGTTTTTCTGATTGGAGAACCCCCTATATTGAGCCAAGCCCAGATGAGGAGTTCTGGATGCTTTCTGGCGAAACAGAGGATACCGTATCTGAGGGAAGGATTGTTCAAGTAACAGTTCGCAATATACAGGAGAACAAAATAATGTGCATGTTTGATTCTGGTTTGAAAGCCATAGTTATGGCAGATGGCTATTCGGACAAGGGTTTTGTTCCAGAATCATCACATCTACACGAAGGTGATGTATTAACTGGCAAAATCCAGAATGTTGATAAAAATAGGTTCATGGTTCATCTAACCTGCAAAGCTAGTGAAATGAGGAGAATACCATTCTCCAGAGGTGATCAGGATCCTTACTATCATGAACAAGACATCACCTCACAGACTGCACAAGATAAGGCTCGAAAGCAAAAGGAACTTGCAAAGAAGCATTTCCAAACCCGTATGATTGTGCATCCCCACTTTAAGAACCTGACAGCAGAAGAAGCCATGCAGGTTTGCTGCCTTTTAAAAACTAAATCCACTCTGCTTCTTCTCTTCTGTTGTGCTATGGCCATCTTATCTAAACTCTTTTTTTAACAGTTTTTATCAGATAAAGAACCTGGTGAAAAGGTGATCCGGGCAAGTTCTAGGGGCCATCATTTTTTTACTCTTACCCTAAAAATTGCTGATGGCGTTTATGCACACAAGGAGATATCTGAAGGTGGAAAGGATCACAAAGATATCCCAAGTTTGCTTCGCCTGGGAAAAACACTAACAATTGACAATGAAACTTTTGAAGACCTTGATGAGGTTGGTGCACCTGTTGTATACACTATCATCTTCTCGCTTATTTTCTGCCAGCTTCTGTTCTCCACATTCATTTTTTTCTGGCAACATTTTGTGCAGTTAGTTGGTATTCTTTAATTTTGAGGTACCTGGGCCTTCCTTCACAACCCTAATTTTCATATATTATACACATACAGGTTATTGACAGATATGTGGACCCGTTGGTTGGACACCTCAAAAGCATGCTCTGTTACCGTAAATTCAGGATGGGGCTAAAAAAATGAGGTTGATGAGATGTTAAGGGCAGAGAAGGCAGAGAATCCCATGAGAATAGTATATAGTTTTGGCATATCTCATGAACATCCTGGAACCTTTATATTGTCATATATTAGGGGTACAAATCCGCATCATGAGTATGTCGGATTATACCCAAAGGGCTTCAGATTCAGGAAGAGAGTCTTTGACAATATTGACCGCCTGGTGTCCTATTTCCAGAAGAATATTGAAAAACGACCACCTGATGCTGAACCATCAATGCGAAATGTTGCTGCAATGGTGCCTATGAAAAACTCAGCTCCGGGTTCTGGTTGTGGTACTAGTGATGCAAATGATGGTTGGAGGGAGATGGTAATTAGTAATGAGCTTATGATGCTGATCAAGTTTATATGCATATTTTGCTGTTGATTGATAATCTTTGAGATGCTTTGCATGCATTATAATTATAATAATAGTTTCAGCAAGTAGAGCATTATTGTTCTTCTCATGATTTGCTAGTGTCCATTGAAGACAGTGTTAGCATGCTTGTGGACTTGTGATTCCCATGCCACTTTATGCTGTGAGTTAAAAGCCATATCTGAAATAGAATAAAAAATCATCTGGTTTTGTTTTTGTATGAGTCTTAAATATTTCTTTCTTGTGTTTTCTTTCAGTTTTATGTTAGTATTTTGCTTCCCAGACTGTCAACACATTGCTGTGGATTTTTACTAATATTAGTCAAACTGACTTTGATAGCTGGTGGCCAGATTTCGCATTGTTTTTCTCAATGTATTTGACTAGTTACATTTGTTGAGAACTTAGAAGGTCCTTTGAATATGTGCACACATTGAATATGTCAGCATTATTTTTATGCCTTTTTTTCTCTGAAATAGGAAGGAGGTTTGATTCAAGGAACAGCTCTGGTGGTCACAAACAAGGACATGGACGTGGTAGCAGCCTGGGCGGATTGCATACAGGCAGCAACAGTGGCTCCTTCTGGGGCGGTGTTGGTACTGGCGAAGGATCTGTAGGTAGGAATTTTGCTGGATGGGGTGGAGCTGGCGGTGATAGCAACCATAGCACTGGTGGAGGTGAAGGCGGCTGGGGATCAGCTGCGAGTCCTGCTGGTGTTGCTGGTGTGGGGTGGCGTTAGTGTAGGGGAAGCATGGCGGTTCCAAAAGGTTGTGCCCCAGCACAGATGGTGGAAGCTGCCTGGAGGTCTGGTGGTTGCGGATTGGCGGTGGATGATGGACTGGGGTGTGTTCTGCACTTCTGCTGACGAGAACTATCAGATGAAACCGTTTTCTCAACTCGTGTACATACTGATACTGTTAGGATGGGAGAAAACTGCCACTTATCTGTAAGACTGTAACTAGCTAGCCTTATAGCTGCTGATGTTGCATCTTTGGACGACGGCCTTATATAATGCATGTATATATGTACATAGTGGCTATATTTTGTTACCGCGTCATGCGCGCAAATTTGATCCTCAGGCCCCATTGTGCAGCCTCTTGGTGGTTGGTACTTTGTAGTAGTGTAACTCTAGCAGTACAATTTAACAAGCTATTCCATACAGAAGCATATGCATTCACCAAGGATACGCTGTTTGCTGGCTCCGCGGTGTGTGGGGGCGGCCAGCGCCGTCGGTGCGCGCCTCCCTTCGTCGCGGGCAAGTCCAATCAGCTCTGCGGTGTGCTGGTGACATGCACGACGACCTCGCCCGGGCAGCGACAGCTCGATGTGGCCTCTACCATAGGTTACGGGCTTAAAGCTTAGCCCGGATTACTGCGGGCGTGGCGATAATCTCCTTCTTGAAGGCGTCAGCGAAGAACCTCCCGCTTACGCTCTGCTTTCCGACCACTCCACTCAACTCCTTGGACACAAGACTCGGGCGAAAGCTTTTGCCAAGCCGCTGTGTGTTTCTTTGGACCGACGATGGTGGCGTTTTCACGCCATCCACCTCCCTGTAGGCATCGTTGAAGAAGTCCTTGTGTTACGGCGTTCTAATTTTCTCTCTTTCTTGTGCTTGTGTGATGTTGTATGGTTTTAGTCAGGTTTTTCATGATTAACGGACGACGGGGTTTCCTCCCCGTTCCTAAAAAACGAGACTTTTTTTTTTTTTGTGGGGAAGCTCTCCCCGAACTAGCTTCAAAAAAAAAAAAAAATATTTACATTTTCTAGCAATCTTTTAGAAATACTATAAAAGCTGCGGCTGGTTGAAGCGCAGCATACGTAATGAAACATTCTTGTCGCCTTGTGCCCTTCCATATGAAAATGCAAAATCTTAAATAAAATAATAAAAAACCCTAGATGGAGGGTTCTGAAACTACGATGTTTCCGTGTTGATTCACATTCTTCGTTTGACAGGGTAAGCGCAGCCTGTGATGTCATTGCAAACTATTTTTTGCATGCAAGGCTCATAGTTTCACACTCTGCACACATTGACAGGCTGTGTACTATAAGCATGCAAAAATGTTCCATAGGTATGCTGATTAACACTGACCTATGTAGAAGATAAATGGAGATGTCCTAGTGGCAAGACCATAACATGGTAGCAGCCGTAAATGTTTTATTTGCAAAACCATCCGTTAATGCGCGCGCTCAGCTTATGCGCTTCACATGTATTGATTCTTTTTCCTTTCCCATGGTACCTTACTGCCGTATGTGGGGGCCACTAGTCAACTACATGCATGCCTGAAGCGGGGACCACACGAATAAATAAATCGGTGCATGCATGCAGGCGGGAATCTTGGCGTGTCCCCGGCTGCTGAGATAAGCCGAGCGCATTCATGTGTGTACGGAATTTTCGCACTCGGGTGGCAAGCCTGCAGCTGCTTTCGGCAAAAGCAGCTTGATCCCAACTTTCACTAGCTTTGGGGAAAAAACATTTACCCACCTGCCATCCATTATGCGTATCGGTTTATTTCTTTCTACAACTCCTCCTTCTCCGAGTCAGAGCACACCGGTGCTATTTATCAACAATCACCATTAATCATTGTCATGATTCGAGTGCCAAATTTCGAGAGTGGCTAATTGGGCCAAACACGACGACCGCCACCCCCGGGGAGGGGCCAAGGCGTAGCAGTGCGAGGGGAGGCCGGCCCTGCGCGCCGCCGCTTCCCTCCCCCCCGACGACTCGAGTTTGCTTCGCCTTCAAGTTAGGATTATCTTAGGTAATTTTTTAGTGTGCAAGGGGCTATCTCATCTATAAGGGACCCTTATTAGGAAATAATAAAATAGGAATTGCTTGTAAAAGGTATTCCAGGTCGTATAAGGAAACCTTATAGAGATTGCTTAGATTACAAGTCCCACTAGTCGGGCTATATAAGCAAGAGGCATGTAATCTCTAGGGGACAAGCAAGAAAATAAAAATATATCTTTGCCTTGACTCCGTGCCCACCGCCTCCAAGACACGCGCCCGGCCTCCCCGCCCCGCCGCCGTGCCTTCCGGCCGGGCGGCCGCCGCGCCCCACGCCGTCGCCACCACCCTCGTTGCCACCCTCTTCCCCGATCTTTCCCCAATTCAAGTGTCAATTCCGGTCCAATCTAGCGAATCGACAATCATGTTGATGAGAGGGTAGTTTGATTAGAAAAAATAAAATGCAGGTAATACATGCGTCTTTTATGTTCTCGCTTAATTTGTCTTAAATTGTTAGAGGATATGTCATTCCATAAAAAGCTAGCATGATGCCCCTTAGGTGACGAGGTTGGGTTAGGGTAGGGATTGGGGTTCTTGGTTGTGTGGCACCTTCATTGCTCTCTTTTTCCTTAATTCAGCAAACAGTGAAGAGAAAAAGAGACTGATTCTCTAGGATTGAAATGCTTAAAGAGCAAAAACAGGCTTGAGCTAGACACAGGACACATATGAATTACGCAGTGCGTGGAAAAGGGTTGTGCAACAATTAATTTAAATGTAACTAGCAAATCTTTTAAAAAATTTGAGAATTAAAAGGTATGAATTAGATTCCTCCAAAAGGTATTAATAACCTACAGCATAGTTGCATCAAATGCTTGCAATAGAGAAACACATGAAACTTGCATACATTGAGAAGGACATAAAGGCAAATTTGGCATACACTACTACAGAAATGATTAACCGTGGCGGGCATTTTGGATTTTTTCGTGGCGGGCATTAGGTCCGCCACGGAGCTAGGGTCACGGTTAATCGAGCGATTAACCGCGGGCGGACTCCATGCCCGCCACGGAAAATCGATCGATAACCGTGGCGGGCGTTTTTAACAATGCCCGCCACGGAAAATAGATTAACCGTGGCGGACTTCTTACAATGCCCGCCATGGTAAATAAATTAAAAAAAAAAAAAAAAAAAAACCCCGATCGGAACCCTAACGGGCCCGAGATCTGGGCATGAGCCCGTTAGGAGGGTTCGCCACGGGTCAGCTCGCCGCCCCGCCAGCGCGGACCTACCGCCGCCGCCGCCGCCGCACCGGACCATGGCGCTGGGGGCCGCCGGGCCGTGCTTGAGGACGGCGGATCCGGTAGGGGGACGCCGGATCCGCCACCCGCCGCTTCGAGGCGCCGCGCATCCGCCATCATGGGCGCTTTCGATGCCGCCTTCGAGGCGCCCGCATCCACCACCCGCCGCTTCCGGGCTTTTCGCGGTGCCGTGGGCCGCCCGAGCCGGCCGCTCTTCGGGCCGCCGCCCGCGCCCAGCGCCTCGGGACCGCGAGCCACCCGCCCGGTAAGGACCGCCGTGAGGGCGGGTAAGGGCCCGCACCCTCGTCGCGCCGTCGGGAGGAAGGGGTGGGGGCGTGCGGTGCGGGAGGGAGGGTGGGCGCCCGCGCCTTGGGGAGGGAGGTGAGGGAGGGGATGGGCACGGGAAGGGAGAGGTGAGGGAGAGAAGTGAAGTGTTGGTATATATATTTTCGGCCCACGATTTTTCCGTGGCGGGCATTGTTAAAAAGTCCGCCCACGGTTAATCGATTTTTGCGTGGCGGACTTTTTAACAATGCCCGCCACGGAAAATAGAAATTAACCGTGGCGGACTTTTTACAATGCCCGCCACGGTTAATCGATTAACCGTGGCGGGCATTTACGGGGGGGCTGCCGGGCCAACTATTTTCCGTGACGGTTTTTCTAAATGCCCGCCACGGAAAATAAAAACTAAACACCATGCAAGTTTAATTCTGTAGTAGTGATACCTCCACTAAAAAAATCCATGCACGATTTAATGTTTGTCAGATAGAATAAAGTATATGTGTTTCCTGGCAAAAAGGAATAGGCAAGTATGTGTTTAATCCAATTTAATAAAAATTTTGGAGCTAGACGAGCTCTAGAATCCTTAGGCCTTTGTTAGACTGATGGGCCGGAAAAAAATACTTAAACTGATTAATTCTCTAGCTCTAGCTCCTGGAATACTTCCTTTGTTCACTGTGCTACTACTACGCTGCCACGATTTTTTCTTTTCGTATCTAATCGCTTCCTTTTTTTGTATCTGGCGGACTCTGCTTCCGAACACTTGAGAGCCGCTTCTTGGGATTTCCAAAGTGATAAAATGGCGATTGATTATCTCCTCGTCTCCATGGAATGTTTTCAGAAACTCCAACTCGTCCAAGATGCGGCTCATCGACTCGCCACGGCAATCTGCATGCACGTACGAATTCATTCATGGAGAGGCGAACTAACAACGCGTTAGACGATAAGAGACGTTGCATGCATGGCATCCCAATCGCCAGCCGACGTCGGTACGTGCCGGCTAGCAGAGATATACCTACATACCGTGGCCGTGATGCGGTGACGACTCCTTGCCGTGCGCGACGACGCCGGCGGCGGCGTCGTCCTCCCGGCTTGGCGAGGCCGGGCACGGCAACTCCAGCTTGAATCGCTCCGCCGACGTCGTCTCCAAGTTGCGGCGACGAAGACGCGTCGGCCACTCGTCCCTGGCCCTGCACCTGCAGTCGTCGCAGGCGGCACTTGCAATGATCTTCACCTCTTGTCTGTCTCTGTCGTGGAGCCAGTCGTCAAGGCTAGGCGAGGGAGACGGCGGCGTGGGCGGGGACATCGACGACGACCGCCGGCGGAGCGTGTCCTTGCAGTACAAGATGGCGCGGGTCACGGCCTCGGCCCTCTCGCGACGACCTGTGTCGTCATCACCGGCTACGGCGGCCATGGATGACGGCGAGTGCGACGACCGCTTACCGACGCTCCGCCTGATGTGCTTCCTTAGTCTCCTCGAAATCTTTCTCAGGTACCTCCCATGTCTCAACCTTGGGCGCCATGATCGCCGCAGGCTCGGCCACCTGCTGCTGGCGCTGCTTCGCGGGCGCCCGCGCGCGGAACAGCCTCCATCCAGCGCCGGCGCTGCCAGTGCCCAAGAACACAGGCGTTGCGGAGGGACTCTCCTGCCAGGACCGGGGCCTGGACTTAAAGAAGGCGGCGGGGTGGCCGTCGCTGGATGACGAGGATAGGGAGGAGAACGAGGAGCCCCGTCCAGCCAAACTGACGCTGACCGACGGCGACGCTGAACGAGGACAGGGATGAGAGGGAGCACATGGAGGACTGGGACTTGATCCATTTTTATTGATTTTTCAGACGAGGTCTGTTTGCTTATGATAGAGGATCGGAATAAGAGAGTTTGTTACAATGTTGATACCTGATCGATCCCTTGTACAATTAAGTAACCCATTGCATATATATAAGTATTCGAATACATACACTAGCTAGTAGAGTAGCAGAGTGGTGCAGCGCGAGAGCTTGCTAGTTCAGGGCGTGTTGTCGGCAGAGACCTCATTGGCGGCCCAGTTATCCTAGCTTGTCCTCTCTCGGTCTCTCCTTAGTCCTTATTGTCGGACCTGGTACAGACGTACAGTGGAGAGACCGTATACGTACTCTTTAAACGCGGTGGTAACTACGTAGTAAGGCTTATATTAGTGATAACGGTCCGAGCTACCAAAAACAGCTAATTTTGCTAGCTCGTGAGTACAATCCATTTCTTGCCCGTTACTGCAGGGGTGTTTAGCACTGCTCTCCTCCCATTTTTTTGCTGCTCTGCTCCACCAACTCTACCGTGGGCGTAGAGTTTATGGAGCAGATGGATGCGTTTGGCATGTAGCTCCGCTCCCACTCTAAAAATAGGAGGTTTTTTCCTCAATGGTCTAATATTCCCTTAGATGATGAGATGATGCGAGATATATGAATTGATATCCCTCAATTTGTTAGTGATTAGTTTTTAGCGTGTGAATATGATACACAATATTATCGGCAGAAGAAATTTTGTCAATAATTATCAAGGGTTATTACACACTTTTTTTTTTTGTCTCAAAACGGCATGCTCCAACCAATGCCATTTGTTGCCTCATAAATATAGTAGATGCTAATTTGTCCAAATAATAATCTAATAAAAAGGTGATGAGTAGTGTTGCAGTTCTAAAAGCACATGCAGTGGCAAGTGTGGATAATTAACCTCTAACTCCACGGGAGTACTGAGCTCCAAAAACTGGAGTATCCCTTGAGGTGCTCCAGGAAAAAATGTGGAGTTGGTTTTTCAGCTTCACCTTTTTCTTGGAGCGGAGTTTCGGGAGCATAGGGTGTTTGACAACGCGCAAAGCTAGAGCCAAAAAGCTAGAGCCGAGCTGCAAAACCGGAAGCGAAAGCAGTCTCAAACACCCCTATGTTTGCATAGTATAGATTTATTTTGCCCGCAACGCACTAAAACCCGGGATTTGGATGATTCGAGATTAATTGATGCGGTCGGTCGGCTGCATGCAATCGGCCGGGAGCTGCCCCGGCCCAGATGAACAAATGTCTCATACATAATGTCTTGTCTTAACATGTGTTCCACTTCCACATGCCATGGCCTGAGCTAGCCTGACTACGTACACGGATCTGTGTGGTTTTAACTTGCATGTTTAATTTGACCCTGTTTTTTGCGGCTGCTAATGGATTTGGCTTGTCGGGATCTCTCTCTCGAGACCTAGCTATCGGCGTCCTTTTGCCATCTTTTTTTTTTTTTTTTTTTTTTTTTTTGACAAGATCCTTTGCCATCTTTATGCATGCTTGTACTATTACCTGGTTGCCGACGTCCTGTTGCCATTATCAGGTCCTGTTGCCATTATGCATCCTCCTTTAAGAAGCTGTCTACAGTACAGTACTACTACTTGGCATCCGCATGTTTTAAAGATGTTACGGACATGTACTCGGTTATCGGGAACACACAGAATCACAGGAAAATAGACTAGGCTAGAACAATCGTGTATCGAACAGCGATTTTATTTAATTTTTATTTTTGCAACATGTTGGACAGAGATTTACCACACGAATTAAGGACCACAGGATATCCTGTGGATGTATATACAAGCCTAAGGGCACTCACTCTACCATAGAGTCACAAGCTTATTTATTACCTTCATATTTATTACATTTTGATGATGTGGTGTGATGTGACGGTGTATTTATTAGAAAAACCAAGACTCCAAGTCTTATTTAGACTCCAAGTCTATAATACCCGAGGTAATAAATGGTCTTAGACTCTATGCTAGAAGTCTGTATTGTGAAGTGCCCTAAAAGCATATGCGGATCTGCTAGCTCTCAACCGAGAGGATTTTGGCCACTCATGGCACTCGTTTTTTTCTCTTTGTGCTTATGCTGATTTCTTTGTGAGAGAAAAACACTAAATTATGACTGATAAGTTCAATCAAACAGGGCCAATACCTTTTAACTGTATTTATAATGAATTATTACAATATTCACTTAACAGAGTGAAGTATTTAGGGTAGCACATCTTCTATTATGCTCAGTTTTATGGAGTGTGAATATTCTCGATTTGGAGGTAGGTAACAAGCTGTAACACAACTTCTATATGCTATTGATTCTGCCCTATCCACAAAGAGTGACATTCTTTCTTTGCGAGAAATCAAACATTTAAAGTTCTAAAATATAAGAAATATTATTAATAATAATTAGATTAATCTTTGAATTTTTTTTGATAAATTAATTTAAAATAGAAATGTTGCTAATATTTTTTATAAAGCTAATTAAATTTTTAAAAATCTATTGTGCAACAAGTATTGAGTTTTTAAGAATTACACAAGACAACACAGACGCCCACGACATGCACGCACACTCATCCCTATGAATACGGCGTACTCACCTTCCCGTGCCCCCACGTGCGTTCGATAGGGGCAACAACGATAAGAAGCGCGTAAACGGATGTCTGCTCGAGGACACGCCGACCACTAATAGGCGTAGAGGATGCAGGTGTCCACAACTGGTGTGTTGTGGTCGGCTGGTTTGCGAGCTACGGGCAGTGGTTGGCGCAGCAGACTAGTCGTGGCCATTGTCGTGTACAGGGTAGAGGTGCTTTGGCAAAAGCTTTGTCCATCTGGGGCCGATGGCGGTGTCATCTCTAGGCGTCGTTCCTTCCTTGGAAGCGTCCAACAAACGGTCCTCTACCCTTTGTGCAAGCATGTGCTTCTTGGGTGAAACCTTAACTTTATAGTCAGGCGACAGCGGCGCAAGTGGCGTTGTATCTGTTCTTGGAGGCATCGTTTTGTAAGTTTGTGGTCGGCTAGTCTGAGGCGGTGGTCATTGTGGTAATGAGTAATGTGGACTCCTATTTGAGGATTCAAGTGTTCGTGTCGACAACAAAGGAAGGCGGTCGGGAGGAGGGTGTGGACTGCAATGATTGGAGGGCCTCACACATGCTTGGCATTGAGGATGACAGATCCGGTGGGGACCGTGACGTCGGTTGCAACCACGAAGCTAGCGAGAAGGCCAGCGTGGGATGTGTCCACGAAATTGGACGATGAGGCCAACCTATAGCAGATTTTTGCGATGTTGAAGTGAATCGCTGCGTGTTGAGGCGGCGGCAGTCCTGCTCAACGTCGGTTGTTTCTAGCGTTGATTTACCATGGTGGTTATCTTTAAAAACCTACATGGTTAATCAGCCAATGACCTTTGCTTCGTGGCGGTTACAAAAACTACCACGATTAAAAAACTAAAACTAAAAAGAAATGTTGTACTAGTGGCAAAGAGGCGTTCGACCGGGCATTTTGGAATACGTGTGTGGCACTTCTACCTTCGATGAGGCAGTTAGGCCTTGGAAGCTATGGTGTGTGCATTTCGATCTTAGAGCTAGCGGAGTGTCGTGGTTTGGAGTTGGTGGTGGTTCTCTTTTACTTCTTGTTTTGAGTTGTTGTAATAAGGAAAAGCCATTTGCATTGATTGATCACGGATGTTGGGATATTAATATATTCTCTCTTTTTTAAAAAATGAATACACATATGTAAACGCTTACGCTTATGAGCAGACCCTGAAGGTCTAAGCGGACGGATGTGGAGATTTTCGAAGTCACCACGGCACCCATTTTGTCAAGTCGGTTACCAATTAAAGCATGACGTTGCCAAGTCGAGGAGATCATATACAAGGAGATCAGATCTATGCTGACTCTTCCGCTGCAGACTAGAGACGATAAGAGTAGAAGAGAATATAACGTTGCTTTTGTCTTTATGGTTTAGCTCAACTAGCTTGGCAATTGTAGTTGGTTGTGTTGTATGGCGCACCGCAAATTGTTTGTGCACGCGCTACTCACGCTTGATTATAGTACTTTAACCCTCTAGTTGATTAATTAATGGTTCATCCTTACTAAAATACAAGTCATTTTAGTTTATCATGTACTTATAGCTTATTCTATTTATCTACTTTCTAGGTAAGAAAATAAAACCACTCCTTTAATTTCATTTCCAATTATAAGACGTTTAAATTTCAATAAATATTTTTTTACCACATATTTAGGTGTAATATATGTCTATTTATATATGAAAAAATTACTATATGTCTAGAAAAAGCAAAGTATCTTATAATTCAAAATGAAAGGAGTACAAAATAGATGGAAGAGAAAGATGTTCAGTTCTCATTCCCTCCTTTCTTTTTTTTTTTTTTAAAAAAATAAATTTTGGTACGGTGATTTAATTTTGAATCAATCTATCCATTAACCAATTGTTTTAGTCTCTTCCGGCAACTAGATTTTTTTCATACACTTACACTGTCTTATAATAATATATTACACCACCTGATTACTATATTTATAATGATTTTCAGTGCAATTTATACGGAGTGATGTAATTTGAGGAAGGTAAGACGAAGCTGTCAGGAGCCTGCACGCGCAAATTTTCAGCAGCCAAGCAAAGCAACTACCACCACCGACACCGATACCTATATCAACCTCGCATGGCATTTGTCCAACTAATTCATTCAAGTCGCCCATTGTCACCCACTGGCCACTGTCTACCGCAAGCTCGTGCGACGTTGATACCATTGGCGGCGGTCGCCATGGCCATGGCGCCGGACCAGCAGCAGCCATCTGCAGGGGCAGGGGCCTCCTCGACTGGATCGACTTCTTCTCCTCGCCTACGCGTCCACGTCCACGACACCATTCTCGTGCCGCCGTCTCCGTCACCGCCGGAGACCTCGCTGCCGCTCACCTTCTTCGACGTCTTCTGGCTGCACGCCCGGCCCGTCGAGCGCCTCTTCCTCTACCGCCTCGCTCCCGACGCTGACGTCGCCGCCATCATCTCCAACCTCCGGGACTCGATGTGTCAGGCCCTCAGCACTTTCTACCCTCTCGCCGGCCGCGTCCGCCTCACCCCCCGGCACGTCCGACCGCTACGAGTTGCACTACAGCCCGGGTGACGGTGTCACCTTCACCGTGGCCGAGTGCGACGACGCGGACGCGCAGTTCGACGGCCTCGCTACCAACGAGCCCCGGGAGGTTGCCAAGATAGCCGCGCTCGTGCCGCCACTGCCGGACGGCGGCAGGCTGTTCGCCGTTCAGGCCACTCTGCTCCCCTCGCGCCGCGGCCTCGCCATCGGCGTGACCGTGCATCACGCCGCCTGCGACGGCTCGGGCTCCACGCACTTCCTGCACACCTGGGCGGTCGCCTGCAGAGGAGGCGGCACCGAAGCGCCGCCTGTCATCGACCGGACTCTCGTCGCTGACCCATCGCGCCTGTACGACGTCTTTGTCCAAACGCAGCCGAGCAGTGAAGAGTATGAATTCGTCAAGATGTCCGCCGACCAGCTCTTCGCCACGTTCACGCTGTCCAAGGACGACCTGAAGCGCGTCAAGGACGCCGTGGCCGACGAGGCTGCGCGGCGGGGAGTCGCCCCGCCCCGGTGCTCGTCTCTCGTTGCCACCTTCGGCGTCGTCTGGTCATGCTACCAGCGAGCCAAGGAGGGCGGCGGCGGCGGCACTGGAGAGGTTCCGGTGACATCCATGGGCTTCCCCGTCGACCACCGCTCGCGGATGAAGCCTCCCTGCCGGACAAGTACTTCGGCAATTGCGTCGGCCCAGCGTTCGCGGTGGCACCAACACGCGAGCTGGTCACGCCCGGCGCAGGCGGGCTCTTCAGCGCGTGCACCGCCGTTGCCTCCGCCATCGACGAAGCTGTACGCGACACCGGGACGTCGCGCATAGAGGCGTGGATGGACCGCCTCAGAGAGGTACTCCCGACGGGTTTACTGTCCGCGGCCGGCTCGCCGAGGTTCCGCGTCTACGACATGGACTTCGGATTCGGCCGGCCAGCGAAGGTGGACATCGTATCCGTGGCGAGGTCCGGCGCAATGGCGGTGGCGGAGAGCCAGGGTGGTGATGGCGGGATAGAGGTGGGGGTCTCTCTGCAGCCGGCTGCCATGGAGAGGTACACGAAGTGCTTCTTGGATGCTATCGCGTGGCTCCACCAGAACACTTGAGAGCGAGCGAGCGACGACTGGTCTTTACGGAAGAAAAGTTAATTTGTAATAAAATTGCACTGCAAAATAATAAGTGTTACAAAGTAATTGATACATGGATGATATTTGTTCATGTGCAAGTGTTGTATAAATGTGTTGATTTTTAGTACTACTTGCATTCTAATTATTGGTTTATCTAAATTTACAGTTTTTAGTATATATGTTTCGAAAAAAAAAAGTATGCACAGTGTAAATTTAAGTGTACAACAATAAAATCTATGAATCTAGAATCTAGAAAAACCAAAAACGGCTTAGAACTTAAATGACTTATCACTTAATTTTAAGGAGTACATTAAAGTAACACACTCATATGGAGTGCTGTTGCATGGAATTATAAATCAATTATGAACTTACTCTGGTAAATGATTGGTTGTTTATATGCAGTCATTACTTTAGGGAGAACATGAGCGGCGATATACTCGAACTGCTCCTTCCATTCCTAAATAACTGGTCCCTCCGTTTCAAATTATAATTCGTTTGAATTTTTTGACCTCCAAGTTTGGTCACTCGTCTTATTCAACAAATTTACTTAAAAAAAACAAGTCAAATTTAAGTCATTCTTAAAGACCATTTGTTAATAAAGCATGTCACAACAAAAAAAAGTGATATTTTACATAAAATTTTGAATAAGACAAGTGATCAAAGTTACGGTTGAAAAAGTCAAACGACCTATAATTTAGAACGGATAATACTTTTTTATACTTTTAGAAAATACATGCAACATTCATATCTCTAAATAAATTATAAAATAGATTTTTTTAAAAGATTATAAAAATAGATTCAACGATCTATCTAATTTACTCTCTACAATTCGGCTAGACTTCCTCGCCAATGCGGTGGCCACGGTAGTAAAATTAATTTTGACTGTTCGATCATAGCTTGGACGTCTGGATCTAGATTAAGTTACCGTGTCCAGTTAAATATCTACCGTGCCTGCCCCTCGCCTCAAAAAAAAAAAAAAAAAAAAAGAACGGACCCAGAAACTTCTTTCCTCTCGCCAATGCGGCTGGCCACGGTAGTAAAATTAATTTTGACTGTTCGATCATAGCTTGGACGTCTGGATCTAGATTAAGTTACCGTGTCCAGTTAAATATCTACCGTGCCTGCCCCTCGCCTCGCAAAAAAAAAAAAAAAAAAAAAGAACGGACCCAGAAACTTCTTTCCTCTCCGTCACCATCCAGATCCCGCAGCGCCGCGGGAAGCCACGGCCGCCGCTGGCGCCTCCGCCTCCACTCCACCTCTGCCCTCCCTCTCCGCTTCCCCTCTCCCTCTCCCTCCTCAAGCAGGCAGTGCGACGGCGGCGGCGGTGGCGCGGGCTTCGTACGGCCGCCGGTGCCGGCCCTGGCGGTTGCCGTCTCCGGCCACGGCGCAGAGGCAGCGGGCGCCGCCGGTGGCTGCCGGCGCTCACCTCTCCGCGGCGCGTTCTGGTCCCAGCTGCTCCGCGGTTCGTCGTGTCGTCACCTGTGTTCAATGAAACCCTACCTGCTTGTGCTCATCTTCTCGACACGGTTTCCAACGATTGAGGTACGTATAACATCTCCACCATGTCAAGCGCTCTTACATGATTTTTCACAGGATGTGTGGATTGGAGGGGGTGAACATGTTGCACCGTTCTGAATCCATCAGATTAGGCATAGGTATAACAAAAAAATTTTTTTTTCCCATGTTTTCTGCCACGCTGCAGCTCAAGGGGGCATCAAGATATGTTGACATAATAATGAATTAATCAACGCCCTGTGAAATTAGATGAGTCAGGTAAGTATACTGTTAGTTCAAAGCCTCAGCAAATCGTTAAAATAGTGAACTAAACAATGCTATTATACCGGCATATACAGTGCTCATTTGAGGCAGGCCATTACCACATATATACATTCAAAATGTACTACTTCATTTCCCAAAAGTTCACATTACTGAATTTAGTTTTCCACTATCACTTACCAAGATTCTTCTATAATTTGGCTGTCATGTAAAAGAGATATTTGTCTCTCAGTAAATACTTCATGCTTCTTCAGCTTAATATGTCATCAGCTTTGGCATGTTTAGCAATCAATTAGGACAACCACTTCAGATAGCAGATCTTTGGCAAATTACTCATGGATTATTTTTTGTTGCTTCATAATTTCTTAATCTAGATAGTCCAAAAAAATAATCCTTTTACTATGTTCAGAGTTGAGTCAATGATCATGAACAATGTTGATTCTGTTTTTGCCGTCTCTTCTTACCTGTTCCATGATAATTAAGGCAATGGTGAATTGGTCATTTCTGATTTTTCATCCCTTTGAACCATTTGTATTTTGTGTACTTTGGGGGCACCAGTGACAAGTAGTATTTATTACCGTTCTGATACGAACATACATCATAACCATAGTCTGACTTTGATTTTGTAGAAATAAATAGGCGATGGGACAAGGACATAGAGAGCAGCTTTCCAAGGCTGCAAATAGAGTGGTAATGTTCTCTCTATTCTAAAGATGTGCCACTTTCCCTACTTTTTGGATAGGATTATTGGTTTTGTGTACTTATTAGTTTTCCCTACAGTCCCACGGATGGAGTTTGGGTCAGCACCAGTCCCAGGATAGTGGCATATCAGGTGCTCTTTCATCACCTTGCTGGACAATATATTTGAGAAAGATAAAATGGCCACAAAGCTACAGGTTTGCCTACTTATGTCAGATTTCCGTTGCTTTGCACACCTGCAGTTGCTCAACAATTACCTATTTAGGTATTTTGATTTTGACTATAGTTCTATGTTTGTCGTGCAGCAGGCAATAAGATTTATAGAGTTGAATCCTGCCTTCTAAATGCCATGTTCCCTGTCATTGTTTGCCTTAGGATTTAGACTTTGCACTAACACAATTTTAGTTTTATGTTCCACAAAATGAACGCCGTCACAAAACCACCCCTAATTTTGCATACACACTATATTCTCTCTGATTTTATTTTATCTCTAGATATAGAGTTCATGCAGTATCTGTTGAAGAAAGCTAATTGGTACATACCATCAACTTAAGTTTGGTAAATTTGCCACATACAAATTGCTATACCTGCCTGTTTTATTTTAGACTTCATGTTATACCTTGGGTCCTAACACAAAAAAAAAAAAGAATCATATTCTTTGCTCTGTATGCTGCTTTCAGAGTTGGGGTTTGACTGATTGAGTCTAATAGAAAAGATAATAAGATTCGGTGTTGCTATTATCTTCATAGGATATGTTGTCCTTTGCTTTGGCAAAAGGAACCACATTCTTTCTTCGCCTCTGCTTTGCCTTCTTTCTTAAAACATTTCTATAACAAATTCTTGGTGCTTGAGCCATGCTTGCTTGCTTCATTCTTGGTTTCAGGGTACCAGGCCATATTTTTTTAAATTACATGTTTTTTTAATTATCTGTCGGGCCTACCGAGTGTAATACTTGATGTTTAGTTGTCATCAAAGCAGACAATATGAAGCAGCATGTTAGCAGCCTAGGACAAGGCTAAAGAAGGAGAGACTATTTTCTGAACATATGGGTTCTGCTGCTGGGTATGAGGATTTCTCTGAACATGCCTACTGAACATATGGGTTCTGCTGCTGGGTATGAGGATCTATGCCCTTCTCTGATACATGCCTACTGCACTTCTTTGATAATTTGAACCTGTTGCTTTCCTAACTATGGTTATCATACAGAGGACTATCTGAGATTTATTCCATCAATGTTCCCTACCTACCAATAAATTAGTTAGCTTCTGTTCTACCATGGCACAACATGTCTTTGTGATACCGCCTTAGTAAATGTCTCGCAACGCTACATTCGCCTTAGCACTTCACCCAACTTCGAGCTATTTAATCCTCTGTTAGAAGGTCATGGCCATGCCCCAACACAAAAGCAGGTTAATCCTCTACATCTAGGGAAAATAGTCTTTCCAAGTTAGGTATGCTCATGGTAATTAAAGAAAGGAATTGAAACACAATAGAGCCAAGATCCCTCATTCAAACGTAGGTCCTAAATTATCATTCATATCAGCAAAAAAAAGATCCCTGGACACTTTTTCAGGTGTTGGACTTCAAAGGAACTCAAGTATATTTTCTGCATCTAGGTTCCTGTACTTTAATTGCCAGAGGCCCTTTAGTTTACCTATATACACTAACTGCAGTGTTTTATTTATGTGCAGCTCAATGGTACACACTGCATCCTCTTCGTCAGTAAACATGCCATGAACAGATTCCAGTGATTGTGCTCGCCATCATCAGCGTACCAGTCCACCATGGACTTTCAGAGTACGTATGCATTCACCCATCACCCACCTCTATATATAAAGCGTCGAGTGTGGTAGTTGCATTCTATGTGGTCACACACGCTCGATTATTAGAATTCTTACTAGATCTGCCTAATTAATTTCAGGTCGCTGGCAACGATTCGCGGTGGTCAGCAGGATAAAAGCCCGGTCACACACGGCCATCAATGACATCTGAGGTCACCGCAGATCTGGCCAATGAATTCAGTGCATGCTTCTCCATCAACGACATCAGTTTCACACAACCATACTTCGTCATTCACGAAGCCAACGCCATCTCCTTTCACTGTGAGTGTTGCGCACCAAAAAATTCACCATGCATATTCTGCCATGGTGTCCTGAGTACGAATCTGGCAACCTGCCATGGATGGTACTAGACAACCCCTTAGGTACACACGCTGCTCCTTTTCCCTTCACCCACCCACTGGCAGTTCGTTCTTTTAGACATGTTGCATTTCTATAGCTCAGTCCTAACATTTGCATATTTCTTTCCCTCTTTCCTTTTGCCCCTACTTTTTTTTTCATTTTTCTTCTCTCCAGATAGTGGATCAGTTGGATCGATCATCACTTTAACCGGTTTACATCAGCAGCCTCTGCTGCCTCATCACCAGCCACGTGCATCGATCGGCTACATAAACTGTAAAGAAACAAACTTAAAAGAAACCATATTTACAGCTTTTATGGCTATAATTAGGACCTTAAATATTATCACAGATCTTGTCACTCTCCTCTATAACATTAAAAGCCTTCATCCTTACATTTCAGTGAAATCTGAAAAATTAATGTTGGTTCAGTTTGAGCAGTATTCCATGTAGGACTGCATTTTGTGAACTAAAAGATATTTTGACCATTTCCTGCTCATTTTTTCGTTGCCACTACTTGTGACTAAATTTAGCCTGTGTTTGCCTGTCATTCTAATGTTTTTGCCCAATTTCATCTCTTAACATATGCCACTGTTTGATATGTGAAGCATCTGCCTATGTTGATGGTTTGAGATCACTGAGATTATATTCAAAGCCTCTTTGCCTATTATATCTGAAATATTTGTCTTTATAAATCAGGAAGCTGTCGCGAAACCCATAAGGAAAACTACCTGCTGTGATGGGATGGTAGTCATCAAGATCGGTATAATAGTCTAATTCTCTAAAAGAGGTATAATCTAATTCTCACCCTTCTTTGTCTGACACCGCATAGCTGTGCTAATGATCTGTAATGTTCACCGTTTAGACATGGTAATAGAACCACAGTGACAGGACCTGCTTCTCTAGACTGTGTACCTTTGTTAATGAGTTGTAATATTCACCGTTTAGACTTGCTAACAGAACCACAGTGACAGGACCTGCTTCTGTAGCACACACCTTGTGTTTGTGACTTTGTCATATTGCCTTGCTTCTGTGAACCTCCTTCCTTTCTAAAACTGATAGACACCTGACCAATGGATTTCAAGGCATGGGGAAACCATATAGCTCCTCTGCATGTCTAAGGCCTTTCTTTTATACACAGGTTAGCCTATATCCAGTCTGAGAAATTGCAGATTCATTCTCTTAAGTACTTATAAGAATGTTGTAAGGCCCTACTTTGATGCAAAAAAAATTTGTGTCTATTACAGTTCCATTCTTCCATATGCTTACAAATGCATTGTGTACCTCTAATTTTCTCACATTCTTTGTAAAAAAAAATCATGTGACAATCGTTCTAGATCCTAAAAGTCCTAGACCAAATGTCAACACTGACAGCCATGGTCCATCATAAGCAGTGCATAATTTCAGTAAAATACTTTACCTTTCTTACAATACTTTTCTAGATAACGCACATTACCAATGCAGGGCTCCATCACTGATGAACATTTTCAGTCTAATGATGTCCCTACAAATGATCATGCCATTTCACCTCCCTTCCTTTCAGGACATGTAAGAGGTAAAGAATCTTCAACTTCAAACACGTTCTTCTATTCCACATCTGAGATTTTAGAAATGCAAATCTTTTGATTAGGGATACAGGAACCACCTATTCTAATAACTATTGGTGCTGCTATGGAGGACCACTGGTATTTAGAAAAGTGTAAATTATGAGGCTTGTTTCAATATATAACAGATGACCTCACACTCAGATACAAAGCAGCAATGGCAGGACATGCTCAGGAGACTGCAGCAACAAACGCAGCACATCATCACCGCTTGTCACCCACACCCACGGTTCCTATCTATGTATAATATGTAACCTGTCATGTTTGCCACAAAAAAAACCTTTTGCTCGCTCTAAATATACTCCCCAGCTATCACTAAATATATATAAATGTTGCACTCGCTTACATTCATACCTATTGTACCTCAATTGACAGCGTTATAAGTTTCGTAGGTGCCAGCCATTAATGTGCATATTTGTTCCTAACTCAGGCCGATACCAGTCACCATCATTGGGCTCTCTATTCAGAAAATGAAACACACAACGATCGAGACTTGGAAGAACTTCTTTTACACATACTTTGCACACATGTAGACTGCTGCAATTAGACCAACATATGTATCCAGATACTTTGCGATTGAATTGAACTATCTCTACAGCATCAATGAACATAGCATTCAAATTGTAATCCGCGCGCAAAGCGCGCGCTTTTCCACTAGTACTAGTACAAGATTAAACTCATACAAGAGACTGCAAATCTATGATATGTGGAGTACTCCGAAGCGAGCAACAATTATTTGAATTGTATACATTAATTTGTTCACCGGCCTAAAAGTTTCTGATGGGATGAGAGATGAGCAATTCACTTATATATACTCCAATAATTGTTTGAGTTGTATACGCTGATCAATTCACCCTAAGGCTTCGTTTGGCTGCTGAGGGGCAAAACCCATGTGGGAGGCAAACCACGACGGGGTTGGGTGATCTCCGCTCGCCCACCCAATCCCTTGACAGGTTCCCACCCAGACCCCTTCCAGTCTCCTCCACATTTTTTTATTTGGCTTGCATTGCTGTTAATACGGATTTGAGGAGCGAAGAAACAGAAATTTGCTGTAACCAAGCTAACACATTGTCCAAAATGAGCTAGCGTACTATCATTATCATTCATGTCTAAAGTTCAAAAAAAAAAAATCAACCAAATAATATTTTTGTGAAATAAAAAATGAATAAAATAACAGAAGCAATATTTTTGTGAAATAAAAAATGAATAAAATAACAGACTTTCTTTTAAAATTGTGAAAAAAAAAAATTGCAAACAAGGGACATTGCATGATCTAAATCTGCAAAGACTCATCTCATCTACAATTTAATAGAGGATTTTATACAAATTACAAACTAGGTTCAATCCACAGACTGCAACCTTGCTTCCTTTTGCTGGGCAATATTGCAAAACAAATCTTTCATACCTTCAGCTCCTGCAAAAGCAAGAATCAAAGGGAACTTAGTTAACTCTGAACTGTCTTTACACAAACAAAAAGGAAGAAAATTCCCACTGCTACAAATCCGTCACTGTTAGTGACAGTGACAGATTCAAGTCATGAGTTAATTAGGATATTCAATTTATGCAAGATAGCTGGATGTTCAGACTAAGTTTTAAATGATTTTTCCCAAGGTTCAACTTGTCTTATGCTTTCTAACACTATCATTCCTTTGCAATGTTAACATAACAAATGTCAAAAAAAAATCAACCAAAACAGAAATAAATTTTTTGGAAACCTGATAGGATGATAGTAACCTACCAGTAGAAATCCACAAGCCATAACGATTTGCACTAATAATCACAATCACAAGATGTAAACTTAATTAGTAAGTGAGTTGTCCCTCTCTAAATGTCACTTAATCTGATAGTTGCATGCATCCGTTCTCTAAATGCCACGATTGTCGATGTATGCCATCTGTAACTACCTACTGCAGGTTAGTAGCGGCTAGAGCTTAATTTGATTTGACTCAATAATCACCACCATTATTACTAAAGTACTTACTAAACCAAAATTCAAAGGCCACAACTTGGAGATCATGTGTACCTAGTACACATACCCAATAACAAAGAAGTCTAGATTCCAAAGCAAGACTGGTCTGAAGATTTTGCCCTTCTCACTTTCTTACCTTACTGAATGGAAAAAGTCTACTAAACATTATTGATACCTGATTATTGGGCATGTTCATATGTACATGCAAATAAGGTTAATCATAGGGGTTAGGAATACAAAGACAGCAGACAGCAGACAGCAGGCAGCAAGGCAGAGAAATATATGTAAACGGCATGTGAAGATGCAATATAGAGAAAATGAGTTCATCTAATCAAGATCCTAAATCTGAACTCTGCAGGTTTCTAGTATTTGCTAGGTGGGAACGCCATATATGGAGGAACCAAAAGCTGCTGGACAATTTGAGAGTGTGCAGCAAATAACTGCAACTAGCAAAAGAAAAAAAAAATCTATCCAGCAAAGTTGAGTTGCATCCTGTCCATCTTAGAAATTGGGCAATTATTCAATTGAGCAGTATCCTTTAGTACCACTAGGCTACTACTAGCAACTGAAGAAAGCATTCAACTGAAGCTCTATTAGTATATGATGCGTCCATAGTTGAGTAGCAGTTCAACACATCTTAGTGACACTCAGAGAGAAGAAAGCACAGTAGGAAGAGCATTATATAATTTAACAGCCTTATACTTTAAGAAGTACAATACTAATGAGCTTTATATTTTAACAGCCTTATATTTTGGGAAGTAGCAAATATCAGCAGGGTTCTTGAGATCGAGATGCAAAGCTCTGCCTATTCAGCACTAAAAGGAAGCAAAGCTTTGCCTATTCAGCACTAAAAGGATTTGCTAGTAACAGAGACCTGCCAACAACCATGGCACATTTAATCAACTTGTGTAGAACTGCATCATGTGTAGCTCTGTCTGGTATGGGATGCAATAAATGAATCAACACATGTTGTATACTATAAATCTAGTCATGCTCCATCATATTGCTGTCTACCTACTCTTTTACAGGAGAACAAGTCAATCGATTGTGCTACTAATGTAAAGACAGAGCAAGATAAAACCAAGATAATGGATGGATCATATACTGGAGCTAGCTGTCGCTTCAGTGGCAGATCTGACTCTACTGATGTAGTTCTACAAAAGAAAATAGGGAGCAGAGGGAACACCAAGATGCACATCCGGATCGGTGAAAAAGAAAAGTGAAATCGAAACCCTAGACCACAAAGAGGTGAATCATCAGAGAAGTGGAGCAGTGGAAATGAGAGGAAGAGGAGGGGAAGAGGGAGGGAGAGGCTCACCGGAGCAGATTCAACAGTGCAGTGGATGGCAGGGCGAGCGGACGACGATGTCACGGTTGCAGTGGGGGACAAGGGCCGGGGAGACGACGACGAGGCCATCGGAGCAGCGACGACGAGCAGGCAGCCGGAGCAGCACCGGTGTGGCGGCGGCCGGGCGGCACTGCCGAGGCGGCGGCTGGAGCGCGCTCGCTCGCACGCAAGACGCGAGTCTTTCCACGGCTCGGATGGAGAAGTTTTTGGCACCCGTGTATTCGCGTGTTTTGGTCCCTCACCTACGTCAATACTCTAGTAGCCAAATGCATATTCGGGGCGAACGGGGAACTCACCCCGACGTGGGATGTGTTCCACCACACACGTGGTTTGAGGGCAATCCACGTCCATACTCTAGCAGCCAAACGGGGCCTAAAAGTTTCTGATGGGAAGAGACGAGCAATTCACTTATATACTGTACTCCAACCTCTACAAACCCATCTGTTTATGCATCACTCGAATGGATTCTAGTAATTAAGAGCCACTCGGTTCGGCAGCAAAAACTTAGACGGCAGCGCCGACGGTGGCGCTGGCGGCGAGTCTGGACGAGCCGTAGAGGGTCTCCTCGAACCGGATGATCTCGTTCTTGGACCCGTAGGCCACCTGGGTCCGCTCGTCGAGCTCCTTGATCACCCTGTCCAGCACCGACTGCTTGCCGTCGCTGCTGTACCCGCCGGCCTTCTCCATCAAGAAGCCCAGAGGCGCCACCTCGAAGAGGAGCCGCAGCTTGGCCTTCGCCGTCGGGGACGTCACGTTGGTGAAGATGCCCTTCTCCTTCACTATGATCTGCGTCATCGATCACAGGCATCATCGATCATATCCATGCATGCTGGTGCTCACGCAAGTTCTGTATACTAAAAGTAGTATCTGAAACGACCTAAAGCGAGCGAGGTTGGGTGGGTCACTGTGGGGAATTTTGCTGTGTGTTGCTTGGCGTGGCCTTGCTTAAAGTAGACGCTGGTACAGCTCAATAGTCACTAGCATGGGCTTGCTTGCAGGAACACTATGCAGTCCGAGACATTTACTGGCAACACCAAACCAGATTCTTGTTCACAAAAGTTTGCCTTGCCCTCTCTGAAAATTTGTCTGTTTGGTGCATGGTGTACAATTGACATGACAGGTTAATCATCGTACTGTTCAGTTTTTGAATATCTACCCCTGAGCTACTGTCATGGCATTTCAGATTACCATACAAGTGATATTGATCCAAGTTACGGGTTTAGAGGTGTCGGGATTTTTGTGTGTGGTTTTGTAAGGGTGTGAATTTGAGTTGCAGCAGCTAAAGATTTGGTGATATATACCTGGTTGACATCGGGAACCATTCCTCCAGTGTAGCGCAATGTGTACTTCTCCTTGACATAGTAGTTGATGAGCTGAAGGATACATATATTGTAGCACCAATTAGGCACAGAAATTGGGAGCAGATGCCGAAGTAATTTTAACAGTAATCGTGGCATCTAGTCATGGAGTACCTTGTCGTACTCTGGGTTATCGAATGTTGCCCTCAAGTTACCAGGAGAGAACATCTTCCCTTCCCCGATGGTCGTGGTGTCCTTGACATGCTGCCATTTACCTGCAACATTTGTGAAGTTGTCGATTAACACCTACTACATCAGACACTACAACTCTGTAAGTACACGGCCAACAGTGGCTGAAAATTCATCAGGCTCACCCTCGTCAAGGAGGAGGAACTCGTGTGTCCCAGGGCAGTCCTTGAGGGCGACAATGTAAGTCGTGCGAGGGCCGTAGATGCCCATCGCGGCCGCGACCTGGTCGCCGCCGGTGACGCCAGTCAGCTTGTCGCCGGGCCAGACTCCAAAGATGGTTCCGACGGTGAAGTTGGTGTCAACAATGCTGGAGCCGTCGAGGGGATCGAATGCAACACTGAAACCACCTGCGAGATCGATGGGTAGAAAATCATGCCGATCTGAATCGCAGAGGCTTTAATTCCTTAATTCTTGGTTTTCTGAATATTCAGAGCTACGACGTTGGAAAAGAACATGTGTAGTACATGTAGCTGTTTCGGCGAGGTGCAAGGATTGAAAGCCATCCGCACATTTGACATGTATGTAAAACTAGAATCAAAGAAGGCAGCTTGCTAGTTTGGTAGGGCATACTGCTGTTAATTAGCAGTTACATTTCTACAGACCTGTGGAGATGCAGAAGGTCTGCAACTCTCTAATTCAGTATGGCAAATTCTCTGTTTTCCTATTTGAGTTTTGTCATGAGCTCTATTACAATCGGTGGAAGCTTTGGTCATGTACAGTGAGGAGGAGCCATGGAGTACCTTCAACTGGGCCACCCATGTCCTGCAGCTCGGGGACTTCCTCAGAGCACGCATACTTGCACACATGGGAGTACTCCAAAGCCTGCACGCACGCAGAGAGCAGACATTAGCGAACTGAATGAAAGGAACCGTGACGTTCAGGTGCGACGAGATGATTGGTTTCGCACCTCAAAGAGGAGCTTGTTGGCGAGCATGTCGACGGCCAGCTGCTCGTCGCCGAAGGAGTTGACGCAGGCCGTGCCGCCGCAGGACGCCGTCCGGACCTTGAACGCGATCGTCCTCATGGCCTCCCCATGCAGATGAGCAGCCTGATGAGGTTCTTGTCCGGCGTCGCCTTGGTCAGGAACTCCTCCTGCCACACCACACCAAAAACCGAAACCAGCGTGCGGCAGCGTCAGCTTCTTCATGAACTCGATCCATCTCCCAACGCACGCACGCACACAACTTATACTGAAGTACTCACCAAGCTGTCTCCGATCTCGCACCGAGTGTTGAGCACCGCGCGGCTGGCCGCCCTGGACTGCCTCGCCGAGAGCGGCCGCGCCGTGTTCACCCGCACCGACTCGCCGTAGAACGTGGTCGGCGGCCTAGACGCCTGCCATACGTGTGCCGCCAGCCAAGTTACTAAAGCTAGCTTCTTCACGTGTGCGACGAGCTGCTACTTTCCACTACATACAGTCACGTACGATATGAAGGTGGCGCCGTACGTACCTTTGGCCTGTACGACTGGGAGAAGGACACGGCGGCGCAGCATGCCGGGGAGCGCGTGGCGACGATCTCCATTGCTTTCAGGTGGCGCTCGACGACGGCAGCAGGCCGGGCCTAAACCTGATGGATGCTGTTCAAATTGTCAGCTAGTAGCTGCTGGTGCTTGCGACTACTAGGTAAGCACGGCGCGGAGAGGAATGGATCACACGGAGGATGCACGTCTGGACAAGATAACCCGGCCGCCGCGGTGGCGCCATTTGGAGACGGAGAAGATAGAAAGGGGAGGCCGCGCTGCGGTGCACGATGACCATACGTGGGTTGTGTGGCCATGCCGAGACGAGCCACGGATCGGACGGGCCTACGCAGTACGCAGGCACTCAACTCCGACTCCAAGTCCGAGCAACCAGAAACAGGCCCGTTTCCCCTTGGGTCTCGGATGTTTTTGGTTCGGGTATTTAGTTGTCGTATATACGATATAGATTTTTTCCCTGAATTGTTCGGTTGTGGTATTTAGTTGTCGTATATACGAGTACGACGGTTTCGCCGTATCGGTATGGAACTTTTTCTGAATTGTTCAGTGCTTCAGTGTGATGTAAGTCAGTTCTTTGTAAACAGGCCCGTTTCCCATTGGATCTGGTGTTCGCTTCTGCTATTTAATTGTCGTATTACGAGTACGGCGGTTTTCGCCGTAGCGGTATGGATCCTTTTCTGAATGGTCCAGTGTGATGTTTAAGTCGATTCTTTGCGAGCATTTTGGCTTGTTTGGCGCGAACTTAGGCTTCATTAGCTAAATTTGTTTTATTAAACCGTCTTAATAGAGAGTTTCACATCCCGATTTAAAATGTGAAACTTTGCATTGAAATAAGTCTCTCCGATGCGCGGTTTCATTTGCGTAGTTTCGTAAGAACGAAAGGTCTCGCGGGGCGGCGGACCTCTCTCATTGAATAGTTTAATTGCATAGTTCTATGGTGAAACTCTATTTACGTCTCAATGCGGGTTTCACCCGTTTCCAATGCATGTGAAACGGTCTCAAAGGGTTTCACCATGGCGAAACTTTTTCCTTCTCTCTCCTACCGCGTTTCATGCAAAAAGTGAAGTTTTTGCTAATGTGGCGGCATTTGATGTGCATGAAACACTCATGAAACCCCCATTGAGACTGACCTTGGCTAACAGCTCCCCCACCAGCTTTTAAAATGAAACTAAGCTGTTTCAGGATTGGTGTTTGGTAAAACAACTTCACCACCCACTCTTGAATGTCATTAAGAGCTTAATTATCCAAATTGCCCCTGACCCATGGTGGCTGCGGCGGCGGCGGCGCTTCTCTCAGCGTGCGCAGTGACGTGAGACCAAGGGGGCCATGCCCCCCCCAAGGTTTCAAAGCAAATTTTTTCCTAGTATAAGTCCATGATTTTTATTTATTCCATCTTAATATAAACAAAAATAAGTTCTTCTAGATAATTAACTTTGATGTATGTGTAGTAATTTTTACTAGTAAAAGTCCTTCTAGATAATTAAATCATACAAAATAAAATTAAATAATATTACGAAGCACATTAAAAGGACTGAAAACATAGACATCAAAGTTTACAAAATCATCTCGAGATGCCTTCTTGTTAAGGGGTTATTGTCTACCACTAAAAAATAATGTCTTTGCTCCAAGAGTGTACATATGCTCAAGAGTGTACATAAAAATACAAGTACTCGTGTCAAGTCGATAAATTAATAGTCAACATGAAAAATCTAAGGTAACTCGATGTGCTCATTTTTTACAAGTTGGATTTGCTCAGCTCCCCTTATGAATAATTTCTGGCTCCGCAACCGCGGCGTGCGGGGTTTTAGAAGAGAGCGGGAGGGAGCTGCGAAATCGTAGCTTCACCAAGCCCTAGCGCTTCTCTCAGCGTGATGTTAGGAGAGCTGAGCAGGGAGCTGTTGAGAGAGCGGGGCGTTTGATAGGTGAAGCTGTGAAGCCGCTCAAGAAGCCGCTCATGAAGCGGTACCAAGCATCCCATATGGATCCATACCGATACACATGCCAGGGCTTAATTATCCAAAAATACTAATACAAGACGTTGCATGTGTATACACATATATGTGTACATACAAAAATACTAATACACTAGTATTTTTTGTATGTACACGACATGAACATGAGCTCAAGCCCTGCCTCGACAGAATTAAAAAGGCCAACAGTGGCTATTCAAGTCCACACAAAATGTTTGACATGATTACAATGATGCTTGTTAGAAGATTATCTTTTGTACGACAATATACCTCAATTAATTTGCATGATGTACAAATATTTTACGTATTTTTGGAAGAAAAAAATGTTTGACTTGGCCCTCGCGGAAAATTGGTTCGGCTGGGGCCTGAATTGATCGTGATAAACGGCAAAATATGTAGTGCAAATCACAATTACCATGAAAATCCATGTAAACCATATCAAAAAAGTCATCTAAATTCACCAAACAAAAATCACACATGTAGGTGATATGATGATACACAATCTTATAAAATATCTTGTCAGAGACTCGACTTCGTTTGTGAGATATAAAAATAACAAATTTGTAACAAATTTTTTTTTTATATCTCACAAACAAAAGTCGAAGTCCGGACAAGATATTTGACAAGGTTGTTTATCATCCTATTATCTACATGTATGATTTTTTTGATGAATTTAGACGACTTTTTTGCATTGGTTTATATGGGTTTATACGATAATTATGGTTTGTACTACATATTTTCCCTCGGAAAAAGAAAAGGAAGAATGGAGTCTGTTATGGCCCAATCAGAATAAGCACTATCATCACTATCAGGTCCATGATTGAACTAGTATCACAATATCAAGTGAAACAAATCAGTGAAGTCACGATCTCAGGAATTCATCGATAAATTTTCCGCACGATGACAATTCAGAATTCAGCAACCAACACCGCATAGGATTCCAAACAAGTCATAATAATCATAATAAAGAAGAACATCACACACACATGCATGCGCAACAAACTGAAGTAGTGTGATCAAATCAAACCCAACAAAGAAGAACAAACTGAGAAATTAACACCAGTGCCGGATGAAACCAAACCCGAATAAGCCTCTGTTCTCATGCAGAGAGCTCTGCTGGCTCGCGTGCTGCAGCGCCGCCAATCTGTGTGAGCACTATATGGATCTCGTCGCCGTCTTGGAGGCCGACCTCGTCGGGCGTCTGGTTGTGCCGGATGTAGCCGCCGTCAGGGCCCAGGAACAGGACGGAGTTGAGGTTGAGCGAGTGCTTACCGCAGTACATGTCCATGACACGCTGCAGCTTCACGTCGCGCCTGATGCGGAAGGAGACGTCGTCCGCGGTCTGGCTCTGCACCTTGATGTTGATGAGGGCACCACCACTGCCACCGTCCTCGGCCTTCACCGTCGTCTTCGTCTCTTCCCTGAGAGCATTATATTGATTGTGTCGCCGTCTTTGAGGCCGACCTCGTCGGGCGTCTGGTAGGGCCGGATAGGGCGGCATTCAGGGTCCAGGAACCGGACGGCCATGGGTTGGAGCGAGTGCTTGGCGCAGTACATGTCCATGATTCTCTCCAGCTTCACGTCGCGATGGATACGGAAGGCGTCGTCGTCCGCGGTCTGGCTCTGCAGCTTGATCTTGATGAAGGCACCAGCATCCTCGGCCTTCACTGTCTTCGTGGCCTTACCCCCCTCCTCCTTAACCCCGTGCACTACGTTGGACGGCGACGGCGTCGACATTGATCCTCCCTCGTCCCTCCCCTCTCTCGCCTTCACTCTAGGTCTAGCGGTTCCAGGAACACGAACCGCTCGGGCGATAGAAATGAGAGATGACGGAGAAAACGGGTGTGGTCTTGTACTCTTATATGAACTGCCTTTGCAGATAAAACGGCGGGAACATCGGACGCGTGGGGAAGAGCGATCCGCGCTGAGCCTCGCATCGCAGCAACGCGGATGATTACTTACCAAAATAAATAATTGTCTCAAAATTTCATCAGACAAATAAATAAAGGCAGATTTGACGCTTATTGTTTGCATGCATATGTGATATTCTTTTCGGTTGATATAAAATCAACTGCAGACAGCCTTTTATATTCTTCCATAGTAATAGAGATTTTTATGAAAAAAATAATTTTAACAATTTTTTAGTTAGATCCTCAAAGGCGGCAGGCATATGTTGTTGGCATTCGTCGACTCCTCGAACGTTGATGTGGCGTATCAAGTGGAAACCATAGTCACATGTGGTTGTGTTTGTCGACTCCTCGAATGTTGATGTGTTTCCCATTGGATCTGGAATGTTCGGTTCTGCTATAATTGTCGTATATACGAGTACGACGGTTTTCATCCTTGTATGAATTGTTCAGTGTGATGTTTAGGTCGGTTCTTTGCAAGCATTCTGCTGATAATATAAAAGCTTAAGAACATAATTAAGCTTATCTATTCACATGCATTGTCACAACATAATTAAGCTTATCTATACACATGCATTGTCAATTGACATCCTAAGCAAAGTCTTGTATTGTACTCCTTTCAAAGTCTTGTATTGTGCCGGACTTGTCAATCGACGCAAGATGCAGCAGCCGCGGAGTACATCGATAAATTCGGGGGGAACCTTCCGGAGAAGGCAATCAAGGCGATAAGAAAGGCGGCGAAGCTTGACAATTTGGAGCTTTGCAATGCCCTAGCTGCACTGGCAGCGGAAGGAGGGACAGACATGCTAGAGGTCCCATGGTAGTGCAACTGAAGATGCACAACGGTTGTTTTTTAGATTGTGAGTAGTCTATTTAGTTCTCGCGGACTTGACGCGATCTGTCAAACCCGGAAGTTGTTTTTCTTATTTCTGGGCGCATGTAATTCTCTTCTCCTTATTAATATATGCCGGACTTGTGCCGGATCTAAAAAAAAAAAAAAAAAAAAAAAACATGCAATTCTCACGTTCCAAGGAATCAAACATCATAAAATGGAAGGGTCTGAATGGAGTCTGGATATAGCCCAATCGGAATAAGCATGATCACTATGAGGCCCATGACTGAACTAGTATCACAATATAAAGTGAAACAAATCTAAAAAAAGTCGAGTGAAACACATCAGTGAAGTCACGATCTCAGAAATTTTTCCGCAACTAACTGAATAAGTAGTGTGATCAAATCAAACCCAACAAAAAGAAGAACAAACTGAGGATCTAGTGCCGGGTCAAACCAAACCCGAAAAAGCGTCGGCTCTCATGCAGAGAGCTCTGCTGGCTCGCGTGCTGCAGCGCCGCCAATCTGTGTAAGCATTATACTGATCTCGTCGCCGTCTTCGAGGCCGACCTCGTCGGGCGTCTGGTCGCGCCGGATGTGGCGGCCTTCAGGGCCCAGGAACACGACGGCCTCGGGGTTGAGCGAGTGCTTGCCGCAGTACATCTCCATGACCCGCTCCAGATTCACGTTGCGCTTGATGCGGAAGAAGACGCCGTCCGCGGTCTGGCTCTGCACCTTGATGTTGATGATGAGGGCACCGCTGCCAGTGCCACCGTCCTCGCCCGCCTCGGCCTTCACCTTCACCGTCGTCTTCGTCGCCTTACCACTCTCCTCCTCACCCCCCTTACCCCTCTCCTCCTCAGCCCCGTGGCCTACGTTGGACGGCGACGGCGACGGCGACGGCGTCGGCGTCGACATTGATCCTCCCTCGTCTCTCTCGCCTTATAGCGGTTCCAGGAACACGAACCACTCGGGCGATATACAAATCAAAAGTGGGAGATGACGGAGAAAATGGGTGTGGTCTAATGCTCTTATAACTGCCTTTCCAGATAAAACGGCGGGAACATCGGACGCGTGGGAAGGAGGATATTGATTCGCGGAGGAAGACACATGACTTACCAAAATAAATACTCTCTCTGTTTCAAATTATAATTCATTTAATTTTTTCAACCCTAAGTTTGACCACTTGTCTTATTCAAAAAATTTATGTAAATATTGTCAAATTTAAAACATTCTTAAGGACCTTTAGTTAATAAAGCATGCAACAACAAAAATTATGATATTTTAAACAAACTTTTGAATAAGACGAAAGTGGTCAAACTTAGGTTTGAAAAAGTCAAACGAACTACAATTTGAAACGGAACGGATTTAATAATGTTTTTTAAAAAATTCTAAGAAATAAATAAATAAAGATACTGTCAAAGAACACATCTACCTTCGATTTCCTTTTCTTCTACAGATAATACTTCTACAGTTATTGTTTCCATGCATATGCGATATTCTTTTCAGAACAACTGCAAAAAATAATTATATTTTTCCATGTTGATAGGAACAGAGGTTTTTTTTTTATGAAAATGCATCCTTCAATAGTTTTTAAATTAGATATTAAAATAACATCGTCTTATATTTTGGATTTGCTAGTAGTTAAAAATGGAGAGCGGAGTTGATTCTCTAAAAAAAAAAAATATACATACAGAATATAAAAACACATTTTGGAGGGTGAAATTGATATATTCAAATGACTCTCTATATGATGATTCACTTTAAGCGGTAATTCAAAGAGTAAGTCTGAGAATAGTGACGTACTTCATATATATTACTATACTAGTTAAGCGCCCGTGCGTTGCTACGGGATAACTGAACTTCTATACTAAAAACACACGGATCACATGATAAGATAATAAATACCTTCAATGGCTTTGTAGCTTGGCAATTGAACTTCTGAATCCAGGACTCAGGAATCAGTCAGTAAAAAAAGGCAAGCCTTTCCAGTGACGAATTCTTCTAGCTAAAAGAGCATAAAATTGATAGTCATTGCTTTGCGAGCCCACCACACCAATTGTCCAGTACAAACTGTAGGGGATTCGGAGCGACGGAGAGTCTATATATTTGTATGCATGAATTTATTTGCTACCGGAGTAGGGCTATTTCTCCATAGTAAAAATACCTTTCTATACTAAACAAAGATTGCAGTAATAAACAGATCTTTCGATGAACAATTACAAAGAATGCAGATGGACTGCTCTTCTATGCCAATGCTGCTGAGACACGGAAGACTCATGCTGAGACACAGAAGACTCATGTCTATGTGGACTGTGGTGCACAGAGATAGTACATTGTTGGCTTCTGATGAAACTGCAGGTCGATATATATACCAGCAGCTAACAGTCTCCAAGAGTTCATACCATCGGTCACTTAAGCTTTTGCTATATTCTTGGACGAGGAGATGCAACTTGAATAACAATATAGATAATTTTGGATTTATGATGGTACTCTTTCGTTCATACAAATGCCCTTGTCTTTAACTCCAAAAATTCGTTGCAGCTGTTATTCCGGTTATTGTCGTCATTTGACCCTTCGCCGCCGTCAGATGAGATGAGTTACATCTTGTACAATAGATCACAAGGAACATGGGAATGTCAAGAAAACAATTTTCAAATGATTAGATGAAGCTAGTAGTTAGTGAATCTAAGGAGGTGTCCTCAATGGCTGGGAAACACTAATAATACACTATGATCTGAGGCTTAGAAACCTGCACTAATGTATTAAACATGAAAAGGTTATTAGCTAATTATCAGACCGGTCAATACATTTATTTGCTACCGGGCAAAACAATGGGTAGTATCAAAGTGTTTGCAGGTTCGGTAATTTTTCAGGACCTTATACATAAGCACAATATGTGAATACTAATTTATTAAAATATGAATTTATATATATTGCTAGTTGTAGAGAAAAGACACCAATTTGAGAACATAAGATAAGTAACATACCAAATGCCATGAGATCTCACACAATGCCTCATCCGGTCAGGAGGTAGCGTCAGCCATCATACTGACATTGTGGTCGTATCATGGAAATACTCAGCTTGTAATTCTTGAAGGAAAAAGATACAATATGACAGTTAATAGAAACCCTGTGCTGAACAGCAACAAACAGAGATACAGCTGACATACAACTTTGTAAACTATTGATTTCTGATTTGAAACAAATCCAATTAAAAAAGGGGTTGAAAATCATCTCAGTTTAACTGAAATCACTGGACCACAGATTTCTACCTATATAAAAATAAATCATATCAGTAGTTGTAGACATCCTCTAAAGGCATAACAGGGTGAACTATGGGGATACGATTGCCAAGGCAGAAAATAATACTTCTGATTAACAGGGTGAACTCAGTTACTCTTTTACTAAACTACAGCCTAAGTAGCAGGTGCAGTAAGCAATATTAAAGGCTACGACATGTTTGTCCAAGGGGATTCACACATATGCAGCATCTATGGCACAAAGAAACATAATGAATGGACACATTAATTACAGGTTTTGCTCTCATATACCTTATCTCAGTTTCATTTGTTGAAAAGGCACCACTGTCACCAATATCATATCACCTGCAGCGCGTTCTACAGGCTTTGCTTCAACGTAGAGTGGGAAGGAATCCTTGTTGGGTTGATAGTAATATTTGATTTCACACTGAATTCATTGGGTTAATAATGAGAGTCAAATGATTGGGTTGATAATAATCATGATTATTTAACCTACAATATGTTCAGATTAGTATTTTTCAGGCTTTTAGCAGTCAAGAAGCTCTCTGAATTTTTCATGCTCAGGTATAATAATTAGTACAGGGACTCCCTCTTGAACTAACAAGCATCTTTTTCAGTTACCAAAATTTCATTTGAAAGCAATGGTAAACATCAATGAACATGTATCTTTCAATTTGTCAGTTTGCTGAGTTAAGTTGCAGTAGCTTGTTCCGACTGATTTCATCCCTAGCGCTGACTTACTGGTAACAGACAATTCTCAACATGAAAAACACGCATGGGAGTAGAGGCAGGATCCAAGATGTATGCAGATTATTAATTTGGAGAATAATAGCTTATGATATCACCAAATACATAATTCAAGATTAGAGATATGTGGCTGTATGTAAGTCACAGCAAAACTACACGTTTTTAGGGGACAAGTAATCAAATTCTGCACTAATATATGCTTATAATATATGTTTAGGCAATGCTATTTCTGAGTTTGGGAAGGACTGTAAACGTAGCAGGATACGGTAAGGACTGGATTTAGAAAATCAACAATTCTGTTCTCACTTACTTTGTTAGTGAGCAATATATTTGCATTATTGGCCCATCCAATGGTTTTGCTAGCTTAACAGACTCACCATCCTTGGATCCAATGAATAAGAAGACCTCAGGGAAGCAAAGAAAGTTCACTCCAGAGGCAGCTTCCTAAATTAGAAAAATATGTTTATGTAAGCTTCCATGTTATTCTAGTCAGCATTATTCATATGCAAAAAACAGGAGCAACAGAAGAAACAACTTAAGAAAACCAAATCCAGGTATACCAAACTGAAAAAATTGAAGCCTAAACCAAACTGTGTTTGAAACTATGAATGGTTGACATCTTCAGGAAAATAAAAAAGATTGACAAACTATGACAAAAACATGGAAGTGATGAAATATGGTATCCCCCTGCATATATCGACAACAAAATGAAGCTCAATGCACAGGAAGATGAGCACGCATATTCCATTAAAGTTTAAATGCACACGACTGGCTCAGATGGACTCTGTAAATGCTCACTTGCAGGATGGCTCTTAATCCAGCTGCTCTAGTCTAGCTCTTGTCGCTTCCAACAAACGCCACCACCATCACTCCACCAGCCACCGCCCTCACCTCAGTTATGAGAAACCAAACCTCAGCAAATAAATATCATGCATTCAGAAAAAAGTTTACCGACCGAACCTTGACCTTGATAAATATCATGCATTCACGTATTAGCATATCAACAATCCAATTCCTTATATGTTTGATATGGAATAAAGTGTAGCAGCAGTTGAGAAAACTGCAATCATCATACCTAAAATGACGCTACTAAAACTTTTCAAAAGCTTGAAGCCTTTTACCTATAATTAACTTGATTATCTAAGAGCCTGAAGCCTTTTATGCTTAAACCATCATAATATTTGAGTTGGCAAGTGAAGCTTTCCAAAAGCACGGTAAAGAGTTGTCTATGAAAGGACTATCCGTATAATTTACTAAAAATCACATGTAGATCAATGAAAGTCTGATCTATATACATTTAAAGGGACCAGAGATGAGACCTATCTAATCTCCTAGACCCTGATGGAATATTTTCAGTCATACAATTTGCTATGGTGCTAAATTGCAAGTTGACCCTGATGGAATCGGCTCTGTAATTGCAGATAAAATGAAGGCTAACCTTTTTCATGTTGCTAAAGTGCAGCAGGAAGGTTCCTATATCGTCCTCATCTTATGAATTAGGAAGGCAAACCTGAAAAGTTGACACAAATTCGTGTATTGAGTGTTATGTTTCCTGGCATGGCACTAAACCACTAACCCACAACAAAAGGAGGTAATACTGAATGTACACCTAAAGAACAGATACATTCCATCCTACCTTGTCTATCGGAGGCTGCTTGCCAAGGCTGACTTCACCTTGTCCCTTCCGCTCTTCCTGGAGAGAAGAAAAAAAAACGAAAGGATTACAAAAGAAGTAGATCCAATACCCATTAAAAAGACGTAGAGAACAGCAAGGATTATCGATCGAGTTTGCATCATTGGCGCCCAGGGAGCAGGGAGGTATGCCGCCCCTTGATTCAGAAGAAAGACGCAAGAAGAAATTCCATGATGGATTCCCCACACAAATCAACACACAAAAATGAGAAGCTAACAAAACCAAGGGCGAGGAAGCACTCACACCATCGAAGAGCGACCACAGATCATAAATCGCCTGGCAGTGGCTCACATTGTCATCTCCTTCTGCTTCCATCGGCACTGAGGAATCGCAATTCAGATACACTGCATCATCAAAAATTAAAAAATCCCTACGCCTCATCAGATTCACTGATTCACCAAAAAAGTTAAAAATACCAGGAAATAAATCTCTGGACTGATCTCTGGACTGCCCTTATGTGCTTGTGATTTGATCAGATCCAAATACAAATTGCCAAATAGAATAAGCTAGGGTTCGTCTGGTGCTCAGCTTGGCACAGCAGGAAGGCCGGAGAAACGGTGCTTACTTCTGCTACTGTGGCCTTCGGCGCCAATGAAGCCGGATCGGCGGAGGGCCTCGCGCACACCCTGCCAGCTTCTGCTGCCGCCCGCCAGGCCTCCAATGGCGGCGGGGCTCGGCGTTGGTGCTTGGCCAATCTGCTTGGCGTTGGGTCGGCGAGGATCGGTATGGCAGCGGTGAGGGGAGGCGCTGCAGGGGCCGGGGCGGCGGCGTTGAGGGCAGGACGGAGGAGAGCTCGTGACTTCCAGGTGAGGACGGGGTTCAGGAGATGATGGGGGTGGGCGGCGTCATGGATCGAGGCGGCGGCGGCGGCGGCCGGGGTGTGGTGCGCAGCGTGCGGGCAAAGAGAGCGGGGAAGGGGAGAGGTAGAGTGCGTGATTGGTGGGGAGCAGTTTGAGGGAGACTGCATGCACGAGGGAGCGGTTTCTTGATTTGGTGGAGGAGATCGCACGGGGGAGGGAGCGGATCGACGGGGCTTTCGTCGCACGAGCAAGGCGAAGGTTAAATATTTTTTTACCGCACGAAAAATAGGTATAGTTTTCATTCCAGTAAAGATACCTGTTCCATCTGCAAAAGGTGATTGGTTTATGACCGTCACATTTGATCAGTCACTTGTGGCGTCTCTTAGATACTACTCCCATATAGTATGTGTCACCCAACAAGACGGGACACAGATATGCACGGAATGCTGCGTCAGTGATTGCTCCGGAGCCACAACACCACCTTAATTAGTGCCGGGCGTAGCAGCTCATTATCGGTACTTTCGGCTTGGTTAATTTAACTTCACGTGTTAAGTCCTGCTTGCTTTGGTTGACGGATTGGTCACCGACCTTGTTCTCGTTATTTTTATTTCCGGCTTTGGTTAATTTCGTGTTATTATGTCCTTGTTGGTGTCGCGGCTTGCCGCCGTTCCCTCTGTTGTTCTCCCAATAAAATAAAACAGACTGGAATGTTTCCTTTCCGTTCCCGGTATACCATTTTGCTTATACGCTGTGCCAGTGGGGGTCACTCAAGATATTATATTACCGTTTTATGATATCACTAGCATCGCGACCGTGCGTTGCTACGGGATAATTTAATTTTATATAAAAACAGATAGATCGCATAATAAGATAACAATGTTGTGAAACTAAAAACACAAAGATCGCACCACGCCGTCACGTTGAGTAAATGATTCGCGCCATGGCCGCCATAGATCCTCAGAGCCAGAAGTACAAAGGGCGCGAGGGAGAGCTTGCTGCTCAACGGGCTGTGGCCACCCCTTGGAGCTCCCGCCGATGAAGACGTGCTAGCAGACCATCTGTGTAGGCACATCCGGCGCAGTCACGGCACAATGACGGGCTCGGCGACGTGGTGGCGGCCGGCGGAGTTGGTCCTTGGCGTGGCGAGCTCTACCTATCTTTGGCGTGCGGGCGAATGGCAAGCAAGGACGCGAGGGTACGCTTGGAGGCCGGCAAGCTCGCTGAGGGCGGTCGCGACGTCCATGACGCACGCTCTCAACGCCCGAATTGATTGCGAAAAGTGTCCACGTTTCGTTCTTTTTATGTTGTAAGAGATACACCATGTGCTTGGTACGAAATGATCATTACCTGATACTGTGTTTTCCGTCATGCGCCACACGACCATTCTCGTCCCCCATCGTCACACGATCGCTTCAGAAAGGGGGCAACCCAGCGGCGCCGGCGGACCTGGTTCCCCCTGACTTAGCCTCCTAGTGTTTTGGGCTCGAAGACTCACCACCAACTTGCATCCGGCGCAATAAAAATAAGCATTTTATTTTTTTTTTCAAAAACGCCAAATCCCCCCGAGCTTTAGCGGTACCCAAACCCATCTCAACCTTGCAAACAACCACCGCCTTCGTAAATATGCCAACACCACCAAGAATACATCACCAAGTGCTTGTGTGTTAGCATTTTCGCAATCAATTTCAAAGGTTGGGTTAACTCTCTAGGTTAAGAATGCATGCACATGATATTGAACCTAGAGGCACATGGAGATCGAAATTTCTGAAATAACTCCCCTCTTAATAGTTCGGCTATCGATCCTAAATCACTCACACCCTCTATGGTGTCTTGAGTGCAAAACAAAATGGCTCTATCAAATATACCTTTGCCTTGAGCCTATTTTGTTTGTCCATCTTGTTTTCCCAAGTCCATGAACTTGATGACCTTTTGGGTCAACACCGTGCATCCACCATGATCATCATTTTCACCATGACCTGAGTACGATTCATCTCATACTTGATAATACTTAAGTATATAGATTAGTCCTAAGTTGTAACTAGTTAAACGCCCGTGCGTTGCTACGGGATAACAAAATTTTATATCAAAAAACATGGATCGCATAATAAGATAACGATACTTTGAAATTAAACAATGATGTTAAAATGACATTTAATCCAATCATATTACACCACACATATACAAATGATTTTGCATTTTGCATATATTGTGTATATAATAAAGACCGTGTATATTGTTGCAAATAGTTTTCACATAGAGGAAGGCATCCGGAAGAAAGTCCTACTAATTTTTTTTTTCAAAGACAATACGACAAAATACAATGAAAAAAATGATAACCCTTGACTGGTTAAGAAGCCCAGAAGGGAACACCTCAATTTTCATGTAGCCTTCTGGTTTTTGTATGGGAATGAGTTTTCATATAATCTTTCATGGACTGGTTAACCTGGACTGGTTAAACAAATGCAGTAAATAAGGGAATGATACCTTCACGAGCGAGTATTGTTCTTGAACTGGCTTTCACAATGGCACCAGCTGATTTCCTTGTCTCAACCAAAACACGGAAGTATTAATAAGAAACAAAAAAAGAGGAAGTAAGCAAAACACGATGCGTTGTTTGCCAACAACAATTGTCTCAGTTACTTGTCTTCTAAAGTTAATTATCTCAGATATTTTTCACTTTTGTTAATCACCAACAACTGTTCAACATTATATTTTGTGAGCAACTGCTGTGAGTTGCATTTCAAGTCCAGGACTCGTAAAACCAGGGCAGTGTTCTACCTAGCTTTGGCACAACCCCTATTTTTGTTAAATTGTGCTAGTGAGTTCGAAATGCGTTTGTTTTGATTAAAGCAAATTCACTATGCTCCGCTGACCACCTCATGATTTGCAAACACACGGATTGGACAGAGCATTTGGTATTCCCTCTATTAAATGTATAGATGATGTTTTCAATATATTAAGAAATTGAGTCGTTATTGGTTGTTTCTTCGGTAACTTAGTATTTAAGAGGGGTAGGAAATAGTTCACTATGGACAAATATTTTATGATGTGTTATTTGAAAGATAATACTAAAAATAACATGAACTTGTTCTTTAATCAACGGAAGATACAAATCTCAAATCCAATCAACAAACAAATGAGTGCTGCAAGAAGGATAGTAAGCGCTGGTCATATCGTCTCGCATGGGTGGTTGTCTAATGTAAACCGCATGTGTGAGGAGATTGGGTGGTTGCCTAATATAATTGTCATGCCTTCCATGCGGACGCTGATTGGGTGTTGCCAAATATAGATTGCATGTGTGAGGAGACTGATGTTGAGCGTCTACGTTGTACTGTGTAATCTCAAAAAAAAAAAAAAAAAAATAGATTGCATGTGTGAGGAGACTGATTGGGTGTTGCCAAATATAGATTGCATGTGTGAGGAGACGCGTGGGAAGAGGGTGCGAGATCGCACGGAGGGGGTGAAAGGTGAGGCGAAATTTTTACCGCACCAAATGAAAGTCTTCATTTTATTCTTTTTATGTTGTAAAGATTAATTACTAAAAACCAATCTAGATAGCTTCACGTGCGCAAGCAGGCGCAGCACCTATCGCGGACGGGCAACCAGGTACGGCAGTGAGTCGACTTGGCCGCCGGCGCCACCGCGCTCGCCTTCGTCCACGACAACGAGGATCTGGTGCACCTCGCCCGAAGTTCGACCGGGACGTGCTCGTCGCTATTGGGCGATTCATCAATTCAAAGCAAAGATGAGGGCGGAGATGGACCACTTTGTCCACGATCGACCGCTGTTGTTTCTAGATACAATGAACAACTCAACATATTCAAATGGGCATCACCATTTGCCGCCGATGCGTCGCGTGCTTCTGCTTCAACCAGTGGCGGACGATAGGAATTGAAAATTGGGTGTACAGACTACACATATGCACATATAGACCCAAACTATTGTGCCATATGTAAAGCTAAATATTCATCAATTCAAAGCAAAGATGAGGGACGGGATTTTTGTTCGATTGCTCCAGCGCCGGGCGCAGCTCTTCCCTATCCCTCTGTTACGTGAGTGGTGAATTTTCTTCTTGGGCTAGCAGGCCGGCCCAGCTTAGATGGTGGACGGGAGGCCTTTAACTCTTATTTGAAATTTTAGAGAAAAAAATGGAACTTTAATTGACCAAAAACTCCTCCATTCCTTCTCATGTCTTTAGGTCGAGATCTCACGGTCGGAACTTGTTCGCCGATATGAACAAGCATGAAGTATCTTTGGCCGTGTAAAGATCCCCTTTTTATCGTAATGCCTGAAATCCTCCTGGTTCCTCGTACATAACGGTATCACCGCCGATGATTTCAGCATCAACGGGATTGGAAATATTGTTGCACACATCACTTGATCCTCCGCTGAATTATAAGCTACGAAACTTTTCGGCGGGTTGGGTAACGTGTTTGCCAATTCATCGGCTTTTCCCAAATTCGATTAAACCTTCTTAAGACTTCTCCGATCGGTCAATCCCGATTAAACCTTCTCTTAAGACTTCGGCCATCAATATGGATCTCCATACTCGATGGTGCCGAAATCTTTGTAGGAATTCACCTTCGGCGGGTTTGGACGGTGGCTAGATTAAACAACTCCATAATATGGGCCTTTGGTTGTGCCAAAGTTTTGACCGTCCTTCTTTTTTTTCCTTTTCCACTTTTTTATTTTTCAAATGAATCTTTTTAAAAAATCATAGTAAATTACAGAAAAATTATAAAATAAAAAATCAAATTTTGTTGGACTCCACATGAGCAAAGTGGATAGATGACTTATCCGCCAATAATGAATATTTATATATTTTCCATAGAAATACTTTAGTACAAAGTTTTTACTAGGCCTTTTTCTTTAACAAGAACAAGTATTTATTTCAGCTCAATCTTTAAAAAGGTTAGCCATTGAATAAAATTTTCTTTTTAGGTTTATTTAAGCATTATGGGTGAGAGAGATAATTCCAACTCGGTCTTGTTAAAGGCTGACACCTCGATCCCTCTTGCGGCTTTAGAAAATGCATGCACGTAATAATATTGTCGGTTATCAAATACTGGGGACAAACCTCGAACAATTCGATGGCTTCAATCAATTTTATGCCAACGCCAATAAATTAAATAGTACACCTATATATCTTTATTGTGTAAATATGCTCATGTGGAGTCTAGCAAAATTGGTTTTTCAATTTTTATGATTTTTATAATTTATTATGATTTTTTAAATATTGAAATAAATAAAAAAAAAAAAAAGGCAAAACCTTCATAGCAAAAATTTTATATTAAAGTATACCATATTATATATTCATTGCGGTGGTTAGCTCTACTTATGTGGAGTCCAACAAAATTAGATTTTCTATTTTCACCATTTTTCCGCACTATCTGATTTACTATGATTTTTGAAAGATTCAAGCGGCATCCACGAAAACCCGCAATGGCGAGACTCCTCTAAATAAATAAGAAAAGGGCACATCCAAAAACGAAACCACAGGCACTGTAGCAAAACCCGAGTTACTGTAGCGAAACCACTCTAGCCAAACCCGCCGAGGGACGTTATCGTACCTTTAATCTGCACGGTTTGAAAGTTTTACGTGAGCACGGTGACTTCACGTTGGCCCGTTAAATTTTGACGGCGGTTCTCAGGCCGAGGCCATGTTGTCCCTTTCTTCTTATCTCTTGGTGAGACCATTGAACCCACGCCAGTAATGGGGGTGTTCCATGGCCGTGGATCCCAGCTTCAACATCTTTTGTGGGCTTTGAGGCCGGACCAAAATCCTTTGCATGGTGTTCAGCAAATGTTGGAGGACTCCGCCGCCATGGTCCTCCCACGCACCTCACTACAGATCGAGGCCGGGAAGGGTAAGGCCTTTAACTCTTTTTGAAATTTTAGATAAAAATACAGAATTTGGTAGCTTAGTAATGTAGTAGATTAGTAGCTGTAAATTTTTTTCTCAAAATTATTGGGTGTACATCTGTACACCCATGTCCATATACTGTGTCCGCCAGTGGCGCCAACACCATGCATTCCGAGGGGAGAAGCCTCTCAGGACACCAGGACGTCGCGTTCATTGTTGCTGGGTGCATGTCCGTGCCAGCGTCACTGGCGAGTGGCGAGAATCGAGATGCACGGCGTTGCAATACTGTCACAGGTTCGTCCTGCACGACGACACCTCCGCGGCAAGGACTCCACCAACCTCCATGCCACAAGGGTTCGTCCTGCACAAGCGATGACGACGTGGTCACGTGGATGTTGTGGAACTCGTTGATGTGGATGCAGTGGAGGAGACAGAAATAATCCGGGGCGCATACAAGGGTATACGGTGGTGCCGCTTGCTTCTAGAGCGCCACGCATGTGATCGCGGTGCGGACCGCACGAAGTGACGAAGTCCCTGGTCACGAGGGTGCTCCAGGTCGGTCCGACGTCGACCGGAGATGGAAACTCGAGACGGTCAACGCCATTGGGTCAGACGAATTTAGATGAATATATACGGTGCATTGAGGGCCTGTTTGGTTACCATAAGACTAGTGACTAGGGACTAATTTTTAGTCTCAATTAGTCTCAATTTTATTAGCCTCTTGAGAGGAGCTAGAGACTAATTTTTAGTCTCTACTATTATAGTGCCCGTGCTAACGCTACGGCTTCATTTGCGAGACACCATTTGAGAGACACAAATCAAAGTACGGAAAAGACAATTAGAAGATTCTAATTAATTCATTGCATCATGTTGAGGGATACACATGATTTTTTTTTTTTTTTTTTTTTACGGGAGGAAGCTCCCTTCCCATTGTAAACAACGGAAATACAATACCTAAGAGTTTTACAGACGCTAGGTAGGGCATGATTCAGGAGTACCAAGATGCCTACATTAATAGGACTTAGGCCCTGACACCCAAATATGATAGCAGGGATGCTAATATGATCACGTCACACCAAGCCTGATGCATGCCTTCATGTAGGAGCATTGATGATTCGATATCCTCATCCAATTGTCAAGCACAAGCAAGAATCATATAGCTGCAGCCAAATGGACATAGTTTAGAATCATACATGAAGTAGTATAGCTAAATAAAACAGTTCACTGATTAAGATACTCCTGGCAAGGGCAAGCACTTCCTTTATTTACCGAAATACCAGCAGCAGACATCTCAACTTCTGTTGATTCTTCCTTCTACTCTTTCTTGTCGGCTAACGCCACGGCTTCATTTAAAGGATGTGCTTGAAAACAACCAAACGACAAGATTTTTCCAATAGTTTTTGTCTCACGCAGTTGTACATGACTATTTGATAAGAAAGATGAAATATTGAGAACCAAATAACCAATACCAAGAAACACCCTAGCACTAATTTATAATTTGCAGCCATTTAACATCAGCACTATTAACATTGTGATCATTATCTCACATTATTAAGGGTTCATAAATACAAGTATACAACTGTAGCATCAAACAAAATATTACGCAGTGGAAAGGAGGGAAGGAATACTATTTTGTACAGAGTATATGGCTCAAAAAAGAAAGTTCTGCACTTCAAAAGCATACATATAGTGCGAAATCGTTGGTTAATATTTACAGCATACATCAGTGCCAAAACTAACAATGATATAATGATATTTTTAATGCCCCAGACAACCTCTAGAAGTAGTGCTGAGCACATGAATTTACCTTTAAGTAGAGGTTTTTCCAAACGCACTCCTTGAATTCATCATTGGTGGCGACTCCTCACATCATGCAATACCTGAAAAAAAAAAGAACAGAAAGCCACCAGCTTTGGAATTAAATCAACCGCTTAGCTTCTTCAGTCAACTTACAATTATGAAAACCAGGAAAAAAGTAACTGGAGTTTTGATAGAAGACATGCAAGCATACCATTTCGGATTAAGCTATTAGCTTCGAATTTCTAGCAGCTGACAAATCTATAAGAACACACATCCTTCTATTAGCTTCGAATTTCTAGCAGCTGACTAAATGCGTGAGGTCAAAAGAAGGATGCCATCACAATATTCAGGGCTTAAAATTATTGCATTAACTAACCTTGAATTATGGTGGAGTCCTTGTGATCAATGTTAGTATCTGGCTGTCTCGGACATTTCCTTCTTCAAAATATAGTGACATCAACTTGGTGCATAATTGAATTGCCATTGCTGGATGACACAATATCCAGTTGGCCTTCATCAGAGGCTAAACGATTAACTGGTGGCGCAAGATGCAACTGATTGCTTTGTACAATATGTGTATGCAATACATACATAATGAAATACTCTCTGAGCTAGGTGAAATGCCAACCTGAAACCTATAGTCCAAATTAGAACACAAACAGAACTTCAGAAGCAACGCACAAGTAGATCATCAGTGCTTCAACTTAATTCATGCAATGAATTCCCTATAAACCTACATGACTATTTGACACTACTAAAATCGAACTCACCCACCTAGTGATTAGCCATAACCACAACTTCAAGCTCTGGTTAAACTCAAACGAATCCTAGAAAAAATTCTTACCCAAGAAGAGATCAATAGGTACACCTGTCACCTATGCCATAATCTGATTAGGACCCAAATATCGTATGGCCCAAGAGAGACGGAGTTCTGTTCAGCTCCCTCCCAGTACTGGGAGATTGGATTGGAATACGAACGAAACAAGAATCTATCTATCAGGCAAACAAGGCAGCTGGAGAGCACTCACCAAGATAACAATTAACAAATAGTAAATTAAGCTACTGATTCCTGGAATCCGACAATAGTTTAAAAACACCATACTGATCTTGAAATCTGACAACATAACTCACCCCCTGCATTTTGGCTACCATAAATCTCTACTAAGCCGCAACAAAGTAAAAATCCAGAACCCTAATCCACTAAGCCGCCAAAAACCAAATATCCATCCAGAACGATTGCACAAAGACAGAAAAACAGATAGGAAGAAGATACATACCATCCAAACCTCCATATTTTTTGCTTGACTTGCCCTTAATCCCATTAGCACTGTATAAAGAAAGAGGAGAATCACTTTCTAACATCTTTGTGATATTATTATTGACAAAAAAAAAAAAAGGAATCACAAGCTCCCAGTTTCCTTCACACTGACAATTGTTGTTGTGAGTAACTGACAAAAAAATGATGCTGCATTGCTATTGAACAAAACAAAATAAGATATAAATCTGAGCAACACCTATGTATTTATGGCAAGTAGGCAACAATACCTTTGAGTTCCTAGACCTCAAGTGTATCAGACACTGTTGATGACAACAAGTAATATATGAACACCAAAATCTCAGCATTTAGCTCTGGCATGCGTTCCCAGAAATTGATAGAACACAGAAATAATATTACCACTTCTTTATAGAAGATCGAAACTCTCTGAATAGAAGATCGAAACTATAAACCCTAACTTCTTGACTGAGGTGCGTTGTCTTAGGATCTTCTAGAGGAACACCTGGGAAAGGAAAGAAATAACAGGGGATTAATCAGTGGAGTGCAGGGCTCCATCAGCCAGGGACATAATGTTTTCAACAAAAAAGTTATTTCGAAGAACAGAGTAGGCTAAACCATCCAGTCCTTTCCAGCTTTCCTGCGTGTTGTCTGAAGAGACGAGCAGAGATAGAAAATGAATGTGAAAGAATGAGAGTTAGGCGTCGCGCTTCGGGAGCGGCTGACGACAACGCTGGGGGTTCACCCAAGCGGTGCCTCCTCTGGATTCATAGGAGATGTGACTGACCTTGCAGGTGGCTGAGGGAGGCCTGTGCACGTTGTCCGTGGCCGTGTGATGCCGTCGTCGGCCCACGCACCCCGAGTTCCGCGTTTGGGGCCGCCACCGCCGGCGTAGGCGTCCGTGTTGCGAGCTGCGCCGCCGTAGCCGGCGTAGGCGTCCGCCCCGCGAGCGCCGCCACCGTAGCCGCCGTAGTCGTCCTCGCCGCGAGCGCCGCCGCTGGGGTCCGAGGAGATGGAGCAGGCACGTGAAGACGAAGGAGCCACGGGGAGAAGAGGCGTCGTGAGGGAGGTGAGGAGGCCGGAGTGGGGGAGAGAAAAAGGTCGCGCCTGCGGGAGGGGGAGACGGAGGGTCGCTGCGGGAGATGGAGGGTCGCGCGCGTGGGGGATGGGAGGAGAAGAGTCCGCGTGGGGTTGATCAGGGGAGAGTTTTCCCCTGTATACCCTTATAAAAGTTTCTTTGTGCGCGTATACCCCTCAAAAAAAAAATTTCTTTACCTCTGTGTCCAACTTGAAATTTCTTTTGCCCCACGTACCCTTCTGTTTGCCTTCCGTCCAAATTCCTCCGTTAAGGCGATCTGACGCGTGGGACCGTCTTCAAAAAAATGTCCATATTGCCCTCCTGTCCAATTTCTCTGGCGGAGCCGCAGCAAAGTGAAACCAAAGGACCGAAGCGTCTCTCTGTTTCTCTCCTCTCCGCACCAAAGTGAAACCAGCGGCGCTTTCGAAAAAAAAAGTTGCCGAACCCTAGGGTTTCCGGGCGGCGGCGGGCTCCTCCGGCGGGGGCGGGGGGACGGGGCGGGCGGACGGCGCGTCGGGCGGGCCTCGCGGGCGGCCCGGGCGCGCGGACGCCATCGCGCGGCGGCGCGCTGCGCGGCCGCGCCGGCGCCTCGCCTCGGCGGCGGGGGCGCCTTGGCCAGGCACGCCGCGCGGCGCCCGGCCGGAGGATGGCAGCGAACAGGGGCGGGGAGGAGCGCCCGGATTGGCTTCCGGATGGGTGAGTCTCGATCTGTTTCCCCACTGCTCGTTCATCCCTGTAGTAATCGATTTCTGTAGTGTTGATTGCCTGTTTCTTGTTCATCTGTAGGATGGACTCAGGCAGTAGCTACAACTTAGAAATCCGGATTGTTTCTCACAATTTGCGTGGTCCTTGGTATGAGGTGAATAAAGTTGTTGATGCTGACCGTACTAACTTCAGAGATTTGGTTGATGAAGTTGTAGACAAGAATCCTCATGGCTATGGAGAGTTAGTGAAAGTGTTTTATTACTGCATGGATAGTAAGGTCAACATCGAAGTATGTACTGACCACGATTTGTTGAGCATGTTTGCAAAACATGAGATTAAGAAATGTTGTTTCATGACATTTGCATATCACAAGCCAAATGTTGATCCCCCAGAGATTCCAGATTGGGGCTTTAGTAGCAGTACTGAACCCCCATGCACCCCTTCACTTGCAACTCCACTATTGGCAGAACCTAGCCACACCACACAATCTCAATCTACTCAACGTGAATTCCTAGCTAACCCAAACCCAATGAATGAGCATGTGGGTATTGATGATGAATGCTTATATATTGACATTGGTCCCATCTCCAAGCAACCACCCCCAAACCAAGATGATAGTTCTGAGGATGAAATATTTTCTGATTCGGATGAGAGCTGTGATGATGTGTCTGATGATGAAATAGTTAGAGATAGAGGCCCTGAACCTATGCTTGATGTGGATTTTGATAACATAGACCCTCCAATGTCTGTTGGAACTATTTATCCGGACATGGTTGCTTATAAGTTTGCTTTAGCTTCTCATGCTCTTAAATCTGAAATTCATTATGTCATTGAAAAGAGTGATCGGAAGAGGTACACGGTGCATTGCAAATGGAAGGAAGAACTTGGTTGTCAATGGAGAATTCATGCCTCAACTTTGAAGGATGGTGTCACAGTTAAGGTAATGTATTTGTTTTTATTCCATTCACAATCCATGTTACATCTATAGCATTTGTTGACAATAGCCATTGGTCTTAATAATTTGCAGGTCAGAACCAACCCACATGGTCATACATGTCAGAGTGCTAAGAATCTAGGAGTTTGTGTAGGGGTCACACAGTTTTGGGTTTGTGAAAAAGTTTTGGATTGGTTGAAGGAAGATAGTAACATTAAAATCAAAGAACTGGCAAGGAGACTGAAGGCTCACCACAAAGCTGAGGTACCATACAAGAGAGTGTACAAAGGTAAAAACCTAGCCATGGATAAGATTTTTTGGGCCTTGGGATCAAAGTTTTGAGAATCAGATAGGTTTAAGGCTCAATTGGAGCAATCAAGCCCTGGATCAACTCTTATTATTGATCACATCAAAGTCAACAACATGAACAGGTTCAGCAGGCTTTTCTTTGCATTGAAACCTTGTGTTGATGGATTTCTAAGAGGATGTAGACCATACCTTGCAGTAGATAGCACCTTTTTGACTGGGAGGTTCAGGGGACAGTTGTGCATAGCTTGTGCAAAGAGATGGGCATAATTGGATGTACCCAAAGAGCGGTTGGTGTAATTGATTCGCAGACCAATGATAATTGGGAGTGGTTCATGCAGAGGTTAAAGGATGTCATTGGATCCCCGTGATGGCCTCACTTTTCTCGTATGCATCGTGGCCCAAAGAAGTGATGAGTGGGGTTAGTACGCTTTTTTCCCCGGTTGAACATAGAGAGTGTATGTACCACTTAACGCGAGAATTTCAAGAAAAGGTACAAAGTGGAAAGGTATTTGATGATCACTTATGGGCTTCTTCATACTCTTGGAACCCATATATGTTTGACAAACATTATAACATAATGGCTGCAGCCAAACCAGAGGCATTGAAATATCTGAAAGACAACCACAAGAAGCTTTGGACAAGGAGTCAGTTCGGGACTACATCAAAGGTTGACTATGTGACTAATAATTTGGCTGAATCTTTCAATAATTGGATAAAGCCCGAGAAAGGGAAGCATCTAGATGACTTGCTGGACACCATAAGACAAAAGTTGTTGATAAAATGAAACCATAGGAAGAGGGTTGCCATGAAACTACAAGGCAGGATTCTGCCTCACATAGTAAAGAAGCTGAGGGAGGACAGTTTCAACCTTGACATTGATGTGATCACACACTCTCCTGATGGTGTGGCAGAAATTTGTGCTAAGGGGGGTAGTACCTACAGATTTGTGGTGAAGTTAGGACAGAGAGAGTGTTCCTGTAGGGTTTGGCAAGGTTCAGGAATCCCTTGCAAACATGCAATTGCCTACATCACCTCAATCCCTGGAGCAAAATTGGAGGACTATGTGGATGATTATTTCTCTATCAATAAATTCAGAATTGCTTATGAAGGTTCCATCCCATGCATTCCTGACAAGAGCATGTGGCCCAAAGCCACTCATCATGATTTTTTCTTGTATCCTCCCTTGCTTAAGTCCACGGGGGGGAGGAAGACACAAGAATAGGCCGAAATCAGCCTATTGAGGGAGGCAAAGAAGAGGAGGCATGAGTGCCCCATATGTCATGAAAAGGGACATCATTATCAGACATGTAAGAATGGGAATCCTGATGACATTGCTGCATACAAGGCGCTAAGGTGAAATAAGTTACTATTTTTTTTCACATAGCAAAACATAGCAAAATAAGTTACCTAAATGAACTTGTCTTATGCAGGGGCCACCAAAGAGGAGGTCTAAAAAAGAACAACCATGTAACACTGAGACTAGCATTGTGGTTGCTCCCAATTGTATGCAATTCCCAATAAATGAAGCTGTAGAAAATGCAACATACAAGAAAAGGAGTAGGAAGGCAGCTACCAGTACTTCAACAAGGTACCTTAATATTCAATCTTGTCTAAGCAGCCCATCTCTTTTTTGCATGAACTAACTTTTTTTTTCTTTGTAACAAGGTCCGCAAGTGGTTCTAGGTCCGGAACCGGTTCCAATGAACCCCAACCACTGCAGTCACTTGCGTTGCCCTCGATTTCCACATGACATGTTGATGGCCAAAGAAGCTTCTATCTTTGGCAGCCTACTCCACCAAGATACAAGCTGGCAGGGAGAAAGAAGCCGACGCCAAGGAAGCTCGCAAGTATTGTATCACCCCAGCCCGCACGACCAAGCAAACCCTTCTAGCCCCGCTTCCAATACCAGAAGCAAGAAGAAGCTGGACATGTAGTGATGCCATGATGAAAACTATTTCTTTTGCTATGTAATGCTATGTCCAGTGCTAGGGACATGATGGAAACTTTTATTTTGTTATGTGATGCCATATCCAGTGCTACAGACATGATGAGAATTTGTGGTTTAGCTAATGTGATGCCATGTCCAGTGTTTGGGACATGATGGAAACTCGTACTTTGATGGTTATTTGTTATGTTATGGAAACTTATGTCATGAATGCTTATATGTGTTATCAACATATGTGTTGTGATGTTGGGTCTCAATTCTTATTTTATTTATATCAACATATGTGTTGTGATGTTGAAAAAATTTGTTTCGTTTATTTATTAATGCATCCATCAGTTTGGGTGCAATATCTCTTTTTGGCAAAAAAAAAAAAAAAAAAACAACAACAACAGCCGCTCTCTGTACAGCCAGCAGCAGCTCTCGGGTGCAATCTCTCTTTTTTGGCAAAAAAAAAAAAAAAAAAAAACAGCCGCTCCTTTACAGCGTACAGCCAGCAGCTCTCACACAGAGGGGCAATCTAGTCTTTTCTCCAACCAGTTAACAGCCGTTATCTTCAAAATTTGACAGAAGGGTATGTGGGGCAAAAGAAAGTTCAAGTTGGACACATAGGAAAAGACAAACTTTTGAGGGGTACACAGGGACAAAGAAATTTTCATAGGGGTATACAGGGAAAAGGCTCTTGATCAGGATGGTGGTAGATGAGCGTTCATCCCAGCAATTTTGGCCTTTGATGTGGGTGAGTGAGAGAAAGAAGAGGTTAGAATAGATCTGGACCATTCATTTGAAAAGTTGGTTGGTTTTGGGGTGCATTTTTTTGGGTACACTTTAGAGAAGATTAGGAGAGATAATGACTGTGGTGTGACAGTTTTGGATGGCTTTAAAAAAGTTTTTTGGTACATTATATGTAGTAGAGATAGAGATAGAGATTAGTCTCTGGTCCCTAGTTCCTCCATCCAAACGTGCGGTCAGTAGAAACATATTCCACACATATAGAGATTGTTGTCAAAAAAAAAAAAAAAAAAAAAAAGAGTGTCTATAGAGATTGACTTAAAACTCTCTCTTCAACGGGAAGAAATGACTTGGGCCAGTGGCCACTCAATAACGGTAGCCTCCAAGGAAAAATGGTCTGGTCACTGGTTCAGGCAACGTATCATAACATTCAGTTTTTTGAAACGAATCATAACATTCAGTTAAGGTGGTGTTCAATCGTGGCCTACATTAAGGTTATTATCAATATTCCTACATCAAATAAGTTTATATAAAAAATATATTCTATGGTTTTTATCATCACGCATTATAAGACTTGATTGATATTAATTCACTCCTTTCGTTTCGTATTAGATGACGTTGTAGACTTCATTATCATAGAAATCATTAGATCAACATTAAAGAATAGTGACATAAATGCATTGTGAAGAGAAAATTTTGAAAAAATATACATCGAAAACAAGAGGATCAAATAATTTAGAACAAAATTGAAATACTATAAGATCGTTTTCAAAACGGAGGGACTATGTATACAACACTAAAACGTGAAGAAATTTCTTTCTGATGGAGGGAGCGGAGCATTCCACATCCACAGCTGCACTAATTCCACAATCCACATCCTCAAGTCCTGGTCCAGCAGCCAGCAGATCATCTCAAGCTCTCGAACCTCTCTTGCCTCTCAGGCTCGTAACGGACGGCGGTGCGTTCGTCGAGCCATCGTGCCGCCTCGCTCCTGCGCTCTCGGCCGCCGCGCGCCGCTGCGCCTGCTGCAAGTCGCGTCTCACGGACCAGAGCAACTCGGCGCAGCGCCGCATTGCTGGGCGCGCGGCACGATCCGGAGCCGTGCACTCGGCCGCCAGCGCCATCACCTTCTCCACCGCCGCCACGACAGCGCTTGTCCGCCGCATCCGGGGGTCCATCACCACCACTGCAAAGCCCTCCCTGCACTTGCGCAGCGCCTGCGCCAGCACGGTAATTTCGTCAAACACCTCACGTGCGGTACATTTCAGTATCAGAAGCAAGCGGTTTTTGTTTGTGTGTGCTTGCTTAATTGCTTTACCCATTCGGTGGTGAGGCGTTGGCGCCCGCGGCCACGCTCGATAGGGCGTCGGCCGGTGACGAGCTCGACGAGGAGGACGCCGAAGGAGTAGACGTCGCTGCGGTCGGTGAGCTGGCTTGTGCGCAGGTACTCAGGGTCCACGTATCCGGCCGTCCCCTTTACTAGCGTTGACACGTGGGTCGCTTCAGGGTTCTCGGGGGCTAGACGTGCGAAGCCAAAATCGGCAACCTTTGCTCGCAGTTGCTCTGTTAGGAGAATGTTGGACGACTTGATGTCACGGTGGATGATTGGATGATCTGCTTCCCATTGTTGGAAAATATTTGTCAGACATAAGGATGCTGAAGGTTTGGTGTCCGCACTAGATGTCAATACATAGATGTGCTGGGTGGCTGTCATACAAAATTCTGATCATGGCCTTTCTAAGATGGTGATTTTCATGCTGTTTATATCATATAGGGAACTCATGTGTGTTGTATTAACATTTAGGACCATGATCAAATATGCACTTGTGGGGCTATTCTGAATATGAATATTATATGCATCTATGTTTGGGGGCTGACTCAAATTTTCATATAGAAATGGACTGTGGGTACCTGTATAACCATGTAAGTAGGCAATGGCATGAACTATGTCAATAGCAATGTTGAGGCGTTGTGCAAATTCCAACGGGTCCCCTTTTGATCCTGCATAGTGGCAAAGTATGTCGCTAAGTTTGCTTTAATCCAATGTTTTTTTTGAAGATTTATAGCATTACATTCTACAACATAATTTGATTAAATCAAGATGATTGGAACTGGAACATAAATGAAACGCTCAAACAAAAAAAAAAGGAAAACCATAGGCTTGAGCTGAATAGCATAAACATGGTTTTACATCTCTTTCAGTAGATTAACACTAGGATATCACAAGTGACTTGTCATACTACTTCAATGCATTTAACTTTATCCATTTCTACTATCTTGGTGAGGGGTAACTTACAAGATCATAACTTTTATCATCTTGACAATATTGTTACACTACCACAAAAAATATAAAGTAGTATGTGTTTAAGCTTGTCCATTGCACATGTTTGACTTACCATCCAAGTGTTGACGGAGTGTCCCATTATTGACATACTCAACCAAAATTAGGTGTTCATCCTCGTATTCCACGTACCCAAGAAACTTTACCAAGTTCAAATGCTCAACCTTTGAAAGCATCTGGATCTCACTTCTGAACTCTGCAGATAGATGCCCACCATGCATCTGCCAAATCCAGATGTTGCATGAAAACTTTTCTTGATTTGATTGCTGCAAATAATTCAGTGTAGTAAATGTGTACAACATTTATTCTGTTGAAGGAATATTCACCTACAAACCTTAGCAGCCCTCTTTACAGCTATGGTGGATCCATCCCTGAGCTTCGCCTTATACACAGTGCCAAAATTACCTAACCCAATTTTGTTTTGTTCACTAAAGTTTGAAGTAGCCTGGCAAATTTCCTGAAACGAGAACTGTTCTTGCCAGGACTTTGTTTGGCTGCTATCACCTCTCTGCCTGGATATATTATGTATATTATTGCTTGTGCTACTTGTCGATGAAATTCTGGAGACTGCAGGAAACAATTGGAAACCATCTTAATAGGACTCAACTTTGATTTAACAGTTGAGCAGTTTGATTAAGAACACATCCTCACAAAAGTATATTCATCATTGAGCAGCTATGTTTGTCTTGTTTGGACCACATATGGCGATATGGGTACTATTGAGTTTTGTAACTTTGAATGTAAAGCTTCATGAGTGACCACAAGCATGTCAATAGAAATGTCAGATGAAGAGCAATGCTAACTTGAACGAGTTTGAATTCTTATTAGCTTATTAGGAGAAAACTGGAAACAAGAAGTGGCATTGAAAACCCAGATTGTAGATCGGGAGTCTGAGTAAACTCAAATTTACTGGTAGGTTGACTAAACATCAGGCTGTATCATGATACATAAGTTGAAGGTCGATTAGGAGGGAATCCTTATCGGTTATTGTTGATTTATTCCACAATTTTGCATTACCATGATTAAAATTGTTTCTTCTATAGAATCTTAAAAGTCCTTTCTAATCCAAAAGTCGTTTTAGAACACAGGCAGCATCTCAGCTTCTACATGACAGGTGAATGAATAAATGAAGTTGAACTTACTGGGACTAGCAGACACATCCTGGCGCTCAATTGGAGGATTCTCATGGGCTTCCTTGATTTCAGAACGAGTAGTGAAGCAGTTTGCACATGACCCTAAAATTTCAGCAACTCTTTTCCGGAATGATATTGAGCTCCTGGGCTTCCTGTTGACCATAGGGGAACGAGGTGTATAGGTAGAAGTCCAAGAGAACCCAGGATCTGACCGATACTCACTGTTGAAGCCAGTGAAACCTCCATGGCCGGTTGGGGTTGTCCGGTTGCGAGCTGCCTGCATAGCTGATGAGATTCAAAGATGGGACGAACAGCTGCTCGCGCATAATAAGGTACCATGTTCTTCTGATTCTTAGCTTTTGTAGACTCGGAGGCGATGGAGGATGGACTGATTCAAATTTGACTGGGTGCATGCATCTTTATTATCATAAATAGGTGGTTGAAATGGGTTTTCCGGGCAAGCCAATGGGGTTAGGATATGACTTAGGAGCAAATGTACGTCTTTGACAACTACTGTTTACAATAATTTAATTGGTAGAGGATGTCATGGTAGGTATGTTTACAATTCCACTGCCGACCCATGGCATCGTCCTTTCATTCTTTGTCCTGTCCTCTGAAGCGTCTCTTTTTGGTGTCAGACTGTTGAGTGTTGAGCTAATGGATAGTGATGCAAGTCTCATATTTTGGGTATTGGTCCTTCCGAAACTTGATAAAATCAACTAGAATGGTTCCGGAACTTGATAAAATAACTTAAGAGTGCCGTGCCACCTAATTAATTTAGCATTTAGGTGGAGAAAAGAACTATATAGCTGACGCAAAAAAAAACACCATGGGTATCCCCTTACATCCTTGTTAGTAGCCCTCCAAGAATATTTCCTTATAAATCCCGAATCTCTACAGACATCGATGTATGGTATGATGACATTCCCAATACTGTCCTTTCAAAAAAGAAAAGACATTCTCAATACTGAATAGCATTGCATCTGAAGTATTCAATTTTTTTATCAATGTAAAGACCCTTCTATGCTTCCAATCAAGGATTTCCTGTTTTTCTGCATTCATTTTATACTTAAAAGAAGGAAAATTAACAGTAAAATTCACAAGTTATAACATTTTTAAAAGGCCACAACTTTCCGTGGCATTTACACCCTAATTCCCCATGTTTTTCAAACCCATGCTCCCTTAAAGGTTGGAGTTCCCATTTTCTAACTAGCCTGCAGATCAGCTTCAGTTCTCTACTACTTTTGGGACCATTAATGGTTGCCATCCTGCCCTGTTATTTATTCTATGTTACATCATCAGGGACTACCCCTCCAAGAAAATCTAAAACGATCTATAAAGCCGGTTCCATGTGTTTATCCGTCGCTGATATTCGACTTCCAAGATAAACTCACTGCATGCTTTAAAAGGTTGAAACCCAATACTGTACAGTCGTAATTAAAGTTCTTCATCTTCAGGTGCAAATAACTTTCTGATGGTTGGCAGTAAAACACTATCCTGAATCAGCATTCTGTGTTTTAAGGATAGAAAACCACAGAGATCCTCTGAGTTGCTAGCCGGTGCCATCAAAATCAACACGCTCCCCAGTAGCAAAGATATCCCAGAAAAGAGCACTGCTGAAGTATAAAAGCGATGTCAATATCAAGAATCCACGGAAAGAACCCATCCGATCAACAAAAAATCCTGCTCCAATAGTTCCTAGAATGGCAGCAAATGTCCCAGCTGTATTTGACATTCCTGTCACAGCACAATTGTAGATTAAAGTTAGTTAATGCAACAAAATGAAAATCTATAGCTAACATGAGGAACATATTTTCTATTTAGTACCGTGTAGGACTCCAGCATACTGTGGGGCAATCTCCTGATATGTTTTAAAAATGATATATATCAGATGGGAAAAAGAAGATCCAAATTGAGAAGAATGAGTTTCTGTTCCATCACTGAACTAAAGTACCTGTAGATTTACTAAGAAACCTGAGTGGCCGAAGGATTTCAAACCAACAGCAATTGTAAGCCAGGCTGAAGCAATGATTGGACTCTTTGCTGCATTCAGACAGAGCAAAGCAATGCCTGGCCCCAGAAATCCAATTGACTGCAGAATAGTCAGGAAGAAAAGTTAATGCCACAGGAAGTGTATATTTGAGGCTGTGTTTAGATCTCCAAACTTTGTGATTCCCCATCACATCATTTTTTTTGCCTCATGCATGGAAAGATCAAATGTAGGTAAACGAAATAACTAATTACATAGTTTCAATGTACTTTTCATGAGATCTAACCTTTTAAGCCTAGTTAGCTCATGGTAGGACAACAATTACCACAAACAAACAGAAAATGCTACAGTGCCAAATTTCAGCTACAGTGTCACAAGTGAAATTAACGCAGTAGCGAAATGACAAAACCAAAAGAAACCAGTATCAATGAAAATAAACTGCCAATGTTCATGTACGACACTTGAACATGTTTCATTTTTGTATCTTATGATTAATAGATCATAGCATATTAGGAAGCATGTCACCTTTTTGTAAGAGTGTGGAGAGGTGCACAAGATCATATGAATAAACAAATGAATGAAAACTTTCCTGACTGTTATGGTACTATTTTTGTTGAAGCAACATACCTGCATTATCTTCCGTGTTAAAGTAATGTTTGTACCATTTCTAATAAGCATGTCCGATACAACACCAGCCACATAGCCCAAAACTGCCATCATCACCCAAGGGAGTGCACTGAACCAAGCAGCTTCTCTCAGATTGACATGATATATCTGATCACCACAAAAGCAATATCAAGTTGAATACTGTGAAAAGTAATTTATATATTCAAAGAACATTGAAGCAGAGTGAAGGCTTACTGTTTTGAAATAGACTGGCATCCATGAAAGGATAACAAAATAACCCTGAAAAAAATCATGAGACAAAAAAAAATATTATTCCCTAAAATGTGTCTTTCTGTGGCACAATCTTACAAAGAATTGATGAAAACTTATATGTTAAGTTACCCAGCTATGCATGGCATTTGCACAAATCAAAGCCCATGTTGGCCATTTGGAAAGCAGTTTACTGAAAGGGGGAACCTTTTTTGTTTTTTCACTTCTAATTTGAGGTGTCACCAATTTCTGGCCTTTGGTTATATACTCCAGTTCATATGCTGATATCTGTGCATGTTCACCTGGTGTGCCAGATATTGCCGGTATCCACACCAACACCCACAGAAATCCGAATAATCCAAATATCACAAAAGGTCCAAAGATTCCAGTTCGTGACATGATAATTGGGGAAAGAAGTAGGCCAATGGCATTGCCAAGCTGAAAGCCGGCCATTGCAATACCCACAGCACTGGATCTCTCTGTTCGAGGAAACCACCTGTCATAAAAGGGCCAATACAAACACTTTACATAAGTCTTCGCAGAGATCCCCACAGCCAAACAACAATATGTTTTTGTGTGGAAAAAGTTGGAGATGAAGTAATCAAAAGGAATAATGTTATAAAGGTAGATACCTCAACACCATGTTGTTCATGCTTGGGAGTGCCACTCCTTCTGCAATACCCAGTAAAACTCTGGTAAAGAGAAACAACCAGATAGATCGACCAGCTGCCCAAGGAGACAGGAATGTAGCCAAGGACCATAATGCTACACCGTAAGCCATGACTCGTTTTCCACCATAGTAGTCAACAAGCGCTCCACCAATTATCGGCGACATCAGATATCCCCAAAGAAAGGATGACTGTTTGCAGTGCCAACAACACAATGGCATCAGGATATTCATCAAACAACATGGACAAACTCATGCACTTTTCTTATGTGTATATTTTCGTAATTTAACTTCACTACAGCAGCCTATGTGAGAAATAAGCAGGAAATATGAGTGTTATACAGCTTTCTAGTGAAAATTCAAACCTTATCAACTATATTTAGTACTCCCTCCGTTCCAAATTGTAGTTCATTTTGGCTTTTCTAGATTCATTTGTTTTGCTATGTATCTAGACATAGTGTATAACTAGGTGCATAACAAAATCAATGTATCTAGAAAAGCCAAAGTGAACTATAATTTGAAACGGAGGGAGTAGTTTGCTATGTTTGTAAAGCAAATGAACTAATATGACATTGCAGACGTGTCATTTCGAGACTCGAGCCATGTAAGAACGCTTTCACTTAAAATTAATCATTTCAATCAATTATTCTAACACCACATCAGTAAAACGACGGTGATTACTGTAACTGAGCACTCTGAAAACCAGACACTTGAATGAGAATGCCTAGTCAGGAGTAGTCACCGGCAGACGAGCGAGCAAACAAAATTGCACAGGATAACAGAAAACTGGGAACCTGCACGACGCCGGCGAATGACGGGGTCCACCCGTAGGCCTGCGAGAGAGGGACGATGGCGACGGACATGACGACGCGGTCGGCGTTGCAGAGCGCGAGGGCTAGCCCCAGCATCGCCGCCACCTTCACCCTCTCTGACGTGACGAACTCCGCCACCGCAGCCGCCTGAGCCTCGCCTCCTGCGGCGGCCGAAACCCCTGGAGATGCTGGAGCACGTCGGGGCCAGGCTGGAGCCCAGAACAGCTGGGGAGAAGGCATGGAGCGGCCATGGTGGCGGTGGGCCCTCCATGTAGGCGGAGGCGACACTCCAGCGTGCGCGCGGGCGGGAGGCGGGCACCGGCTGCGGCGGCTGGAGAGGACGGGATGGGGCGGAGGCAGAGGCGGGCGGACCAAGGGGAGCAGGTGGCCGGGAGGCGTCATGGTTTTTCTTCTCCGTCGCGGAGTCACGGGGCAGGACTAGTGGAAGTGATCCTCGCATCCTACTGGAGTGGGTTGGTGGAGTGACGTGTCAGGTGCGCGGGCCTTGGTGGCTTCTATATCCCGGCTGAAATAAAGGCCTCTAGGATTACGGCCCATGAAACTTACCCTCTACGATTGTAGGTGGAAAAAAAGAGATAAAACTAAGTGCGTTTCATAAGTCGGGTGACTTGCAACTATTTTTTTCTTCTTTTTCACCCCGACTTATAAGTCACCTATTTTTTTTTTTTTTCCTTGACTTATAAGTCAGATTGCAGAACCAAACAGCGCATTGACTTATAAAGTCATCGATTTTTAGTCACCGACTTATTAAACCAAACGAGTCTAAAGGTAATATTGCCGCACGTGATTATGATTAATAAATGAAGTAAGAAGCGAACATGATTTAGCATCCACGCAATTAAATGTGGGAAGAAACGATCGAACATGATTTTACAAAGACATGGTGATAAACAAGGAAAGACAAAAATGAAAATAGACGAAATGGAACTATATATGGCCATATAGGGGCGCCGCCGCAGCGCTTTATGCAGCAAACTCCGGGTGGGCCGATGCAGGCTCTGATGTCCGCCTCAACGAGGCTCCGCTCCGCTGCAGGGAGCACCCGCCCGTCCGCCGGCGTGGCCGCCTGCAGCTGCCCGGCGAACAGGACCGCTATGGCAAGGGCGGCCATCTTAAGCGCCGAGCTGGAAGGGGGAGCCATTGCTATTGCTAATAGCCTCTCTTGTGTGCCCAGCTGCGGGGAGGTGGCTAACTGGAGCGCGCGACTGCTTGTGCGCTGGACTGCGGTTGACGAGATTGCGCGAGCGGTAGGATGTATTTATAGTGGGATCGATGGCAGAGTTTGTGAGTGTAGAAGCCAGTGACGATTAAGGATTTTGGCCTGCCACGCAAAATGTTTCTGGTACTAGTGCCAGAAAAGGAAAAGGCCAGCGCCACTAGGCCCTGTTTAGTTGGTGGAAAAAAAGTGAACAAGTTAGAATTTGGACACCAGAAGACGTATCGTTTGTTTGTGGTAAACTTTGTCCAATCATGGACTACTACCAGCTCGAAAAAGAATCGTCTCATGAATGTACATATCTAAGAGCAAGTATTATAAGGGGTGAGAGCTGGCTGGGATCCTACGTGGATGAGAGAGAAAGCGAGAAAAAAATAGAAGGAGCTGGCGACGAGGCGAGACGCCGGCTTGAGCGGGCGAAGAGCACATGCACTGCATGCTATTGGCTGGTGTTCCTTGATATGCTTTAAATAGCAGCTAGGTCCACCACCATTGCATGCTGTTGCAGCCGGCAACCGATGAAATCTATAATACTTGCTCTAAACTGTGTAATTAGTTATTTTTTTTACCTATATTTATTGCTCCGAATATATGTCTTTTGATGTATTTAATGTGATGTGATGGAGAGAGAGTGGAAAAAGGTTAGAAATTTTAGCCTTCTAAACCAGGCCTAGGTTTAAACATTGGAAAAGCGCAGGCCGGCAGTGGAGGACAGGTATGCAGATATGCATGTATATCGGGCATGCATGCACTATACGGCACACGAGATGATGACCATACATTGCCAGCGACGGTCACTTACATTGATGCACGACATACATATTGCTAATCTTACATTTCATACTATGGGGGTAAGAGTGTGTAACACATGGGGTATAACCTAACCTACTGCAGTGGTAGTACGCTCGGGCCAATCTATGGAATTGAGTGGAGGCTTTAGCAAAATTCTGTCAGTCTTCCCAATCCAATCAGACGCAGTTGGTAGTGGCATGCATATAGCTTTCGTTGCTTAGTTGTTTTCTGTCATTTGCCTGTTTCCGTTGTTCTCCCTTGGGATAATTGTACACTTGGTCCAGGCCTCTTCTTCTTTTAAGAATAATCGACAGCTCATTTGTGCTTACCGTGTGTACAGTTAAATCCTGTATGTACTTTCCAATAGCAAGTTTTATTTTGATGTTTTTCCAAGAGTGCAAATCATCAGACCTGCTTCCCCTAATCTGCACTTTCTTTTGCTCATATGAACTGCTAATTATCCCAGCCAATATGTATCATCCAGTTCGATAACTAAGGCAAAGGCGTGCAAAATCTCCTCTAATTCATAATTTGTTTGAGACTCATGAGATTTCAGCACCACTTTCCACAGTTTGAACTATCATATGTGCCATGGCCTGCACGGGATCTTACCGCTCTGAAGCAAACCTTCAGGGGTAAGGGAGATGTGTAAACTTTTTACATGAAACAATACATTCCATAATTAATATCTACCATGTCCGTGCTTGCCGATTAGTACTGAACATTTCCTTCTTTCCTACTCCCCCAAAAAATGATATATGAGTGACATGCACTACCGTTGGCTTGATTTTTGTTTCATATCTATAGGCTTTTTACTGGAAGCTCTTACGAATTGCAGTGACATGCAGGACTCCTTCAAGAAAATGGTCACAAACATGAAAGGGCAACACATATTCCATAATATCTACAATCCAGGTAAGGGTCTGTGCTTGCAGATTAGTACTGAACATTTCGTTCTTTTCCACTGCCAAAACAAATGTATACTATCAGAAAGATGTGTAATTCTTAAGTGGCTTAATTGATTTCATGATGTCGGGTACCAATATCAGAGGTACCCTAAACACACGACAAATCGCGGCAAAAACAATAACGGCATTCAGCCTAACTCCGCCTCGCGCGAGCTCAGAAGACGGAGCCCGAGCTCCGCCACTCACGACTACGAAGTCGTGCGAGCCATCCCGTGCCTTGACCCGCGCCGCGCGCACCCATGGCCTCGGCACGTACGACCTCCGGGTTTGCTCGACCTCTTTCCGTCTCGTACGAGCTCTTCCGTAGGAGCTCTTTCCGTCTCGTACGAGCTCCTCCGTACGGGCTCTTCCGCACGAGCTCTTTCCGTCTCGTACGAGCTCCTTCCGTTTCGGAGGACGGAGCTCGAGCTCCACCTCTCGTCGTGCGCCCCCCGCCTCGTACGACTACGAGGTCGCACGGGTACTCGCACGAAACTCACGCGCTCCCATCCGGACTAATCCCGCGCCCCCGGAGGCCGCACGGCTTATCTCCGACTCGTACGACCTGGAGCTCGGAGCGACGCGAAGGTCACGAGCTCGCGAACTCTCCGGGACCACATACGCGACGGGACCGCATGTAACACCTCTGGTGTTAATCAACTAAAATTTTGCCATGTCATCATGATCATTGCAAAGCATGCATGGTTAGAAAAATTTGAAATGCATTCAATTTAAAATAAGTTTAAATTTTAGAAAAAATGTTGTGCTTAGGGGTTAGGGTGCTTTTATTTTGATCACATGTGTTTGATCCAAATTTTTGGTGTGGATGAATGTTTTCATAGTTAAAGTGTGGTAGTATGAAATTTGATCAAATTCTACTTTGATTTGAATTCGAAAACCCTAATTTCCTAACCCTTCTTTACCCCTTTTCCATAATTCAAAATCTAAGCAAAATTTGCCAAAATTTCCAAAAGCTAGTTTGTAGATCTTTTCTTGATGAACAAAAGATATGTACAAAGTTTTTCAAGTTTTTAAGTAATTTTAAAAGTAATTTTGAATTCAAATTTATCCCTTTTTGACCTCATTTCAAAAAGTCATATTTAGAGGCCGAATTTGAAAATCTTCCAATTGTGAAAATTGTAGATCTTGAAATTTTAAGCCAAGTTGCTTTTTGAATTTTTCGAGTTCAGATCAAATTTTTGGAGAATTTGACAAATTTCAATGGGATAGGATAAAGTGCTACAGTGAATAGTGTTTCCCCTGCTCAGCTCCATACCGGCGTGTCGCCGGCGTCCGCCGTGGCCGCCTCGCGCTTTCGCGCGCCCGGCCGCGTGGTCAATCTGCTGGACGTCTTCGCGAACGTCCCAGCCATCTCATCGTCCCCTTCTTTCTTCCTTTAACCCGGGGACGACGACGTCTTCTTCTTATCTTCTTTCCCGGCCACCATCGACGACCACCACCGCCGCGCCTTTGCTGTCGTCGTCGAGTCCCTATCCACCATATTGGCCTCGCCTTTAGCTCCGCGTCGTCGTTGCGCATCCGTCGAGCCCCGTGCGCAAGACCCTCCTGGCCTGAGTCGCCGTCACGCCGCCATCTTCTTCGCCGCCGGCCAGAGCGCCGCCGCGAGTTGCCTCGCCGTCGCCAGCTCGACTCGGTGAGCCTCGTGCCAAGCCATCTTGATCTTTAGCTTTGCCTCGTTGCCCTTATCGTGGTCGGCTTGACCGTTTTCGCAGCCGCGCATCAGACGCGCCGGAACGCCGCCGTTGCCACCGGAGTTCGTCGCCGCCGCCGCTGTTTCCGTCGTCGATCCGCCTCAGTCTCGTCCCCGTCGTAACCAACGCGAGCCCCAGAGTCGTGGTGAGCTGCTGCACTTGCCTGTGTCGACCGTTCGTCGACTCGCGCGCTGCATCGGCCGGAACGTCAGTCACGCCGGCGAGCTCCGCCATGCCATCCGCCGCGCGCGAGCGCGTCCTAGTTAGGGGCCGGTTCGGGTTTGTTTAAGTGAGGGGAAACGATCGTCTGGAGGTGCTGAAGGTGATGCCGTGCTCGCCGTCGCCGGGGAGAGCTCCGGTGAGCCTCGCCGTCGTGCGCCGCGCCGCCGTTGCCGCCATGGCCGTCGGCAGGTGTGCCGCCGTGCTCTTGGGTGCGGGTTTTGGGTGTCAGCGTGTACGCGAGATCGAGAGGAGCAGAGTGGTGAAGACCGCGTCGTCGGAGACCTCGCCGCCGGCGAGTTCTCGCCGGTCAAACCCGGCGAGCGCCGGAGTCAGCGCGGGGCCAGCAGCTGGGCCGGCCTGCCAGGTTGCTGGGCTGGCCTGCTGGTGTTTGGGCCGAATCGGGCCAAATTTGGCCCAGTGGCCAGTTTTATTTTAAAAATTTGTTTTATCGATTTCTTTAAATGTGAATAGTGCCTGACTTTGCAAAATTTATAGAAATTTGAAAATAGCTTCAAAAATTCTAAAATTTTTGTAGAGTCTTCTTATGAGTATATTTATATATGAAAATTTTGAAACATAGATTTTGAGTAGTTCTTGCATGTTTTAAAATTACAAATTTTAATTGAAAAATGCATCTTCCATGTTTTTTAGAAAATAAAGTATTTATTCATAAATCATAAAAATTTATTTGGTACTGTTTTTATGATGTGTCCTACTTGTATAAAAAGTTTGGAGTCGTTTTGAAATGTTTAAATTATTTTCTATCTTAAGCTCTATTATTTCATGTGGTTTATAAATTGTTTAGTGTCAAATAATTTAGGTTTTTGTGTGACTTTTGGGTTGTTTTGTGAATCTTGGATCATACCACAATTAAATGGTTCTTGAGAACTCCTTAGGCAATGGTGATGATATCTTGTAGAGTAGTTCAACAAGTTGGTTTTGTTGAGTTGCAACTTTATCGTGAAGGAAAGTTATATTCAAGTTGTTATCATTTCATGCATCAGTTAAGCATCATATTTAAATTCCATCATGTTGAAGCATACATTAATTCGTGTAGTGAACGAGACCGAGATTGTTAAAGCCGAGCCGATTCTTCGAGGAGGGTTATTCTCGTTGGAGAGGATTTCTTTTATTGTGGTGTTGACCCCGAGTCCTGCATCATCAACGAAGGCAAGCCCGGATACATTTAAACCCTTCCTTGTATTTTACAAAGCTTTTAAACTTATGTTTATGATATGTTGCATTAAGTAATTAGGAGTTGAGAGATAACCTAATTCTTTGCATTACCATCCTTGTTTATTGCAATATCATCCTTGTTAACCTGTTTAATTTCGAAAAATGCTTAGTATTGCTTAGTCTTGCTTGTTTAGTTAAGCTTTTTCATCAAAGTGTTTTAATTATGAATATGGTTCTCTTTTGGAAGAATAATGAGGAGTAGTGTTTAATTTGAGACCGGGCGGGACACGGGTTGTGTCTTTGGTGGTTAAGCCGAATGGGGTGGCCTCGGTCGTGCTTGTTCCGTCTCAGTGTCGGTTAAGGACCTTTTCGTTGATTGGCCCTTGGATCAAGAATTTTGTTATACCGCCACATATACGAGTAAGCCCAAGATCTCGGAGGTGAGCCAAATCGAACGCATAACCGCCTTTGGGAGTGGAGAGATGGCGGGAGTACAAGTTACCCTCGTGGGTTAAAGTCCCGGATTGGAGGTGTACGGTACTCTCGGGTGGCGTAGGGACGCGGTCCCGTTTTGACGGTCCGAGTGAGGGTTGACATATGCAAGTTTAAGTTCTACATATGTCGTGTGGTGAGGTATCCCCAATTTGGGGTTTTAAGCGGTTCGAATCGGCGTTTGCTCCACGAGAAAAGGAGACTTGATCCTCGCACCGTCTTCGTAGTAATTGATGGAATATGGTTTTGAGGAAAGAAAGTTGGCTTATGAAAGAAATGTTTGCTCTAGAGTAGGATAACCTAGAGTATATGAGCTACTAATATTATTTAAAAATATTGAAAGTAAGGATTCACTTTTAGTAAGCTTTTTCGCAAAAAGAATTCTTGATTCTTGCTAAGCCTTACCTTGATTCCCCTAAAACCCGCATTCCTAAGTCTTCTCCTATTTTCCTTTAGTCGGTTAAGTCTTGTTGAGTACTCCCGTACTCAGGGTTCGTTGACCCTTGTTGCAGAAGCAGGTCATGAGCAGGCTTGTTCTAGTCCCTGCTGCATGACGGTGTTTCAAGAAGAGGATGATGAGTAGAGGTAAACCCTTGGGCAGGGTTGTCTTTGTAAATATGTTTAATGTTACTCCAATAAACTCTGGGTTGTAATATTACTACTTAAGTTTATTTTGAACAAATGGTTTGTAAAATTATGGTTATGTAATCCTTCCGCTGTTTACTCTGATGTATTTTGAATAAAAATGTTGCAATACTGGAGTGACTTGTTAATGAGATCCTGTTCGGAAGATTAATAGCACTTTCTAGATTATTGGGAACTCATGCATAAAGATCAGAGGTCTTAATGACAATGATAAGTGCATGTGGGCCCTGTAATTTAGGAGGTTCTGTTACACCGCACATCCCAACGAGGGACCGGAGGAAATCCAATCTACAACACCCTATCTAAAGGTACTCGAGTACCGTAGCTGCGCGATGCCGCCCCGTAGCTGCGGCACGCTGCGGCCTACCGCGGACGAGACGTATCAACCCAGATGCCGAATCCGCCTCCCGACAACCGCTACGGACAACCACTACGGACAAATCGACCTTTTCGCCGAGCTCTCCTGGCCACACATCTTTTTGCAACGTACCAGACCCCCACATATACCTGTGGCGGCGGCGCAGTCCCTGACGGAGGCAAAGGAGGCGTGCCCGACGGACGGGCCGCAGTCTACGAAATCCCCGCGCCGCAGCCTACGCAATAAACGACGGCTAAAGGCACGCGTGCCCGACAACTGAGCGTGCCCGGCGTCCCAGGCGACTTTTGCACTTTACCCCCTCTATTTTGTATTCTTCACACCTTTAGTCCTTCCCCTGGTGGCACCCATGTATCCTCCCCTTACGACTATAAAAGGAGAGCCTTGGCCACCGGGAGAGGGGATCGATCTTCCTCCCATCGCAATCTCATTCGAACACACACCACTCATAGAGACTTGGGAGCCGGCCTCCCTCTCTCGATCTGCTTGTACTCGCCCCGATACGAGCGTTTGAGCTCGGCCACATAGTGACTCCGACTGGAGACTGGACTAGGGGCCCGATTGCCCCGAACCAGTATAAACCTTGCGTCTTGTGTCCCTTGAGCTAGGCCATCAAAGTCCCACACAAGCCATTAGATCGATTTTACTGTGTCCGTGGTATATCCGCCATATCCGACCACGACACATGACCACACCTATTTTTCTAGATTACTTAGTATTTGAAGATACGATAAATGCCTTTTTTTAACGAGCATGATAGATAGCACCCGCTTACATTATTCTGAATATTACATTGCAGTTACCTATAATTTCTGTATTACCCAAATGAACAGGTGGTACCTTGGTCAAACTTTCAGAGGGGATCAAAATTGTCCAATTCTACATTCAAATTGTTTCAACATGTGGATTCACTGCAAAAGCTGACAAACACAAGCTTGGCAATGTTTCTGACCAACACTTACTATGCCTTGAACAATCTGATGATACAAAACTCCAAGTTAGTACCCTGCCCTGCTCATGCGTTGATCAGCCTCACAATGCAGTACCAGTTACTTCGTTACTGCTAATTGCAAGTTCAAAATTAAAGAACCTTGGTGTCTTCTCTCATGTGATTTCAAGATTACTTTTAATTGCATAGAGTAGGATATGTGTGTTTTCAGAGTGCTCTTAAATGTTGATATGACAAGTAATATTCCTATATATATTGTAATAGTTGTTGTTTTCCTCATCTCTTAGTACATGTCAACTGTGTGTGTAGCTACCGCTGCAAAAAGAAAATTCCTAATCTGCCTTCTTTAATTATGGGAATTGGCTATGTGTTGCAACACATAAAGTCTTATTACCCTTTTCTTATGCAGATATAGAGCCTGCAAGGTCTTAATTTGCTTGGCGAACATTGAGTACATGATATAGACAAGGCTTCATATTAATATCATGAAATTCCTTGATCAAACAAATAGCTCAATGTCTTATGTTGGATCCAAATAGCATAGATCTAAAACTAAATGACCTATCTTCTGCAAAATGAAGTTATAACGAATAACCAAAAATGTGGTTCCATGTTACTATGCTTATTTTCATATAGTCTAGTCTACATATATGTGTGTCTTCAGGTTACATATATGTGTGTCTTCATATAGGTTTCAGGTTACATATATGTGTGTTCTCATTGTGTGGTGCTAAATCGGTTGGGAAGCGGCGGAGAGGCCTTGAAAGAAGTCAAGTTGTCTTTCGCTTCCCTCCAAAATACACAGTGAAGTCTCCAACGAGTGCTCAAGCATATGCTTTGCATTTTTGTCAATGGCATGTGAAGCTGTTGTTTGGGTTGAGGTCGGGCAGATGCTCCGACGTGGAGACTGGGGTGGTGGTTGTAAAAGCTGGAGCGTTGTGTACAGCCTAAGCTGATTTTTTACTTGCATCTAATCCGTCTGTATCCGAGGCTTCTAACTCTTGCGATGACCGATCTAAGCAGGACCGTTTGGGAGGCCCTAGACGAAGAGCTACAAAGGATGAAAGGATCAAGGGACACTGTCGTACCATACGTCACCATCTGTGTGAGAGCTCCGTGAACGACCAGCAAAGCACCCTGCGCGCGGAAACTACAGTAGACGATTAAGACGTGACACCTCACTCACACCATGCATGATGCCCGCATTATTGCAAGTCCCCAGTTCCCTGGCTCGATTCAGGATCGGGGACGGAATACGACACGAGTGGCCTCATGGACTGGACCGCAAAGCAAAGTGTCGCCGTCGTCTTACAGACGCATCACCTTCAGCAATCGAAAAAGTGCCTAGGATATTTTCAGGGACCTTCGGATCTACTCCCTCCGTCCCACTGAGTTTGTCACCCCCGGATTTCGCGCCATCTTATTCAATGTTTCGCCTTATTCAAATTTTTTACACAAATATAATTTATTTTGTTATAACTTATTTTATTAATAAAGATACTTTAATATTGATTAATTTATTTTATGATTTGCGTAAATATTTTGAATAAAGACGGATGACACACGCGTGAAGTTGAAAAGTCAAAAGCGTCGAACTCCATGGGACAGAGGGAGCAGCAACGCCACATGAACAAATTTAGCGCATCCGCGATTTTGGCTGCAAACTTGCAACAGATCAATCACATCAGCAATTTTTGGTTTGGAGACCAGCAGTGTCGTGTTGTACTCTACTCACTCCGTCCCAAAATAAACGACGTTTTGAGAGTTTTCGTCTGCCACAAATTTGACTTCGATTTATAGAAAATATGTAGAAGATTTAAATCTCCAAATAAATTTGTTAAAAACTAGATCAAAAGATCTTTCCAATAATACTAATTATGTAATATAAATATTAATCCTATTTTAATATATAATTACCGGTAGATGTTTTTAGGAAAGCGAAAACGTCATTTATTTTGGGACCCAAAATAAACGACGTTTTGGGTTTTCGTGCCACAAGTTTGACTCGATTTGTAGAAAATACGTAGAAGATTTAAATCTTCAAATAAATTTGTTAAAAAACTAGATCAAAAGATTTTTCCAATGATACTAATTATGTAATATAAATATTAATCCTATTTTAGTATATAATTGCCGGTATATGTTTTACCGGAAAAACGTTGTTTATTTTGGGGACGGAGGGAGTAGGTTACACTTGCTCGCTGCAGGGGGTGACTACTGATGAAGTGATTTGTGATGAGACCGAACGAATCAACGAAACCAATTCGGAAATTTCAGATCTCACAACATGCCGCCCACCAGGTATGGTGATAAAACCGGGGACAATCATCTGGGCGTGCACGGTGCCCAAGGCAGAGGATATCATTCTCAAATAGGAAAGCCGATGGACAGGGCCAAAGCGCCGCGTCTGCCCGATCTGGAAAAAATTGCCTTGCCGGAACCATGCATCGATCAGACATCAGAAGTGCACAGACCCGATTCACACGCTTCGCTCGCGCCTTGCGGACTCGTCCCCACGTGTGCTCCTCTGTCGTCGCTGCAGGCTTTACCCCCGCTGACCGCTGATAGGCTGCAGCAAATTTATTTCAGAAAAAGAAAAATCAGAATCCAATTCATGCATATTGCTGCACTTGGAGCCTTGGACGATGAGTTGATAACATTCTTTTTTTTTTGTCAAGTACAAAAGAACAGAAAAGAAGAAGAACCATGACACAATTTCGTTCAGCTTCTTCAATGAAAATCCCTGTGTCAAAAGAAACTTGTCCAATGAGAAATCCAAGCTGGCAATTCAAAGAATTCTATCGCTGGCACAGCATATATATTTGAAGAGCATATGTATTTGAATTTTGATTCTAAGAATGTACTACATTAAGCAGTTGCCTCCAAAAATACACTTGTCAAGCAAAAGAGCAGGAGAAACGAACAGAGGCGCTCCTTCATCTTCTCCTACCATTGTCCCTTTCCTCCACGAACTAAAATATCTCTGCTTCTCCATTTTCCCAAAAATATTCATGGTCTCGCCCAATTTATCGGATCCATCGCCCTCCTCACGTGACCCCTCCCGTCACCTAGAAAAGGGCTCCCCCCGGTCTTCCAGAGCTCCTCGCTCGCTCCCATTCCATTCCGTCCATCCATTCCTCCCACTCGGTGCTTTGCCCGAGCCCCGGAGAAAGCCTTATCGCTTCCTCGCACGCCAGCTGATCGCTGCAATTCCCCACCGCTCGCCTGCCTGGTGCCCGCCATGCCGGAGGTCAAGTGCGGCGCGGCCGAGAAGGTGAAGCCGGCGGCGAACCCGTTGGCGGAGAAGCCTTCGGACATCGCCGGCAACATCTCCTACCACGCGCAGTTCAACCCCCACTTCTCGCCGACCGCGTTCGGGCCGGAGGAAGCCTTCTACGCCACCGCCGAGAGCGTCCGCGACCAGCTCATCCAGGTGAGCGCGCGCACGCGCAAAAGCCTTCACAAATGTCCGCACCGCACTGAGGCGGAGGTGTGATCCGTGTGCTTTTCCCTCGCGCGCGCGCCTGTACAGAGATGGAACGAGACATACTTGCATTTCCACAAGACGGATCCGAAGCAGACGTACTACCTGTCCATGGAGTACCTGCAGGGCCGCGCGCTCACCAACGCCGTCGGCAACCTCGGCATCACCGGGGCCTATGCGGAGGCCGTGAAGAAGTTCGGCTACGAGCTCGAGGCCCTCGCGGGACAGGTGAGCTCTCTTAAGAGTGCCTCCACCCACAAATTGGAGTATGATTTGTTAAGGCTATCTTAGTATACTTGACACTGATTATTTAAATGAGATGGCGCTTTGTTTGACTGCGACGTTGTCTAATGGCATTAACGGCTTTTATCTCACTTGATTAAGAAATATCCGAGATGTCTGGACTCTGGATAGCTTAGATTTGATTCCCTAGTTTACTGAATCAGGAAAAGGGAATAAATTCGCCTGTACTGGAGAAGAGCTTTTGCACATTCCAGATCTAAACTGTGTCTGCAAAACTTAACTTGTTTGCCAACTTTACCCATGTACTACGAAACATCTGTTCTTTAGCTTTCCAATAGTCCATGAGAAATGTGATACCCATACCATAAGTGAAGAAAACCTGAGAATGAGTTTTAAGCTGAATGAATTGTTTATCTGAAACTGAAAAGCTTCAGGATCAACAAGACAGGACATGCTTTCTCTTTATCTGCTGATTGGCAGAATTGACTTTTATATGAACCTAAATGTTGCCAAGGAGGCAGAGAACTTAAGTGCGGATTCATGGCATCTGAGTTTTACTTTCTAATTGGAATTTCATCAGTTTCCAAAAAAATTTCCTACGATACAAATTTTTAAGTGATTTTTTTTTTCAGGAAAAAGATGCAGCTCTAGGAAATGGTGGCTTGGGTAGGCTTGCATCTTGCTTTTTGGATTCAATGGCAACATTGAATTTGCCTGCTTGGGGCTATGGCCTGCGTTACCGATATGGACTGTTCAAACAACACATTGCCAAGGAGGGCCAGCAAGAATTTGCAGAAGATTGGCTTGATGTATTAACCACAAATGCTCAAATGATTCTGTTGATATATTTTTCTAGACCTCTATAACCAATACTCCTTTTTTTTTTCCCTCAGAAATTCAGCCCCTGGGAGATTCCCAGGCATGATGTGGTGTTCCCTGTCAGATTTTTTGGCCATGTTGAGATTTCGCCTGATGGCTCGTGAGTATAATATGAGCAGCACATTTTCTGTTTGACGAAATTTATTTTTGCTGCATTTTAGTTAAACTTGAAGTTGGCCTCTCATACTTTCTAGATAAAAAGAGAATTACATTTTTTTCGTTAACTTGGTTTAACCCATCCTAAACTCCTAGCTCTAAGAAATGTTCATTTAGCTCTTTTTACCTTCCAGCATCCCATCATCTTGTCCCTTTGGGATTGAACTAAAAATACTGCAAATATGAGGTGTAACGTGGATGCCTTTTTTTTTTGTGTGTAACCCAAAAGTCTGACTAATATGAATTTTAAATGTCTGAACCACAAACTAAGTTTGGCTTGGCAGATTTGCTTATACTTCAATGATAAATCCACACATTTAACTTACCTAGATCTTCTGGGATCCTTCTCCCTCACTTTTTTTTTTTTCTTTTGTTATTTATTTCGTGTTATGGGTGGTTATTTGAGGGCCTCTTTGATGGAACTCGTCACATGATTGCTTTCTTTGTTGTGTGATAGTCGGAAATGGGCTGGTGGAGAAGTTATGAAGGCTTTAGCATATGATGCACCAATCCCTGGATACAAGACAAAAATGCAATCAGCCTTCGCGTCTTTGGGAAGCAAAAGCTACTGCTGAAGATTTCAACTTATTTCAATTCAATGATGGTCAATATGAGTCAGCTGCCCAACTTCATGCTAGGGCCCAACAGGTGACATTTCATTCTAAAGTGAAACTATCAGCTGTTCATAAGATTCATTTCCAAAGACTAAATAAAGAGCAATGCCTTTAATTACTGGCATATTTTTATTGATTGATGATATTGCATGCTGAAATCTGTAACTTATTCCTTCATGATGCTATATCTAGAAAAGAGACTTATGTCTTTGAGTATCACATTGCAGATATGTGCCGTTCTTTATCCTGGTGATGCTACAGAAGAAGGAAAGCTTCTAAGGCTGAAGCAGCAGTTTTTCCTTTGCAGTGCATCACTTCAGGTATTTAAGCAATTCATTTCACTTGAAGGTTCCAATAAAAGGAACCAGGCATGTATGCCCACCTTGTGCTTTTCTATATATTTGGTAATGATCTATGAGAATGAGATAATTGCAAACATAATCTTGTAATCTTTCATTGTTTGAATCATTGATATATCAAGATCAATCGAGTTACCGTATATGCACCACCACCTGAACTGTTTTCAAATAGTACTAGGATGATGAGATTTAGACCATTTATCCTGTTTTCTTTTAGTTACAGTGTGCCTTTTATGGTTCTAGTTTGTTAAAGATTTATCAATATCTTAAAAAATATCTTTGTTACAATTATTGATGAGCATAACTGAAAATGGGTTATTTCCAGGATATGATTGCCAGATTTAAAGAAAGGAAATCTGACAAGGTTTCAGGGAAGTGGAGTGAGTTCCCTACTAAAGTTGCTGTTCAACTGAATGACACCCACCCTACTCTTGCCATCCCTGAGCTAATGAGATTACTTATGGATGAGGAGGGACTTGGTTGGGATGAAGCTTGGGACATCACATATAAGTGAGCTTCAATTTATATGACTGATCTATAAATCTTCTTCGACCAATATTTTAATTCCATCAAACTTCTAGAGATGTTCTTGAACTAATTACAAAATTATCTTCCATGGTCCAGGACAATTTCCTACACCAATCATACAGTTCTTCCCGAAGCTCTTGAAAAGTGGTCACAAATCGTGATGAGGAAATTACTTCCACGACACATGGAAATTATTGAGGAAATTGACAAGCGGGTAATTTTTGATGCCAGATTTACTTTTTCTATGTGCTGCAGTCATTGCACAAGCTCACAAATTGTGCCACTGGTTTGCAGTTCAAAGAAATGGTAATCTCCAAACATAAGAACATGGAGGGAAAGATCGATTCAATGAAAGTTTTAGATAGCTCGAATCCCCAGAAGCCGGTAGTTCGCATGGCAAATTTGTGTGTTGTGTCTTCCCATACGGTAAATACAGCGATTTTGATTCCATGGTCATGTTTTATAACTGTTTATGGCACTATGAACAATATGAAGTACTAAGATCAGACGTCTACTATATTGGATTTGCTGCCAACCACTTCATGTTTAAAACTATAATTCATTTAAGATGTGAAAAATCATATTGTTGGCATAACCTTAATGTGCTCCAACTCCAAGTAGTTCGGATTCTCCATTTTCTACTGCTATATTTAATGTCCTGAAGTGTATTCATTTTTTTTTCTGACAGGTGAATGGAGTGGCTGAGTTGCATAGCAACATTTTGAAGGAAGAACTGTTTGCAGATTATGTCTCTATATGGCCTACCAAATTCCAAAACAAAACTAATGGAATCACGCCTCGAAGATGGCTCAAGTTTTGTAACCCTGAGTTGAGTGAAATAATCACAAAATGGCTAAAGTCAGATCAGTGGACAAGCAATCTTGATCTGCTTACCGGACCATAAAGTATGTGCGATGCTTCTAACCTTGCATCTGCTTGTCATTGCTTTTTGTTGGTAGAACGGAATCTGCTTATCATTGCTCTATCACAGTATAACTGAAAACCTTCCAACAGTTTGCAGATGATGAAAAGCTTCATGCTGAGTGGGCAGCAGCCAAGTTATCTTGCAAGAAGCGCCTGGCCAAACATGTGTTGGATGTGACAGGTGTTACGATTGATCCAAATAGCCTTTTCGATATACAGATTAAGCGCATACATGAGTACAAGAGACAGCTCCTAAACATATTGGGAGCTATTTACAGATACAAAAAATTAAAGGTAGGCTTCTTTGAGTTGCCTGCATCCTTTCTTGAAGTGGTTCTTGAACCATTTTTGGTTTTACCATATTGAGATAAATTCTTTAGATGCATATTTTTCGATGTACCCTGTTCTAGTCTTGAATAGGCCTATGAATGTTGTAGGAAATGAGTGCAGAAGAGAAGCAGAAGGTTACACCACGCACCGTCATGCTAGGAGGGAAAGCATTTGCAACATACACTAATGCCAAAAGAATTGTGAAATTGGTAAATGATGTTGGTGCTGTTGTGAACAATGATCCTGAAGTTAACAAATATCTGAAGGTATGAACTTTTCAGTGTATTATCAGATATTTTTGTGCCAGATTGTATTTGTGATCCATCAAATAGAGTAACCTTTTTTCTATACTACTACATACATGATGGTCCATATCATTTATTAAAAGTGCCCTTCTCCTTTTCCTCCCAGGTTGTCTTTATCCCGAATTACAATGTATCAGTGGCTGAAGTGCTTATTCCTGGTAGCGAATTGTCACAGCATATTAGTACTGCTGGTATGGAAGCAAGTGGAACAAGCAACATGAAATTCTCTCTGAATGGTTGTGTTATCATTGGCACCCTTGATGGAGCTAATGTTGAAATAAGAGAGGAGGTAGGAGAAGATAATTTCTTCCTTTTCGGTGCCAAAGCTGATCAGATTGCTGGGCTGAGGAAGGACAGAGAAAATGGCCTGGTAAGATAGCTACAACTAAACTTCACTGTTAAACTTTTTATTCAAGTCCATATTTCTTATAAGTAGATGGGCTATTATTGACTTATTCCTTACAATATGACAGTTCAAACCAGACCCACGTTTCGAAGAAGCCAAGCAGGTTATAAGGAGTGGCACTTTTGGCAGCTATGACTATGAACCTCTCTTGGATTCCCTTGAAGGGAATTCTGGATTTGGGCGTGGTGATTATTTCCTTGTTGGCTATGACTTCGCAAGCTACATTGAAGCACAGGACCGGGTGGACGCAGCCTACAAGTAAGAACACTAACAATATTCTCCTTTTCCTCTGCTTTTGATGGTTTGATAACAAAAAACTGACCGCTTGGTTACATGACAGGGATAAGAAGAAGTGGACCAAGATGTCCATCTTGAACACAGCTGGGAGTGGCAAATTCAGCAGCGATCGCACCATCGCCCAGTATGCCAAGGAGATATGGGACATCAAGGCTAGCCCTGTTGTGTGAACGAGGGGTGCGCGATTCAACATCAAACGCAGTTTCTTCGGATGCTACAATAATAAAGATGAAATAATGACCCACGGTGCTTGATGTCCACCTCCGTTGAAGGCATGGAACAGGGCACGAAGCTTGTTCTACCGCCCTGTCTATTTTGAAGTGCATGTTATAAGCAACTGTTTTCTTCTTCTTTTTTTGTTGTTCTTTTTTCCCTTATTATGTCTTATGAACAAGATCCTTTTGATCTGTGTTGGATTATTTCATCCTGAAATAAAATAATTCAATTATTATATTCGTCTCCATAATAATGTGCTTGAAAATTGGATGGTCCCTGGTCCAAAGTCAGCAGTGCCCAAACTCCACATGATTGTGTTTGATTTTCACGAGTGCTGATGTGTTTAGACTGTTGACGGGTGTGGCAACATCTCACATTCTTACCCAGATGTTTTCCTTGGGAATACCTTGTTCGTTTCCTTAAATTGTTTTGTTTGCAGGAAGATCTCAAATCTGGATATTTTACATGTAGACGGAAAATTGACAGATACAGTATATAGAAGGAAGTTTCCTCAATTTTGTTTTGTTTTTGCAGGAAGGTCTTAACTCTATAGAAGGAAGTCTCCTCAATTTTGTTTTGTTTTTGCAGGAAGGTCTCTCAAAAAAAAAAAAAAAAAAAAAAATTGCGAGGAACACTCAATATCTGACGGGTTGACTGTATATATATGGAAGGAAGGAAGTCGCCCCCGGCTCCAATTTGCATCTGAATACTTTGATCTAAAAAGAAACCCAGAGGCGGTTGCAAACCGAAGGGGTCCTGCTTCGTTTCCACGCTACGCGTTTTTCGGCAAATAAATACGGGCGAGAAGGAAGTTGGAGATCAAAATCGAAAACAGGATAGACACGCTTCGTTGACATCATCATCATGGCGAGAAAGAGCGGCGGCCAGTGCGACGCCTGCCGCGGCGACATTGGCCTCTGGCAGGCGATCTTCACGTCGGAGTGCGCCCCACGTTCCACCTCCGCTGTGTCTCCGGGAGCGCTACATGCCCGATCTGCGCCGCGCGGTGGAGCAACACGCCGGCCACTGCCCCCGCCCCTGCGCCGGCCAACCCGTTCTCCTTCGCGTCGCCTCCGCAACCGTCGACGGGCCCGTTTGGACAGTCGGCCGCTGCGGTGGCGGACTCCTCATCCCAGACAAGCCTGTTTGCGTCTGGCGGCTCTGGCCAGCCGAGTCCATCGACTACTCGGGACTTCTCCTTCAGCTTCACTGCAGCGCAGGCGGCATCTCCGTCGTCGTCGCCGTCTGTCGGGAGGAGCCTGTTTGGACAGCAGGCACCGGCGAGGCCCGACTCCGCAGCGCCAGCAACGCAGACGCCGTCGTGCCCAGTCTGCCACGTCGCCATGGGTGGGGGCCAGGCCACCGTCACATCCGAGTGCAACCATACGTTCCACCTTCGTTGCATATCTGGCAGCGTCTGCCCTGTCTGCAGCGCACGGTGGCGCGACCATGTGTCCGTGGCGACCAAGTTCCAGCCGTGCAACCCCTTTCTCCGATTCGCCGTGCCCCAACCGGAGTCGGCGGACATGGCGCGACCGGTGTTCAATGACGACGAGCCGGTGGAGGCCGTGGAGCCGTCGCCTCTCGACGGCTGGGAAGTTGTGCAGGAAGCGACGAACAACGAAGAAGTGCTCGTGCTCAAAACGCACTGCGAGCACCAGGCCGTCGCGAGAGACACGGCCCAAGACACCTTTGCGGTGCTGGTGCACGCCAAGGGACCCGCCGCGAGCGCCGAGGCGTCGGCGCGTGCGTCGCTGGATCTCGTCACGGTACTCGACGTCAGCAGCAGCATGCAAGGCTCCAAGCTGGCGTTGTTGAAGCAGGCTATGCGCTTCGTCATCGACCACCTCGGCCCCGGCGACCGGCTCAGCATTGTGGCCTTCTCGTCCGGGGCTCACCGCATCATCCGGCTGACACGGATGTCGGACGGTGGGAAGGCCTCGGCCAAGGCCGCCGTGGAATCCCTTGTCGCCCAAGGCAGCACGGACATTAGAGGCGGTCTTCGTGTGGCTTCAGAGGTGCTCGACGGCCGCCGTCACAGGAACGCCGTCGCGAGCGTCATCCTTCTCTCGGATGGCCAGGACAACCATACTCTTGGCACTTTTGGCTCCCAGTCCCACGGCCTGTTCAGCAGGAGCCACTACGGATCTCATGGTCCTTCGAACAGCTACAACGATCTTGTGCCACAATCCTTGAGGCGCAGCAACGGCAACAACCAGTGCCCACCGGTTCATACGTTCGGGTTCGGCACGGACCACGACGCAGCGGCGATGCACGCCATCGCGGAGGTGACAGGCGGCACGTTCTCCTTCATCGAGAACCAAGCGGTGGTGCAGGATTCGTTCGCGCAGTGCATCGGCGGGCTCCTCTCAGTCACGGTGCAGGAGGCCCGCGTGGCCGTGGAGTGCCTGCACCCAGGCGTGCGCGTCCGGACGGTCAAGTCGGGCCGCTACGACAGCCGCATCGACGCGGGTGGGCGCGCCGCGTCAGTGGACGTCGGCGAGCTGTACGCGGACGAGGAGAGGCGCTTCCTGCTGTTCCTGGACGTGCCCGTCGCCTCCGGGGACGGCGCCGAAGACGACGGCAGCGTGACCCGCCTGATCAAAGTGAGCTGCACATACAAGGACGCGGCAACGGGGCGGTCGGTGGACGTTTCCTGCGAGGACGCCGCGGTGCAGCGGCCGGTGGTGGTGACGGGCATTGAGCCGTGCGTGGAGGTCGCGCGGGAGCGCTTCCGCGTGGAGGCTGCCGAGGACATCGCGGCGGCGCGGGCGGCTGCGGATCGCGGCGAGCACGCCAGGGCGGCGCAGATACTGGACCGTCGGCAGGAGGCCTCGGCGGCCGCGGGGCTGGCGGGCGACGAGAGGTGCGCGGAGCTGGTGGCGGACCTGCGCGAGCTGAGCGCTCGCGTGGCGAACCGGGGGTGTACGAGCAGACGGGGCGCGCGTGCCTGCTTGCTGGCATGAGCTCCCACGCGCAGCAGCGGGCGTCCACGGTGCAGCTATTCGGGTCGGCGGTGCCCCAGCCACTGTCGAGCGGTGCCCCAGGCCCAACAGCGGCATCACGTCCATTCTCCAGCAGTTTATTCGGAGCGCCGGCGCCGGCGGCGGCATCACCTCCATTCTCCAGCAGTCCGTTCGCGTTCGGAGCGCCGGCGCCCGGTGCGGTGTTCGGGTCTGCTGCAACTACTCCTTTGTTCGGTTCCGGGACAGCGGCGCGCGGTTCCGAATTTTGGTTCTAGGTTCGTGACGCCGGCAATGCAGAGCATGGTGGAATCGTCGAGGAAACAACGCGAGCAACATCAGTCGGACTCTGCAACCAAGGGTGGCAGCTAAGCTTGTGCTAGCTAAAGAGTAAGAGGTCCGGGGAAGGCCAAGGCCAAATGAAGTTTAGGTTTTGCTTGAAGTATATGTTACCCTATTTTTCGCGTCGAATTGAAGGTCGCAGTGTCGTTTGTTTAGTACACAATTGTCTTTGATACCAAAAGGACACGCGTGTGGTTTGCTTCATTCATAGTACTCTTTAATCAAAACTTTGCTACTTATGTAAGTCGTTTTGCATCTGAAGGAATAAAAATGTGTTTTGCAATGTACTAGTATGGTGATTTCAGGAACCACACAAATTCATGCATGTATGCTACATTGGTTGCAGCAACTGACTCGTGTCTCATAATCAAAATTCGAGACAAAGCTGAAAAAATCTACCAGTAATTGTTATGATTTAAAATAAAAATAAATGTTCGCACGCTCGTGCTGTTTGCACACGCTAAAGGCAAATTATATATTAAAAATATATAAATATTTGCGGCTTTAAGTCATCCGCTCGGTGCTGTCTTGACCCCTTCCGTGTTTTTAATCCCGCACGCCGCCGCCGCCGCCGCACCTCCATACCCCGCTGGATCTACGCCGTCCGCCCGGCCATCTGCACCGTATCCATGGCCGCCGCCGCTCTCCTTCAAGTTTGGCCCCGCCTCTGGCCTCCCCTCCGTCCGCCCCGCACCTCGGTGGCCACCGCAAGGTGACGGAGGAGCAATGATTTCCAAAATAAAATTAAACGCAATCATGTGAGGTCGCACGCTCCGTGCTGTCATTGCACACGCTACGTTCTCGCTCAACAGGTAAAGAGGCAAATACAACTCGATACCGCTCCGCCCCTTGCCTTTGCCAAACGGTCACCGTCTTTACCTTCCAAATATCTCTCCACCTATCCCTAAACACCCACCTTTCCCTAAATCTGTCCTCGCCCCCCGTTCTAACCCTAAACACCCGATTCCCGTCTTTCGGCGATCCCACCGGGCCGCCTCCATGTTCACCTCCCGTGGCGGCGGCGGCGGCAACATCTGCATATGTGAACCGAGCGATCTTAACGACGGATTCCACTTTGCCAAGAGCAAAGATGAGATTGAATCAGTTCTTGCCAAGATCGAGAAGATCTACAGCCGGTCGAAGCTGCCTAAGCACGCGTCGCGCAACGGCTGCTGCTCCTGCGTCGGTCTCCTGGCTCCTGCCACCAATATCATCGTCAACTTCCTCATCTGCAAAGATGCTGCGGAACTGCTGCCCGAAGGACAGGAGGCTGGGGCATGATCCAGCGGTCTCTCGACGGCCTCATCGCCTTCCTCACTTGCCTCTTCCCCTACCTCCCCGACGCGGAGGCCCTGGCATATCTCTCCGCTGCCGACGGAGACCCCCTTGTCGCCGCCCTCATCATCATCAACAGGCGCGGGCTGACCAGAGAGTCCTTCATCACGGAGACAGGACTCGAGATCGCCCTCAGATCCGCAGCGGTTGCCGCCCAGCACCCAGATCCGCAGCGTTTCATGCGAGGGTGGAAGCTGGTTTCACTTTGCCCACAAGTGTTTGCCAAGTTGGCCGTACCATGCGACGACAGTCAAGGCCAAGGGTTGATTTTTGAGCTGGCCCGCATAATGAGCGTGCTTGATGGGTCCTCAACAGATCTTTGCCTGGCTGATGGGACTTCTTGGGAACTAGCCAGGGATCGCCTTTCATCTTGGAAAGGGGGGATTTCTCGGCTTCCTCCTGTCCGAGCAACCATGAAGCGCCTGCTCCTTTCCATGATCCACGGATTCTATCTGAAGGCGCTGGGGGCTCTACCGAAGAAGGAGCTGACTGACTGCTATCACCGCAGCTTGCTCATGGGTGGCCACTGCTATGGCCCACTGGACCCAGTCTCCAACATCATCGTCAACACCGTCTGGTATGAACAAACCTTCCCAGCAACAGAAGTACAGCCACTAAACATGATCAGCACCAAGTGCCTGTGGCGCATCGCGGCCCGATCACTCTATGGCCTTGTATCCTTCCTTCGCAGCCGCTACCCAAACCTCACACCTGACCAAGCCTTGCAGCGCTTGCTGGAGGCACGGGCTGAGTTGTCTTTTGCTGATCCCTTACTGCAAACTGGATGCACCGCAACCTCTCTTATGCTGCGCAAAGACGCTGAACATACCAAGCCACACGCCACTCTCACCGAAGCCTATGTTGCTGCAGCCACCGCCGCATTCCACCCAAGCCCACTATTGCAGAAAGATTTTCTTGGCAAACCTGATTCTGTGCGTAATCTCATGGTTATCTCAGAGATATTGTCTGTGCACGATGGTCAAACAATCCCTAAAGAGAAATTTGAGCGCCTTTTGATCCTTCTCAAGTGTCCATCCTCTGTTGGACCACAACAGGAGCTGGAGCATAAACAGGTAAGCAAGAGGGTCTATGTCCAGGCTTCTGTATGCAAGAATATGTTCTGGGGCAAGCATGAGCGAGTCAACAGCATGGTGAGAGCAGTCTTGGACAAGTACAACGAGACCGCGGTATCCAAGTATAGTCTTCATGTTATCTGTGGTGTTAATGAGCTTGTTGACCGGGAGTTTAGCTTGGACCGGAGTATCAAATGGCATAATCCTCGGACCCCTTACAAATACAATTACTCTCACATCAATTTTCTGGCGACTTGTGAAGGCTCTTCTTCTGCGACACTTTTCTTTGCTGAATGCAATAATCATTCCACCAGCAATTCTTGGTGTGTCCCTGTGCTACTGCAGCCAGATGCTGGTATCTGTACGATGGCTGGTACACGTCCAGAGTCCAGGCCAGGGGCTGGTATCCACACAGAGGCTGATGCAGATGCTGGTATGCATCCAGGGGCTGGTATCCATCCAGGGGCTGCGGGTATGCGTCGAGGTCCTGGTATCCGCCCAGAGGCTGCTCGCTGCATTTACTGTGAGTATGGAGGGAGCAAGATTCTGCATCCAATCGCAAAGAGTTTTCGTGGGCGTGATGATTTTAAGAAGCTCAGTGGTGGAGGTCTTTACACCAATAACCGGCTCATAAAAAGAGAGGTGGTAGATTGGGTGTATGGGTCTCAAGAAGTGACCATCTACTTCAACCACCGGGTGGACGCTGATGCTACCGCCGCAGATGGATATAGGCTGCCGAAACGGAGGAGGCGGTAAGTAGTGGTGTGGCACAAGTGGCATGCAAACCAGACGATGCCATTGACATTTGTGCTTGTGTGAAAAGCGCTTCATATATTCTGTCAAGATGGTCTTCATCATGAACGTTAAACTATGCTGTTTATTTATGAATTTGTGACATCGGCAAGGTAGCGATGTAGCAGCATCAGAAGTCATGTTTTGATAGCTAATAAAAAAAATACAACTCGATACACCTCAAGACATTCGCCAAAAAAAATTCGAAACATTGTCATTTCCATTAGGAATTTTTGTACCGGCCGAAATTTTTTGGTTCAATTCATATTTCCAGCTTTCAAAAAAATCATATTTCCATCGCGCAGAATCATCACCTAGTAGATGTAGGGGATGAACGCCTTGCGCGACGCCGGGTACTCGTCGCCGAACTTCTGCACGTACCAGCGGCGGTGGTCCCTGGCCCTCGGCCCAAGGTTGGCGCAGGTGTAGAGAAAGAAGGCCCACGCCGCGGGCGTCCACGCCACCACGGCGAAGCCCAGCCACTCCACCGTCTCGCCGAAGTAATTGGGGCTGGTGACGAGGTCGAACCACCCGCCCCTCGGGATCTTGTACCCGCCGCCGGCCTCCTTGAGCCGCAGCAGCTCCTTGTCCGCCGCGATGTTGGTCCGCATCCCCACGCGAAGAGGAGCAGCCCGGCGAGGCAGCGGGGCGGGGACGCCGGGCGGCCGGCGTGGAGCGCGAAGGACCGGGTCTGCACGTAGGCGTTGAGGAGGTTGAATCCCAAGGCGCAGGCGGCGATGAGGAGCGGCACGGGGGCCGGGGCGCGGCGCAGGCGGGCGAGGCGGGCGGGTGGACCAGCGTGCGGTGGACGTAGTGGAACGCGTAGAGCGCGGCGGGGGAGGGCCGCGAGCGGGGTGGAGAGAATCGGCGGCGGCGAGCGGAGGAGGACGAGCGGCGGGAGCCAGAGGGTGGGGCTCTCCATGAGGAACCACGCGAGCGGGGCCGGGGGAGAACGGGGCCCCAGCCCGGCCGGGAGAGCTTGCCGTACGGCGCCGAGATGAAGCGGAGCGCCAGCACGGTGAGCGGGCTGATGAGGTACAGCGCCAGCAGGCACCGCTCGAACACCGCGTCGCCCGCGGCGGCAGCCGCCGTCTGGTCGGGCATCTTCTGCTTGGTTCCAAGGAGGTTCGGGGATTAGTCCTGACTCCTGAGTGCCGACGACCGACCAGGGTCCAGGTAGGGTAGGCGTGGGATGGGGATGACGACGACCAGGATAGCGATCTCGCTCGGGCGATCCGCCGATCCGCGTTTGGACTTTCGACCACGACGTCTGGATTGCACAAAAGGAGGCCTCAAACGAGAATGGTTGTGGTGTTTGATGGAAAATTTTAATGGGCTCATCAGGCAAAAGGAGCACTTAAAGCGGTTAAGGTTATGTGATGGCACATGGCCCTGATCGGGCATCTTCTGCTTGGTTGTTGGTTCCAAGGAGGTTTGAGCCGGGGCTTGGCGATGAGTGCTGAGTGCCGACGACGATGACGGGGACGGGTACGGGGAGTGGCCGTGTGGGACTGGGATGGGGACGAGGACGGCCGCGGATAGCGATCTGTGGGTCTCGTCTCGCGTTATTCAGACCTGGACCACGACGTCTGGATTTGCACAAAAGGAGACCAAACCGTCAAACGAGAATGGCTGTGATGCTTGATGGGGAATTTTAATTGGTCCGGCAAAAGGAGCACTTTTGTGCACATAGCACATGGCTAAGGTTATGAGGCTGCACAGATCCAGACCTACTGGAGCCTGGTGGATTTTGGATAATTGTGTTTGGGTCCAGACCTACTGGAGCCTGGTGGATTTTGGATAATTGTGTTTAGAGCCCTAACGTTTGAGCAAAAGTTAGACAATTAATTGGCTAAAATTTTAGAATGAGATGTAACTAAAAAAGCATCATGAACACGTTTCGTTTGTTTGTGGTAAATATTATCCTACTATGAGGTAAATAGGCTCAAAATAATTGTCAGTAATGTACATCTAAAGCGTGTGTAATCGGTTTATTTTTACCTATATTTTATCTTTTCGGACACGCGTCTTACGGTGTATTTATTGTTTTAATGTGATGGGATGTGAGGGAGTGTAGGAAATTTTGGCCTCTAAACACACCCAATGAAACAGAGCTTCTGCTGATTGTTAACTGATGCTGTCCATGTGCATTTGTCACGATACGAATCCGGAGTTCGTGACGCCGCTGCCGCGACGGCATCAGCCGAGCAGCTCCCAACGCCTGTGCAGGGCTCTCCATGGCAGCGCCGCACGAGGCAGCACGCTCTTTGCCAGCGGTGGCTTCTGGCTTGCAGTAATGGCCGGCTGGACGCCAGCCCCCTGGCAAGGAGGGGGTGCGAGGCGCGCGGCGCTGGTAGTGCTGCCGCTGTGTCGCGCGCTAGTAGATGGACAGCGCTTCGGCTGCATTGGCGTCGGTCTGCGAGGAGCTGTGCAGTTATTTCAGGAGCCAGGAGTATTCATTCCTTTCCTCTTCTTCGCATTAGCAATTGTGCAACAAATTAAGACGTGGTTGCTTGGCATTTCAATGGAAACGGGGTTTTTTTTTTTCAGTGGGATCTGCATATCATACCCAATGGCTCCACAAATTCGGTGAAAATAACTTGATTCAACAAGCAGGAGGATCAGGGAGTGAAAGAGTTTGGACAAACTTATGGAAACTGAATGTGCCAGCGAAAATAAAAAATTTTGGCTGGAGAGTATTACGGTCTCTTGCCTTGCCGTGGAGTACTAGCAAACAGACATATAGGATATGATAGCAGTTGCCCAGTCTGTCATCAAGGGTGTGAGGACATAAACATGTGCTGTTTTCATGTGAGAGAGCAAAGGAAATTTGGCGCCCTTGGGAATTTCAGAGGAAATAGACAAGTTCATAGATTCCGATCGATCAGGGTCTGTGCTAGTGACTGACATAATTAGACTCTCCAAGCAGGTCGAGCACTTAAATCGGGTGGGTTTGGCTGAATTGATCCTAACAGGAGGTTGGTATATACGGTGGGAGCAAAGGAAGCAAGTTCATGAAGGTACTGTTCAGAATCCGGCAAAATCAGCCTTGTCCATTGCGACGAAGACAACAAATTATCAGAAGGCTGAGAACAAGATTCTCTCTTGTTAAATGTGGATGCGTGTTATAATCTGGAACGTGGTACAGGAAGTTCAGGGGTGATCATTAGAGATGCAAGGGGGATTTTTATAGCTGCTGCAGCAAAATACTACGAACATATGCTTGATGCTCATAAGGCTGAAACCATGGCGCTCAGGGAAGGATTGACCCTGGCACTCCAGCTAGGATGCGGGCGCCGTCTAATTCAATCAGATTGTGCAGAAGTATTGGAGACAATACATCAGGGAGGTCTATCTGCTACAGAGAGTGCTCCGATTTACAACTAATGCGCCCAACTTTGGCAAGAATTTGTTTCTATTTCTATAGAGCATTGTAATAGAGAAACAAATAGTGTAGTAGATAAGATACCTAGAATGGCAATGGCATCAAAGTTATCTTGTAATTGGGTCAATAAACCCCTAGGAATATTCTAGAAGCTTTGGTGAGCGATGTAACTATGTTCCAAGATCAATAAAGTGCGCCAAATGGCTTCCCTCAAAAAAGATGAATTATGTTTAGAATGTTTTTTCACCCATGATTTTTTTTTTTTTATTCAAATGATTTATAAAGAATAATGTGTAATTAAATTTATTTTACCAGCTAAACAGTCATATGAAATTATTTTAAATCTATTTATAGAATAGTTTCCTAAGGAAATATAGTAAATTTGAAACACTTTTAAGAGAATAGGAACGTCATCCTGATTAGCTTGCTTTATTAATTCTCCTCACTTACATTAGAATGGCTGGAATGCCTTGTTCCACTTGGCAAAACTGTTTAAAAGCAGATTTGTCCGTCACTCAAAATGATCCAAAGGAAGACTCTATCAAACATACCTCGTGTGTCGCCCCACTTTGCTTTTTGCCCATCCCCCGCTTCATCCATGCGATCCCACTTTCGGCTACGGCGAGGGTGACAAGCCCACTCTCCTCTACCTGCGAAGTCCGCGACGTATCGGTTCTACTCTATACACTCCTTCACTATACGATTGTGATTCACATGGTAGCATGCCCTAGTCAACAATGGTAGTCCCAGATTGCCCCTCGCTCCATCTATGACCACCCATCTAATTGGTGCCTCTATTCACCCATGCTAATTATGTGTGGATAGTTGGTACATGGCCACATTTTCCTAGGTACATCTTCTAGCACGATTTGGTTCTTATGCAAAAAGAATATGTGCAACAATGTCATAAGTACTCGTTGTCTTCTTTGTATATGTAAAACTTAAGGGTAACGTGAAACTTGCAAACTTATGGTTGCATTTCTCTTTTTTAGAGATGAACATCATATGGTGGTGTACTTCTTTGGCAATGCATGACACAAGCCTCAATTCCTCGACGCTGACCTAAGGTGACTTTGAGTGAACAAGTGATGGATGGAAGCAATGGGATTAAGGACGGACTTCGAGTGATGAGTGGAGCAGCGACGCTGGTGTCACAATAGGATTATAGGACATGATTGATGTAGCGACATTCAGAGTCATTAGTCCTTAGTTGAGGAAAAAAATATGCAATGGCGTATAGGAACAACACACATAAAAAGAGTCAGGTTGAGAGGTTGGAAATAGGGGTCTAACCCGAAACTGCCCATAGCACGACCTAGTTCAGTTTGTCTTAAGCAAGGTTCTATTGTGCTTAGACTTATTTACCGCTAATCTAACATCTCATTACTGGTTTAGCTCTGGGCGGAGAGGCTCTCTAGCTCCACCCATGGTTGAAAAGGTTTTGGTTTATCACATGGAATAAAAATTGTGCACCATCGCTGCCGTCATTTTCCACAAATTTTGCCGCATGGTACGTGTTTATCCGACGATGGTTGTTTACGTGTCAATTTATATTGCAACATAAAAGAAAGAACCACGTCGATGCCTGGCCTTTCAAGACCGTGCCGTGTACCGGTCTACGTGTCATTGTGAATATTTGATGGTTTTGCGCTGGGGAATCTGCGTCACCACCGAGACGGACTCAACACACGCAAAAGGCACTCCCACAGCTCCTCCCGTTCCGTTTCCCCTGTCGGCCGATTTCATCTATCCTCCTCAATCCTGGCTTGAATCTGTGATACACGGGGGCGGCGAAGTGCCGAATCGCACCGCATCGTAGGGAGAGGCTTCTGCAAGGTTTTGGAGCGGGCCGATGGAGGAGGCGGCGAGCAACGGCGGGCTGCTGTACCACGAGGTGCAGGAGGGGAAGCTCTGCGCCGTGCACTGCGTCAACACCGCCCTGCAGGGGCCCCTTCTTCTCCGAGTTCGACCTCGCCGCGCTCGCCGCCGACCTCGACCAGCGGGAGCGCCTGGTGATGCTCGAGGGCTCCCGAAGCCCCGGCGCGGCCAACCCCGCCGCTGGGGACTTCTACGCCGAGGGCGAGGGATCCCACAACGTCTCCCTCGGCGGCGATTTCAGCATTCAGGTTAGTCCAGTCTCTCCAGGTCCAGGCTTCATGGAGTTAGATTATCCATAGTTTTTTGGGCTAGGTTAGATCGACCGATGCGTAGATCACAGCTTCTTCCGTGCACTCGGTTATAAGTTGTTTGCCTGTTAAGATCGCTACTTAGAATTTAGGGGATTTTTTGCTCGAGCATTGCTGTTTGGAGTCGTGGATTGCCTTCTAGTCTAGTCGAAGATTCTAGGTTATGGATTTGTCAACAACGAAGAGAGATACTTGAAGCAGACAAATTAGCAGGGTTTAGCTTATACATAGAAAATTAAACAAAATTAGATAGCCAATACATCATCCCATTCATGTGAAGGAATGCTTATCAAATGATTGAGTGATTAGAGAATCTCTCCCTGAACATATATGATGCTATCCTATTTCAATCCTAGTGGTACTTAGACCTCCTGCGATCACATTCATGCTCTGTCAGATGCGAAGGGGGTTTCTGAGGGATAAGCAGTACTTCTTATCTTTGGCACTCAAAGAACTGCATTAAAATTTGCATGATTCTCTGCAGGTGATTTGATATAGGATTGTACTTTTTTGCATTACTGGAAAGTTTGGATGTAGTTGTTTCCTGCAAAGTTACAGATCACACATGTGCATTTAATAACCAACTATGGGCAAAAGAATTAACAGAGAACCTTGCATTGCATAAACAATAGTAGCAAACATCTTCACAGCAGTTGGTACCAGTTTACGCTACGTACTTGGCCTGCACCAATGCATGTGCATGCATGCTATGGTAACATATTCTATTGACGTTACACTGTCCAAATTATATGCTTGATGTACAATTCAAGAGTTTATGTCGCTAATGTAGCTTGATTTTGTCGTGTACTGAATTGCTGACATTAATAATGAATTCAGTTTCTTACAGTTTGTGACAATTGAGAATTGACTGAATTTGTTCCTTAGTTTGAATTAGGAATATGATATGATCAAGCTTGATAGTGGTGTTAAGGTTAGCAGCTTTAAGGTCTTAAATGCTATTTCTATTTAATCTGCTCCATAAACAATTCTGGAAAGAAAACTTGATGGATGTTTGAATTCTGAAAAGTTTCACAAGTCACTAAAATCCACATGATTGCATATGCATAGCCATCAGTGTTACCGGATACCCATTAAAAAAACTCGGCCGGTGAAGGAGACTTTGTCTCCGACCAAGAAACCCCCCGAGCCCCACTGCACACCCAGGACAGCAAGCCCATTGCTTGGGCCGTCCCACAATCAACAACCCCCTGGTTGGACTGCACCGTTGCCACAAGCCGGATGCCCCACAGGAGGCGCAGGCACGCGGCGGCGAGGACTTTGTTTACTCCAGCCTGAAAATTCACTCCCACGGGAGTCGAACTCAGGACCTGGGGATCGCCGCGGAATTCCCTAACCACTTGGGCTAGAGTGCTTTGGCGTGTTATCGGATACATATTTATCCATGTCCTTTCTTTCTTTGACCATGTCGGCCATGTTGGATTCTAACACCCAAGTGTTATCTGGCGTGTTACCAACAGTTTGCCAAATTGGACACTAGCAACAACTATTGTTGTGCAATGGGGAAATATGACACGTATTTGAGCTTTAAATCTGTTGTAAATCCACGTTAGCAATACACACACATGTTTTTAGTTCAGCTAAGCACATTAAGACAAATTTTATAATGACGTGGAAGAAATAAAATATGACATATGTTCTGAGCCAATTAATTGGCGAAGGACATAAAGTTGGTGGAGGTTGATTTTGTTGGTTAGGGTTTTGCCCGCCAAGTATTTACTCCTGTTATATTAACGGAAGGCGGACTTGGTGCTGTGCCAATGCCAAAGGACTGATGCTTGGACCTAGTTTGGTAGTTTAAGGCTAATGTCTGTCTATCTATTCAAAAGGCGCAAATGTAACCTAAAGAAAACCATAACCCTATTTTTCTTCTTAATTCTGCATGTTCGAGAGAGAGAGAGAAAATGGAAGGAGGGACTTTTGAGCCAATAGCACGACTAGAGTAGCCTTTTGATGGCTGGTGCCCTTAAGTTGTCCCATACAGAGCAAAGAGCCATGATGTCACTGCAATAGGGACAAACGGAAACTTTGGAAGGAAAAGAATGCTGTTGTAGATGAAACCCATACCTGTAGTCATAAAATGATGAATCTGAGCACAAACGGCAGTAAATAGACCATTGTTTTGCACATTGCTGATATTCGAATGTTTCACACATTCTTATTTTATTTGGCGTTTGTGCTTGTTTCCATCAAATTATTAAGATGACACTAATTTGCTGTGAATATGCTTTAATGCTTTTCTGATATGGCACTCTGTAATATGGAGGCATTCCAGTACTTTCATCCTTCAGCCTTCAGGATATATAGGAGAAGGATCCCCAAATATATGCAGCAATTAGCTATTTCCCCTTTTTCTAAATTTAATCATGTTCATCTTGGCATTGTATTACTGTGGTATCCTAGTCAGACCCTCTAGTTATTATCACTTTACACGATGTGAATTGGGTGAAATATGATTAGGATTTAGGAATTCATTAAGTATCCGTTTCTAACCCAAAGCTGCAAGATTTTGGTAGTGGGTCCAGCCACACTCAGAGAATGGTTAAATATTTTAGAAGTTCAAAGTACATTTCTTTTAAGAAGGTGCACATTAGACCTGAATTTGGACAGATAGGGCGCGGTTTTACATTGAGATACACATATATTGTGATTCTAAACTTTGTTTATCTCAGACTCTATACTTACATTTGATCTGAACATCCGTCTTCTATGCTTGTATCTTTGCAATGAATCTGGAATGCTGTCAGCATTGTCTATTGCTTTTATTCATATTCATGTTCCATTATTAACTGTAACTCAACCTAATATGGTAACAGTCTACAGATAGCTTTCATTCATTTTTTTTCTAATTGGTTTTTCTAACAGGTTTTGCAGAAGGCGCTGGAGGTTTGGGACCTCCAAGTAATCCCCCTTGATTCCCCAGCTGCAGGGTCGTCCCTATTTGACCCTGAGCAGGAGGTTGCTTTCATTTGCCACCTGCAGGACCACTGGTTCTGCATCAGGAAGGTGAATGGGGAGTGGTATAACTTCAATAGTCTCTATCCAGCTCCCGAGCACCTGTCAAAGTTTTACCTCTCAGCTTTCATTGACACCCTGAAGGGATCAGGCTGGAGTATCTTTGCTGTTAGAGGCAATTTCCCCAAGGAGTGCCCTATGGCAACTGAAGGCTCTAATGGTTTTGGTCAATGGCTTACCCCTGATGATGCCCGCAGGATAACAGCCTCCTGTAACCAGGTTCAAACACCTACTCAGCAGGTACAACCCCCTCTAGTTGGTGAACAATCAGAAGGGATGAGTGAAATGGATATGATTGCAGCTCAGCAAGAAGAGGCTGATCTGAATGCTGCTATAGCTGCTAGCTTGATGGACACTGGGGGTCCATTTGCCAGCTATCATGCAGCTCAAGAACATAGCAATTCACAAGATGCTCCTGCTACTGAAGCAGCTCCGAGCAAAGATAATAGCCAGTTAGAAGCCGATAAATCTGAGCCGAGCGTACCTCCCTGTGAGGACACTCAGGAGTTGGCTTCAGGAAGCGACACCAAAAGGGAGGTTTCTTCTGTAGAGGAGAAAGGACCTGCGAAAGAAGAATAGGCTGGGACTTCTGATCAGTCTGTAACTCAGTTTTTTTTAGACTATACAAACAGAAACTGCCCTCCATTTCAGTGGAGTTATAGTTCCGTATACAAAATTCATAGTCTGAACTGAATGGGTTTAAAAACTTTTAACTTGTGTAACTGTTATGTGAACTGCATAGAGACTAGAGTGGTGGTTTTGAACCCTTTTTTTTCCCACCCTTTTTTCTTGTGTGTGAGATTATGTTGGATCCCCCTTCAGACTACAGCCTGATGATGATTGCTCATGTTCTCTTTATTATGTCGTCGTTGTAATCAGCAATTACCGAGACAAGAATGTGTTTCTGCAGGTGTTACCTTTGTCAATTCTCGCAGTTGGTGAATGCTTGACTCTAGTCTGGATCATTTTGCGAAGATGACGGGAATACCTTTTAAGCCTCAGCCCAAGTGCTATATTAACCTGACGCCCCAAGTGCTATATTAACCCTTTTTTTTTTTTTTTTATCTAAGGACAGGTGCACATGCACGATACCTTTTTTTTTTTAATCTGTCCTTAGATTCACTCGTACCAAACTACCAATGAACCAAATCAGTAAGGATGCGTCGTGCCATTGTTCATTAGTACTTGTTGCTCTTCTTGGTCTCTTGGAGTAATCAGCAATGAGTGTTGGCCTTTGTACTGCACCAGCCATACCAGAGCCTTGTGCCGAAAGGCGGAAGCCGCCCGTTTTGTCTTCTGGTCAGATGTAAAGGAAATCCAAGGATAGGATGCAGACGCCATGTTTTTCTTCTTATTTTTCTCGCCATGCTTTTCTTCTTATTTTTCTATTTCTTTAGGTCAGATGGTCGGCATTGCTGACGAGGTATCTGTACTCATGTGGACTGTGGTGCCTCACGCCACGCTTGCGCCTTTTTTTTGCACCCATTTTTCTCCGCCTTGCAATTTTCCAAAATTTCCAGCTCGACAGAATTGGACTTAACGAGACAAGTCAGTAGCTACCATTCATCCACTCCAGGGTCCAGGCTCTGTCCCCTTTCCCTTTTCCCATCGGCGGAGAGATCCGTCCTGCGGCGATGGACTCCCCCAGCTGCAGGTTGTTTGGTGCCCAGAGATCGCCGCACGACCTCCTCGGCGGCGGCTTCGGTGAGTCTACCTTGACCGTTTTGATCGATGCTATGTCGTTTAGGCTCTCCCAATCTGCATTTCGCGTTTGGATTCTGAGAAGCGTGGCGTTGGAGCTTTTTCTGTGGGCGCAGTGGCGGATGTCGTGCTGTGGAGGAGGAAGGAGGTGGCCGGTGGGATGCTGGCGGCCGTGGTGGCGTCGTGGGCGCTCTTCTACTGCGTGCCCGGCTACACGCTTCTCTCCTTCGTGTCCCAGGTGCTCATGATCCTGCTCACCGTCCTCTTCGTCTGGGCCAAGGCTGCGCAGCTGCTCAACAGGTGATTCCGGTTTGATCTCTCACCCATTGGTGAAACCACTGTGGCTGATTCGTTTTGTGTGGATGCTAGTGCTAGCTAGCATGGAATTATTTGGCCTTGACAACAGTTCTAACCATTTTGTCATTTTGATTGGATTGCTTAATTGCTGCAGTGGCGAACCTATCTAGTCAAGAACTCTGTTAGCAGTTGACATTCACAGAATGTAATAGAAATGTTTGCTTACGTTTTAGTTTCTGATTGAAATTTAAAGTACTGAGCAGTACCACGATCCTTATTGCAAAAGCAAAGCAAATGTCAGGGGTACACCAAAAATGAAAAGAAATGTGCATTTGCTCTCAGATAGTAATTATAATTCATTGTTTTGTGGCAATTCTAAAAGTGCAAAGAAACATATATATGCAGGGCACCTCCACCTATTCCATTGATGAAAATTTCTGATGAGTCAATGAGTGAAACAGCAGAAATAGTTGGTAACTGCATGAATAAGGTGCTCAAGGATTTCGAAAACATTGCACTTGGAAAGGATTCCAGCCTCTTCTACAAGGTGGCTTTTGTGTTGTTGCTGACCTCCATAGTTGGTCGACTGACTGATCTTATCACGTTGGTATATACAAGTAAGTTCTTTACTATTTCATTTACATTTCTTATGAGGAACCACTGTGCATCTTTAGAAGAACCTCCTTATGAATTGCAATATCAAAACGTGTGCAGTACAAATATCATCAGACCACTTTTTTTTTTTTTTTTTTTTTTTTTTGAAAGCAAGCTTGGCTCGTACTATCATCAGACCACTTACAATTGAACTGCAAGCTTGGTAACATTGCAGAATGGCATAAAATGGAAACAGCACTGTCACTTCGTTTGATAGAATAGCAGGATGTTTCTACTTTCGCCAAAGTTCCATTCAAAATGAGTTTCTTGTCATAAGTTCTGCATTAGTGCTGCTGAATATAATCCAAGGATACATAGACATGAGAGCATGACGGGCTGCATCTTATCTACTTTGATCATACTAGCAGTGGATTGTAAGCAGTCAATTCGCTTTGTCCGTATTTTCGTATTTGGAACGGCATGGAAAATCCTGCAGAAAGGAAAATCCTGCAGAAAGGGGAATCAATTTGGAAACAAAAATGCTCAATTAATCTTGCTGATCCATGTCGAATTGCTAAACTTTTTACTCCCTCTTCTGTCAGGTGCTGTTATTGCTCTCACGGTCCCTGCACTGCTGGAGAAATCTGAAGAACACATTGCCAGATTCTTTAAGAAAGCTTCAATATATGTTCAGGCATGTGGCAGAGCGTGCAAAGAGTATAAATGTAAGATGACGAATATGATATTGGAAACGAAGAAGCTGCGTTGATGTCAATGTGTATTCGCAAGAAAATTTTGACTCGTGAATTATTCTGTTTAAAGTCAAAATAGTTTTGGCTTTTGACATGACATCAATCACAATCGTGATCTGTCCGTCTATATAATGTAGCCCTGGAGATGCATGGAATGTTCTATGGCTGGGACGCTGGGCACTATCAGAATTTTAGCTTTGGTAATGGTAATGAAATAGTGCTCTTTTTGGCAATCTTCTTCAGGTAGCTTTAAGGTAACTCGAGAATTATCACCTACGCTACCAATAAAATGTTCGAATGACAACCGCGAGTCACCTCGCCATTACAATCCTATGCTGAGTGCCTGTTTGGAGAACCAGTGATTAGTTGACTAGTAGTTAGATGACTAGTCCAGTGCTATTTGGATCTAAGAGCTAACGAGTAGTGCTATCCCAGCACAACGTCATTTATGCCCCTGCCTCTCCATCCGTGGATGTGAGAGGGAGAAGAAACGCGTGAAGTCACATGCAGGGTAATAGATGTCTTTAGTTTTTAATCTAGTATCTTGTTGAGGCATCGCTAAAGCATCGCTGCCACACCTATGATTTTTTTTTTTAAACCACGCCGTTCCACGTTCTTCATTAAGCATAATAAAGTTCAAACAACAAGATGCGGCGACGGTAACCAAACCATTACCGAGGCAAAACCTAACTACCTTTTTGGATACAATAGCAGTGATTACATGTTAACCGATTTGCGACAAACGAACCCACCACAAATTGGAGCTAGGACTCACTGTTATGGATCTTCATTACCCCTCTTAAAGATCCATCTAGGTATCAACATATCGTGGATAGCCTTGTTTATCTCATTGTTACTCGACCTGATATTGTCCATGCCGTCCATATTTTGAGTCGACTTGTGAGTGCTTCTACATCCGTTCATTTTGGCAATTTACTTCGTGTCTTGGATACTTGAGGGGAACATCATCTCATAGATTATTCGATGCTCGTGACAATCCACTTCACTTCCATGCTTACTCTCAGACTCCACTTGGGCGAGTGACCCCAGTAGATCATCGTTCTATCATAGAGTATTCTTCTGGCCCCCCTCCTATTGCATGGAAGTCAAAGAAACAAGTTGGTGTATCTCATTCTAGTACAGAGGCGCACAACTTCGAGCACTTGCCACCACTATTTCAAAAATTGTATGGCTTCGATGGTTGTTGGCTGATCTCATGATTTCTTGTAATGCCGCCACACCTCTTCTATGCGATAATAATGATCCTGTGAAGCATGAACTTACCAAGGCCTCGTTTAGTTGGCAAGTTTTTGGCAGCCAAATTTCAAGTTTTTAGACTCTCTCTCCATCACATCACATTAAATACACCAAAAGACATATGTTCGGAGCGGTAAATGTAGGTAAAAATAACTAATTACACGGTTACATTTATACATCACGAGATCTAATCTTTTGAGCCTAGTTAGTCCATGATTGGACAATGTTTACCAAATACAAACGAAAATGCTACAGGAGTGCTACAGGAGTTGTAACAGTGCTATTGGCAAGTTTTTTGCCCAACTAAACAAGACCCAAGCATATTAGCGCCGATGCTTTCTTTACTTGGTCTTATTGTAACCGACATACCATTGCTCTTCAGCACGAAGTTGTATTTGGTTGACTTCTTCACTGAAGATCAAACTAGATAGCAA